>JBAJHW010000006.1:114417121-115705335 GCA_037013535.1 Intellagama lesueurii
GACTACAGATGCTCTGTTGAGGACACTGAAACCCATGCAAACACCCCTTTGTATCAGATCAGGTAACCACACTGGGCAGAAAGTGGACAAAAGCGATGTCCAACCACTCGGTACAAATTTAAACCATTCCTGCCCACTGAGCCTCATGGCACAGTGCTTAAATTGCAGTACTACAGTCAAGACTGTTCACAACCTGAGTTTGATCCCAGGCTCAGGTAGCCAGCTTGAGGTTGACCCAATCTTCCAAGGTCAATAAATTGAGTACTGAGCTTGGGGGGGGGGGGGGCAATGTGTAGCCTGCATAATTTAAAAAAAAATGTAAGCACTATGGGGTGGGTATATAAACAACATACTTTACTTTTGCCTTGCTTTTGCCGGCCCCAAGAAAGAGACAATTCCACCATGGGCTTCCCTGCATTGAGTTTTATGCCATGTAATCGCCAGGTTTTAATTCGAATTCACCTGTGCACAATCCAACATCAACAGCAGGGGAATTGGCTAATATAATTGTCCCCTCAATAAGGTTTCAGTTGTGTGAAGGATGAACATGAACTAGAACTTACAGAAATCATATTTTTAGACTACAGTTCCCAGAACCCCACAGTGCAAGGACGTGTGGTTGAAACAAGGCATGTCTCCAACCTCTGCAATTAAAATTTAAAACAATGTGTATATTAATTGGCCACCTCCCAGTTCCCCTTCTACTGACGGGAAAAAGACATTTTGTATTCAGACCCCTGCATGTTCTGCTGTAGGAGAGTCTTTTGATGGATGGGTGAAGCTCTTTTTGTTGTTGTATTGTAAATTGCTTTTAATTGAATGGTGTCTTAATTAGACCTATCCATGGATCTCCATGTCCAATCCGGAGGCCCCTTTGGAGATTTGGAATGTATCTGGATTCAATCAGGATAATCTGTGCCCCATCTGATTCTACTTTGTGCCAGACCAAGCCCACTTGTAAGCTTCCCATTGACTTCCATTGGAATACCAAAGCTTTTTCATTTTTGCACTAATGTATATGACATTTGCTGATGGAGTGGACCCTAAAGATGAGAGTAAACCTGCCCAATTTCAGAATTTTATGGGATTGCATTAAAAAAAAAAGGCAACATGTATTGCTTATATACTTCCCCATATCGCTTAAAGCACTCTCTGGGCAGTTTACAATTTAATTGTGCAAGCGGCACATTGCCCTTCCCCCAGCAGGCTGGGTACTCAATCTACTGACCTTGGAAGGATAGATGGTTGAGTGAACCTTGAGCCGGTTACCTAGGATTGAACCTGATTTGTGAGCAGAGTTTTGGCTGCAGTTCCCTAGCATACTAGCTACCTTTAATTTTTCCTTAGGGGAAAAAAAACAGCTGAAGAGATTTGGGTCTTATCCAATTCCATTTGTGTTCTAGACAGAAATCAATTTGTGTTCGCTTTATTCCCCAGCCTCACCCCCTCCAAGAATCAAATCTGGCCATTCTGCTTTGATCTGGATTGCATACAAATCAGTCTGAATCAGTCTAATTTGGTTTATAATTTATGATTTGTCTGAATCTGGTGCTGAGCTCCTATCTCAACATTAGAATTTATTTAATTGTGTTTAAATATTATAACAGTATGTATTTATATTTGTAGCAATGAAAGTTAATCTTATTGTGAGCTGCCTTGAGTGCCTGTCTTGAGGAAAGATCAAGGTATACATCAAATACATACCGTATTTTTCCGTTTATAAGACGACCCAATGTATAAGATGAACCCCCCCCCTTTTCTAACCCCAAATTAGAAAAATCAGGGATCAAAGGGCTCCCTTTTTGCTAAGCCCGGTGCCTTGGCAAAAGGCAAGGAAAGCAGCTGTCAAAGTGACAGCCGCTTTTCCTTGCCTTTTGAGAAGGCACGGAGCTTAGCAAAAAGGAAGAGAGCAACACCTCCCCTTCCTTTTTGCTAAGCCCCGCGTGCGCCCTTGCCTTTTGAGAAGGCATGGAACTTAGCAAAAATTAAGGGAGCAACACCTTCCGTGTATAAAACGACCCTCAATTTTTTCTCAAATTATTTAAGGGAAAAGTGGAAAATTATTTAAGGAAAACACGGAAAAATACGGTACATATTACTATTGTTGTCGTTTTGACTTATATATCGCACCATAGTGCTAGAGAACTCTCTGGGCTTTTTACAAAATAATTATGCAAGGAACATGTTGCCCCCCCACCCCCAGCCAGCTGGGTACTCATTTTACCAACATTGGAAGAATAGAAAGCTGAGTCAACCTTGAGCCAGCTTCCTGAACTCATTGGGATTGAACTCTGGTTGTGAGCAGAGGGTTGACTACAATATTGCAGTTTAAACACTGCACCATGGGGCTCACTACATACATACATACATACATACATACATACATACATACATACATACATACATACATACATACATACATACAGTTGACTTCTTTATCTACTGTGTATGTATGTGCATACACTTGAGCTTCCTGAGAAACCAGCTTTTAGGGGCTTCAGCGCAGGTAAATTCTATCTGTACATTTAGCCCCTGAAAAACACACCAACTCAATTGCTGACTCCTTAGTCATTTGTACCTACAAGAGCCAAGGACTCCGATAAAGATATCTGATCACGCCAACAGATGTGTCAACATGAGATTTTCCTGTATTGCGTCAATCTTCTTGTTTGTTTGTTTGTTTCTTTGTTTTCTTTTCAGAGGACTTCTACCATGCTTTCCATTCCATGCTTAACCACTGATTTGGGAGTATTAAAGTTCTGCAGGTAAAGTACCCAGTGTGGTGTAGTGGACAGGGTGATGAAATAGGGCCAGCAGACTTGGTTTGAATCCCTGTTTAGCCATGAAAACTCACTCAGGGGAGAGGATGGAACTAGTAAATCATCATCATCATGATGTGTCATCAAGTCAATTCTGATTTATGGCAACTCTTTCCAGGATTTTCCAGGTTGAGAATACTCCAAAGTGGTTTGTCATTCCCTTCTTCTGTGGGCATCCTGGGATTGTACAACTTGCTCAAGGGTACATAGGCTGGCTCTTCTCCTGACAGGCACAGCGGGGAACTGAACTCCCAACTCCTGGCTCCATAGCAGATATATAAACCACTGAGTTATCCAGCCAGTAGAACTGAAAAAAATCACCCCTTGGATATCACTTATGTTGAAAGTCCTATTAGGGTCATTCTATGATGGTTCCAACTTGATAGCATACAGACCCAGATTTAGCTTGGCGTATCTAAAAATGCAGGGAGGTTAAACATCAGTATGCACCGAGACAATATAAGGTGCTCCATTTTTGTTCTCAAGGCATCATCCTACCCTCCTGCACTCCAGAAAAATATTACAAAGGCAAGAGATGGTTTGTGAAACAATAAAGTGGGCTCTTTAATTAAATGAGTGACCTGACTCTGAAAGAAATGAGTTGCCAGAGGGGTTGCAGTTATATGTAGGAAGATCAGACCATTAAACTTCCTTTGTGTTAGTGGCAGACGGTGGGTGGCAAAGTCACCAAAACTTTGGCAGCTGAAGCAATAAAATGAGGGAACCATAGAAGAAATAATAGGTCTGAGATCTGTTTCCTATATTGCCATCATTTATTACGGTATTCTTTAATGCATAAGATAGCTTGCAGTTCATGTATCATTTGTCCTTGACAATAAACCCCATGAGATAGATTAGGCTGATGGCTAAAGTAGATGCTCAGCAATGGGTTGATGTCTGGGAACCCAAATCTTTGCTTAACTTTTAAGTAAGGATGGCAGACCTTTGGCCCTCCAGATGTTTTCGGCTGAAGTCTCACAAGCCTGCCCAATGAACAGAAAGGAGGCGTGGGGGTTGTTCTGCAAAACATCTGGAGAACCAAAGGTTACTCACCCCAGTGTAAAACCACCTTCTCCAACTTGGTGCACCCCCCCCCACCAGGCTGAGGATGATGGGATTTGTAGTCCATGACACTTCATGGGGGGGGGCCTCTGGTTAGGGAAGGTGACCTAGAAAATCCTGAAGACGGATGTGTGTTCCTTGGGGCTGAGAAAAGAGACACAGTATGGCTGGCTCTCCTTCATTATCTGCCCCACCTTTGACTTCTTCCAAATCTCACTCATCTCTTCCTGTCCACCAGGTGGCCATCTTTCAGAAGCTATGCACCCTTGGGTTTTGAGGATTTAATTCCTACCCTCCACCAAATTTAGCCTTGAGAATCGCCATTGTGCATACAAAACAGAAGTGATAAAGGAGCTTTCACAACTGAGGCCAGGGTCTAATCCAAGGTATGAACATGGGTGATGAACCTATGCCAGGAACAAATTTTGGTTTTATGGACTGTAATTCCCAGAATCACCCAGGCAGCATGGTCAATGGCCACTTTCTCATTTTAACTATATTGGCTGAGGGATTCTGGGAACTATGGTACCAAAAGGGAAAATCAAACAAGTGTCCAAACTCTAGTTGGGTCCATAACAATAATGTGTGCCATCAAGTCACTTCTGGCTTATGACAACCCTTTTCAGGGTTTTCTAGGTAGAGACTACTCAAAAGTGGTTTACCATTCCCCTCTCCTGGGGCCACCCTAGGACTGTGCAGTTTGCCCAAGGCCACAAAGACTCATTCTTCTGGGATACAAAGTGGGGAACTGAACTCCCAGCCTTGGGCTGCACAGCCAGATACCTAACTCATTGAGCTGTCCAGCCAGCTATTTGGGACCATAACCCAACCTATAACCTTCAGAGACTGAGCGGCATTCTAGTACCATGGAACTAATTTTGTAGAGAAACCTGTTGTACTTTAAAGACTGCTGCAGTGAAAAAACTGTTCTCCTAGAGGCAACAAATTCCCAAACAAAATGGGATGAGAAGGTAACATGAATCGCTTTCTCAAATGCATATAGTTCACAGAAGAGAAAGTGAAACAATGGTTTCAGCAATGCTACATCCTCAGCTCCTATTTCCTGCTCAGATGTTAGCACAAATTTGAAATATGCAGTTATGCAAATATAGGTACATAGATCATCCATTAAATCAGGATCTCTGGCAATCATGCTGGCTTTACAGGGAGGTGTGGGAAGATCAGGAAAAACTTCTCAACTGTTAAAGCAGTACGACAATGGAACCAATTACCTTGGGAGGTGGTGAGCACTCCAATGCTGGAAGCATTCAAGAGAAAATTGGACAACCATCTGCTTTGATTTGGTTTCCTGCCTTGAACGGGGGAGGTTGGACTCAGTGGCCTTCTAGGTCCCTCCCAGCTTCATGATTCTATGATTTTATGATTCTAAGATCATGTGGGAGAGGGCCAGAAAATTCAGTCCCCCTGCCCTCTCCACAACAGTTGTACTCCATCAGCTCAATAGTAATGGGATCACACTCTACCAAGTTTGCCTCTTTGCTCATCATAGTTTCCCCTCTGCATCACCCACCTCTAAGAGCCACCCCATATTGGGAGATCCTTAGAATTGCTTGTTGGTTCCATTACTTCACATTGCTTGTTTGCATGTGTGGTGCATCCTCACCACTGCAAACTGGGAGGTGCTGCTCAGGACAAATTGCAGCAGACACTTCCATGTAGGGATGCCAGTTTGTGCAATCAACACTTATGATCTAGGCTGAAGAAAGAAAGCAAAAGAAGTTTTTAAATGGAATCACAAGCAAAGCCCAATGTTCTAGGTTGGGCCTAGGAAGAGATCCCGGGACCTAAGGGAATCTAGGGGGTGACTACATTGACAAATAATACAGAAACTGCTCTGGGATGGTAAGATCCATATTATTTTCCATTGACTACACAATATACAAATCTATGCAAATCAGTCTGGAGCCCCCCTGCCTACCCGCCCATCTGCACTTTTGAATGCATTTGCATCAGTTGTGGCAATGTGATCGCTTGACCTGATGCAGCTTCATGGCTGAACGGGTGACCAGAAACTTGTTTGCAGCTTGTTAATGTAGCTCTGCTGTAGCTGTGGCTCTGACAAATCTGGACAGCTATAGCAGAAGCTGCTTTAACAAGCTGCATGCAAGACCTGATTGCTAATTTCCTTCTCTCTCTCTCTCTCTCTCTCTCAATCTCTCTCTCTCCAGACTCCTGTCTGGTCAGCTAAAGTGTGCTCCCAGGTGCAAATTCATGGCAGATCAATTCACATTTTTCCTGCTGTAAAGTCATACCCCTAATGCCCAGGTTTGGTTTTAAGCTTCAAATTCCACCTCCCACAAGCTGTTGGAGGCAAGTGGTCTGAAAGGAAAACAAAACAGACCAAAACAAACAGAAAAAGCCAGCCAGCCAGTGTGATAGCAGAGTGTGTATGTTTCTGATCTGTTTGCAATACTGATGAGCAGTGGTTTCTCTCTGCTGAATGCAGTCTGCTGATTGGGATATATGCCACTGTCTTCCATGAACAGCCTTCCAGCGTTACACTGCTCACTTGAACAGACCCTTTACCTGCACCCTTACATTTGCCCAGAGACGCCTCGGCCATTAGCATTTGCTAGAAGCATACTAACTGAGCAAAACAGCCCATGAAAATCTAGTGAATTTGACAGAAGGGCATCAGGCTTAGAAAAAGCAAAAACACAAGGTCCAAAAACCGATTCCTATCACCCACAGGAAAAGAGGAGAAATATTATATTAAACCTTGAAATCCTTGGAATTCCATTAAGCACATCACAGACCATACAGGGAAATAAAAGGTTTAGAGAAAGACTGCTATAATTAAAGCTATAGAATACTTATAGCTCTGGACTATGACATTGCTGCTGAAAGAAATGTATCAAGTAGTAAATGACAGTCTTAGCTTAATCAAGATCTTGATGGTGCAAGTCTATGAATCTTAAACTGATATTCTAAAATATTCACTATTCCTAGTACATTGCAGCTGAGCAAAACTCTATCTATACTTTGTTGCCTTTATCTGTCACTTTTGATAATTTATGTCCACAGAAGGTTCATTTGGTTGTGTTAAAATACTAGCAAGTAAAGACTCTGTTTTGAAATGCAGAGACACACCCCTGGCTGCAAGTGGTACTCCTAATAATTAGAGAAGGAAAGAATCCTTTCTAAATTCTGCTTAACTTTTTAATTCCTTGTTCTTGTCAATTTAGGCTGTTTCAACATGATGAGATACCTTGATGAGGAATGTAAAAGATTTTTCACATCCAGCTGAGAGTGAAACAAAAGAGCTTCTGTTTCACCAAAGCCTCTGGAATGTGTGCAAAATATGTCTGCTTTCTGTTCCCGTTGAGATGCAAAGTTCACACAGCCTACGGAAAGGACACATGATTGTTAAGGAAGATGAAAACAACCTATCCCATGCTTCAAATTCTTACAGGAAGCAGCAGTCATCCTATTTTTCAATAATGTGGACAAGAAGCACAGCCTGCACCATTTTGAGAAAAAAACAGCACAATTTGACACAGAACAATGTTCCTGCCAATGGGACAACTCTGTTGAGAGTCTGATTGATTGCAGTGGGCCTACTCTAGTTGCTACTTACTATAGGGGAGCAATTAAAGTGGGTGTACTTGAATCAACAAACTTGTGGAGGAATGGACTCACCAAATCCCCACTGATTCAAGGGGCCTTCTCTAGTGCAACTTGCAGTTGACAAGATTTATCTAGATGCTGATAGCAAATCCTGAAATGAATGGCATCAGTTTCTGGGCACTATCTGAGGAATTATGTGCAAGACTTCATGGGGGAAAAATTAAGGACATTTTGCTGGCTGGGAAATCATGAAAGGGAAGAACGAAGACAGAAAATCCCATAGAAACCTGTGGGATCGAGAAACATCCAAGTTCACAACTAGAGATGGGCATGAACTGGCTGTTTGGTGGTTCATGCTGGTTCGTTTATCGGCCAAACACCTGTTCGGACAATAAACAAACCAACACAAACCAGTGAACTGCCAGTTTGTGCCCATCTCTATTCACAGCCCTAGTTTGAATATGATTTTTAAATGGAAGTATAGGCCCTTTGGGAATGTGGCTTACAGAATGACATGTACCCTCTGCAGAAACCATGCAAATTAATGTTTTAATTAATTTAATTAATGTTAATTCAACAAGTAAAACATTCTCAATTTTAAACATTGACAGAAGTTAATTTACCTATTTCTAATGTTTAACTTTCACTAATTCATTCTAAAGCCTAACATTTCAAGCGCTGCTAAAATCATATATCTTGGCTTCTTTTTTTTTTTTTTTCCTTCTTCTTTTTTTGGCATGTATACGCCAGTCTGTTCTGAAACTAATGCTATCAAACCTGGTGCTTCTCCTTTTCTCCTTTTCTTTGTTTTTTTTCTCTCTCTGTGAGTAAGAGAAAGGGTGTCAGCGAATCCATCTGTTTTAGTATTTAGCAAGCAGCTTGATTTCCGAAGACTCTTCATCTAAATCCCCAAGACTACAGATAAAGACGGAAAAGAAGTGAAAGAGGATCTGTTCCCTAAGCTACCTTATGAAGAGCCTCAAGGTGGGGGGCAGTGCCTGTTTAGACTTAGTTGTCCTTTTAAAAGGAAGATACTTCCACTTGATACCCAGCAGGAGTGAAATATGCGTATGCCTGAGGAAAGGCTGGTGTACTTGTACTGTTATAGGTAGGTTATTTAACGGAAAATGAAAAGGAAGCAGTCAGAGATTACAGTGGTTTTGTTCCCAAAGAGGTTGATCAAATATGACATTTGAAAGAGAATATTTATATTAATGTGGCTTCTTGATAGTTCCTCCACATAATATTAAGATGTGTTATTCTCTCATTTATTTGGTTCAGTATTAAATATTTTTATATATCTTTTTTTTTCACAAAACCTGCATGGATTAGTAAACCATGGTGGAGCAGGACATCTTGAGAAATCTGTTGAGATTTGCATGGGATAAGACATTATTTCTGAGACACCTGAGCTCTACTAAGGCCATTTATGTAGCATGCACAGGGAATCTCTGATCAGTGGCCTTGTTCATGGTGGGGGTCCCCATCCAACCCACCAGCCTTTCTGATTGCAGAGGAAGGAGAAAGCTTTTTTTACCTTGGATCTGTATGAAATATGACTAAACTGAGGCTGTTGTACTGCAGGCATACCATGAGAAGACAAGCTTCACTGGAAGAGACAATAATGCTAGGAAATGTTGAAGCTAGTAGGAAAAGAGGAAGAATTATCATAAAATGGATTGACTCAATAAAGGAAGCCACAGCCTTTGGTTTCTAAGAACTTAGAAGAGCTTTTAAGGATACGGCCTTTGGAGATCATTAGTTCATAGGGCTGCCATGAGTCAGAAACAACTTGATGGAATATAACAACTACAAGAATGTTTTGCTGACTGAGCACTTTGAAAGGCAACGTATTTGAACATGGTTGAACAAAAAGAAAAACCTTTCCCCAAGCTGACCAGCATGTTGAGTGGGCCTATGAGACCCACTTCGGTCTCTGGCTGTACCCACTGCTGACATGTGGCCTCTGGGAGGTTTCCCCACTCCTATAAGTAATAACTAGAAGCTTGAAGCTTTTCTTCCAATAAACAGGCAATCAGCATGATTTGACCCAGATCAGTGAGATAAGAGCTGTATAATCTTCCCCTACTAAACAGCATTCAGCAATAACTGCAAATCCATGATCTGTTTTCAGCACAAGCTTAATGTAGAACACAATAGGTGAGATTACCAAGTTAACTATCAACACCAGCAAGATCCTAGTCATTCAAAAATAGGCTGTTCTATTAATCCATGTATAGATGTAAAAGTAGGGTTGGAAGCAGGATTAACTCCAAGTTGGAATCATTCCTAAAAGAAGCATTTACACCGTAGACTGGCATTTCAATGTAGCATTGGTTATACGGGCTACCAGCAATTACCCGCTCTGTTTTAAGTGGATTAGGCCTCAGTTTCTTGGCCAAGGACAGTACCAACAAGAACAAAAATACAGTTCAATAAGATATAGTTCAGAAAGACTACCAGAACAGGAAGGGCATAATTCTGTTTGGGGAATACTTTTTCAAAGGAGTCTTAAACTGACACCTAAAGAATAAGGCTTTTGCTTCAAATCTTTTTAGGGAGAGTGTTTCAAATATGGATGCTACCATCAGTGGTGTAGTGGAAGCAGGGGTCACAAGATCAGATCCCCTAGGACTTTTTGATTAGCAGGGCCCATGACATCATCCATCACCCCCTCTTCCCTTTGAGCTTGGTTGGAACCTTCCCAGTAGCGGAGAGAGAAATGGATTTTCCCAGTATAAGATTACAAGCTATCTCTGGTGTAATACAGAGTATCTGACGGCAGTTTGGCCATGGGTGGGCAATTAAGAGCCATTAACTTTCCAAAAGACCTGATCCTCATTTATTGATATGGATCAGCCCAGCTGCCTATATTTCTGGTTTCTCTTTATGCAGAACTGGCTGCGAGTACTGTCACAGTGAACAACGGCACTTGCACATTTGCCATGACACCACTGGCCACCACCAAAAAAAGTCTGGTTCTAAGGTATTTGGGGCTTTAAAGCTTTAAGTCAGGACACTGAATAATGCTCAGAAACAAACTGGTAAGTGGCTCCGATCTTTTTGTGCTGGTGAAATATTTCATCAGGTATTTAAACTAGAACATCCCAGTTAAACACTGTGGCTAGAAGGTCCTGAACCAGTTGAAGTTACAATTTTTAAAAACATTTTTGAAATGCATCTTCACCTACCACATAGTATAGAAAGCTTACATAGATGTTATTAGAGAATAGATTCCATACTGTGGCCAAATTATTGTTATAAAGGTAGCTCTGCTCCTGATACTACCATTTAAGCTAGTAGAAGGCAATTTATGTGGCAGAAATGGCTTGAACATCCAGGTGAAACTTTGATTTAACAGTCATCCAGCTCTTAGTTGAATTCCACTTCTCAGAAGGCTTGAACCTACCAACATGCCCTTTGTCTTTTCTGGATTGAGATTTGATGTAGTCGCCCCCATCCAATAGCTTTATCTGCCCATAGTCAGCTCTTCCAAAACTATCTAGACACAGAGATAAGGAAAAAGCTAATTTTCTAGACTGCAATTCCCAGAATATCTAATCGAGCATAACCGGTGACCACTCTGGCTGCAGTATGCTAGGATCTGTAGTCCAGAAAGTAACTTTTCTAATTTCTGCCTAGCAGTAATATTTTCTCCTCATGATGCTGCAATTTTTCTGATCCCATGCAAAGCCTTCTGCAACTACTACTTGCCTCAAGGTGATGACAGAATCATACAGGTGCTTGGTACTTAATCAAGTGAAGGACAAGATGGTTCTCCTGCTGCCATTCTAGGTGTAGAAGCCAACAATACTAACAGTTTATTTATTTATGCAAAAACTGGGAAAACATTGCTCTTGGAAACTGCGACTCTCAAAATCCCATAGCTGGCAATGTGTCCCATCTGTCTATTTTTCTCTCCATTTTGATCAATATCCCTCCTTCTTCCCAAGAATGAAACTCAAAGCGGCTTGCAATTCAATAAAATAAATACAATAGAATGCAAAATGAATTCCCCAAAGAGAGGAAAACCCTCTCCATTTAAAACAAAAAATTATGGAAGTTGTCCAAAAACTCAGAACACCTATCCCATCCTTAGTTGAGACACGGCCACACAGATGCACCTTCTCATGCCTTAACTTCCACCATCAGTAAACATTACAGCATAATCCCACTAGCCACTTCTCATCGGCCATGACTATAAGCCATCATGTGATCCAACCCCCCCCCCCCCCAAAAAAAAAATTCACAAGAGACCAGCAGAGGAGACTACTACTGTTCAGGCACTTCCTGCAACAAGCAAGGTCAATTGTAAAACTGAATATAAGGTATACGGCTGCCAGAAAAGTAAGTGTGTTCACTGAGGATGAGAAGCTATCTTCCATTTTTCCAAAGATCAGCAGGCAAGTTTGGGGGGGCACAGAGTTGATCAGTAGAGCACACACAACTGTATCCATCAACTACTTGTTGCCATTTTTCCTCCATTCAAATTCCATCTTGCCATTTCTGTGTTGACTATGTTAAAACTTCACAGCCTAGCAGAAGGGTTGGGTTGTGAACGTTATGGCCAAACTGTCAGTCCGTTTCATTCTTTCCGATCCTTTCCTGGCTATTCTCAGGCAAACAGAAGATGAAAAGTTCAAGCCACACAACATGTTATTATGAATCACATCCTGCCTCTAAGCTGCTTTCCTCCCTCGAAAGTAAAAAGCAAAAAGGACCACAAGATCATTATGAGAGGGATTAATTACAGATTTGCACAAAGATCTGGAAGCATCCAAGGTGGAGCATTAACAGCTAATTCAAAACCAGTTAAACTGGTATATTTTCTTGTAAGATGGTTTATGCTTGCTACCAGTGGGCAACACAATATTCAGCATAGTTCAATCGAGATCTTAAAAGACTAGGGGTACATCCACACAAAACTTGTGGGATGCTGGCTTGCAGGTGGTATACATAGGACAGCTCCAGGTACCTCATCTGGAATGAGAATTCAGGTTTGCACCCTACTGCAAATGACAAACTGAAGGCTTAATGATGAGAAAATTGTGTTGCTCACTGTAGTCACTGCCTGTTTTGCTTCTTCGGGAAACCATCAAGAGAGATTCTGGCAGTGGTGACAGATGATGGTTGAATAGTCATTAACACACAATGAGAAGCATCTGATTCCTTCTGTTCTTACAGAGAGTAAACTTAGGATCAAACTAGGTATTGAGGGAGATGCATCTTTCTTTCCCCCAATCAACCTGTTTTCCTTCCTGCAATGACATTTACTCAGAGATGCATGCCACAGGCATGTGCAAATTAAGCACAAGTTTACTTTCCAATGACCAGTCACCAAGCAAAGCATGCTATATACATTTCTGGTACACTGAACATGTATTGATGGATGAGAGTGGCATCTCCCACAGATCCCTTGTGCTAAATCCAGAATTCACATGTTGTGATTAAAAAGGGGGGAAACCCAAGAGACGATGAGTTGGCAGCAACGGAGAAGAAGAGCACACTCTTCACCTTAGAAATGGATCATCCTTGATATTTCTGCTGCAAAGTCGTTGATTAAATCATCAAACGCTATACTGTGGCCACAGTATCACTGATTTCAGACCCAGGAAATGGTAGCCCATAGCACCTTTGATTTCAGAACCAAGACCTACACTGGAAAAAGGTACTTTTTGGATATACATAATTCCAGAAATTCCTCCAGCCAGCATGAAAAAGTAATATTCCCTATCTCTGAGTCTTTCTGATTTATAAAACAGAACTTGGAAAAACTTTAGATGTGACTACAGGTCCCAGGATCCTTCACCTACATTTTAATAAATCTGTTTTACCTTTGCTCTGCCTTACATAGTATTCTACTCTACTCACTGCCTGGCATTGTTATTCAGTACTGACCATGTTCAAGTGTACAATAGCCTGTGCAGGAAATTCTGTAACCTATAATCCCCCGCCCCCCAAAAAAGATAATTTTCTTTACTTCTGATTCTTTCTGATTTATCTCCTTTATAATCCAGAGCTTGAGCATTTTTCCTCCTGCTACACAGCCAGAATCCCTTAGATACCATGGCCAAAGCTGTGATTCTGGAAATCATCATCATCATCATCACCATCTACCATCAAGTCAATTCTAACTTATGGCAACCTGTTTCAGGGTTTTCTAGGTAGACAATACCCAGAAGTGGTTAACCATTCCCTTCTTCTGGGGGCTTCCTGGGACTTTGCAAGGTCACACAGGCTGGCTCTACTCATAGGAGGCCCAGTGAGGAATCTAACTCCCAACCTCTGGCTCCGCAGCCAGATACCTAAACCACTGAGCTCATAGAGGAAAAAGCACTTTCCCAAGCACTAGTATAAACTAGATGCAATTAAAATGGCACCAAAAACAGTCTAGAAGCCCTTTTAGCTTTGTCCTGAATAAAAGACCTCCCATTTGCCTTTTCTCAGATCCTATCCAGCATCATTATCCTCTCTCTCTCTCTCTCTCCCATTCTTTCTGTTTGCTTCAGTTGTGTGTTTTCCCCCCCTCCTTTTCCTGAATTAGTCATGTGGATGAATGCATCCCATTGGAATTCTGTGTGAACCGGATAACATTGTGACACTAAAGCCTTATTCAGGTGTTACTTACCATTTCTTTCCAATATGTAAACAGATGAGCACCTCTCCCTTCTCCTTCCCATTACCCTTTCTCCTTGTGGATTATGACAAGTCTGTGTGTGAGAGGTTGCTCTTTGCGAGTAGACCCTCAACAAGAACCTTGTTGAGGGTCTACTCTGGTATATATATATACCCGAATGTTGGTGAGTTATTTCAGCTGTGCCCTAGATACAATGGGGGTGCATTATTTATTGAACAGAGGTGGTGTGTCTGTATTTCCCAAACACTAGACAAGGAACATAAAATGAGTGGGGTCACTGCTCTTGAAATAATGATCCAGCAGTGAAAGACTGATGACATGTTGGCTTCTTGCAGTCTTGAGCCACTTTTGTGGAATATACAACTGGGCCAGTGAAATAGATAAAGTTCTCCCTTGAGTGTCTATGTGCCTACACAATGCAGATGTAATGAGGCAGGAGTGTAGAAGCTATAGGAGCTAATAGCAAAAATAAACCCTGTTGGTTTAAATTGTCTATTCTACATACACTTAAGTTTGAATCCAAATGTGTTTACAGTCTCGCTTGACTACCTCAAGAGCTTTGGTCCTTCTTGCATTGTCTACTCTTTCACACACAGAATGTTCACACATGCCAAACCAATGGGGACAGAGGTGATTCAGGGATCGGATCGTTTAAAAAAGCCCGTGCTGGCAAAGCTGGAAAAAAAAAATCGAATGGTTGGCCAAATGAATTGATCTTATCTGTGCATTGTGTGAATGGAAACTTATCAATCTAACTGGAGTGCTTAGTGTGGTTACCTACGACCTTAGAATCTTAGACCTGCAGAGCTGGAAGGGACCCTGCAGGTCATCAAGTCCAGTGCCTGTCATGGAGGCACTCCCAACCTTTGGCCCTGCAGCCAGATGCCAAAGCCACTGTGCTATCCTTGGGAGAGGACATCTTTAATTTCTGAAAATTGCTGCTGCTGAGGAATCTTTGCTGGCAGCAGTGATTTTGGGTAGTTAAGGACTTCCCCTTCTCCCCATCCTGTAGCCCTCAACAGCTTCTCCATGATGGAAAGGATGCCATGGGAGCCTCGGTAAGGGTGGGATGAGAAATAATTTTTTTCTGAAAAGTCACAGCAACTGATGACAATGTCTGGGCAATGATGGCATCCTGTTGACCGATTCTTCTTCTCCGGAAGTACCCTAGAGTTGTTCCCAACATGAACAAAGAAGGAGAAGATGTCATCAGTAAACTCTGCAGAGTACAAAAGGACTGGCCGCACCCCAAGATGCTTGCACTCCAAAATTCAATACCGAGGAAACAAAAGAAGCAGGGGGCAAGCAGGGGTTCACCAGGAAGTCCTTTGTCATTGTTTCAGTTACGTGAGCTTAGGCCTTGTTTACAGGCTGGACTACAGTAGAGCATGGGAACTAAGCAGCCGTACAATGCCTTCACACAGAAAGTGGGGTTTGAGGAGGAACTGGAGGGAAGGAAAACGGGTGGCATCCGTCGAGTGGGTCGGGAACACATAGGTCAGCAAGAGAGAAAAGGCAGAATCCTTTGGGAAGAACTTCTGATGGAGAGCATTGTGTTTTCAGACACTTGCCATCTAGTGCTATGCGACATCTGCTAATTATATTTTATACATAATACATATCCTATTATTAGAGATGTTGCCCAGCCGTAGGTGTTCAGATAAATTGATTCACCAGCTGGCAGTCTCTGAATACTGTATTTCTTGGAAACAGCCCAAGTTTACAATAGTCAGTCAGTCTCCTTCCCTCCCTCTCTGTGTCAGAGCTTTAAAATGGTAATGTTAAAAATGTTTCTGGACAATGCCTCCTAAAATCTACAAACCAATGGGGCCACTGGTTTTAGCTTTTAAAAATTATTTTTTGCAAAGCTCTGATTTAGATAGATAGACAGACAGACAGACAGACAGACAGACAGACAGACAGACAGATAGATAGATAGATAGATAGATAGATAGATAGATAGATAGATAGATAGATAGATAGATAGATAGATAGATAGATAGATAGATAGATAGATCTGCAGGTTTGAAATACTCATGAGCAAACTCAAGAAGCCATGGATTTTATTAAAAAGGGGGGAAAAAAGAAATAAACTGGCAAGAGAAGTAGGCAAGTTACAACTTGCTTCACCCAATAGGTCAATTTAGAGATTTGCTTAGCGGGTTTTTCAAGAGTTGCACCTTCAAACAGTGAAAGAGGTCTATTTGCCATAACATGCAATTTTTCTTACGGATGCACTTTGTATTTATCACCCTTTTGTTTTGGGTGCTAACCACAACAACAAAATAATGTTTGCAGCATTATCTGGTAGCATAATGAAGTTGTAGTGGGAGTTGTAAGCTAACAGGGATACAGCTTAACTTTCTGGCCATATTGTTTGAAATCTTGTGTACTCACAACGGATTTTATGCTTTGAGCAGCCTTGCAGAGCCAGCAGGAAAAGAGGAAGACCAAATAAGAGAGGGACTGATTCGCTAAAGGAAGCCATGGGCTTGAGTATACAAGAGCACAGCAGGGCAGTTGAGGACAGAACATTCTAGAGATCACTCATTCATAGGATCGCCATAAGTCGGAGGTGACAATAACAAAAACGTAGCCAGAACAGTGTTGTTCATTCGCAAACAACAAAGAGGGAAGTTTACTGATCCTTTTAAAAGACTGAAAAACTTCAGAGATAAAATGAGAAGGGCAACTGGTTGGTGGAAGATTGGGAACTCTATCCTAAAGGAATTATTTTTGTCCAAATTCAGCCCAAAGCTTGATATTGGTTTGGTTCTATAAAGAATATAAGCAACTGGATTTCATTAACCTCTATATTTTTAATTGCTCAAAAGGACAAAAATAAAGAAGCTCGTGGATGTTTTTTTAACTAAACCTCCACTGCTAACCGTGGGGCACAAAGATCAGAAAATTTTGGATTTTTATGCCAGTTACCCTGTCACTCATGGAGAAACTTGACATGCTTGTATAAGAGTGTATACATAGGTGATCATGCTTAGATATAGAGCGCGATGGTGTTCCAGCAAGTCATGACCATTTTTTATATAAGGCACAAATATTTTGTTATTTTCTGAAACACTTTTTCATTAAAAACACACACACACAGAGAGAGAGAGAGAGAGAGAGAGAGAGAGAGAGAGAGAGAGAGAGAGAGAGAGAGAGAGAGAGAGAGAGATTATAGAAGGGCAGCCAGGGTGCCATCTGTTGGCTGATGTGATGGAGACTAATTGCATTAGCTACGAAAAATGTAATGGCTGGAGAGAAATGCACTGCAGCAGAGTAACTGCATCAGGCACATCTAAAGGTTGCCACTGCAAAGGTTATGGAGGGACCACGAAAACAAGCAATCCAAGACAACTTAGAGGACAATGGGTTCCATCTGCTAATTGCTGCAATCAAGAGATGCAAAACCTCTGCGTGGTTGTCTCCACCTTCCCATACATGGGCAGTGTATGTTATCTACAAAAGCAGCAGCACTCGGAAAAGTTACTTTTTGCACCACGATTTCCAGATTTTAGAAACCAGTGGTGCAGTGGATAGGGTGACAAACTAGGACTCAGGCCACCTGGGTTTGAATCCCCGCCTGGCCATGGAAACTCACTTGCAGGGAGGTGGAACTGGTAAAACTATTCCTTAAATATCTCATTAATCTTGAAAGCCCTGTTACAGTCTCTACATTGTTGTGTGCTGTCAAGGTGCTGGTTTGACAGAGTACAACAACGAAGTCGAAAAAGTGACACCTCCAAATTCTGCAAAATTGGGATGTGGAGTTTAAGAACGTAGACCCAATTCACAGATGAACATCATGGGTGTCCCATTACCCACTCACACATGTTCCTCAGGGATTCATGCCTCCACAATCAGACATGCACATTAAGTGACTTTTTCCAGTGACCAGTCATGAAACAGAGCAAATTGTGCATGATTTATAGCTGAGGAAAAACATGACAAACAGAGGTCTTTTACCACTTTAGAGAGCACCTCTGCTAAAAACGTGCTAATGTAATCACCTAGCTTGACCCTGACATACGTGGACAGTATTAAAAATTTGGTTTGGGAAGTCCATTGTATTTATGAAGACATATTGGCTGGAATCCTGCTGGGAGTTTACATTACCACGAGAAGCCTTGCATGATTGGTTGTATTCTGGGAGAAATGCAGCAGAGTCCTCTCCAAGACAGAGTTTCACAAGAGATATTCTGCATGGAATGTTGTCCCACTTTCTGGGAGACTCTGTCCCAGCCCCAAGGGTGTCTGTGAGCCTGGTACAACAGGTTTAAGGTTTCCATTGCACCAAGGGTGACACAACTGTTTGTGCACTGGTGTGATCCAGCATAATTTCTGCATAGCTCTGCATGCAGCTATTCAAGATATTTAAATTGGAAGCAACGTATATGATTAAACAAGACACTGCATTATGTAACAGACAAGGAGAACTTATTTGTCTTTGCCCAGATTCCTTTGATGTGAGTCTCTCTAGAGAGACCTATATTACAGTTTTTGGTTTATAATACATTAGAAGCAATTTAAAAACAAAGAGTGATTACAACATCTTTCATTTTTCAAGGATCTGATGAGAATGTTTTCAAATCTGCTGCCTGTTCAACAAGGCCAGCCCAGAACATTTTACCCCTGGGAGCAAAGAACCAGATTCCTGCACATTCCTCAATATCATGATAGTTTCACTCTTATGGTTAAGGTCCTAACAATTTTAACATAATCTAATGTCACCCAATTGCTTGAATCCCATTGAGGCCAGACCCACATGAAAGCAGGTTTACTTGAACCTTGGTTAAACATATACATGCAATTCCTTTTGTTGTTGTTGTTTAGTCGCTAAGTCGTGTCCAACTCTTCATGACCCCATGGACCAGAGCACGCCAGGCCCCCCTGTCTTCCACTGCCTCCCGGAGTTTGGTCAAATTCATGTTGGTAGTTTCGATGACACTGTCCAACCATCTTGTCCTCCGTCGTCCCCTTCTCCTCTTGCCTTCACACTTTCCGAACATCAGGGTCTTTTCCAGGGAGTCTTCTCTTCTCATGAGATGGCCAAAGTATTGGAGCCCGAGAAAGTAAAATCTGTCACTGCCTCCATATCTTCCCCTTCTATTTGCCAGGAGGTGATGGGACCAGTGGCCATGATCTTAGTTTTTTTGATGTTGAGCTTCAGACCATTTTTTGCACTCTCCTCTTTCACCCTCATTAAGAGGTTCCTTAATTCCTCCTCACTTTCTGCCATCAGAGTGGTATCATCTGCATATCTGAGGTTGTTGATATTTCTTCCGGCAATCTTAATTCCGGCTTGGGATTCCTCCAGTCCAGCCTTTCACATGATGTATTCTGCATAGAAGTTAAATAAGCAGGGAGACAATTTACAGCCTTGTCGTACTCCTTTCCCAATTTTGAACCAATCAGTTGTTCCATATCCAGTTCTAACAGTTGCTTCCTGTCCCACATATAGATTTCTCAGGAGGTAGATAAGGTGGTCAGGCACTCCCATTTCTTTAAGGACTTGCCATAGTTTGCTGTGGTCCACACAGTCAAAGGCTTTTGCGTAGTCAATGAAGCAGAAGTAGATGTTTTTCTGGAACTCTCTGGCTTTCTCCATAATCCAGCGCATGTTAGCAATTTGGTCTCTAATTTGGCCCTTTCGAAATCCAGCTTGTACTTCTGGGAGTTCTCGGTCCACATTCTGCTGAAGCCTACCTTGTAGGATTTTTGAGCATAACCTTGCTAGCGTGTGAAATGAGTGCAATTGTATGGTAGTTGGAGCATTCTTTGGCACTGCCCTTCTTTGGGATTGGGATGTAGATTGATCTTTTCCAATCCTCTGGCAATTCCTTAGTCTAATCTAATAGCTAGGAGTTTGTGGCTGTTGCTCTGAAATGAAATGAAACGGGAAAGGAAAGGATAGGGAAAAGGAAAAAAGAAAGTAAAAATCTGTTATCAATGCACTCATCAGCCACTTTTGAGGAATAGCAGGGAACTGCCTTTAAACGCAACCCTCCCTGTTAAACCAACCACCGCCAAAAAAGTAATAAGGGAAATTGCAGAGTATTTTATTGAGTTATACCTATAGCCTTGCAACTGCACTCTTGGAGATTGGCCAACATTGTGCAATGCAGGAAAATATAAGATAATGCAAGATCAAATTTTTCGGATGTCCAGGAAAGGGGCTGCCAGAAAAGGTTAAGTGTTGCTTGGGATACTGAAACAGTACATTCAGTCGGCAAAATTTGCTTTCTGCTTTTTTTTAAAAAAAAACGGCTCAAGGAAAGAGGTAGCACAGCAAACCAGCTGACTGTCGGTGCAGAAGGAGAGAACGTTTCCTTCTTGGACGGATTCCTTCTCTGATTTTGGCCTCCAAACCCTTGAGGCTAACGGTTGATGTTGGAGAACTTGGAATGCCATGTATACACAAAAAAAGGGTGTGTGCGTGGAGGGGGATGTACAACATGTGTGCTTTTTGTCCTTTGCAGCTCATTAATTACCATTTCCTTTCCGCCTTTGCTTAACCCTTCAAGGTGCAAAAGGTCTCTGTGAGAGAAGAGTGAGGAACACAGGACGCATGCAAAAATGCATTCCTCGATGAATGCAATCTAATATCCGAGCCTTGTTAGTTCTCACCAGTAAATTAGCCACTTGCTGAGACCTCGGTGCTCTGAGCGCAACACGGAGGACAGGCTACCGTGACATAACAGGGTTGCCATGGAAACAGGGAAGTTCATTCAGACTGTGGATCACAATTCAGCGCTTGGCTAAACAGAACCATGTCTGTCTTCCTTATTATGGCATGTGGCTATGATCGGTAAGAAGGGGCTGCCACCTTTAGCCCGGAGGCAACCTGGATGACATTGCAAGGAGAAAGAGTCTGTAGCACCTCTCGCCATATACAGTGCATCAGAAAGGAAGCCCCCCCCCCCAAAATACCCACAAGGACTCCAGAGTTTCTCTGATCATGCTGACAGTGAAACTATTTGGCCAGCTGCCACTTGGCATCACCCCCCTCTGGACCCTTCCTGAGGCTTTGCAATTGCAAATACTTCTAACAGCCTGGAGAGTCTCGTTGGTTGAGAAGTCCAGCCTAGCTGAAACAGGCTCCATGTCAACAGCTATTCTGATGGGATGATACTCAGTCACCCAAGACACACACACACACACACAGGAAGGGAAAGGGCACATGAGAAGGTATGCGCTACTGACATCCTCCCATTGAATGCTTCTCCAGTTCTACAACAGTAAACTATGTTGGCATGAGAATTTCATGGCGTCTTTGCTGCCCATCAGACTACGATCCTGCTGGATGTCACACTCAACCTCATGATGTCACACCACCAGAGACAGGAAAATTTTCTTGTGTGTTACTCAAAGGATATTCCAAATAGTATGACCAGTAGCCGCCTTGGATGGAATCTTCTGGGAAAATTAAAGCAGCTTTCTCACCAAAAGAACTCAAATATGAAACAAATATGAACCACATTGCTGTGCAAATCTCTAATCTTAGCATAGTAGAGTTGGATATTCTTGTGGACTAACATCTGATCTTACCAGCTATAGCATCTGTCATCTTCTTTGTCTGGAAGTGTGAAAAGAGGGAGAACTCACCCACAGAATGTGGGAATTTGCGTATGTTTTTTTTTAACTACAACACCCAGAATGCTTTGTGGCCCTACTGGCTGGGGAATTCTAGATGTTGTCATCGAAAAATGAGATATTTCAAAACTCTGCTGACCACTTCTCCCGGTAATAGCTTCCATTGTCAAACGGCTCTTACGTTGAACAAAATCTATTATCCTGTAATGGAAGTCTGTTAAATATAGTCCTAACCCCTGAAGCAGCAAATAACAAGTTTTCATCCTCCTCAGAGCTTGGAAATTAGTTACAATTAGTTACATTTTGGGGTATAATTAACTTACCACTCAAAAGTAAAGTAACAAACAGTTGCAAATAATAGTATGGTATAGTGAATAAAGTTTTTAGTTACTTTCAAAAGTTACTTTTAAAGGGCATTTTAAAGCATTTTTAAAGTCATTTTAGATGAATTTTCCAAGTTTTATGCCATTCTCATACCAGTCTGAAGGGGAATACTGTTTTGTTTCTTCCTTTGTATTTTTCAAAGTATTATCAAAGTCCAATATCCGAATTGGTCATTAAGGGAAGATGCATTTCCCAGTATTTCTCAGGCACACGGGCAAGGATGACGCAACACCCTGATAACATGGAACACAAAGAATTCCAGTTTAAACTGGAACAACAGTAGCAGCAATGAACACGTTGCTGCTGCATAATAATGAGCGATGAAACAAGATCCTTAAAAATAGCATTCCAAGCGCCGTCCCTCTCTGCATGACCTTTGGGGGAGTACCTCGGTTTACAAAATTAATGCGTTCTCCGGGATGTTTCATAATGTGAAAAATTCGCAAACCGAAACACGGTTTCCCATAGGAATGCATGCACGGGGGTGGTGCTATAAACCTCCCAGTCGCAATGCAAACTTGCTTCGTATTGCGGAAAAAATTCGTAAACAGAGGCATTATTTTCAATGGATTTTCGTTCGTAAACTGAAAATTACGTTAACCGAGGCGTTCGTAAACCAAGGTACCACTGTATTTGAAAAGCACTGTCATCACTTCTCTCAGGATGCAATCAGATGGGAAATAGCTCACATTTTGGACCACAAGTGGAAGCTATTTCTTGACAAGCATGCAATGTATGGCCAATAGCGCTCCAGTCTGACACCAATCCATGCCCAAGCTGGCCATATTTGGTCCAGCAGTAGAGTCACTCTTTCTTGGGGTTGGGCTGGAGTGATTCCCAGATGGATGGAAGGGTCACTTTTAAGGGAGATTGCTCGTGACAGAGGAACCCTCTCTGGTGAGAGTAGAAGTGATTCTTTCTCGCTGTCTGATTGCAACCTCAGCTTTTTCTTCTCTGCAATAACAAAGGTTCATTCAACCTTTTCACCCAGGACTAGTTTTCCAGACTGCCGATCATCTTTGTGATCCTTCTATGTACCTGTTCTAATTTTCCCAGCGTGTGTTCTCAGATGCACATAAATAATTCGGGGGCAGGGGAAGGAAAAACCATATTGTGATAAAGTGTGGTTGATAAAAACATGTATTAAGTTTTCATTGACCACACTTTATCAGAAGCACAAAGTGTTCAGTTACACATATCAATATATACACTCTCACACACATGGTAGCTTGAGGTTAGGAATTATAAATGGCGAGGTAAGAGGAGAATGAAGAGTAGAAACGTTGGATAGCTCGGTAGTTTAGGCATCTGGCTGCAGAGCCAGAGGTTGGGAGTTCAGTTCCTCAATGTGCGTGCTTGACGAGGGCTGGACTTGATGATCCAAAGGGTCCCCTCCAGCTCTGCAGTTCAAAGATGATTAAAATGATTAAGATTAAACTGTTAACCATGTTATGAATGGGGGCCATTCACAAGACAGTTGTTGAGTGGTAACACAGATGCCCTTCCACTTCTTATAGGCTTGTTCTTAAATGATGGAGCCATATGCCTTCATTATCTCCAACAGAGAGAGACCACACTGTTTGCACACATTTTAAAACTGTTGTTTCTAAACTATTATTCTAAGGTACATTATTTTTCTAAAGGATTAGCACAGTCCTCCTCACCAGATTCAGAGAGACAACGCTCTAGTTTCGTATCTTGTGAAGCCTGAATTTAGAAGAATATACTGGCACCTAGTGGACAATAGAAGTAGGCAAGTAGATGGCCATGTCTTGCTATGAGTTTTAATTAAAAGGCATCAGAATTATTTACATACTATAGTATCTCGTGACATTAAAGCTGGGCTGGAAGAGATTTTGATGCTCAGAGTACACAGCTCCTCCATAACACAAAGAAACACAGTGAAGAGAGCTTCATTGCATGGGAAGGTTCTCTAGTTCAACACTCATTCCAATGAACAGGGGCTATGTGAAAGAGTTAAACATTGCAGAGATGCAGATGTGATGGTCTGTGTGTGTGTGTTTGTGTGTATGTGTTTGTGGTTTCATTTAAGAGGAAGGGGAGAGTCCATAACCCAGTGGAAAAGCACACACTTTGCATCACACCTTGCAAGATGACATTTTTGGATAAAACCTCCTAGAATCCCCCAGATTTGGACTACAATGCCCAGAATCCCCAAAACAAAGTTCTGTTTTCCACATGGATGGTCCAAGCTACAATCTCCCAGCATCTCCACTTCAACGACCCTAAGACAGAACAGCTGTGAAAGTCTTCTGCCTCATACCGTAGAGATCCATCCTCCAGCAGAATGGGTTATGTTGTGATGGAATAATCTGACCCGGAGGAAAGCATCTTGATGTGCTGGAGCAGGATTTGTTGACAGGGAGGCAAATTTCAGACAGGCCACCAAATCATTCAGATTTTTGTCGTTGATGAGCGTTGTGCTTCCTCAGAGAGGTCCCGTGGTGAACTCCAATATGACTGATTGTGGGCTATCTGCATCTCATGCTCTGAGATTTTAATGTAGCAGCACACTGTTGTGCATGCTGACTGTGCATAAATGCTTCTGCTCTTTACGCAACACAGACCCAGCACTGTATCATGCCTCACTTAATTCCATTTCACGTTTGATTACACCGGCTTTTTACCATACTTTGCATGTAGCAGGTACCTGGTTTATCATGTTCCATTGAGAGCCACGTTCCACCTCCGTTCAGTTTTAAGTAGCACTCACTGCTACCGATCCCCAGCCTCTTACAGATGGCAGCACCCTTGTCAGATCTAAGATTACATGATGGATTTGCCTCGAGTAACCTTTGCCTTACTAAATCCCCGGCAACCTTAAGCGACATGCCGTTAAGCCAGGCCAGATCCCCAAGAGCCGAGTGACACAATTTCACTGGAGCCATTGGAAAAAAGACTGGGCTACCTCTCCCAAAGACTGGGTGATAAATGATAACTCTATCGCCCCATGTTTCACAACATTATCTGGAAGTTGGTAAACCTAGGCAGTGGCAGTGGTGAGGAATGCACGGACCTTGGGAAAGCTCTTTTAAAACAACAACAACTACAAGTTCCATTATCCACCAACTATTCTGACTAGGGAATTCTGGGAATTGTAGTCCAAGAAAATATATTTTCTAAGTTCTGAGTAAAAAATAAAGGAGTAGAAAACATTCAGCCAAGTTCGACCATTGTCCCTCTTTATAATTATTTAAATGACATTCATTATTGACCCAATTCATTGATCACTCATGCATTAATTGCTGAGTTTGAAGGGCACTATCTGGAGTGCATCGATGTTTCATGGCATGGGCACCCTGATTCAGTTCAAATTTCCTGCATTAATGATAATAATTATGTGCCGTCCAAACTATGGGAACTCTTTCTAGGGTTTTTTCAGGTATACTCAGAAGTGGCTTACCGGTCCCTTTTTCTGAGGGTGCCCTGGGACTGTGCAGTTTGCCCAAGGCCACACACAGTGGGAATCGAACTCCCAACCTCTAGTTCTCTAGCCAGGCTAGGAAGTGTGAAATAAAAGGTACATTGCTTCTTTTTCACCCTCCAATGTCCAATCCAGTAAAAGACTTCCCTGTGATTTACTTTAATTTGTAGGTACCAACTCCAGACAAATTTGCAGAACCCCAGTGGGGTGCAGTAGATAGAGTGGGGACTTAGGACTCAGGAGGCCTGGGTTCAAATCCCCACTCAGCTATGGAAACCTGCCAGGGGTGTGGAACTGGTAAAACCACTCTTTTAAATATCTCACTTATATGGAAAGCCCTATTAGGGTCACTATAAGTCAGTTCCAATTTGACAGCACATAACAATAAGTGATATGGAGAAACATTTATTTTGCTATGCTTTTAAATGTAGTATGATTACAAGAGCACTGATCTACCTAAACGTATCAATAAATTTAGCCTAATCAGCTATTTGTAATACAATAATCCATACTATAATATGCAGTTCAATCCAGGTATCACATCAATAGGAAAGGTTCTCCTGTAGCCGGTCTTAAGAGCAATAGATTTCAGATCAATCACATGGTGTGGAGCCAGCTAAGTCCAATAAAAATCGCTGCACATTTACAACCATGCTCACTCCTGCGTGCCCAAAGCAAATACGAATTCTGCACAAAGCATTTAGAGGGAGCAGATTCTTCTTCTGTTCTCCTGTAGACTGTCAATGATATCCCTGTGCAGAACATGAAAATATTGGCTAAGAACACCTGGCTTTGCTCCTCACCCTCTTTGGCTGAACGTAGGAAAGAAAAATTTCCCCTGTCTCCCCTGTCTCTGATCATTGACTGGAGAGAGCCGAAGTTTCCTTTTCTACTCTTCTTACCTGGGATGGAGCAGGACTTCGGGAGTTAATGGAGCAGGTGAAGCGTGTGAGCTCTGCTGTCCCACCTCCCCTAAATTTCTCCAATCAGGAACTACTGACTACCACCCCCTGTGGTGAAACACATAATTGCATTCTTCCAGCAAAGATCCTTCAGCACCTCAACTGACTCCATCACCACCACCCCAGCCCTCCTCCCCCTAGGCTGGTCCTTGGATCTTTTTTGGCAGGAAAAAGTGTGATGGGATCCTTGCTGCAAGTTATCGCTGGCTAACCAACAAGATCTTCTTAAACTCTGTTATATTTTGTCTCTCCTCTTCTTCTTTGGATCTGATTTCTGGCTTGTTCCCTGATGTTGATATTCTTTTAGTTTTGAGTTCTGGCTTCATTTCCTGTCCCGCCTTCTCATTTGTCTACCAGCCTTGATTCCTCACAGAACTGGTGCATCCAAAGGTGCCCCCATGGGTCATCCTAGACCCCCCACTAGCTGCTGATGCAGGAAATCCACCACTAAAGCATCATTAGCCGTTAAGAGAACTGGACTTGCACTAGGCATGGGAGAGTGATAATGCAGGTTCAAATCTTATTGAACCACCATGTTCAGTGGGTGATGTTGAGCTTTCAGTCTGACCTACCTTGCAAGGCTGCTGTGAGGCTAAAATGACAGGAGGATGAGACATTTTGTGTTAGAGTTTTGACAACCTCACATGCTGCCTGTAATAAGTGTGGCTAGGAGGGACCTTTCTGGACTTGGGTGACTGTCCATCTATCCAGCTCTTACCAATCATTCTTTTCTGCTTCAAAGAGAATCCAGCCTCTCTGGTCTGTGCTTTTTCCCTGTGTTTCATCTGTTGCAGTCAGTTGTTCTGTTTGCTGTTGATCTGTCCACAACTGTAAGTAATGAAACATTTTTATTCTTTCTCCTATACATGTCTCAGAGTGAGCTACAGAGACCTTAAGTGCCAGTTAATGAGAAATGGATGAATGGGGAACTTGAAGCTATTCTCCTCTGTGAATCTCTGTACTTCTGTTGTGCAGCTAAAATAATTTAACCAGAAATTCAAAACTCTGCAACATCTTGCAACCTTTTCCATTTAAGTTATGGACAGAATATATTACAAATATTCTCATATAGGGTCCATCTTATGACCAGCATGAGATTAATACAGTATAATCCTACCGTGTTTCCCCGAAAATAAGACAGGGTCTTATATTAATTTTTGCTCCAAAAAACGCATTAGGGCTTATTTTCAGGGGATGTTTTATTTTACAGTCATGTCATCTTCTGGTTGCTGCACAATGCTGCACAATGGTGGAGGGCAGAGTTTCACTTAACTAGGGCTTATTTTTGGGGTAGGGCTTATATTACGAGCATCCTGAAAAATCATACTAGGGCTTATTTTCAGGTTAGGTCTTATTTTCGGGGAAACAGGGTATGTTTACTCCAAAGTTTTGAAAAGTTACTTTGGAGGGTGGTATTTGCTCCAAATGGCTGCTTGCACTCCACCAGCCTTGATAGTAGCAAGTACATTTTTCTTCATAATACCATTTTGGAATGGGCTAGGATGCTGTTTCAATCCCATTCATGATGATTTAAGGATTCAAAGATGCCTTCATATACCAGATGGCACAACCTTGAAGTGTTAAAAATTTGAATGTGTGAAAAAATAAAACTTTTCTGGTGCTAAACTAGAGTTACTGACTCTCTTCCCCACCCCCTGTAACACCTATGTGGCAGACAGGTACAACATGACGCACACACACTCTGCTGAGAAAAACCATAGCTTGTTCTACCCGGTGGCTGTAGATGGGGGACAATTGTTGCAGAGTTTTGAATTTCTGGTAAAATTCTTTTGTGCTAAGAAGTAGAAGTGCAGAGACCCACAGAGGAGAATTGCTACAAGTTCCACAGAGTCCACCTTTTTCTTATTAACTGGCACTTAAAGTCTCAGTAACTCACTCTGAGACATTTGTGGGAGAAAGAATTTTTTTTAAATACTTAACAATTGCTTGAAATTACAGACTTGTATATACTACACTCTTTACTGCACACATACTAGTAACCCACTGAACAGATCAACATCAACGGATTCCAGATCTTTTGAGGAACAACACGGTAACACCATGTCTCCAAGCCTGCCGTCTCTATTTTGTAACATACTTAAATTCCATGCCTATGATATCTTCCCAAGATGAGTTTGAATTTTTCTGCTCTTCCTTCCTTCCCAAGTTGATAATGACCAGTCTGATGAAGAATTCTGATGGCCTCAAAAGCTCACATTCCTTTTTGTTATTAGTAGCCCCAGTAAAGGTATTACCCAATTCTGTTTCTCTTCACAGACCATAAAGCTATCTTCCCCCCCCCCCTTTTCTTTTCTAACTTCAAGTACTTGAGTATTCCAGCTGGCTGAATAGCTCAGTGGTTTAGGTATCGGTTGGGAGTTCGATTTCCCACTGTGCCTCCTGGAGAAGAGCCAGCCTGTGTGGCCTTGGGCCAGCTGCACAATCCCAGAGCTGCCCCCAGAAGAAGGGAACGGGAAACCACATCTGTGTATTCTCTACCTAGAAAACCCCAGAAAAAGTTACCATAAGTTGGAATCAACTCAATGGCATGCAATTGTTATTATCATTACTTGGGCATTCCATCTAGAGCACGCAGAAGCTTCTTAATTTTCTGGTATCCTAAATATATCCAGCTTCTAAATCTGCACAAGATTTCTAATTTATGGACCATCAACCTTCATCCCAGGTCAAAGTGGAGGTGAATAGTGTTTCAGTGACATCTCCACCATAGCTCAGTGGACATCGCCACCTACTGGTAATCATGAACTGCTTGATTGCTTTTGAGAGCTAGTCTCTCCACTCTGTTGTCTCCTCAGTCCTACCTCTTCACCTGCTTAGTAGTTCAGGTGCTTTAGAGAAATGTGGAGATGCTCCTTTTCCTCTCCAAAGAACTGGGCATGCTCTCAAGTGTTTGAGAGACGAAACAGAGGAGCCTGGCTTTCAGGGTCTGTCTATAAGACATACAACCAACTCAGGTTGTATCTGCTAAGTATGTGCACGGTCTTTGTACAAATATGCAAACATGGACCAAATCAGGAGTATTTGGGTAAGTCCAGGGTGACTGTGGGGAGGAGCCAAAGGAGAAGGTGAATGACAGCTGAACTTCCCAACGAAGCCCAAGATCGTCCCTGGACACTCCGACCACCAAGACACTAGAGAAGGTTCAGACTGAGGTCATAGCATGGTTTCTATGCAGCACACTTGCAGCTGCTCCATCAGCCTTTTCTCGGAGCTCCAGGGTAAACTTGTACTGCTGTTTAGATAACCTTTTTGTGTTCCGGAATTTTCTTTTTCCTTTCTTCTCACTCAGCTTAGTTTACTAAAATTTACTGAAATTTATTATTACAGGGTTGAGACGGTGGAGATGCCTAGTAGGGTGTAATGGAATAGAGTGATGAATTAGAACTCAGGGGATCATGAAAACTCACTGGAGGGGGCAGAGACACTCCTTAAGTATTGCAGTTACTTTGAAAGTTCTCTAAGGGTTGCTAAAAATGGGTTCTGACTTGACTGGCCCATAACAATACGTTAAGACTGTGTGTGTAGTTATAGCAGGATGATTGTTACATAGGCTTTGAGTGGAGAGGTCACACAATTCAGGCATTGTGTAACACCTCTTAGGTCATAGTCATTTGTGTTTCCTCCATTTGTGGGATTCTTTAAAATGGAGAACCAGAATCACACAGATAATATCATGGACCGGGGGATGGAATGGGTCAGAATGACTCCTAAAGTGTTCAGGATGGATCCGTCCTGAGATATCTGTCCTTTGCCTTGATATAGAGTTGGTTGGGGGACTTCTGCACCTCTTTAGTATCCACAAAATTTGTTGGAGTTTTATTTACAACCTTGCATGCTTTCTGTAGTTTGAGAGACAGGGAGAGACTTCTGGGTTGGGGTGATTGTCTTATTTATCCAGCACTAACCAATTGTTCCTTCCAGCTTTTGAAATTCAAAGAGAACCCTACCTATCTGTTGAGTGTTCTATTCCTCTATTTTGTGGGTTGGTGGCATTTGTTTGTTGCTGTTGATCTGGTCAGTTGGTTGCTAGTATGTGTGCAGTAAAGAGTGCAGTATACACTGAAATTTTAAGCAGCTATAAGTAATGTTTTTTTATTCTTTCTCCTACAAACGTCTCCGAGTGAGTTATTGAGAGTAAGTGCCAGTTCATGAGAAAGGAGTGGACTCTGGGGAACTTGTAACAATTCTCCTCTGTGGGTCTCTGCATTTCTACTTCTTAGCACAAAGGAATTTTACCAGAAATTCAAAACTCTGCAACGGTCCCCTGGCCATGCCATAGGCTAGACCTGGACAAGCCTTCTCCATGTTGCAGCCCAGGACAGAAAACAAGAGGAGAGATTTATATTTCAATTTTGGGGTGAACGGGCCTCCTGACAAAGCTAGTGTGTGCCATATTATTTGTGAAGGCCTGAACCACAAAATTTAGACAGTTTCATCCACTGAGCGTGCTGATTTATTTATTTTTAATGCTTTGCACACCTGTCCCATTTTTCCATCTCATTCTTCACCAGTGACAGTCATCAATCTACCCCTATTGGCAGGGTTTACTCTACAGCCTGCTTCCCCCCAAACAGTTGAGCCAGGATACATGAAGGAAAGATGGATGGGTCCCCTTGATGTCAACAGGATTCATTTGTCTTCATTCTAAGCATTCCGCTTTCACCCGCTAATGGAGCATAGCCCTGGGTCCTTTCGAAAATGCGAGATCACCAGAGGAAACCATTCAGAATCATTCCTGTGATCTCTGATAAGGCTGAGAATAGCAATGAATTTAAACACTTCTTTTGGTCCTTGGGTTGCCATTACTGAGCTGTAAAGTTTGATGGCACATCTTTCAAAGTATTGGATGTTTGCTTTCAGGGTGTTTCTCCCCCCCCCTTCCTGTTTTACTGGGACCATTCTATTTCCTAACAGTTCTTCAGGGAAATGGGCTGTTCTTAGAATCCAAAAAATCATGTTAGCTCGCCTTGCAGAGATATGTTGTACATTCTGAGCAGAACTCATGAAAGAATGCACAGCTTTGTCCTGGCTACAGCTAAGTTGAATGGAAAGAATACCACCTCTTGGTCAAGAAGACCTAGGGTGGGAACATGAGGCCTGGGCTGGTATGTGGCCTGAAGAGGCCCAAATGCAGCCCCTAGCACCCCTTGGATTTCCTAGTACCCCCCCCAGCTCAAAATATATATATTTGCGGGGCAGGGAGAGTCCATTCTCAAGGGAGTGTGAGGGGAAATTTGCTAGCATCTCTGGGGGGCTTCAAGGGACGTGGTGGCGCTGCGGGTTAAACCGCTGAAGCCTCTGTGCTGCAAGGTCAGAAGACCTGCAGTTGTAAGATCGAATCCACGCGACGGAGGGAGCCCCCGTCGCTTGTCCCAGCTCCCGCCAACCTAGCAGTTCGAAAGCATGCAAAATGCAAAAATGCGAGTAGATAAATAGGTACCACCTCGGTGGGAAGGTAAACGGCGTTCCGTGTCTAGTCATGCTGGCCACGTGACCACGGAGGATTGTCTGCGGACAAACACTAGCTCTATGGGTTGGAAACGGAGATGAGCACCGCCGCCTAGAGTCGGACACGACTGGACAAATTGTCAAGGGGAACCTTTACCTTTTACCTGGGGGGCTTCACACCTCGCCTCTCCATACCTGAAATATATTTAATTTAATTTAATTTAATTTAATTTTTGGTGGTCCTTTCAGCCAAAGGCAAAGAACTTTTTATTTTTTACCGTCCTGAGCTTTTCAGACATCCTTTAAACCCCTCTGACTGCTTTGTGAGACTTATGCGACCTTTGCCTCCTCTCCCACCCACGCCGGTTTGCAGACAGCCAAAATTGGGAAGCGCTTGTAATAATTTTCAGAGAGAAGGGGAGTTGGTCATCGTGGTAGCAGCTGCCACAGTGCATCAGGTACAGAGTTCTTTGAGGTGACATATGCAAAGAAATCCTTCTTGATGTTTGCTTTATGTGCATTTCTTAGTGGAAAGGAAACTCCTTGACATACAGGATTTCTCTGTCTCTCCGCCGATGGAAGGAAATGGTTTAAGGCAATGGCTCCCGACCGTGGGTCCCCAGATGTACTTGGACTAAAACTCCCAGAAGCCTTCACCATTAGCTGTGCTGGCCAGGATTTCTGGGAGTTGTATTTCAAGAACAACTGGGGGCCCAAGGTCGCGGCACACAGGTTTAAGGAAATGTGGTTGTCCACATGGGAGAATGCCATATATATGCTGGAACATACATAAGGTTTTAATGTCCTAGGTTTAACTTCTGTAGTGGATATTGGTACCCATAAGAGATGGGGAATATTTTGCTTTAGTTTTACAATACTTGGTACACCCTGTAATACCCTAGCCAGCATGTCCACTAATCAGGTTGCCTCAGGGTATTCTGGGATGTGTAGTCCCAGAAAGAAACATTTCTTAACTCTGACTGTCCTTGGTCTTTTTCCCAGCAGTTCTGAACACATCCCCTTAGTCATACAGCCACTCAAAACTATGGAGGAAAGAGGCAAAGAATCTCTTTTTTTTGGTTGAACAGTAGAATTACACTCAAGAAGGCCATATCTGTAGGCTAGCAAATATGAGGACATGAGGGTCAGTATGTTAACCTTAATTGTGTAAGATAACCACCCTACAAACCCAGCAAAATGTTCCCTCTCTGTGTGTGAGAGAAAGAGAAAGAATCAGTGAATGTGAAGACTCTACATCACAGATGAGAAACATCTGGCTGTCCAGCTGTTGTTCGGACAGCGGCTTTTCTCAGCCCTAGCCAGCCTATCCATTGGGGAGGGCTGATGGGAATTTCAAATCCGACAACATCTGGAGGGCCATATGCCCTCCTGATATGATACCTCGTTTACACACTCACACCCAAAACGTGTCTCTGTTTATCCGACCACTGTCTTGCGCAATCAAGTTTAAAAATTTTAATCTCTAGGCTAGTAAGTATATGCACATATCTGAAACCATTGGCCAATATTTACTAATCTACAAATGTGCTTGTCATCATTCACACAATTCTATTAACACGCTTTCCACCACTACCCTCCTCTTTCTCTTCCTCTCCTTCTCTCTCTTTCCCCCCCTCCCACACACACATATTTGGGGCAGGATCCTGTGGGGATTTGAGAAGTATTAAAACCCCAGTCAGTATTGTGCTCTTGACCATCTCTGGCTTGCCGTGGTGCATGCTGGAAATGGCCACATTCTAAGCGACAGGATGATCAATCTGTGTGTGTAACTGCATAATGTAACCTCTTACACAAATGGTGGGTAAAAGAAATGATGTGCAACACTGACCATTTATGTGGCTGGTTAAAGGAAACAGGATTCTAGTGGGGGGTGGTATTGCACAGGGCACAACAGACCAGTTACCTGGGTTACCTGAGGTTTCCACAGCATCAGCACAACTGCTGTCTAGCTAGTGGCCTTCTTCCTTCCTCCCCTGGCCCTGAAACCTCAACACGTATCAACCACACTTCATATTCCAGAGAGATGAGGAGAAGAGAAAGCCAGAGGGTTATCTCTGAGACAGGAACAAAAACTGGGAGAGAGAAAGACAGAGCTGGACAGAGCTTTGAGCAGCTAAGATGTGGAACTGCATATTGATTTGAAACAAGCATCATCATCTTTGCCTTACAGCATCCAGTCCATTGCACAAAAGGAAGGAAGAATCATAACAGAGGCAGTCTATTTGTCAACACTCCTGTGGCTTAAAAAGCAATTAAGGCTACTCCAATACAAACATACACACCCAGAGTTTCAGCTTGTCCTCTTACATTAGAAATGACAATACAGCAAGTGTGATTGACTTGAACAAGCTGTAATATGATGCTCCGTTATCCTTCCCAGTGGTAGGACAGCCAGCTCTTTGAGTGAATTACTCGGCCTTCAATCCAATCATGAATGAGCCTCACTTTATATATAGGCTCTCTGTGTAAGCAGCAAGCAGGATATTAGAGGTGACTACTTTTTAATAACATGTCCTTTCTCTCCGCCTCTCCTGTTCACCCCATCATGAGCAGAGCGAAGCAAAGCCGGGAGGAGTGAGAACAATAATCCTGTAAACACTAATCTCAGATTCAATTACAATCTAACAATATACCAGGTGTCGGAAAAATCTACTGAAGCCTCCCAGATCTTTGTTCCCTGAAGTAACAGACATGCTTGCGCGGTGAAGTCCTTAAGAAAGATGCAATGCTTGTGTAGCACCTCCAAATGATGTTACCCTGTCTCTAACTGCTGAAGGAAGAACAGACCATTCTGGTGGTCTTTGCAATTCTAAGGCACACTCTTCTATCAAAGCTTGAGCCAAACTCTACATTATAGACATCTCATCCTTAGAAGATGGGATTCTTTAAGTGCTGAAGACCTCATATTGTCACAGAAGGAACTTTTCGCAACTCCTGTAGCTTGCAATTTCTGTAGCTTTGTAGTTGGTTGATGTTGGAGCATAAGCCTGTTCTGCGATTTCCAAATTTGTGCAACTTCCACACCAGGAGTGGCCAAAGGTGGGGAATATGTTCCTTGTGCAGAAACACATCTGAGGTTCAGTTTCCTCTGGTTTGCATAAATATACCACAATAACATCGGCCCTTGATCAAACTCCCATCAGACCTGCCCCCATACTCTTTACACCAGGGTGTGTCAGTAAGCATGCCAGACTGGCAGCAGATTTATTGGTATTACAGCTGCTATTGATCATTTGACATCTACTGATCTCAAGAAATGATTGTATAAGGCAAGCATGGGAACTGCTAGAGGTCAAAGTGCAGTTAATGCCCCTGAAAATCACCATCGACTGCTTCTATGGTGGCAGTTCATGCTGGAGGTGTTGGAAGATGGTGTTTTATTTGTTTGTTTTTTGCAACTTTGCATGCTGCCTCTAGTAGGTGTGGTTATCAATCTATCCAGCACTAACCAATCATTCCTTCCCTGCCTCGGAATTCAAAGACAGCCCTGCCTGCCTGCTCTGCTTCTTTTTTCTCCCCTCAGTACTCTGTTGGAAGTCAGTTAGTCTGTTGAGGCTTGCTTGCAAAAGCAGCCATGTTTTGTTCAGTTTGCTGTTTGATCTGTTCAAAGCTGTAAGTAAAGAAAATGGTTTTTATTCTTTCTCCTACTACTGTCTCTGAGTGAGCTGTTGAGACTGTAAGTGCCTGTTAATAAGAAGGAGTGAACTAAATTAGGGGACTTGAAGCTATTCTGCTCCGTGAATCCCTGCACTTCTGCAGTACAGCTAGAGGAATTTAGCCAACATTCAAACCTCTGCAACAGGAAGATCTTCATGCAGCATAGAATCCTGCCAAGGGGAACAGGGTGGAGTATCTCCTTCCTTGCTAAATGTGGAATTGTTAAGTATTGGAGGGAGAAATAATAGCAATGTTGCTTGTTTGTTTAAAATATTTTTATCCCACCTTTCTCCTTAAAAAGACCCAAGGTGGCTTACATCGTTAAAAGACAGCATTTAAGGCTACAAATTGTGTGTGTACAGATATTAAAAAGGATCAAACAAATAACATACTAATAAACATAAGCAACACCAAAACACATTCAAAGCAGTAAGGTAAAACAATCCATTCAAAACTCCACTCAGGCAGCCAGTCATTCAGAGAAAGCTTGCCTGCAGAGGAAGGTCTTCGCCTGCTAGCGGAAGGACAGTAAAGATGGGGCCAGTCTACTATAACAATATAACAATAATATAATAATATAACTATAACAGTGCTACTGATTGTTAGCCTTGTGGCCTGCTGCACTGGCACTAACTGGGGGGGAGCCGCCCGTGACACAAAGCCCCAATTTTATCATCTGCTAACAAATGCCTCTAAAATACACTTTCCAAAGGCAGATTTTCAGTGTTTGTCAAGGAGAAGCTCAAGAGGAGAACGGGCCCTGAACAAATCATCCATTCCCAGAATGCCCTGCTTCTTCTGACCGGGGCAGATCGGCAGCCGTTAAACTTCTACATCAGCACAATCATTTCACCTTGGTCCCAGCATCGGTTCACGCAGCCCCAGAGTGTCTTTCCATCCCAGAGGCAAAAGTGCACCGCAGACACATAAACATGTCAAAACGAGGCTGCATTAATCCCTATTTTATTACGTTGGCACTTGAAACAGCGATTTGGGACCCAGTGCAACGCCTGGGGTTTGGTTTCAGGATGGCCAAACATCCATTTATAGACACCCCCCCTCTGTCTGTTTTTGACCATGACCATCGCAAAAGATGCTGTTGACTTCATGTCACATTGACCCTGGTCACCTGCCTTCTGGTGCCCTGTCTCGAAAATTGGTCGACATCATTCTTTCTAAGACAGGTTTTATTACTATTGTCTGGATTGGCTGGGTGTGGGAGGGAGTGCAGGGCACCTTCAGTTCAGAAATAAAAGTCCATTTCTCTGATATTTAACCAAAACCCAGTCAGTGATAGAAGCAGAAAGACAACCCCCCCTCCCCCCAAAAAACACACCCTATCAGCAATGTACTGGAACCCCTCCAAGGTATAAAGTGCCAAATATTAGGATTTATGGGTGCCAATCTGTACAAATAAATTATGATAGATTTCTTGTTATAATCTGCCCAAAATAGTTACACTAATGGGGAGGTGTATAAATCAAAGAAGAAAATAATAAAAAATAAATAAATTTCTGAATGTACATGGAGTGAATTGAACAGAGAAAGCATGAGGAGTACCTCCTTCCATGTTATTATTGTGTCCTGGGAGTTTGCAACACCGCCAGGTTGATTAAAATAAACCCCACAAAACCTGAGGTGAAAAAACATGTATCTCATGTGCTCTTTTCCTCTGATACCAGCTTAGGGAAGGGATTTTATCGATTAAGAAATCAGTGCTGAGAAAGGTCTGTTTTCCTCTCCCCTTGTTACCACTGCCTCTCCTTCCTATTACTGCCACGCTCTGGCTATTTATAGTCATCATCTTAAAAGTGGAGAGCTGGAAAGGACCCTAGAGATAATCAAATCCAGCCCCTGTCAAAGTAGCACAATGGGGAATCAAACTCCCAACCTCTGGTTCCTCAGCCAGATGCCTAAACCACTGAGCTATCCAGCAATTCTTGAAAAACAGGCAACAGAGTGCAATATAGTGCTTAGGCAGTGGTTCCCAACCTTAGGTCCCTAGAGGTTCTTGGGCTAAAACTCCCAGAAGCCTTCAACACTTGCTGTGTTGGACAGGATTTCTGGGAGTTGTAGTTCAAGAGCCTCCAAAATGTCCTATTCTCAGCTGCTGTGCTCAGCTCTAGTAAACTTAAGGCTGTGGCTTCGTTTTTGGGCTTAATCCATATCATATCTGGTCACCCTCTTTTCCTGCCGCCTGCAACTTTTCCTACCATTATTATTTTTGTCATAAAGGTAGCTACACCTAATCCTCTGTCTCTGGGCTGACAACCTCAGTTTGAAGGGTGGTGATCTGTCAACTCCTTCCTGCAAGAGACTGGTGTTCGGTGCCATCTGATCCAGGAAGATTTGGGTCAACTTCACCGAGGGATCTCTACAGCAAGAGGGGCATGCTAGCTGGTTTAACCATGACAACACACTAGGTCAGTGTTGACATCAGACCATTTCTGGAGTCTTGAATCAAAGACAGATGGTTTTCGGTTACTTTAGCATCACTGTGGAAGCGCCAGACGTTCTACTTTTGATCTCAGAAGATCTTTCCTACTGCTTGAAGAAGTGGCTCCACAATAGTTTTAAACCCTTGCAATTAGCAAACCGCCAACTTGACTCAGCAGTTTCTCCTGAAAAGTGCTTCATTTGGAGTACTTGTGTGTATGCTGTTAGGAATAGCAACAGCTGCTCACTTAAAATTTCCAGGCAATGCCCTGTAAACATGCCCATAGAGTAAACAGCAACAAAGCTTCCCTGGTTGTGGTTTTGATTGTTTTGTTTACTTTCCTTCTTCCAAATGAACGTTGCATTTTGAACTAGACAAAATAGGAGGCTTTTAGCACAAGTCCTAAATATTGTGGGACTTGAAGAAGAAAAATCAAAAGACTTCTTGACAAAGCATGGAGCTGTGAGTCTGGCCATGTACATATGTTTGACATTAAAATCTGATGTACACTCCCAGGCTAACTTTTCTTTTTCCAGCAGAAACACACCGAAGCCGGAGAGTATGTGTAGAATTGCTGAGCTGGCAAATTCTGACTTGCCAAAAGGCAGTCAATGCTGCTAAAAAGTCTGTATCTGTGGATCAGTACCCACCAACAGGCTCCTGAAATGCCCAGCAACTGGGAGTTGGTTCCATAAAAAATCTATGAGCTATTAATGAACTGGGCCCACATCAAAGCTTGAAAACAGTGCATTAAAATTAACACGTTAACGTCAAATGAATTACTTCTCTTCGACCAACAGGAGAGAATAGACCTGAAGATCTAATCAGTTTAAAACATTAATTGTATGCCTCTGTGTAGACTGGAATATGTCAACTCATGTCTCTCCAAAGATAACTTGATTTATAGTTCTTTTTAAGCATTGGGCTTATAGTAGGCGGTTCACTTTTGTCCCAATGAATATATATAATTGGACTGTATCCAGAAACACCACTCAACATAGCTAAGTCTTTGTGGTATGGCTACAAGCTTCTTTGAGTTATAGTTTTAAGATTATCAGATTATATTAGTGCCTGAGAATCATTGCTTTATACATATAAACCACTCCAGAATACTTCTGTAGCACAGCACTATGCTAAAGAGTTACCTGAGAATATATGTCTCATTACGACAGCTAGTCTGGTGTTGTAAGTAGAACATTGGACACGGGTTCATGAAATCTGGGTTCAAATCCTGATGAGCTTTGGAAACTCGCTGGGGTTGACAATGGTAAATTACTCCTTGAACATCTCACATATTATGAAAACTGTATTCAGGTCACAATGAGTGCCAAGTGACCTGGCAGCACATAGCATTCGGGCTTGGAGGGCTGGAGGCCTGCCTAATCCCAGACAGGCTGTAGCAGACCTGTTCCTGTCACATCCACATCAGGTCATAAATAAAACAAAGATATAGTAGTACTAACACCTAGCTTCTGTCTTCCATGCACAATGCTAGGTAAAATATTATTATTACAGCAAACTCGCAACCCAACAGCTTCTATGCAAGATGAAGCTGGGATGATTTGCATGGTCCCTCCCTTAAAGCTGTTTTATACCCAGGAAAGGAAGGCCCAACTTACTGCTGAAGGCTTACTTTGAGTGAAATATAAAATGAAATGGTTGAATAATGAACACGAAAAAGAAAAACAACAAAACCAATGTTGTTGCAAAGAGGAACTGTTTTTCATGTGCAGTCACTGCTCTCTGTAGTTGCAAAGAGGTAAAGCTGCTTTCGGCAATCCGAGCAATGTGATCCTATTTCTGAGGAGGTTGCATATATATAGCTGTACACATGGAGGGTCTCAACACAACTGGGAACTCCCTTCCCACTATGTTTCCCATTGCACAGAGAGCCTGTGTGTGTGTGTGTGTGTGTGTGTGTGTGTATAGGAGCCTCATGGCGCAGTGGTTAAACTGCAGTATTACAGTCAAAATTCTACTCACAGTCTGCGCTTGATCCCAGTGGATCTTGGCAGCCGGCTTGAGGTTGACTCAGCCTCCCATCCTTCCAAGGTCAGTAAAATGAGTACCCAGTTCACTGGAGGGGAGGGGCAATGTGTAGCCTGCACAATTAAATTGTAAACCACTCAGAGAGTGCTTTAAGCACCACGGACTGGTATATAAGCAACATACTTTGTTTTGCTTTCTCCTTTTTTGTACACATATCTGTATATGTATGTGTATATATAGATATATGTGTGTACACATGGAGGTTCTCAACACAACTGGGAGTCCCATTTTCACTATGTTTCCAATTGCACAGAGAGTCTACATGTGCATAGGAGTCATCAGGAGATGGTGTGCAAAGTCAGAGCAATAAACTGGTGGGGAACCATCAGAACGTGACTTTTGACTTCTCCATTGCTCTGCCACAGATGTATGTTTCTAGAGAAGGAAGGAAGAATGAGCCTGTGATAGTTGCCTAGCAACTGCTTGATGTATTTCCCATTTGGTTCGGCTGCTGAGATGCAGCGGGGGTCAGCTAAGTAACCTCTTGGCCCTCACTGGGCGGCAGACATGACTTGTTGGGAAAACAGCCAGAAAATCCAGTGCAATAGAACAGCATGCATTTCCAGAATACCATGCAAGATATGTAAAGATAATTTCCTCCTTTTTTTAAGGCAAAAAAAAATGGCTTGTTTCCCAGAAAACACGGTGCATGGCACCGTCATTAGCTCTGCAGAAACACCATTGTAAGTTTCATTGCTCTTTGATGGCTGTCATGAGCCCGTTCTCGCTGTACACCGTAATGCACAATTTTACGACTGGTAGGCAATAATGTGTTTGCTTTTATAGGTTCCTCTTTGGCCATCGCATACTTCTCCCAAAGCGCAGGAAACGGGCTGATTCATAGCCTTGCGTATCTTCACCCATTACAGACGATCATCAGCTCTCCTGCAACCACCACAAGAGATGGGAAGGGAGAGAAAAGAGCTTAAGGGGAATTGGGGGAAGGAGTTAGGGTTGGTGGAAAGAAACGGCAGGGAAGCAGTTATTTTTGCAGGCAGTTGTAAATCCCAGCACTGTTGTTTCTCTGAGGGCAAAATCACCGGTGTGGATTCGAAAGCATGAATATGCAGTTGTACTCTTGCATTTTGGATTATGGTGGCAATTGTCTCCCTGGGCCCCTCAGCATGGAGTCTCAACAGAACGATGGGCACAGAGTTTGTTTATCCACTCGGGGATGGTGTCAGCTTATGTTCTTCTTCCCTTGTATTCATTTGTATCGGGGAGAGTGAGAAAGTAGGTCACTGTCACACAGTAAATGAATGAGCCAAATGGTAAGAGAAATCTATACTTTTCACTTGAGGGCAAGACAGGGAGATGATGGAATCAGAGAGAGGGCGCGCAAGAGATGGAATTAATTCAGCTGATGCGCCATGCTTGGTCATTATTTCTTAAGTGGATCGATAGGAACAGAGTCTGGGAGCTGTTCTGAAGCATGCTGTTACGTTCTAGGAAATGGGCGGGGGATATTTGGGTGGCACCGATTCATTCCCAGAGTTCTGTTATCCTATGGTTCACCTCCCCAGGCGATTCTCACCTTTCTTCCCAAGGTGAAGGATCTGCATTTCAAGGCAAAAGATTGCAAACCCATGAGACTACAGACGTTTCCCTCTCTACTCCCTGTCACCAAAGCAGTAACGAACGGTTTTGACACCGGGGACAACTGGCACCTTCTGCCACCTCTCTGTCCTGTGGCATAAGTGTGACCCTCCACTGGCATAAAAAAAGAAGGCGAAATAAGAGGCGACCGTTCATGCCTTCATAAAAAGAAACTGAGTAGGGCTGAGATATGTTGCTCTTTACATTCTACTCACCAGCATACTCCCCTCTAGACTTCAGTGCCCTTTAAAGGTGCAACTACAAAGTGGGGGAAATGTGGATTCACTTGCACTCATTTGTTGTGAAGTTGCACCAGAGAGTTCAGATTTCTCCAGGGCTCTCCACGTTAACTGGCCACATGAAGAGATAGGAAAGCCTTGTTTGCAGCTTGTTTACAGCTCTATTTATAGCCCTGTGATTGGCTCAGTTAAGAGGGAAATGCAAATCAGCCTGCCCCAAACTTGTAATATTTCCAGCATTTTTTTCCAATGTAGCCTCTCCCTAAAGCTTGATGCCCTCGGGCAAAGTCGCTGTTGTCCCCCTCTAGTTATATCCCTGCCCATCACTGTCAATGGCTTTATAGTGCTTGTTATTTTTCCTGCAAACATACTGTAGCTTAAAGATGTAGGGAAGTGCATTGTGAAATTCAGTCCACATCAGTGGCAATAGATTTGCTATGTTTTCAAGCAGTTATTTGATCTCACCCATTCCAAAAGTTCCCTTCTAATGCATGCTGTTAAGTGCTTGTTGAAATACATTTTAATTCCTCATGAAATTACTTTCAAATACTTTAAGGAATATTGACAGTGACTTAGCACTTAAAAAGAAGCTCAGGCAAACAGTATCTGAATCATTTCTTAGCAGTGCATCCAGCTTTTGGTGGTGGCTGGTTATCTGGGTTTGCTGTTCCTCAATCTAGAAGGAATATATCCTTAATATCAAGGGAGAGGATATTTTTGTGCTGGGGGCTGAATTCTAATTCCGGTCTGCCTTCTAGCAATGGATAGAGGGGGAAAGAGGGGGACTATGGCAGAACAGGGAGGCACAATGACTTTCAATGGCTTGGGAATGTTCTCCCTAAACAAAAGCACCCACAGCTTGCAATCTGCTCATCTTAGTTTCATGCAACACTTTGCTTACATACACAGATGAATTGCATGCAAACTATTTGCAAAGTCCCTACAAACTGCATAGCCAAGTTCCATTCAAGAGACCAAGAAATACACCGTTTTCTAAAAGGTCATTACAGATTGAGTGTAAAGTGTTTGTGAAGGTCTTTAAAGATTTTTCAAAGACTCTCTTGGGGGGGGGGGTGTCTTTAAAAATGAAAATAAAACTTACATGTTTTTACATAAATAATTTTAAATGGCCTGTTAGCTCCAATCATTGATCAGGAATAACAGCTGAAGAAGCTGTGGACTTGGTAAGGAGTTTCTTGGGGGCATTTCTGGCTTCAAGGCTAGGTGTTCTCCATCTCCAATTTAAAATTTAAAAATCACTTTACTGGATCAGGCCAAGATTGCTCGGTTTCCAACAGTGACCATCCAGAGCCTGCTACAGCTTCACCAAAAGGGGAGTGAAGCAGTGCACGGTCTTCTATCATTTCCTTCTCCCTGGCAGTCAGAAATGCAAGCAGGACCTGCAACAAAGTATTTAAGTAAGCAATGATCTTTGGTATTTCAGCCAGCCATGCCCTCCGCCTTGAAGCTCCATTCCACTGCATCTCCCTTCTCCACACCCATTTTTCCACTTGCCCCTGATATTCAGTCATTACTTTGTGCCCTAGTTTACCCTGGTCGGCGGATATAGCTACCTCTTGGGCATGGGTGATGCTGTTCTGGTGGCACGAGCTGCAGCATTCAAAGCTGGCAGGAGGATTCTGGGAGTTGTAGTCCAAAACAGTAGGGTTTCCAAGCTCTGTGAGAATGATCCTGGTTTGACAGGTGGCAGATCTAATGGAGACCATAGCTAATAGCTGTTGATAAACCTATCCACTGTGAATTTGTCTAATCCCTTTTATACGTCAGCCAAGCCTGCAGGCATCACCCCTTCTTTGCAGAAGTGAATTCTAATAAGTTAATTATTCTACAGCATGCAAAGAAATACCTCGTTGTGTCACTCCGAGCTGAACTGATTTTGACATGGTGACACAAGAGACCTGGCTCGACAAGCAGGTAATTTGTGGAGATTATACATGATTATATGTGGCCAAACCGATGTATGTTTAGACTCTCTTGATTAGCAGAAGGTTTGCTTCCCAAGAAGCAATACCTTGGTTACTGACTTACCAAAGCAGATTATTCCATGGACCGAAAAAGCCTGCTCTTACTTCTCTGTATCATCAAGAGAAAGAATACTTACAATTTTTATGATACTGAAGGGCAATCCTGCTAAGAAACTGCATCTGGCATTTCATACTTTTAGATGTCAATTTTAATATATTACACCACCGTGCTAACTCTATCACGAGTGCTTTGAGTCTTTGTTAAGTTTTATGCCCAGTAACTTATCAGTGTATTGATTCCAAAGCATTTTGAAACTATCAGGATTGATTTGTAATTACTGATTTTGTAGTTTTGCAGCATATGGATTGTTTTTATTGTGACGTCGTTCCCTCCCTTGGTCTCTCTCTCTCTCTCTTTAAGAGCAAATTTTCTCTCTCTCCCCCCCCTCTCACTCTTTTTGTGCCTGGTTAGTCCTGAACTCATGGCCAACCAATTCTGTTTGGTGAAGAGTTGTGGTGGTGGTTGCAGTTGTTACATGCTGTCAAGTCGACTCTGACTTATGATGGTCCTAGGAATGAGCGATCTCCAAAATGCCCCATCCTCAACCGCCCTGCTCAACTCCTGTAAACTCAAGCCTGTGGCTTCCTTTAGGGAGTCAGTCCATCTCATAGGGTGGGCGGGAAAATGATGCATGTTCCATTGAGTCAAAGGATCTGCTCTCGTTGGGATTAACAACTGGATTTAGACATTTAGAATTGGCAATTAGAACTGAGCACTGAAAAATTCATGAGCTTCTATCATACCTCCTCTTGCAGTTATTCTCCCCACCAAAAGCAAACTGTCTCAAACAATTTCACTTTTTGGAGGAACAAATAGAGGCTCGTGGTCCATCCTGAACATTAGTCTGCCAACTAGAATTTTAGCTTGATTGAATCCATATTTGACTGTTGTGGTTCGGGATGGGATTTTTGTAATTTTTGAACAATTAATACCCAGGAATCTGTAGTTTCCTGAGACACACCCTTATAATGGGCAGGAAAACTACAATATGCATAATGCTTTGCACTGCCACAGAGCTCAGCCTCACCCAGCCAGTTCCTCTGCCTCAGAAGTCAGAAATGGAGGGATCTTTTTTCTCATTTACGTACCAACTGTAAGTTATATCAGACACTTGAGAGAGCTGTGGGGGCAGTTAAAGACCCCAGATTTTTTCACTGGCGCAATTCCAACAGTCTTCTGGGTTTTGTAGTTTTTGTTTTTTTAAAGAGATTCCCAAGCCTAGGACCTGCAATATGCATCACACTGCCAACAGCTGTCATCATCAGTACAGGAACTAACCCACAACAATGACTCAAAACTACTCTGTGAGAAACACGACCACAGTATGTGCTTGTCCTTAGATACTTGGGCTGTAGGTCAATGGTTAAGCACATGTTCACATGCAGGAAGTTCTACGCTGAAATCCGAACATCTTCAAATCCTGTCTGAAACTTTGAGGAGAATCGCTGCTAGTTACCGTAGCCTTCTCCAACTTGCAGCCCATTCGATGAGTCAGATCAGCAATGCCCATCACAGCTCAGCATGTCCCATGTGGACTGAGGATGATGGAAATGGTATCCCAACTCATCAGGAGGAGCACCTGCTTGGGGAATTACGATGCAGATGCGGCTGCACCAATTAATGCTTTGACTTGGTCTGAGGCATCTTCCTCCACCTCCATCCTCCTGCTGTTCAAATTTCTTCTATGATTGTGAGAAACCTTAGCTGTGTAAAATTATAATATTTATTTATTTATTTACGAGATTTTTTTTTAGCCGCGCCATTCCCAATGGTAATATGAATGGCGGGTGCTCTTCAATTTGAACAGAAACCAACAGAAAATAACTGGTTCTATGCACTGTCCTCAGAAGGTTAGTAACTACCCTTTCATATTCCTCATTCATGGAAAAACCACCTCATGTGGGGCCAGTGTACTGAAGACAATAGTATAAGGTATATAAGAGGGACTCAACAGATATTCTCCTCCAGTCTTTGAAGCTTTGCATCTCATTTTTTTTCTTAGATGTTTGTTTTGCTGCTCTCTGCTGCCATCGTGCGTCGCTCGACCTCCCAAGCAGCTTGCCTCAAACACAGTTTCTTTCAACTGCTTGGAAAAACCAGTTGGGACGCTAGCCACAATTAATGAGGAAGCAAGCACAAATTGGGATAGGAAGGCCCATTCTTTCTGAACAGTAGGTTTCAGTGACATATTCGGCTTCAGATATGAAACCATCGTAGAATAAGTGCACGATCCCAATATATAGCCTTTAGACTGTATTCATATGTCTTCCCCCCCCCCTTTTAATATTTGCAGATTTAACACAAAAAAGCAAAAATAAATTGAGCTAACAAAGAAAAAAAAAGACAGGACAAAAAAGAGAGAACATAAATACGATGATGATGAGGTGCCATCAAGTCAATTTTGAATTATGGCAACACTTTTCAGGGTATCCAGGTAGAGAATAATCAGATGTGGTTTACCATTCTCTTTTTCTGGGGGTGTCCTGGGACTGTGCAAGTTGCCTAAGGCCATACAGGCTGGCTCTACTCACTGGTGGCACAGCGGAGAATCGAACTCCCAACCTCTAAACCACTGAGCTATCCAGTCAGTTTGTAATAAACCACCATTATAAATCTGCAATATGAATATAGTTGTAACTGCATACATCTCAAAGTACACATATAAATCAGTGTAGGCTTTCTAGATGCCCAAGTAAATGTCCTCATTAATTGACATCTGTACAATACCTGTTCAAATGTAGCTAGTGCTAACAGATTCTCTAACCATTGTGTAGTCGATGGTGGATGTTTATCCTTCCAAGCTCAGACTATAAGTTTAAGCCGCCATAAGGGTTCGTAAAGTCCAGCTTTGTTGCCCATTTGTTAAACCCCATGGGACAGGGATATAAATTAAAAGAACATGAACATCTTCAAACACCAAAGATTTCTCCAATACTGCATCAAATATATGCAATGACTTCAAACCAAAATGAATAAATTGCTGGATAAGCCCAGGTCATATGTCTCAGGATGCATTTCCAGTATTACATCTCCAACATTTGTTGGAGTTTAACGATCCCTTCCTAAAGAACTGTTTTGTTTTTTGACTGAATCAATCTCAATGTCAAGTCAAAGGAAATAACCCGTACAGATTCTAAGACAATTTTCCAATGTTTGGGTTGTATGTTACCTTCTAAGTTCTATCTAAATTCTATCTCTCTCTAAGCTCCTGAACGTCTATCTTATAAAGATGCATTAAACATTTATAAACCACAGATACAGGCTTAGGTTTCTGAACAGATCCAATAATTCCCTCGAACAACTTAGGAGATTCTGCAGCACTCAGTGCAGAGGGGCAAAAGATAAACACCAGCAAAGGCTGAAGCCGGAGATACAACCGTTTCGTGCTTGTAGATCGATGATATTTAGCCCATAAAGTGGAGGAATTTAGAAATTCATCAGCCAAGCCTATCAACTGGTCCACAGTAGATATACCACATTCCACCCACTTCTACAAAAAGGGATTCCTCTCTATCTTAACTCTTTGAGTTAATTTAGCATGGATCAAATTGCCAATGTACACCATGTTTCCCAAGTTGCTAAGCTAAAACTGAAGGAAGTATAACCCCTTTCTGTGTTTTGAACCCACAACAAACCATCCATAAAGAGATGCTAGATAAGCCATCTTTAAATCACCTAGAGAGAGTATTTCAACTTTTCCCTTTCATATACAAGAAAATATGTGGATGTTGCTTCAGTGTAGTTTGAAGTTGCAGACTTTGTGAGAACACTGAAATCCAAACTTAGACTTTATTTATAATCATATAATTATTTTACGGTCATTTGTGTTGAGGTAACTTTGGCTGAACCTATATCTGAGGGTCAAATTGGATGTTCATGGAAGTGTATTTTCCTGATCAATCCATTTTTCTTCCCACACCACAATTTCCTTATAGATACCTGCCTCAGCAATAAGACTTGCAAATTAAATCCATGTTTACATTCCGATGACGAATCATAAACCAAGGCACAGTAAAAGCAAGATACGTATTCAGGAAAATCATGTACTGTACTATGATAAAAATATGTCTTCTTTTATTTATTTATTTATTTATTTATTTATTTATTTAATTGGATTTCTACCCCGCCCATCTAGACCAAAGGTCTACTCTGGGTGGCAATACTCTTCAGGGAGTATCTTTTCTAAAACGTATGCTACACATATAGTCAGGTCTGAGTCAATGGCATTCGGAAAATAATCAACTTTCCACGAAATTAGAAATAGCTCTTCTTATTTTCTGACTTCCAACATCAGATGTCTAAAGATGCCCATCCATCCGTCTTTACTGCCCAGACCAGGGACAGATCAAGACCTGAGGAGGAATAACAGTTGGCATCCCCACCCAAGCCAAGCCACATTATTTTGGCACAGAAAGTAAGAATCCATTAAACACTTTTCCTCAGCTCTCAACATGCAAAAACGCAAATAAAAAATTAACCTCTAGCAATAAAAACACCGTTAAATAACTAACAATCTGGTGCTCTTTCATGACATCCAGAACCGATCACTGGCCTATTGAGAAACTGGCCTGGTTTCTCCTACTTCCATTGAGACCTGACTTAACACGGTAGCAAGGCGGCAGCAACAGTAGCAACAGTCTTGTCCTATTGCAGGGCAATGAAATGAGGGAGATGACTCTGCCTCACATCCATACGTAAAGAAAGCATTGAAGGAGCAGTCGGTTGATTACAAGAGGCACACAACCCATCCAATGCTTCCAACTTTTATCACAGAATCTTGTGGCACTTTAAAGGCGAAGAACAACACCGTAATACTTGAAGACATTGGCTGCAGCCCACCAAAGCTTATGTCAAACAAAACAGGCCGGTTTTTAAGGTGACACACCACTAATGGTTAGTTTTACTACAGAAGACTGAGGATGCAACTACACAACAGGGAAAATGCAAAGTGATCGGCAGATGTGAACTTTGATGGGATATGCCACAGCGCTAATCTCCAGCCCCCAGAACAAAATATAGCTAAGAATGTACCATGCTGGAAGAAAGGACAAAACACCACAGAAAGTCACAGAAAACCAATGAACTGAGACAAGCTGTACGTCATGTGGATGGTTGGGAAGAGACTGATAAAATCAGTGCAGAATGCAATACTTTTATGAGAAGAAATGCCCAATCTGGATAAACCCTTGCTTCTAGGAAACCAATGAAAGCTTGCTACTTTAGTTATGCTAATAATCATCATTATTTAGCATGGTTTCAACAAGATCTCATAAGGGTTTGCTCAAGACGAGCATTGCTCATTAACATCTTCTAGCAGAATTTATTTTGGGGAAAAAATGATTTTGTGCTTTAACTGTGTGGGGTTTTTTTTCCTTCTGTGGCTCTGACTTTTTAAAAAGTTCTTTTTAGACCCAGATCAATCTTTGAGTGCAGCAAATCAATACTTATCAACTTTATAAGATGCTTAGACAGGGGAACACAACCTGCATTACATGACACCTCATTGGTGTTATTTGCCGTGTGGCACAAATCACTGTGATTTGAAACATGAGATCAAGAAAGCCGGTCTACAGATTTGTCTTGTTTCTCGCACCCCCCGCCCCTGTCATCATCCGAAATGGATTCGCTGAACAGTTTAAAGCATTTTGCATCACTCAGTACTATGTTGCAAAGCCAAACAGCACTGTTTTCTTCTAGTCGTTGCTGAGGGTTAACAAAGGCACCTATAATGAAAGGTGATGCTGTTCAAGATTCTAGGCAGCACTGAGCCAACATTTTCTCCCATTTTGACCCTTCCCAATCAATCTGACAGAAAAGAAATTCATTCTGAAAAGTACCTTAAAGCAGGTGACATTTTGGACATCCTGGCTGAGCTTCAGAAATCTTGGGCTTACCTTGGTTAAGATGTATGTACATGTCATGTATTGTTCATGGATGCAGTCACTGATTATGACAGTGTAAACATGTTTGTAAAAGCTTCAAAGCACGCCAAATGAAAATCCTCCCCAAAATGCATATCCATGTCTTGCCTTTCAAAAACTGCTGGATAGCTTGGTGGATTAGGTATCTGGTTGGGAATTCCGATTCTCCACTGTGCCTCCCCAACAAGGGCTGGTCTTGATGATCCACAGGGTCCCTTGCAGCTTTGCAGTTCTAAGATGATTGTACAGTCATACCAGTGCTATCTGGGCCACCCCCACAGTTTCTCACACTTCAGCTAAACCCAGAGAAAGATGATAGACAGTCATTTCTCCTGCGGGGCTTTTTCAGAGCAGAAAGGCTGGGCATCCAGGAAAGGTGCAAGCTGGCTTCTATGTACAAGAATGAAAAACAAACTAACAAACATGGAGGAAGCAAAATGGTGGCAGCAGTGGCATTCATTATATAAGGAACATTGCAAATATTAAGAATATTAGATAATCTTAGTTTAAAAACAAATTTTAAAAATTATATCCCACTTTTTTCCTCGAAAAAATGACCAAATGTTTACAACAGCATTATTATTACCATTATAATAATATTATTATTGATGCCGCATCAAGTCAGTTCTGAGTTAGCACACCTTTTCTAAAGTTTAAAATGCAGAGGTGATTAAAGCAAATCAATAAAATCAATTAAATAGCCATAAAAATAATCCTAATTCAACAAAACAGTGACTCATCTTAACCATCATCGTTGCACGCGCGCATGCACACAGAGAGAGAGAGAGAGAGAGAGAGAACACCTCTGTACACTGCAGGATTGCTACTAAATTATTTTTAAAGGTTTTTTTTAAAAAGAAAAGGACCCCATGCCTTATAATGTCCATTTAAACAAACACACAGAATTTTCTTTTTGGAAAGCGGGGGCACCCGGCATGGTTCCCCCCCCCCCCAAAAAAAAACCCATGGTAAATTGTCTGTCATGCCCTTAGAGAACATAAATGGACATTTTGAGCTATTGATTTTTTTAAATTGTATTTTAAATAACACTGGGGAAACACAGAGGCAAAAGGAAAAAGAGGAAGACCGAACATGAGATAGATTGGCTCAATAAAGGAAGCCACAGCCTGTTTCCGAGACTCAAGCAGGGCTGTTAACGATAGGACCTTCAGAAGACCATGCATAGAGTTATCCGAAGTCAGAAGCAGCTTAACAGGACATAAAAGTAACAAATGAAAAATATATGAGATACTATCATTTATGGAATAAGGAATAAAAGAGGGATACATCCCTTTTTTTTTAATATGGGGGGGTCTGCTTAATTGAGCGCTTTTTCCATTCTAGCCCCCACTTTCTCCACAATGAAAATGCCCCTAGTAAGATATGCCGACTAAGGATTTTGGCTCAGCACAGTTAAAGTGGTGAGAGTGTATTTATGATCATAATCGTATACCCATTCAGATGAACAAAGACTCTGTAGGTAACCATGCCAGCATTTGATACAGCTGGGTAACTCTGTAATAAAGCAAAGCAAACATTAATGTCATTCAACAGAAGTGTGGGGGAGAAACCCAGCCATGTCCTATTTATTTTGCACGTTTAGCATTTTGACGGCAGCAAGAAAATATGCTTTTAATATAAAGTTGGAGCGCTGAGTGACGGGTTAATATAACTGTGCTGTGCATACAATCTGCAGTACTTATTTAAAGCTCTTTGATTCATATTTACAACTTAATACAGATGATTCATTTTAATGGAAATTTATAGGCAGCCAAAAGGATAGCAGTTACAGGGGCCAGGCTGAAATGGGTGTGAGTTGCACAAGAGAAGCATTATTAGATCAACAGTTTTATGGCAAGTGCACACACAAAGGCACTTTTTAAGATATGCTAACCCTGGCTGGATAGCTTAGTGGTTTAAGTATCTGGCTGTGGAGCCAGAGTTTGAGAGTTTGATTCCCCACGGTGCCTCCTGGGAAGTAGAGCCAGCCTGTTTGGCCTTGGGCTGCACAGCCCCTGGTCATCCCCCCAGAAGAAGGGAATGGTAAACCACTACCTGGAGAACCCTGAAAAGGGTCGTCATAAGTCAGAATTGACTTAATGGCACATGATGATTATTATTTAAACCTGTGAGGCAACATGTCGTGGGATATTTCAGACATACACATTTCTCCTTTGACTGAAGCACTAAGACGTGGCTTGTACGTACCTGAAGGTTGGAAATATCTCACTCCAAATCGCGAGTTACTTGTGTTTAGTTCCTTTCCCAGTAAAGGTTTTAATGCATTTATTTGATTCACTTGATTTTCGTGGTTTTGATGGTGGGAATTTATATTTTTATATTTTATAATTTTTAAAATTAAAGTATATAACTATGATCTCTATGGTTTAGTGGAAAGGTAAAGGTTCCCCTTGACATTTAGTCCAGTCGTGTCCGACTCTAGGGCGCGGTGCTCATCCCCGTTTCCAAGCCGTAGAGCCAGCGTTTGTCTGTAGACAGTTTCTGTGGTCACGTGGCCAGCGCGACTAGACACGGAACGCCGTTACCTTCCCACCAAGGTGGAACCTATTTATCTACTCGCATTTTTACATGCTTTCGAACTGCTAGGTTGGCAGGAGCTGGGAGAAGCGACGGGAGCTCACTCCGTTGCGTGGATTCGATCTTACGACTGCTGGTCTTCTGACCTTGCAGCACAGAGGCTTCTGCGGTTTAACCCGCAGCGCCACCACGTCCCTTAGTGGAAAGGCAGGATATAAATGTAATCAATGAATAATAAAGGTGCAACTACATTACATTACACTTGTAACTTAGCAAGGATGCTTTCATGCCTTTTCCTTTGAAACTGGTTTAGTTACTTCTGAAGTTACAGGGATGTGATCTCACTAAATGTTGGAGAAAGAATACCACATGGTTCAAGTGCTGCCCTGTGCTGTTGCCTTTTGCTCTTGGCAGTTGTGTGCTTGTTATACTTGTACGTTACTTTCCCCCAATGAACTTAAGGGAGTGCACTGGGCTCTCTTCCTCCCCTACTTTTAGACCCACAACAATCCTGTGGGGCACACCAGGCTGAGTCTGCGACTGGCCCCAGGTCATCCAGTGAATTTCACTGCTGAGTGTAAATCAGGCATGGGATTTTTTTGACTACAAGTTCCATAATGGTTTGTCCTAGGAGTTCCATCTGACAGATACCTAAATGGCGTTTTCCATCTGGGAAAACGCCTAAACTGGAAGGCTCTGTGGCCGAGCTATGCTTAGCCCCATCTAACTACCTTCTGATGAGAAAGCCGGGCAGAGCTAGGCCTAGGTGTCTGTCTGTCAGAAGAACTCTCAGAATGGAGAATTATGCAATTTGTAGTTCAAAAATATCCCCAAATCCCAGGCCTAGTGGGAATCTTTGTTCACCTCTCCCAAATCCTAATCCACTCTTTCAACACATTGGTTCTCTCGAAATAATCAGCTGTCACAGGCCAGCGGTATTTAACATTCCGATGCACATGTTTTTCAGTAACTAAAAAGCAGCTATTGGAGTGACTTTTGATACAGAGGAACATTAACATTGCTTTGTAAAAACTGTAACTATAACAGTAACTATTTGGAAGGGTACAGAATTCTAATGGCAACAGATTACTTTTGAAAGTAATTCTCCAAGTTTTGCTTATACAGATGAATGAGTATACAGTACTCCAGTGACCAAACTAATGGCCATGTTGATTGGGGGAGGATGGGACCTGTAGTCCCCAAAGCAACATTTCCAAGCTCTGAGTTTCACATTCATACTTTGTCCAACTCTATAGCTTGCAATGTTTTGATGTTTGTTTTGTTAAGCCAGCACCACCGGTTGCACTGTCAAGAGCTGTTATTGTGTGATCTGATTACAGGCAGAAACTGAGTATCCCATACTATGTAACAGATGGTTGTCATCATCTTTTAATACTCTTGGGGGAAAGGCTGTTCATTCATGCTTGTGTGTTTGGAACATTCAGGACAAGAATGAACATTTCCTCACACTTAAAAGAAAACCTGTGTGCATCACAAAGAATGGTACTCTGTCCCAAACCATCTTTAGAACAGCAAGTTTCATTTAATTCAAGAAGACAGACAGGAAAATCTAACAACCACTTGGAATCAATGGAAGATGTTGACAGAATATGTGTAACTTGAACAAAGCCCATGAAAATCCCATCTAACCAGTGTGAATCCTGGAGTTATTCTTCCGTGCTTAAACAAGATTAAGTTGGCTTACACTGTCATGGTGTTTTGCCTTCCAGGACTCAGAAAAGAATTTGCCAGGGATTCCAGTTGCACAGGGGGAAGTAAGCTCTCGTCTTACTATCTACACATCCTTTAGTTAGTACATATCAGGATCCTGACCCTTATTTGCTAATGGAGTGGGGGGGGGGAATGAAGGCTACAGTCTATGCATCCATAGTGAGATGTACTTTCAAGTAACCACACGTATGGATCAATTTACATAATGGTAATTCTAAGCAAATATACAAGGGATAGGTACATACAACACAACAGACAATCTTGTGGCACCTTCAAGATTAGCCGCTTTATTTCAGTGTGTGCTTTCATAGATTCCGATTCAGTTTTTCTGGCAGAGGTCAGCAGGGGTATTGAAGTCAGCTGAACTTATTTCCAAGTACATATGTTTAGAATCAGGCTTCATGATTCCATCCTAGGTCAAGTCTCATCAGAAATATAGGCCCCAGTAGGATTCAATTCTTGGTAAACTATCAGAGCTTAGAATCTAAACACGCTACTTTGGGTGGTCAAGATCCAGAGGAGACTCATTGACACAAATTACATGATAATAATTGTGTGCTGTCGAGTCAATTCTGACTGATGGCAACTCTTTCCAAATTTTTGTAGGTAGAGAATATACACAAGTGGTTTACCCCAATCTTCAGGGGGCACCCTGGGACTGTGCAGCTTGCCCAAGGCCACATAGGTTGGCTCTTCTCCAAAGAGGCACAGTGGGGAATTGAACTCCCAACCTCTGGCTCCACAGCCGGACACCTAAACCACTAAACTATGCAACCAGCCCAGAGCTTACATAGAGGTTGACTTATCAAGTTTCCATCGATTTAGTAGGTCTGTTCTGATTGGGACTCATAATTGCATTTTTGTCTCAGATGACAGCTCCCAAAATAAGGATTTGCTTAGGATTTCGATGCATTAAAATGGGAACCATAGTAGCAATTCTGTGCATCTTTATGAGGGAGTGTGTCCCACTGAAGCAAGAGTGATTACTAAGATCCCTTGAATACTTCCTCTCCCACAATGCCTCCATATCTTGTATAATCTTTTCACCTATTATTGAAACTTTGCTATGTTTAATTTAAAAAACAACAACACCAATGTATCTTTACAATCAGGAATGACTAGAGAACATTTTAGCCTCTTGATTTTTGATCTGGGTTGATTTTTCATTTGCTGCCTTTTGCACCAAATTGATCTGTCTGACGGTTGCTGCTTCACATACCTATCTCTTGCAAAGTAAGGCAGCTGGTTACTAGAGGCGGAGAACAGATTGTTTTATTTTATAAATAAAATAAGAGAGGAGAATTGCCAGGTCTCAGGGCATCTCAGCTGAAGCACAAGAGAGAGCAGCAGAAGAAGCTGTCTGTGGGGATCATGGCAAGCTTTCCACATGCCCAGGAAACAGTACGGGGTCTAGAACGACTCCCCACGTCAGATATGCTCCACCTGAGGCCGTATCAGATGCACACTCTAACAGGAATGACAGAAACCACTGTAGCTGCTGAGCACATTCTGCTACCTATGTGGCCACCAAATAATGACATCTATAGTTCTAGGTTGTCTTATTACCTGTTGTGTTGGGTTTCCCCAGATTCTTAGGATCTCCTTCATATCTATTTCCACAATTATCTGGTCTAGAAGCAGTTCCTGCCCCACCTGTAATGCTTGCCTGCTCCACCTCTGTGACACTATAAAATCCCACACGCTATAAAATCCCACACTCAGGTTTTGGGTAGGAGACATCAAGGAAGGGAACAGTGCCAACATGGCACCCCGAAAGGAAAGGGCTCCTCAGCAGTGCACTCCCCCTAACCTGGTGGAATAGAGCCTCCAGAAAGGTTGTCTGGTATCTCCTTTCTGGCATTAGCTGAAGGCTTTTTTGGTCAACTCATTCCTTATAAGCATGGCTGCTGAAATACTGTTGCATAACTTATGCCTATAAAAAAGGCAATGACGTCATTGGCAGGGGGGTGATTTTTAGTAACTGTTTCTCTCCTGCGGCTTTTCCAACTCCTGTGTAATCCGTTGCATTGCATAAAAACCATCAGAGCTGTGAGGTGGAAAGAGGAAGACTTTAATTACCAAAAATAACAGCTGCCAGATGATGCTACCATCACGGGGAAATTTTCTGTAATTAAAGACTTCCTCCTTCTATCCCACGGCTTCCATGTGATGAAAGGGATTGCATGATGAAAGTCAAAAAAGCTGCCGAAGATGAGTAGAAAGTTTTTAATTTCCAAAAATCACCCTTTGCCAATGATGCCACATCATTCCCCAGGCTCAACAGGATTTCAGCCATGGTGTTTTAAACCAACAGAATATGAAACCTCTTGTGTAAGCTTTGCTTAGTCCTTTGAACTGCTGAGTGGTTTTATTTTTTCTTTCTGTTTTTAAACTGCATTAAAAATATTTCAGATTACAGTAGGACCCCCTTAACTGTGAGATCAGTATCTGCTGATTCGCTTATCCATGGTCTGAAAATATTTTTTTAAAAATCCCAAATGGGATATATTACATCTCTCTCTCTCTCTCTCTCTAACAATGTCATTACCAGAACAGGCCGCTAAAGGGAGCCAGAGACCATGCTATGTATAGGTAAAGGTAAAGGTTCCCCTTGACATTTAGTCCAGTCGTGTCCGACACTAGGGTGCGGAGCTCATCCCCATTTCCAAGCCATAGAGCCAGCGTTTGTCCGTAGACAGTTTCCGTGGTCACGTGGCCAGCGTGACTAGACACGGAACACTGTTACCTTCCCACCGTGGTGGTGCCTATTTATCTACTCGCATTTTTACATGCTTTTGAACTGCTAGGTTGGCAGGAGCTGGGACAAGCAACGGGCGCTCCCTCTGTCGCGTGGATTCGATCTTATGACGGCTGGTCTTCTGATGTTGCAGCACAGAGGCTTCTGCGGTTTAACCCGCAGCGCCACCACGTCCCAACTATGTATAGTGTTCACTATAGTGTGCTTGTTTCAGCATCTGTGGGGAGAGGCTTGAAAGCGATCCCCTGCAGATACTGGGGTCCTTCTGTACTATTTCTTATCTGAATGTATTGGATTACATTCCATGTTTGTTCTTGGGGGTCATGTGTTCACAGGAAGCCATGTAAAGTATTTTGCTACTACTTCCTTTCTTACTACCCTGTTTCCCTGAAAATAAGGCCTAACCTGAAAATAAGCCCTAGCATGATTTTTCAGGATGCTCGTAATATAAACCCGACTCCCAAAATAAGCCCCAGTTAAGTGAAACCCCGCCCTCCACCATTGTGCAGCAACCAGAAGATGACATGACTGTATTTGAATCAATGTAGATGGTTGTACATGAAAAAAATAAAACATCCCCTGAAAATAAGCCCTAATGCATTTTTGGAGCAAAATTAGTATAAGACCCTGTCTTATTTTTGGGGGAACACGGTAGTAATTTTTCATTTACTTTGTAGATCATCTGCATGATTGCTATTAGGTAAGCAATAAATATTTGCAAGTGCACAAATGATAAACATTAAACAAATCAATCAAGTAAACCAAAGGTTTTGAATATTAATTTGTTTTTACTAAGAACAGATCCTGGAGCTCTCATACAATCTACTTGAGTTTTGCTTCCAGACAGATGAGAAGCAATAATTATCTTTTTCTTTCTCCTTTACCGATTCAGCCAGAAATCAGAAAGAATATCTTTTTAGTAGTGAGGGATGTTAATAATTAAGCAGCACAAGGTAGCAGGTCTTCATTAGGAACAGAGATGAAAGAGAATTCGCTGCTTTAATGGAAAGCAGACAAGACATGTTGCTGAACATAACGAACCCTGTTCTCCATGGAGAGGAGGTGATACCGCTCCCTTTATTTGGCTATCATGCTGAAATGAAATGAGGATGTTCATTTATTCCGGCGACATTCATTCAAAGCTTCAATGCATTCATCCTGGTTAGACCTTTGGCTGGGGTTTCCCACTCCAGCTGATAAGGACCGCATCAGTCTCAAAGCTGTAAGACACACTTTTTCTGTTGAGAGGATGGAGGCCACCACCCTGTGATCTACCACCTGTCCTCTCCTTCAATAACCAGACAAATCAAGCTCTCCCTGCTTTGAAACTGTGCCTTCTTTGGTTGTTCTGAGACAGCCATTACCTGAGCTGGTGTGGCTGATTTTGCAATAGTCATGGCCTGCAAGGAGGGGGGGCTTCACCCTGAAACATTGGCCTTGGCACACACACCCCACCACGTGAAGTTCTTAGAGTGAGCTTGTTAGATCAAGGCACACATTTTATAAGCTAATTGAAATAAACTTCTAAGGACTGAGCTACTTGAGCTGATTCTGATTCTTTGCAAATGAAGATACATTGCACCTACTACAGAACCTACCTAAACTGACAGCAGTGCTCCAGCCGGCACTGAGTAGCAAATGCTTTAAGCCTGTATTTACCTCCCTGTGACCAATCACAAAATCAAAGCAAGCTAATTTGCCATAGGCAGATTAGAGGCAGAGGAAGCACACAGTAAGATAAAGAGAATTCATCTATATCTTAAAGGAGCTCTACTTTTAATAATACATTAACTGTAACATCTAGCTTGATGGACTGCTCAGCCAAGTTTTTAAGCCTTAAAAGGAACAGGGAAGAGAAGCTCAGACTCAGTAGGGGTCAAATTCAGAAGCAAGGAAACATTCTAAAATCGCACACTATCACAGATAAAGCCCTCTCTTTGGGCCAACCTATACATTATGCGAAAGGCTGGACTGGAGGAATCCCAAACCGGAATTAAGATTGCCAGAAGAAATATCAACAACCTCCGATATGCAGATGATACCACTCTGATGGCAGAAAGTGAGGAGGAATTAAAGAACCTCTTCATGAGGGTGAAAGAGGAGAGCGCCAAAAATGGTCTGAAGCTCAACATCAAAAAAACTAAGATCATGGCCACTGGTCCCATCACCTCCTGGCAAATAGAAGAGGAAGATATGGAGGCAGTGACAGACTTTACCTTCCTGGGCTCCATGATCACTGCAGATGGTGACAGCAGCCACGAAATTAAAAGGCGCCTGCTTCTTGGGAGAAAAGCGATGAGAAACCTAGACAGCATCTTAAAAAGCAGAGACATCACCTTGCCGACAAAGGTCCGCATAGTCAAAGCTATGGTTTTTCCAGTAGCGATGTATGGAAGCGAGAACTGGACCATAAAGAAGGCGGACTGCCGAAGAATTGATGCTTTTGAATTGTGGTGCTGGAGGAGACTCTTGAGAGTCCCCTGGACTGCAAGGAGAACAAACCTATCCATTTTGAAGGAAATCAACCCTGAGTGCTCACTGGAAGGACAGATCCTGAAGCGGAGGCTCCAATACTTTGGCCATCTCATGAGAAGAGAAGACTCCCTGAAAAGACCCTGATGTTGGGAAAGTGTGAGGGCAAGAGGAGAAGGGGACGACAGAGGACGAGATGGTTGGACAGTGTCATCGAAGCTACCAACATGAATTTGACCCAACTCCGGGAGGCAGTGGAAGACAGGAGGGCCTGGCGTGCTCTGGTCCATGGGGTCACGAAGAGTCGGACACGACTTAACGACTAAACAACAACAAAATACATTATATACTGTATACATTCCAGGATGAAATCTGTTCAGTGTTTCAGAGACCCAGTTTTGGCAGCCTTCTGTTGACTGAGCAACTATATTTGCAAATTAAGCTTGCGTTTACCTCCCAGTGACCAATCGCAAACCAAAAAGCAAGCTAATTTCTAAACTGCAGGAGGAATGAAAAGCTCCTGCTGCGACTATCAGATCATCTCAACACTTAAGGAATTCCTTTTTCTAACAACCTGCCACCTATGTGGCTCTTTCTATCCCTCGGTGATGGTAAGGTCAGGTCTGCTGTAAAACAGCGTGAGAGAAGGCAATGCATGCTTTGCATTGGGCAGTAACAGCTGTTCTCCAGGTGTTTTTTCCAGACCTCCCTGGCTGTTTCTCATTTTTGGAGGCCCCATGTCCACGTGCCTCCCAGCCTGTCCTGCACCCCCCTTGAAATTGTCCCACTGTCCTCAAGCGTAGTGAAGACCCTTATCCCATTGCTAGCACAGAAGTAAGGTTCTCTCATCAGCCATATAGCTCTTGCATGTGGAATGTGTGTGTGTGTGTGGGGGGGGCATCTTGTCTATTGACCTAGGCAGCACAATTTCTTGGGCTGGCCCCACATTTTTGGAGAAGGATTTTGGATGACAACCTCAATATCCAGGTAGGAAGGAACAGGAGCCGTGGTAAAATGGTCCAGTTGGAAGTGCGGACGTTTGTCATTACAACCCCCATAGCTCGCTCTACCTGCATAAGGAGAGTCCAAAAAAAGGCAGGCAAGTGGAGCAGCTCCTAGAAACAGAGCGGGAGCAGCTCTTTTGTCAAGCCAATGGCTCTTAATCATCAGGACCAAACCCACCCTCGGGCACTTTGCAGGCCACTAAGGAAAACTTGCAACCCTTTCCCTCTCCCTAGGAAAACCCATCTTTCTCCAGATTACTGGCAGGATTCCAGTTTAGCTCAGAAGGAAAGGGGGAAACTCACCAGGGGTCGCGCGATGTCATAGCACTTGCTAATCAGAAAGTGATGGGGCTTTAACCCAGCAAGCCCCCGCTCCGTTCCACAAGGGCACAGGAGGGGATAATCTTTGGGAAACCTCGCCTTAGGGCAATTGGGGGGGGGGGGGCTTGGAAGGTTTGCAGATTTTAAGGCTAATACTAGCATTTTGCACTGACCCAGAAACAGATGTGAATGCGGTGATACAGTTAAAACATCCGGTCGCTGCCAATCCCCTTCTAGCCTTATTTTGGACTATATCTATATTTATATAGATATATTTATATTTATAGGGACCCCTTTCATAAACAGCCTTGCGGACGGTGCAGGAAAGGGGGAGATCCTTACTTCCAAGGAAGCATCCCGCGCCCTCACGACTGCCCTCTAGCGTTGCGATGCAGCCGACCACTTTCCCCGACGCAAGCGCAGTTGGGGACCCGCCGGGTTCGCTGGGCTCGAAGCGCCTCCCCGCTCCTTCCAGCCGGCGGGGGAAGAGGCGGGACTCCCACCCGGCCCTGGGCGGAGGGAGGCCCGCGCATGCGCGCTCCGACGGCGGCCCCTTGCAACGCCAACGCCGCCGCCGCGCCGGCTGCCCCGGACGATCGCGGAGCGCCATGTGGGGCCGGTATGGCTCTGCCGGGAGGTGGCTGAGCCTCAGCCGGTGAGCAGCGGGGGACGGGGAGGAGCGGGAGGGCAAGGCCTGGCCTGGTTACGCCACATTCTCGCTCCTGTGGCTCGAGGGCGCTTTGCCCATGCTCAGAGGTCCCCTTCGCGTGCTGACCCTCCAAGCTGTCACCAGCGGATCCATTGGGGGTTGGGCTCGCATAGTTATGAAGCGCCTTGTCTTGAGGGTCGGGAGGGAGCTTGGTTTGGGTTTGCTCCTGCATGGATTGTGCGAAGGAAAGGGAGTCTCTGAGCATGTACAGAGTGTTTGCCGTTCAGCAGAGATCAGCTGTAGCCTCCGCGTGGGCTGGAATAGAGGCTGCTTAGTCGGACGGTTGTACCTTTTGTTTTTAGCAGCTTCGCTCAGCTACCTGGCCATGTATAAACTCTTAAAACTGCTTTCTCTGCCAACTGACTGGCATGTGCTGATCCTTTAAATCTTTCAAGTATTTCTTTATTTTTAAAAAGCAAGAGGAAACAACAGTCCTGTGATCATTAGAGTTATGGAGCCTGGTTTTTTGTTGTTGTTGTTTTTGCTTTGCCTACTATATTGCCTATTGGGATCAGAAGGATTTCCCCTCCTTTTCATTCACATGACCTAAACATTCTTCTAGGTAAAAGCAGTGACAAATGGTGACTAGATCCCTAATCTTTTGTGCTTTTTAGTTTCCTCCTGAGAAGCTGTTTTCTTGTTATCTTTTTTGGGGGCATTATCTCACGTTCCCATGAATTCCTTTCAGGCACTTGCAGCTTCCTGATCAAAAGCTTCTAATTTGAAAATAAGTAGCGCCGGAAGTGTAATCTTGCTGCCCATGTGACTCTATATAGGGTATTTCGCCCCCAAAGACCTACATCTCCCAGGAAGCACCTGGGCAATTTCCTTTTTTGTGTGTGTAGGAAATAGATCTGAGGCAGCCTGGAAGATAGGACCTGTTCCAGGTGAGCGAAATGTAGGAGCCTGCAAATGTGCGTGTGTGACAAAGAACTCCCTGGGGAATTCCTGGAGAATTTGGGGAGTTGAAATTCCCCCCAAAAAACCCAAATGGCACAATTGTAGTATTTGGTTGTCCAGATGTTTTGAATGACAAGTCTTGACAGAATTCCTGCTCACTGGTTGTGCTTGCTGAGGTTTCTTGGTGGTTGAAGTCCAGAGCTTCTGGAGAACTAAAAATAACCCACCCCTGCCCTATGGAATAAAGATGGCTAGCTGGAGGAAGTGTAGAAGGTTACTAGATGGTTGCTGTTATTTGTTTGCTTTTATTTTATTTATTTCATTTTCTAAAAAAAAAAAAGTGTTCCTTTGTTCGAGAGCCCATGGTGACATACACAACCTTCTTAAGGTACACATGGCCACCCAGGAAAATGGCATCTCCAGCAGATTTGTTCCGACAGTTTCTACTCCATGACCGTAGTCGCTTTGGGTTGATCTTCATCATGGTCTTCCGTGTCAGAAGCAGCCCAGTGGTGCTTCCATCTTGTTTCCATAGATATTTTGTATTGGCAAGTCTGAGCAGTTCTGTTTGTACGTTGTGGAAGCAGGGGCAAAGAAGCTAATTTGTGGAAGGCTTTCGTCCTTAGCTTTATCTTCTCTCTGTTCCTGGTATCTTTCCGTCCCCTTTGTTTCTAATACTTAGTCTGGGGACCCAAGGTTGGCAACCATTGTCTTCAAAGGATCACATAGTAGAGCATATTGTTCATACAATTATGTTTTACCCTTCAACCAGGATTGCACAAACAGTTGTCCACCTGGTCATGTACCTGGCATTGTGTGGGGTGTCAAGCCAGAGGGGGAAACGGCATGTATGATTGTGCTTAACGCACACTCTTTTCTCCCATAGAATTTTAACCATGGTTGGTTTATTTTTTTGAACAGAAAAGATTCAACTTTGATTTCTCCCTCTTTCTTTCTCTTTTAAGTATACGTATTTCCAGATCTTTTGGTCCAGGATGCTGGAGGTGGAAGAGTAGTTCCGTTGATGAACGAGCGTTGCAGTACAGGGTTGGAGATCACATCCATGGGTTCACAGTCAATCAGGTACTACACTTTTCTTTGCTAGTCTCCATCTCCTGATATTTTTTTCCCCTGCCTTCTTGGGAGTTTGCTGCCCCTTTGAGGCCAGGGCATCTTGCAGCCAAGGTCTACTGTTCTGATTCACCTTGTGGAATCCATGTGTCACAAGTGGCTAACATAAAACAGAAGGGTCATGTTATATCAACAGGAGACTGTGTTTGCCCCCACCCAGGTGACTCCTGTACCGGAGTTATTCTTAACTGCTGTCAAGCTCAGCCATGATAAGACGGGAGCCAAATATTTACACATCGCACGGGAAGATTCCAATAACCTGTTCAGGTAGGTGGTGCGCCTAAGGGGAATAGTAATGCTGGTAATAACAGTAAAAATTATAGTGAAAGCAATAGTAATTAACAGTAGTCATAATGATGATTATCATAGAGTCTTTAGCAGCTGTTTTATGTCCAGATTTAACTCCCAGACACTTTCCTGTTTATGTTAACAGTGTGCAGTTCCGGACTACCCCCATGGACAGTACGGGGGTCCCTCATATTCTGGAACACACTGTGCTTTGTGGGTCGCAAAAATATCCTGTCAGAGATCCCTTCTTTAAAATGCTAAACAGATCGCTTTCCACGTTCATGAACGCTTTCACAGGTAAGCAGGGAAGAATTGACAACCGCTTGGATTTTCACTGTGTGTGCAAATGGCATCTGGTTGGCATGATAAAATCTACAATGTGTGTAGCTCCTTCTGGTTCCTGGCGTAGATGATAAGCAGTAGTGTGATTGCCGTCATGGGAAGCGATGGGAAATTTTCAAAGAAATAGCGGTGTTTGTTTGCCTCATTGTGTTGGCAAAATTAAAGGGGGAAAACGGGAGAAAAGCAAAAAATTGTAGCACATTCAAGACTAAACAAATACGTTTTAATGTTCAAAATTTGTTAGTTTTTAAAGTGTCACAATATTTTATCCTTGGATCCCTCGCACCTGCCCTTTTCTCTGTGTAATTTTACCCAGAGGGGAATTTCTCAGCATGACTTGAGAATTTTAGAAGTGTGATTCTTGGGAAAACATAATGTGACTCAAGGCTTGAGCCAACATTCCAGTGTAGACTGAGCATGCTCTGCTCACATGTGCAACAATTGCTGGAAAAAGAAATATGAGATGTGATGGAGGAGGGTGAGTGAGAAGAATGTCTTGCTAAGATAGAACCTCTTGCTTGAACAGAAGCCCCTATTTTGGGTGTGTGTGGCACCAATGCAGCATTTCTCTGTTAATTACTGCTGAACTGGAAGATATACAGCCTTACAAAACATATTACGAAACTCCAATGAAATTTTGGAGGAATTCTCTCTTAGTCTGTACTGCCTCAGTATCTCCTCAGTGCAATTTTCTAAATTGTTTGCTGATGCAAAAAAGAGGGAGGGAGGAAATTCCAAAACAAAATCAGCTGTCTTGTTTCATCTGAAATTCCATGTGTATGTAGGTTTCCATATTCACCTGAAGAATCTGTATGGTCAGGTCATTCAAAAATTAAAGAGAGAGATGCGCAGAAGTCCAAAATGGCAGAGATTCCTGAGTCACTGCTAATGGTTCTGGAAATCATGGGGTTTCCTCAAGCTTGGCATTTCCTTCTTTTTGTGTGTGGATAATGCCAATTGACTGTATAGAATCACTGAATCATTGAGTTGGAAGGGACCTATAAGGCCTGTGCAATGCAGGAATCCAGATCAAAGCAGATCTGACAGCGCTTACCAGCAATCGAGGTAATTGGTTCCATTGCCGTACTGCTCTAACAGTTTAGAAGTTTTTTGTGATATTTAGCCTAATCTGGCTTCCTGTAGCTTAAGCCCATTATTATATGTCCCACACTCTAAGATTATCAAGAACACATCCTGCCCCTCCTCTTTTTGACAGCCTTTCAAGTATTTGAAAAGTGCTGCTATCTTACCTCCCCTCCGTCTTCTTTTCTCAAGGCTAAACATGCTCAGTTCTTTCAGTCTTTCCTCATTGGGCTTGGTTTCCAAACATTGGAACATACCTGAATGTCAAATAAAAAAGGAATGATCCTTTGCAAGTCTGTCCTTTAATATGAGGAAGACTGTAGAGAATGGGTGAAAAATCATTCATCTATGTGTCTAATTCTTTTCCATACAGCTAGCGACTACACCCTTTATCCATTTTCCACTCAAAATTCCAAGGATTTTCAGAATCTCCTCTCGGTATACTTGGATGCTGCTTTTTTCCCTTGTTTGAGACGTCTAGATTTCTGGTAAGCTGTTGCATTTTACCATACGTACACAGACATGACGATGCGTCCCAGAGGGATCTTAATACCTGTTTGGTGTGTCTTCCGTGTTGCATAGGCAGGAAGGATGGAGATTAGAACACAAGAATCCACGGGATCCTCAGACGCCACTGGTCTTCAAAGGTGTTGTTTTTAATGAAATGAAGGGTGCTTTCGTAAGTCTTTCTTTATTGCATTGATGACTTTATTCCGCTGGGCTTGTTTATCTAGGCAAAAAGGAGACAGCACTTTTTTTTTTTGCTTTAGTTTTCAGGGTCTTAATTTTACCTCAGTCAGGATTAGAGTCTGTAGTTATTTGATACAACTTGTGGTTTGCAAAGCCCCTTCAGAATGTGGTTTCTGATTTTGGCTTGCTTACCAGGTCGAAGGACCCACCATAAAGGGAAAGGTAGAAGGACCCACCATAAAGGGAAAGGTAGAAGGACCCACCATAAAGAGAAAGGCAGGGTAAAAATATTTTAAATAAATAAATAGAAAATGATGCTTAGTCAATTCAGCCATCTTGCCAATTCATAGTTAACTGTGATTTTTCATCTGGTCTGCATTTTTTGTACCAGTATACTAGTAAACTGGTGTACCAGCTATTTTGAGGGTTCTGGCCTATTAATCTTGATTTAACACTTTTTCTACTTTGCCGTGTAAGGATTATTGGGTTATTAAACAGAGCCCTTGGATCTTGTCTGATATTTTCTTTAGTTTTCAGTAGAATACCATTGGCCGCAGATCATTTGCTGAAGTATTTTTATTCTTGCTGATATATTTCTTTAAAGACGGACAACGAGAGGCTGTTCTCCCAGCACCTTCAGAACAAAATCCTCCCCGATCATACTTACGCAGTTGTGTCTGGTGGTGACCCCCTGAAGATTCCAGACCTTACCTGGGAACAGCTGAAACAGTTTCATGCCACGCATTATCATCCCAGCAATGCAAGGTATTAGGAGCACATTAAGGACAGGGGCTGATGAACAGGGTGCCTGTTTTGCTGTCGCAATATTTTTTATTACTCTGTTCCTCCTCCCCACAACGTCTTTTCTATTGAACCCAGTAAAACGTCTTGGATGCCCAATAGTTTGTGCAAACCAGGCACGCAGATTGCATGGGCCTTGTTTTCAAGGAAGAAGCAAAAAAAGTGGTTAGAAATTGGCTATCCCACATTTTTTAAAGGAAGAAAAATACTGTTCTGTACTTTGGTAATCTTTTTGGTACAACACAGACAAGATGATCAAAACACAATTCAGCTCTGTTTTGGGAACTAGCAAATCTGGGTTATCTTTGTGTTTCATTTCCTGAGCAAACGCAGCAGGAGGTTTAAAAGTATTTATCCTATATTCTCTTAATGAAATAAAAGTCAGTGTTTTAGATCAAAATGGGCCAGATTGTACGGTCATGTATGTAATTAATAAGGCAAGATATGATACCTTTTCCCCAAAAGAATGGAAGAGTTATTCAAGCCATGGTTAAATGACTGTCTCCAGTGAACCATGGTTTCCTTTGTCATTCCTGCATGGTTGCCAGCTTTGAAACAATTCAGGATAATATAGCTATGATTTGTATTTGGTTTAATATCCTGGGTTATTCAGATGCTAACAACCATGGTTTCTGGGTTTGGACGCATAGGAAACTGGGTAGTTAGAATTTCTCTGGGTGAGTTGCGGTTTGGATGAAGAGCTGCATATAAAGGCAGAAGTCTTGCTTTCTGGTTGTTCAAACAGGCTTAGTGTATTTTCTGACATGCAAGTTACATATTTTATGCTGCCATTGCAGAAAATAGGGCTTTTGTTTTTGTTTTTAAAGTATTTTGGTCAGGCTGCAAGAGGCCACTAGTGGTGGTTTAGCTACCCTGAAGCTTTACAGATTGAATGTCTGCCTGTTTCGCACCTTCAGAAAAGTCTACTCCTAATGGTCAAGTTCCTCTCAAGCCATGGTTCTCAACCTTTGGCCCTCTGGATATTTTGAGCTATAACCTCCAGAATCCTTAACTCTTGGCCACGATGGCTAGGTCACGAAATCTGAAAGGAAGAGCAGAGGTTGAGAACCACTCTTCTAGAACCACCTTCATGCGGTTGGTGTCCAAAGGGAGCTCAGAATATTGTCTGTCTTCCCCATTGTTCTTAATGGGGCTTTCTGGATTTTTAACGTTCTCTTTCTTTTTTTGGGCTAATGCTAATAAGAGCATCATCATTGCCAACAACAACATCCTTGCCTCCCATTACAGGTTTTTCACATACGGCAACTTCCCACTTGAGCAGCACCTCAAGCAAATCCATGAGGAAGCCCTGAGTAAATTCCAGAAAATTGAACCAAATACAGCTGTCCCGCCGCAACCAATCTGGGATAAGCCTGTGAGTGTTTCTTTGCTTATTGAGATTTTTTCCCCCGTGACTTGAATGATTGGATAGCTCAGTGGTTGAGGTCTCTGGCTGCGGAGCCAGAGATTGGGAGTTCGATTCCCCACTGTGCCTTCTTGACAGGACTGGACTCGTGGAGCCATAGAGTCTCTTCCAACTCTGCATGTCTAAGATGGTGATGATTGGAGTGTTTATAGCAGCTTTCAGGATATCAGAAGGCTTCCTTGTCTTTCATAGTGGCCCATAGACTGCTTGACAAAGACAGCGATAGCAGCAACAGCTGGCTGGGCAAACTGAATGGGCGTCTCTGTTTCTTTCCTCCTTGTCTTTTACTGAGAAAACCACATGGTAACATTAGAAAAATAGCCACTCCTGGTTGTGAAGGGTAGATGGGCAAAGCTTGAAAGAGATGCATTTCCCCCATGATTTCCAGAATTGCCATATTGTTTAGAGGGAATGCTGGGAGTTGTCAAAAAGAGAAGCTCTGTGTATGGAGCGCCGAGGAAGAACTGAGTTATGCCTCGTTTCTTCTTTTTCCTTGATCCACTTACAGTGAATGATGGATTATGTTTGTTTATTGGTCTCTGTCTGTAGCTTGATCCAGGTGTAATAATAATAATCCTATGCCCTCAAGTCATTTCTGAGTTATGGCAACCCATAATTTCTACATGAAGTGTACTCAGTAGTAGTTTTCTGTTCTCTTCTTTTGGGGGCATCTTGGGAGTGTGCCGCTGGCCCAAGGCCACACAGGCTAGCTCTGCTCCCAGGAGGCCCAGTGAGGAATCGAACTCTCAACCTCTGGCTCGACATCCAGATACCTAATCCGCCGAGCTATCTGGCCCAGCTCCAGGTGTAATGGAAGTAGTCAAAACATGACCGACGGAACCTGCTTTTATTAAAGGAAGCTATCATAGCTTTGGAGCAACTGCTTTGTTTTCAGAAGGTTCAGCCCTTGATCTCTCCATTTAAAAAGGAACAGGGAGCAGGCAATGAGAAAGAGCCGCTCTCTGGCTGCCTTGTGAGACCCTGGAGGGCCTCTGCTTGTCAAGGCAGAGATTGGAGAGGGAGCTCCATAGCTTGGGCAGCTTCTCACGGAGAAGAGCCCTCTTGCCCAGGTGGCCACCTGCCTTGCCAGTGGTGGACGATGACTGGGTTCAGTTCTTAGGGCCTTCAATTTGGGGAATCAGAAAGGATCTGCTGACTTGCAAAAGGGCTGAGATTTTAGAGAACCGCCACCATTCAGGACTAGAGTACTGGGCTAAAATGGTTTGATTCAGTACATGGGGTTCAGTGCTCTGCTCTTGCACTTTACTCTGGAGCACCTGCTTCCACTTCAGAAGGCTATTTCAGGAGCATCCATGCGGATTCAAAGGAATAAGGAAAGTGCGTGATTTTTCTATGTCCAATTTCCATTTTCTCTTTGACAGAGGGAACACTGTGTGACCTGTGGCGCGGCTGCGTTTGGAACAGATCCAAAGAAGCAGACGATGGTCAGCGTGAGCTACCTTCTCTCAGAGTATGTGACCTGGAACCTGGAGAAGGGACTCTTTAAAAAAGGAAAAACATACTTCCACTTGGGACCCGTTTCAGCTTTAGGAGACCTTGCAATGGGGTGTATTGTGTCACAGCCGTCCGTCCCTCTGCTTTCTCATCCAGGGTTCTAGAAAAGGGAATGCGAGCCACCAGACAAGGGTTTGCCTGGAACAAGGGTGTTTAGCCTGGAATCCTGTTCTGTCCTTTTCTGTTGCTTTTCATTAAGGCTTAACAGGCAACCGGGCAAAAGAAGAATCCCCACAGATCAACACTGTCAATGAGTCATGAGTGACGGCTTCTTTTCACTCCCCAGGGAGCAAATTTGCATGATTGTATTGCATTATATATTTCTTCTATCCCCCACCCCGTTCCTCCTCCAAAGACCTTGGGTTAATGTCTTGTTTTTTCCTCCTAGCGACAACCCTGTAGGGTAGCTTAGGCCAAGAGAATGATTTGTAGAAAGGTTAGTACACAGCTCTAAGGGGCTTGAGGTATCCTTCTGCCTTGCATTGCTGCTGTGCTCTATTGCTGAGTAGAAAAAAAACAGGGCAAAGTTAATTCGGGCCTTTGAAAACAATATTCAGCTGGCTTGAATGTTGCAAAGTTCATGAGCTGAATCAAATTGTCAGTGCCTGCTAGAGCAGACCCATTGAACAAATTGCCAGTACAGTACAATTTTTATACCGTGGATAAGTGAATCAGTGGATACTGATTCCGCAGATTAGGGGCCCCCAATGCATTTAGTTAGGTCCCTGTGGTCAGTTTTATGTGGACATGAGATGTCACTCTGAGATTGGCCATTTGAAACAAGCTGGGCTTCTGCTTGCACTGAAAGATGCTTCTCCTTTCTTGGACAAGTTCCTGATGAACCAGCTGCTCGTGCTGTGGGCCATTGTCCAGCTCTTAAGGACAGAGAGGATTCTGATTCTGGGGGTCTGCTTTAATTGGGGAGTACCCAGTGGACTAGGCCTCTGGAGACCTGGGTTCGAATCCCCACTCAGCCGTGGAAACTCGCTGGGGGCATGGAGCTGGTAAAACCACTCCTTAAATATCTCATTTACCTTGAAAGTCATGTCAGAGTTCACCATTAACTCAGTTCTGACTTGACGACACATAACAAACACCAACAAAGTTTGGTTGGTACGAGTGAGTGCATTTAGGCCCATGGGGTAAGGGGGAGCAAATTTGCCTCTTTTTGTCCCTTTCTCCCCTCTGCATCTACATGGAAGCAGCCCAGTCTCTTCCCTGTGCTTCCTGTCATCTTAGGGCAGTGGTTCCCAACCTTTTTGAAGTCATGACCCCCTTTTATAATAGCCAAGTAGTCTGTGACATCCCCCTGCTATGTTTGCATAAGAAGGCATTTTTAATGGGGTAAACTCATCCCTTCTCAGAAAGCAGAGGCTTCTTTCTCCCTCAAAGGGCCTGCCGCTTAACATAGTAAATCACAGCTAGAGTAGGCCCATCGGATCATTGAAACTTGCAGAGGGGTTAACTCACCACATCCCCAGTGATTCAGCGAACCTACACCCATTGTGACTTGCAACACAAAGCAGCAAGATTTTAGGCAGCGAGTGTGTCTTTAATCCAGTCGTTCTCTTTTTAGCTTAACCTATTTCACAAGGTTGCTCGAAAGCTCAGTGAGTTGGGTATCTGGCTGGGGAGCCAGAGGTTGGGAGTTCAATTCCCCACTGTGCCTGTCAGGAGAAGAGCCAGCCTTTGTGGCCTTGGGCCAGCTGCACAATCCCAGGATGCCTCCAGAAGAAGAGAATGATAAACCACTCCTTACTCTCTAGCTAGAAAGCCCTGCAAGGGGTGACCGTAAGTCAGAACGGACTTGACAGCACACAATTATTAATTAGTTCACAAGGTTGTTTTGAAGATAAAGGTAGAGTCAAGCAGAACTCCCTTCAGCTCACTGGAGGAAAAGTAGGATATAAACATAAAGAATAATAATATTCTGCATTTTTCTTTGTGTATTTCAGCATTACAGATACTTTTGAAACCTTCACGCTGAACCTGTTGTCTGCCCTGTTGGTTGGCGGACCTAATTCTCCTTTTTATAAAGCTTTAATTGAGACTGGTCTGGGTACAGATTTTTCACCTGGTGTTGGGTAAGTGTGTTGCCCGCCTTCGCATGCTATCGAAACTCATCCTGCAGCTTGAATTTCATCTGTGTTGTAAAATGACTTAAATCCTACTTGTGCATTAACAGAATTCTGTTTTCTGAGCCTGTTGAGAAGAGACCTGCTAGTCCTGCTCCTGTCAGTGGTGGCTTTCTCCACTTGAGCACCTAGTTTGAAGAAAGAAATTCCTGCTCGTATGTAGGCTCTACACTTGAGGAGACTCTCTGGAAGATTCATGTTCTTTGTTCATGTTTGTCCCATGTGAGCAGAAACATCTCCTCTGACTTACCGTATTTTTCCATTTATAAGACGCCCCGATGTAGAAGACGACCTCCACTTTTCTAATCCCAAATTAGAAAATTTGATCGCTGCTTTCCTCGCCACTGCCTAAACCCGGAGCTTAGCAAAAGGAGGGGGAAAGCAGCGATCAAAGGGCTGCAGGATCACTTTGACTGCTGCTTTCCCTGCCACTTCGTAAGCCCCACGGGGCTTAGCAAAAGGAGGGGGAAAGCAGCGATCAAAGTAATCCTGCAGCCCTTTGATCGCTGCTTTCCCCCTCCTTTTGCTAAGCTCCATGGGGCTTAGCAAGTGGAGGGGGAAAGCAGCGATCAAAGCGTGGCAGGATCGCTTTGATCCCTTCCCCACTCCATTTGCTTTTCTCTCCTCAGCTTACTTCCGTGTATAAGACGACCCTCAATTTTTGGTCTAAAGATTTTAGACAAAAGTATTGTCTTATACACGGAAAAATACGGTACCATCGCTCTCATGGAAGGAGCAGGACTTGCCTCTCTCCTTGAACACGTTGAGGGGACTCGATTCTGTTAATGTTTCAAGAGGGCTTCAGACTGAACTTTTAAAATTAGAATTCTGTGAGCTGTAACCTGAAAACCTCTCTGATTTCTAGCTAGAAATGATCGTTGTCTGTCGTTGCAGGTTTAATGACTCCACGCGAGAAACCTACTTCAGTGTAGGTCTTCAAGGGATCTCTGAGGAAGACGTTGGCACTGTGAAGGAAATTATTGCAAGAACTGTTGATGAAGTGATTGAGTAAGTGAAGGCACTGGGTGATTTCTCGGTTGGGTTTAGGTGGTATTCTGAAAAGTAATTCTGTACTTGGGTTCAGATCAAAGCTTGGAAAAGTTGTTCTATTAGAACACAACTCTCAGAATCTTCCAGGCATTGTGGTCATGGTCCTGCTGGCAGGGGGATTCTGGGAACTGTAGTCAAAAACATTTTCCAGATCATTATTGTTATCATGATGTCTGAATGCAACTTATCCATGGATTGTTTTGAGGTCATTATACTTACTTCATAAGCCACTGCAGGGGTCATCCATATATTACATATACATATATGTGTTTCAGCAGATATTTGCTTGTTTATGGGAATTTTGCTACTCGGCATAAACAAGGCTATCTGGGTGCTTTCAGAATTCTGCACCCTGGAAACCTAAACATAGCAGCCGTTTTGCTTTCCAAGTTGTGTAAATGAAGCAGGTTGCAATCTGTTTTCTTAATAGTGCATCCTCTTATGCAGAGATAGAAGATACAGATATGCAGGGTCCATCTTTTCCATCCATTGTCCCTTCTGTTTGGGCATTTTTCCTTCTCTCCTGATTTATGTTGGCGATCTTGGGGGCTAGAACATTGGTTTTTAAAAGAATAAAACATAGGTTCACAAAATGTTGGACTCTCCACCCAGTACCGATACCCCTATCAGAGTAGTATGAATACAGAATGCTCTCTGAGCTGTCACTTCCTGCCTCTAACTTCCTGTCTTGTAACAACAACATAAGCAGGAACAAACTGGCACAGGTTCCAGTCCTGTCTTACCCAGCAATCTGCTCAGGCAGTGGCCAACCAGTTGCCTATGGAAAGTCCACCAGGAGTACAAAATGTAATCAGTTTGACTAGCGTGCTACGTGTATCTGCCTTGATGTTAGTGCTGAGCTGAGTATTCAACCAAGCTGAAATTTGCAGTTTTCAAGGACGAGACGGCATTCTCTCCGAAGAGAGAATGGGGCAGATGGACACCAGTGGGGGTGTCCATCTACCTTGTGCCAAAGAATATCCCTGGGGATACAAGACCCACGTTGCAGCTTGTGGTGCCAATGCATCTCTCTCTCATGTTTGGAAGGGGGGAAAATCCATAAAGCGTTGTCCTCCTGGTATCATTTAAGTGAAGATCATTTAACTCCATCTCTCTTCGTCCCACCTCCGATGGATGAATATTTCCCATGCACTCTTTCATGTGCTTAAATCGTCTCTACACACCTTGCCATTATAGGGTTTATTCGTTAGTAGAATAATCTAGCAAGCGTCATTGTTTTTGTATTTGTAAAGCAAATTCCACCCCCTCCCCCCAGGGATGGATTTGAGGAAGACTATATTGAAGCACTGCTCCACAAATCTGAGATTGAGATGAAAGATCAGTCACCGAGCTTCGGGCTTGCCTTGACTTCGGTAGGTGCTGTTTCCCCTGCTCCTTGAGGTGGCTGCCTCAGTCTGCCTAATGAGAGGTCCGGCCAACCCACCGTGCCAACTAACGAACATCTCAGACCCCCTAGGCAGAAGCTCCGAATATGGGGTTTTGACCACAGGGAAAGAGGTTCATTGCATGCATATAGGTTTTAGATCAGAACCAGTGCAAAGGGGGGGAAATGATAAGAGTTGTTTGGCATGCTTATCTTAAAACTTGCACATGGAATATGCCTGTCTTTCTTCTTCTTGCACCCTCGCTTGCGTCCCTGAAGCATATTGCTGCATGCTGGAACCATGACGGAGACCCCATTGACCTTCTGAAGATTGCAGAGAAAGTAGCCCAGTTCAGAGAGTGCCTTAAGGAGGATCCCAAGTTTCTTCAGAAGAAAGTAAAGCAGTACTTCAAGGTAGGAAGGTGTTTATTTATTTTTGTTTATTTATTTTTAGATTTCTACCCCGCCCCCCCTAGACAACGTCTACTCGGGGCGGCTTACAAGTGTCATCAAATATATAAAACATTAAAAACATTAAACAATAAAACAATTGAAACAATAATATAAAGTATTCAAGATGGGAATAATAAAAAATAAAAAACTAAAATTTAAGAATTGACAGAAGGGAAGGCCTGCCTAAATAGCCAAGTGTTGTAGCAGAAGTTGGGAAATTTTGCCTTCCCTGGTGTTTTGGACTATGGTTCTCTTGATCCTTTTCTAATCAGGTGACTTGTAAGAGAATTGGTGCCCATAGTTGAGCAGGATTTGAAGGAGGCGTTCACTTTGATTTTTCTTCCTTTGCCGGTTCTGGGTAAAAGGACAATCCCCACAGATTGACACTGTCGATGAGTCCAGATGTGGCTTTCTATAATAATCAAGCAGCAGTAGAAGAAGTGAAAGTGAAAGAGAAGGTTGAGGCACTTTCTGAGGAAGAAAAGAAGGAAACATATGAAAAAGGTTGGTCTTTTTCTCTCTCTTTTTTTTTAAGAAAACCTCACCAGAAACCTGTTGGTTATGCCTGTTTTTCTAACTCACACATATAAAAAAACTCAGTGTATAACCATACAAATTATTTGCTTTTTAAGTTCCCACTCATCTGTTTCCTTAACATTCATTTTCCCACTACTCGCACTGTAAATGGATATATATTTGGTTTTACTTAACAAAACATGTAGCATTCTATGACAGGCTCTTACAACTCAACTTCTTACCCTAAATAACACTTTTTATGGTAGCATAATCATAAAGGGTTGTAATCAGCCACAATGCAATTTTCCACAGTTCCTATGATTCCTACATACATTGTTTACAAAATTGTTATCCAGATATTTCCACAGGAGCTGATAGTTATGTTTCATTTTCCATAATTCACGCTTTACACCAATATACACTGGTGTGGATAGGTAACAGGAGTTTCTCCTGCAGAGACAGAAAGCATCATCTTCTCTATCTTGGAAGCCTGCCAGATGTGCTGGAGAACTCCTATCATCCTGAGGCATCCAGGGTGGGCTCTCTGAAAAAGATGGGTCCTTTTAAGAGTTTGACACATCGAGAGGGCTGCTGGTTGGGGGAGATGGGTGTAAAGTTTGCACAGCATATTCAAGACATTCCTCCGTGAGTAAGATCTTACAAAAAGTGCACAGCAAGAAGTTCTGAAAGCCACTGAAGCTAAAAGGAACCTCGTGGCGCAGGGGTTAAACTGCTGAACTGCAGCCAAAACTGCTCACACGACCCCGGGGTTCAATCCCAGGTATCCGGCTCAAGGTTGACTCGGCCTTCTATCCTTCCAAGGTCGTTAAAATGAGTACCCAGCTTGCTGGGGGGGGGGGGGGGAATGTGTAGCCTGCATAATTAACTTGTAAACCGCCCAGAGAGTGCTTGAAGTGCTATGGGGAGGTATATAAGCAGCACGCTTTCCTTTCCTTTTTTGCTTTAAAAAAAGGACGGTCTTCTTTGTCAGTCGTTGGGAAGCAATTCCTCAAAGGATTGTTTCGACAGAACCCTGAAGGGTCTTCTCACACATCCCTGTCGTTGGTGCACAGAATTCTGTCCTGCTTTTTTTTTAAAAAAAATTTTGTTCGTTCGTTTTTATTATTCTTATTTATTTTATTATTGTTTGTTTGTTTATGTATTTATTTATTTACTTTCTTACCGCCCCAGTGGTGCAAGGCACTGTTCTGGGCAGTTGACAGCATAAAAACGAACCGTCACAAACGAAAAACAAACCAAACGATACAATAAAACAAAGCCAAGTAAACATTGCAGGTACAAATGCCAAGGGAGGATGGCGCATTCATTTAAAAAAAATAAAATAAAAAAATGGCATGGCAATGTATTTTTTTTTTTTTTTTCTAGCTAGAGATCTTGAACGTTGGTCGGGTGTTTTTTGTCAGAACCGCTGAGTAATGTTCTCGTCTTTTTTGCTAGGTTTGGAATTGCTGGAGCTCCAGAGCCAGCCTGCGGACACCTCCTGCCTTCCGGCTCTGAAAGTGTCAGACATTGAGCCGAGGATTGCATTGACTGAGCTGGAGACGGCTGTTCCAGGTCAGACTAGCTAAAAGATTTGTTTCCTTGCTTGCTTTCAGCAGAAACGGAGGGGCAGCTTCCCTCGACGTTGATGCCGCCCACCTTCATCTGCCAGACCGCTGCTCTCATGGTTCCTAACCATGCTGAGGTAGAGCCGGGCAGGGCGCTGGGTGGCCCGGCGGGGCCTTCCGTGACGCCCCTGGATTCCCCACGTTCTCCCAGTCCTGAAAGAAAGTGGATTTTTTTTGAGTGGGGTTTGCCCCCCAAAAGTCAAACACATGGTTCTCCATTTTATTTTATTTATCTTCCTCTACACCTCAAAATGCTGTCTGGTCACTTCCAGTTTTGAGAAAAAAAATGTGAGTGCGGTGTGGGAATGTGTGTTCTCAAACATGTAGAGCATGGGTTGCAAGTGGCCGCTGCAGCTTCTGTACTTGCCCCCCCACCCCCAAGGGAGACCTGCCTGAAATGGGGTGAGCCGGGAGGGGGGGCAGATTTGCAGCTCATTTTGAGGGAGTTTTGGCTGTTGGCACCATGTTAGATTCAGGCCGCAAGTAACTGAAGACAGACCCTTGAGCCTTACAAGGGACTCCTGTAGCAGTATATTGTGATTACTGGTGTGTGTGTGTGTGTGTGATTTCTGTGACATACAAGGTTGCCTCTAAGCCGGGTGTGCACACGTGCGCCTCTGCCTCCCTCCGCACAGCTGTCTTCCCCCTTCATGCAGGGATCGTGTTAGGTTCCAGTCCAGACAGAACCCTGCGCGTGGGGGGGGGGGGGCAGAGTCATGTGCGCACTCAGGGGCGGAGTCGTGCGTGAGAAGGGCGAAGCCCCGCCCAGCAGAGAGGAAAATTAGAGGGTACATGGATGACATGTCATATTTTTTTCTACAACCTGTGTTTGATCTTATGGGTGAGTTTGAACATGCTGATGAGTAATCTGGTGAGAAAAGCCAGAAAACATATAAACATGTTTGATCTTGCTTATGGGTTCAAATGGAGGTTGCAGAGAAAATGTAAAATGTAATAGAAATCCTCCCCCTCGTGATTACTGAGAAGGTCTGAGGAAACATTTGCTTTTCACCCCTCCCATCTCTCATCACTTGCCAGATTTGGGGGAAAGGGAAATAAGTCAAGGAGTCAATTTACTTTTCAAAAGTAAATTGAGACATATAAAATTATGCAGGGGGTGGATAGAGGGAAGCTCTTTTCCTTCTCACGCAATACCAGAACCAGGGGACAGCCACTCAAACTGAGTGTTGGGAGAGTGAGAACAGACAAAAGAAAATATTTCTTTACCCAGTGTGTTGTTATTCTGTGGAACTCCTTGCCACAGGATGTGGTGATGGCATCTGGCCCAGATGCCTTGAAAAGGGGATTGGACAGATTCCTGGAGGAAAAGTCCATCGTGAGTTACAAGCCATGATGGGGATGTATAATCTCCAGGCTTAAAAGGAAGGTACCTCAAAATGGCAGATGCAGGGGAGTGGGATCAGGAGACATGTATCTAGTTGTCTCGTGTGCTCCCAGAGGCATCTGGTGGGGCCGCTGTGAGACACAGGAAGCTGGACTAGAGGGGCCCTTGGCCTGATCCAGCAGGGCTCTTCTTATGTACCTGCTACTGTATTTGAAAAGTAACCATTGCCATTACTTGTCTCAGTGTGACAGAAAATAAATTGTTGCATTACATGTCATATTCTTCATTGTTATTTATTACATTTGTTTCTGGGGAAAAATACTTTGGAGTGATAAAGTGGGGTAAAACATGAAACATTCTTGACAAAAGGATTGTGAAAGCTGCCATAAAATGTCCTTTAAAGATAACTTCTGGAGGTAACTCATTGTACAGATAGTGCAACTGAACAGACACATTGATCAGAAATCCTGTTGGTTAGTTACACTGCCGTAAGTGCAGTGACTTAGGTAGGCACAGCAAATTCCTGGTGACTCACAAGTTGTCCCTTGCTGGGCACTAGTCGTGTGAATTGGTGCTCCGTGTGGGACACAAGCAGCAACTTGTTCACTAGGGGCTGCTGCAGTTAAGCATCACCAGTATAACTGACCAATCCAGATCTGGCCATTCTGTTTCCTTTTAAATGTAATCATGTTGCATTCTATTTACAGCCTCCTAAAAGTGATTACTTACCAGTATTGTACTTTAGTTATGGCATTTGTGTGTATGACACAAGTTAAAACCCAAAGGAGTTTTGGCTTGGCTTCTACGAAACTGGGTTCGTCCAACATTATTCGGGTCTGTTTCTGAAATGCTGCTCCCCTTTGCTTTGGACATAGTAAATTGGTAATGACGACTTCCTCTCCTTTGTCTATAGCTGAGGATGTCCCTGTCCAGTATTGTGCTCAGCCCACCAACGGGGTGGTGTATTTCAGAGCTGTTTCCAGCCTGAACACCCTCCCAGAGGAGCTCCGGCCTTACGTTCCACTTTTCTGCAATGTCGTCACTAAGTAAGAACGTTTTGTCTTGTAGCTGTTGGACGGGAGACCACGGGGGGGGGGGGAGATACTGGGAGGGTCTGTGGGGTCAGGGTACATTTCATACTGGTCATAATGAAGGGGCCAGGTTCAGTCCCGAGCAGCCTCAGGTGTGGTTGGAAAAAGAAAACCAAGCCCCTGGAGAGTCACTGCCACTCAGAGCTGCCAGCACAGTAGGGTCCCCCTATCCGCCGGGGATTGGTTCTAAGCCTCCCTGTGGATGTTGAAAAGCATGGATTATAGCAAATGTTATTTTAATAGTATTCGTATATGAATATCCCTGCACAGGTGGACATAATGAGGGTCCAGCCCCCTGGGGCCGGACCGTCCACTCGCCCATCCGCTGCTGCCGCGGCTCCGCTCTCCTTTCCAATCCCTCCGGAGCTCGCGGTCGACTAGCCACTCGTCAGCCTGGCAGGGAGGCTCGTCTTCCCTCCTTCTGCCAGGAGTGGCTAATCGACCGTAAGCTCTGGAGTGATTGGAAAGGAGTTCAGAGCCGCGGCAGCAGCAGCGGATGGGTGAGTGGACTCATTATATCCACCTGTGCGGGGGTAGTCGTATTCGTATACGAATACCCCCATCCCTAGGGAACATTATACATAGTATGGTCTGTGGCTCCCTCTAGTGGCCAGTTCTGGTAATGACATTGTGGAAATATATTTCTCTATCAAAGACTTTTCGTAGCATGGTTTGGAGCTCATTCTAGTGGCCAGTTCTGGTAACTTCATCTTTAGAAATATATATTTCTTGGATTTTTCTTTGAATTTTTTTTAATATTTTCAGACCGTGGATAAGTGAATCAGTGGATACTGATCCTGTGGATATGGGGGTCTTACTGTACTAAGCTAGATAGACCCATGATCTGGCCCTTCACAAGGCAGCTTCCTGTGTTTCTGACTCATGTAAAGTTAAACTCGGGGAGGAGGGCCAGGGTCTTTCTTGGGTCCTTGCTGGTGCAGAGGGTCCTTACCTGTGATTCTCCCCCCCCCCTCCTTTCTTTTACAGGATGGGATGTGGAGCTTTGGGTTACAGAGAACAGTCTCTACAGATAGACCTGAAGACTGGTGGCCTTTCTGTCAGCCCTCATATCGCGGCCGATGATTCGCATCTGGACGTATATGAGCAGGTGGGTTGTTCTTCAGCTAGTTTTCTTGCCCGAATTTTCCCTTCACATTGGGGCTGTTACCAGTTACACAGTTTGGGGTTCCTGCGACTCAGACCCAGTGTTTTGAAAATGCAATATGGGTGCCGATACTTAACGGTGCTAGTGAGCAGCGATGGAACTTGCAATCCAACAATATTCAAAGAGCTGCAGCTGCTGTAGTGTGTGGCAGTGATCACAACATGAGCCTCTGCTCTTGTTCCCAGGACAGATCATCCTGATTGAGGATGGAGCATAATTAGCTAATGAGAGGCCAGTCCAGTTCCTCCAGCCCCACCCCATGAGTGATATACTCTCCTGTCCTGGCAAATCCCTCCTCACTACCTTTTCCTGCTGCCTTCCACATTTCCCAGCCTTATTGTCTTTTCCAGAGATACCTGCCATCTCATGATGTGCCGAATGTTGAACAGCCTCGGTTTCAACAGTTTTGCCTCCAGAGACAGTTCAGACTTGATTTCATCCAGGACCCACTTGTTTGTCTTTCTGGCAATCCAGGGTATCCCGAAAGTGCTCCTCCAGCACCACATTTCAAATGAATCATTTTTTTCCCCTGTCAGCATTCTTAGCTATCCAGAATTCACACGAGAGTGTGGATTATCTTGGCCTTGGTCTCCAGCGACACATCCTTACAGTTGATGAGCTTTTCCAGTTCCTTCATTGCTGCCTTTCCGAGTCTCGCTCTTCTTATTATTTCTTGGCTGCATGGATTAGTGTAATGTGTCTTAATCGAAGTAATTCCTTGGAGTATTTTCTTACCGCTTTGCCCAGTGACCTGATCTTTTCTGTTCTTTCTCCTTCAGGGTGTTCTCTTCACCTCTCTGTGCCTGGACAGAAATTTGCCTGACATGATGAATCTGTGGACAGAAATATTCAACAAGTACGTTCTATTTTGAGAAATAGTTCTTTGTTGTACACATGCCTCATAAAGACTTGAGTGGCTTTCTTTTTTATAATATGACTTAACAAAAGTTGAGGGTGCTAAAAATAGAAAATTCACCTCATGAATTAGAACTTTGTAAAGTTGTCTGTGGAAGTGAATGGGTGTTTATTCTCTCCCCCTTCCCCCCCCCCCAGCCCCCGTTTTGAAGATGAGGAACATTTCAAAGTCTTGGTAAAGATGACCGCTCAGGAACTGTCCAACAATATTCCTGATTCCGGACACACGTACGCTTCGATTAGAGCAAGCCGGACCTTGACGCCTGCAGGAGAGTTGAAGGAGATGTTTAATGGCATGGAACAGGTAAAAGGAAGGGGAAGAATTCAGAGCTTATTGCTGGGGTGGCTGGGGGATTCTGGGAGTTGTAGTCCAAGAAAAGGTACTGGCCAAAACTCCAGGGTAGAAACATGGATGCTGCCCTTTTTTGTAGGTCAGGCTGTTTATCTGCTTAGCTCTAGTCAGACTGGGAACAGTTCTCCAGGAATTCAGGCAGAGGTCTTTCTCATCCCCTGCTATGTATAAATTGGAGATGCCAGAGGTTGAACTTAAGAGGTGCTGAGTGCAAAAGTTCTCCCACTGACCCACAACGGCCTGGGGGCTCCCCATGCAACTTTTGGGACCATATTAAGATTCTTTCTGCATTGACCCGTGCAGTTTGGGAGCTGCGGCAGCACGTCGAGCTCCAAGTATCATCAGATGCTCCAATTCCCACGAGTTATGAACCCCCTGATGGGGTTACCTTCCTACAGCAGCGGTGGGGTTTAGATGTCGGCAGCAGAGAGATGCTTATTTGAGGAAGCCGCTGGTAGAGCAAGCCAATGCTTCACAAGTTCACCTGCCGATCCCATTTGGAGGAAAATGTGATTGGGTGCATTTCTGCGTACCCCCTGTTTGTTGCAGGATCTGGGAAGGGTCTATCGAAAAATGTGGTGTGTTCAGTATTGACTTTAGCAGGCAGAACAGCGTTTTCCTTTCCTGATGTGGTATCACTAGTGATTAAGAAACAAAGCAACAAATTAGGTTATTTCCAGCTTGTTTGTGATTTCTGCTGAGAACTTCCCAGATGGCCTCCTTAGGCTTAGTCCTACAGTATTGGAATGATTCCACTCTACCTTCCAAGGTTCTTGTAAGGGAGGGGTGGACAAAATACAGCCCCGGAAAACTTCATTTTTTCCCCCCCGTGGGGGGAAAAAAAAAACATACAAACTGTTGCCCCAGCAGAAAAGGCCAACTTGATTTCCAGGAGCAAATGATTCAGCTTTTAAAGAAGTCTGAGCCCTCTGCCTGCAGTGTTTTAACATCAAACAACAAACAAACAAGCTTTTTTGAAACCAGAAATGGTCTTCTGGTTATTTTTAGTTTTATTCTGGCAGAGCGCCTTCTCCCGCCCAGTTCTGCCAGAGACACTCGTTCTAAGCAGGCCGGGCGTTTGAGGGGCCTAACGCCGAGGGAGGCCCTGAAGGAAAGAACGAGGAACCGGGCCTTCTCGGCAGTGGCCCCTCGCCTCTGGAACAACTTGCCCGTAGAGATCTGCCTGGCTCCCTCTCTGGGTGTCTTTAGAAATAAACTTAAGGCATGGCTATTTAGGCAGGCTTTCCCTCCTGCTGTATTTTAATATTTACATTTTTGCATCTTGGATTTTGCATGTTTATTGTTTCTATTGTTTTTAAATTTTGTAATGCCGCCCAGAGTAGACTATCTGTCTAGATGGGTGGGGTATAAATCTAATAAAATAATAAATAAATAATAAAATAAATAAATTCTGTTTTGATGTCCTTTGGTTAATGTTTCCCAAATTGTTGTGGTGTTTTTGTTGCCCCTGGAGGAAGCTGGAAGTGAAAGATTGGTACCTGGCCACATCCTTTTGTAGGACTCTGGGTTCTTGGAATTCCATCACATCAGAAAACCCTGGTTGTCCCTCCCTCCTCTCTGTTTCCCACTGATATTTTGGCTATGGCAGATCTTCTCCAGCAACTTTTTTTTTTGTACTGTGGGAGCAACACATTGGGTTCAGGAGAGACCTGTTTAACCCTCTGGTGCGGATCACAAGAAGAGGTTAGGCTAGGATTGCTTACATCACTTGGGGACAGCACATAACTGTTTAGTAGCTCATATCTAACACCATTGTCCTATCATGAAGCACCCCTCACCTTGCTCGGGACTGCCTTTGTTCCTAGCAATGTAGCTTCTTCAGGGTTTCAAAGTATACCTATTGCAACAAGTAGATTTTTCCCAGTCACCACCACCATCTTTCGTCAGGTTGTCTCCTTGAGAGACCCTTACTGTCCTGAGTTTCAGAACTTCATAGATCGGTGTGTTTCACTCGTAACTCCCCTCCTTCCCTAATTCTCTCCAGGTGAAACTGATGAAGCGAATTGCAGAAATGTCCGACCTTAAGCCTGTGCTTCGCAAATTGCCACGAATCAAGAAGTACCTCTTAAACAACGACAATATGCGGTGAGGCTCTGCCCCGTGATCTGCTGTGACCTTCCTCTTTTGAAAAGATTACCTTTTCTGGCCTAAGAAGGGACTTGGGGAAGGCGGTATGACCTGTAGAAGTCAAACTGTACATATCTTGAGGCCTCTGGGATGCATTTTGCCAGTCTGTCTGGAAGGGATTGGAAAGGTATCTTTGTTGTTTTAAAAAAAAGGTGGCTTCTTCTACATGTCCCCTTTTTGTGTATGTAACTAGATATGTTTCGTTTTTCTGTAGGTGTTCATTGAACGCTACACCTCAGCAGATGCCCACTGCTGCAAAAGAAATAGAAAAATTTATAAAGAATATTGTCAGGAGTAAAAAAGAACGAAAACTCATCCGTCCACATGTGATTGAGGTAAAGGAAGTGACCTGGTTAACACACAGAATGTATTGACTAGAGGAAGTCTGGTTTTTCAGTTGTTACACATATGAACAGCATATTTGGCATATATCTGACAGATTTTGGTAGTCCAAATATTAGTCCTGCACTCATTTTGTCAAGGAGTGCCTTCTTTTGTTTGTGTATAAATAGCTGAAAGTTTCAGATACCTGACACGTGGTGTGCACGTTAGCAGGATTAAGAGTTTGCAAGTCTGAAGAATTTAATTTTTTAAACTGAGTAATTAACTTAAGTTAGTTAGTTAATTTGCTGCCTTTCTTCCCATAGGGGACCCAAGGTGACTTACAACAGATAAAACAAGATAGCTGAATCTGTTTGTGATCTCCAGTACCATCTTTAGTCACTAGGTGGCAGATTTCTGTAATCAACAGAGAGGAAACTGCAGAGATGCCTGCTGTATTTTTTTTTTCCTCCAGAGTGTCTCTAGCCAGCTCCATGTGAGAGCTATTTATAATCAGGGAAAGGGAGAGATTGCAAGATGGAGTCACAGATTCTCCAGGCTGCTTTTGATTTGGTTGCTGTCATTGTCTATACTGTAATCATGTCTTGTTTTCTCTGCCTTTGGGGAATGGGGGGGGGGGGTATCTTCAGCATTAATGCTAGTTCTAGCTCTTTTCTAGACACCTTGCCTAACAAATTTATTGAGAAAATATTTGGGGTATGGGGTGGAAATGGGGTGGGGGAAGCCATACTAGTTACTCAGTGAAACCAACTGGATTTTTAGCATTTTAACGAAGTCTTGTATTTGTAGAAGCCATTAGACCCCAAATCAGCTGGCCCTGAGGCACTGACTTGCTCCCAGATCCCAAGGAAGCTAATTACGGTAAGCCTGGATTAATTAATTTAGGCAATAGATGTCATTTTTTTCGGTTATTCCACAGGCAAGCATGAATTGGGCCTAACCTGGGATGCAGGTTAATCTTGCTCCTTTGAATCATTTTGTGGAAAACAATTAAGGATCCACAAGTTCTCGACTTAATAGCATCTCTGAATCTCTTGATGTTTCTCTTTTATTCCCTTCCTCTTATTTTTTCCAGAAAGGTCTTCAGAATTGTCTGATTTTGTAATAATGAAAGCAATAGGCGGGGGAAAGGATGCGTTTTGGATTCAGACTTTTACATTGTAAACGGCTTTGCTGCTTCTACCCAAATCTCTTTTTATTTTAAATTTCCTGCCTTCGAAACAAACAAACAAATAAGTAAGGGCTACTAGGACATGCCAGGGACGTGGTGACGCTGCGGGTTAAATCGCAGAAGCCTGTGTGCTGCAAGGTCAGAAGACCAGCAGTCGTAAGATCAAATCCACGCGACGGAGTGAGTGCCCGTCGCTTGTCCCAGCTCCTGCCAACCTAGCCGTTCGAAAGCATGTAAAAATGCGAGTAGATAAATAGGTACCACCTTGGTGGGAAGGAAATGGCGTTCCGTGTCTAGTCGCGCTGGCCACGTGACCACGGAAACTGTCTTCGGACAAACGCTGGCTCTATGGCTTGGAGACGGGGATGAGCACCACGCCCTAGAGTCGGACACGACTGGACTAAATGTCAAGGGGAACCTTTACCTTTACTAGGAATTTAATTCTTCGAATCGTTTTGCCCTTTTCTGTTCTTGGACATTTTAAGCCTCTATTCCACAGTCTGGTGCCCTTCTGATGTTTTGGACCACAGAACCTGTCATCCCCAGCCAGCATGGGGATGGCGGGGATTGCCATCAAACACGTTTGGCCAGGGGGGCGGGGTGTTGACAGGTTGGAGGAGATGCTGACCTTGTATATAAAGGGTACATCTTGGAGAGCCTTGTCTTACTCTTATTAGCTGGTACAGAGTTTACTGTTAAGTTAGCTGAATGATTGCAGGCTCTTTGGGATGCACTCAAACAGATGTGGAGATGATGTGGTTGGAGTGTAAAAACTGTAGGTTTATCAGTGATGACCTAATCAAAGGTGATGTGACTCTTCCCCCCAGGATCCCACTTTCCAGCCGTGTCAGATGAAGACCCACTTCCTGCTTCCCTTCCCTGTAAATTACGTTGGCGCCTGCGTTCGAACCGTTCCCTACACGGCACCAGATCACGCAAGGTCAGACAGCAGCAAGTATTGCCAAAAATATCTTTAAAAAGTTGGTCAAACAAAACGGAGCTGCAGAGAACCGGGTTCGGAACCTAAGGGATGATCTTCTCTTGAAAAACCTGGCCCTGCCATTAGGCAGAGTGAGGAAACGTCCTCAGGCACCAGGTGTTGCTGCTGCTCTTGAGTCAGTTGCCTAGAGGTACTTGGCCTTTGCCCTCTCTTGACGGGCAGAGCCATCCATGCCCTGCAGCCTGTCTCGCCTCTCTTAGTCGGTTGTCCGACTAAGGGTGGAGGCAAAGTGAGGCCTGTAGGCCCCAGTGGCAGTTTGCGCCTCCCAGTTCAAAATACCTCCCCCTTAACAAAACAAAACAAAAAGCATATGTTTACTTTGGAAAAAAAAGAAGGTATCTAAGAGCAGCAGTTCTCCCCTCCTGGGCCGAGGGGCGTGGCTCAACCAAACCACTAGGCACTTCTTATTTGGTGGCTTTAAAAAAAATGCTGTTTTCAGCTCTTTCCGGGCCTTGCGTGGCTCCGTTGAGAGCTGGGGGTTCAAATTTGGCCCTTGGCTCTTCCTCACCCCTGCCCTAAGAGGTGGTGAAGAACACAGCCCCACCATCGACACTGAAATAAGATTCAGCTGGCAGTGTAGTGTTATGCCCGTCTTTAGAACTGGGAGCCGGAGGTGCTATTATTTTTTACCTGGGATAATGCCATTTTGCCTCACTTCCAGAGGCCTTTCATTGCAAAGCCTGGGTTGCTTATGAATCATGGCAAGTGTCACAACTAATTGTCTGTGTGTCATTGCCCAACAGCTAGATTGATACCCAGGCTTCACTTGTGCATGAGTCATGGCGTCTCCTTGTAGCTCGTTGCCCGTTTCTTTGCCATCATCCCAGGAGTCTGAAGAGGAGAGCATGGAAGGGCACAGGAGTGGTTGGCGCTGAAGCATTCTTTTATGCTCCAGCACCACGTTTCATGCAGCTCTTTCAGGAGCAGTGCAGACAAGCGGCGGTTTCCCAGCCAACCGCACGTGGGTCTCTCCTTGACCCTCCTTAAAGAGAGACACCAGCTTGGAGCCACAGAGGTGGGAGGGGACTAGCTGGTCAGCCTGCGTCGGCCAGTTGACTTATCCCTGTTGGTTACCTTTGGGATGTGGAGTGACTTTTCATTAGGAAAATGGGAACGACTGGGAATTCAAATGCTCTGAATTTCCAAATGCACTCAGTTGAATATGAGTGGATGTATACAGGAGGCTTTTTAAAGAGCACGTTGTGAAGAAGGTTGGGAGAACTTAGCTGCCCACAGGGAGAGGATGGACTGTTTAAAATAGATCAGGGTATGAACACTGGAAATTGTTCTAACAGGAAAATCGTATTGAAGGTGGATATTTAATGCATATTTAATTTTGATCACAAAGAGGCGGCAGGGGAGGTCATACCTTTAGGGCCAGCTCCTTAGCTCTGACTGTTGATCTTTCTGGTTTCAGCCTCCGCATCCTTGCCCGGTTAATGACGGCGAAGTTCCTGCACACGGAAATCAGAGAGAAGGGAGGCGCATATGGAGGCGGGGCTCAGCTTAAGCATAGTGGCATATTCGGTTTCTTTTCTTATAGGTAACAGTTGGACAGAGTGGGATGTGAAGCATGATTTCTTCCTCTAGCCATCTTCATTAGTCATTTTGCAAAAGAAAATTCTTTCCCTATGATGGAGTGCCATACAAACAGGCTCAGGCGTAAAATATGTGTATGATATAACACGGTAAAGGGTGGGTAGCTCATTGTTGTTGATACAGGAGCAGTCAATTCAGTGGCCTAAATCCACTCACTAGTTCCAGCAAAAGACCCGTTGAAGCAGTTGTTGAATTATAGAATAAATGAATTGGAAGGGACCTACCTATAAGGCCATCAAGTCTAACTCCCTGCTCAGTGACACGTCGATAAATCCCATTGATTCAGTGAGTCTACACTAGTTGGTATTAGCAGTAAAATGTAAGCCACTGCTTTCTCACCGCAGAGATTTCCCCAAAAAAAGCATGGATGGCTGTAGTGACTTCTGACCTTCAGAAGAAGTTATGGTCATACAGATGCCATAACCCTTGCTGTCACTCTACAAGAAGTACTGTAGGATGTACAGAGCCAAAAACTCAGATGATGCACCTTGGTGAAATTTAGTCTCTTAAAATATTTCTGTTTCATGGTAGTCTCGAGCACGAGCAAAAGATTAAACTCTGAGACTCCAAGGTAATATTGAGGTTGGCTGGAGCAGCCCTTTAAATTAAAACCAGGAAGTCTTACCCCTACCTTTGGTGCATAATCCATTGATTGCCCATGTTGACAGTAGAGGCCAGGATGGTAGTGCCACAAAGCTAGTGAGGGTTAGGATGCTTGGGGCAATCAATTTCTACAAAACACATCTGGATCACTGCTGCAGTATCCCCAGGAGCTGCAGATAATTTAGATTAGAACCTCAGTGCATAGTTGATGTGAATTGAATTGTAAAGTTTATGCTTCTCTGCCTCGGATTTTAGGGATCCAAATTCTGTGAACACGCTGAGTACTTTTGAGAAAGCTGCCGAATGGGCCAGGATGGGCAACTTCACGCAGCAAGATATTGATGAAGCCAAGCTGGCTGTCTTTGCCACAGTGGATGCTCCCATCGCTCCATCAAACAAAGGTACATAGACTTTGCTCCTTGGACGCATCGAACCTGATCAATTACAGAGAAAGCCTTCCTTCAAATGGACCCTCTTTAACTTCCCACCTTGGTAATGTTTTGTGTACTGCTTGGTTGCAGTTACCTCGAGTGGATTTAGTTGCGCATTTCCTGCATTTTCAGGGGAGTCAAATTATCAAATAACTCTAGATTAGCCCTTGTTGCATCTCCTCAAAAATCTTAGCCTATGTTGGAACTCTAAAGGACGTTACCAGCCCTTGCTCATGTAGGACAGGGAGAGAAGATGGGTATCACCAGTATAATTCTTCTGGCTCTTAAACCCAGCTGGTTGCTTTAGAGCAGGAATGGGCAGCTCTGGGGGCGGGGGCCAGATTTGCTGCTCAGAATCTACTACAGGCCAGCCTTTCCAGAAAGGATTATTTTCTATAATTTTTTTAAAACCAGAAGCTTTTGGAAGATAACTGCTAGCTGTGTGGGGGGGGGGGGGGAATAATTCAGAACACCCCTCCCCTGAAAGGTCTTGAGCTTTGCTCTACTGTTGTCATTCCCGGGCACTTCTAGAAGGGGCAGTCCTACCTTTTTGCCCTCCCCCCCCAAAAAATTGGGGGGAGGCCTGGGGTTGATGGGGAGATGGGACATGCGAAAATAGCTGGGGTTGTTTTATGGGGCTCACATGGTTCCCACCTGTTTTATGGGAACTGCTCTGATATTGTTTTTGGAAAAAGTTCTCAGATACTAGAGATAAAACTGAAATCCATTTCAGTTGAGCACCAGTTCAGAGTGAGTTGCAGCAGCTCAGATTCCCCAAAATTGTTAAGAGAATCTTGAGATTTGAAAATTAACAAAAGGTAGAATTCAGAAGCTTTGCTATACACCTCATTCAGTTATCCCTGTCCCATTTCAGTAGGAAAATAAAATGGATCTGCTTAAATCACAGCTCTAAAATGATGACTGTTTGCTGTTAGGTAATGTGAATTTGCTAATTGGAAAAGGTAGAACTAAAACTCAGAATGGGTTGTGTAACTTTTAAGCTACAAATGCTTGTAGAGAAAAGTACACGTTATGAAACTGATCTGTTTAAGTTAATCAACTTAATTATTAGTTGCCATGTGTTGCAATTTCTCCTAAGTTTCATGTGAATTCCCTTCATAGGGATGACTAACTTTTTGTACGGAATCTCAGACGAGGTGAAACAGAGGCACCGGGAACATCTCTTTGCCGTCTCCAGGGAGAACCTGATAGATGCCGCCGCCAAGTGAGTTCCTATCCCTTTCTGAGAAAGGCAGGGTTTCCAGGAGGCATTGCAGAGCCAACAAGAGGGAAGTGAGGCGTATTCCTCCCATGATGCATTTAATCTTCAGCATTCAATTTAAGTATGGCAAGGAGCTACTGAATCCAATGAACTTTAAAACTTGGTGTATAATCCGGCTAGCTTGAATGCAAATTTAGAGTTTACAAAGTAAACCCATTGAAATCAACAGGACTTGTTAATCAGGTCTAACCCAGGTTCCTTTGATTTCAGCAGGTCTGTTGTATTTATTGCCTGGGGTACAGGAGGAAACCCATAAGAACCTGTCACAGAGGAGGTTGCTCATTGTATTCCTGCATTAAACATTGCCTTAGCCTTGCCTCTTGCCAACAAGCCAACCCAAGGCATAACAGCATGGTAACTCGATTAGCATGTCTTCATATTAGAAGCAACTGGAGCATTTAGTCACTGTCTGTGTGTCTGTGTAATAGAATAGAGATGGCCGGATGGCCTAATAGTTGTTGGTTTGTTGCTTTCAGGTACCTGGCTGCTGGGAAGAGCACAAAAGGATTGACTATCCTTGGACCAGAAAACCCAGACACTGTCAAAGACCCTTCGTGGGTTATTCAATAACGTTTGCTGTTGGATTGACTTCGGCAACATCAAACCAATTCATGGGGCAACCAACCAAAGTTGAAACTCTGAAACCTCCCTCCGTGCACAGGTTCTATCAGGGCAAGGAGCTGTTAGCACTGTGCCATTTTCAAGAACTTTGAACCTGCCATCATGGTTTTATGGAAGAGTCAATCCTATATCTTTCATGAGAAACTCTTAGGCCTAAAGCTGACTGTTCTTCTCCACGGCCAGTACCACGGTCTAAAATTCAGTTGAAGGGGCTAATGATCAAGGTATGGGTTGTGTAACAGAGACCTCATTGACTCCATGAGATGCAGCTGTTTCCGTGACTCTGCTACTCCCCGTGGAAAAAGAAGTAGGATTTGTTTTTTCCAAACTTAAGGTCTACATGACAGCTCTAGTCTAGCTCAAGTCAGGAGTAGCGACGGAAGCCCTAGCAGAGACACTGCTTGTTCTAACTGGACACTGTTTTAGCTAGATCATGCCCAACACCGTAATAGTATCCAAATGTTTTGGAGAGGCACGAAATTAAGCCGTCAAGTGAGTTATCTTAAATCATGGTGTTAATAAAATGTTTTGAATGGTAATGCAAGCAACTTTGACCTTCTGTACTATGACTTAAATATTTGGACAAGAATCCTCTTCCGTTCGCCACATGTAACTGCAAACATGTAAGCTGGCTGTGACGACGTGTGTTTACATTGCCCGTCTTTGTCTCTTGCTGAACTAGCTTGGGGCTTTTGTATATTTCAGCCGCTCACAAGTCTATCTCATGAACTTACGTTCCTTAAAGTCAGAAGACAACCCAGGCCTACTTGGAACATGTGTTTTTACTTGACGATGGGCATGTCCAGGAGGATCTGACTGTGTCATCTCTTCCCTTATTTTGGTGCTAGATATACATCTGCAGGATTATTCTTGTCATTTCATTGTATCTGCAGCACAGGATGGCATTCATAATATCCGGTTTGCATCCCCAGGCCTACTAGTTAGCTAGCACATGGCTGAAGTATTAAAACGTCCTCACAAGGATTTCCAACGTGGGCGAAAATATTAGTTTTCAGAATAGGTTTTGTCATGTCCCTGCCAACTGCTTGGACTCTAAGACATGGTTTTTACAGCTGCATCTAACTGGGCAGTGGGTTCCTTATGCAGTTAACTAGATGGCTGGTGTTTTCAAAGTGGCAATGGCTGTATTACATGACTGTAGGAGGACTGCCTTGCCTGCCAAGACTATCCCTGGTTATCATCAGTGGGGTTTGACTTCAAACAAGCCTCACAGTGCATTTTAAATAGGGCTAGAGTGAGATACTGGTCTCTCTTCTGGCCACTGGATAGAGATGAGGTTGTTCCAGGCTTAGGGCTGAACAGAACAAAGAACTCCAGAACTTATCTGTAATACCGTATTTTATTCCAGCAGGAGCATATAGAAGTTTTCTTTCAGTATGACACAAAACTAAGCCTTTGTAATATGCTTTTGAGTGCAAACACTATCTGGTAAAAGTGCAGGAGATGAATACCATCACACGGAGTGCATAGAACCAGTTTTGGACAGGTTACTGTTAAGGAACACATTGGTAATTTGGATATTCTCTGTTAAGTAGGCGCTGGGGTGGTTTTTGTGTGTGTTTGGTGTATTTTGAACAGGCCTAAGACAATACCAGGTAGAGAACTTCTGCAATGGCTGCTTTGTTGTTCCACATAAAGTGCTGGTACAATAACTTAGATGTTACAAAAAAGAAGCCGTAACAAATATTCTAAAGCCTTGTAGACACACAATAGAGAGCTATTACAACTTTTAACAGTACAAGGTATCGGGAACATGGCTTCAGGCTTGTATGGGGTCTGGTCTGTGCACATGCTCTAACTGGCCTGAATCTGAAACATCGTAGCTCGTCTTGTATTTGGCCAGAATTTTCATCAGCGGACGTAGCTTTAGCCACCACTGTTCCTTGGGAATTCGGTGCCTGTTGACCAAGAAAGGAGGAGAAAAACATCTAAGCTTATGATAGGCTTATGCATCACGTCAAGAACTGCAGTTATAGCTACTTGAAACAAGTATTGGGCATGAACCATTTACATGGGGCAGTTCAAATGGGGAAAGAAAAGATCAGCTTTAGATAGCTGGTTTATACAGACAGCTCTGCATGGCAATATGCTGTCAATCAATGCTCATCCCTTGGCTGTCTGAACAGTATAATAAGAGAATGCAATGCTTCCTTCTGCGGAAATACAAATGCTGGTCTTTTTTCCGCTTGAATGTGTCTGCTGGCTGTTATCGCAAGATCAGCCACTGCTCTGCCTGCTCAGACAGAAGTACGTCTAGGCACTGCCACGCAAGACTTCAGGGCAGCACCAACCAGAGAAGTTATGCATGCTATGTACAAGTCACGCATTTAGCTCTATCCCTTCCTTTAAGCCTCCTGATGGAGGGCATCCCTGGGATGTAAATTCCATGCCCCTTTCAGATAAAGCTATAATCCTAGTCCTTGGCCAAGCCCATTGCTTAGTGTGACTTGCAGTCTCCAGCTGGTCTGGATTCTTGGCATGCAATGAACTGGTTACACTGAACTTGCCAAGATGAGAAGCACGTTAAGAGAACTGGCAATAACAACGCAACGCATGCTGGAGACTTTAAATAAGAGTGTGGCATTTAGTTATGGAGTACTGGCTGTGGCTGCCTCTATAATCACAACAGGTTTGAAGGGCACAGATTTTAAAGTAGAACTGATTTACACAAAGTCTTCACCAGAGAGGGGGACCGAATGGCTCTCCAGTGCTTTGCTGCATTGCAACTCCCTTTCTGGAGCCTTTGGGCACACTGTTTGGGATTCATGGAAGTTGGGCACGACAGTCAAGAGCCACAGGTTCCTTACGCCTTTTCACTACAGTGTCCACAAGGATGCTGGCCGATGCCACAGTTTGCACACTATGTAATCTGTTCTAATAAGAATCATAGAATAATTGACTTGGAAGGGGCCTAGAAGGCCATGGAGTCCAAACCCCCTGCTCAAGGCAGGAATCCAAATCAAAGCAGATCTGACAAGTGGTGGTCCATTTTTTCCCTTCAATGCCTCCAGCGCTGGAACGCTCACCACCTCCTGAGGTCATGGGTTCTATTGTTGTACTGCTCTAACAGTTAGGAAGTTTTTCCTGATAGCCTAAATCTGGCTTCCTGTCACTTGAGCCCATTGTTGTGTGTCCTGCACTTTGGCATGAACAAGAAGAGATCCAGCTCCTCCTCTGTAATGATTATGACGTGCTGCCAAGTCTATTATGATTTATGGAGACACTTTCCTGGGTTTTCTAGGTATGATGTACTCAAGACGTGGTTTGCTATTCCCTTCTTCTGGGGTGCCCTGGAGCTGTACAGGTTTCCCAAGGCTATACAGGCTGGCTCTTCCCCCAGGAGGCATAGTAAGGGATCAAACTCCCTACCCAAATGCCAAACTTGCTGGGCTATCCAGCCAGCTGTAACCTATTCCACCTCTGTAGTAGTCTGAGCGCTTTTGCAACTTTTTTTTTACGTACTCAAAATCTGTTTCATCCTTTAGTTGGACCACAGGTTGGAAAATCAGGTTCCTCCGGCGCATACCCAGAAGACAGACAGAGTCCTCAGTGTTGGCAAATATCCTCCCTTTTAAAGTAAGAGAGAGAAGGGTGGGGGAAAACGGTTTCTGGGTTTAGTCATACAAAGAGCCAAGCAGCAATATGGATCAACTGGAGAATACTTTATAGGGGGGGGGGGGGGGAGTTAAAGAACTCCTTGTTAGGGTGTTTAACCAAATTTTGTTACTATTAGCAACGGAGAACAACAATGTGAATTAGTGATGAACAATGTTAGGGCACAATTTGCATCTTGCTATTTAGGCTGAGAGACAACAGGTCTTTGGATAACAGCTAACCAGCACTTGTTCAAAGTTAGTTGTGTTTTTTTTAATTAAAACGTTTTTGGGAACTGTACCTTGACTCTGATGAAGTTACAACAGAATAAAACACATTACCTTCATCTGTGATCCGTGCGGCCACCAAGAAAAAACAAAGAAGAACACTGTGAATTTCTATCCATTTACAAATTCTAGTGCAAAATTTGTAGGATTTGAGGGGAGGGTTGAGAGGGTAGGATTCTGGCATCATAATTTTTAGCACTCTTCAAGGAACTGTTCTGCAAACTAAAGAAGTGAGTACATCAACTACCATGGCAAACTAGCCGTTGTTCTATAAAAAGTCTGCAACCAATTCTATGCATTGTTCACTTAGAACAGGGGTCTCCAAACTACGGCCCACGGGCCACATCTGGCCCGCCTTGCTGTATTATCACGCGCGAGGGGGTTCATGTGCATGGGAGGCAGGGGGTCGTGTGGCCGCACATACACGCACATGCACACACGTTCCTGTTCCTTTGGCCCTCAAAAATGTTGGAAATATCCGGTGTGGCCCTCATAGTCAAATGTTTGGAGACCCCTGACTTAGAAAGAAGCCAGTCCAATCAGAGTTGGTGGATCTTGCCCATATCCCAGCCTAAGCATGCTTACGATGGCAGACTTGCTTTTACTGAAATAAAATAAATATAAGTCACCTGGGTAACTAAGGAGTATTTTAATCTGCTGAATGGAAACAACATAAATACAGGCAGAACAGTGATGTCCATTGGCGGTTTGGGAAACTCCCTCTCTTTTGGGGGGGGTGACTCTCACCGCGAAGAGTGAGGTTCGCAGCTTGGGGGTACATCTGGATCCGGCGCTTACCATGGAAATCCAGGTGGCGTCAGTGGTCCGCTCCGCCTATTTCCATCTGTGGCGGATTGCCCAGCTGCGTCCCTATCTTGATGGCGGGGCCTTCACCACTCTGGTCCATGCGCTTGTAATCTCAAGATTAGACCACTGTAATGCGCTCTACGTGGGGCTACCTTTGAGATTGATGCAGAAGCTTCAAATGGTGCAAAATGCGGCGGCCAGACTCCTTAGTGGGATGAGAAAATACCAGCATATCTCTCCCACTCTGGCTGCCTTGCATCGGTTGCCCATTTGTTTCCGCATTGATTTCAAAGTGTTAATGATGACATATAAAACCCTAAACGGTTTAGGACCTCGATACCTAGCGGAACGCCTTCTCCCACCTAGATCTACTCGAGCCACTCGCTATAGCCAGGAAAGACGGCTGAGGGGCCTAACGCCGAGGGAGGCCCGGAAAGAAAGAACAAGAAACCGGGCCTTCTCGGCAGTGGCCCCTCAACTTTGGGACAGCTTTCCGTCAGAGATTTGCCTGGCACCCTCGCTGGGTGTTTTTAAGAGCCAATTAAAGACTTGGCTCTTTAGGCAGGCCTTCCCTCCTGTCAATACTTAACTTCTACTTTTTACCTTAGCTTTTTCTTCACATTGCCCATCTTGAACAATACTAATACCATTGACTCAAACTGTTTTAAGATATGTTTTATTGTAAGCCACCCTGAGTAGACATTGTCTAGAAGGGCAGGATATAAATCTAATAAATAAATAAATAAATAAATAAATAAATAAATAAATGTATGCACAGATTCTTTTACTCATGTGAACCAGGGACTAATTAACAAAACAAAAAGAAGCTTTGCAGCCATTGATCTACTGAACTAACTTGATGACAATTTAGCGGGCCCACGATTACTGAAACTGATATGACTCCCAACAGGCTGGAATGGACAGCAGCCAGTTTTCCCATACCATGCCCACCTGTGAGCTTTTTATCCAAGGAGGTGGGGCCATTGATATTATCAACCTCTATTTTATTCCATACTAACTACTCCCCTGCAAACTGCAGGCATGAGACTGCCAAGTTAGAATACCAGCAAGCACCAAATGGATGTGTCTCCAGCCTCACTGTGACCGCTAAACAAAAGACGAAGAGTATAATCATGTTCTGTACGAAGAAGCATTTGGGGTTTATCAGATACAAGCATGTTTCAGTGTTTCATATGTTGCCAGTTTTTTCTGGGGATGCTAGAGACCAAAGTATTAAACTCCTTAACATGATGAAAAGTGCCACTCATAGTTTCTCACCTCTTCGATAGCTTTCCTGGAGTTTCTTAGTGAGCCACAGCACAGCTTTTGCTGAGATTTTTGTTCCAAAATTTCTATCAAAGGGGGACGGTGCGCCGCCCTGTAAAATTCAGCAGGAAGCAGAAGTTTCAGTATTTGGGAAACGATCTGGAGTTACAAGCGTGAAAGATGTGTACAATTTACCCTCTCGCATTTTGGCATGGACCGAGATGCTGTTATGTACAAATTGTCCTGAATAACAATTTTATGTTCCAGGACGACCAGGTACACCCAGACAATTTAATGGGACCCAAAATCGGCAATGTAAGCAAATGATTACAGAGCGCTCTTGGGCTGAAACAGATTATTTTTCCTAAAAAGAAACGTCTCCCAGAGAATCTAATGATTCTCATTTGCTCTAACACATCTTCCTGCAAGCTCATGATTAGTTCCTTTTTACCAAAGACTCAAGATATGAGTCTAAACCACCCAAGGCAGATGGAGCAAGGATTTGAATCAAACACACAAAGCTGCAAAATTTAGTTTAATGTTTTTGATGTCCGTGCTTGTACTTTCATGCCCAATTAAAATTATTTAATATTAATTCAGCAGCAAGAGTTTAGATGATATCTTGCTACAGAAGTTGCAAAAGCAGTCCCCTCCAGTGGACACAGAAACCATGTGTGTGGCAGGTTTTCTCCTGGGTGGTTCCAAGCGCCACTGTCATCACTGGGTTAAAGGAATGGCTGAATGCCTTTGAATTCAATCTGGAGAATTTCTAATCCCTGCTTACCTGCTGCATGTGACCCAAGACATTCTTTCTACAGTCAAAGACTCCTTTTCCTTCCTCAGAGTACAGCTGGTAAATGAAGTCAGTTGTGTAATTCTCGTTGCAGTTTTCATTCCTGTATAACATATATATATATAAATATGGTTTGTTTGTTTAATTGGTCAAATTATATTGTTTGAGGTATGCAGGAGGGTACTCAGGCATCAAAGCACTGCTCGGATCTATGCCTGCCTAGATTTATAGACAAAACAACAGCAGATATTTTCAACACAATCTTTCAAGGTAAGTAATTTTGCTAAAGGTGCAAATACAGCAGGACTCCCTAATCCCCTTATTAGATATGGGCAAGAACCTCAGTTCGGAGGTTCGTGCTGGTTCGTACATGCGGCACCACAGGTGCCCTTCCCCCACCTCCCCAGCTGGACCCCCCCACTCACCAGCTGGTGCACACTCCTCTCCTCCAATTTGGCTGTTCAACCAGTCTGCAGCAGGAGCACAGGCTTCACTGGCCCCTCCGCTTGGCTGATTGCCCACTCAGACAAGGAGGCAGAACAGGCAAATCGGTGCTCCTGCCAGGGACTGGTCGAACAGACGGAGAGGAGTGGTCGTTGGCTGGGGAGGTGGGGGAAGGGAACGTGTGGTGCTGCACATATGAACCAGCACAAACCTCCAAACCAAGGTTCGTGCCCATCTCTATTAAAAATATTAAAAGAAAAATCCTAGAAATATATATTTCTAAAGATGAAGTTACCAGAACTGGCCACTAGAGGGAGTCAAACACCATGCTATGTATAGCTTTCGCTATACAGTGGTGCCTCGACTTACGAACGTCCCGACATACGACCATTTCGAGTTGCGACCAGCTCCGGCCGCAAAATTTTGCTTCGACTTGCGGCCGGAGCTTCGAGTTGCAAACAAAAGAGGCAGGGGAAAAAGGCGGGGAATTCAAATTAGAGGGTTAACCGTTGGTCGGCGAAGAGCTTCTTTGTAGCTCTTTCGCCCCAACAGTTAGTGTGCGCGCATTTGCAGAGAGGCTTCGGACTGCCTGGGGCTGCTTTCTGCTTCTGGGTGAGTACATTTACAGGGTTTTGCAGGGTGGGTTTGGGTTTTGGGGGGGTTATGTTTCTGTGCTGTGATGGTTTTTTGTTTTGTTTTTTGGTGTGTGTTTTTTCCCAGCCCCATCGCGTTCTGATGGAGCTGGCTGGGGGGGGGGGGGTGTTTTTTATTTTTTCCCCTGTCTCCATGGCGTTCCGATGGGGCTTGGAGTGTTTTGGGGGTTTTTGGTGATTTTTTTTTGGTCTGGAACGGATTAATCGCATTCCAATGCATTCCTATGGGAAATGGTGCTTCGACTTACGACCATTTCGAGTTACCCCCATCTTCTGGAACGGATTACAGTTGGAAGTCGAGGCACCACTGTATTCTGCATTTTTCAGAATCCTGGGGGGGGGGGACTTGGAACTGATCCCCCATGGCTACGGGGAGCCTACTGCACTGCAAAGCTCAATACACATTTCTATATCCTACTGAACTCAACACAGATTTCTGTACCTTATCTCCTTCATGGCATATAAAGGATTTTGCATGGGAGGAAAAAAACTGCTAGAATGTGGAAAAGGAATGGCGAATAACTACCCTGTACCCAAGTTTGTTAGTAGTGCCTGATCTTGGACCAGCTGCTGATACACCAGGGATGCCAACTCTCATGCAGCTGGATTCATGCCAACTTTGTTTTTGCTCTTGGGACAGCTGCAAGCCTGAGAGCCATTCTGAATTTCCTGAGCTGTCCCACTGCTAACTACAATGGTGGACGGCTTAAATAGTGCCTTCCTCACAACTGCCTGACAGGGAGAAGGAAACATACACAGAGATGTGGGGCGGCCCCCTCCAGCCAACAGTACTTTTCCAGGGGAGTCTTTGAACCTGGCTTTGACTCTGCATGTACCAAACAAACTTCATCACCCGTTTCGTCCAGCACGGTCTCCTCTCTGTCTCTCTGGGAGCTCTCAGGGGGCCTCAGGCAAAGAGATGTCTCCCCAGCCCTCCTAGAGTAACAGAAAGTACCAGGGACTGAACTACAAGCCCCTTCCTGCGGAAGGCATGTGATCTTCCTCTTCAAAATGGGATCTCTCCCTCTCTGCCCCAACCCAAAGCACAATTCCTACTGCAATTCCAGCAAATTTTGCAATGTACATCATCCGCAGAGCAGAGACTCAAAACTCACCTCAGCACTAAACCACGCTGAATGCTTGTTTTCATCTTTTCAGTCAAATGTTCCACATTGGCCTAGGAACAAGAATACAGCATTCTTCAAAGCAATGGCTTGTAAGGAGTACTCACTCTATCATCAAATCTTGCCTTGACCTCAAGCCTATGCTCCAGTTTGTTGGGCTTCCCAAATAGCATATATTTTCACACCTGTTATATCCAGGATCCAGAATAGGCTTATTTGAAGTACTGTTTGATTCTTTACAACGGTCTGTCTTTATATACATAATTTAAAGGGGGAAGGTGGCTACTACTCTGTTGGGTTGAACCAGGTATGTGTCAATTTCCATTTTGCACAGGTCCTTTCTTACTGAACCACATGGAGAACTTTAAGCCCTCCACTCCTATGTGGAACAGCCAGATCACATTACTCACTAAGTGACCTTAAATAAGAATAAACCGTACATCTTCAAGTCAATTCTGACTTATGGCAACCCTTTCCAAGCTTTTCTACATAGAGATGACTCAAAAGTGAGTAACCACCCCCTTCTTCTAGGGGCAGCTCTGGGACTGTGCAGCTTGCCCAGGGCTACACAGGTTGGCTCTTCCCCTAGGAGGCACAGTGAGGAATCAGACTCCCAACCTCTGGCTCTGCAGCCAAATGCCTAAACCACTGGCCTTAAGCAAACTATTATTTTGAAAACCTGTCCTCATCTGCAGCTGGGTTGCCTTCAAACACCCTGGAAGCATCAGTTGCCAAAGAAAAGGATAGCTATGTATTCTGATCACATTACACCTTTCTTTACTTACATAGTCCTTAGCTCATCAAACAGTGGTATTACTTTGAAAGCATTACACAAGGGGGCGTTATGAACTGTTGAAAACACAACACACTCCATCTTGTGGAAAATGGAGAAAATGCTTTGTGCAAACGAGAGAAAATTGCATGCTTTTAAAGTGTAGAATTTATAGAACTGGACATGTTCTAACAGACCACATGGGCTTCACTTTTAGTATTACTGACATCAAGATAATAGTTTCTTAATACAGCAAATTATGGCCTTAATATTTATTATATTAGAACTAGAACCATATTCATACTGAGCAAATTACTGCTATAGGAGTACACGTCTCTTTTTTATTCATTCACACTTAGGAGAAATTCACACATACATATCCTAGTGACTATAGATGTGCACAGGTGGATAAGCCAACTCAGATTGAACAGAACAGGCAAAATGTTCCTTCCTTTCATTACCTCAAACACAATGCTATGCAACAGAGAGAGCTCAAATGTTCATGTCAATGAGACCCAGCCCACGGATGCTGAAGTTACATGCGAACAGACAGGATTCGGCTGAATGTCTTATGTACCTGAAGCTCCCGAATATCAAACTTCTCTTCGAAAATGTACGCAGCGTCGGCTCCTGCAGCGAGGGCTCCCATATTTGCCAGGTAGCCGCAGTAGCCTCCCATGGTCTCGATGATGAACACGCGCCGCTTTGTCCCACTTGCGGAGAGTTTAATTCGATCACAGGTCTAGCAAAGGACAACCCATTAGCAACTTACAAACCAACTGGCCAATGCTAAACAAAGGCGATGTTTCAATATTGACTCGGGCTACAACTTTCCCTCCTGTCACAATGGCAGCTATCAGGTGTCATGAACTTAAAAACAAACATCATTTTAAAAGTGATTTCCTTCTCTTTGCTTTCCAGCGGTTATCTGCACAGTTAGCTGTATTGTTAGTTATGTGAATCTTGATACAAGGGTTTTTTTTTTGTCTTAATCATACATTTTGTTGGAACAAAAATCCACTATCTTGATTCTTGAATCTATAGGCTATGTTTTAAGACAACTAGAAGAATCATCTTTCCCCTCAAAAACTGCAAAGATTGAGACTGATCACACTTTAACACAGGAGAAAACCAACAGAAGATTCAATGAAACATGAAGACCAACTACAATTATCCAGGTAATGACTCAGTTCCAGCCCCTGAGAAGTCATTCCCACCCAGAAAGTTAGCCTGTGCTCTGGAAAGCAAGCAAGGGACAAGCTCTGACTGATGCTTTGTGGGAAATGAATTTTCAGTTGGATGCAGAAGCTTTATATTTTGCTGGGAAATGAGAATGGCTAGAACTGCTGTTATGTGATAATTAATTCACTTTTGAGGAAGTGGACATCAACCCATGGAAGAGGCAACAACCCTATTCAGGCATGCAATGAGGGCAGGGGGTGTTGTGGAGACATAGGTAAGCCCTTCTCCCCACATCCCCATCCCACCTGTAAGTCAAGTGGACCATCAGTGGGATGGTCCGGATAGGCACTGTAAACTTACAGACACCTATGGAGGCCACAATGAACATGCAAAAGTGTGCATGACCTCTGGGTGGGTTGGTGATGGGAGGGGGGCTTCTGTGTTCTTCCTCATCCCCACCACCCTTTGAGCCCTACACACCTCCAGGTTCAAGACCTAGACAAAGCTTGAGCAACCTTATGATGGGTCTACGAAGTGGAGCAGAGGTTAAATAAGAGGCTTTTCTGTCTCCCTTTTCCACATGCAGCTCTCCACATCTTCACTCTGCTCCTGAGGCTTGACGGAAGGGGAAAAATCCTTGGGAATGGTGCAGAAAATGTCTGGGAAAGGCTGCAGCTGGGGTGTGTGTGTGTAACTGTGTATGTCATCATCAACTCACAATAAATAATGATGATATGCAGAAAGGGCGACCAAGCAAAGTTGGAACTCCTCGTGCGACACCAGTCGGAACCTTTAAAGAGGTATCCTGCTGATCAATTGCTGAAGCAACTAGTCGCATGCTGGAAACTACTGCTTCAAAAACAGCCTGTGAAAATCTTGCTAGTCCATCTTAAAAACATCCTGAAATGTTTGACTGAGCCGAATATTGAAAGCATTCGTCTTAATGCCTCTGTGCATCTTTACCCGTCTTTGTCCCTTGTGAATCAAACAGGGAATGTAACCTCCCCGCACGCCCCCATGTTGGCATGAGGTGATATTCTCCTACTTTGCTCATGAGCAACCCCCCTGGGGAAAAAAGATCCTTCGACAGCACTCCTGGGCCCTGGATCTTGAAGACGGTATTCTTCTGACATCTCAGTCTGTATTCATATTTTTCATATCATTTTCAAGCACCGAATGATTACAGCCAGAAAGCTATTTTGTGCCCAAGTACTCACGCTGGCATTTTTGCTTCAAGACCACATTCTTAAACAACTAAATGGGGTCTCGCATGTGTTCAAAAGAGCCAAAAGGATTTAATATCAGCAAGGGGTGTATAATTGAGTATTTATTTCTTACTACAGCTGTGCCGCTGACTTGATAAGACTTTGTTCACCCCAACCCCCTGCACAAGGTACAACGGAACGTGGAGGGGGGATTATCTCCAAGGAATTTCTGAAGGAAGAGTGAGTTTCCCAGGTTTATGCCGGGAAACAGACCACCTTCTGGGTTCCATCCTAGGTTTGCAAATCCACGGTGTGAAGCACAAGGCCTCTGAAAAGACTTTCCCTCTTTAAGCCTACAGAGTTCCCCAACCCAGAAGCATGTGTTGGCGCAACTGCCGTCTTACCTCTACAATGGCATTCAAGGATGTGTCAGCACCGATACTCAAGTCAGTGCCGGGCACATTGTTGCTAATAGTGGCAGGCAATATACAGATAGGGATGCAAAACTCCTCATAGTGGCCCCGTGCTTCCGCTAACTGCAAGCAGCTCTCAAAGGCCTGAAGCAGTGGTACAAGGAGAGATTAAGCAATGCATTTTGTGCCCTGAATTCGCTCGGTTATGAGGCCTTCCGCTAGGGACTCTTCGTGGGTGCGTGGCACTGGAAAGTTTGGCTTTTCAGGGGTGCAAAAGCTGAACACAAAAAAATTCAAACAAAATGGCCCAAGCGAGTGATTTTAGGAACGGATTCTCTCACATAAACTGACCCTGGGTCACGAAATTCGCAGTGGTGCAGAGGAAAAACAACAGTTAGTGGAAGAAATGAAACAAGCAAAATGCGAGAAGGTCAGAGTGGTAGAAGACGTCTGTGACTGAATCAAGAGCTTTTATGCATGCAGAAAGGCTGAGGAAAATAACTGATTTAAATCAAGTTGTTGTTTTTTACATGTTATCTCTCATACCTTTTTTTTTTTTTGAAAGCAGGCTAGGAATATGTCAATCACTGGACATCTCGACCCTTCTTTGTCCCCTGTGATACAGACAGGGAGTGTCTCTCACCCACCACCCCACACTTTAGTATGAGGTACCCTCTTCCTGCTTGGGAGACGTCAATATAACAGGCACTGTTGGCATATTTCAACAGACAGCCATCATCTGTGGTCGCCATTAAATCTACATCTCCTCACAAGTCTTCTGCGTGCGCCAGAGATGGGAGGAGGGTGGACATGCCATTTCACACTGGGCTTTGGAGCAGGCGTAAGCAGGCCAAAGCACCCTTCCCTCAGAGTTTGAGAAAGAGGCCAGATAGTCTTAGGATGAATGAACTGTGATCAAAGCACATCCTTCTTTAAAAAAAAAAAAAAAAAAAGGAACAGCACATTGCTAAAAAACATTCCCACCCCTTCTGGTATCAGTTTTTACCTCAGACACTAACGATGCATATCATCGTTTAACTTTTCTTTTTTTCTTCCAGAAAAAAAGCTTCTGAAGTATTGAGAAAAATAAGGTAACAACTCATGGTGTAACGTGACTAAGTGACACCCCCACCCCCAAAAAACCCAAAATTCTAGAGCTCGCAAAGTATCCTCACCAAGAGTCATTTTGGCAATGACAGAATTAAAAAATGGGTCCTTCCAGACTGCAAATAATAAGTATGTGTGGTCAGTTTGATTCCAATTTATGGCAACCCTACCAGGGCTTCTAGGTACTAAGTACTAAAGGGTTTCTAGGTGCTAAGTACCTAGGTACTACTGAGAGGTGGTTTTCCAGCCCCTCCTTCTGGTCATGTTCTGGAACGATGCTGCTTGCCCGAGGCTACACTGGTGGCAGGGTACGTAACTCCACCATCCACACTCTCTCTCGGTATGACTGGCTCCTTTCCTGGGGAGGCACACCAGGGATCTGAAGTCCTAGCCCTTGGCTCTGCACCGTGAGCTCCAACTCACTGAAACAAGACCAGCACTGAGCTACGCCTTGACTGCAAACAGTTCCAAAAAGATTTCTCCAAATCAAGCCAATGGGAAAGCTGCCAAATTAAGCTGAGCTAAATGTGAGTGGTATCATCTTAGGACAAAAACCCTTAAATCTATAAATGCTTATAGGATCAGGGCAGGTAGTTACCTTGATAAAAGTCCTTAGCGGTGGCAAAAGGCTCAAGGAAGACATCCATACAAAATGCAGTGGCATTAAAAAGGCACACATTCGTTCTAGGCATTAATGGGCAATATTAAAGTGCTAAACTCTCAGCAGCTGTAATTCTTCCCCCAACCCCTAAACTATATTGTTGATCTGGAGAAAATAGAGGACGGGGGTACTCAAATAATCACAGCGGTTGTTTTTTAAAGAAGACTGAAGCACTGAGGGCTTTCCATTTTTAACAAGAGGGGGACATGATAAGAGGATTACAAAATTATGGAAGTGGCCAGAAAGAGAACTGTGGTCCCTATAATAATACTTGAACCTCATATGCTTCCAGATTAAGGTTTATATGATAAAATCATACCTTCTCCTCGACAGAATTTTTTTACAGGGGATACAGATAACAAACCTTCTACTTGCAACCCTCTCATCATTTTCATTTCCGCCTTTGTTTTTCTTTCCACAAATAAATTTGTAAGGAAAGGAAAGTATACCAGTCTTTCCGCTCGTAGCTGTTTGTCTGGAAGCACCCTCAGGTCACTTACTGGCACTGACTGGAAACAGGTTCAAGGAGAAAAACTCCTCACCCAGCAGATATTTCATTTATAGAAAGTGGTCTGCCAAGGAGGTGATGGCCACCAACGTACATGGCCTTAGAAGGAAAACAGTCAAACAAGAGCCAACAACCATGGTGGTTCAACCAGACCTTCAGGTTCAGAGGAAGTTTTCCACAGGTAGTACCGCTTGCTTACAAACAACTGTAGGATGTTGCTTGGTGCCCTGCTCATAGCTGGTCAATGTGAGAACCAAGATGCAGGTGCAGATGGACCAAAGCTGTTATAAAGGTGAAACTTCATGTTGTGGTCATTCAGCTTCTTGGTTCAGATAACCAGTCTGTACTTTAAGGTTTCCTGAGACTTACAAACTGATGCTTATCCAAGCTCATATATATCAGCTGAACATAACCACTGTTCTGGTCACCAATGGAGAGGAAAGCAAAGTCCATTTTTTACAACCATTCTGGCCAAATGTTCAAGGATCACTACTGTTGCTGTTAGAAAGACAATAAGTTTCTAACACATTTCAAGCAACAATAAATTATAAAGCTAAAGTTCCATGCAAAACAACATTTGCACCACAATGGTATCTTCATGTTACTAACAGATTCTGATGCACACAGCTACTAACAGATTTAGAGCACACAGTTGCTTCACATGTGGTGCAAGTTAGCTCTGCTTGAAATGAAGCATACACTCTAGAACAGTGGTTCCCAAACATGACTCCCCAGATTTTCTTAGACTAAAATTCCAAGAAGCCTTCACCACTAACTGTGCTGGCCAGGATTCTTCCCCACCTCATCTGAAACCTACGGAGTGACAGATAATCCTCCTCAGGAAACCAGCAATGCTACTATATGTGGAATATCAAATCAGGTGATTTTGTACACAAGGGTCAAATGGAGGTAATAAGAAATAAATAAGAAATCCATACATTTTGTTAACCTCTTTATCTGAATCCTGAATCTTCTGTATTTAGCAGGCTCTCTATCACCAGGCTACGAAAGACTCCAAAAATAAAAGAGACTCTTTCATGGTGTTTTTTTTCCCATTTGGGTTTCCTGTTATTGGAATAACATTTGAGTACTACTATTCCAAGCAAAAAACACTGAGGCTACATGGAACTACTATTTTACTGGCAAAATCTACATACTACGATACCTGTAATCTAGCACTTTCTAGCATAGGTATTTTAAGTCTAATGCAAAGAAAGAAAAGGCAGCTCATTAGGCAGAAGACGTCTCCAAGTTAAGTGTGAAAAGAAAACCCATGAAGCAGAGTAAAGATGGAAATAAACATTCAAGAAAGCATTACTCACCTGCATATGCCTATTAAAACTGGAGAATTTTTTTGGACCAGAACTCAAAACCAATACCCTGGATCTGTGAGGAAGAAAACTTTAACTGCAGACAAATGTGTGGCCAGTTCACTATCAAGGAAGACATCAATAGGAGAAAAGGACATAAGCTGCTTAGAGTTCCTCTTGACTATGAACGCTTAACTCTATACTGCAGGATTCTCTGAAGTTCTAGAAATTACTGCATGTTCTTTACAAGAGAGGCCTCAGGCTGGGATCGATGACTAGAGGCTTAAGAGATGCCCAGGAGAATTGCTGCCTTCTAAAACATTCAGAACCACATTCCCAGGCAAAATGATAAAACGTTTTTGAGGCGCGAGTCGTTTACAAAAAGGAGTTTGCGACAGGGCAGTGGTTCCCAACCTTGAATCCCCATATATTCTCTGAATAAAATATCCAGAAGCCTTCACCACTAGCTGTGCTGGCCAGGATTTCTGGGAGCTGTAGTTCAAGAACATCTGGAGACCCAAGGTTGGGAACCTCTGCCATTTGTTACAAAGAAGGTGTGCTATCTGAGGAACATCTACCCAAGTCCCCTTAGATTTGAAGAACCGGCTGTGCAGGTCTCTCTCAGCAATAACGCTAATCTATATTTTAAAATTCTGTTTTACCAGAGCTTATACAATCCACATTGCCTAAATAGTGAATGTATTTAGGTTCTCAATCATCCTCCCAATCCTCAGCATACTACCCATTTGTCCGCAAGATTCTTATCTTGAGAAGCACAAGATAAATCAAGTGGCTTCCTTCAACCCTGGGAAAGGAAGGCAAACTAGAAACACCTATTTCTAGTTCAACCTATTGAGATGAGTTTTAATGATCATTTTGATCCTGCTGCTGTCTATTTTTCTGCTCTTATTTTTCTGCTGAAGACTGTTTGATTTTCAGATTGCTTTACTTTATTTTAATAGCATTTATCAGCTGCTTTAAAAACAGATCTCTCAGGAAGGTAGAATATATATTTCTTATTTGGATACATGCACAAATTAAACTGCAGCCTTCATGTCTTCTGAAATGTATTGTCCAATCAAATGATAATCTGCGCATTTCTGGGCCTGGGCACGCATGCATACATGCGCAGGTGGTGTGTGTTTACATCTGGTTCCTGCTGCAAATACCAAATTTCTTGGTGTTCTGGTCCAAGAAAACTCTCCAGTTCCAACTTTGTTCAGTAGCAACCAGGAGGGCTATGTTAGTGAGTGTCCACACAAGAGAAGAGAAACTTACATCAGTGATAGTGTTCAGAGCAGTATCTGCACCAATGCTGAAATCAGAACCTGGTACATTGTTGGATACGGTTGCAGGAACCATAACCATGGGAATACAGAACTCATCATATTTCTCCCGGGCAGCGGAAAGTTCCAAAAGTCCCAGGTACGCCTGATGGGCACATGTGGCAAAGTGTGCAAAAATCAGGAAAAGATAAAGAAGGGGGGAGGGGGAAAAGGAATTATTATGGCAATACAAATAAGCATTAGACAAAGGGATGTGATTACTCTAGCACACACAACGTAATACAGGATGTGCTCCATGGGATGGGAAGCCTCACTCAAAAAAATGTCAACACATCGTAAAAAGCACTCTGTGACTCCATCCACTCATGCAAGAGTAGGTAATGCCTTCATTAGACCACTCAAAAAGCCAACAGTGAGCTTTCGTGATCAAAAGCCACTTCTTCAGGCTATGCACCGATATTTTACGGATAGTGCTGAAAAACGGTAAATGAGTCCCAAAAATTCATGGCAGCTGCCTTTGCCAGGTCTGTTTCTGAGAAGTGAGTTCAAAGGCTGGCTGCAAACCATTCCTGGATGAAGGACGCGGTCCCAAGTCCCATCCTTTGTCAGCATGGTTGGAATTTTCCACGCAGCTCTTCCAAGAAACTGAAGGGCCGTAGGACATTTCCTAATTTTTTTTTCCATCCACTCAGAGGCACTAGGGGAAGACCTCATAGAGCACAATACATAAAACAGAAACAAGAAAAGTATCTCTCTTATCAACCATGAGTATTTTTAAGCATTCATTCAAATTCTGTACAACAATACATGGAATTAAGATTTGCCCCCTTTCTTAAAGAACTGAGTTATCGGAACCTGTGTTTAAGAAAATTAGATTTGCATTCCTGAGCTGGTGTTTGGCCTTCCATCAGTGTGGATTTTACCAACATTTGCCTCCTAACTATCTTAACAAATCCACTTCACTTCAATGTAAGAAATGGGCATTTCTCTTTCAGAAATCTTTGTTTTTAAAAAGATCTGGCAGAAATCTTGAGTAAGTAAGCTTCTCTGATGAACTTTTTTTTGATCATGGTTTAACACTAATCAAAAAGGTCTAACTAGGATGGTTATTGACCATCCACTGCAAATAGCTGCTATTATCTTTCAATCGGCATCTCTTTTAAAACCTCTCTAAAAATCTTCACAAAATCTGGCAGAAAGATTTAATTTTAAAAAAAAAAACTTTTCTGCTGGACTGATAGTTGTTGCTGTCTTTGACTGGTGGTGTAGCGCTAATTCAACATTTCCAACCCGGAAGCTCGGGTTGCTGAAACTCCACCACCAGTACAAAGTAATACTAAATAATAAAATAAAAAGTTAAAAAACTCACTTAAAAAATCAGCTGAAAGTCTGGGGGAAAATAACACTGGGCAAATCAAGATAAGGAGAATGTCGTAGGGATGACAGGAAAAATATTGAGCGGTGCAGAATCCTGCACATTGCAAAGAACAATTGTTCTGCATGGAAGAGCTCTTACTGTGTGTCTAGACGTCACTAATTTCCCCATCCCATGAATTTTCATGGGTTATTGTTGCCGGTGATTGGGAATAACCAGACAATTTACAGGGATTCAAATTATAAATCTAATCAACTCATTGGGAGCAAACACTATGAGTTTCAATGAAACATTTAACCATGTGGCACCCAGAGGCTGAGTAGTTAGGTTTTGATCGCAGTCTTTCGGGGGGGGGGGGGGTGGCTCTTCTCGGCACTATCTTAGACGTTACAGCTCACTTTGCAACAAGAAGTTACAAATGAAACAAAGCAGGGCAAAATACCTCAAAGCCACCAATAACCAGAAGAGCGTTGATGTTATGCTTCTTCATCTGCTCTGCAATCTTGTCCATATACTTCCCAGGGAGTGTCCTAAATAGATATTTAAAAGGCTATCAGCATCGCACCAAGGAAACTGAAACAGATTTAATTTTGTTCACGCTACTGAAGAGTGCTTTTTCAGTAACTTTGTTTTGTAAAACAGCAGCCAACATCCTGTTGCAAAATGTGCACAAGCGAGTTTGACTTTTACTACGACAGGCCATCCCTTGAGCTGGTACGTGACCAACCGTGCAATAAGGGGATAACCAGGCATGTCACAGACATCCTGGAAAACAGCACACTGAATCTGTGTGATTCACCTTATGTGATTGTGTAGGACAATAGGGTTTTGGTCCACAAAAGTCACATGCATTTAGTAATCTAACATACATTGTAATACTTTATTATCCAGATCAATGTACGATCTGATTCTCTTTAATATTGCAAGCTACCATGAATCTGTAGGATAGAGAAAGAGGTACTGATAAAATAAAATACTATGGCATGGGTCCACTGTGTGCCCTTTTGCAAATGTTAAGGCCTCCTTCAATTTGCAGAAGGCGATCTTAGCTGATGTTCCCTCTGCGCCAGCCTCCTGCCCTACCTCCCAGACTCCTACAAAGAGTCCTACAACCCTCCACAGTAGTTTTGCTGGATTCATGAAAACTCTAGATGCCAGCCTATGCATTACAGTAGTTATAAAGTAAATTGCACAGTAAATAATATCAATGGATATTAAGTTAGCTAAAACTACTATCCAAGTTCAGAGGCAGTTTGATCTCAGAATGGCAGATGTTGAAGACAAACATTAATGAATGCATGTCATCTTCACACCTTGCTTGTGACCTTTAAGTTGCATTGGTGGACAGGTGTGACTTGTGTCCCACCTGAGACTCCTCGGGGTAAATATAATTTCCAGTTCTTGGAAGCCTCCAGGAGTGGAAACTTTGTATTAAAATGGAATATAGGGTTCCCAAGCCTACTTAAAAGTTTAAAAATATCAACAAAAAAATGCAGAAAACCCAGAAGTAGTCACTTCTAGTTGCTGGGATTCTATTTGGCAAATCATATCTCCATGACCTAGTGCAGTGTGTAATGGATCCTGGAGGTGGAAAACTCCAAAGTTGCTCATCCCTGTACTAGATGCATCTTCTGTTTTGAGACAGTGTTTATTTGATGCTTAAATGTCAAACAGATGCACCAGCCCCCTGTGTAGTCAAATGTCCTGAGTGACTGCCAGTCCATTGGGATCCTCAGAAGGCTGAATAGAAGCATGAATCATTGGCACTGGCACAGAATCACAACAGCATTTGAAGCTGTAACGGGAGCACTGAAAATCTGGAGATTCAGATGGCTAAGATATTGAGAAATTGAACAGAAAGGAATGATAACTGCCATGCTCATTGAACACATATTTAAGAAATTCTGGAGGAAGACAGGCATGGCTGACATTGTTATGCCCTGGTCCGACATTCTACAGACAAACAAGTTTCCAAGTTCATTTCAGTGGAGGGACTTCCATCTTTATTTGTCCAGTGTAAGAAGCGGGCACATTATCTTGCTATTCAATGGCTGAAATCCAGTAGTAAGTTGAAACTACAGCAGATCCGCTAAGTCAGTGGGGATTTGGTGAATCAACTCCTCTGCAAGTTCCATTGATTCAAATGGGCCTACCCCATTTGCAACTTACTACTGGAGTTCAACCAATGTGTGCATGACCTATTGCAAATGTTTTAGAGCAGTGTTTTCCAACCTGGGAGTTGTGAGCGTTTTCGGGGAGGGGGGGAATGGATCGCCTTATGCACTTGTTAAATAATTTCTTCCTTGACCTTTCAGAGCCAGATATTAAAGTTAGTGCATACGTGTATGTATGAGAAACAGGCCCTTTGAGGGAGAAAGAAGCCTCTGCTTTCTAAAAAGCGGTGACTGTTCCCCTTTAAAAATGCTTTATAATGCAAACAGGGTGAGTGGGGGGTGTTGCAGGTTACTAGGCTATTATAAAAGGGGGTTGTGACTCAGAAAACGCTGGGATCTATTGTTTTAGAATGTCAAAAAACCTGACCTACCTGAGCAGCGATTAACAGCCAAGGAAATAAAAATAATTAAACATGACTCCCCAGCAGCAGCAATGGTCGTAACAACCATTTTTCCTTTTATCAACTACATGTACATCTCCTCACTACATTACTGACAGGCTTACATGCTCTCACAACTATAATATACAGTATTTTGAAACAATTACCGTTTTGTGCCGAGAATTGATCCTCCTTGGCCAGTCCAACCTCCAACGTCTCCCCAGCTAATGTCTTTGATCTATCATTAAAAGCCAAGAAAAAAGAATCTAAATGATTTTTATTATGCCGTAATTCAGAACAGATTTGTTGCACTGGACACAAAAATGCTACTTTCTCTATGTGCACCTTCCTCATCCCAGAATTACAAATTCAGCTTTTTAAAAAAAGCAACCTCCATATTAAAATCTCCTATTTCCTACAGGTAAGCCCATAAACCTGTAACTCCATGACCGTTCAATGATGTGTGCCAGAAAGGGGAAAAAATCCTTTACTGGTTTGGGATTGAGGGAGCTCTTATGTTTTACATGGGGGAAAGAAGATGAGAGATGATCTCCAAATACTTGAAGGGCTGTCATGTGGAAGAAGCTTGTTTTCTGTGTCTCCAATGGGTACAACCTGAACAAATGGGTTCAAATTACAAGAAAGAAGGTACCAGTTAGAAGGAACTTCCTGACAGAAAAAGCTCCATGGTGATGGGAGTGAGCAACCTCGGAGCATGGTGGATTCTCCTTCACTTGAGGCTTTTAAAAAGAGACCTGTCAGAGCTGTGTTAGCTACGGATTTCCCCCATCAGCACAGAGTAGAACTAGAGAACCTGTGGGGTCGTTTCCAGCATTAAAATCCTATAATTCTAAGTAGGTAGATATAGGATTATGGCATGCACAGGTGTAAAGTTCCATGAGTAACAGAGACTAGAGATAACATTTTAGTATTTTGTGAATTACAGCCCTCAGAAATCTACTGGAATTGTCTCAGCTAGAATTCTGGGGGCTTTAGCTACTCAAAAAAGCCCTCTCAGGTGTTTAATATAACTTATTTCTGATGTTGGGAAAGTGTGAAGGCAAGAGGAGAAGGGGACGACAGAGGACGAGATGGTTGGACAGTGTCATCAAAGCTACCAACATGAATTTGACCAAACTCCGGGAGGCAGTGGAAGACAGGAGGGCCTGGCGTGCTCTGGTCCATGGGGTCACGAAGAGTCGGACACGACTTAACAACAACAATTTCTGGTGTACTGTATAAATGAGAAAAGATTCCTTCATTTCTCAGTTCTGAGGCAGAAGAACCTCCTGGGCAGGGCTAAGCTCCAGGGCTCTAGAAAGCATTAGGGGTATTGCAGACTCGCTGCCCATTATGCTCTATACAGAGTTACTCTTAGGAAACTACAATAACCCTAATCCTTTGCTTAGAGCTTAGCCCACCTAGCCAGTTCCTGTGCCTCAGAACTCAGAAACAGAAGGATCTTTTCTCAGTTATGCACCAGACGTAATTTATATCAAACATCTGAGAGGATTCCCCCCCCCTTTGGGCTAACCCCCCGCCCCCCAATTCTACTTGGGGCAATTCCAACAGACCTCTGCGGGTTGTTGTTCAAAAAGTATGAAAATCCCATCCCTTATGCAGACTCCTGCCCAAAACAGTTGCACAAAACCATGTATGTCTCCTGTTTGGGAAATGAAGTGGGGGGAAAAAACAGTGACAGATTGCAGAATACTGGAAGAGAGACCTCCACCCTCCTCAGATAATTTTATACAACAGTTCTTGAGGTGAAAAAACTGGTCTGGATGCAGGACGATGGGATCCAACCATCCTACTGAGTGTTAAAAATGTGGTAAAAAGGAAAAGAAACCCTCCTGGGGAAAAAAAAATTAAACCAGTTGCCATTTGGCTAAACGGCATGCCATTTGAGTATTTTACAAATAAAAGTGTGTCGGCTTATAAACACATAACGGCAGTAACCTAAGCACTGGCCACCCTATACAAACTGTACTTCAGGAACACTTTCTCCATGGAAAAACAAAAAAAACCAATGTGACAACAGACTGAGCGACAGAACTGCCTTTTGTCTCTAGTTATCTAGCCTGTGTTCTTATCTCTAGACACTTCATGCTCCCCGAGTTATTTTCAGGACTGGGAAAATGCTACAAATGTGGCTTCCTGCCAAGTTCACCAAAAAAGTGCCCTCACAGGAAACCTACGGGATTTGATACAGAGAATTTCTCATGAGATATACCCAGCAAATGCTTTTTTTCTAAACATGGCTAATCCCACCCTCTGTGAAAATGTCTCCGTGCCCTTTGTTTAAGGACTAAAAGAAAACAAGACACAATCCAAGTGAAGCTGAAACGTCTTCCAGGGTTCTTTTCCAGGAAGGTGGGGGCAGAAACAATATGAAAGCTTTAGAAATAGTTCCTAGTGAACTCAGTTTTCTAGAATCCCTTTTGTGTGAGATGCAGCGTAATTCCACCTATACTACTAAGGAATTGGCTGCTCCTTGTTGTTTTACGTTGCCAGTCATTAGCACCTTCCAGAGGTCTAGGAATGGTGTACTCTCCCATCTGGACCTTCGAGGGCCACAACCATCCCTGCTCTCACAAAAACACCTCATTTTACCTTTGAAAAGGCCAATTGCACCCAGTTGGGGGTACAGGCAATTTCACCACTTACTTGAAGCTCCCCCCCCCAAAAAAAACCCAGCCCGGGGCGTGTGTGGAGCCCCTCCCCGCCAAGGGACCTTTTTTATTTTATTTTTTTTTAAAAAGCTGAGGGTGTAAAGACCTTTATACGGCCCATATATCATACTCTGTCCACCCAGTTCCAAGGGTACCTCAAACATCTTCCCCTCATAACAAATTTCATCCATCTTGTTCTTAAATGCTGCAGATGGTCCAGCCAATGAGGTCCCCCTCTATAGGTTGCTTTAGGCAGTGGGAACTCTAGCCTTGCTTGGTTTTAATTCTGTAAGAAATGATGGCCTGAATCCTCTTGCTGATTTGCACTTGGAAATTGTGTAAGTCACTGCCACGGAGTCCCACTCAGTACCCAACTGCACAGGGAGGGATGAATCCAAGGAAGCATCCAGCAATGGCAATGCGCCACCAAGACATTTGCAGTTCCACTTACAGAAGCATAGACGAGCCATAGGATTCTGGCCTCTTAACTTTAAAATTGGAATTTTTAAGCTGCTTTGGTGCCCTGGTACTGCAGCCAGAAGACAGGCTAAAATAAATTAATTATAGATACGCCCCAGAGAATGATGATAAAAGACTTTGGTCTTTGGACCATACTAACCAGCCCCCTAGAAAAGCCTTCAAAGCCATCAGTGACAGCAAACATTCTGTGTCCTTCAGTGATACCAATTCGCACGGCAGAGCGTACAGCGGCATTCATTCCCGCTGCTGGAGCGCCCACATTTAAAACAGCTACGTTGAAGTTCGACTGAAAGACAAGGAAAAACATCTTCCATCATACACTGCACATAGAAGGCGATGTTAGTGTGAGCGGAGGGAGGGAGGGAGGGAGGGAGGAAGGAAGGAAGGAAGGAAGGAAGGAAGGAAGGAAGGAAGGAAGGAAGGAAGGAAGGAAGGAAGGAAGGAAGGAAGGAAGGAAGGAAGGAAGGAAGGAAGGAAGGAAGGAAGGAAGGAAGGAAGATCATATACTCAAAGATCTAAAACAATTTTGAGACTGAAATCCAATTGGCTCAACTATGCAGGTGTAAGTGGCAATGACCTAATCAGTCGGCAAGGTTCCAAGTGCTCTTGGGATGCCTTTTGACCTGGGGACGTCTTTGGGAGTCTTGAGATGAGAGGAGAAGGGACGCCTTTAATACTGCGAAATGGTTACTGGATCACCACCAGCAGTCCCACTTCTCGTGGTGCCAGTTTTCCAATATGAAAGACTCCTTGTCCTCATCCAAAAGATTTCCCCAAGTCAAAAGGGATCCCTAGGGAGCCTCAGAACCTGGGGGGTGGGGATAGGAAACTTTTGATTCAATTCAATTAAAGAGTAACGTCATGGGCTGATGATACCATTGCCATTTACACTTGCATAGTTACTCAGCAGGATTTCTGCCTGAGCATAAGCACACATTTTTTTTCCCTTAAGGGGTCTACTTTCAAATTTTAAGAGACCCAGTGTGAAATAGGTGTAATTCTTGTATCAGCCTTTTTTAGAGGTATATTCCATATATTTGCTTGCAAAAAGATTACGTGATATTTTTTATTGTTCATTGTTCCACCATTCATTCCTCTCCAAAGGCTGGTCTCTGAGTATAGAGATCCAAAATACAGAAATACTGTACATTAATTAGTTAATTAATTAATACACAAATAAATAATAAAAATTGTAAAGCTTTAGTATACTCCTTGTCTAGTTGTTATCTACAGTGATAAGTACACAAGACTGCATCAAAAGAAAGCAGGGCACACATCTTACCTTTTTGAAGGCAATCACGTATAAAATGTAATAAATACAGCGTAAAGCCAAATAATAGGTAACCAAAACATAGCTTGTTCATTCCAGATTAAGTGCCAGTCCTTCACATTTATGAGGCTTTTACGATCACAATCAGCACTGCATCCAGTTGAAGACACCATGCATTGTATTGTCCGGTCTGTACTCCACCCACAAACCAATGTAAAACAACAACCACCTCAAACCAAACCATGCAATAGCTGCCGAAACAGTTTCACTCAAAAAAAGGAACTTTATCAAAGAAATCTAAATAGGCATTTATGTGCAGAACACTCTCGTGAGCGAGACTGTGCTCTGAGCCATTGCATCCAAGTCTGTGATGTCACACAGCATTCTGTGATGGCCCAGGGAATAAGCAGTTTCCTCACCTAAAACATCCACTATCATGTCTTAGGGTACTATTGATCATAATGTTTCCCACCTGCTTTGAGATGCGAGACATAATAAGACTTTGACACCTTTCAAGCACTTCTGATGAACAAGCACTTAGTTATGGATCTCAGTAAACCAGAGGAGACCACAACTCCACTCCTCCAATAACATCTGACTCCCATTACATCCTGCTTCCAGAGGAGGAAGTGAATCCTCTCTTAGCCAACACACTGCAGTTTCCCAGTGACAGCAGCTTCAGCAAGAAGAATACCCTACACATTCCTCCCTCCCTATGTTTCTACAGCTCTCTGTATCTATAGTCGTGCGCACATAAAACTGTGTGGATGGGGAGAAGGATGGACGGAGAGATGTATTTTTGAAAGACCTTTCAGTCATATGACCAGAGCAAAAGCCTGTGGTTTGGCCTTGCTTCACCCCATGGGCTGAGACCTCATCCCCTCCTTCACAAATTCTTTCAGAAGACATGGAGAATCCTGGACATGGACATCCTTACTGAGAGAGATGCTTATGCTAGGAATTAAGATGGGAGCAGCTCCCTGGAGATTCTGGGCCTCCTCACCTCTTCCACTCTCTCACAGGCCTTCCAATTATTCTGTTGCTGAACCTGCTGCTGGAACAACTGGAACTATCATAAAACGTACAGATTCTGAGGCCTAAAGGAGCAACTCAAGCCACTATCAAGGCTTTTTCACAGTACAGCCTCTTACAGCTCTTCAGAAACAGAGAATAAAACAATGCAGCACAACTTCCCATGCTCATTGCAACGCCTTGTATCACAAAAATGGTGGCTGAACTGGAGAATCTTGTAATAGGTCCAGCCTGACAAAGAGGCTCTTATGAGAAGGCAAGGGGCATTTTTAGAGGACCATGTCTGCCTAAGCCCACTTGCATAAAAATAGTAAAACTGAAGATGAGGGACATTAACTTCTTTCAGCCAATACTTAACCTGATTTACCTCTCTCTCTCTCTCTCTTTCTCTCTATCTATCTATTGTCAGAGACTAGGGTTTGGACTTTTTCTTCTTCATCTTCTTCTTCTTCTTCTTCTTTTGTTTTTGACTAAGACACCCAAACATCCACAGCGAGCTTAGTCAGGGACCATAATGGGTGAGGCATTCTGGAAGCTGCTGAAATATTTTGAAGCCACTACGACCAATTGGCACACTTCACATTTTCTAAAGAATATTAAAAACCTTTGCAAATTCAGCTACATGCAATAGGCACCCTAGTAAAGCGTTTGCAGAGGAACACTTGATGTAAATCAAGACTGTGGCAAAAAATTGAAGCATAGGACCTGAGCATATTTCTTTATTACTCGGCATTAAGCTAAGGAGTGCACAGTTGTAAAATGCATGTATAGCCAGACTTCCTTCCATGCAAAAATAACAGCATACTTTCAAAACCTAGCAAGTAGAAAAGCTTGCTTGGATTATTTTGTAATGTATTTATTTACATGTATTACACAAGATACCATCCTGTTAAAGAGAACAGAAAGATTTAAAAGGCAGACTGTAGCTACAGACATTATCAAGTAATCTTGCTATTATACAGAATCAATATATGCCTTTCTGCCCAACATATATCAACTTGAATAAAACTTGTGGACTATGGAAATTGTCATTCAGCTGTTTCAGTTATATGGATAAGGAACCACGTACCTTACTGTAGAATGCAGGAAGGTATATACATTAAAATAAAATATGCACACCAGACATACCTTTGAATATCAGGAATATTATCGCTAGATGTTTCGTTCACAATCTGAGAAATGAAAGCCTTATTCAGACAACAATTTCTTCAACACAGTGAGAGGAGAGAAGCCAATCCTGCCCTGCTCTTCTTCTCCACACAAATCCAAGGAGTCTGAAGTAGAGATACAGCTGCTCACATAAGGCTCTCCACAAGTGCAAGAATCTATATGTTCCATAGTTCATGCTCTCATGTAAAGCCTACACGAGTCGGAATCTCACCTCTTCAACCTCTCCATAGGTCACAGGAAGAAGATGGAAGAGACGGGGCTAGCTGCCTCTCACTGCTCATGCTGAAGAAACTACCTTCTATAATGGCTGAATTGGGCTTAGGAGTTTTAAGAGGAGGTCTTTCAATAATAAAACTAGGCAACATATATTGCAACCTACTGAACTTCCAAATGTTAAACCTTCATCTATCATGTTTCAACTCGCTGTATAAGCTAACGATCAGGTATACCAACACTGGATGAAGACGTTTCCATGGAGACTGTTCTTCCCAATTCTAAACAGTCTGTTTTCCTATGTTTTGCTCAACAAAACAAGCAACAGTAAGGAGTGAACTGGATAAGTCAATAACAATTATACAAGACATACCTTGGGAAGTTCAGCAGCTGGCTTTTTGGTAGACAACAGCTTGTAGGTGTTCAGGTTGTTCTGAAAACTTCTGTGGAAGGAAAAAATGTTAAACTGAGACATGGAATGTGAATTATTATGCCTATTGCCTACCTTATTTAGCTTTCAGCAAGACTGAATGGAAAAAACAAACTCGTGCTTCTTCGAAATCTTTCCTTCTACAAACCTTTGCCTCTGCCCTACTATATGTAGTTGCAGATGGCTGACATAGCTTAGAAGATCTTGCCTTCTGCCTTTCTATAAGGGCTACGACTCTCACGTATTTGAGATGCCATTTGACTGGCTGATCTTCCTTGCCTGCTTTTAGTGGCTGACATGACACTGCAGTTTTTATATCATTCAGATAATTTTAGTTCTTGGTTAATGTTGTGCATTATCACGTGAGCAGAGTGGCCCCAAGAAATGCATCAAACAACTGATCAAAATAAAATAGAATACGAAGCTTCAATAAAGCAACAACAACAACAAAATCTTTGCCTTTTTCTTGGCTCCTGGGCCTAAAACAAGACAGTCATTAAATCTGTTGAGAGAGATAAAAGTAAACACTTTGGGGCATCTCTTGGGCAGGATTATGCCCCTTGAGTTGATCCTCCCACTCCCGAAGCACCAATGGATTGCTTCTGACATGAACAAAGATCAGATTTGCAATGCCAAAAATCTTTCCTTCTACATACTTGTAACAATGTGATAAATAAATACCATAATAAACAGCTAATGGACCAATATCATAATAAATTCAAGCTTTGCTAACCTTTGCATTTGTGAAGAAACACGATTCGTACACCATTGTGAAAGGCAAAGGATCTAGTCTGGATTTTTAAGGGAACTCTTTCAGGGAATGTGTTTCCCTGCCCTGCTCGGGGTGCATCCTCACAATTCATATCAACGTAGCTTCCACTGCAAGACTGCCAAAAGTTCTAATTAAATGGGAGTTTTAAGCCCACAAAAATAGCAGTTCTTGCTTTCTCCAGCATACAGCTGGCTGAGAACAATCACATAACTATGCAAGTTTTGGATTTTTAATGCATAATCATTGTATCTCATATTTTTACAAAGAAGCTAAAAGAAATCTATTTTTCCATGCCACTGAACTATGAAAAAGTAACAGCCAGCCTGTGTGGCCTTGGGCAAGCTGCACAGTCCCAGAGCTGCCCCCAGAAGCAGGAAATCATAAACCACTTCTGAGTACTCACTACCTAGAAAACCCTGAGAAGGATCGCCATAAGTCAGAATCGACTTGATGACACACAATTATTATTATTAATCCTTTAAAACAATTTGCCAGTTGCCTCTGAAAAGCCAACACAGTAATCTCTGCCAACATGGAGAATGATGGAGCACCTTCCACGGAGCTGGACAGCTTCAGAGAACCTTCTTTCATCCATGGCTTTTTGCACATCTTGAGTCTTTTGAAAAGAAGAACAACAACAAAAGAATAGCTTATCAGATACTGAACCAACTGAATAGGTGATCACACATAATGCAATGATAGTTTCTATCAAAATAGATTATGACACTGTTCAATATCCTGACAATGGCTGCACTTTTGTTCATGCGATCAAATCATTTACATTTAAGCCATTTCAACAACATTTAAAATGCAATCCTGTGTGTATGTGTGTGCAGGATTCCACTGTTAAGCCATTTAATCGTGGACAAGATTGCAAAGACCATTAGCCAACTGGTTTCAATGTTGGTAGCTTGTATTTCATGAAATACTGAAAAAGGTATAAGACCACCACCAGATTAAGCTGACTATTATTATCTTAGAAGGCATCTAGAATTTTAGAAGAACTGTGTTTGCTATAGGCTTTTGCATGACAGTTGTTAAGCCCAGTTACTGCCAGCAGAGGAATAACTAGAATTCGCTGTGCCCAATGTGGATTAAATGTTCTACTCACGTCGTTCCATGTGCTTCAAGGAACAACAGACTATTGACCGCTAGCAGCAAGAAAATGCTAATGAATTAACAGAGTGGATTCTGTTCAGCCACTCACCATCAGCACACACTCCATTAAAGGCAGGCGAACAGCTTGATTTCCAGACAGGGACACCACACAAGCCGGAGTTTCAGGTGTGGCTTCCAGAAGAGCAAGGACAGCCTCCACACCCATGCGACTTGCCTGAAAGGGTGTGAAGTTTTAAAGTAAAGAAATAAGCTATGAAGGGGACATGATTACTTTGATATATTTCAAAAGAATCTACAGATATCTGTAGAAAAAGGAAGAGGTGAATTGCAACACGATAACCACAAATACACCCTCCTTCTCCGAACCACTTATAAGAAAGCAAAGAACTCTTATAAACTATGTATATAATTCATGAACTCATCTACATATTTATCTGACAGCTCTTTATTTCTATATTATCTGAGTGCCCTGAGAAGATCTGGATGCTGTATAATAATCAGTAAATATACTGTATGCTCTGAAGACCAAACCTAGCAGGCCGTTGGGGAGACAAGTCGAGACCTTTATACCTAAAGACTTCTGGTTATATCTCACTGTAAGGATGCTGTTCATATATATCCTTTTTCACCAGCAGTAAGCTTGGGAACCTGTGGTGTGAAGGCCACATGCAGCTCTAAACTCAGTTTCATGTGGCCCTCAGTATCATCCACCTCTTGGATACTGATGGTCCATTCCTGTGCTGGATGACCCCTTTGGGAATCACTGTGTGCACTTGTGAATGTATGCACTATGTACAGAAAAAAAATGGGTCAGCATGGACCAGAGACACAGCTATGCAATCCTACACTGCTTAAAATTAAATCTTAGGCTCTGGTTCCACCTAAGACTAAGATTAGGTGGAACCTAGGCTTAGGTGGAACCAGAAGAATTACTTTCCCAAGATCTGTTGACTGACAAGAGTTAACATAAACTTCATTTAACGTAAACTTCATGTAAGTCTAGCATTTCCTTCACCACAGTCAACAGTCAACAAGACAACCGTGAGTGTACAATGTAGCACAAATCAGAAACGAACTGGCTGTCATCTCCTGCCATCTCCTAGTATTTTGAAACTGATAGGTTGCCTTCACTCACCAAAATCCTATCAAAAGCAGAAGGAGTGCCTCCTCTTTGAACATGACCGAGGATAGTCACGCGAGTGTCATATCCTAGTTGCTGCACCACAAGCTGCAAAGAAGTCAACATGTCAAGTTAAGGGACACAACATGAACTGCAGCAGAGTAGCTGTACCAATGTTACTGCGTTCTTTCATCTGAGCAATGACTGGAAATCCCGCCTTAAACCTTTAAGAATGTCTACAATACAAAAAGCCTATCATAAATCCAGATTCCCTGGTAGGCAAAACTAATCTTTTTACTGAAGCAGGAGAGAGAGAACAGTTTAAAAATAAATGAAAGGTGAAAACCAGTTTATCCAAAGACAATAGCAGGATAAAAAAAGAACAGCATTATCTTGGCAGTGACGGCTCTGCTATAGCTACGTCCACTCTCTGAAAAACAATAATTATCCTCAACCTGAAAGAGTTACCTGTCGCAATTAAAATAAGGCATTTTTAGGTGGAAATTTAATTGGAGTTCAGGAAGATTACTTCCACACTAGCAAAGGAGTGCTTATGACACATCGGATAAAGGTGATCGGTCAACGTATGTAGATAATGACAAGTTGCTTACTTGTAACTGTAGTTCTTTCAGTGGTCACTCCATACATTCACACAATATGGGTTCTTGTGCCTGCGCAGAAGAGATTCGGAACACTCCAGAGCGAAAGCCTTTGGTCTATTTACCCTCCCACATACAATGCACATGCTCGGCCATCTTCCCTCTGTTCTTTCTCATCTGCCACTGCGAAGCAACATGTTTTGAGCACCTTGAAACTAGACTAGGTCTTCTTTTTCTAGGCAACAGACTGAAGGCTCTAGCTTTGGAGTGTTCTGAAACTGCAGACTCAAGAACCTATTTGTGTGAATTATGGAGGACCACAAAGAAGAAATGACTCTAAACAGGGCAAGATGTCAGCTCTGTCTCACTCCTGGACCCTATCAAGCCCTCACTCCAGTCCTCAGCCTGACAAAAACCTTTCTGTCTAGACAGTGAAAGACTTCAGGTCAGCCATTCTATAGGAACTTTCCATGGGGGGAGGGGGACCTGAAGTCTTCCTTCCCAAACATTCTTAAACTTCAGCGTAGCAGTGGTGATCTGGTACCTCAGTGGCATCAAAGAGGCTACTCAGGCATTAATACTTGGCTGGCTTTTGTGCACGGCAGCACTGGGAGTGTGCTTTAAGCCTGCACAGTTTTCCAGCATGTGAGGTCATTCACTCTCCTTCCCCAGTTCATCATTTGCGGAACTGAAACCCTGCAATGCTTTTAACCCAACTACTCTCTTAACTCCAAAACTGCTATAGCAATGATGAAAAGCCACCAGCCTGAAGGCCTGGGATTGTCTGCAGTCTACAGTCTACATCTGGACTGAGAAGCTTTTTTCCCAAGGATCTGCCCTCTATTTCCAATCACCCATTCCTTCTATTTGCCTTCGCACCAGAGAAGAAAAAGGACTTTATCACTGTAACTTGCTAAAATGTTGGGAGAGGGAGGCACTTACTGAGGGCTAAGCCCTACCCACTGCCGTCATCCCTCCAGAGTCTCAAGCCAGGAGCCAAAAGGATCTTTGGTTCAGATACACTTCCACACACCCACACTACAAAAAATAATATTGCACGGGCAGAAACCTTTTATTTAAAAAACTTCAGTATCTCCCATTTTATTTCTAACTAGAAATAAGTATATTAGGATTTATAATCCTAATGCTGAATTGGGGGGGGGGGGGGGAGAGGCAGGAAGCTCCAAGACCCTTAAGTCCATCCAATTTGCATAAGCCAATAAGACAGGAGTTAAAAGTGCTTAGAGGCATGACTATGATTGCTGCAGAAATTATTGACAGGAACAAAAAACAGTGCAGAGTGTTGACAAAAACATGTCCTCCCTGCCAGCCACAAAGTAAGAAGCAACACCACACTATGCTCAGATACATTTATAACCTCTTCAGTATTTATTGACATTCTCTGTTATCCCACTCATCATGGAACAATTTCCCAACTTCAGTCATAACAGATGGTTTTTATCCTTTTATAGTAGATCTGATTCACTTTCTGGCTGAAGACCACAATTAAGTGTAAGTGTTGTTCTGACAAGCTTTGGTGATAGATCATGCTAAAGGTTTATGGCACAGTTGGTAAGTACCAAGCTGAGTTCACATCATGGAATTAGATTGGGAAATACACTCAAGACAACAACAAGGGAGTGTTTTCCCATTCAATTGTTGAGAGTTTCAGTTAATACTGGTTTCTAGTGTCTCTGAGGCAAAAACAAAAAGGGAGACATTGTTCACTCATACAAAATCAAAATGCTGAAGTCTTATGAAGAATGATTGACTAGATGGACCTTGGACTCATTCCAACAGGAGACGTTTTGTGTTCTCAGGGAATAGTAGCAAATACTCCAAGCAGAGAACTATATTCTGACTTATGATCTTTATCATAAGATAGCAGCTTCCATCCCCCGCCAGGTGATAAACGCATAACGGTTGAATTACAGTTGCTAATCAATATCAACTTGATCAAAGCTTTTCACTCATGATAAGTTGTGAATCATAGGTTGCTTGCTCTATTCTGGAACTGGTGAAAACTGCCCGCCTATCATCTCTCAGGATGACAACAATTAATGTTCACTGAACAAATAAAGGAAAGAGAACATCAACTGAACTTTTCCTCAGACAGCCTACAAGTGTGTGTTTCGAGACATAATGCCATGAACGTGAAAGCAATTAGGTGCCTTGCTGCTTGCCTCTGGCTTGAAATGAGATTTGGTCACAAAGCCATCAGAGCTCAAGAAGCTATAATAGCTTCCACATTGGGAGCATTTAAACAACTGTTACCTGCAAGATTAAAACTTTTGTTTGGACAAGGCCAACCAGAGACATACTCCTGACACGAGATAACTACCTCAAAACTGAATTCCAACAATTCCTATAGGTACCGATGATACAATCTACCCTGGCCTCACCTGCTGTTCACAACCTTTGCCTTAGTTTCAGGCAAGCTTTACAAAGAATCACTTTGAGAATTTCTACTAAGAAAGTTTTTTCTCCTACACACATCTATACATATGCACACTTTATGCATAACAGAAAGAACTATTCAATATTAGCATGGGGGGGGGGGCTGTTCTATTTCCAAAGAGTGGCCTGGGACTCAGAAGAGTATTCTGTACCACTGATCCCTTCTCCATAATACGTGGTCAGGTTCCTCAATGCAGCGAACACCATCTTTCAATGAAGACTGCCAAGTTCTACAAAACATGCTCTTTAGTATAAATGGCCAATTTAAGAATAAAAGGCAAATCTTCCAAAATCCGACATGCTTGGGTGTATTCAAGGTCGTACAGTGGTTGACAAAGTCATGAGCTGTCAATCAACTAGTAAAGAGGCAGATTAAAAAGACCAGCAGCAGCTTTGGCAAACTAGAACATTGCTTATTTTACCATCTCATGCCCCAAAACTTTGAAATATAAGAGGCGACTCCCATTTAACAGTAAATACAAAAAGACACTCTTCCAACTATTGTTTTGCTCAGTTTGGAGGCAGACTGTGGACGGAAAGTTTTTTAGCACTGCACACAGCAGGCTCTACCTGTAACAGAAGAACCTAACAGGCAAATTCCTGAAGTTTATAGGATACTGCCGTATTATTCTAACCCAGTAGTGCTTGTTTAAAAACTATAGCCTTAGGACCATGTGCAGCCTTCTGCCTCAGTTTTAAAGCCCTCTGTAAATCAACCAGCTTCCAAAAACGTGGTATCAAGCTTTTCCAGCAGCCAGTTAGGTTGGGGGGGAAAAGGGTGAGAGGAAATAGAAAGAGGTAGCAAAGAGAAAGAAAGGGTTTAGTCTCACCTGCTTTGGGATCGAGCCCCATCTAAAACGGGCTCGGACTCCAGAACGTGGCCCAGATAGAGTAGGCCTCAGAGAATTTGGCCCTCAACAGAAAAATGATTTCTCGCTTCATTTTAAAGACCTCTCCCTCTTGGTTGGTGTGTTGCTTTACATACACAGAGATACTTCTGAGAAACTTTTAAAATGAGAAACATTTTTCTAATGGCAGAAGCGCAGCTGTAATCTTACCTACAAATGTTGCACTATAATTATAGGATGCAAAACAAACAGGTAATGATGTACACAAGGAACTGATATAACCTTTAAATTGCACGTATATATCCTCACTAGATATGATTGGCTGCATACATCCCCAGTTAACTATATGATATGCAAGTTTGATACTTACATCCTTAACTTGTTCTGAAGTAATAGCTTTGTTGTGAGAGTCAATGGCACCTTCTGCTACAATTATAATATTCAATCTTTTTTTTCTTGCACGGTTCTGCAAGAAAAATGCAAGACAGACCATTAACACAGTCCAAACCTCAAGCAAACAGATGATCGCACTCAGGTAATATACAGAAAGCTTTTTAAACTACTTAAAATTACTCCATGTTTGTGTTTACTAAAATTACTAAATGGGTTCTGAACATTCTGAGTATGGACATGAATCAAACCGGGGAACCTCTTCTGAGCTTGTGTTTTGTGATTTTGAACAGACACACAAAGTCTACAGTGACTTCCACATTAGATCACTACCGGTCTAATTTGCAGGGTGTGAAAAGATCAATAAGGCTGACATTTCAAGGTCTCTGCTTCCATAGAACTCCTTCAAAATCAGCTGGTGGGTCTTGCTACGCCACAGAGCCTGAGCACAGGATTCTGGGGCTTGTTCTAAGAAAAAGTACAATTTAGATGGGGTTCTGTTATTACCTTCCCGAGTCTAGGTGTTGCAAGAGAAAAGGAAGTGGTCAGGACAAAGCTCCATGGTCTCTAGTAATCATTTCTGGTACAAAAATGACACCCATAAGGAACAATGTAAGGCACACAAGGTCTAACAATCTTGCTTGATGTAAACCTTTCTGAACTGGGGCCAGCTTTATCAGATATATAAACATGGACTGTCTGGATGCCTAAAACCTTATAAAAGCAGTGGGTAGCAGTATTTATTGTTGGGGCAAACAGTCTTCCTTTTAACTTGCAAAGTGGTACAGTTATTCAACTGAAGAAGGATATATAAAGGCTGTGGGCTCTCTGTATGTTCTGCCTATATTGTCTGTATGTGTTCTGTATCGTAAAGTTAGAACTGACTTATAGCAGGGCTTTCGAGGTAAGTGAGATACTTAAGGAGTGGTTTTACCAGTTCCACCCCCCCCCCCAGGGAGTTTCCATGGGGATTTGAACCCTGTTCTCCAGAATCCTAGTCTATATCACTCTACCCATTACACCACACTGGAAGGCCCCATATTACTGGTGCAGAATCATTATGTGGGGAAGAGGTAATAGAAAATGGGACATAACGTAAGGGCAGAAAAAACACTGCAGTAAAAGGTTACCTCAGAAAGCCTACTGCACATGTGCTCTTCCCATCCTTCCTCTGGCGGATATTCAGGAATAAAGACATAATCTGCGCCACAAGCTAAGGCACTAACTAGAGCCAAGTACCTAAGACCAAGGCAGAAAATCCAAATGAGCACAGGCAGCATACATGTGTGCATCTTTAAAAAAAAAACACCAATGTTACTCTTAGGGATACGTACCCACAGTGTCTCCCCATAACCTCCAGGACAAAGGTCCTCTGATGGCTGTTTAAAAAAAATAAATTATAAGAAAGATCAATGCCAACACACAAGCCACAAGATACTACTAAAATGTGCAGAAAAAGAAAAAAGACAGACAGAGAGACAATGCATAATAACCTTATGCTCTAGAGTCTAAGGGGCATGCTTGTGCTTTTATGTTTCCACCTGGGCCAAATTCCCCCTTAACCAGTTAGTTTCTGGTTTTCAGTAGAAAACTAAACGGACTGGCGTTAGACCAGAACCAAAGCAGCGTTCTTTGCACTGAATTAGAACTGCAAACTGCTACGCTCACTCTTAGTGAAACTCTGTTACTTAATAGAGGCCAGAGGTTATGTAACTGCCTTTCTGTGACGATTTACGTATTTGATAAATTGCTAGGTTAGGTAGAACTCTGTAAGTAAATTTCAGTGAGTGTTTTGCTGCTTCTTGTTTGCACCAATAAATAGCAGGCAACACAGGTTGGATTAAAGCAGAGGGTATTAAAACCATTGGGGGGGGGGAAGCAGTTCCCTCGCCCCCTGCTCTGTCAGTTCATGGGCCTGATGACATGACAAATACCAGCCAACGTGATGACAGGATTTAGCTGCCATTCCAGAGAATCCACAAATGCTCCCGCAGTGTCACTTCCATCTGGCTAACGCAACACCAGAAGCTGCAAACCAACAGAGACTGCATACATCCCACTGGTTTCTGCAGGATATAAGCAAACTAAGACCCATCTTGGTTGCCTTTCTAAAACATGCTTTAACATTATATGAATAAACTCAAAAATTATATTCTGACCCTGGCTCATTTTAAAACAACAAGAAGAACTTCTTTGATGAGCCAGAAAATGAGCGAATAGCTGTTTAAGAAGTATTAGAAGGAACACCACAGTCAACAGAGACATCTCAAAACCTTCCAGGTACATCTTGCCCAAGGCCACACAGGCTGACTCTACTCATAGGAGACACAGTGGGGAATTGAACTCCCAGCCTACTGGATTATGGTTTAGAGCAACACGTTAAGGCAGGACATATCAACAGACAACACAACGGTCACTGTGTCCAGCAAACTGCGGCCATCAGTTTAGCATGGGAATATTCATCCCATGACTCAAAACACCATTAGTATTGCATAACCCAAAAGAAAGAGGTGCTGTCCATCCAGAAGCTTTTCATCTGTACCTATGTCTTCCTTGAAGACTGTTAACACTTTCCATGTGGATTCTTAAAGAGATACATATAACTTGCAGGGCCAGAATTATGTGTGACATTGAACAAGAAAAAGCCAGCAAGAAAAGCAACCTTGGGACAAGTTCCCCCGACTCCCCCTGTAACATGGAAGTAGGTCAACTTACAGAAGTTTAAGGGCAGTGCCCACCCACCCGTGAACTTTGGAGGGCCACACACATTCACATGCCCACCTATTAAACATTTTTAAAAGGCTTTAAAATATAACTTAAAAGGCCATCCCATACCCCCTAGTGGCCAAATCAAGTTTTATAAAAACACAGTCTGGGGGTTCTGGAGTGCTATGGGGTCCCAAAACACGGCAAAATATGCTCTCTAAAGGGTATGAAGATTTCTGTGCCAATTTACCAAAAAAGATTGGGGAGAATTTGGGGGAATGAGAATGCCAGGGTACTAGGCATGAACTTGGGTTCCCCCAGCGTGCACGTAGCTTATGGATGCATTCTGCCCACCCTGGCTATAATGGAGTCAATATATGTATTATGAGACCACCTATCATTTTGCCCCTGTTCCATTTGCTTTGCTACCATTGGAGACAAGGAAGGAAACCACATAAAGTGATGATGCCAGAACACATTTCCACAGCTAAATGTTACAGGAAGAGGGGAAGTTGACTAGATGGCTAACTCAGGGCAACACTCACCTTCACCTTTGGCATCTCACATAGTTACCCTCCTCAACACAAATAATAATAAGGTGGCCAGGACTGCTAGGTGGAAATGACTTTCCTGCAGAACTTTGAAAGAAGGTTGCAATGAACTTTTGGTACACCTTGGATTTAATAAAACAACCACGGGGGGAAAACGTGAACTGTAGCTTTGGCTTGACCTGTTTGCCATCGTAAAGATGGGCAGATATTTCAAAGTACCCTCAGAAGCCAACGTACCTTTGAGCAGTGGTCATGATGGCATCCACAACTTCAATGATTCTGTGCAAGGCTGAGTCAGTACCAATGGTCATGTCAGTACCACAGAAATCATTGTCAATGGAGCCAACCATTCCCACAATGTTGAGGTAAGCATACTTATTCATAGCCTCTTCTTCTATCTCACCTACCAAGGAAAGAAGACAAAATTATATCTGTAAGTGTCTGGAAATCATGCCCTTCCCTCGATGTAAGAGTAAAAGCAATGCATTTTTTTTATTACTGCATAGCTGAGTTTTCTAACAGCTTTTGTAGATGCAGGAGCTAAGTTATTACCTGGTCATCATACCCAGAAAGATTAAAACCTACATGAAGTTTCTGAACAGCCTTATATCTGCTGGGAGGTGGCAGAAAGTGGGTTGAAACAACGCAGATATGCCATCCTGAATGCCCCCCTTTGCTTTTGGAGAATAACTCAGTAAAAACAAGGCACAACATACAATGGCTGCCATACAGACTTTTGCATAGCACAGTCTGGATAACTGTTCTCCTTCAAAGGAGACAGTGTGGCAACCTCACATGTTCACAACCATGCTATGTGCTGGGTAAAGAGGTTATAGACAAAACTATCATGTCTCTTAATGTGTTGCACTCATCTTCTGCTTGGACTTCCCATAGGCATCTGGTTGACTACTGTGGCAACGGAATGCAGGACAAGATAGCCTTCTGGTGTCTCCAAGCAGGCCTCTTATGTTGTGGTCCTACAGTTCCACGGGATTTATTTACAGAGCAGAATGGAACAGTACAAGTACATCTGGCTCAAAGATATCGGTCCTACAGACAGATGTTTTCAAGGAGGAAACTGACAAGTTGCACGATTAATCTGACAATAGCAACCACTTTGGATCTGAACACCCACATTTCTGCAGCTCCCTTGTAAAACTAGAGTAATGTCAGGGTTTGTACAGCACTCCCTATTAGTTCTGTAAGCACTTATTTGTTAAAATAGCAAACCACACTTTCCTCCAAACCAAGTCTGTCACTTGTATTCGCAAGCAGATGCGCTCCTGTCCTCTCCCTCCTGTTCTCTCTCCAACCACTACTATTTTGTAACCTAATATTTCAGAGCTATCAAAAATGGCCACAAAAATGGCACGTCACTTTGCAAGCAAAAGTGTGTTCTGAGAAGTTGGCCATTTAGCCACAATCAGCTTCTGTGAAACTGCATTAAATAGCACAGCAGCCATGTGTGCACCTGGTTCTGGAAGACTGAACATCCATGGCATCATTTTTTTTTTCACTTGAGCAGTTACATAAGAAAGCAAAAGCAATGCTGGCAGCTTGCTAACCCTAGACTGGTTCCATCAAGTTTTAACAGCGGGGTAACAGGACAAGGCAACTGAAATGTGGTACGGGGTGACTTACCATTCTTTGCCAACTCCTCTAACAGTCCACTCCACTCCGTGCGGAAGAGATTAGCGCCTGTCAAGCTACCATCTCCACCAATCACACAAAGGTTAGTGATTCCACACTTAACCAAGTTGCAGGCTGCCTTCAAGCGACCCTCCCGGCTCCGAAAAGCTTTGCAGCGGGCGCTGCCAATCACCGTCCCTCCCTGCAAGACGAAAGGAAAGAAATGGGTTCCACCAGGATCAGGCAAAAGCTAAGTATACCAAGTTCTCCATTTACCTAAAGAACAACCAGCCCCGCTGTGAGTCACCACACATTGGTAGCATGTGACTATAGATGCTGTCAGGAAAGCACAAAGGGTTGGTTACTGCCTGTAACTTCATGTTGTCCACTATCAACACTATTTGGCTACAGAAAGAACCGATACATACATTTCTCATTGCCTAGCAAGTATAAAGCCAAGAATCCTTTCGCTAATATGCACACTTATCAGCTCCGCAAAAGATGAATTGACTAAAATCATGTTCAAGTTGGCATAATGTCATTTGCAGCAGCGTGCCAGGCCTTATGCTCAAGGCAAACCACCACTGCGCCATCAACTGCACATTTCACACTGCAGTTGTATGATTCACATTGGGACTGTTGCGCAACACGCCTGCAAAAGTGCTTCGTGGATATTCCTTCCGTCCTGCCATTTTTTCCCCCTACCAATTCCACAGCTTCACATTATGCACATGCAGCCGCCCAGCAGCACCGCAGCCATTGTTACGCAATTATTTATCATGTTATTTTAGTGACCAATTAAGCAGGTCAGGGATTTAAAGACAAAATTATCAGAGAAAGGTTACTCTGGTGACCCCGAAAGGGCAGAGGGACGCTACTGGCCCTTCTCTGAAAGGGAAACCAAAGCTGGCAGAGGAGGAGAACGAGATATCAGTCGGGCTCTGCTCCATTGCCATAGCAACAGACGTGCTTCCTCTCCAGCCAGGAAGCCTGACAAGACAGGGAAGGGCAGGAGGCATCTCAAGCTTGTAGTCAGTTGTTCATAATGTACCAAAACTGTGGTCAATGAGGTCTCAGGCAGGAAAAAGAAAGAGCTTGGGTGAGAGAGGACAACAAGGAGTGCTTTAACTCTTTCACTCTCACATCTGAGGGCCATGTTAAGGCAACTGCAGCCGAGGACGTGAAGGATGAGCCCTCCCTACCATGCATGGGCAGTGTTAAGTTTGACACACACTTACCATGTCAGCAACAAGCGAGATTGCTACTAACAGGCAGTGGGCTGTGAGGGGAAAAAAGGAAGTTTGTTTCCCATCTGTAAAGGGCTTATCAACAAATGAGAAGATTATGTCCCACCAATGCAAGATCATTCAGTGAGTGCAGGATTGTGGGACTTGGGCTGTGGAGAGCAAAAGTCAAATCCCTAGGGCACTGGAACAGTCTGTTCCCTTTCTCCCCCCAAGCCTTCATGATTTTTGTGGGAATACAATGGGACAGACCCAAGCACGGCATCTTGAACGCCATGCAGAAAGGACAGGGTTCCAGGCGAGAAGATCAGTTCTGACTACCAGCATACGATTGAAAAGACAGATGATTTTATACTTAAAGGCTTTTCATTTTATTGACTTGGTTTATGCACAGGGCACAAGGTTCACTGTCATCTGGTTACTAATGGTGACAAGAAATTACAAGGCTGGCAATCAGTTACATATAAACTTGATTTACAGATAATGGGTGCGATAATAGATTGCTACCGACAAATGAACAACATTAGGGGCAACGTCTCGATAAGTAACACATTCACTATTATATATGACACTGTAGGACTTTAACCAAGAGCGGAATTCACTGGTTGAGCTTCACCTTTCTACTGACTGATTTTCTCCAGAACTGGGTCTTCTCTTCCTCCACACCCCTGAAATTGTTATTGTATATGCAAACATCATAAACTTGGAAGTCAGGAAGAATCAGTGTGTCAGCTGAAGCTTAGGAAAAGAGAGTCTAATTGGGGTTTGTTTTTTTCCTCCGTTGAGAAAAAGCTTCAATATGTTGAATATTTAACCACAGGTATTGTTCTTGACTGAAATTCTGTCACCGATCAGGAGCAGCAAAGGAAAGTTTCTGAATACTCCAGGCATGTCAAAATAAGAGAAAACTGTTGTATAATGATGTTTGATGAAAATGTGCTAGGTGTTGATTATAGAGTAAAGTCCTTTAAAAAAATAATAAAGGAAAAAGAAATAGAGCAATTCCCAAATTCTGCCCTTAGAACCATCACAACATACTAAGGCACTAGGGTTCTTCCTTGTTCAAAGGCCTTTCTTGGCACTGTAACATCTATATGTGATGCAAGTCAGAGCAGGCTGGGAATAATCAATGAAAGCAGAGGAAAGAAATGGAATTTGCTTCCAACAAAATCAAAGCTCACACCAATATGAAAGCAGTTAACAAGCAGCCAATGTAAAAACTGTACAGTAACTTTTAGCAGGAGAGGGAAACCAGGGGAGTAAAAAGAAGGGACCCACAGCTCCTAAGCACCACCAACCACTTTGTGCATAGATAAGATTTCATTTCTCTCCCTGAAGTGCAGATGGGGGTGGCGGGGAAGAGAAGACAGTCCTGACATGGGCTGCAAAGCAATATGCACACCACAAATGCTGGAGAGCAACAGGAGACCAGAATCCTAAGCCTGCATATATGGGATTTTCTCCCAAAGAAAAATGTGTAGGGCTTAGGCGTAATGCTTCTTCAGTGCAAAACGCACTGCTTAATCAACCTGTGACGGATGCTTTAGAAACAACAAAAGCATTAAACCTTGCACACAAATTATTCTTAATCCAGAACCTACCACTTGGAGGATGCTCGAAACACTTTCCCATGTAACTTCCACAATATTTTCACCTCCATCAACCATGCCTTGGTAGCCCTGCGATGAGAGAAAAACGAGTTAGAAAGCTTAAGTGCAACAGCTAAAATACACTTGCACTAAACGTATGATAGCAGGTTAAGAGCTGACATAGCTCTGTGGTTTTGGTATCTGGCTGTGGAGGCAGGGGTTGCGAATTCGATTCCCCACTGTGCCTCCTTGACAGGGACTGGACTCAATGATCCATAGGGTCCTTTCCAGCTCTGCTGTTCTAAGATGATGATGATAATGATGATGATGATCTCACCAATTACAAGCCAGAAGCCCTGAAGAGTAATTTCTGGAACTGCCACCACATAACAATGTATTATTAACTGGACTCATTTTGGCTCAGTGAGAATACACAGTGAACAAATATACTTGGGGAAGTGAACAGTGTGAAACTAGGAAAGAATAACAATTGTGTGCCATCAAGTCAATTCTGATTAATGGCAACACTTTTACAGGGTTTTCCAGGCAAAGAGTACTCAGGTTTATAATTCCCTTCTTCTGGGGGCACCCTGAAACTGCGCAGCTTGCCCAAGGCCACACAGGCTGGCTCTTTTGGGATTCACAGCAGGGAACTGAACTCTGGCTCTGCAGCCAGATACTGAACTCACTGAAACCCTGCTACAGATCCCTGCTTCTGTTTAGCATTTCATTGTCCATCGACAAAGTGAAATGGTATAATATTTCAGGCAACCAACACTCTGGAGGAAGATTAGGAGGCTGACAGAATGAATGAAATATCACTGCTAACCTGACCGCATTCTCAAACACACTGATAATGTGTGTATCTAAATAGACACTGTAGATAACATTAATGTGGGTAATGGGATCTTTCGACTTTATCTTTCCTGCAGCGCATAAAATAACAATAACAGCTTCTGGCTCATCAAGGGTGATTAGAAAGGGATGGATGGCAATCACCATATGCCACTAGCCATTGTATACTTCAGCATGACACTGATAACATATACAGGCAACCACTCCCAAATAGCTCCTTATGGAATGTACCACCATATGATACTGAACACTTGGTGTTCACACACTCAATCTTAAGCCCACCCACCCCTCACAAAAAAAATTGTTAAGCCAAAAAAAAATAAAACTTCTGAATCCCAGAGGCTGACAAGCACCACCGATGGTGGCTAGAGCTGTCAAGCTAGGCCCTGATATTATGTCGCAAAACAATGTCAACATTTTGTCAAAATCCTTGAAGGTATCAAAGGCCTAGGAAACACAGGAATCGGATCTTACCAGGAACAAATATGTTACCTAGGAAACACAAAACTAATCACCCACAAACATTTTTGCCTCTTTCAAACATATTCTTCACTTTTTGCTCCACCACATGATAGAAGTGCAAGTACTTTTGCACAGAATACCACAAGGGGCAAGAAAGATAGGGTGAGACTGTGAATTTGGAAACTTTGTCTTCTACATAACTAGTTCCCTTAAGCTTGAAATATAGCCACATAGTACCCTACACATGCAGAAGCTGGCAATGTTACTTCTTGAGTGCTACTCCCAGCTAAAGAATTCTAGGAATTATAATCCATGTAAGCGAGTCTCAATAAAATGGCTCTCAATACACGGTGCCCATGATAGCTGAGAGTAAAATCTTCTGCAGCTAAATACTACTGCAACTCACACTATATGTCAAGACCGTTTTTCTCCTGAATTTCCTCTGTTTCTGGCTGCAGCATCACGGAGAAATCACTGCCCCTTTTCAGCAAGAGGAGCGTGGTCTATAATGGGTATAACAGTTAGGCAACTACTGTGCCTCTCCTCATGTAGAAGAGATGTTATCTGGAAAAGTTCCAAGCAAAGGGACAACAATAGGTAGCAACTAATGTAATGGAAATATCATCTGTCCAGATATCCCATAAAGCCTGGTAGGGCACACGCTTCCAGATGGTTTTATTTTATGAGGGATCTCTTATTACACAACTAACACCAATATCGCCAGCCTCTCTTTCATCTCTTTTATTAATTTTAATAAACTGATAAGAGAATACATATATTGAAGGACAGCATGGAAAAAGTGATGTTATAGTCCCACAAACATAGCATCCCTTCTCTTTATTACTTAGGATGATCTGTTTCCATGACATTTTTCCACGGTGCACATGTTACGTAAGAAGACCCAACAATGTATAACTTGAGCAACCTCAAGTCAACTGAGACATATAAGCTTCTTCAAGGAATAATTCAGGAAGTGAAAACAGTTTCAACCTCCTTTTCCTCTTTCAAGTATTGGGAAGAATACATCCTACACAGGGTCATGCCAAACACAGCTTGCAGGAGGAAGAGAATTGGTGAAGCATAATGGATGAGTCACCAATAAAGATGTCCCTAAATCAACTCAACTCTGACAGGAATTCAACAGACTGCTAGACATGCCAATCCCAGCCTCGGCCCTTTCTCTGCCATAAAGGCAGAGAAAACAACCTATCTAAGAGGGTGGATGCTTCAACCGCCTTAAAATACCCTCAAGTATCAACACAACATGCAAAGCACCAGCCACCATCATCACCCACAACTGGCTTCTGCTGCAGATTTGCACAACCATCCTGGTTTTCTTGATTGACATGGCTGCACTAAATGCACCATGAGCACTACAAAATAAATCCCACTGTTGCAAATTTAATTAAAAACACACCGTGAAAAACAGATTTATTTATTTATATATTTATCTTCATCCTGAAGAGGGAACAGCAACTACCATCCCATAATTCCTACAATTCTCTGGGGAAATATTTTAACTGATGTGTTCAGTCCTGATATGCCCTTGTATTTGCATACCTGGGTACCTAAACTGATCTATCCATGAGCTACCACATGCGAGTCTCCAACTTTTACACACCCCTTTTGAAAGAATGCAGAGTTGAGAACAAAGCTCTGATCATTTTCTACAAACCAGATTGCTCTATGAGGATTGTAATTAAGTGTTGTTTTCTTTGTGGCCTGAGCTTTTGATGTGTATCCTCTTCCTACAAAAATTAGAGCAATGTCTATGAAAAAAAGAAAGAAATGGGCTTCAACATGGCAGGGGGGAAAAAAAGTAAATTAAGTATGTTCTATCCTAATTAGATGTGCAGGCATGATACAGCGACAATTGCCATGGCTACAGTCCTTTGCAAACTGAGGCCATTCATGAGCACAACAACGCTACAGAAGCTGCTGTACTTGTATAACTTCTGATGTGGAAGGAGGAAAGCATTCCTGCTTTGGTATTTCCTAGCCTACGTGCCATGGGGCTAGGTTTGTCTATTTATATTCCCATACCTACAACAAACACCTCTTTGTAGCAAAGTAATGCATTACAAAGACGTGTTGGCTATGGTTATGTGCTTCAATTAATGGAACAATCAAGGCTACATCCCAAGATCGTATGCTCCAATTCCCCCGACTGATCAGAGATAGTCCTCACTTTTTTGGTCCCGCTTTCGAGAAGAAGAAAAGAGAAAGGAAAAGGCCTTCTTTTTTCATGGACGCTGCCCTGTTCTGACAATGGGACCTTAATTTGGACATGGAGACTTGATGTTTATGTTTCTCCACATTCAGTACTTGGGTTATCATTCTAAAAGACACAGAGGTAAAGTATCAGAATTAAGGTGAAGGCACCTTGTGGCTGGAGGGGTTCAACTTACGTGATTAACAGAATTCCCATATTGCCAAGTTGGTCATGTTTCTCCTTCTTATGCATCCTACTCAGAACCTCTTTATACCACCAACCAGCCTGGATTTCCAACTTTCATTAAATTAAAAAAATAAAACCAAGTCCCTAGCTCTCACAGGAGTTAAGATATGATACAGAATGTACAGTCACTATTCCGCCCAGTTCTTTTGTAAGACAGGAGCTACACAACTGTATTTCAGTTTATTTAACCAATGAATGAAGTCCCAGCTATAATGGACACTTTTAAGGACGTTTTAAATTTATGATTGGGACGTGGTGGCGCTGCGGGTTAAACCACAGAAGCCTCTGTGCTGCAAGGTCAGAAGACCTGCAGTCGTAAGATCGAATCCACGCGACGGAGTGAGCCCCCGTCGCTTGTCCCAGCTCCCGCCAACCTAGCGGTTCGAAAGCATGCAAAATGCGAGTAGATAAATAGATACCACCACAGTGGGAAGGTAACGGCGTTCCGTGTCTAGTCGCACTGGCCACGTGACCACGGAAGATTCTCTTCGGACAAACGCTAGCTCTATGGGTTGGAAACGTAGATGAGCACCGCCCCCTAGAGTCGGACACGACTGGACAAATTGTCACGGGGAACCTTTACCTTAATTTATGATTGCAAAAAGACCCACTGATCCTTGTGCCACATCCACACACAGTGTAGTCCTCCACATTATGTAGCATTGTTAATAAATGTTGAAGTAACAGACTCATATACGCTTTAATGGCCCAAGTATGTGGCAAGGAAAGGTGAGAAAAGATGCTTCCTGATCCCTCTTCCTCAGGCAGGCAGCTCTTTCTGTATTTTTAAAATCACTATATCTCTATATGGGCAGGTCCATAAGGAATGTGTGTCTGCTCACACAAATAAGAAAGAGTAAGAGGGTGATACGAGTGAAGGTCTCCTTTGAGAACCACGTTTTCCCTCAGGCCACAGTCCAGCCATCCATCCAGTTGACCAAGAATGGACCCCGATAAAAGTAAAACTTATTTCTGAATAAACTGTACTTTTAACGGACTTTTTAAAAAGAGAGGAACTTCATTTCAAAGGTGGTAACCGTGGCGTTTGCCCCGTGGCCCCTGCTTGTTCCACCAAACCCAGAGCTCACGAAGGTATCCCAACACGCCCTTTAACACGCTGCCACCCGTTGATCTCTTTATCAACCTATATTTCCTATGAAAGACTGAGGTCCATTCAGTACTGAACTTTTAAACAGAAACAGGTTTATTGATTACAAGTTGTTTTAGGAATAGTTCTTAAGCACATTCTTAAAGTTACACAAAGCTTCAGTATTTTACTTTAACCTCTTCTATCTTAATTCATACAGGTCACACTCTGACTAATCACTCCTTACACACACACTCTGCCTCAAACCCCCAAACACTTTTTTCTGCCTCAACTCACTAGACTCTCGCTCACCCCTCCCTTCTAGTTTCTCTGGCTCCGCCTACCAACAGATCTCATTGGTACACGCAAAATATCTTCTACCTGAGCCAAAGCAGGGTGATCGCTACAGTAACCCTTTTGTTGGTTATGTTCAAAGACAAATTGACCTTCAGAGTCCTTTAAAAAAACAAGGAAATAAAAGAGATGCCGATTTCTTTCCGAAGAGAATAGTATTATAGTTAACTCCTAATTGCTCTTTTTTCTTTTTCTACTACAATATACCTTGTTTCTTGCCATCTTTGAGAAAAAACTTTATTTCTTTTTAATTATGCAAATTATGTTATGTGGTATGTTATATGTTTAATTGTTTTATAGTGTGTGTTGTAAGCCGCCTAGAGTGGTCACAATCGACCAGATAGGCAGGGTATAAATGAAATAAATAAATAAATAACTACAGTAGCATTACTCACACTTAGCATTTTAGACGCATACAAAGCTCCTCTCCTACATTAGCTCAGTAATCCTTCCAGCAATCCTAATTCTGAGGCAGAGATACATGATCTTCCTCGCTTTTCAGACGGGATGCGGATATGGAGCTGAACGTAGGTGCAATCAAGTAATATTAAACCCTGCTGCACAATGACTGTGGTGGCAGGGGCTTTGCAGTTTTTATTACCTTGCCCATTTTAAAAAAATGTTTTTATGTAACTGGTTTGATCTGCCTGGACCCCCTGTGCCTGAGCCACGCTACAGCCCTCTGAGCCTGGAAATTTCTGCTCCGAAAGGGTGTTTGTAACAGTTTTTGTTGATGCTCACTCGCCTGTACAGGCGGTGTTGCGCCTTGCTCATTCTGCAGGTTTGCAATAAGAGCACTTTCTCTGTTTTTTTTTTTTTTTTATCAGTTCTTTACACACTTTCGATGGCACGTATGTCTGGGTCTAAAAATTATCCCTTGCTCTGAAACAGGCTTCACATGTCTTTGGTTAACTTCCAAGGCAAATTCACCGAAGCTTCTGTTTTGATGCTTTCAACTTTCTCAGACACCCATTCCCTGGAAAAACTATATTTGTTTAATATTTATTTATTTTATTTGATTTGATTTATACCCCGCCCATCTAGACCAAAGGTCTACTCTAATAGCTGCATCTTCTGCAATTCTAGAAGACACATGTGCCCTAGGGGGACAAAGAAGTGGTAGAAATGGCAAAAATCAGGGGTCATGGGGATTCCCCCCCCCCAAAAAAAAACAGAGTGGGGATATGTGCTCCATTGCCACAGTTGTGCGCCCCGAAATTACATGGGGGAGAAAATTAAGAAAACCCAACCACCTATCTTGCACCTATAAAGCAAAACTGACAAGAATATTTCTTTATCTTTATCTTTATCTTTATTAGATTTTTTACCCCGCCCCTCTAGACAAAGTCTACTCTGAGGGAGAAACTGGAAATTGGGGAAGGAAGTGGCTGGTTATCCCTTTGCAAGCCCACCATCATATCTGAATAGGAATGTGCCCGATATGCAAATGAGGCTGCCTGGATTTGGGGAATTAGAATATGACAACTATACCGATAAGGAGAAATCCAAAGAAACAAAGAAAAAGATAAAAACATGTGGCACCCTAAAGGCTGTTATATTTTAATGTAAGCTCTACTGAACGCGTCCACTTCATCAGACATAAAGAAACAGAATGGAATTGAACAGAGATGAGAGTTACATGCAGTATTTAGGCCTATGCTTGTTTTAGGTCCTGTTGTAAAAATTCTTCAAGAAGACAGAAAACAGCTACCAGGTCTGAGCAGTTAAGTCTGCTTACACAGACTAACACGGCCACCTCTTCTAAAACTATACCTAGAAGGTTACTGACAGTTCCTTCATCACGGTTTTCTAGTGTAACATCTTACTTTAAAATATTTTATTATTATTTTATTTCTTTAAAATATTTTTACCCCACCTTTCTCCTTAAAAAGGACCCAAGGCGGCTTACATCAATGAAAGACATATTTCTTTGAAGATACTGAAAGACCAAAATATGGCTTTGAAAAATTCAAAGAAACGGCTTACATTTTTTCCCCTTTGGAAAAATAAACACGTGTTGAGATAGCAAACTCTGCTAAATATGTTTGCATTTCAGTTGTTTTACGCTAAACCCAGTCAGATCCATTATGAGATCCATGACTGATCTAAATTTCTAAATGCAAAACTAAGTAAGCATGTTCTAAGTTAATGTCGGTAGAACTCTGCTATCTCAGCTCCAAACAGTGATATAGAAAGGCTGCTTTCCCACAGCCTCAGAGAGCAGCAAGTAAAATTCTAGTGGAGAGATGGAGCGGGAAAATAGCAAAATCAAGATGACGAGAGAAATACGTTAACGGCAGCCAAAGAATACATCCGTTTCAGCACTTTTAACTGTACCAGTGGATTCTATACAGAAGGAGCAAGAACCAAAGCACAGTAGAGTAGCAGTGCTATGAACCCTTTACTGGACAGTAAAGTCTGTTGAAGAGTCCTGCACAAGACTATATTGTTAGTCAAACCTGTTTCAACAATATTAATAAATTAAATTCAAAAAGGAATGACTAAGGATAGTACATTCATGCTCCGCCATTGTAGAAATACTAAGTGTTTTAACCTATCAAACAAACAAGGAAACAAGAGCCAAAAAACGCCCCCTTAATGGCACCTTAATAACTACTATACTTTAATGTGAACTTTCATAGATCCAGTCCACTTCCTCAGACATTAGAGTAAGACTTTATGACTGTCAGATTTATACATAGCCCTAGGACCACGTGAGGATAATTTCAATTATTCATCAATGACTGTACAAGATAACGATAGCATTGTTGACACAAGTGGCAAATTACGGGGGTCAATGTAGGATTTCATGCTTGGTAATGCGTTAGGAATCCTTGATTAGATATCAATTATACACAGCCTCATAGTGTATAGTCTCATTCCTTTACCAACGAACCAGTGTTACTTTGTCCATTTCCTATATCCACTCCAGGGTGTTCTACAGAGAAAAATGGAGCTTTAACAGAGAACCTCATTAAAGCCATGCTATAAAACAAGAATAGACAACTGGTCACTTCTTCTGCTCACTGTATATGTCTTGCCCCAGCAGAATTCATCAGACGCCTTCTCTACATGAGCTGAGAGACAAGCATCTTAACTTTGTCTTTAAAAACCCTTACAGCATGAGCAGCAGTTGAGACATGACCAAACCCCTTCTTTAGCATGTGTCTCGTTTCTTTAACACTGCATAGCATGAACACAAGAAGCTTCTGCCAAGTGCTCTAATGCTGGTCACACTGGAGAACAGAGACTTGAAAGGCCCTCTGCCTTGGTTTCCACTCAGGAATTCACCAAAGCAGCAAAGGTTTCAGCACTCCGGTCTTGGTTTAATTCAAACTCTGCAGTGAGTTTCACAAGGAACCAGCCGAGACCATGGAGGAAGTGCTGCATACAGAAAACTGATTTAAGAGCTATTTCTGAGAAAATGCTGTTTTGCATTCTAGCAGAGAGAAAGGGAACAAAAGGCCCCAGAAAGCATCCACCTTCTCTCAAGCAAACATGGCAAAATGCTTGACAGAAAAAGAGAAATTCCACGTCTGGTATGACACATGAAATAAATACTTAAATGCTGCAGCAGTGTAACAAAGGACTGTGTGGAGCACTGTGTTTGCATATTCATGTTCTTCGACCAATGAGTTATAGGAGTAGACAGACATAGGCTTGCAATGAACAAAGAATGAGTCAGACAAAATTTGGGTCAATGGGAAGGAAAAGGAGGAAAGGAAAAAAACAAAAATGCTTCCTTATGTGTTTTACATCTCTAGATTAACATCCATTCTGATGCAGTGTGATCAGAGCTAGAGGTTTCATTAGTTTACAGACTTCAGAAGTACAATGGGATAGTTTCTGCATACAAATCTGCAGGGAGGTTTGTTATCATACCATGCATGCAACATACACTCAAACGAGTTACTTCCAATGATACACATAAGGATACTATACAGTGTACAAACAATGTGGCAGGTCTGTAGAACAAAGTATTGAGATCAGACAAAGCCCTGCTTTCCCCATCCCCAGAAACCTGTTTAAAAGGCCTGTGGGGTACATGAAATATGCATGCAAGCATCATAGTCTAGGTCTGGGGAGGGGGGGGGGGGAAATGGACAGCCGAAATAGCTTCACCGAAGTACACAGTTGCCTGGGAAAACACATGCTCTTCCACTCTCAGTTCTGAGATGAAACTGGTTGAATGTTCTGCTACTACCTGTCCCACCAAATTATTCTTATGTACCCAGTGGGAATGGGCTGAAGGTCGATATGCCGTTCGCTGTGATCTCCTCAGCATGAAGAACCCCTACGCACTCACATATGAACACACACACACACAATAAACACAGTATGGATTTGGTGGTGGTGGTCAAACGAGCCATGGATGCTTACTAGAGATGGGGACATTCGCATTCGTATATGAATGTGAATATCCCCATCCCAGCTGAACCTAATGAGGGTACGGCCCCTGGGACCAGACCGTCCACTTGTGCGTCCTGCCGCGGTGAAGGTCCCGCATGGCTGCTGAGTGGACAGCCGAGCAGGAAGACAGTGGAGCTGGGCAGGATGAATGGGACCCTCGCCACGGCAGGACGTGTGAGTGGATGGTCCAGTCCCGGAGGCCAGATCCTCATTAGGTCCAGCAGAGACGGGGATATTAATATTTGTATACCAATATGAATATCCCCATCTCTAATGACTACAGACAGGTCAGGAGAAGGAATATCTACCTCTTGGGAGGAATGATGGGATAGGGGCACAGGAATTGACCTTCTTTCCCTCCTTCTGTGTCTTACCCTCCTATGTCTTTCCCTCCTGCCATGACTTGTTGATCCTTGACTTGTTGATCCTTACTAGTTTTTTTATACTCGCACTCAAGTGCACAGTGCTGTAGGAAACACAGACAATGGGAACATTGGCCAGTTTATCCCTATAGCTTTATTCTTCACCTCTCACTTTACCAGGGGAATCTTTCTTCTTGGGAATGTTTGATGCACAGCAACAGAACATGTATATAATGAAGAGCACCAACCTCATAGATAAAATAGACTTTGGCTTCCACGTAGATCCCCATGCGCACTACTGCACGGACTGCAGCATTCATACCTGGAAGAAAGAAGCACAAAAGAGACAAAATTACCCTTGCTGCCAAATACCAACCTGACGTTTCTTTGACAGCAACTGGGAGGAAAATGTAGTATGACAAGCATGTTCAGAAACTGACTGTGTCCATCAAATGGATGTAAATTTATATGCTTTACAACAGGTGTAACTAATAAATGCTTCAACCAATGCACTTCTCAATAGATTGTATGAGCATTACTGCCACCAGAGGCCTATGTTTAAATGTGCAGTCTTCCCATATAATCATATTAAGATACCACTGAAGATCTTCTGTGTTGTGATGGAAAACCTCTGTCAGGAGGTCCTCAAAACATTACATCACTGTAGAGTGGACAGTCATACTACTGTTACTTACATAATAACCTTTGAACTGCAGAGCTGGAAAGGACCCTATGGATCACCGAGTCCGGCCCTTGTCAAGCAGGTACAGTGAGGAATTAAACCCCGGACCTCTGGCTCCGCAATCAGAGACCTAAACCACTGAGCTATCCAGTGTCATACGGTAGAAGTGGAAAAGAAACCCAGGTTTAGAGCTCTGTGGTTCCCCTCAGCCCCTCTCTACCTCAGGCTCTTAAATGTACAGTTGTGATGACAAAACTGAAAACTTCCTGTATACACAACCCTGAACTTCCAGGAAGGAAAGTGAGAAGCAAATGAAAGACAGAGCTGGGGTCCCATGGTTTCCAACAGATTGGAGAATGTTCTGTAAATGGAATGAAATGTTATGATGTACACAATTTAGATTCTCTGGCTCACAGAAGAGATGGACACCACAGCACCAGACAGAACTGTGTCCCAAATGGTCTTGGCTGACCATTCCACTGCAGGCAATCTAAAATTAAGGGTGATATGATGGTGTTGTAATACACAAGATATGAATTGCCAGTATCTGCTGGGTAAATTGTGATGACAACGCTACATAGAAGGGCCAGATTGCCAGGATTTTGGAAGACGAACACAAAGAGACCAAGGTCCAACAGGCTAAATAATGTTGATCCTACACTTTTTAGTATGCGCTGTTGTGAGAAAGACAGCGAGGATGAGGCTTCCCTTGCTGGAGCGCCGTCCGTCATAGACCCGAAAAGTAGAATGAAAGAAGAAAGCGTGTTTGGAGCAGCCCAAAGGGGGGGCGCAGGATAGGCACACTGAGGAAAGGAAATCCGATACCCTGGTGTCAGACTTGAGGGGGATGGGTATTGGAGAAGGAGAAGGAAAAAGAGCAGGAAACCAGAAGAAGGAGATGGAGACCCAGGAGGGGGGCAAGGGGAAGCTATAAAAAGAGATGAGCCCTTGCCTCCGGGGTGGGAATATATATATGGACAAAGGAACCCTGGACAGATAGATGGGAGAGAATCGGAGTTCCTCGCAAGGAGGCAGATGACAGGAGAAGATCCTCCATTCCGGTTCGTCCTTCTTAATGGGAGAGAGAGAGAGGCTAAGGAGTGGCAGAGAAAGCTGAAGGAAGAGAGAGAGAAGGTGGAGGCAGAAAGACAGGCAAGGACAGGATGGAGGATTCTGGAGATGAGAATGGAGGAGAAGAGAAAGGTTGGCAAGTACTGGATAGGCCAGGGGATACCCAGTGGGACGAGATTCCCAGAGATGACACTGTGTCCCTGTTGCCGGGTTCGCCGACCCCCACTTTGAAGCATTGGTCATCTTCTGATCCACCTGGACCCTGGAACACTAGTTATAATAACCTGTTTGTTACGGACGAATGGAAACCCCGGTTGGCCACGTTGGCTGAAGGAGATAAGAACTCAGATACAATTAAAGACACTGGTTTATTTGTTAAGAGCACAATAAATGTTCCTTTATTAGAAATTAAGATGGAGAGCAGATTTAGTTCAGTATAAAGCAACTTTAGTAAGTTGATCTTACAGAAAGAAACAGAACATTGCCATACCACTCTGCTTAACACCCTCAAAACACTCCAGCAGACGGCTCCTCACAGTCAGCTCTTTTTGTACAAACACTCCCAGGCAAAATACGTAGTATGGCAGTAGATTACTTCTCTAATTCAGGGTGGGCATGTGTCACATAGTAAAAACCTACCAGGACACAGTCTGTGGTTTGAAGGAATCCTCTATCTAAAAAGCTATCAAATCCATGTCTAATTTAAAGAGCCAGGAGAAAGGAGACTCATCAGGTGTTAGCACCTTCCTAAACTGGAAGGCACACAGATTATCAAGTAACCGTTTCCCCCATATCTGTGAGATGTTACAGATTTTAAAAAAATTATATCATAATGATTTTTACTCAACTTGTCTTTATTGCTATAAATCTATACAAATCATAGCTATAAATCAGCATATGGACATTTTGTACAGATCTGTTTTGTCCTTTCTATATGGGTGGCAACATTGGTACATTTCCTTCTTTTTCATGATAGGAAAGAAAGCACACTGCTCACCTTTCAAGAGCTCAGAATAATCAACAAGCCTCATTAACCATCCATAATTAGGTCAGAACAAAACCAAAAGAGCCATTTCTCCATATTGCATAAGACACCACCATGACTCAGAATCACACTTTCTAAAAGCACCCAGTGCTTATTGATTAAAAGTGAACTAAACTAAGCTGTGTGAATCAAAGACACTCTGTATGCCAATAAAAATACCATTAGATATCGTGTAGCTATGAAAGTTTCCCAAATCATTATCAAAGCTGCTTAATGCGACTCTCCGAGAGAATCCAAAATCTGCCATTCACAGTAGCGTCCTCTCTGTAATGCATCTGTCCCTGTCTTTTTATAATAGAATTTTCCAATATTCATATTAAGGAGAAAGGAATTACGTGGCGTCTAATTGAATTTCGGTCTTTTCTGCGGACCCACCCTGTTCAAACATCTCAGAGAGGGATCAGATCAGACCTTAAAGAGTTCTTTCCTGGTTCATTTGAATCTGTATTTTCGTATATCAGAATGAACAATTCTGCTATTGTTGGTTACGAGGCTCAGAGCCTACCTTCTGTGCTAATGCTCATCAACAGAGTACTGACATAAGTAAAGCAAGTACCTCTGAGTGTGTATCTTCCTCGCTCTGAGCACCTGCAACTAAGCCGTATACATCTGAGACCACATAGCAAGCAATGGCACACCACCCTATCTAGAAATCGAGCACAGGGAGATCTGGCTCACACTGGTAGGAGTGAAAAAATAAGGTATGCAAGAACACAAGCCCTGCTTCATGTGGAAATAGACAAAAGATCTGTTGGGTCCACCACTGTGTATCCAACAGAAATCAGCCACATGTTTCTCTAGAATGTCACATTCAAGCTATGAAGGTGATGGCCTTCTCTTACTGCCTGTCTTCAATTCAGAAGACCAAGTGGAACCTGCAAAAAACTAATGCTCTCTTGGCCTCCAATAAGGATTATTCCCATCCAAGATTGCAGCCAGCAACCCATGCTTGAGTGCATGGTATGCCATCCATTTCCCTCCACAGTGTTCTTTTCCAAATGATATTCACTATTTGACAACCACCAAGGCAGCTCGGCTGGCACTGGGCTACTTAGGAAAACCGGGAGGGAGTCTGTCCCACATTTTTTAAATGTGTTTTTTTCTATTTCTGGAAAACCTGGGATTCCCTTAAGTAGGCTAGACGCAGAGATGCTGTTTGGGTCCCAGTCCTGTCAGCACTCAGTACTTAGTTTCACTATTACAGATGCAGTGCCAATCCCTTTAAATGGAGGTGCTGATTTTCTGTCACAGCAAATAATCATGGATAGAAGAGGAGGAAAAGAATCCTGAACTTTATAGAAGCCCCCAGGTCTGCCTTTCATGTGTCTTCGTCTGCACAGACAGCCATCACAGAAACCAGGTGTTACTAGGAGATCAACAGGGAGTGTCTTCAGAGAAAGAAGGACATCAGCCCAAAAGTACTACTCTGCATATACTTTTAGGAAAGCCAAGAGTCAAGAAACACCCAGGTCTACCCGACTACCTACCCATGTATCTCTCCCTCTAATCCACATCACTACATGCACTGCTGGGCAATTCAACAATGTGCAAGGGAATCCTGCAGATGGATCCAAAGGTGCTCACTCCCAGGTAAATGTGCACAGTATACAGCCTTAGTATGGATCCAGTCCAGTGCCAACATCCACCTTCTTTCAACATCTTGCCACTCTACAGAGAAGCAATCTCCATGCCCCCCTGCCCAGGTCTACACATGCTTGAATGCTGTTTGCATGCTCACATGGTGAACATAGAAGCCAGCATTATAACCATCCCTGATCATGGAAGCTCGGTACGTGCTTCCATTCACATGTTGTTACAGAACTCTTTCCTTGATCTTTCTGTTCTACAACAGAAGATCTAAAAGACAATGAATGGCAGAGGAATGTTGGGGGGAACCTCACATGTGCCCACACCCGGTTTCTACTGCAATTGTACATATGCGTAGACAAGCAACCACACAGGCTTTCAGGAGGATGGTATCTCTGCTGTTTATCAGAGGCAAACGAAAGTCTATGCCCAGCGAGACTTTGTGTTTCATTATCCCTGGTCTCTCTGCTGTTATAACAGAAATTCAGATTACATCTACAAAATGTGACCATACTCTCATTTCAGGAAAATGGATGTATTCAACCATTAATAGTGCTCAATCACTGAAGCACAAGGTTGCAGTTATACCCAACAGATTTTACCAGCAGCTTTCAAAGCTAACTCTGTCTCAACATTACAAGAACACAGCACACTAATCTAACATATTTCTTCCATGCTGGTTCTTGCTCATCTACTAAACTGCCAACCCCTGAAAATTCAAGAGAATTTGGAAGGTAAAAGCCATCATACATCGGTTAGGCATATACTTGAGCCATGAATGTTGGTGGAGTTTAAGAACATCTGCTTCTGAACTGGGAGGGGGAGGGATGCTTTTGCATCATCCTAGCCTAGTCACGTCGATGCACCCTCAAACTGACACCAGGACATTACCTGTCTGCACCCCTTCCATTTCTCTGGCAACAAACCCTGCGGACATTTCTGTACAGGCCGGGGTTGTACGTATTTACAGGTAAAGTTCAGCTGGGAATCCAAAAAACAGTCACACAACTCAACCACTTTCTCACATAAAATCAGTCCTGTAAGGATAGCCAGGATATGAAAATGGTACTGAAGACCACAAGCCACATTTTTTCTTATAATTTTCTTGCACATTCAAGGTAGCTACTGAAAGCGTAACCCAAGGATTTTGAACATTTAGGTCTCTAGATATTCAGGAGTATAATTCCCACAACTGACTGAGTTTTCTGGGAACTACCCTATCATTATCACTGTGTAATAGACCCTGGAGAAGAGGATTAACCTTCTAACACAAAAGGACACAATCATTTTAAGGCAAGCTGTGTTCCATCCTTTACTAACACTGCAGACTATACTGCAGAAATGCACATGTATTAATAATGCAAAGGTGGACAGAGAGTGAAGAATGAACACAGAAGAAATAATATGGGTCATCAGAACCTATTAGGGAACAAATACCTCTATGCAATACTTTTTTTTTTCACTTTCACACAGAAACTTCTGTCATAATACTGACTGGCAATTAACAAGGATTATAATGAGATAAAATTGAGGATAGGAACACTGGAAGTCTTTGCAGAACACTCAAAACACTCATTCCCATGATTAGGGAGCTCCTAATCACAGGCTGGTGATTCCAAGTGAGTCATATGACCAATCATACTTGAAGCTAAGTCACCAGGCTTGCCGGAATGGGCATCACCAATGCTGGTGGCTGCTGTGCCATATACGGATTTTACCAGAATCCGTAGATTTTTTATCAAACAATGGGAAGGTCTGTAGACAGTACATTACAGAGTAAATCTCCTCTTCACCCCACAGTGCTTAACTATACTCTCCATAATGGTCAACTAACAGGAGCTGAGAGTCAATATTGTGTAGCAGATGGCACAGTGGACCTGGACTGGGGATGTCTGGACTCAAAGACCTATGAAGAGGAGGAGATAACCTCAGGCCAGTCACCACCTCTCCACTCGACCTACTTCATAAACATTTTATGAGGATAAACATGGGATAATCTCCACAAAGCATCACCTTTGGCCTCTTGGACATACAGTGCTGCTTGTGTAATCTCAGTTCCTTAATAGAAAAGGTACACATCTGCCCCCCCGACCCTGAAAAACCCTTGGGGGGCAAAAATCTGAAGATACATAGTATACATTCAGGAAGGATGCAAATATGTTGTCCAAAAAAGGATGTTGAAAAGAAGATATTAAAGTTTACTACATTTGAAATGCCAAACCTTTAAACTGAGGTTAGGAGTCTCTAAAACAGGGGATGGGCCACTTTCAGTGGTCCAGGAGGTACACAAGCCAACACCTCGAACTCAGAGCACCTGCATCCATTCCTGCACCCCAACACCTCTTATTTATTTATTCATTCATTCATTCACTCACTCCTACTTAGAATAAATAAGAATAAATAAATAAGAATAAATTAAATCTGCCTGGATTTTTAAAAATGGCTTCGCAGTGTTCTACGCCTGAGAGAGGCCTTTTTCAGACTCCGGAAGTGATAGAAAATCATTCCCAACTTTGAATTAAAAAAAAAAAAAAACCCTTGGGCATTTAAAAAAAAAACTGCAGGGGGTTGCAAACAGAGGCGAAATTGCTTCCAACACTCCCTGCTGTACCGCAACTTTCTTTGCAGAAATACTGACAAAGTTAAGACCTTTTACTTTTAAAAGCAATAACCGTCCTGTCATGTCTCTTAAAAACGTCTGCAAAAACCTGGTCTCCTCCCTCAGGCAACTCGCTGCTGCACTCCAGAGTGAATTTCCTCAAAAACAGGTGCAGAAAACCTGCAGCCCCAAAGCCCAAGCATCCTTCTTTGAAACTAAGGCTTGGATCCATATTTAATAGTAATATTCATTTCGCAGTCACAGACCCAGTAAGATCCATATTTAAGTCATACAAAAGCGGACCCACTGATATCAAAAGGACTCATTCTAAACATGCCTAACTTTAGTCCAATTGATTTTGGTGTACCCCGAAATAAAAAAATTAAATATGATCAAGTATTTAATTAAACATTATTAAACAGTAACACTGAAAATTAAGTTATAATTAAATACAAGTAAGCCTAGGTCTCCAAACGAAGCAGTGCAATTTGAGGCTCGCTTACTCCGAGATACGTTGCACTGTGTTTAGCAAGGCTGCCTCTCAGATACGTGTATACAACAAACAGTGGTACCCAACTTTGGGTAACCTGGGTGTTCCTGGAACTGCAATTCCCAGAAGCCTTCATCACCAGCTGTGCTGCCCAAGGTTTCTGGGGGTTGCAGTCCAAGAACATCTGGGTTAACCACTTTAACTACTGCTGGTATACAGAATTAAGAGTCTTGGTACCAAAGCCAGGGAGACTTTTTCTTAATGAATAGGATCCAGAACATCATCGCGAGAACTTTGGGTTTTATAAACCAAAACAAGACAATCTAATCGAAACATAGGCACAGCTACCTGTGTGCATGCTCCAACCTAGCTGAAGTTTGATATTCAGTTTTGTACCTGTGGGCAGACCCTCTCACACATGCACACAAGGAAAATGAGATACACCTTGACTGTTGACACATTTCAATCAGCTTCCAGAGCTCAAACCTCCAGTATAATGCCTGTTCCGATAAACAGAATGGACTCTCCATTTCACATGACCACCCTTCTATTTTTTGGCCTTTCCTGAACCACAGGAACAAAATGTCCCCGTCCATAGAGCTTTTTATTTACACGTGTCAAAACAAAAACAGTGTGTGAGTGAAGTGATGTGTTTGGCTACTGAGGGAGCAGGAAAACTGGTCCTTTTGAAAGAGCCACTTTGTACAGGATTTTTCTTCCCAGTCTCTGCAGCCTCCAACATTTGCCGCTTCCAGTCAGAAGTTCCAGTAGCTCCACCTTTCCTTAATGACCTTGAGAGTCTGTGACTCACAGGCAGCCACTCCACACTTCTCCTCCTCCCTGGTTGTTAACATACAACTTGTTACTTGTTTCACCGTTAAAAAAACCAAAAACAACTGTTTCCAGGCAAGCTGCTCAAACAAAATCTCCCAAACACTCCGCTTTTTCCCCCAGGAGGGGTCCAGAACATCTCCCTACAGACAGAAGGAACATCAAAAGTTTTTAAGAGTGGATTAAAGCTTTTCCCTTTCCTTTAACCCCTAAGAAAACAAAAAAAAGATTTTGGCCTAATTCCCAGTCTCAATTTCTAGTGTTTGTAATGTAAACTTCCTTTTCTTCCCTCTTGGCTATTCAGAAGCCACTAGCCCATCAGACAGTAAAATCTAGATAAAAGATGTATTTAGAAGGATGTTTAAGAGAGAGAGAGAAGAGAAGAGAAGAAAGAAAGAAAATTTTCCTTTCTGTTAAAAGTGTCTGCGCACGCACACAGCTGCTGCTGCTGCCTGGGTTATGTAAGCCCCAAGCATGTGAATGCCAGGGCTCACCCTCCCTTGGATTTTTTTTTCTTTAAAAAAAAAAAACTGGGATTGGGCCAGTGAAGTATTAGAATACAAGAAGAGCTATGCTAGATCAGACTAGAGATCTGTGTAGCCCAGCATTCTGCACATATCCAGTGGCCAATCTGTGAAAATCCCACAATGAGGACATGAATAGCACCTTCAAATCCAGGTTTGGTAGCAGCTTGCATGCAAAGTAGCAAACTTCCTCTGATGTTATTCAAAGATGCCCGTGACATCCTAAGCAAACATTTATCATTAATCGTTTACTACGGTCATTGTATAAAATAACAGGAAATGGACCAAAGTAAGCAAGTCTATAAAGTGTCAAAGGACTCTGAGTTTTTTGGTCTTCTTGATGGGCTAACATTATTATTAGTTTTACCGTGTTTCCCTGAAAATAAGACAGGGTCTTATATTAATTTTTGCTCCAAAAAACGCATTAGGGCTTATTTTCAGGGAATGTTTTATTTTTTTTCATGTACAACCATCTACATTGATTCAAATACAGTCGTGTCATCTTCTTCTGGTTGCTGCACAAGGGTGGAGGACGGGCTTTCACTCAACTGGGGCTTATTTTGGGGGTAGGGCTTATATTACGAGCATCCTGAAAAACCATACTAGGGCTTATTTTCAGGTTAAGTCTTATTTTGGGGAAAACAGGGTATTTATAAGCTGCATTTCTCGCAAGAGCCATCCAATAGGCCCCTCTTCCGTGAAAATGTCTAGCTGCCTTTTAAAACTACCAATGTTGGTTTACTGCACCTTCTGGCAGAGAACAATGCAGTTTAACTATGAAACGCCACATCTTTGTCTGTCCTTCTTCATCTATACTGCCACTCACTGGGTCACTCCAGGAGGGAGAATATATAATAACCGTACACAGCACTCTAAAGAACACCAGTGCAGTACACTTGCCAGAGTGAAGGGTGTGGACTCAAGAGACCTGAGTTCTAATCCCCAATCAGCCATGGAAAGCAATGGGCTTGGCAATCTCTGGGCTGGTCAGAGAACAGAGAACAGCCAGATACACCACCTTCAGCCCCATTGGATGAAAGATGGGGCAGAAAGGTAACATATAAAGAAATTGCACCTGTCGTTAGAGCCTAGAAATATTCCTTGCCTGGTTCCCTAACTCTCAGTATTCGAGGCCAAGGAAGTTTTACAGCTAGTGGCAACCTCCATGGCTATGCAGAGCACTGCTTTAGCTTAAGCTGGTGCATTTTTAAACTTGCGAGTAAGCTCCACTGAGCTCAGCCAGGCGTGCGTAACAATGCAATCGGGGCGACTCTGCTCCTGCCCCATCGCTCTTGACGCGAGGGCCCTCTGCTCGCTCTCAGAGGTACGCTTTCCTCCCGCATGTCCTAAGGAGAAACCCGCCGGGAGAACGCGAGCGGACTTTGGAAGCCCGACGGCAACCCCTCCCGCCCCCGGCCAGGCAGGCGAGCGTGCGACCGGCGATGCGCCCGCCGCGGCGGCTTCCAGCCAGCGTGACGTCGCAACACAATCCGCAGCGACTCGCCAAGGCTCACGTACACACAAGAGGCGGAGTCTGCCAGGAGGCCCTCCCGCCCCGGCGGGCACGCTTCCTCCCAGGATGCCGGAGCGAGGGGGCCCGCTCCGGATGCCATCCCCCAGCCGAAAGACGGTGCCCGCACCCCCCCCCCCATTCCTTCTCGGAGACTTAATTCGGAGTCGACACAGTTTGGATCGCGCGATATATATTAAAAAAAATAATGCGCCAATGCGAATCTCCCCGGATCCGCTGCAAACGGACCCGCTGCGGGAAACCCCCGCAAGGGAAAAAAACCAGGAGCGATCTCCATCCTTTTTCTACCCTATTACGGGATGGAGAACAGGATGGTCGGAGGCCCCACCCCGACGGCTTGCTACATTACCCCGGCAACTGAGGAGCCCTGGGTTTCACCTGGCACTGCTCTTTCCTTCTCCCCTTACCCCCCCCCCCATTTTCTATACACACCCGCAGGCAGAACTTGGAACGGTTCCTGGTTAGGGCCAGGAAGGATTCTGGGACTTGTAGTCCAAGCCAAGGACATTTCCCAAGCTCTGCACGGTGGGAGAGGCGATGCGGAACCATCTCCCTTTCTTCCGGCGGCCAGAGCCAAACGAAAGCTCGGCCCGGCGGGCCCCGCAAAGCCACCGGAATGCGTCTCCGCTACACCTGCTCGTGTTCCATGGTTTTCGATGGGGTTTCGCTGAAACCTAGAAGGCTAACCCCGGTGGGCAGCTACCGCCTGCGACCCACACAGCCTGGCCCTCGGCTGCTCAGCCGGCCCAAGAGCTTTCGGGAGCCCGATCCACCTGTTTGTTGGCAACAAACTGCAACTGGGTGGAGAAGGGGCTGCCAGCTATGAAGAGCCAGGATTTTCGCCTTCTGGCCCTCGGGAGGCACGTGTGTCGTTTCCGGCCACGCTTTCTCCGAAGTGAGAGAAGTCAAGTTCATTTAGCCACTCCCTGAATCCTTCTTTACTCATCCGGCGTGCCTGCTACGATTCTCAACTGTACGTACGATGGCAGGGCCGAAAGGTTTTAATCCGAATCCAGATTATTATTTTTTTAAAGGATCGTGCGTGTGCGCGCGCGCCCAAACCTTTCTTTCGTTTAACTCAATAGCCACCAAGAATAACGAAACGACCCCATTAATTACAAACGGGCAGAATCCCATTTGCTGACACCACATCGCAACTCTCTCTGTCGTCTAAACCGGGAACCTTTCCGAACTCTGCCTGATCTTGAGGACTTCCCAGAGCTTGCTTTATTAGTATTTTATTTACTCAAGAGCAAGTGGCTTCTGGTTCACGACCCTCAAGCATGCAAGGGGGATCGATCTCTTTAGGGACTCCCTTGGGGCACTTCCGAACGCACTGAAAATTAAACGAAAGAACAAGAACAAGAAAACCGGTAGGGACTAAAAACGAAAGGAAAGGCGGAAGAGGATCGGGGTTGGCAGAACCACGGGCAGTGAGTTCCTTCTCGCCTCGGTAAGCGAGACCGGCCAGCCCCACTCGCCTGTCTTGGCCCCACTCGTGCTTTGGGCCCCCCCCCGGGCCCTCTCCCCTCCTCCCCGGGAGAAAGGAGTAAAGGCACCCCCGGCGAGCCTGGCGATGCTCGATCAGGTCACACGTTCGGGAATGTGATGGGGGAAAGAGGGAGGAGGCAGGGCGAGGGCGCCCTTGCCAGCTTCGCCCATGCCAAGCACGTTTGCCAGCTCGGGCGGCTGGGCCGGGCGAGACGGCCAAGGCAGGCTTCGATTCGGGTTTGTCCGGGGCTTCCTTCCAAAGTTCACCTGGGGTTTTCTCCGCGGCTTAAGTCGCCGCGGAAGAAATAATCTGCTTAGAAGATAAATGAGGCCGATGTCATATCTCTTCCGCCCCACACCTCAATCATCCCCCCCCAAAAAAACGTCCAGCACCTTAACTCTTAGCCCAGCCCTTCTGGCTCCCGCTGCCCCGCTCTGTGGGGCCCTGGCTCCGAGGAGAGCCCCCCCCCCATAACGACTCCTGAGACCATCAGCCCCCCCCCCCGGCCCCACACTGCCCCATCCGCAGACCCACGCGGACCCCGACCCATAGAGAAGCCCTCCTCCCGATCATCCTGCAAAGGCCCCGGGCCATCGGCGCGGCTCTACCCACTGGCCCCGACTGCCCCCCCCCTACCCACCCGCCTTCTCCCGGGTTACCTTGAGCATCGCCGCCGCTGGTCAAGACCCCGATGGCTTTCCCTCCTCCGGAGAGGTTCTCGAAGAGCTTCTTGTCCGGCATGTTGACGAAGGCGGAGAGGCGGGAGGAAACGGGCGGCCGGGCGGCTTCTTTCGGGGCGGCGGGAGGCGCCCGGGGAGCGGCCGAGTCTTTCCTGGGAGGGGAAGCCGGGGCTCCTTCCCGGGGCGAGGGCGACCGCGAGGCAGTCCCCGCCGGCGGCGGCGGCGGCTGGACCGAGCCCTGGGCGGCCGGGCTGTGCGACGTCTGCACGCGGAGGCTCTGTATCTTCACGGAATAAACGATCTGCTTCCTATCTATAAAGGGAGGGAGAGAGCGAGAGAGACGCGCAAGGGGAACCCTCGGTCTGGCTCCGGACCCGGCGCAGCGGCGTTCCTTCCGCCCGCCACCGCCGCCGCCGCTGCCCCGCTTCTCGGCCCTGCAGCGCTCGCTCTCCTCGCCCTCCGCTCGCCTCGGGGCCAAGCAAGCAAGCCGGACGACGCAGCGCCGCCGAAAGCCCGCCTCCTCCCGGGCCAGAGCCGCTCTTCGGCGCCTTGACGGGCGGCGCGAAAGGGCCAATGGGGGAAGAGCCGGCCGGCGGGTGGGCAGGCGGCCGGGCGGGCCTGGCCTCGGCGGAGGGCGGGGTTAGGGTGTGAAGGAGGCGCCCAACTGGGTGGGGAGGTGCGCAGGTTGCGCGAGGGAGGGTTGCGCGGGAGGCTGTGCAGAAGTGGCATCCTCTGGCTCCGGAGGGAGGAGGGAGGGCAGGCAGAGAAGCTGGTGCGGCCAAGGGAAGGGCAGTACAAGGGCTGATGGCACCTTTAATAATAATAATAATAATAATAATAATAATAATAATAATAATAATAAATATACTTAGGTTTTTGGTTAAAACTTGTATCTGTTATATAATACCTGGCAATGTTTTTATAATGTTGACTGTGCCTGGTGTTTCTGAAGAACAACCACCACCACCACCACCTTTGAGCTGCAGAGCTGGAAGGGACCCTATGGATCATCAAGTCCAGCCCCTCTCAAGGAGGCCCCGTGGGGAATCGAACTGCCAACCTCTGGCTCCACAGCCAGAGGCCTAAGCCACTGAGCTAATAATCACGTGTCATCAAGTCGATTGGGACCCTTTTCAGAGTTTTCCAAGTAGAGATTACGGAGAAGTGGTCTGCCATTCCAATTTTTTAAGGGGCATCTTGGGCATGTGCAGCTGGCCCAAGGCCACATAGGCTGGCTCTACTCCCAGGAGTCCCAGTGGGGAATCGAATTCCCAACCTCAGGCTCCATAGGCAAAGCTAGCCAGCTTTTGTTACAGACTGAAAATTTTAGCACAGTTCAAAGCTGTTGTGGAGACTCTGTGTGGCACAGTGGGTAAAGTAACAGACTAAAACTCTGAACACCAAGGTTCAAATCCTCTCTTGGCCCTGGGAACTTATTCCAACTTGACAGCACATAACAAAAACAACAACACTTTTGTGGGCTAGTTAATTAGTGACATGTTGTCAAATCAGAACCAACTTGCAGTGACCCTAATAGATGAGTGAGATTTAAGGATTGGTTTTGCCAGTTCCACTCCCCCAGTGAGTTTCCATGGCCAAGTGGGGATTTGAACCCTGGTCTCTAGAGTCCTAATTCGTCACTCTATCCACTGCACCACACTGGGTACTAGAGTTTGCATAGTTAAGCACAGAAATTGGTTAATTTTGTGGGCTATGAAGCACAATTAACCCATTTTTAGTTGGGCTTTCTTCACTACGGTTTGCAAATCAGGTTTAGAGCTAACAAACCCAGGGTTGGGCCTATTTCATTGAATCCAGACTTGGATATGCTTAGAAAGCACCCATCAAATAGGACTTCAATTAGTCATGTGCTATATGCCTCATTGAATTCAATGGGTTTACTCTAACCATCACAATGTCTGGATCCAAACTACTGCTTCAGAAACAAAGCTCCTTCTGTTCTGTCAAGAGTTCTGGTTAATCTGCACAAAGCAACCACGGCCAGTGAAGGAAGGGAGTCCAGGTACGCCATTTGGATTAATCACACACATTGTACTTGAGAGAGAGCTCTTAGCAGGATTCTAGGATGGCTTTCCCCAAATTAGTTCCTGCCAAAGGTTCTAGATTTCAATTCCCATCAGCACCAGCCAGGACTGCTGGCAGTCCAGAGTCCTGAGGGTAGTAAGCTATAGCATTTGGAGGATAAGACTGATGTGGAAGATGGCTCTAGAGCAGACGTGGGCAAAGCACACCTTTCCAGACATTGTTGAATCAGCATGACCATCAATCCTTGCTGTTGGCTATGCTGGAGGAGAGTGGCCGCCCAGCAACATCTGGGGGGGTCTGTCCTCAGCCTAGTAGATCCTTTAATGGCAAAGTTGACTTAGAATGGAAGACAAGCTAGCATCAGGATAGTAAATCCCAGTCGTGGAGTTAACAGTTATAAAACAGGACACATTGTGTGACAAATGTACTGCTACAAGCTTGCTGAAATTCCCTCTCCTATACAAAAAGAGGATACTCTTGATGTAGTGGACAGAGATGGACGAGGACTCAAGAAATATGGATTCAAATCTCTGCTCAGCTATGGAAACGAACGGAGGGGAGAAGTGGTAAAACCACTCCTTGAATATCTCACTTGTCTTGAAAGCCCTGTTAGGGTCATTATAAGTTCATTCTGACTTAAACACCCATAACAACAACATACAAAAAGATACAGCAGCCTTGTTCTTTATTATACTTGGGCCCCCTGGTCCTCCTCCATCAACCCACAGCAACTGGAGCCCCTGCTATCAACTTCACGGCATTCTCTGGATTCTTGCTGTGATCGCTAGAGAGTCTGGTTTGAAAACTCACAACCCTGAAGAGAAATTGGGCCTGATGGGCCGTAAGCCACTGGTCAGTGTTATTGTCAATCTGTACTGCCTATAACAGCCTGAAGTGGGTCTAAACACAGCTATTGAAGGAGTGCTACATAATCGGATTTTAGCTGGTTAATCTAGTTATACCCTACCTGGGTCATGTACACATAGAAGCATGAAATCCATCTCTCTGTGACACCCTTTCCATCCCCCCCTCTCACATGCAAATACCCGGCCCTGAAGTTTTCAGAGAAGTGGTCATCTGTTCCACCAACAACATTAAAAACAACAGTATGTGGCACCTTTTAGATGTCTGCAGAAGTAGGTTGCAATCCACTGAGACTCATGCCAAATGTATGCTTGTTAGTTTTCAAGGTATATTAGTTCTGGGTTGATGGATTAATTATGCAGGGGGTGGATAAAGGGCATAGAGGGAAGCTCTTTTCCCTCTCATGCAATACCAGAAACAGGGGGCATCCACTCAAATTGAGTGTTGGGAGAGTGAGAACAGACAAAAGAAAATATTTCTTTACCCAGTGTGTTGTTATTCTGTGGAACTCCTTGCCACAGGATGTGGTGATGGCATCTGGCCCAGATGCCTTTAAAAGGGGACTGGACAGATTCCTGGAGGAAAAGTCCATCGTGAGTTACAAGCCATGATGGGGATGTATAATCTCCAGGCTTAAAAGGAAGGTACCTCAAAATGGCAGATGCAGGGGAGGGGTATCAAGAGACAGGTATCTAGTTGTCTCGTGTGCTGCCAGAGGCATCTGGTGGGGCCACTGTGAGATACAGGGAGCTGGACTAGATGGGCCCTTGGCCTGATCCAGCAGGTCTCCTCTTATGTTCTTAATGTTCTTAAGGTGCCTCAAGACCTTTGTTTTTCTTGTTGCAGTCGTGTGAGGACTTTTAATTGTCATCATTACTATGATTTTAATAATTTAATTCCAGCCTAAATGGATAGGTTTGGTTGTCTTTTTACTGATGACCTGGTAGGAAAGGATGCCTATTCTTGTAAGAAAAAACACACATTTGTGCTGCCTGTTGTTTACAGTTGTTATTTCACTATAGAGGTGATAATTACTTCATTATATTAGTTCTAAATAAATGTGGCAACTTTTGACACAAACTAGTAAAGTGGAAAAACATCAAGACAGTCTACTGATACAGTATTATGTGTGTGACGTACCGTCAAGTCAAAACCGACTTATAATAAGGCTTTCAAGGTAAGTGAGATATTGTGTTTTTACCAGTTCCACTCCTCCAGTGTGTTTCCATGGCTGAGCGGGGATTTGAACCCTGTTCTTCAGAGTCCTAGTCCATCACTCTACCCACTACACCACACTGGAAAATTATAGTGTACTGATAGCCCTGTCTTATGCCTATTTATTGTCATGCTGTATTTGATAAGGCTTACTCATAAGTTGCTGAGTATAGAATGGTAAACAGAGAGGGCAATCCTAAGCAGCTAGGGTAGACAAAGTGTATATTGCCTAACTGTAACTCCCAGCATTCCTTACCATTGGTTTCGTTGGCTAAGGTTGATAGAAGTTGCAGTTGAACAACATCTGGAGGACTGCCTTGGTGTAGAGCAGTGGTTCTCAACCATGAGTCCCCAGATGTTCTTGGACTCCCAGAAGCTTTTACCGCTAGCTTTGTTGGCCAGGCAGCCTGGCTAGTTCTTACAAAAATGCAGCTTGCAGAATGGTGGCAACCTATGTATCCAGAACCAAAACTGACAAGACTCGTCCCTCTTTCATAGTTGTATACAAGAGGGCAATGCTGCTTTTAATGCAAAGATGATTGCTTTTCAAACAAGCATGAAGGTGCCTTGCTATCTCCCGGCTACTCTAGTCAGGAAACTAGGCTACAAATCCATGCTTGGCCATGAAAACTTACAGGATGGGGTGGCACTTATAAAACCACTCTTTGAACATCTCACATACTTTAGGATCGGCATAAGTCAGAAGTGACTTAATGCAACACAACACACACACTAGTGGCAACCATTTTAATTAAAGCACAGCAGCGGTATACTGAATCTCCTTATGGAAACAAGTAAGACCATTAATCCACCTAGCTCAACATCATCTGATTGGTATGACTCTCCAAGGTGTCACATGATTATTTCCCTCAAATGTCTGTATACAAAGAATATGCTCTGGCAATGAGCTGTATCTTTTTCCTATACCCATGTTATTCAGAATGTGTATTTGTAGTGTTACGGTACTGTATTTCAAAGATGTGTATGTGTGTATCCACAGAGTTTATTTTATATACTTCTAAATTCTAGGTTGGGTTTTTTTCTTGGTAGGAACAACTTTATAGAATAGCCAAAAGCAAAAGAAAACAGGATTCCTGTACATCTAATAGATGTGTTAAAAAAATAAACACCAGATGTAACTGCAGGTTTAAATCTAACCTTCTTTTCTCTATGTCTGCTGACATTTTCACAATCCTAATCCTATTAAAAGTGCCAGAGATCTACTCTGTTCAGTACATAGTCACCCTTTGGTGCTGTCCAATCATTTATCCTTACATAAATTTTCTATTGCTGCACTTACATCTATTTCTTTCCATTGTCCTTACTCAATTTTTGCACTGTTTCTTTTGAAGCTTTGAAAAATCACTGCTCTCCCGACCCAAGTCAAGCAACTTAGCTATGATTTTCAAATGAAGCATGTGTCATATTTCATCACCTCCTTCTTTCCTTACATATAACTGTGATTTCAATATTTTCTGATCTTACTCTTGCTCGTCTATCCATTCATTCTTTCCCCTACTATTTAGACAATTTTTAATTCTGCCGCAAAGACTTACTTTCTGACATTGTTTTCCTCTTGTATTTTCCCCTCAGCCACAAAAAAATAAAAAATAAAAGTGGTCTGTGAGTCAATCTGTAGCCTTTTTTCCCTCGTGAAAACTCAATTACAATTTTAAGCAGGGAACGGCTGGCCTTTTTCAGCCAACTGCCGTCAACTGCCAATTCCAGGTCACTATGTTGTTGCTAATGTTCCATTCTTACCTGAGAGCTTTGCTTATCAGCAGCTCTCATCCACATACATATATATATGTTTTTTAGGTGGAATAGCTATTTAATTTTGGGTTTTCCCCACCTGTTTTATTTTACAAAGTACAAATTGGTTGCACATCTATAGAAAAGGAGAAGAGTATCAAGCCTGCAAAAACCTCTACTATTCCTCTGGATAGACTTGTTTCATTGCCTTGTTCACTGTCATAGTGTGGTCATCGAATTTCCCATGGGAGGATCAATGAATACTTTATAATAAAAATGCAGAATATCAAGACCTGGAATGGTCAGAATCCTGTTAATTATGCTGATGGGGGGGGGTAACTCCATTGGTATAAATGTCATTGGCAAACTGCTGCCAGTTAAGATGTTGGTTCTGCTTTTCCCCATCACACAGCATGACTTGGTGTAGCTAAAATCAGTCCTGACTTTGTAGCTGGTGGCAACTCACTCCTGAGATATATGACAATGGAGCTATGTCAGCATAGGTTTTCTAGTACAGAATACTAATTTGGCAAGCAGATTTTTAAGTCTAGTGTGATACCAGACTGCATTCTCTCATTTTGTTGATGCAAAACGTTGCTTCATTTTTTGGTGTGGTTTTACTGCCATAGGGCATTTGCCAGAGCAGGGTGTGAATTATCCTTTTGTCTGCAGAAGGTGAAAGAAATACCACCCGATAGCCTTGTTATCTCTGCCTCCTGTAGACTCTACACTCCATTTTGCTTTGTTGAGCCAAGGGCATTCCTTTGGCCTAATTTTTGAACTATTTGCCTTAATTCAAAGTTTGATACTATCTTTGCCTGCTGAAGGGTATTCAAATACTCTGGAGAATTCAAATGCGGTCTTATCTATAAAATTCTAGTGATCCAGCAAAGGTATGGCCCTACCTAGGTCTGTGCTGCTGTGAGTGGACCACACTGCCATTTGCCCATTTTTTATAATTACTCCTGAGAAGTCTTTACTTGCCTGTCTCCCTTAAAGGGATTTGAGGATTGTGCTGCTTATTAAACCACAACTCAAGATGTGGTGGTGGTGGGAAATTACATGTGGATTTACGCAGCAAAAGCTGCCCTTATTTGTAATTGATTGGATCACAGGCTACTCTTTTAATTTTAAAACATTTTATGACCACCCCATATATTACCCAGATAAATTATTGTTAATGGGTGTTTTAAAAGGCTGTGGATAAATAAACTATAATTCTCCATGCAAATATGTTGGTGAGGAATGTTGAAATGTAGAATGTCCAATTCTTTTATAATTAGGATTGCCAGATGACTAGAAAAAAGAATCCACTTCTGATCCCCTTTTGTGTTTTGAACAGGAATATGATGGACAGTAATCAACGGGGGTAGGGGTGGGGGTAAAGAATAGCATTAAACATCACCTGCTAACATCTGCCCATTAAGCTGCTCCATTACTTGTCTGGTCAGTGAATGCGTTTAAAAGCCGACAACTTCATTGGAAATTGTTGAATCAGACTGGAGTGAAGAAAAGGATGTGATTACTACATGGAGAAACTCCTTCTGCTTTTTACCAAGGTTCTCCCTTTCCACTGACTGGCAAACCTTAAATGAGTAATTATTAAAAATCAGAAGGTAAAGCATGCATGATAAAAGATCTTCGTAGCCAATCAGTCACCCAAAGGCTGCCTGCACAAAAAGGCTTTTACTTCCTGGTGGAAGACCACCACTGAGGGGGACAGCCGGGATCCTCCTGCAGGTTGCTCTACAACATGGAGCAGCAACCGAGAAGGTTTTCTCACTGTGAAATGTGCCTCTGGGTGTGTCAAGACCTCCTTAGAGCTTCCCTCACAGATCTCAGTGTCTGGATGGACTTGTGTGGGAGAATGTGGTCTTTTGGATAGTGGTGTTACACAGCTTTATGGGTGATAGCCAATACTTTAAACTGGGCCCAGAAACAGATTGGTAGCTGGAACAACTGTCCAGGAGTTGTATGTGGCCAATAACAAGGTCCCTCCAGCGTTCTACTTTGGCATTGGTTGAGTTTTATGAACATTCTTTGAAGGCATTCTCATATAAAAATAAATCAATGGATGAACTTAAAGGTTTAGAAATAAACAAAATGTCTCAAGATATGGAGTAGGGCAGCCAAGTGCAAAAGAGGGCAGAAGCAAGAGCTTCAGCAGGTGTGTCGTGTCTCTTTTTTATATCTACCTACCCTATATGTAGGTTCTTCTTCGTGGCCTCTGTGAATGCACACAATTGGGTTGTTCTGCGCCTGCGCTGAACGTCTCGGAAGTTTCTAGAGCTTAAAAACACATGATTAGTGGGACATTTCCCCGTGGAGCGCATGCTCCGCCCATCCTAGATCCCCTCAGTTCCTTTTTTCCGCCGTGTTGTTTAGACGTGTTTCGGAAGAATAGAGCATTTGTCAATTGAGCTTTCAGATCTATCGTTTTTCAAATTTTACCTCTTTATTTCTAATTAATCAATCAACGTTCCCCTGTAAGTTTGTTCTATTTTTATCTAGCCACGTTTTTCGCTTTTCTTTCCCCCCTCCCCCGCTTCTCAAGCCATTTTCCCTTTTCCCCGCTCTTTATGGCCTCGCCCGGCCAGTTTAAGAGGTGCGTCGTTTGTGCGAACAAAATACCTTTAACCTACGACCATGACCGCTGTTTATTTTGCCTGGGTGAACAGCATCCCACCCATTCTTGTGCGGCGTGCAAGAGATTAACAAAGCCGGCCCTCAAACTTCGGCTTCAGAGACTGAGATCCTACCTTTGGGAGAAGTCTCTCAATCCTCCATCGGCTTCTATGGAAACAACACTGTCCCCAGATCCTCAGGTAGCGCGGCAAATTCCACCTCAGCCTGCTCCCGGTTCAGTGACTCCCTCTCCACATCCTAAGGAGAAGTCCGAGAAAACGAAATCAGCATCATCAGATAAGACATTTCAGGGCTCTTCACCTCCGGTATCGTCCTCCTTTCGAAATCAACAACAACAACAACCACGCCAGTCCTTTCGCCGACCTCAGAAAAAGGGTAAGCAATACCCGTAAGCTCCAATTACCACTATACTATCTTCGAGCTCAATTCCAAACAAGACTAAACCCATTTTTTCATACATGGCAAGCTATAACTAATGACCAGTGGGTCCTCTTTATCATCAAATATGGTTATCTTATAGAGTTTAAATCCCCTCCACTAATTGGAAAAGTCAAAGATACCCCATACTCTACAGTTCTTCAAGAAGAGGTTTCTCTGCTTCTTCAGAAACAAGCCATAATCACAGTCCCTTCATCTGACCTGCATGACGGCTTTTATTCAAGTCCAACATCTCCTTGGGCTCATGGCATCGACAACCTCAGTCATTCAACATGCTCGACTCAAAATGAGATCGCTACAGTCATAGTACCTGTCATTATTCAATCCTATGACCATCCATCTATGAGACTAACAGTAACACCAGAATTAGCCCGACAGCTCACCTGGTGGACGTTTCTCCCGAACCTACTCGTCGGACGACCCTTTATGCCCCTCCAGCTAACGGTGCAAGTTACCACCGATGCCAGCCCATCAGGCTGGGGAGCACACTGCCTCCATTACAAAATTCACAGCCTATGGATAAATCAAGAAAAACTATTACATATCAATCATCTCGAGCTTCTAGCAATTATCAGAGCTTTCCATGCTTTCCTGCCACTCATCACAGGACGTGCAGTTCAGCTCGCCATGGACAATACTACTGCTCTATACTATGTAAACAAGCAAGGAGGTACTCATTCTCTGTCCCTTCTATACCTCACCATCGAGCTATGGGAATGGTGTTACCGACATCACATCTTCCCGATAGCAGTACATATCTTCACGGAAGAAAATTACATTGCAGATTACCTCAGTCGTCTGACATCGAGAACACACAAATGGTCTTTGAACGATACCATCTTCGATCGTCTCTGCCGTTGATGGGGCATACCGACCATCAATGTCTTTGCTTCGAGTGAAAATAAATGGAAAGCATTCCTCTCCTTCGCTGACTCAAATAACTTACCTGTCACACCGGTTTCCTTGAAAACTTTACTTACCTTTCTGCTTCACCTGTTTAATTTTGGACTATCCTATTCCACCTTAAAGGTCTATATTTCGGCCATCGTTGCTCATCAACCTGTTAACTCTAAATCAGCTAAACATTTGTCTCACCCAACTGTAAAAAAGTTTCTCAAGGGACTTAATAATATTCGTCCACCACATCAACATATTATCCCTCAATGGTCTTTACAGCTTGTCCTCAATGCTCTTATGCGTCCACCTTTTGAACCGATGGCCTCTTCCCAATCTCAAATTGTTATCGTTGAAGACTTCCTTCCTCGTAGCAATAACATCCGCTAAACGAGCTAGTGAACTCGCTGCCTCCGCTCTGATCCACCTTTCCTCCAGTTCCATCCGGATAAGGTCACGTTGTATTTTGATGTTTCCTTCTTGCCCAAAATTGTATCTGACTTCCACCTTAATCAGCCAATCATCTTACCAACTCTCTTTCCGTCACCATCAACACCTCTCGAGCGCATGCTCCATTCATTAGACGTAAGACACTCTCTTGCCTTCTATATTGACAGGACCAAAGCCTTTAGGAAAACAAATAGACTTTTTCTATGCTTCCATGGTCCTCACAAGGGAGCGCCAGCTTCCCCACAATCTATCTCTAGATGGATCATCCAAACCATCTCTTTGGCCTATGAGTTATCAGGCAAACCACCTCCTGATCATCTAACAGCACACTCCACTAGAGCGCTGTCAACGTCTACTGCCTTCCAGCGTGGGATTGAAATACCTCACATCTGCCGTGCAGCAACATGGTCTACTCCATCGACCTTTGTCAGACATTACCGTTTAGATGTCAGAGCACGGAGTGACACTGGATTTGGCAGAACTGTCTTGGCATCCTTCCTACCGTGACGTCCTGCCATCCGGTAAGTGAGCTTGCTAGTCACCCAATTGTGTGCATTCACAGAGGCCACGAAGAAGAAAAGGAGGTTACCTACCTGTAACCATAGTTCTTTGAGTGGTCCTCTGTGAATCCACACATCCCACCCATCCTCCCCTCTGTCTGTCACGTTTTATCTTAAATAACTCCTTTACTCGGCGGACAATTATCAGGTACTGAGGGGATCTAGGATGGGGGGAGCATGCGCTCCATGGGAGAACGTCCCACTAATCATGTGTTTTTAAGCTCTAGAAACTTTCGAGATGTTCAGCGCAGGTGCAGAACAACCCAATTGTGTGGATTCACAGAGGACCACTCGAAGAACAATGTTTACAGGTAGGTAACCTCCTTATTTCCAGTGTGAAGTAGAGGATAGAGTGACAGACTAGGACTCTGGAGAACGGGGTTTGAATCCCTGCGTAGTCATGGAAACTGACTGGGAGAGTGGAACTGGTAAAACCACTCCTTCAGGAGAAAGGCAGCCTCAGAATGGTACAAATATAATTCACTAGTAGATGTATATCCTGGATGGGCTTCCATAAGCAAGAGTAGGGAAGAAACTTGCAATGAAGGAAAGATAATGCAAGATTCAAAATCCTAATCTTTAAAACATCAAGACTGCATTAGTTAAAAATATATATATATATGTTGTCATGATTCCCTGTAATATTTATACTTGTAAGAACTAATCACAGATAGGCTGAAACAACAGGAGGAACGGTCCTCTTGTCGTCCCTGCACAATACCTTCGAAAAACACATTCTCTTTACATACATTATCTCTACTCGTTCAACAACAACCCTGTGAGGTATGCAAGCATTACCTTAAACATGGTTGAAGGTGAGAGAAATTTACATTTGTACGGCTGAAGGATTGTGGCTTTCAGCTGAAGTAATAAACAAGGAAGGTTTCAGAGAAAATGTGGGTCTGAGGTTATTACATTTCAAAATAATCAAAGCGCAAACCTGCATTCTTTTGCAAGCCCAAGAACAAAATATACAAAACAATGTTTTATTTTGATAAGATGCATGATGCTTGGGATAAAAAATTGGCAGCCAGAGCAGGGTGTGGGTGGGAAAGGCAGTATTGGTATTAGTACAGCAGCAGTTAAACTGAGCACAAATTCTCAGCTGAGAGGAGGGAAAAAAATCATTGTATAATATGTTTATTGGACTGAGGAATGTGTTACTATAAATACACATAAGCAATGCTCTAAAATGTCTCTTTAGTTAACCACTTTTTTTTTCCTGCTGGCTAACATCTCTTCCAGTTCAGAAATTATGTCTGATTTCTAAACAACATCTTGAACCCACTCCTCCTGTTAATATTCATTAAAACAATCCTACTTTCTTCTTCTTTTTTCAGAGAAAGAGAGGCACACCCATGATTTAAAACTAATGTCGTAAAATTAAGCTGAAATTAGGGTAAGAGAAAAGGGCCACTTGGATGTGCATACACATGTTTGCTGAAATCCTGTTGCTTAGTGCAGTCAGTTGTGCTACAGTAGGCCCATTGAATCAATGGGGATTTGATGAGTCAACTCCTCTGTAACTTCCATTGATTTGAATGGGCCTACTCTTGTTGCAACTCACTATGCTAAGCAACAGGCTTCCAGCTCTCCTCCTGCTATGATCCTTTGTCTCATATTTGAACCGGAATCCTCAGGTATGAAGAGGCATGGGGGTGAGGGAGGGAGAATTTCACAAGTGTGCCATAATGTTCCAACTTTATTTTTATTTTATTTTTATTTATTAGATTTATATACCGCCCATCTAGAACGTATCTACTCTGGGTGGTTTACATATAATATAAGAATAAAAATCACCAGTTTACTCATGAATAAGATTTACCCGGTTTATGCGCGAGTAAGGATGCAGTAGCAGTGGACAGTGGTGATGGTATCGGCAGGAGGGAAAAACACTGGGGAGACAAAAGGGACGTAACCCCTCCATTTTACTGCCTTTCTCCCAGGAAGTCCTCACCTTTTCTTGCAGCTGTCATTTAGCTGGCTCCCCTGGCTTTCCTTTTTATTTGTAGTTAAATAAAGTAAGTGGCATATTGAAAAATAAATGCATCCACCTAGTATGGTATTAGAACTGTGCCGCATCAGTTAAGGAAATATTTTTTAAAAGAAGACAAAAATAGAAGAGGGGGTTTCTCCATCCACCCCCTTTAATGTCACAACCCACCTATTATGTCACAGGGTTGTCACCTCTGATAATGCCGCCCACAGCTCCATCTGGGTGCAAACCATCCAAACAAGCTACACAATGAGATAATTAGGGTTGCCCTGGATTGTACCAAAAAGAATAAATGCCCTTGCGCTGTGCCAGAAAGGTGTGCAACAGCTCTTAAAGGGCAGGCTGGATCGATCTAAGTAGAAACACATGTAGTCATCGTAATTTGGTTCAAACCAAACTGTACAAACTGCTATAGATATATATATTGCTCCCCCTTCCTCTCTCTCTCTCCCTCTCCCTCTCCCTCTCCCTCTCTCTCTCTCTCTCTCTGCCTGTATAGATTTCAGACACACAGTTGGGGATAGGAATTGTGGGGAAATGGGGTATATTGTATGAGTGACATCCATATCTGTGTAGAACTGCACATGCTGAGGCAAAGGGATTTGAGGGTCTCATTACAATCTCAGAAGCTGTAATTGGAGAGAAACATTCATGGCTGCAGATGTCAGGGCAACTCCCCACTGCAGAATATTCTAATAGAAGATGGATGACAACCTGCAAAGATGCCCCAGGTCGCTTTGGGCCAAACACTCTTTCTTAGCCAGACCTGCCTCACAGGATTGCTGTATGGATAAACTGAAGAGAAGGCGAGCCAAGTTTCTCTCCTTCATCTCACTGGAGAAAAAACAGGATATTCATTCATTCACTCATTCACTCATTCACTCATTTATTCCACTTCTATTACATAATTTAAAGTTACTATAAATGCTTTTTAATTTAGCACTGTATACCCATTCCATTTGGAGGTATGTCTAATGCAGTGTTTCCCAACCTGGGGGAGTCACAAAGTGTTTTCTCTGTGGCCGCAGCTCACCTTATATGGGTTGTAGGTAAAGGTTAAAGGTAAAGGTTCCCCTTGACATTTAGTCCAGTCGTGTCCGACTCTAGTGCGCGGTGCTCATCCCCGTCTCCAAGCCGTAGAGCCAGCATTTGTCTGTAGACAGTTTCCGTGGTCACATGGCCAGCGCGACTAGACATGGAATGCCGTTACCTTCCCATCGTGGTGGTACCTATTTATCTACTCGCATTTGCATGCTTTCGAACTGCTAGGTTGGCAGGAGCTGGGACAAGCGACGGGAGCTCCCTCCGTCGCGTGGATTCAATCTTACGACTGCTGGTCTTCTGACCTTGCAGCACAGAGGTTCTGCAGTTAACCCGCAGCGCCACCACGTCCCTTGATATATGGGTTGTAGCCGTTGTCAAATAATTTATTCCTTGCCCTTTCAGAGCAGGATATGACAGGTAGCGTGTATGCATATGTGTGAGAAAGCGGCACTTTGGGGGAGAAAGAAGACTCTGCTTTCTGAGAAGGGATTACTGTAACCCATTAAAAATGCTTTCTAATGCAAATATGGTGGTGGGACCACAGGTTACTGGGTTATTACTGAAAGGGATCATGACTCGGAAAAGGTTGGAACCACTGGTCTAATGGTTTATACAAGATATTAGTGATCCAATACTCATTTAGTTCCATTCTTCCTAATGTTGAACTCCCAGGACATAATAATTCGAATTGGAATTTACCATTGTGTAGCCTTAGGTGTATCTGCACTGGGATTTTTGTGCTTGATTTACTGCCCAGAATTTTTGCAGGTATCGGCCCCGAGACATGGGTAGGCTCCTGCTTCACTGTAAGACTCAGTCACAAAAGTACTACGGATCCTGTGATGCATGCTGTTTTTGGAGTTTCATTTTAGGAACCAACAGGTGGGCTGGTAAATTTTATTATTATTATTAGTTTATTATTATTAGTTTTATTTGTGTGCCACATTTTTCCCAACAAAGGGACCCAAGGCAGCTCACAGCACTAAAATTCACACAATAAATATTAAAAGACAAATTAAACAATATATGATTTAAAATAAAATTAAAAGATTAAAACATGAAAAACATGGAAACATTAAAATTATCTGCTAAAATGGGTTTCAGGGATTCAGTTGTAATTGCTAAAAGCCTGCCCGAAGAGATGGGTCTTTAGTTTTTTTTGGAAGGATAAAAGGGAAGGGGCCATCCTGATCTCCCGAGGGAGAGCGTTCCATAGGCTGGGGAGCTGCCCCAGAGAAGGCCCTCTCCCGTGTCTCCATCAGCTGGGCTTGTGCTGGCAATGGGGCTGAGAGGAGGGTCTCCTCTGCTGATCTTAATCGCCGAGAAGGTGCCTATAGGGAGACACGGTCCTTCAGGTATCCTGGACCCAAGCTGTATAGGGCTTTATAGGTAATGGCCAGCACTTTGAATTGGGCCTGGAAACGGACTGGTAACCAGTGCAGTTCTTGTAACAGGTGCGTTATATGTTCCCTGTAGCTGGGCCCAGTCAGTAGTCTGGCTGCAGAGTTTTGCACCAGCTGAAGTTTCTGAACTGTCTTCAAAGGCAACCCCACATAGAGCGCGTTACAGTAATCCAAACAGATTATTAATGAAGGAATGACGATAACCCAGTGCAAAAGCAGTGTAGCTATTTTGTGGCTAGTGGCAGAGGTTATGTCATGTTAACCGAGCACCTGCAAAAAAAAAAGCAAACCATAAGACAGTTAAGTACCTTGTACAGTCAATGCAAACATACTTAAGGAGGTTTAAGCTATTGCTGGGGTATTAATAGCAGAGATTTCTTTAAAAGTAATACTTAAAAGCCAGCCTTGATTGAAATAATCTTGTCCCACAGGACCTTTTTGAGATCCTTTTAGTGAAAAAGGCAAACATAAACAGCCCAATAATGACATCAGAAAGCAACGAGGATTATGCCTTTAATCACCTTTTAAAATAAATTTGAAACTGCTTGAAATATCCGTGGCTTGATGTGCTGGAAAACATCCAAAGAAAAGGATTTTGCACCGTTGGAAGATATTTTGATGAAAGAAGTCATTGTTTCCACAATTTAAGAAGGAATTAGAACAATGCTTCCTGCTGGCAACCCAAACCAGGCTGTATTGCAATCTTTTGCACTGACTGACCACGGCAAGGCTAATTCATGTTACAATGCTATCTGTCAAAAGAAAATCTATGGTAACTGAAAGTTCTGGTCATAATGCAACTATGCCTGAAGTAGTTCTCATAAAGGCCAAATGGTCTGTGTGACTTTCAGTAAAGGAGCCAGGCTGAGTCCTGCCCACATCTGCTACTTCTTTGTGCAGAGACGTCTTGCCTAGAGAAAATGTGTGTGTATAGCTGCTGCAAAAGATTATGTGTATGCCATCATTCTCTAGGTACCTAAATTGCTACTTGCCATTCATAAAACTCAGCCTAAGAACTGAGTATCAAAAAAGCAAGTTCCTAGTCCTTATGATTGCTTGAGAAATAGGTGAACATTGCTAGCAGTCAGATTTCTGGTAGCTGGACATGTAGCTTCAGTGTTCTATGTAAATCTATGCTCCTGCTTCCATTGACTGGCAAACCAGAATAAATCAGGTAAAATATCAGAAATCCTATGCTCTTGCTCACTTCGCATAAGTTATATAAATTGCAGAACTCAGCTTGAAGTAGAATTTTGATTGCAAATTTTAACACACAATTACACCTCAGTGTAGCCTGTACACGCTCCTGTACGTAGCAGAACACAGCAACAAAACACAGTACAGTAGCAGTGGCTTTATAAAGGCATAGTATGTCTTGTTTCTTATGATTTGAGCTATTCTGCTGTTACAGGAGGAGTCGGGATAATCATTAATTTTGCCAGAGACAGCCAGAATATTTTTCTTGGTTTGTGTCTCCCCCCTTGTTTTGTTATCTTCTCTTTGATGCATCCTTTCCATCCAACAAGTTGAGCTTTTCAGCATGGAAAGTCTTTGCTTAAAATGTTTCTGGATGATCTGCAGAAATTGCATCTATATTTTCAGTCTTGTTCTCTTGTCATGAATTGTAGAAGTTAAACACACACACACACACACACACACGAGATCCTCAGGTAATAGAACTCATCATATTTCATGTGTTGGATCGCAGGTGGTCTAATTATCCATTCATTTGAATATCATGCTTAGGATTTCTCACATCTTTTTCTTCACAAAAAGCAGCAACGAGTTTCTCCACCCCCATCTAGTTCAGGGGGGTTGATTATTTAGTTGGCCCCTATACGCATCCGCCTGAGTATTCAGATCTGTCAGTCTTCTGATTGGGGAGCTCTAGACTGTGTGGAGGTGTGAGGGGGGATCTTTTGCCTGAGCTATCCTGATTGTGGAAAATGTCACTATCCCAGAGTCTCAGCTAGTCATGTTTGCCTCATTTCACCATTGGGTTAAGAGCTGGCAAATCACCAAAAATATCTTTGGTTCTAGGCTGACTTCCATTTCATCTTGATTTATTTCCACGGGTTTTTAATGCTGGTTGCCGTCAAGATTTAGTTATGAATTAATTGTCTTCTTGCTTGTAACTCACCTTGAGATCTAGTGATTTTGAGGAGAACCTCCCCATTCCTCCCCTGCCCCCAAATGCATCTTGGAACTTCCCATCATTGTGTTTTTCCTTAGTATAGAATTCAAATAAATTAATAATGTAACGTCTACTTTGGTCTTGATTTACAGGGGGGGGGGGCTAATTAAAATGTTCTCAGATTGTAGGCACTTTTGTGCCACTGTAACCAAAATGCTGACCATGAAATACAAAGTTGTGCTCCTTGACTGAGATATTAAGCAAATTTGTTTACGAGTCCTCCTTTTTGTCCTTTGCCTATGGGCCAGAAAAGACAAGGCGCTGTGCAGACGGCCAGTGCAGGACCCCTTCTATAGCTCTCTGGTCTGTGTAGTTTTTATCAGACACTGACAAGCTGCCAGGTTGAGATGCTTCCCTCTATAACCCCAGAGGCTTGAGTCTTATTATTTTTCCCTAAATGACCATTGACACCCTAAATATACTGAAAAACATCTCATGTAATCTAATGCTGACCCTTTGTGGCATGATCACAGGTACACAGAATATACCATGTAGCTCAGATTGGTTAATATTAACCTCCGTAAGGCTACATTTGCCTACGAATTATTCACTTTTTAATCATCATCATGTGCCATCAAGTCAATTCTGACTGACAGCTACCCTTTTCAAGGTTTTCCAGGTAGAGAATACACAGCAGTGGCTTACCGTTCTCATCTTCTGGGAGCATCCTGGAACTGTGCAGCTTGTCCCAGGCCACACAGCCTGGCATTTCTCCCTGGAGGCACAATGAGGAATCGAACTCACAACCTCTGACTCTGTAGCCAAAGGCCTAAACCACTGACCTATCCGGCCAGCTATTCACTTTTTCACAAGTGTGCAATTCTTCACTTTCAATATATTTGGCAGAATAGACAATTCCGGTCATAATGCCCTTTTAGAAGGGTAACACTTTCATGAACACTCTGTGAATTTGCCCAGAGTAGAAATCCACCAGGAATACAGGATATTGTATTTGGGAATGGGTTGTATCTCATGGCAGAGCAGACGCTTTGCATTTAGAAGGTTCTATGCTCAATCCCTAGCATTTTCAGGCAGGACTAGGAAAGAATTACTGCCAGTCACAGTTGACATTACTGGGCTGTACAGACAAGGGGGTCTGATTCAGGATAAGGCTACTTCTCGTGTTCCTATTATGTTGGTCAGTTTTCTTCTTTGTATACAGAAAAGCACTGACAGTGGCTTGCTATATCAATACCACAGCCCGCTAATGTGTGTACTGATCTTTCAGGCACCTTTGGTGAAGCTTCTAAAAGCCCTCTCCAGTTATTATTTTTTCATGTGCTCTGAGTCATTCCTAGCAGTTCAAATAAGGTTCTGCAATGACTCATCATGAGGAGAGACGTATTATCAGCTGAAGCATCTAGACAGTACGGACACGCACAGATCCCGCTTGGCTGGCAGTGGAGCATCTTTGCTGTGAAACTTGCATTATGTGCTGTCTCTCCTGTGTACTTTTCAGAACAGATTCCCATCAATGAGAACCTGCAGGGGGATACACAGATGTGTTTATATGATATAATAAATATTAGAAAACCAACTGATTTTGTCACCAAGTTCTGGTGCCTAGATGCCATGCCTCTAAGGCAGAAATGTTCCTTTCAAGTATAATGTTGGAATTTTTGCAACCTCGCAGGCTGCCTTTAGCAACTTTGGCTAGAAGGGACCTTTCTGGCCTGGGGTGACTGTCAATCTATCCAGCACAAACCAATTGTTTTTCCCCTGCCTCTAAATTCAAAGAGAGCCCCACCTCCTGTATTCTCTTTCCCTCTCTGTAGTCTATTGACAGCTGTTGTTGAAAACAGTCATATGTGTTAGTTTGACATTTGATCTGTTCACAACTGTTATTAAAAGAAAATAGTTTTTATTAGAGATGGGAACAAATTAAAAAACAAATCACAAAATTCATTCAAAAATTGCTAATTCATGTATTTGTATTCATCTGAGACAATGCTCCCAACAAATACGAATCAATGAATTTTAAGTGATTTTTGATTTGTTGATTCATTTGGCTATAAAACAACTCCCCCAGGTACCTAGAGACACCAAAATCACAGAGAAGCTTCTACTGCCTCTCCCCTACAATCCCTCCAAGTTTGGTGAAGATTGGATTTCTCCAGGCCAGCTGCTAAAGGGCACTTTCCTGGGGTACTTGCTTTGTGGATGTATAACTTGGATGTCTGAAACCCAATCTTCACCAAAGTTGGAGGGCTTTTAGATGAGAGGCAGTAGAAGCTTCTCTGTGATTTTGGTGACTATCGGTGCTTGGGGGAAAAACCTTCCTGGGTGGGCCCTCTTTGTGGGTATATAACTGGGATGCCCGAAACCCAAACTTCACCAAACTTGCATGACTTGTAGAGGAGAATCAGGGGAAGCTTCCCTCTGAATTTGGTATCTCTGGGTTCTTGGGGGGTGTTTTATAAAGTCAAAAACAAATTGACAAATTGATTCATCAGAAAAAAATTGTTAATTCATAATTTGTGATTCCTTGACCTTAGCAAATCACGAATCAAAACAAATGACAATTTTTCTGATTCACACCCATCTCTAGTTTTTATTTTCTTCTATTATTGAAGTGCCTCAGAGTAAGTGCCAGTTAATTAGAAAGGAGTGGACTAATTTGGGGAACTTGAAGCTATTGTGCTCTGTGAATCCCTACACTTCTGCTGCACAGCTAGAGGAATTTTACCAAAAATTCAAAACTCTGCAACATATAGGCCAGTAGAAGTCTGACTTAGTTTTACCACATCAACTTCAAGCCCACTGTGGGACAACCAGTAGAAGAAGGTGCAGCACCTAACTCTTTCCAGGGGTTGAGATTCTTCAAGATATCTCTCACACACCATTATGATTTGTTTAAGCTCCTAGTAGGTGGAAGGTGCAGTACTGTTGTGCTTTACAGCTCACAGTCTCTGGTGATGACTTCTGGGGAACTCAAAAAGCTTCCACACTGTGAAATTTTAGCTGGTCCTTCAAAAGGTCTTGCCCATCTTTAGATTATGTGGTTTGCTCATGGACCAAAACAGTGACCTCAGCTTTTGGAACAGCTTATGTTCCTGCTAGATTTTTTTCAGCAGGGCAGATGATTGAGTTCAAACTGACGTTATATCTGTTTTGCCTGAGGGCTAGCATTGGGAGCTCTTCCTGGTTTTACAGCCTGTAACCTCCCTTCTCCATCAGGAACTGGCTTTCTGGAATTTAGTGTCTGTCAAATAATCTGCTGGCGATGCCTGATGCTTCCTTTTTCGACAAAGTCTTGCTTGAGTCTTGCTCCTTGCAAGTTCTGATCTTGGCTTATACATCATGTTCTGCTTTACCATTCAATCTTAAATTATGGAAAAGCCAGTAAAAAACACCAGAGGGTTCTGAAAAAGACTAATTACATCCCAAGGCCAACGAAATTCCATCCCATCTGTTTAAGCAAAATAGTTCACCTCAATTACAGTAAAAAGTAACCTTCTAAAATAACAATCATGTGCTGTCAAGTAAATTCTGACTTACGGTGGCCCTTTTCAGGGTTTTCCAGGTAGAGAATACTTTACCGTTGCTTTCTTCTGGGGGCTCCCTGGGACTATGAAGCTTGCCCAAGGCCACACAGGCTGGCTCTACTTGCAGGAGGCACAGTGGGGAATCAAACTTCCAACCTCTGGTTCCGCAGCCAGATATTTATCCAGTAACCCTTTAGGACACATTATTCTTGTAGCAGAAGAATCTCCGTTTTTCCTTCTCTCGCCCACACCTGCCACTTTAGCAATGTGATATAAATTATGTAAAATGTCTGAAAGTCCTTTCGCTAAGCCACATCACATCCACCTTGGTCATTTCAATATTTTGCTTCGTTTCTGGGTATAGCACCAGACTTCTGTCCTTGGGGGAAAACCTCTAATGCATACACGTATATCTTAAGAGCTTGTGCTATTTAAAGATCATCTCCTCTGTAGCTGAACAAAGCAGCCCCTTTAATGAGCTGCACTATATTGTTTGTTTCAGACAGCAGCCTTCAAAAAGGGGGTCATTTTTAAAACGTTCTCTCCTCTGTGGCAATGTAAAGATTTCAAACCATGTATTCTCGAAGGCTTTCATGGCCGGGATCTGGTGGTTGTTGTGGGTTTTTCGGGCTCTTTGGCTGTGTTCTGAAGGTTGTTCTTCCTAACGTTTCGCCAGTCTCTGTGGCCGGCATCTTCAGAGGACAGGAGTCAGAACTCTGTCTGTGCTCTGGTGCAGTTTGTTTGGATAGTTGAGTATTTATAGCTGTGGGATCAGCTTTTGTCCTTTTCAGGAGATGGGTGAGTGTGGTGATCAGCGTGTTTTTTGTTGTGGGTGTATTGTTGTGATAAGAGGGAGAGATTATCTGTCACTGTGATTGATGGGTGTCGTTAGCTGGTCTTTTGTGTGCAGTGATCACCGGTCCTTGTAGCTGGGTAGAGTTCGTTGACCTTTTGCAGGCTGTATTTTTCAGTGCTGGGAGCCAGGCTTTGTTGAGTTTTAAACTTTCTTCTTTTTTGTTGAAGTTCTGCTGGTGTTTGTGGATTTCAATGGCTTCCCTGTTCAGTCTAACATAATGATTGCTGGTGTTGTCCAGTACTTCAGTATTTTGAAATAGAATTTCATGTCCAGCTTGTTTTAGGGCATGTTCAGCTACTGCCAATTTTTCCGGTTGTTTTAGTCTGCAGTGTCTCTCATGTTCTTTGATTCTGGTGTGGATGCTGCGTTTTGTGGTCCCAATATATACCTGGTCACAACTGCAAGGTATCCGGTATACTCCTGCAGTGGTGAGGGGGTCCCTTTTGTCCTTTGCTGACCGTAATATTTGTTGTATTTTTGTGGTGGCTTGAATACTGTTTGTAGGTTGTGTTTTTTCAAAAGTTTCCCCATGCGGTCTGTGACCCCTTTGATGTATGGCAGAAATACTCTATTTGTGGGTGGCTGTTTTTCCTCTTCAGTTTGGTGTTGTTTTCTTGGTTTGATGGCTCTTGTGATTTCATTCTTGGAATAGCGATTTGCCTGTAGGGCCCAATTCAGATGGTTGAGTTCGGTGCTGAGAAATTGAGCTTCACAGTTCCGATTTGCACGGTCTACCAGTGTTTTGATTATGCCTCTTTTTTGCTGTGGGTGGTGGTTGGAGTTTTTGTGTAGGTACCGGTCTGTGTACCATTTCAAACCATGTTGCATGGCTTTGCTTGTGTGAAACGGACAAATCTCAGCCATGTCCCAAATGCCTGTTACCACTCTTAAGAGGGTATAGCATCAATACGGGTAACCACCTTCATTGAATCTTGTGCCACAACTATGTGGTTCTGTTCTCCTGCCATAGAGGCCAGGATGAAATGCAAACAACACTATTGTTTTTGTAGTCTCTAAAGTAGACTTCATCAGGAAGTGGCGGACTGATAAGCATCCTGGTTTTGTGAGTTGAAAGAAGTGGCTAAAGTATGTTGAGTGCAAATAATCTCTATTAAGTAGCTCTAAGCTTGTCCTCTTATATACCCTATATCTAGAGCACAGCTTCCCATGCGTAGTCATCTTTGTTATTTGTTATATATTGCCTCTGCTCTAATGAGCTCAACAAAGCCTACCTAACTTTCCTCCCCATGCTATGCTTTAAGGTGGGTCAGGCTCAGAAGGCATGGCCCAAGACTATCCAGTGCGTTTCATGGCTCACTAAGGATGAGAACATGGATTTTCCAAGTCATATTCTACTACTATAACCACTGTGCCATACTGCTTCTCATCACACCATGTCTAGTACTGGTATATGCAACCAGGAAGATAGATGTTCCAAGAACCTTCCCCCATTTTTTCCCCTTATAAGAGTAAGTAATGCCTTGAGAAAGCACTTCGTATCCTTTCAGCTTTTCAAGCCAAGGTCATCTTTCCTTTTTAAACAGAGTAAGAAACTCTACCCAGCCACAAGGACGGGTGATCACTGCACACAAAAGACTACCTAACGACACCCATCAATCACAGTGACAGATCATCTCCCCACTTATCACAAAAAACACCCATAACAAAAAACACCCTGATCACAGGAATCACCCAATCTCCTGAAAAGAAAAAAACCCTGATCCCACAGCTACTTATATTCAACAATCCCACACACTACACCAGAACACAGACAGAGTTCTAGCTCCTGTCCTCTGAAGATGCCAGCCACAGAGACTAGCGAAACTTTAGGAAAAAAAACCTCCAGAACACGACCAAACAGCCCGAAAAACCCACAACAACCAGAGTAAGAAACAGTTTCATAATGAGGGCAAAATAAATATTGCTTTCATTCTAAGGACATTAGGCAACTGAAACCGACAATAGTTTCAATGATGTCTATTAAATAGGGAACTGGCACAATGACGGAGCTCAAATTTATTTTTAAAGTTATTTTGCCAGTGGCCTGTCAATAACATAAATCACACTGAGAGGGCAAGCCAAATGATAAAAACACAAGTCAGTAATACCAGAAACAACAGTAGCTAACAGGCCACCCGTCACTAAAACATTTAAGAAGGTCAGACAACCAGCAATATAAAAGCACAAGGATATGTAGCTCCATACTCCTTTTGAAACAGCTGTGTCATAGTTCAGCATCAGAAACTGAGCAGACTGGTGAAAAGTGGGAGAGCTGGGACAGGATAAAGGATAGTTTTAAAGACGACCTAATAATCATGTGCCATCAAGTCCATTCTGACTAATGGCAAGCCTTCCCAGGGTTTTTCTGGGTAGAGAATACTCAGAACTGGTTTACCATTCCCTTCTTCTGGGACTGTCCAGCTTGCCCAAGGCCACACAGGCTGGCTCTTCTCCTAGGACACGCAGTGAGGAACTGAACTCCCAACCTCCAGCTCTACAGCTAGATACCTTAACCACTGAGCAATCCAGCCAGTTTAAGATGGACCACCCTTCAAAAATTAGGAGTCATTTATGTACAGCTTGTTCTTTTTAAAGTTTATCTTCCATTCAACAGAAACTGTCCTTTTCTTAAAGGAGTCTCGGAAAGATGTTGTGATATGCAAATTCACTTGCACATTGTTAATTGGTTAAAGGCCAGATAGTACAAGAATTCTAGTACCGGCTGATGTGCCCTAATTACATTCAGTTCAAATGTGGGTTATATAGAATGTCAGAAATTCAGAATGCAAGAGACCCTGCCTGCTTGTGTCAGAATCTTTTCTTGTGTCAGAATCTTTGGCAGGAAGGACACCCGATTCCTTAGTGCAAGCTATTTTCATTTCTTTCTGTGTACTTTTGGTTACATCTGGGAGAGCTTAATAATTAATGTCAATACATTTCAGGTTGTTTCTTTCTGCCGTCCCAGCCACATAGGCGACAATCTCTTTCTTTTTCATTAAATGTCCCTCTTATACATGTTAGAGGAAGATCTTTCTATAATTTAAAGTGGATACCATAAATACTCTCTTGTATTACATTGTCAGGATCTACTGAGATTTTGGGTGGGAACTTCTGGAGCCGCTTGACCAGTGTTCTTCGTAGGGAGGCACCAGTTGCACAGTGAGAGAAGATCAGGCTGCACTATTATTCTAGGTGTTGGCCTTGTTCCACTTCCCAGGCAGCCTCATTGGTTCCTTCTGACGTGACTTGGCCATAAATACTTCCACATCAAGCTTTTGCCTTCAACTGTGAAGAGGTCCTTTGAGCAGCTCTTCCGGGTCAGCCTCAGAGGTGTAGTTCATTGCACACTTCCTCTTGAGGCCTACCATTGATATGATGCTGCACCTGTGGAGCTATCTGCAGATCTATCTGGTGTCTCTGAGGTGGAAGGACCCCCATTTTAACTTCCCTCAGCCAACCTCTTATCTTGTAAGTCCCATGAAAAGTAATAGGATTTATGTTAATCACAACTGGTTTTACTGGGACTTATGCTACTAAGTGACAGTTGGTATAGCTCATTGGGTCAGAGCGCCAGTCTGTGAAGAAGGGGCCTGGAGTTCGAATCCCAGGAAAGCAGCCACGTAAGGTTACCTGAAGCATGTATGGCTGATGAAGTTCCATACCCTGCCAGCACCACTAGAAGGAGGGATTGTCAAACTACTTTTATTTTAGATCTAGAAAACCTTGGTAGAGTCACCATAAATTGGAATCAAAAGCTCACAATTATAATATTATAATAACTATGCAGATTTTTTCAAAGGGCTATGGTAAAGATCAGCCTTAGAACAGAACAACGAATATTCACCCGAATGATGAGCTCCACATAGTCTCAGAAAAGTAAAGAAAAGATGTGAGAAAGGTTTGCCCCACCAGGTATTCTGACCCACACTTCGCATCAGCTCCACCCCAAACACCCAATGGAAAGGAATTGGTGTGAACTGTAGTCTAGAGATCTGAAAGGCCAAAGTCATCTGGGCTGGACAGTCTGAGTTTGGCTGCCAGAATCTATTATCAGTTTCAAACTAAAATGGTCTCAAATATATTTTGTGGTGTCCTGATAACAAGTGGGCAGCGCCTCCCTAATATTCATACTATTTTTAAAAGAAAAGATATAATAAGTTGAGAACTGGGGGAGGAACACAGTTTCTCCAACCAGCCCCCCAAATACTCTGATTTCTTATTTTTATAATGCTAAGCTGAGCACTTCACAAAGAATGTAAAAGGACAGCAGGCCTTTCCCGCCTGAGGGCTGAGAGTCTATGAACAGATGAGATGCAAGGTGATGCAGAGAGGACTGAGAAATTTCCTTGGGTTGGGTATTTAATCTATTTAAATAATTGCTCAGATCAGTGGTTTCCAACCTTGGATCCTCAGATGTTTTTGGGCTAAAACCCTCAGATCCCTTCACCAATACTGTGCTATTGTGCAATACTGTGCACATAGCTGTGCTAGCCAGTATTTCTGAGAGTTGTATTCCAAGAACATCTGGGGACCCAAGGTGGGGAACCACTGACCCATATGGAGAAGGTGGCAGGCAAAGGCCATCTCAAAGCCTGTTCCCATTTGACTGCCCTTCCCTTTCGGTCTCCTGCACAGAACAAAGCTTCAAAAGAAAAGCACTGAATACCAAATAGAGGTCTTCAATCATTACTAGGTGTTAAAAGCAACATGAGTCTGGCAACTTGAGACCACCACTATCTCTTAGAGCCCTGCATGAATATTTTACCATATAGTTTCTGTATTCTCAGTAGAGATGGGCACGAACCACTGGTTCGTGTCAGTTCATTTTTCAGACAAAAAGGTGTTCAGTGGTTCTCAGCCCTGCAGGTGCCCACTCAGAGGCAGCACCCTAGATTCCCTCCTCCACCTTCTCTGGGCACTGCCTTCTCAGCCCACCTGAGAAGGCAGGGCTGGGAAGCACTAAACACCTGTTCATCTGAAGGATGAACCGGCATGAACCGCTGAATCAGTGGTTCATGCCCATCTCTAATTCTCACTTTTATGTCTGAAGAAGTGGACGTGTTCCATGAAAGCTCAACATTAAAATATAGCAGTTAATCTTTAAGGTGCCACAATGTTGGGTTTTGTTTTGTTCCGTTTTGTGCTTCTTGTTGATACATCTGTACAGAGAAATCTTGTGACTTTTTGTTATGTTGTTCATTGTGATTTTATTAATCTGTGTTTTCTGTAGGGCACCTTGATTAGACTGTTGAGGTAGAAAAGCAAAACAAACATTTTTAAATAAGTCTTTTAAAGGACTAAATATCAGAAGCATGACAGTTCCCTGGTGGAAGCTGAGGAAGAGAATTTCTTGCCCGGGACAAAGAAAGCAGAGAAATACCACTGAGATGACGGAACCATGCCAGTCAAGATAATAAAAGAGTTATGGTTCATAGAGTTGAAAGTTCATGTGAATGCTGTGATATGTCACACTCTGGGGCAGGAACTGTAGTTTCCCATCATGTGATATACCTTTGAAATGTCATGGTGATCTGGGATCTTACCTCTGGCCACTATTTCAGTAGATTGCAAGGACTAATTTCCTGACTAAAGCATTGGAATTTCAGGGTCAAAAACTAACTTTAAAAAAAACCAACAACCACACTGCATACTGGAAACAGTAACTTATTTTGAGGGCTTGAGCTGGTTCCCAGTTCTGTATTTTCTCTCAGCTCAAGAAACATTGTGTGTGTGTGGGGGGGGGGGAGTTGATAAATTGTGTGCAATTGATAACACTGAAAATAAAATAAAATTTGGAACTACTCTTTGACTGATTCCTGTGAGGAAAGATAAGTAAATTCTTGGGTGAAGTAAGACTGTATTTGTCTTTTAAATAGTCTGGAGCTGAAAATGCAGCCCCCACTCACACACCCATTGCATTCATCTTCACTGGGATGGACAGTTGTAAAGAATTTATCCACATTTGAACATGAGGAGTTTTCTCTCTTTTCTTCTTCTTCCTTTCAACCAATAACCCCCCCCCCCCCATCCCCTAATGGTAGTACTTTGCAGTCTGGACACATTTCTGGGAAAAAAGGATATAGGTTCAATGTCAGGGTATTCTTGGGTTGGTGGGGAGGTGATGGCACCTTGCCATATTCACATTTTCCTGTCCTGTGAAAGCCACTAAAACATCCCACCCACCCCCCTCCATGTTTCCATGTGTTTCTATAAAAGAGGACATGGGAATATTTGACGTGGGAATATTTTTAAGGCAACACTTAACACAAGCTTCCACTTTTCTCTCCTCCAATAGATTTATCCTATACAATGGACGAAGCTTGGAAGCTGTTAAATGAAACTACATGCTAATGCCTTCTCATCTGTAGTCGCTTGCCAGTATTTACAGGATTTCTTTCTTTGCGGGCTAGAGGCTGAATGTGCTTTGCTGTGTTAGGCTGCAGCCCCAGTGCCAATGAGAACTTAGAGTGATGCACTAGAGCCGGCCAAATGTTTTAATCTTTCTTAATGGAGGCACTGCTAATTATTTTGTAAGTGAAAAGAAAAGTATATCATAACATTCAGTGTCAGTATTGTATATCTGAGGTAAGGAGCCTAAAAGAGCTGGATTCCAGTTTGCGAAGTTTACCTGGGATTAAAAATAGCTTTGAAAATAATTGTTGTAGGTATAGTGCATCTGCCCCGGTCACCCTGAGCCATTCTTGCTAGGAGATTCTAGGTGTGGTTGTCCTGCAGAGTTACATTTCTAAGCTCTTTTGAAACCAGAGCCCAAGATCACCTCTGACAGACATCTACCATCAACTCTTGAACTCTTGTCTATAGTTTTTCTGCCCTATGCATGCTGCTTAGCCCGATGAAGTGGAATTCCTCCATGAAAACTGGCAATTTATTTGACTTTTTGGTGGCCCAATAAAAGGTATCGCCCACTCTTACGTTTGTGTAATCATAAGGACAACACAGCCTTTCCCTTATTATTTCTAAACTCTGTTGCTGTCTCATGCTGCTAGCCTTCCTGTTTCTCATTTGGCAGAGCTGGGCTGCCCTCCTGTGGTGAACTGAAGCAGCACTATGTTATTATTTTTAATTCCTTTATAGATTCTTCTGTTCATGGGCCACAGGAGGGCAGCAAGAAAGTTGGGTTTTTCATAGTACCCAGTTTTTTTTAACTCCAACCATCCCGCCCAATTCTTTTCAGTGAATATGGCCAAAACACCTCAGACTCCCTCACCTACTTCATCCCCACCCACCATTTTTCAATGACATTTATTGAAATCGGTAGAAGTTTGGCTAGACTTGCATCCAGTGATTTTAGCAATTGGCGTAAAAAAGCATTCCCCCCACCCACCCACTCACTCCACCCTGAGGCATGGGCACACTTCCCTGAAGGAAATTTGTGCCCTTCCCAAAAAAGAAGTTTATGTTGTTGTTCTTGTTTTTAAGGGAAGGTTAATACAGTCAATACAGGGGACGTGGTGGCGCTGCGGGTTAAACCGCAGAAGCCTCTGTGCTGCAACGTTGGAAGATCAGCAGTCATAAGATCGAATCCACGCAACGGAGTGAGCTCCTGTCGCTTGTCCCAGCTCCTGCCAACCTAGCAGTTCGAAAGCATGTAAAAATGCAAGTAGATAAATAGGTACCACCACGGTGGGAAGGTAACGGCGTTCCGTGTCTAGTCGCGCTGACCACATGACCATGGAAACTGTCTACGGACAAACGCTGGCTCTACGGCTTGGAGACGGGGATGAGCACCGCGCCCTAGAGTCGGACACGACTGGACTAAATGTCAAGGGGAACCTTTACCTTTACCTAATACAGTCAATAAACCCAGGAAATGTCATTTATTTTCCTAAGTAGATTCATTTCTAGATTTTGGTGCCCCCCCCCCCCCATTTTGTTCCCTGGGGCAAAGCTTCAGTTGTCGTGTCTTGGTTACGGCCTTCAGAACATCTCCGCTGCCAAGCAAATTAGATTTTATCCCCAGCCTTCTTCCTGTGGGTGATGAAACTGATGGGGAATGAAATCAAGAAGTGGTCCCTTGATTCTTCCAAACAATCTACCCAAGTAAGCCACTCTCCCTCCACCTTTAAATTCAAAGTTTGTTGTTCCAGTAGAGTTTCCTCTATAGGAGTTAGCAAATTTTGTGAGGGTCTTTTTTTTTTAATTGCTGCTGATACTGAATTACATTACATTTCTCTTCCTGTTGCTTTTAAAGTTTGTTTTTCTTTTATTCTTTCGTGGAAAAGACTTTGTGGATTTTGAGGAGAACGTGATTTTGAGGAGAACGTGATTTTGTACATAAATGTAAAGGCAAGACCGGAAAGATGGTGCTGTATAGTGGTTATAGTGTTGAATTGCGACCTGGTGTAACCAGACCATGGAACTCACAGCATGACCTTGAGACAGTTATACTCCTGAGCTGACTGACCTTACAGGAATGTTGTGAAGACAAAGTGGAGACATAAAGAGCCCTACACTCCACTTTACTCTTACTGACGAAAGGCAAACTATAATACCTGAAGGAAGTATGTCCTTATAGGAGCCTCTTTGGAATTAATATCTTGCTACGAAATCTTTCTCTTCATTTCACTGCCTTCATGGTCACACTTGGTGCTGACCTGGGGCAAGGGCCTTTTAGTGGTTGTTCTCAGCCTGTGGAACTCACTTCCTTGGGATGCAAGGCTGACAAACATCTTTCTTTCTGCTGTTGTTTAGTCGTTAAGTCGTGTCCGACTCTTCGTGACCCCATGGACCAGAGCACGCCAGCCCCTCCTGTCTTCCACTGCCTCCCGGAGTTGGGTCAAATTCGTGTTGGTAGCTTCGATGACACTGTCCAACCATCTCGTCCTCTGTCGTCCCCTTCTCCTCTTGCCTTCACACTTTCCCAACATCAGGGTCTTTTCCAGGGAGTCTTCTCTTCTCATGAGACGGCCAAAGTATTGGAGCCTCAGTTTCAGGATCTGTCCTTCCAGTGAGCACTCAGGGTTGATTTCCTTTAGAATGGATAGGTTTGTTCTCTTTGCAGTCCAGGGGACTCTCAAGAGTCTCCTCCAGCACCACAATTCAAAAGCATCAATTCTTTGGCGGTCAGCCTTCTTTATGGTCCAGCTCTCACTTCCATACATCGCTACTGGAAAAACCATAGCTTTGACTATGCGAACCTTTGTCGGCAAGGTGATGTCTCTGCTTTTTAAGATGCTGTCTAGGTTTGTCATTGCTTTCCTCCCAAGAAGCAGGCGTCTTTTGATTTCGTGGCTGCTGTCACCATCTGCAGTGATCATGGAGCCCAAGAAAGTAAAATCTGTCACTGCCTCCATATCTTCCCCTTCTATTTGCCAGGAGGTGATGGGACCAGTGGCCATGATCTTAGTTTTTTATGATGTTGAGCTTCAGACCATTTTTGCGCTCTCCTCTTTCACCCTCATTAAGAGGTTCCTTAATTCCTCCTCACTTTCTGCCATCAGAGTGGTATCATCTGCAAATCTGAGGTTGTTGATATTTCTTCCGGCAATCTTAAATCCAGTTTGGGATTCATCCACTCCTGCCTTTCGCATGATGTATTCTGCATATAAGTTAAATAAGCAGGGAGACAATATACAGCCTTGTCGTACTCCTTTCCCAATTTTGAACCAATCAGTTGTTCCATATCCAGTTCTAACTGTTGCTTCCTGTCCCACATATAGATATCTCAGGAGGTAGATAAGGTGGTCAGGCACTCCCATTTCTTTAAGAACTTGCCATAGTTTGTTGTGGTCCACACAGTCAAAGGCTTTTGCGTAGTCAATGAAGCAGAAGTAGATGTTTTTCTGGAACTCTCTGGCTTTCTCCATAATCCAGCGCATGTTAGCAATTTGGTCTCCAGTTCCTCTGCCCCTTCAAAATCCAGCTTGTACTTCTGGGAGTTCTCGGTCCACATACTGCTGAAGCAAAGGATTTTGAGCATAACCTTGCTAGCGTGTGAAATGAGTGCAATTGTACGGTAGTTGGAGCATTCTTTGGCACTGCCCTTCTTTGGGATTGGGATGTAGACTGATCTTTTCCAATCCTCTGGCCACTGCTTAGTTTTCCAAACTCGCTGGCATATTGAGTGTAGCACCTTAACAGCGTCATCTTGTAAGATTTTAAATAGTTCAACTGGAATGTCATCACCTCCACTGGCCTTGTTGTTAGCCATGCTTTCTAAGGCCCACTTGACTTCACTCTTCAGGATGTCTGGCTCAAGGTCAGCAACCACACTATCTGGGTTGTCCGGGACATCCAGATCTTTCTGGTATAATTCCTCTGTGTATTCTTGCCACCTCTTCTTGATGTCTTCTGCTTCTGTGAGGTCCCTACCATTTTTGTCCTTTATCATGTCCGTCTTTGCACAAAATGTTCCTTTAATATCTCCTATTTTCTTGGACATGATAAAGGACAAAATCTTTCTTTCTAGTCAGGCTTTTTATAATAAGTACATTGCTGTTCAGGATGGGGTTTCTCTTTTTAAATGTGAACCTGTTTTAAAGGGATGTTGTTTAGTACTTTCAAATGATGAATATGAATGGTTTATTGTACTTTTCATTGCTTTAATACTTGTGTTTTAAAACCCTGTATGAGCCACTTGTGGGTGTCTCTACTGGGAAAATGGCAGGGAATGAATGAATGAATAATCATGTGAAAGAAGAAACAGAGCGATTTGCTGTGGGTATGGGGTTGAGCCCGTCAGAGCATGATAGCGTCTTTGTGTGCATGTCAAGCACCTCACTCCACTGAAATGAACAGGACAGCTTGATGACTCCATGATAACTTTAGTTACAGAAAGCAGAAGGCAGGGATGATCAATGGTGTGAGCAGAGGTCTGTTTTGCCCTGAGATGGCAAGGGCCTCTCCACTCAAACCATGAGCCATCTGGAGTGGGAAAAAAAATTATTTATGTAAAATATTTTTACCGTGCCTTTCCCCTTAAAAGAACCCAAGGAAGCTTATTTCCTTGAAAGACAATATTTAAAAGCTAAAAATAATATACAAATATTTTAAGAAGAACTAAATGAGTATTATATTAAAACTGGTCAATAAAATCAATACTAAAAACCCATTTTAAAAACAACAGAGTACAACAATCCATTCAAGAAAAATCCCTCTCAGGCTGTCAAGGCACTAAGGAAAACCCCGCTTGATGAGAAAGAACATGAAAAACTTGAGCCTCTTGCACCCAGCCCACAACTTCATACTTTAGGAAATCATACTGAAGTAGAGGAAAGAAGTGAGAGTTGGTTTTATCAAAAAGGCATTTAGCACATTTAATTTTGAAAACAAACATTATTGCACAAATATATTCAACACCATCAACCTTTATAGCAGCAACAATTGTCCCACGAGCGTGTCAGATCTTCAGCTTGCGGTCAGTTCAGCTGTGAAGTAACAATGTAGAACTCTAGTTGTTGAAAAATCACTAAGGAATCTTGGTGGATCACCTGCCAAGCGCAGTGAGTGTCCTTTTTCAAGAAAGAAAACATGAGACATGTTATTTATTTATTAGAAAAAGATTTAATGGCACACTCTTTAGAATGTTGGTCTGTGTGAGCAAGTGATAACTCAGAATAAGTTAGAAATATTTTTAGACGTACAACATGTACTTCTAAGATATCCTTTGATTTGTATTCCTGCATCAGGCAGGGGGTTGGACTTGATGGCCTTATAGGCCCCTTTCAATTTCACTATTCTGTGATTCTATGTGGAAAGAAATGCTTGTGTTACTTGTGTGTGTGTGTGTGTTCTATGCCATCAAGTTGGAACTGACTTTTAGTGACCCTAATAGGGCTTGCAAGGTAAACAAGATATTTAAGGTGTGTTTTTACCATTTCCATTCCCCCTGTTAGTTTCCATGGCCAAGCTGGGATTCGAACCCTGTGCTCCAGAGTCCAAGTCCCTCACTCTATCCATGACACCACATTTGGGAATCTTGAGTTACTTACCCTGTTCAAAAATATTTTCATCTTTTTAAAGCATTCATTAACTGTAATGGTAGTCAGTTGATGATTGAAGCGGGATCGTAGCTGTAAATGAAGTGGAAAGGAAAATGAGAAGACAAATGCTAATTAACTGAGTTGCAAAAAACCCATTGTCACTTTTAAAAGAAAGGAGGAGCATTGGACTTGGAGATGGGAGCCTCAGGTTCATATTTGCTCTCTGCCGTGAACCAAGTTGGATGACTTTAGAGAAATCACTTCTTTCACTTTAATCTTGAGGGAAAACACCATAAAACACTTTGAATGCTGCAAATATGGTTGTCAGTTGACCAGATTACAAAACTGGATCGGCAGATGATATGCTGACAACCATCTATAAATGGGAACACACAGTCCCTCATTCTGCATAGCCTTTCCTACAAGACCAGTCCATATTTCACAGCTGCTTGATGCCAACGGCCACCTTCGAGGTACTTCCTGCTGATGGAGGAAACTGAGAATCAGCCTTGACATGAAGGAAAATCCATATCCAATGTTACCAATATGATTTCCTTTCAGTGACAGAATTTCTTCAGAGTGATGTGCCTTAGTAACAAGATTTCCAAAGTAAACTCAAGTTTATCTCCCAGAGATCAGTCACAGTGCACAGCATGGCTAAATGCAAGATGCAGAGGTGATGAAAAAAACTTGCTATGACAAATGCCTTTCACCACTTGAGGAAGCACTACTTCTAAAACCATGCTGAATATATTGAGCTTGATTGGAACTCAAAAAGTTACAGATTAAAAGGAACTCTTTGTACTACTCATTACTTCTTGGCTAGATTGTTGTCATTGTTATTGTTGCTCCTATTGTGCAAGTATTTGGTAGCATTATGTGTTTTGACATATTGCCTTGTCGTTACCGCCACACCAGAAAAATGTCAGGAGATACTCTTTGGTGCCCTCTAGTGGTCAGTTCTGATATTTGACCATGTATATATTTATAAACAAATAAAAAACAAACCCAAATGTTACCTTCACTACTTACGATTGATAAAACAATGGCATAAAACCTGAAATAAACTGTTAAAAGTTAAAATGTATTTAGAATGACTTAAAATACCCATAAAAAGTAAAAAATGAACGCTATTAGGTGTTTCTTTTTACTGGGTGTTTCTTGTTACACCTAAGGAATATCTTTGCAATTACAAGGGACATTTCTTGTTACCCCAAAAATAACTAGTTACTTCCAAGCTCTGAGTTTGACCCATAACTAGCTATCCAATGCAAACCAAACTGGGGATTCAGCTAGATGCAACGGTCAAGAGACTATGTATATTCCATTGCACACATGAATAAGAAGTGATTAAAGGGATCTTTAGGAAGGAACTTCAGTATTAATCCCTCTTCTATTTTTCTAAAAATGTAGGTTTTAGGTCTACAGCGAGAAGCTTGAAAAGGTATGGATGATGCTGAATCATAGCCAGTTTAACAATTTAGTTTGTTTTAACTGATTTGTAAAATTAACATAATGTAGCCTCTTTTGGTACTGAATCTGGATGACTGGTGATGATTTTAAATGCATAAACATAAGTACAGTACTCTGTTACATATGCAGGCCTAATAATGCATTTTGCTTGGCTGAATGCTGTCCTATGAATTGGGAGGGGAAATGCTACTACTTACAGAAATTTTGAGCTCGTCTTGTATGACGTAGTTATACTCCAAAAAATCTCTCACATTACGGAAGGGGGCATTTTTCATTTCAAACAGAGCAGCAGTTTCGCTGAGTACTTTCAGAACAAAGGGGATGTCTTCAGAAACATTCTGCAGGAAAAAAAAAGTCAAATATAATGATTTAGGCTGTCTGAACATTAACCCAAAAATATGTCTTATTGAACTAAACGAGACCTACTTTGAAGTAGCTATGTATAGGACTGCATTGGCCCAAATCCTGATGTTTAGTGTAGTAAATTGCACTAAAGTAGGGCTATTGAATCGATGGGGATTTGGTGAATCTACTACATAAATTCCATTGATTCAAATCAGTCTACTCCAGCTGTAATCTACTATGCTAAACAAAGTCACAGTTAAAGTAGATCAATTTGAATCAGTGTAATTTATGGAGGAGCTGACTCACCAAACCCCAGTTGATTGAATGGGCCTACTCAAATATGATTTACTACATTGAGCAGCAGGATTTACTATACTAAGCAACAGGATTTTGGCTACTGCTTTCCAGCCAAATCCCTTGAGACCAGGAATTCTTTTATTGCAATAGCTCAAAGAGTAGAGCTGATATGCAATCTCATTCCAATACATATGCATACATATATTGTTATTTATTTCTATCCCAGCAAGATCTCAATGAGGCTTGCACTTAAACTACAATAAAGCAATAATAAGCACACAACTGAAGGACCACAGAACAAATGAAAGAAGACTGGTACAGATAAACAAATCCAGCTGAACTCATTAAAACCAGTGTACCATCACGGTCACCCCTAAACTGTAAAAGATGTCCAGAGGAATGGAGAAAGTCTTTGATATAATCGCCACTTGCCATATTTCTGTCAAAGGATGTATCCAATGAGAGTCCAAGACATTCTCCTGCTTGAGGTGGATTGGATTATGTCTTTTATGATACTTGAAGGCATTGGGGACACAGGACAGGCTCATGTGGGTATTCAGGTGGAGCTCTGGGGAGCTGATGGCACTTCTGGGCTACATTAAGCTGACTCACTCTGCCTAATATTAGGGCTAGCCTTGGGTTCAGCACCGGTCTACTCAAAAGTGCAAGACACAGCAAGCCTGGCAGTCTCCCTTTGCCATTCCATGTCAAAAGAAACTTCATGGAGCCACTGCAGAATTATTCTGTTCCTTAGATGGCTGCTTCCAAGGATTTTCATGCCCATCCTCTCACCCACCAGTTGAAAACAAGGTGCCAGCAGTGACCAGTCTCCCACCTCAACTCACTCACTTGCTTACTGGCCTATAGAGGAGGCAGAAAAAGAGATGGTACCAGCAGCTTATTAGCTGAGGACAGTGCAGGACACATAATAATGGACTAAAGTTTTAGGAAGCCAAGTTACTCTGAATATCTTTAGAGTAGTACAACAACAGAACCAATTACCTCAGGAAGAGGTGACCTCTCCAACATTGGAGGCCTTCAAGAGAAAACTAGACAGCTATCTGCTGGATATACTTTAGCCTGGATTCCTGCATTGAGCAAAGAATTGGACTTGATGGCCTTACAGGCCCCTTTAATTATTCTACAACTCTATGAAGAGGAAGGAGCAGGCAGCCAGTGCATGCTGCCTCCCAGAGGTCTTTATGTAAAGATATTCTGTTACTTGGATAGTCCAGTCTGAAAGGATCCTTGAAGCTGAGACAGGTGATATGAAATACTGTCACTGCTTACTAGTCTTCTGATCCTGCCTTGGCTTTGAAGACCCCTTTGGAGGCAACCATTGAAATAATAGAATGGTTTCTAATGACCAATGTTTTAGGTTCTGGTGGCCTTCACCTTCTCCTCCTCCATGAGAAAACCACCAACACCACATTTTCTGAGGTGGACCTCAATGAGTGCGTGAGTGAACCAGCAGATGTACTGTGCCACCATCTTGTCTTTCTCCTGAGTGTGCTGGTAGGAGGTGACATTATCATCTTTTTCTCCTCCTGCTGTTCTTTCTTTGACTGGTGGCTGTTGTCTCTTTCTCTCTCCTTCCTTATCCAGGAACGAGGGGGAGGGGAGTGCAGAGACCCTGTGCTGTGGGAGAGACATCTCCTTTGCTGTTTATGTTTGGGAGGGTTCAATGCCTGAGGTGGTGCTATGTTTCCCTGCCTAAGGCAGCAGGGGAGCCTCTGATTGGATAGTCAGGTCTGTAGAATAGCTTTCTTTCTCCGTCTTTTAGAACAAAGATATATAACATAGAGATTGATTAAGGAAATTTCAAACAAATTGATTTGTTTTGGAGGTTGGTGTTGCACGGGGTTCTCATCAAGCAAGGAGATATTAAGATCACCTGAGTTACAAGGTATAAATACTGCTTAACTACTTACTGATTTCACTATGTCTCTTGGATCACATAAACTGCCTTTGTCCATAAAGGAACATTCTTGAGATGGGCCTTCTGGATTCTTAAAGAGAGAAAAGAAAATGTACGAAGTGAGAAAGAACACCATAATACTCAAAACAACATTTGCTTTAGTACCTTGAGCAGAGGCAAAGCCTTTACTTCTGAAGGCAACCGGAGATACTTAGTGAGTCCCATCAGTGCAAGCTGGGAAAAATCCATTCTGGGTTTTAGTCCAAACTTTAAAGGAGCTGTCCAAATGGATATGATTCAGCACTTTGGAGAAGTCCTGAAACTTAAATCGTGCAGACAACTACACATCCCATGGATATTGGAGCCCCAATATCTGTTTTCTTGAAGTTTCTGTCTCCTGACCTATCCTTTGAAGCAACAAAAAACCAAGTTTTCTTTGTCCTCTCTATGATAGTCTTCCAGATATTTGAAGATTTTCAAATATCTTCATGTCTCCCCTTAATCTTCTCTTTGTTAGGGTAATTATATCCTTCTTTTTAGGACTTTGTTCCCCATTCAGTCCTACTTGTCCTTTTCTTGACATGCTTCTGACTGTCAATTTTTTTTTAAAATACTGGAATAATGAAAGGGGTCAGGCTCACATGTCATGTGATTGCACCGGACCGCTCCACAAGCGGTCCAAATCCTGACTTATTTTTAAAAGGAATCTTTTAAACCAGTGGCTCTCAACCTTGGGTCGCCAGATGTTTCTGGACTAAGAGTCCCAGAAGCCTTTACCACTAGCTGTGCTGGCCAGGATTTTTGGGAGTTGTAATTCAGGTTGGGAACCACTGCTTTAAACAGGTGTATTTCCTAAAAGAGAATGCAGTACTACTTACCACTTGGTCCAATTCTAGCCAAAGTTCTCGCCAGTTGATCTTCGAGAGACAGTTGGCCTCGCTGGTTCTGACATTAACAAACGCACGGTTGAGGAAGCAACCAATGTTCAGGAAAATGAGGCTTCGGAACCAACACATTTTCTGAGCAAAAACAATAACAACCCTAGACTTAGGGTTATTTGAATCAAACTAGCCATTGCAGGTCATGAAACTAGTTGCCACTTGTCACATAGAACATCAAAACCCATAAAATTACTTGCAGGAGACACGCACCAGAACAGACTTCTATATTGCCCTTTCTTTCTACTAAATACAATTTGAGCACACCCCGATAATGGAGATTTCTCCATTGAAAAGGCCACTCCTTGTCAAGAAAAGCACAATCATATGGAGTTGGTTCTTTTGCATTTTCACACCCTGAACATGAGAGTTAACTACAGGTTGTTTTCCCGTTCTGTTCATGGTACCAACATGGACTTGAGGAACACTGATTTCCCCTAACATTGTATTTCAGTAACATTCTCCTAATTGTGGTGAATATCGTATTCACGACTACATATTTTATTTATTTATAAAACGAATAGAATGCCTGATTTAGTGAAACACTACTCGGTGCAGTTTACATAATTAAGCAGAGCATACAACCAATTAGAGGTGGGCACGAACCACCAATCAGTTTGCAGCATACATACAGTTGACATGGGAAACTGTCACTTGGAAGCCCCGCCTCCTTCAGCAGGCACCCACTCAGAGGCAGCAGCTTGGCTTCCCTGCCCCACCTCCTCTGGATGCTGCCTCTGACTGGATGCCCACCAGAGGAGGTGGGACTTTGAAGCGCTGAACACCTGTTCAGCCGATAAACAGACCGGCGCAAACTGGCCAAACCCGCAGTTCGTTCCCATTTCTACAACCAATTAAAATAGTAAAATAACAAAAAGCATAATAAAAAAAAGCATAATACCACAACTAAACAGAAAAGGTGACCTAAGATTGACACCTAATAACTTAAATCAAACCAAATTACATGAAATATAAACATAATAAATAAAATTTGCATTAATATAATAAAAATAATCAATGATCACAGTTACAAATATAATGCACAGGACTCATAAATGAGCCTAAAATACTGCCAGAGGGCCTCCTTAAACAGCTCTTTAGTAAGCGTCTTAAGATCTGTATGACATGGTCTGTCTCATTTCTGATGGAAGTTTGTTCCCTAGCAAGGGTACCACTGCTGAAAATGCCCAGGTCCTAGTATTATTTGCCTTTATTTCCCTTCGGGTGGGCACCCTGAATAATGCAGCCTGAAAGGAGTGCATAGAAATCTTGGGGAGAGGTGCTCCAGTAAGTAACAAGCTCCCAAGCTGTTTAGGGCTAGCTAAAGCCCAGGCGTGTAAGCTTTTTCAGTAATGGGGGCTGCATTTAATATTGGCTTTGAAAGGGCATATGTAAACTCTCTCTCTCTCTCTCTCTCTCTCTCTCCCCCTCCCTCATCAGCACACAAAGATGGGGCAATTAGATGTCCTTTCCCACCCTGATGATATCTGGAAAACAGTGCATGTACGTATGTGTGTAGATTCTCCAAAAATCTCCACCAGGATGGCTCTTTTTCCCCAAGCAGCTTTTGTTTCCTCACAATGCAGCAAAAGGTGGGTGCAGTGCCTCACTTTTAGAGTTGCACAGGGAGCAGTGCGAGCCGCAAATTGTGCATCTGTCGGCGGGAAGAACAAACATTGTTGCTGCAATGATTACACCTTTCAAAAAACATGGTGGGCATAACAGAGATGGAAAATGATCCGTCACTCCTTGACAGGATTTGACAGGATGGTTAAGATTCTGCAGGTACCGCTGATCATTTCCACCTGATTTTCAATTTTTTCAAAAGTGTTTTTGATAGCTTACTTTCAGCTGCCAGGCAGCAAAATCCTGTCAAGCTCATGAACAAGGGGAACATTTTAGACATGAACAGCTCATGGAGTGGGACAGGGGTTGTCTCGTCCAAAAACTTTGGGGGACCCCCATGGAGACATTTCATCGGTTGCATCCCCAGGCTTCCTCTACATCTTACTGGTGACAGAAGAACTTTAGCTAAGCAATAGGTTTGAAAGAAAAAAGAAGTGTATTTTCTTACCTTAGGTCCTGACACACCGCTTTGGACAAGATGTGAAGATCTCATTCTGTAGGCTCCCTTGAATACCTTATAAATACTTTTCTCTTCATCCTCAGTTCCTGTCCTGCCCCTTTTTCAACAAACCATGAAACACTTCCTCCTTTCAGTATTCCACCTGTTCAGGTAAATTTAATTCCAGGCAATAGAAAAATGTCATATGTGGGTGGAAATATTTAAGGGGGGGGGGGAGTTTCCAGATTTTAAAAGTCCAGCATCATGTCGATAGAAACCAGTAACCCAACTGGACCTGATGATGTCATGCAGTTTTGAATGAAGATATAGTAAAATTAATAGTAACAGTGGCAGTAATATTAATATTTTGATTACTTCAAAGTTAACTGTCTTCACAATCTAATGTAACCCTTACAAATTCACTATATTCAACAACAGGTTAACATAAACTACATGGGGAGAGTAAAAGAACCAGGGGGAAAGAGGATTGATCTTTTGACTGTTGCAATCACTACTTTCTTATGCCACCATGCTGATTTTGGGATTTTGAATGGTCCTAAAAGTACCTCTAGCTTCTAAAACAGGAAGCTGGGCTGCTTCTAAGATTGAATATCTAGTGTGTTTAGCAAATATGTTAACTCGGCCCTCCACAGACTCAATGCCATCAAGAAAAACATGATTGGACCATCATCAGTCTTATTACTGCTGGCTAGCCAATGTGTGGTGGGAGCTATTATTGTTGTTTTGTGCCATCAAGTTGTTCCAAATTATGGTGACCCTAAAAATGACTGGTCTCCAACATGTCCTATCGTCAACAGCCCTGCTCAGCTCCTGCAGACTCAAGCCTGTGGCTTCCTTTAGGAAGTCAATCCATCTTGTATTTGGTCTTCCTCTTTTCCTTGGGCCTTCCACCTTTCCAAGCATTATTGTCTTTTTCCAGAGCATCCTGTTTCTTGATGTGCCCAAAGGAGGACAGCCTCAGATTCAGAATGTTTGCCTCCAGAGATAGTTCAGGTTTGATTTGATCTAGGACCAACTCATTCATCTTTCTGGCAATCTAAGATAGCTGCAAAACTCTCCTTCAGCACCATATTTCAAACAAATCATTTCCCCTCTTTCAGCTTTCTTAGCTGTCTAGTTTTCACACCCAAACATGGTGACTGGAAATTCAAGAGTGTGGATGATCTTGGTCTCAGTCTCCAGTGACACATCCTTACAGTTGATGGTCTTTTCTAATTCCTTCATTGAGTGGGAGCTGTAGTCCCTCACTTTTATAGGGTACCAGGTTGGAGAAGGCTGAGTTAACCTGCTTAGAGAGGGCTAGCATAGCATGCTGGTGGGAAGGAATTTCTAGGACTGGTACAAGGAATGAAAAAAAGATCCATGATAGGCAGGTTGCCCAATGGTTCCTGAACCACATGAGCAAAGTCTTGCTTCATGAGAGATATTGCTACTAGGGTTGTACACCAGCTTGGACTGAAACCCAAGTTACTAACTGAACTGGTCTGATGGTTGTTGTGGGTTTTCCGGGTTGTTTGGCCATGTTCTTAAGGTTTTTCTTCCTAACGTTTCACCAGTCTCTGTGGCTGGCATCTTCAGAGGACATCATGATATCATGAATGATGCCAGTTCCCCCTTTCTCCCCAGTCTACTTTTCTTCATCCCCCCGCCTGCAGATTGGGGGTGTCAGTTTGTACTTTCCTCCAATCTGCAGTCCACATTGAATAGATACAACTATTCCCACTGGGAACCCTGTTGTATCTACGTGCATATACATGTTAAAGACAAGGAGCCTGTTGGGAAGAATAGGTGGCAACTCTAATTCAGGATTCAATCCTTTCACATAAGTACATGTGCATGCTCACACACATAGAATCATAGAGTAATTGAGTTGGAAAGAGCCTAGAAGGCCATGATGACCAACCCCCTACTCAAGGCAGAAATCCAAATCAAAGCAGAACCGACAGATGGCTGTCCAATTTACTCTTGAATGCCTCCAGCATTGGAGCGCTCACTATCTCATGGAGCAATTGGTTCCTTTGTCGTACTGCTCTAACAGTTAAGAAAATTTTCCTGATATTCAGCCTAAATCTGGCTTCCTGTAGCTTGAGACCGTTATTATATGTCCTGCACTCTGGGATAATGGAGAACAGATCCTGCCCCTCCTCTGTATGACTACTTTTCAAGTATTTGAAAAGTGCTATCATATTGGTGAGCCTGTCAAGGTTTTATAATCATTGGAGGAGGCTTTCCTCTTGGTCTCACCTCCTTCCTAGGCATGCCTGCTGAAGACACAAGAAAGGACCTTCTTGGTTTCTATGGAACTTGATTTCTGTGGGACGCCTTCTAAAGGGAGACCAGGTTGTCCCCCTCTCTGGTGTCCTTTTTCCAGCAGGCAAATGTCTTTCTGTTCCGGCAGATATGCAGCAATGGATTTGACTGTCAAGGAAGGGTCTTTAATGGAAGACACTGTACTCTTTTTAACTTTTTTAAACATTGTTTTAAATTATTTCAATTTTTTTAAAAAAAATCATTAGTTTTAATGTGACAATATTTTAATTGCTTATCAGCAGTGTGATTTATCAGCACCCTTTTATGGTATTTTAATTGTTGTGTCTTTTAAATATTCTGCAAGTTGCCTTGAGACTCTTTACTGGAAAAAAGGTAGGACATAAATAACGGGAATGAATTGATCTTCTCCTGATACAGTGGAAATCATTGAATAAAAGCCTATAAATCTGTCACACAGTGCTTTATTATAATACAACATTATATTGAATTGATATTTTCTTAGTTTCAGGACAGCAATGATAATAAATAATAATGTTTGCCGGGAGAAAATCCTATTTCTCACCACCCCCACCCCCAAAATGAGTCTTATTTGTTAACCATTAGAATGAAATACAGGGACAGAAACGTAAAGTTGATTTATTCTAATGTCTATTTTTGAATTGGGTTAAAAGACATAAAAAAAAATGCACCATCCTTTTCATTTTTGATAGAAAGGGAAGAGGAATGTTATAGGACTGTGATGTCATTCAAAATGTACCAACGAAAATATGACTCAGTCACCAGTGTGACTTAAATGTACCAAGTTCTTCTATTTCCAAGTACAACTTTTGCCTGTCAATTCTTGTAAATGGTCTTAGCCACCATCTCTCTTTCTCTTCTTTCCCTTGATTTCTGAAACTTGAGCATGTATGGACTTTTTGTGGGCGGGGAAATATCTCCCTAAAGAAGTCATGTTTATTCAAGCTCCTGTTTTTGCCCAACCTCGTCTCTGAAAGATGCTCATTTCCTAGCTTTTCAAGCTATCGCCGCCGTACCATTGCTGTGAGCAACACCCCTCAGGAAGTGACAGGTGCTCACATCACTTTTGGAAAGGTGAATTCCTTCTTAACTAGGCAACACCTTTGTAGCCATTGGCAAAGCCACACTTTCACTTATCCCCACGCTAAAATGCTTAAGGAGAAATCCCCTTCATGCAGCATTTCAGAACAGGAGAAAAAGAACTCTATTTTACAAAATGTGGCAGTCCTTTCTCCTTTCCTAGCCATCCATTTTCCACTTTGTTTTACTTTTCTTATGAAGTAACAAAGTATGAATACCCAGAAGATAAGTAAAATGGCTTGACTTCTATTTGTGAGAGGACTGGGTGCAAAGCCCCTTAATTATGCTATAAGAAGCCCTGTAGAACAGTGGGTCCCAACGTTTTTGACACCAGGGGCCGGTTTAGTTGAAGACCATTCTCCCAAGGACTGGGGTGGTGGTGGAGTGCGTGCGTCTGTGCAGGCGGGCAAGGGGGCAGACATGCATGCAGGAGGTGGGCGGGGTGTGTGCGTGTGTGCATGCGGGTGGGCAGGAGTGCATACTCGTGCGTTCCTTCGGCCCTTGAAAATCTGTCTCAATGGCCTGGTCCTTCTAAGGCCACGGACCACTACCGGTCCATGGCCCGGGGGTTGGGGGGCCCTGCTGTAGAAGAACAATGGAACACATGTGAGCCTGCAGGGCCCTAAGCATGACCCAGCTCCAATTTTCTTTAAAAAAAAAGTTGCTTCAAAGACTCACTACATTTTCTGAGGGGCTCAGAAGGGCAGTTTTGCTGTATTCCCCCCCCCATATCCTGTTTTTGTTCCAAGGAGGGGCCCCCTTCCCTAAAAACAAAACAAAACAACAAAAAAACAACACTGGAAATAATTTCTAGTTATTTCCCATTTTGAATTTAAAAAAGGACCTTATTCTGACTTAAAACAGGTCAGGAGGCCTGTGTTTGGAACACAGATCAGATGAAAATCTCACAATATGACTTTAGTTACTGGAATATCTAGAAGACAGTGCAGACTGGGGAGAATTTTATTTTTATTCATTTTTGAAGAATTTCTAAAAATGGACAATTGTGTATTTGGGATAGAAATAACTGGTTTTAATGTTTTTTTTGATTTATTAAGAAAATTTGAATGGGGGGAAAGCCTTGAAAATGCAACATTATTAACACAATGTTGTCCAGCCTCTGTTTAAATACCTTCAACAAAAGCATCTGAGTCACATTCTAATGTGATCTGTGGTGCTGTCACATAGCTGTTTTTGGTTAATAAATGTTTCCTGATTTGCCCAAGGATTCGATCAAATTAATTTCATGTCTGAATGGGGATTTGAACTCAAACCCCTGTCTAGAATCAAGCTAGTGAAGAACAAGTGTTGCCACAAAATGCACAAGATGGAGGTTCATCTTCATATGCTTTGCAAGTAAGAAAGGGGTTGCATGTTTTAAAAAATATTTTCAGTATGTTTCTGAATTTCTTTAAGCTGTTTTTAATATATTCTATTGCTTTTTAACATTGCAATTATTTATTATATTTTTAGCTTTTAATATGTTGTCTGTTTTAATGTTGTAAGCCACCTTGGGTACTCTCTGGATGAAAAGTATAAAGAATTGAATGAATGAATGAATGAATGAATGAAGTAGGAAATTCCCATTCAAGCTCCAGGATAGAACTGGGGAAAAATTCCCATCTGAATCTCTGAGGAGTCACTAACAACAATAATGCATCGTCAAGTCAATTCTAATTTATGGTGATCCTTTTCAGGGTTTTCTAAGTACATAGAGCTAGTTTACCATTCTCCTGTCAGCATCCTGGAACTGCACAACTTGCCCAAGGCCACACAGGCTGGCTGTACACACAGGAGACACAGTGGGGAATCAAGCTTCCAACCTCTGACTCCATAGCCAGAGACCTAAACTATTGAGCTATCCAGACAGTGTGAGGAGTCACTATACTACATTAGATTGAAGAGGCAATGATCTGGGTGTCCAATCAGATGGCAGAAAAAGTGTATGTCCGATTGCACCAGAAATGGTCAGTTTTCAGGGACTGATCTCTCTTAAAATGACCCTTCCATCTTCTAGGTAATTGCCCCCTCCCCCAAAGTAGTAGGCCTACAGCTGGATGAAAAAGATCCAGCTTGGGCATAAATTAGAGTCAGGCAGAAGGGCAATTCCCATACATCATACAATCACTGGGAAACAGAGTGCACTGGAACACGCCACAAGTGGTCCAACTTGTGCTCTGTTTCCCCATGTGATCACACCTTGGCAAGTCAAGTTTCTGATGGGACACTTCATGTTCATACTATAACATAGTGGAATGGCATTTGTAAGATGCAGGATACAACCTTCCAAGAGGAAAAAAGTGACAGCCATTTATACAATGGCAGGTCTCTCATTCCTCATACCCCAAGTAATAGCAATAAATGCTTCTAATTACTCCATAGCTCAACCTGCAGCAGTAAGTAAGCCTTTGATTCTTTGGAAGTCTGTTTAACTCAAATGGTTTACATTTCCATTGGAAAATAGTGGGCTTAACCAGAAGTGACTTCTGAAACTCATGTGTTTCACATGAAATGGAAACCTAGGCAAGGCAATGTACATCATCATCATCATCATCATCATTAATTAGACTTATATACCGCCCATCTAGAACATGTCTACTCTGGGTGGTTTACACAAAATACAAAAACCCAAACATACAAATATAATAAATGAAAGCATGAATGCATTAAAAAATGAGGCCCAATTTTACTACAAAAGTCCAAGATGGGGAAAAGGAAAAAGAAGAGGTAAAGCTAAGTAATGGCTTTTGGGAAGGCCTGCTTGTAGAGCAATGTACAATCATGAACAAAACACAAGAGGCCAAAGACTAAATCAGGGATGAAAGAAGGCCAAGAAGCTGATAGAGAAGGATAGTAGTGGGAGCTGGGCTAGAGTCAGTGGGGTATATTTAGTTGAGAAAGAATGCTGATTGTGCATAGCCATGTTTTCATGCATATTCCCAAGTTACTAACATCCAAAACTGCAACACATGTCACTTTTCTAGGTGAAAAATGTCACATGGAAAACAATGCAGTGTTGGAAGCACTTCAGAATCTGGAGAGTGAAAACCAGGGTTACACCCACCAAACCTGAGGGGCAGTGGACAGGACCAAGTGAATTTGGGTGATGGTGTTTCCAATACGGGGCCCAAATCCCTGAGAAATTGCCCAGAAGGCTTCTAAGCATTCCACGTGCAAAGCTGGGATATTGCACACGTAATTTAGGACATGGGTTCTCTTTCCTTTAAGAGTGCTGCTTCTTTTCTGTAAACAAAGCCAAGCATGGAATTTCGCAAGGAAATGCATCTTGACATGGGCCCAAGCGATGATCCAATTTCCTTTGCAACACCTAGGGAGAAAGCAGAAACTGGGAAAGGAAAACAAGCCCCACTCGTAGGGTTATTACATAAGAATAAAAGTAAGTAAATGAAACTGAAGTTTCTCCAAGTACTGAAGAGGAGAGACCTTTGAGGAAAAAGAAACTACATGCAAGCTGGAACATGAATGATCCTTACCAACATTGCCTGTGCAATATTTGGTAAATGAAACTTAAATGCCGTTGCTCTTCTCGAAGTCTTCAAGAAAGCTGTGGAAACCAGAACTGGTTAGGTGCCTGAGTCAGTTACTATAATGCATGCTGAGCAGGAACGTTGTCCACAGCTTGGATGTAGCCAAGGCCACTCTGGTGCCATGAGCAAATGAAACGAAGTCAAATCTTCACATTACCTTTTCGTATTACCAGGCCAGATGTTAGAAGTAACAGGGTATTAAAAACATTGTTACTGGCAAGAAGTTGCTTTTTTGTTTCTATGACAGTGAGAACCTAATGGAGGCACATTTCGAAATGGCTGCCACGGTGGGAATAAAAATATTTTATTGGTGTGTAATCTTTTCTAGTTACTTTTTAGAAATTGCTTTAAAAGGGGCATTTTCGATACAGTTGGTGGGCATTTTACAAGCTTTCTGCTATTTTGTTACCCCTCCTACTGTGTACAAGAAGAAATGGGAAGTAACAGGAAAATAATTAGTAATGCCAAGAGAAACATGGTTTACTGTTGTACTCTGTAATGATTAACAAGGAATTACTTTTCAAGCCCTTATAATGAATCAATGGGAATGAATGGCTTCTTGAAAAGCTCAGGGATAGGCTTAGAGTCACATGTCACCATATTTCAGCCTAAACCTAAACAGTATGTCCTCCAACCTCAGGGTCCCTGAGATCAGTTGCTGAAACCGAGGTGCCCAAACTGTAGCTGATGTTGGAACTACAGCAAAGGCAAAAACTTGAGATGTGGAGCCTGGAATGCATACCAAAGTTTTCACTCAGGTGGCTTTTCAAGGGCAGAAGCCTATTCCCCCCCCCCCCACTTCAGAACTGACCATCTGACAAGCCCTTTATTACCTGTTGACCTCAAGAGTCCCGGTGGAGCTCCTCTGGTCATCATTTGAGACCCTCACCAAACAAGGTGAGGCAGGAGGCTACAAGACAGACGTTCTTGACAGGGGTGGCACTTTCATGCTGGAATACCCTCACCATAAAGGCTCATCTGGTGCTTACTTTACAGTCTTTTTCCTCCTATAGTCTCCTACAGTCATTTCCCTCCTATTTTATAGTATTTTTCCTCCTGTTTTTCTTAACTTCTCCTGCGTCTTATTTTACCTGTATATGGCATAGAAGAGGGGTCAGCAATGGTGGCCCTCCAGATGTTTTCGTACTACTACTAATAATAATAATCATGTGCCATCAAGTCTATTCTGACTTATGATGACTCTTTTCAGGATTTTCCATTTAGGGAATACTCAAAAGAACTCACAAATGCACATCCCTATTCCTTTCCCACCTCCAGCCTCTGCTTCAGCTGCCAAGGCTCCCTTTTGCCCTGGGGAAGCCTTTACCAGCTTTGGAAATGAAAGGGGGGGGGGAGCTTTTAATAGTCCAAAATCACTGCCAGATTGCTGGGAGCAGTGGCTATCCTGGCGGTAGTAATCTGGCACCAATTTTTAACTATGGAAAGCTCCTCCCCCAGTTTCCAAGATCACAAAGTCTTCTCCAGGGCAAAAGGAAGATCTAGGGAGCCTTGGAATCTGGAACAGAGGGATAGGAAGATTTCAATTAATTTTGATTAAACATTTCCTGTACCTTGATCCCATTTATGATGGCAGAACCGCACAAACAGGATTGTATCATATGTTGTTGCTAGGTTTAAATGCAAGACTGAATCCACATGCTAGAGTATGATTGGCTGAAGTCAGGTGCGCAATTACAGGAGACTCAAATAGACATTTATCACATTGGCATTTTTCTTCCCTAGAGGTGTGGGGTTTTTTGTTGTCCTGTAGGCATCATGGTGATCAACCAGCTGGATCGCTCTACCCTCTGAAGCAGGATTCTGGAAACTTTGAGAACGAGAGCCCTGTTGATCTTATGAGACCTTGTTGAAGGATGACAGAGACCTAAGACAGGAAGATGAACCTGCCCATTAATATAGCTTGTTTTCAGTCCCTTATTTTACCCCTTTAACTGTTAGATACGGCAAAGAAATTGTTGGCAACCTCTTGACAAGACACCAGTTGTCTGCGTACACACTCTATTGGGGGAAACTTGTATTGTTCAAGGATGCAGCTATGCTACCTTATAGCAGAAGGTGTGTGCGTGTGGAAAGTGATCTGCAAAGACGGGCAACGCGCAAGAAGCCCATTGCCCTGACAGTCTCCCTGGGGCAGCTTCCTCTTCCTCCTCCTCTTCCTCCTCCTCCTTTGCTGTTCATGGGCTGTAGGTGGGAGTGAGTGTGAATGTGCCAGGAACTGGTGGGCAGCTGCTCAGGGAGCCTGTTTGTTGAAGTGCATCCCAGAACAGCCCCTGTATGATGTGCCTATAGATCGTTTCCATGAGAATGGCTACAGCCATTGCATCAACAGACAAATCCATGGTCATTGCAAAAAACCTTTTCCACAAACAGTGTGATATTTCTGCAGTGTAGTCACAGTCCGAGATGTAGCAGAAAATGTCTCTACTTTTCTAGTTCTCCATGAGTCTGTGTGGCCACCTTGGGTGAAATCTCACTCTGCCTTATCAGCCAATGAGACCCATTTCTCATCTTCCATGGACCCTAAACCTTGATGAGGATGATGAGGGCTTAAGATCCAGCCTTTCTCCCATTTCTCCTCTTCTTTTCCCACAGCTGGCTCAATTTTCAAATCCTGCTTGAGGAACACACAGTATTCTCAAAAGTGTGCATATTTTTGTCAACCCTTTCCTTGTGCCTTTTTTTTTTACCTGCTTCAGATATTACCTCAGCATGGATTTTGAGGTTTTCACACATCCCTGCTTTTGACTCTTTATGTGAGTCACTGTAGATATCTTTGCTAAAACCAAAGAACCAGCAGAGGGAGACATAATACCAAACAATACTATCAATGTATTTTTCATTTTGAGGTTTATTTATTTTATTTATTTATTTATTGGACAGATATCCCGCCCATCTAGTGGCAAATGACTACTCTGGGTGGCTTATAGAAGAACACATAAGACAACATGGAACACAAAATAATGCACAAAATAATAACAAAAACAGAATAACAAGTCAAGCATCATAAATATAATCTAATAACCCATAAATTGTTAATCACACATAACAAACTAATAATACACACATTGTTTTTTCTTGGGTAAACCAAGGTTCATGATTCTAAGTTTTCCCCACAGTGCAGGTAGCTGGGGAACAGAAAGAATGGAATCCATGAACATCCCTTATTCAGGAATTTGTTATAATCCTGAATGCTAAAAATCAACATTAATCCTACATAGAATAGACCCATTGAAGTTGGTGCTGCATAAATTATTTGTGACTGGCAAGTCCCATTCATTTCAGTAGGTCTGATCTCAGTAGAACTAAGGTTAGATTTTTATTTCATGGGTGGGGAATTTCATCCCAAATTCAGCCTTCCTGGGTCCCAGTGTGCCATCTTGGGGTCCCCAAATGGCCACATGCCCCTCCCCATGATGCAAGGGGAGGGGCATGTGGCAGACTCCCAGCTTCAGAGGTTAAGCCCCTCCCTCCAAAAAAGCTTGACTGCTGATAAAAGAATGGTAAGTAAAAATACATTGGGGGGTTTTGTGTGCCCATTTTTTGCTTTGGCTCCACTCAGCCCCTGGAGGTATTTTTGAAACTGGATTAAGTGTTTCAGCTGAAAGGTGCCCCCTACCCTTGATTTCAAAGGAAGGAAGGAAGGAAGGAAGGAAGGAAGGAAGGAAGGAAGGAAGGAAGGAAGGAAGGGGTATGAGAAAGATTAGAGAAGGACAGGAAGGAGGGAAGTGAGAGAAAGGTAAAAATAAAGGAAAGAGATAAAGAAAAAGATAGGCAGGAGAAGAAGAATGGAGGTGTTTAGTAAGAATTGCAGGAATAAAAGAAGCTTCTAATAAGTACTTGTTATTCTACAGTTACAAAAACTGAAAGGAAACAGTGTTCATTTTTCTTTATATATTCTTTCCCTCCTCTGCTTCTTGCAAAGAAACAGCCACGTTCCTTATTAAATCCTATATGCCAACATGCATAAAGTCTTCCCTTTTGCACATTTTGCTTGCCACAGTTTAAACCACACCGGTCTGATGTCTGAAGAAATCCCAAGGTAAGCCTCAGTGTAAAGTGTGCAGCAAAAGGAAGAGTCTTGTGCAAGCATAAAAAAAGGAGATATGCTAATTCAAAGCTGTGAGCCAGGAGAATATGAGGGGGGAAAAAACCTTCCCTGGCTGTCACTCTCCATAGGGAGTGGGAAAGTCTGAAGAAGAAAATGTCTGTTACATGTGGAGTTACTTCCCATAACTGGGTGTCCTGAAAAATCATCATCAACAACAACAAAAATACAAATCAACCTACCTTAAACCTATAGCAGTTCGCATGTTTTTCCCCAGTGTAGTTGCACCCTTTACAGTTGGATTTAATTATTAAATTAATTTTTTGTAAATTATTTTTTTGTAAAAAAAAAAAAAGAGAGAGAGAGAGAGAGAGAGAGAGAGAGAGAGAGAGAGAAAGAAAAAGACTTTGTGGCACGTTAAAGGCCAACTGCTATATTTTAATGTATATTTTATATTTTAATGTATTTTTTATATTTATATTATTTTTTATATTTATATTTTTTATATTTTAAAATATTTTATATTTTATATATTTTATATACTATAGTTTATATTTTAATGTAGTATTTTACAGTTAGTCTTTAAAGTGCCACCACATTCTTTTTTTTCTTTCTTTTGGCTTCTGTTTTGTGTTTCTTGTTGAAACGCTTGTTGAAATGCTAGCTTGCACAGCTGCAACTCCAAAAACTTCCTTTTGTGTGTGTATTTTCTGATTTGACCACTAGAGGGAATCCACTTTCTATTCTATCACTTTTTTACTCCTTTCCCCCTCCCCTTTTATCATCAAAGAAGGGGGCGGGGAAGACAATACAAGAGGAACATTGAAGCAGTAACAGGGGACCTTGGTGTCCACCTACAGAGATCATAAAAACTGCTGGGACGGATGGGGAAAAAAATCTGATGTATCTGGAGATGTATTTCCTATCATTTATCATGCTAAAAGACAGTCCTCCAAGGTTCCCATAGCATGCTGGCAGCCAGTACATGCAGCATCTGTGTTCTTGAATAAAATAAATTGGTGCAAAACTTCTATGAATTTGTCAGCTTTCCTGGTCACTTTAATATGTTGTAATATATGGGTTCACCTTTCCATTAAATGCCAGACCCCCTTTAGCCAGGGACTGTTTATCAGCTTGATCACCCTCTCCGTGCAAACCATGGCTAATAAAAAGGGGATTAGCCCTTTTCCTTTCCTTTCCTTTTTGCAGCACAGCTACGTTTTCTCCACTAAAAATAGGTGACAATAATACAGCTCCACATTATGCTATTTCTGCAGCTATACTGAATGTTGGGCCCAGGAAGGGAGATAACATGGGGCATTACAACTGTTTGTGATGCCGTGAACCCTGGGCCCATAACCTCGCCAACACAAAGGCAATCAATGACTAACTGTCATTAAAGAAGCACGAGAAGAGAAAACTCACTGGAAAAGACAGGAATGCTGGGAACTGTAGAAGCCAACAGGAAGAGAAGACGACTGATTATAAGATGGATGGATGGATGGATGGATGGATGGATGGATGGATGGATGGATTTATTTATTTATTTATTTATTTATTTATTTTAAACCCCCCTTTCTCATTAAAAAGGACCCAAGTTGGCTTACAACAATTAAAAGACAATATTTAAGCTAATAACAGTGAGTATACAAGGGTTAATGAATGCAATACCACCACCCCCAAAAAACACCCCATAAAGAACAGCAAAACACATTCAATACAGTAAGGTACAACAATCTATTTTTAAAAACCCATTCAGAAGCCATTTACTCAGGGAAAGCCTGCCTGAAGAGAAAGGTCTTCATCTGCTAGCAGAAGGACAGCAAAGATGGGACCAGCCTGGCCTCCTGTGGGAGGGAGTTCCAGAGTCTGGGAGCAGCCACAGAGAAGTTGCTCTCCTGTGTTCCCATGAAATGCACCTGTGAAGATGGCAGGACCAAGAGGAAAGTCTCTCCTGATGATCTTAACACTTGAGCAGGCTCATAAAGGGAGATTCAGTCCTTAAAATAGCTTGGGCCCAAGCTGTTTAGGACTTTATAGGTTAGAACCATCACTTTGAATTCAGCCTGGAAATGTCTCAGCAGCCAGTGGAGCTGCTGTAACAGGGGTTTGTGTGATCTCTGCACCCAGCCTCAGACAGCAATCTGGCTGCTGTGTTTTGGACCCATTAAAGTCTCCTGACACTTTCCATAGGCAGCCCCACGTGGAATGCATTACAGTAATCCAGTTATTTATGGATTGACTCCATAAAGGAAGCCAAAGGCATTGAGTTTGAAGGGCTGCAGCAGGGATGTTAATGATAGGACTTTTTTTGGAGGACCCTAATTCATGGGGTCATCACATGTTGGAAGCAACTTGACAGGATGGGATGACACGACAGTGGTGCCATGAGTTAAGCACCTTAACTGTGTTTTCTTTCATGGAGGCAGCAATCGACTTAAAAGGAGGAGTGGACCAAAGCAGGGAGCACGTGAAAATGTCCCCTGTAAATCTGCCACACCAGTCACTTTGCTCCAAAGCTCCTCTACAACCCTCTTGCATACCTGGGTCCTCTTTGCTGTTGACAGGCAAAACGCAACAATCTCTTTATAAACACCTTCCCTTAAGCTTTGTCTCAGCCAGTTTTATCTTGGAAAAGAATTGAGGGTGCATGGATAACTCAGTGAGTTGTGTATCTGGCTGCAGAACCAGAGGTTGGAGTTCGATCCCCCACTGTGCATCCCAGAAGAGCCAGCCCAGAGCACCCCCAGAAGAAAAGAATGGTAAATCACATCTGAGTACTCTCTACCTGGAAAGGATCGCCATAAGTCAGAATTGACTTGCTGGCAATTATGATGATGATGATGATGATGTCAACCAAAATTAGAAAAGCATTGGTATTATATAACAGATACAAGATTTAACAAAAAAACACACCTTAATTTCTTTTAAATATCGATGTAGAACAGAACAAGCGTTATTGTTTAAAACCATCAGTCACCACAATACCAACAGCAACACAAAACTGCACTGACCCCATATATCTATACGTAAATTCAAGATGACATAACTTCCCTTCTTTCTTAAGACAAATTTTGCTACTTGATAGGTAGTAGTTACATCCCCACCCACAAGCAGCGTGCAAAGTTGAACCAAGGGGCAGGGGGGTCTGGTCTATCACATAGAAGTCTGAGAATACCAGGAAGAAGTTGGCTTCTAGGGTGCTCATATAAAGGACAACTTTGTAAATAATGCAAAGTGTCTTCTACCTCTCCTGATCCACAGATAACAGAGTCTTTGATGAAATGGGACATTATCATATCTCCTCTCCAAAAGGGCTGATAGCATACACTGAAAACGCAAAGCTGTGATGTAGTAAATATGCTGTTTTTAATATTGCCATTTTTGGGGTGATGTTATTTCTGAAATCTGCAACTGCTTATAATACTGTGTGAAATTTCTTGATATTGTTCCCAAAGCCCCGATGACGGTGGGGACCATTGAGGTATGTTTCATCCACAAGCAAGATGTTTCAATTGCCAGGTCTCTGTATTTTGGTTGTTGTAGGTTTAAGACAGTGTACTCAACTATCCCACACACTACACCAGAACACAGACAGAGTTCTAACTCCTGTCCTCTGAAGATGCCGGCCACAGAGACTGGCGAAATGTTAGGAAGAAAAACCTCCAGAACACGGCCAAACAGCCCGAAAAACCTACAACAACCATCAGATCCCGGCCGTGATAGCCTTCGAGAATACATCTCTGTATTGTGTTAGTTTTTCCAATTCTTTATTTTCAACTCTGGCATCCCCTGGAATTGCAATGTCAGTGATCCAGACATTTCTTCATTCTATTCAAAAACACCAGGCACAGTCAATCAAAATCATAAAAATATTGAGTGGTATTATATAACAGATACAAGTTTTAACCAAAAACCTAAGTACCTGTTAAATATCAGCGCAGATGATGATGATGATGACAATGATTCTATACATATTTGCTTTCCTCCACCTTTTTCTGGTATATTTCTTATTACTCTTTACATTCAGACTGTCCAGGAGAACTCCCTTGTGGATTTTGTCTCACAGTGTTCAAGTTGCTAAACATTCCCAGAGTCTCCTTGTTTGCTTCATATCCCCAATTTGCACCTCTTAACTAACTGCTTGGAAAAATCTTTTTGCCTGTATTGGGGGGGGGGGGGGGGAGAGAGAGAAGAAGAGCAGTTTGACCCACACACGGCTTTTACACAAATGCTAAAGTGGTATTTAATGAATTGTGCGTGCCTATCTTACAGTCATCTACTTCTAGCCTTAAGTAAGAAAGCTGTCTGATCTGCGAGGCTCACTGTTCAGTGTCACCTCAGATACAGAAGGGTCTCCTGAATGCAGTCAATCAGAGCTTTTCTTCCCATACAGAGCTCGCAGCATCTGAAGAAATGATTTAGATTGCGCCCAGGCAGAGAAGACGAGCACATGAGATGTAAGCATTACCTGTGATTATTTTAATATGTAATCTGCTTGGTTGGCCATGATCGGCAACCGTAATTTGAGCTTCAGAGATCATTTCTTCTTTTCCATCATGACGAGCAGCTATGAGAACTTGCATTCATTTCCTCAGTCTTCTTGTTTTCTTTTTGATTTGCACCCACACCACCTTGTCACTTAAACGAACAAGGTGGGGGGGGGGAAACCCAGATTGCATTAAGATTCTCCCCTCCCACCCTGCCCTCTTTTAATGCTAGCAAAAGGTGTATTTTAGGGATAGAGTTCTGTTGAGGAAACACAGTGTACAACACCCTGACAGTATTGCATGCTGCACATCCTTCAGCTTGCAGTTGTGGGAGCTGGTGGTCTTTCCCTTCAAAGCAAGGGGGCTTCTTTGTCCACAGTGGGGTAGTGAATATCCCCTTGCACTGGGGAAGCATGGGAGAAGAGTAACCATTTGTGTGATGGACAACTGAGCGCATGGGGAAAATGAATAGAATTCTGTCCAAGGTGGACACTACATGTTGCAGATAAGCCACAGCAAAGTTTTTACTGAGGGTTGTCTGCAAATGAGCGAAACTGTTTCTATCACACACCTGCTTTAAAGTGGTGAAACCAGAGCCACTGGCTACCCTTTCTCCTAGGCAGGAACAACACTAGTTGGCCACTGCCACCTTACACTGCAGCCAGATACCTAAACGACTGAGCTATCCACCTATAGTTATCACTACATCACAGAGATGGGCAATTTTAGAAGGTTGAGAGGATATTTTTCCACCCCAGGGACTCACTGGAGGGGGAATTAAAAAAAACTACCCACCCCCACCCCCATCCCAAGAAAAAAAAGCTGGGCTGTAGCTGGAAATCTACTTCCAGTTTTGTGAATTTCAGGTTGCAGGGTTTAGGGGGATCCTGCATCCCATTTCATTGCAAGATCACTCTTGGACTAGACACATATTTTGTGCATTTACACACACACACACACACACACACACACACACACACACACACACACACAAGTATTGCAAGGTCACAAATTGGCGAGGACAGCACATGTGGCCTCTAGAATATGCTTTCCTGACTCCTGCTAAACCTCAGAAGGGAAGAGTTTGTGGTTGTGAATGGAATACTGGAAAGGAAGGGAGGGACGAAGGGAGGGAGGGAAGGAAGGAGGATCCAGCCCACAGAGTTGCAAAACCCCGCTTTTAGAGACCTTAAAGATATTCTAGTTGCACACAGTGCTTCTCAGACTACTGATGTCCTGCATCTGGGCTTCCTTGAGCAATATAAAAACTTCTTCCACTGTCTGCTTTGATTGTTCAATTCCTTCATCCAGCTTACTATTTTGGACGTTACCTCCCAGTGTATGTGGTTTGTGTCGTTTCTACATCAGCCTGATGGACTGAAAAAGAGTGACTGGCATATATTTCTAATTTTCCTGGGAGGAAGGAGGACAAACAATGGTCTTTTTAAGTTGTGGTGGCCATGTGTGGGTCATAGAATCATGAAGCTAGAAGGGGCCTAAAAGGCTGTTGAGTGCAACCCCCTGCTGAATGCAGGAATATAAATCCAAGGACATCTGCCAGTTGGTTGTCTAAAATTTATCTTGAATGCCTCCAGTGGTGGAGCACTCACCACCTCTCAAGGTAATTGGTTCCATTGTTGTACTGCTCTAACAGTTAGGAAGTTTTTCCTGATATTCAACTGAAATCTGGCTTCCTGCAGCTTGAGCCCATTGTTGTGTGTCCTGCATTTGGGGATGATCAAGAACAGATGCTCTCAGACTCTGACTTGGCAGAGCTAATTAGCAGGGATTATGGGAAACATCAGACCAACATATTTCTTCACTCTGTGCTCTGTTGACACTTCCAAATCCACATGCAGAAGACTGCACTGACATTGTAGACTTACGGTCCAATCGGAGCAGGATAGATCAACCCCCAATCTGTTTAATAAATCAGGATCTTGTCCCTTTTCTCCAACTGCTGAAACAAGGCAAAGCACTGATACATCTACATTCTTCTTCTCTCTCTCTCTCTTTTTGGAACACCACTGTTTCTTTAATTAGTTTCAGCTGAAATGTAATTTAGTTCATTTTCCAGCAATTTCCTCATGCAATATTTTAAACCGAGCATCTTTTAAATGGTATCCATATTTTGTTCTCCAAATAAATCAGCCCGTTTAAAATAATTTTTCTCAGCTGCAGTAATTTGCTTTGTCAAATAAATTTAAAGCACTGATTTGATTTTGTCGGGTGGCTCGGGTTGCGAGACGCAAGGCTGCCGAGGAGGGTCCCTGGCAGAAGTGCAGGGCAGTGATTTATTATTTTAAATGGGTACCAATAGGAGAACAAATTTCAGAGGAGTAGCCTGTGTTAGTAGAAACAATGACGAGTCCCGTGGGACCTTAAAGGCTGATAAAATTATTAGTCTTTGAGAGGCCATGAAACTCTTGGCTGCTTTATCTGAGCTTTCCTCAATCTGACATCCTCCAGATGTACTGGAGTATAATGGCCTCCATTCCCTGCCTGCATTGGCTGGGATCCCTAGCATCTGTCTGGGGATTATGGGAGTTGTAATCCCACTCATCTGGAGGGCATCAGATTGTAGAAAGCCAAATTAAGGAAATGGCACTTGATTGTTCTTCACTGCCAGGCTGATTGGTTACTTCCTTTGCCGTCCCACAGATCAGGAAGTATAGGAAATGGGCCGTCCACGGATCAGACGCTTCTCAAAGGGCTTCCGCATGCCATCTGCCATCCAGGCCTGTTCCTGCTCATCCTCCATGCAGCCTAGTGACCGTGTATGTATGTTTGCTCTGTCATTGCAGAGTAGAAATGGGACGTGTGGAAAAGGGCGCTTTCTCCCTCTGTAGAGTATGTGGTGCTTTACTATAGTATACGTGCGTGAAAGGGAGGGAGAGAGGAAAAAATTCATGTGTCCGTGTCTGAAGGAATGTGTTTTGAGTGAGGAGGGGTGTGTGTGAATGAGTGAATGGGTACATGTATGAAATGGTGAGTTCTTGCAACCTCGCATGCTGCCTGTTTTGCAAGTTTGGTTGGGAGGGACCTTTCTGGGCTGGGGTGATTTTCAGTCTATCCACCACTAACCAATCGTTCCTCTCTTTCCTCTGATTCAAGGAGAGCCTGCCTCTCTGCTCTGTTTTTCCCTTCTCAGTAGTCTGTTGGAAGCAGGTAGTTTGTTAAGCCTGTTGCTGAAAGCAAGCAGTTCGTTTGTTAATTTGCTGTTTGATCTGTTTACAACCGTAAGTAATGAAACCTTTTATTCTTTCTCTTACCAATGTCTCAGAGTGAGTTATTGAGACTGTAAGTGCCAGTTAATGGGCAAAGGAGTGGACTATTCTGCTCTGTGAATCCCTGCATTTCCACTGCGCAGCTGGAGGAATTTAGCCAGAAATTCAAAACTCCACAACAGTATATGTCTCTGACTACTGTTTGTGTGTGTGAGAGAGTAAACAGTGTACCTGTGGGAATGGTGTGTGTGTGTGTGTGTGTGGGGATAAACAGGTGTACACATGAGAGAAAGGGAGAGAGCAGAATGTGATTATGGCATATTAGCAAGATGAACATGAATCAAGTGAATGGGTGCATGTATGTCTGGGCATGGGGCAATAGCATCAGAGGCTGCATGCCAGCAGAGTGGGTAGCTTTGTGCCACTCGCTTTGGGCTCTGGTCTCTTACACTGATGGCATGAGGCCCACCACCTTTGGTCTAGAGAACTTGTGGCCTTGGAGAATCCCCACTCTGCTATACCTCCTAGCTCAGCAGAAGCCACACTCGTCAGTGGGACTTGCATTTTACCAGACATGTAAAGGCTGCAATTCTGTCAATACAGTACTTACCTGCAGACAGTCCTATTAGAACCATTGGAACTTAAGCATGTGATCACGTGGGGAAACAGATCAGTTTGGACAGCTTATGGAACAGTCCGGTGTGATCCGTTTCCCTGCATCACACGATGCATGGAGAAATGCGCTCCAGTCCAACATCAATCCGTACTCAAGTTGGGTCTTTTTTTGTCCATCTGTAAGGCTTTTACTTCTGAGGCCAAGCTGGACCAATTCCCTGGCAGAGAGAAAGATAAAAATGTATGTTCAGATAGTTATTTTTGAACATCTTCTCATATAAGCATTTTGAAATGTAGTTTTCTCAAAATGCAGATCATGAGTATGTATCGTAAAATACACACTTCACACGCACTTTGATACTTTTTTGAATCATGAATTGTGTCACAAAATTAAGCTAAATGTTATCTGTAAAGCTTGGAGTGTTATTTTCTAAAAACAACACGTTAGCATTAGTCATTGATACCACTTTTCGATACATACTGTATAAACATAGTAACACATGACTCATTATGGCTCTAGCGTGTTATTTGCCATCAGTCAGAACTGACTTCCAGTGACCCTAAGAGGGCTTTCAAGGTAAGTGAGATATTCAAGGAGTGGTTTTGCCAGTTCCACTCCCCTAGTGAGTTTCCATGGCTGAGCATGGATTCGAACCCAGGCCCCCTATGTCCTAGTCCATCACTCTACCCACTATAACTGTATTCATGCATTGAGCAGGGGGTTGGACTTGATGGCCTTGTAGGCCCCTTCCAACTTCACTTTTCTATGATTCTATAACACATGGATATCTATGACTTTAGTACTAGATACAAATGTTTTACTTTTTTGCTACTTTAGTATTATGTTCTACTTGAAGTAGAAAAAGGACCAGAAGTCTCCCCAAATGATCCTCCCAAAACATTTAGAAGTGATAGATGAACGTTACTAGTTGTGCTAAGAAAGGGCAAAAAATTACCCGCCATTACATTATTTTGGGGGGAAAAATGTTCTGCCCTCATTACTCCACCTTGTGGCACGTTACAAGCAGTGTTGTTTATACTCAATGCTGCATTACTTCCAAGCTCTGGATAACTGCGCTCCAACTGATACTTTGGAAGGTCTGAAAGGTGTGTTAGGTCACTCCATCAACAGTGGAGCTCCAGAGTGGGATCAGGTAGGGAAGTACAGTAGGACTGATCCCCTTTCTGCTGGATCAGTATCTGCTGATTCACTTATCGACTGCCTTAAAATACTAAATAAAAACTCTCAGAAATATGTGTTTAGATGTAAACTCTGTAACAAGAAAAAAATTGGACAACTATCTTTCAGATCTGCTTTGATTTGGATTTCTGCACTGAGCTGGCGGTTGGACTCAATGGCCCTTCCAACTCAGTTATTCCATGATTCCATGATTTCTAGGGTGCATTATTGGAACCAGCCACTAGGGGGGGAGACAGACACCATGCAATGTATTGCATTCAATATTTTAGTGTTTTTTGGCATCCACAAGGGAGGCTTGGAACTGGTCTCCCATGGATACCAGGGACCTAGTATGGCTTGCTTTTGGGACCACTTGTAGAATGGTCAAGTGGGACCGTTCTACAAGTGGAAGATGGCAAACCAGCCCAACCTTATCCGTGGTGGACTTTTCTGATTCAATGGCAGTACTCTTTCTGGGCCTGTCTAGAGCCATTCCTGCATGGATGGAAGGGTTGCTTTAAGGGAGATTACTCCTAGCAAAGCGACTCTTTTCAGTATGATCAGACACAATCCTTTTTTGATGTCTGATCGCACCCTCACTTCATAGAATCATAGAATCATGAAGTTGGAAGGGGCCAAGAAGGCTGTTGAGTCCCACCCCCTGCTCAGTGCAGAAATACAAATCCAAGAATATCTGCCAGGTAGTAATCTAAAATTTCACTTGAATGCCTCCAGTGTTGGAGCACTCACCACCTCTCAAGGTCATTGGTTCCACTGTCATACTGCTCTAACAGTTAGGAGGTTTTTCCTGATATTCAACCAAAATCTGGCTTCCTGTAACTTGAGCCCATTGTGTGTCCTGCACTCTGGGATGGTCGAGAACAGATCTTGCCCCTCCTCTGTAGGGCTACCTTTCAAGTATTTGAGAAGTGCTATCATATCTCCCCTCAGTCTTCTTTTCTCAAGGCTAAACATGCCCAGTTATTTCAGTCTTTCCTCACAGGGCTTGGTTTCCAGTACTTTGGTCATCCTTATCTGGACATTGAGTCATGGCAACTGGACTTCTTTCTTATTAGGTTGAAACGCTTCACTACTCATCCAGGTAGCTTCTTCAGCAGATCCTCATCCAAGAAGCTACTTGGATGAGTAGCCAAACATTTCAGCTAGAGATGGGGGTATTCGTATTTGAATACAAATATCGCCGTACAGCTGGACTTAACGAAGGTCCGCACTCCTGGGGCCGGACCATCCACTCATGCGTCCAGCTGTGGCAGTGGCCTTGCTCATCCTTCCAATCACTCCCGGAGCCCTGCTCTCTTCCTGCTCGGCTAGCCACTCCAGGCAGGGGGAGGGAGGATGAGTCTCCCTGCATGGCTGCCGAGTGGCCAGCTGAGCGGGAAGAGAACGGCGCTCTTGGAGTGATTGGAAAGATGGGTGAGGCTGCTGCTGCTGCCGCCGGATGCGTGAGTGGACGGTCCGGCCCCAGGGGTGCAGACCTTCGTTAAGTCCACCTGCATTGGGATATTCATATTCGTATACAAATATGAATACCTCCATCTCTAATTTCAACTTAATAAGAAAGAAGTCCAGTTGCCATGACTCAACTTCCAGATAACCTCACCTGGATGAATCTTCACAGATATTTTGGTCATCCTTGTTGCCCTCCTCTGAATTTGTTCCAGTTTGTTGGAATCCTTTTTGAAGTGCAGTGTCCATAAGGACACAGTACTCAAGATGAAGCCTAACCAGTGCTAAATAGAAAGGAACTAGTACTTGTAGGATTTGAAGACTATACTTCTGTTAATGCAGCCTAAAATGGCATTTGCCTTTTTTGTTGCCATATCACACTGTTGGCTTATTATTCAGCTTGTGACCTATAACAACTCCAAGATCCTTCTCACTTGTAGTATTACTGACTCAGGTATCCCCCATCTTGTAACAGTGCATTTGGTTTCTTTCTCCTAGATGCAGTACTTATCCTTGTTGAATTTCATTCTGTTATTTTCAGCTCAGTGCTCAAGCCTATCCAGACTATTTTGAATTTTGGTTCTGACTTCCAGGGTATTAGCTATTCCACCCAATTTTGTGTCATCCACAAATTTGATCAGCATTCCTGGTCTCCCCTGATCCAGGTTATTAATAAAAATGTTGAAGAGCACAGGGCCCAGGACTGAGCCCTGGGGTACCCCACTTGTTACCTTCTCCCAGTCTGAGAAGGAGCCATTAATAATTACCCCCTGAGTACGATTCTGTAGCCAACTGTATATCCACTTGATAGTTGTTCTATCCAGCCCACACCAAATTAGCTTGCTGATTAGAATATCATGGGGCACTTTGTAAAAAGATACATGATATCTACAGCATTCCCGCTGTCTATCAGGGAGGTTACCCGATCAAAAGTGAGATCAGATTAGTCTGGCAGGATTTGTTCTTGACAAATCTGTGTTGGCTTCTAGTTATTACTGCTTTGTTTTCTAAGTGCCTGCAAAGTGACCGCTTAATAATCTGTTCCAGAATTTTCCCTGGGATTGATGTCAGGCTGACTGGTCTGCAGTTATCTTATTTGCCCCACTGATTTCAGTATGACCAGCACAACCAAGCTGTTCCTGACAGAGGGACACTTGGAATAAGTTATATTAAAATTAATGAGACTTCAAGTTAACACAGTTTGGGATCAGGGCAGAACATCTTGTTCTCCTTGCCTTGCCTTGCCATATTGAAAACTCTTTGTCTGTTTCTCGTTCGTCATAGGACTGTGCACCTCAGGACTTCTGCAAGACAGATTAGCAGATCCTCTAATCACAGTTACAATTACTTTGATTCAGTCTTTGTTTAGGCTTCAGAGAAATTAAAATATAACCCATTTACATCTTAATTCTATTGGTATGCTCACATGAAAGGAGATTCAATAGCTCTTCCTTTGTTCTGTATTTACATTTATTGATTTCAGACCAGTATCATGAGAATAATAATATCAGATTTTTTTCCTTTATTCCTTCTCTGATAGTAAATATTTGAAAAGAAATTATTCTTTTCTTTTCATTTCTCAGGACTCTTTTTTTAAAAGCAAAAGCTGTTCTGCAAATAAAATAATGTTTGCAATAGTGACAGGCAATTAGCAAACCATTTAGATTTATTTTGCATTTTCTTGCAGTGATTTTCCACTCTCGAGTTAAATGGGGCATAATCATACACTGGAGTCCCTTTCTTTAGAGTTTTCTGTTTTAGTATATGCAGATAGTAGAAGCTGTCATGTAGAATCTGGAACCTGTTCAATCCACTGCTTCAGAACTTGAAAAAGTACTCTTTTGGACTACGACTTCCAGAATTATTGAGTCAGCATTGCCAGTGGCTTTACAGCCTACTGGCTAGAGGATTCTGGGAATTAAAATTCCAAAACTGACAGCCAGAATCCTGCTGGCAATGTATTCATAGTAAGTGAAAGAATCTAAGTTGTGGCAGAAACCTGTGTTCATCATGACTGACATAAAATAAAGGGTTAATTCCAGGATGAGAGTCAAGATGGTCTACAGCAGGGGTCCCCAACCCCCAGTCTGCAGCCCGGTGCCGGTCCATGGCCTTGGCAGGACTGGGCTGCGGAGACAGATCTCTCAAAAAAACCCCCACACGTACACACCCCCATGCACAAACGGCCTGGCCCTCCCACCCGCATTCACAGGTGCCCCGCCCCCCCCGTGAACGAGCGCCGCCGAGCATGCCCTGCGCCATCCGCGCAGGCACGCAAGCGCCCCCGCCCTCCGCGAGCGCACCCCGCACCATCCGTGAGATGAGATGTGAGAGAGAGCACCCTGCCCCAGCGAGTGCACCCCATGCCATCCGCGCATGCGTGTGAGCGCCCCTGCAAGTGCGCCCTGCACCCTCCACACATGCGCGCAAGCACGCCCCTCCCTCTGCGAGTGCACCCCGCACCATCCGTGCATGTGCATGAGTGCGCCCCATCCCCTGCAAGCATGGAGGGTGCCCCATACCCCCCGCACACGGACCCCATCCCCCCCAACTGGTCCGCGGATCGGAAAAGGTTGGGGACCACTGGTCTACAGGATACTCTGTTGTGCTCACTATCATTCACACTTGTCGAAACAGCCCTGACATTTGCTCTGCGTCTGGGTGAGAAGTGGTTAACTGATGAAAAAAAGAGTCAGCTTCTGGGATTTTCCCTTGTATGATATCACTTTGTGAATGGTAGGTTTACTGTAGGTTTACTGTAGACCATCTTGACTTCTGCCACTGGTGTTGTTAGCATTCAGGCTGCCTTTTGCTATGTAAAGCTTGGCATTCTTTTTCTGGCTGGCTACACAGGCACAATAATTTACTGCAATATTGGGCCATTTCCTGGCCTTTTGAATCATGAGTACAGAAGCACAATATCCCATATTCACAAACTGCAAAAAATTTTTTTTGAAGAATTGAATTAATTAGGTACTGTAGTTTCGCCCTCAGCAGAGCACACTAATGGGATTTTTAACCAGCAGTTAGGGGTACTGCCCCCATCCCACCATGGAAAGTCATTGTTGTAATGAAGATGAAGGAAGACAAGTCTGCTCACTGGATACAAGTGACAAGTGTTGTGAAGAAGGCCAGAACATACACTGTCAGCCTTTATATAGCCCCAGCCCAGGCAAAAATCCCATGAGATGTGAGATCTTGTATCTAGTGGGATTTGACAAACATGGTCTTGTTCGGGTGTTGTGAGATCTCAAGTCCCAAAGGATAGTGCAGAGGTGATAGCAAGCAGCTGTCCTGTCATGGCTTTCTGTTTCCTCTTCTTACATCCCAACCAACCCCTCTCCAAGGCAGAGTATTGGAGCATTCCTCTGTTGTCTCAGTGAAATGTGCTAGTTGGTGCAAATGACAGACCAGAGTGTAGGCATGGGAGTTCCCCTTGTTCAGTGCTGGGAAAGAGAGGTGAACCTGAGAACTAACTCTCTCTTTCTGTGTGAGTCATGTAGTACTTCTGTGATGGTACATACATGTCTGCATGAACAGTATGTCGAAGAGTAAGGTGCTCACACTCACACTAGGATTATCATTAGACATATTTCTGCAAGCTGCTACCAATGCCACCTCTTGCCAGCTTCTGCCCAGAACCTGAAAAAGTTAGTTTTTTGTTACCCAGCTGTACAATGAAAACAATTTTTTCCAAGTTCTGCTTCTGGCTGACCCATTTCCTAGAGAAGGACTCTAAAATATGGCAACAGTCAGGTCTATCACGGTTCCTTCTTCTCTTAAGATCTTACAAAAATGTTCTGATGAAGGAAAAAAATAAGTCCAGTAAGTTCAGAGTCAGCTAGTATTCCTTATGAGTCATTTGTATCCTCATTTATTTAATAACCCTTTACGGCCATCCAGGTCAGTGAAAATGAAAACCTCGTTGCAAGTGAGATGATTACGAGTTGCAATCCATTTAACATGCCCAATGATTCATGATTAATTTATTGACTTCTTTCTTTAAAAAACAAAACAAAACAACTCATACAGCATCTGAGTCTGTGCTCTGGACTTAAAACACACACACACACACACACGCATGCATGCACACATCTGTCGGGTGCATCCAACTGCCTGAGTAAAGAGATGAGGCATAGCCCCCACTGGTCGCCAGACTTAACAGGAAGTGTGTTACTTTTTATGCACTTGTTTAATTTAACGCTGTTATGCTAATGAGACTGTCTGGGTTGAATGGCTCCCTCTTAGGAGCTCTTTGGGTTTTATGCTAACATGATGGGCCTTCAGTGGAGGGTTTGGTGATCTATGTGACAAGGGCAGCTGGCTGTGGGAGCTGAGTTGTGCCTGCATTTTATCGTCTATCTATGTATCTGTTTATCTGTCCATTTGGCAATTGAGCACATAAGCGATATTTTACTTCCTTGATAAAATATGTATGAAGCCCCCCTGAAAACTGATTAACAGGAGTAGTTGTGTGTAGTTCACAGCACCTGGATAAGTTAAGTTATGTGGGACTACAAATCCCAGAATCCCCAGCCAGCCTGGCCAGAAGTGCCTAGTATATCTGCAGGGTGTCACTGTCTGTTTCATCTCATGCAGGACAATTTATTGAACTGGCTTTGTTTCCTCCTAAGCTTTTTCAACAGGTTGTGCCGGATATCCACTAGAACAGGGCAGGTATGCCACAGCGTGTAAAGGGTTAGACTTGAGAGAAGAATCAGATCCAAATTTTTACTGAGCCAGGAACCCTGTCAGCCTGGTCCACACTCTCTCCACCCAATTCACCTCACAAGGTTGTTGTGAGACTAAGGGAGGGAGTGGGGAAGCGCCCAGTAAGCCCTGATGGACTCTTTGATGGAAAGGTGAGATAGAAATGCAACTAATAAATAAAAAAATAGCCCTTTGTTAACTATCCAAAAAAGAAGCGTAAGGTGAAAACGAAATAGAAAAATAAGCAATGATTAACCTCAATCGTCCCTGAGTGCAGGACACGCAACAATGGAAGCCAGATTTCGGTTGAATATCAGGAAAAACTTCCTAACTCTTAGAGCAGTACGACAATGGAATCAATGACCTTGAGAGGTGATGAGTGCTCCAACACTAGAGGCATTCAAGAGAAATTTGGACAACCACCTGGCAGACATCCTTTAATTTGTATTCTTGCACTGAGCAGGGGGTTGGACTCGATGACCTTCTAGGCCCCTTCCAACTTCATGATTCTATGATTCTACGAACCTTGAAGGGGCTGGATAGTTCAGTGAGTTAGGCATCTGGCTGTGATTCCCCATTGTGCCTCCAGGGAGAACAGCAATCTGTGTGGCCCTGAGTAAGCTGCACAGTCCCAGGACACCCCCAGAAGAAGGGGATGATAAACCACATCCGAGTATTCTCTACATAGAAAACCCTGGAAAAGGGTGCCATAAGTCAGAATTGACTTGACAGCATCTGGTTATTATTAACCTTGAATGAGGCATTCAGAATCATCCCTTACTTAAATGTTATCCTCAAATCCACTTCTTGGTTTCTATCTTCTCATGGGAAATGACCTTGGAAGTACACATTGTAGAACATTACCAACCTGCCATCTTGTGAGGGTTTCCTCTGTTGAGGAATAACTGCATCTTTGGCTCTGAAAAAAAAAGAGTTCATATTCTCCCCTCTTTTAAGAAAATTGCCATGTGAATGCTTCAATGGCTGCCCGGGGTGTGCCAGTTTTAATTTCCTGACAGCAAATAAACCCAGCATCCCCAAAGAGCAGAGCTAATTCCATGCTCAGATTTGTACGGCTTCTGCTCCATTCAACCCTGTCGTGTGTGTCTGAAAACGCTTAACGCAGAGCAGGCTGGTCGAGTGCCAGACCATCCAAAAGGGGACATTCCACACGGCTTTGAGGCATATCTGTAGAGGATGACCTAGACCCCTTAAGCCAGCTGCTCTTTATTAAACCAGCAAGCCATGTTTAAAAACAAGTTTACTTTTGTAAATTTGAAGTTCTCCATAATCCTCCTTATATTGAATGATGACTAATAGCTTGCTGAACTCTGAAGAAGATTCTCTGGCCTTAGGAACCTGTTTTATACAACAGGCTCTCAGAACTTTGCATGATCATGACCATGTTATGATTCCTATATTCATATTTATAGATGATTTTTGAAGCATGAAACAGCGCTTCAGTCATGTTCTGTTCTAGATCCTAGGAGGATGTGGCTAACAAGTTAAAACAGACATTTAGCAGGGTGACTAACTACGCAGAAAAACTACTAAAAGCCATTTTGGCGGCTGCCTCCTTCCAGTGGTTCTGAACCAAAGTGTGCTGCTACCAAGGTGGCAGCTATAAAGACAGAGGGTGGAGGATCTCAATATAGATGGATGGTTTCAGGTTCTGTCCTCCAGAGGTTCAGGCCAAGGTGCCAAGTCTAGAAAGCCAGAAGTGCCTCCTCTTTTCTAATGAACATTGATCTGACTGGTATTCCTGTCCCTACCACTGCCTAATCAGGGCCATGATATTCCAAATTGAATTGCCTTGCTGCTGTTTCGATCTCTTAGTCACGATTGCAGATGTGGAACTTCCGAAGCTTCTGCACAGGTCAGCTGTCATTTTGCCTGCAGATGTCACCCTGGTCACCTGCCCTCAATGACATGAATCGGATTGCACGAGCTACAGATGATGTTCTGTTGAATATAGCAGGAATTAGAGGAGACTCTCCTCCTAAGAGGGCAATGCAGTGGGTGGAACTGGGAGGGCCTGATCCAGGATTGACTATCCCCTTGCGGTTTCTTCGGTGTGTGTTCTTGTCCCTTCATAATGGGAGTCCAGAAAATGTACGCAGCTGAATCGGTCCACATCAACAAATGAGAAACAGGTCTTTTGTAAATGAAATGACTCTTAATAGCCCATTCATAATGAAACTACCCTCAAATACTTTTTGTTACAAGAGAGAATACTTGCAGCAGTATAGTGTTCCGAAGAATGTCCACTATCTTTCCAGCTGCTGTGCAGCCAAGTGGTAGTGGAGTGGTGCCAGGTGGTGTCATAGTCCCCTTGACCCTGGAAGTTCACACACACACACACACACACACACACACACACACACACACACACACACACATATACACACACACAGCATATATATATATATATATACACAGAGAGAGAGAGAGAGAGAGAGAGAGAGAGAGAGAGAGAGAGAGGGCTAGTTTTAAATTTGTGTTCTCTTCTTCTTAGCCACTTTGTGCACGTTTTGGCAGAAAGATGGGTAAGAAAATAAATGACCAAACAAGCATATAAAGAGGTGCTGAAAAGAGAGGGAGAGAAATGGCTGAAAAATACAGAAAATAACAGTGAAAAAGAAGGGATGACCCTACCTTATTTTTGGCTTTTTCTCTACCCTCTGCTCACTTTGGCCTGACCTACTATGGAGCCCCACACAGATTAACCACAATGGGGCACTGGGAAGAGGCTCCCCATCTCTAGCTCTGCATGTTGTGGCACTGAATTTTGAGAGGGACAAGCAATGTTTTCTAATTGCTGAAGCCTCAAATGGGGTTCAATAACCTTGTACAATAGCAGAGGGCAGAATTTGGGTCATGGAGAATAATAACAATGTACTTCTTTTGGGTGAAACCTTGTTCCTGCATTGGGGATTTTAGTTAAGTAAGGGCTGCAGGCTAATAGAGTCAATTAATAATAACCATCATAATTAGTAAAATGCTGCATCTGTTATGTGCAGCTTTTCAATTCTGAGATCACAAAGCACTTTACAACAGTTAACTAATTAAGCCTTTCAACACCCATGAGGTTTCCTCTAATCTATGGCAGCCTAAAGTCTCTAGTGCTAAAACAAAGCCATTTGCAGACGAGGAAGGTGAATGGCAAGCTCAAAAGAGTGAAAAAAAACCCTGCATGTGCATGTGTTTAAAAGAACCTCTCTCAAATCTCCTGTTAACAGAAGAGCTCTCTGCTTTCTACAAAGGTGAAAAAAAAATCAAATTCTGTTACATGTGGTTTGGTCACGCATCCAGGCAAGAGAAACCAGGGCCGTGCTGTTTCAGCATGTCTCACCAAAACCATGTGGTCTTGGGCCACCACAGGCTCAACAGTGTCAGGTTTTTTTTCACAGATAGCATCAAATCCAAGTTCTTTTTAGCTGGCAGGTCATTACCACCAAGCTGGATAATCAGTGCATCCGGAGGAGAGAAGTGACACAATTGCTGCTGGATGGCAGACTCCCATCTCATCCTTCACTTATCAATCCATCTGACATGGAGTCTTCCTTCCAAACCAAGATGTAGGCCAAGGTTTGTCCTCACTGCATGGCGTGAAGCCCAGAAAATGATTCTATGCCCACAGTTCCACACAGATGTCTGCCTTCCTGGAAACATAGTTCAAAAAACATTACTTTTTCACAGTGTGTACCATTTGGGGGTGGGGGCACACACACAACTTGTATGCCTGTGAGCACCACTGTCCCAATGCCTTTACCCTAAGCCCAGTGATGAAAAAGCAGTAGCTGCCCCAATTCTGAATGAACTCATTAGCATTTTCAGAGTTTCATTGGTCAACATTTCCAGCATCCACAAAACAGGCTTCTATGCACTTTTTTTAAAAGAAAAAAAAATAGGATTTTAAAAAAATTTAAAACAGAAAACTCCTTCCCTCCTCCCATCCCACAACCAGACATAGACTTTCAGTCACTTCTAGCTTCATTTATTACATCTTGGCAGTGATTTTGAAGGTCAATGTGGCCTTCGGTGGGTCCTCGAACTTGTACCCTCCTGCCACAGGACAAGATGTGTGAATATGAGTATTCATAACTTTTCCAGACCTAATTAGATGGTAAAATGCATTGAAAAAGTACCTGTGTGGTATTGTGTGCCATAGTTTCTCTGTGACATTCTAGGCACTAGCCTCTCATTTCATTGAACTTCTGCAACAGATTTTACTAGCTCATGCTCTATTGCTATGGGCAAGAACCTGGTTTAACTTAGCAGAACAACTCCCATGTGCTTACATTTTCTGAGTCACATTTAAATCAGACATCAGTGAATTCAGACTGCACAAAACAACAGTCCAGACAAATGGATGAATGTATTTGTAGAAAACAGTCTGTGCCATATCAGTTCCTTCCTTCCTTCCTTCCTTCCTTCCTTCCTTCCTTCCTTCCTTCCTTCCTTCCTTCCTTCCTTCCTTCCTTCACAATGGATTTGAGTCTCTTATCTGAAGCTGGGGATGCTGTCAAAAGGATGGGAAGAAGACGACGCAATGAAACTCACAATTAGGGTTTGATTCGCATTAGGTTAAAGATTCATCACATGCCAATGAAGGGGAAATAAAATACGACTGCTAGGAGTTGATTGCATGTCTCCTTAATCTTCTGTCACGCTGAAGCTTGCACCTATGGTTCAAACCTCCCTTGTAATCATTTCCCGATAAATGCATTTCCACCACGTCATCTATATATGCATCTTCTTATTTATTGTAGATTTATGCACCATTTCCTTTCAAGCAATCTGCGAGGGAGCAATGAAACCATAAGCCTTTCCATGAAGAAGAAGAAAGTATGATCATTTCCCCAAGATTATTTTTAGGCTTCTGTAGAGTTGTTTTTGTCACTTTGCTTGCTTCATCCCTGTGGTTCTCCCTGGTTCCGCAATGATCTGTCCCTTGATTCATTTTAAATAGGATGGAAAGAGAGTAAGTGCTTCATGCTGTCTTGATAACCATTGCCAGCTGCCCAGCTAGGTCCCAGTCTGTTTCTTTCACACCCACTGGGACTTGATTCATGAGAGTGCCTGCGATGTCTGGTGGTCCAGTGCCTATGTGGCCTACTGTAGCCAGAACAGTATTCAGGATGAGTGCCTTGCATACATGAATTTTTAGTGGCCTGCTGCTGGAGGGGACAGTTTGTATTTTTAACAGTTTCCCCCTCTAAGCATTAGCATGCTGTTTACACATCACCGAAAGAGAAGAAGAAAAAACACCAACATGCATCAAAACCGCTATATTAATTCATTTGTTGTAACATGCCATTGAATTGCATGCCGACCCTAATAAGTTTACAAGATATAGGATATATTTAAGGGGTGGTTTTACCAGCACCACCTCCGACTGAGTTTCCATGGTCAAATAGAGATTCGAACCCAGGTGCTAGTATGTTACTTTGACCACATTGGCTTTCATGTTTATTTATACAGATGCACAATTAGGAATGATATTTAAATTTAAACATGATTACTGTGTATCCCACCCACATAGGCAAAACTGTGGCCAAGTGATCCATGTGCCTGCTGAGTCTGATCCCCAAGTGGACCAATCATAACAACATCCACTGGGGGAGGGCAATACATTTTTATCAGAACCAAGACAAAAGCCACCTAAGTCTTGCTTGGTGATTGGCTGACGGTTAGAGTTCAATGCTATGTTTGCTTTTGCTGTAGGATCTGCTTTACCTTCCTGGATTCAACAGCAAACTTTAGAATTCCTCCCTTAGAATAATGTGCAGGAAACTGTGCACTGTTTTGTACCCTTTGGATCAAAGATGGGCCACCTCAGTGGGTCCTTGGGAACAGTTTTCCAATCCCAGAATCTCCTGGGGGCGGAGGGGAGACACCTGGCACATCAAAATGTGAGGGAGCAAAAGACTGGCTTTCCATTTTGTGGGTGGGGTCTGGAAAATTAGGAATTTGTGGTGTTGAATATTGCTGCTGGATTCTGCAGCTGAATTAAAACACAAGACTATTCTAGAAGCTTCTGGATTTTGCATATTATTAATCCCCTCCTCCCCCGGGAGAATCTTTTTGGTAGGGAAGGTGAGAGAGTCTGATGGTTTGGGTGCCACTCTTTCCCCCTGGATTAGATGAACAATGGGATACAATTGTTTCACTGTCCTGCATGTGAGAATGCTTGACCTGCCCTGTGTTTTGCTTTGGTCAGTTGAGTCTGAAAAACAGCCCTGGACCAGAATTTGTACCCTGCTGTCTTGCTTTGTTTAGTTCACCTAAAGTTACTTCCCGATGCCCTTCATTTGTGGGCTTTAAGAAAAAAGTCATTGTCAAAATTTCAGCCCTTCAATGAACGCTGGAATATTTTTTGTTTGTTTGCTTGTTTGCTCTGCTCTCTTGAAAACCATTTAATTGGATAATATTTTCCACTCACTGCTTGATTTTTATTAACACTGACAGCAAAATCCATAAGGAGACTGGAAGGTTCCAGCGTGCCATTGATAGGAGTATCAGAACTTTTCAGTGCTGCATGTTAAATTAGACATGCTTTGGTTTCTCTGCCATAAACAACATTCAAAGCCCGGCTTCTCAAAATGGAGAACGTACAGGCAAAATCTCTGTTTAAGGCTGCATCTGCTTTTCATGGGCCAAGAACCCATGGCAGTGGTGGGAATGAATTTTAGATGGAGGAGCAGTTACACACTTCAGTGTAATTGCTCCTCCAGTAGAAGGATACATGACAAGTAGCTCAACAATCCAGCGCTTGGAAAAGTTACTTTTTTGGACTACAGTGCCCAGAATCTCCCCAACAGCATGGCCACCAGGAAATCCTGCTGGTTGTAATCCAAACAGTGTATGGTAACAGGCCTACTTGTTCCATACAGGTTAGTTCCCTTCTAAATCAGTGGTTCCCAACCTTGGGTCCTCAGATGTTCTTGGACTAAAACTCCCAGAAGCCTTCACCACTAGCTGTGCTGGTCAGGATTTCTGGGAGTTGTAGTCCAAGAACATCTGGGGACCACTGCTCTAAATGGAACAGGGAAATGTTGGTGTAGTTCTAACAGAAGTTGGGAGGGTCATCCCTGTTTGGATGTTTTACAATGCAGATGGATTCTCACCAATGTTCCTCCACAAAATAGAGTCCACCTGCATACAGAATACTATTTAATAAGAGAGAGAGGTATATAGAAACTCAACCTTTTGGTGTGCTAGTTTTCTGTATGAAAATATTTGTTTACATTCTCCCCCCCCCCCCCAATGGAGGATTATTCTGTCATACTAGAGAATTGAAATATCAAAAGCGCACACACTGGTAATTGCATTGCCGTTCCCTCTTGCTGCCCTGTTGACAATCCCCAACCCATCCAAACATGTGAAAATAAATCTGCCAACATGAGGCAATCCTTTGTGCATCTGAGGAAGCGGACATAGTTCCTGAAAGTCTGGGTCATCATCATGTTTGTTGGTCTCTGAGGTGCTGTCAGATGACTTGCAAATTGCTTTTTAGTCCTTAGCATCTTAACCTAAGCACAACCTTCACCTCATTATGCCATTATGACTAAATTCAAGTAGCAGGAATATATCTGAGGACCTCACAGTAAGGCAACTTTAAGCATGTGAAGGAAAATTGAAGATCCATTCTTTAGTGTTCCACTTGAAACGTGCCTTTGTGTGGAGGTACCCAAGTATGGAGGTCTTCCAAAATGATCCCTGTGTTGTTGGAAGAGTGTCGTAGGGCCTGCTCAACCCAACCAGTTAGCCATGCTAGGAGTAAGTCATATAATCCAATATGACCTGCCTACTTCTTATTGTAGTCATACAGTTCTGGGATTCAATCTGTTTGAGAAGGGGTTGTGTGATCCCCCGGACAAATCAGGTTTATAATCTGAGGCTAGTCTTTGATTCTGCATGGTCCCTTGATCCCAGGGTGGCAATGAAGACAATACTGTATGTGCTGGCACACAACTCTGTTATTAGTGCACCAACTGCAGTACGATCTCCCTATCCATAGGATTCGTATCTGAGGTTTACTGCAGCCCTATATACAACATACCAGGGGGCGTACCTTGTGGCTCTTTTCCCACCCCCTTGTGGCCTTTATCCCAACTCAAAGGTTCGCTGCTATCCACTGTTTCAGGCCTTTGCTGTAGAATGTGGAATGGACCCTCCACAGATATGGGGATCCTACTTTACTACTTTTCTTGACCCAACCCGGCCTGGCAACAGGCATCAATCTCTTTTTGTTTACATTGCATCTTGATTACTGCAAGGTACTCTATGCGGCACCACACTTGAAGATGGTCCAGGATCTTCGTTTGTTTCACTGTGAGGCAACTAGTTTCCTAACTAGTACATGGTATGGAGAGCATATAATCCCAATAAAAAGACCTGCACCAGTTGCCAGTCGCTTATGGGCTCAACTCAAGGTGCTGGTTTTAATCTTCAAGGCCTTAAACTGCTTGGACCTCATTATCTAAATAATTACCTTTCTTGGCATGAAACCTGTCTAGATGTTAATATCTTCAGGAAACAGCCTCTTCTACCAACAACTGCACAGTCCTGCTTGACAGACATACCAAGAGAGGGGTTTCTCTGGTGTGACTCCCAAATGGTGGAATTCACTCGCCTCAGAGCTGCCGTCCATTTCCACTCTTTCTGCTTTCAGGAATGGTGTGAAGGCATATCTTTCGAATTTGGATTGTAATGTTGTTTAATTTTTGTAATGATTTGAGCTGTTTGCAGACTTAATTGATCTTAATGGTTTGTATGGTCATATTTGGGTTTTTTAAATTCTGTGCTAAAATTTGGTTTGGCTTGTTACTTTTCTTCCTATTTTACAGGTGGAAAACCAGGGAGGAAAAGTAACAATTCTTCCAAATTCACCTAGTGATTCCATGACAAATCTCTGAACCACTCTGTTCACTGGCCTATATCATATCTTCCTACAGTGAGGCAACAGAAACTATTGCTGTAAAAGCAGTTTGGGGTTGTTATTACATGCCGTCGAGTCACTTCCAGCTTATGAATTAGTGACCTCCAGAAGGTCCTGTCATTAACAGCCCTGCTTAGGTTTTGTAAACAAAAGACAGTGGCTTCCTTTTTTTGAGTCAGTCCATCCCACATTTGCTCTTCCTCTCTTCCTGCTGTCTTCAACATGCAGTACCGGTATCTTTCCACTCCATGCAACTCTAGCTTTAATCACAGCCCTTTAGTGGCCAAATTGCATCCCCGAAAGCCATTTACAAGAAACCATTCTGCTGGCTGTTTGATTTTAATAGAAGCAATTTCCTCCCCTAAATAAGCTTGACATCTGTTATGGCTGAATCATATGTCAGGAGTATCTGGTACTGAGGCCCTTTGTCAAAATGCCTTTGTTGTTATATACATCGAGTGTGTTGATACTCCTGCTACCCCCGTTTCCCCGAAAATAAGGCAGGGTCATATTAATTTTTGCTCCAAAAAAACGCATTAGGGCTTATTTTCAGGGGATGCTTTATTTTTTTCATGTACAATCTACGTTTATTCAAATACAGTCGCATCTTCTTCTTCTGGTTGCTGCACAAGGGTGGAGGGCGGGGTTTCACTTAACTAGGGCTTATTTTTGGGGTAGGGCTTATATTACGAGCATCCTGAAAAATCATACTAGGGCTTATTTTCAGGTTAGGTCTTATTTTCAGGGAAACAGGGTATGTCTTGTTGCTTGTAGCTAAGTCCACAGATGCTGCCCTTTTTCTCACTCTCTTTTACACATCAAGCAAAAGATACGGCCAATTATATATCAAGCCTCGGCCATTTTGTTTTTATGCCTGCTTGCAATTCATACTCTAATCAAAACAAAGCCACAGGTTGGAAATTGAGGTTAGGAGTTTTATCTTTCAGATACGAAGCTTAAAACAGCACACACACAACGTCAAAGATCAATGTCTGTCTACCCAGGGTCCTAGGGTTTCTCATACAGTTTTGCTTGAGCCAAGCTTACGTTGTTTTTCTCTAGGCAAACTTAGCTACTGAAGGCAATAATGCAGCATCAGTTTCCTGACAGGGAATAAATGTTATACGTGGAGTAATAAATGAGTGTTTCTAAAAACAGCACGGCAGGACAGCGAAGGACAGAACTGGAGGCAGCTTACATTTCATGTGAGCTCCAGAAATCTGGAGGGGCATTTTCCTCCCTCAGAGGTTGTATCATTAGAGCCATAGATGGAAAAATCAGGCAGCAAGCTTTAAATCAGTTTAAAACTCAAAGCAATCCATCGGCATGAGGTCACTTTCAGTTAACTGCGAGCTCACATTTATTGATGAGGCTCAAAATTAAAGGCAAAGTTTGTAATTGTTCTGGTTATTACCACTGGGACAAAAAGATCATATTGAATATGGCCTTTTCTTCTGTGAAAAGGTGTTATACTGAGTAAGTCACAATTTCTGGTCCATCTAGCCAGGGTCAGCCTTTTTGTCTGATAGAGAAGAGCAAATAACCCCACCCACAAATCCACATCTAGGCAGGGTTGGCAGTCCTCAAGGTTATGGCCAGCTGTCTTTGCACCACTGGCAGTAAAGTCAGAAGAATCTAGAGACAGGGGCCACATAACCGCCCCTGTTACAGCAGCAACACTGGCTGCGGATCTGTTTCCAGGCTCAATTCAAAGTGCTGGTTTTAACAAAGCCCTAAACAGCTTGGGTCCAAGCTACCTCAAGGACCATGTCTCCCTTTATGTGCCTGCCTGGGTGTTAAGATTATCAGGGTCTTTCTCCCAATCCCACCATCTTCACAAGTGCATTTAGTGGGAAAACGAGAGAGGGCCTTCACTGTTCTTGTTCCCAGACTCTGAAACTCCCTCCCACTGGAGGCTATCTTTGCTGTCCTTCCGCAAGCAGAGAAAGACCTTTCTCTTCAGGAAAGCTTTCCCTTAGGTAAAGGTAAAGGTTCCTTTTGACATTTAGTCCAGTCATGTCCGACTCTAGGGCACGGTGCTCATCCCCGTTTCCAAGCCATAGAGCCAGCGTTTGTCCGAAGACAGTTTCCGTGGTCACGTGGCCAGCGCGACTAGACACGGAACGCCGTTACCTTCCCACCGAGGTGGTACCTATTTATCTACTTGCATTTTTACATGCTTTCGAACTGCTAGGTTGGCAGGAGCTGGGACAAGCGACGGGAGCTCACTCCGTCGCGTGGATTCAATCTTACGACTGCTGGTCTTCTGACCTTGCAGCACAGAGGCTTCTGCGGTTTAACCCGCAACGCCACCACGTCCCTTCAAGCCTTCCCTTAGTGACTGGCTATTTGAGATTGGTTCCCCCCCCCCCCCTTCAAATGGATTGTTGTCCTTTGTTTCTTTTAATGTATTCTTAGCATTGAATGATTTACTGCTTCTAATATAATATTCGTTTGATTCTTTTTAAATATGTGCATATTTAGTGCTTTTGCTTTTAGATATTGTCTTTTTAGTGATACAAGCTGCCTTGGGTTCCTTTAAAGGAGAAAGGTGGGATAAAAATATTTTAAATAAATTAAATAATAAATGCCTCCATTAATTTGCTGCACATCAGTGTTTGGAAAAGTTACTTTGGGGAGAGCACAAATCCCAGAATCCTCCATCCATAATGGCCTCCAGGCTCGTGGCTGGCGGAGACAAGTGTTTGTCCCAGAGGCCCTTATTCTAACTATCTGAGCTAATTCTAGTTTTTATAAATACTGACAAAAAGATCTGGAAAGAAGAGTCAGGTCACTGTGTCCCATCACCGCTCCTCCCCTTCTTGATCTAGACACAGCCATGATCTTTAAAGTGAAAAGGGGGAGGGAAAAAAACATTAAAGAGATACTATTCTTTATTTGAATAAGAAACTTTTTTTGGATGTTCACCCTTCTTTCTTACAGATCTTCACACTCAGCAATCCAATAATGGCTTTTAAAACACACCATTTGCTATTGATTTTCACATCATTAAGATGACAGCTACTGGGGACCCAGAGCTGTAGGAGGTGTTGTTAATAAGACAGGACATAAAGCATTGAGAGAACAAGAAAACAAGCAATATTTCCAATTAGTGCTGTTTGCTCAAGGTAACTTAAACAATCCTTTAGACTTGTAGCAGAATCTGACGCTTATGAAAACAGAGGATTCTTGGGCAATCGGTTGCCACCTCAGAAACTTCCATAACTGTAGAAAGAACATGAGGAAGAACATGAAGAGTGGGTCAGACCAGAGGCCTCTCGAGTAGACCATTCAGTTGCCACAGTGATCAACCACAGGTCCATGGGAAGCCAAGGAGCAGGGCTAGCTCGAAATATTTTGCTTTCTGAGGTAAACAACAACAGGCTGCCCCTTTCCGTTCCCTATACAAAGACCAGCTGGACTAGCTGCTGTGGGCTTCTTCAACACTGTCCAAAAGGCAGCCACGAAATGATACCTTAGGGTAGCAGGCTTAAGTTAGGAAGCACAGGGCACACGGGAGAGCAAAAGGTGCAGAAGCAAAAGCACTAGGAGTTTTCTTGAAACTGTCAGAAACGGAATACTGAACTAGAACTCGGAACCTCCGAGCACCTAATGTGGTGCAGTGGTAAGAGTGTACGAGGACTCAGGAAGCCTGGGTTCAAACCTCCGCCTGACCATAAAACTCTTGGCATGGCCTTGGGCCACTCATATTCACTATCATGACCGATCTCATAAAGTTGTTGTCAGGAGAGAGGAGGAGAGTAAGAACACAAAAATCATGACTACAGAAGAATTACACAACTTTAATGTTGACAATGAAAAAACAGAAATAGAGATTTTGTATACCTTGGTTCAATCATCAATCTGTACAGAAACTGCAGCCAAGAAATCAGAAGAAGACTCAGACTAGGAAGGGCAGCAATGAAGGAACTAGAAAAGATCATCAAGTCTAAGGATGTGTTACTGGAGATCAAGGCCAAGATCATCCATATTCTCATATTTCCAATCACCATGTATGGGTGTGAAAGCTGGAGAGTAAAGAAAGCTGACAGGAAAAAGACTGATTCATTTGAAATGTGGTGCTGTAAGAAAGCTTTGCAGATTCCACTGACTGCCAGAAAGATGGGTCCTAGACCAAATCCAGTCTGAACTATCTCTGGAGACAAAAATGCTGAAATGGAGGCTGTCCTACTTTGGGCACGTCATTGAGAAGGCAGGATTCTCTGAAAAAGATGTTGGGAAAGGCAAAAAAAGCAGCAGGAAAAAAAGAAAGACCAAATACGAGACGGACTGACTCCATAAAGGAAGCCTCAGGCTTGAGTTTACAAGAGCTGAGCAGGGCAGTCGAGGATGGGGCATTTTGGAGATGGCTCATTCATAGGGTCACTATGAGTTGGGGGTTGACATGACAGCACATAACAACAATAGAGTCCTGTATGCTACTTTGAGCTTACTGCAGGAAAGGTTAGATATAACTGTGGACAAGTAAATAAAAAACAGGATACAGAGCTTGAATGTGTGCGTGTATGAGTGTCTGTCTGTCTATGTTAAAACATTAAAACTGATTTATGCAATCAACCAAATTAAAATCAAAGCTTTTTGACAATGAGGACAAGCTCTAGAAAAACTTCATAATAAAAGTTGAATGATGTTTTTACTGCCACCTGAAACTAAGCAAAGCTGAAAACAATCTAATTTTCAATTTCTCCCAGTCCCTGCTATATTGATATGGGAGAAGACAGTGTATGCCATACACGCCAACAATGTCCACACCTAAGAGGAACACAAAATAGTTTACATTTGAGTATGGAACACTACCTGGCTACTTACCTGTGTAACTGGTTGTTCCTTTTACAGCCACATGTAGTTCATAACAGACAAAATTGGAAAGTACATTCAAAGGAAACACTTTCATAAAATAACTGGCAGCGAGAAAAGCATTTGGCAATCACGCAATTAGAACTTCAGATTTTTCTCTGGAGACTTTTTGTGTGTGTGTGTTTGCACCAACTGATTGTCACTTTTTCCATCTGCAGTAGTTTGATTTGAAAGAGTGCTTGGTGTTAAACGATTCAAAAGAACTCTGAATATTTCATGAAAAGAATGCATTTTCTTCATTTCCCATTTTAATAAGAAATGTACCAAGTAATTAAGACAATAGTTTGAAAGTGGGAGATTATTTCAATCTCTCTCCCCCCCTCCCCCCCATCTTCTTTTTTCTTGTTTCATCAGCAGGGCAGCCATCTGCAATATAAGATTCTCCTCTCTTTCATCTGTTTGATGGTTGTGGATAAGACAATTTACGATCGTCTCTTTTAGAAACAGCTTTGATATGCTCATCGGGATAGGACACAGTGCAACATCAAAAACATGTTCCAATGGAACAGTAGCTTTTCGTTCACATCTCTTTTGCATTTTCTTCCTTTATTTCATGTTCTAATTTGAATATATTTTCTAAAGGGCCGGTGACGAAGAGTGTCCGGCTATGCTGGCAATGGCTAGGTGCAACATAAACCCGACATGGGTGCCATGATTTATATCAGCTTTTCTCAAGATGCTGTCCTCTTGATCAGCGATGGGGAACCTGTGGCTCCTCTGGATGTTGTCAGACTGATATTTCCTATCATCCTTCACGTTGGTTACACTGGCTAGGAATAATGGGATTTACAGCCCCATTTCTGGAGAGACATTTCACTACCTGCTCTGATGGTCAGGAATGATGGGATTTGTGCTCTAAAACTTACAGTGTCCTCTTCTCTATTGTCTTTCCACCAGCAGGCAAATACCTCTGCTTAGAAATCAGGGAAGTTACTCCTTTGGACTACAGCTCTCAGAATCCCACATTCTTTATGGCCAGACTACCCAGAATCCCATTGACCATGATCACTGTTAGTTCTGCTCAGATAACTTCCCATCATTGGATGTGAATGGGGTGTTTAACCAGCTGGGTGCCATTTTTAACTCTCTCTGTCTCTCTCTCAGAAAAGCGTTTTTCATTGTGTTTTGATCTATTATATGTTTAGTTGTTTTTGGTTGACCTGGCGGTTCCTAGTTAGCTATCTTGAGTGTCATTCTTTGAGAAAAATACAGAGTATAAAGCCAAGAAGTGTATCAAGATGTGTACAATTATGCAGGGGATGGATAAAGTGGATAGAGGGAAACTCTTTTTCCTCTCACGCAATACCAGAACCAGGGGACAGCCACTCAAATTGAGTGCTGGGAGAGTGAGAACAGACAAAAGAAAATATTTCTTTACCTGGCATGTTGTTAGTCTGTGGAACTCCCTGCTACAGGATGTGGTGATGGCATCTGGCCTAGATGCCTTGAAAAGGGGATTGGACAGATTCCTGGAGGAAAAGTCCATCGCGAGTTACAAGCCATGATGGGGATGTATAATCTCCAGGCTTAAAAGGAAGGTACTTCAAAATGGCAGATGCAGGGGAGGGGTATCAGGAGAAAGGTCTCTAGTTGTCTCGTGTGCTCCCAGAGGCATCTGGTGGGGCCGCTGTGAGATACAGGAAGTTGGACTAGATGGGCCCTTGGCCTGATCCAGCAGGGCTCTTTTTACATTCTTATGTTCTTATCAATAAATACCACAATGCCCAGGATCCTTTGAGGGAAGTCCAGAATCTAAAGTAGCATAACATAGATGCAGGTTTTCAGAGCAGACAGTAGCATTAAATAGTAATATCGTACATTAAATATTAGTAGTGGCTTGTATTATTCGTTACTTCTTAACCGTCGGAGCCCCAAGAAAGAGTCAGTAGAAGCAGCAAGAGCTTCACCTCTCAGGAACAGGACAACTGCTGGCCCCTGCCTACCCCGAATATTACCATGATTTTGATCAGCATTCTAAAGACAAGGTTGATTTCCATTCATCTTTTCTTTTCTACCCTTCAGTAAGCAGATGAAAAACCCCAAATAGCAGGAGGCCTGGCTCATCTCAGCTGATAACACCACACAAGGATAATATCTGCACATGGTTGGCTTTCTTCTTTGGCTGCTTAAGGCATTTGCAAAAATAAAGAAAGGAGGAGGGAGAGAGAAAAAGTAATGTTAATTTAGATCACATTTTAGAGAAAGCAGATTTAATAACAATGGGGAGGAAAGAGAGCGGGGGGGGGGGGGAGAGATGTTAATCTGGTTCCTGAGGACAGACATTCTCCTTGCAATGCCTCTGGTTTTAACTAGCATTTAGGAGTAAGCCTAGCTGCTGTGAGGGAGGAAGCAAACTCCTGCAAAAATTCCCCTCACTCCAAAAGCAAACAAAAGTAGCACGCTGCCATTGCGACCTCATGGTGATGCCAGTGACAAACCTGTGCTGTTCCTTTCTGGGATGGCCCAAGGCGTTTTTATATTATTTCCCACAGTACCTGGGAACACCTGCCCCAGCCCTGGAGGGGATCCTTTGTCATGTCCTCAAGAAAGGATCCATCGGGCTCTTTACAGTGTTCTTAGAAATGTGAAATGGCAGCTTTCCAACTGCCTGCTGTTACTACTACCAGCAGGAATTTCACTGTTTTCTTCCGCTCCCATAAGCAGCAGCTCCTTTCCCTGTAAATAATAATAATAATAATAATAATAATAATAATAATAATAATAATAATAATAATAATAATAATAATAATAATAATAATAATGTGCAGATTCCAGAAATAACATCAACAGAGTTACAAAAAAGAGAGGCAATATTAGGAACAGCATATATACTACTTCAATATTTAACAGATACTTAGGTTTTTGGTTAAAACCTGTATCGGTTACGTAATACCAGGCAATGTTTTTATTGTTTTGATTGACTGTGTTTGGTATTTTTAAACAACAACACCAACACCTCAGAACTGCAGAGCTGGAAGGGACCGTCAAGTGCAGCCCCTGTCAAGGAGGCGCTGCGGGGAATCGAACTTCCAATCTCTGCCTCCTCAGCCAGAGACCTAAGCCACTGAGATATCCAGTGTTCCATGTGTATCAAATATGTTCTGCCAAACATTAGGGAGATACAACAGCAGGGCTGACATGGTTCCTGACATGAAGGACAATACTTTCATTCCATGTGAAACACTAGTTGAATTTTATTTCTATACATTCTCCACCAAACCTGAGGGCAGCAGACCAATCTAGCAGGTTGAGGACATAATTGTTGAGGATTTTGATTATAACGTGTATTCTCATAACATCAGCAGAGTAAGGAGATATTGGTTAGCAGAGATACTTATGACACTATGACACTGAGAGAGTAAAACCAACAACTTAGTCTATTTACATATATACATATATACATAGAGAATAGACATTCCTCTGGCAGCATAACATGACATGAAGCAACACACAGCACAGGAAAAAGTGATCTGACTTACAGCAGATAAAGACGTTCATTTTGCACATGACTTATGTACAGTTCTGTGACCCATCAGAAAATACATTACTTCATTTTCTGTTACACCACGTTTCATCATGTACCACAGCTGTACAACATTAAGTCTTAATCCTTGATACCCACACCTGAATACAATCAGTACAGTGACTCGGGTAAAATCAGCCATTTTACGTTTAACTATACAACATTAATATTTAATACATTTTCATATCAAAATCTCAACAATAATACAATCTGTTCTGTTGTCTAGCTGAAAGGAACAGGTGGGGAAAAGCTCACCATAAGAGGCAGGGTGTTGCTCAGGTTCCCTCCACCCCTCTGCAAGCCTACCTCATTTCAACACCACTTCTGTACTTAAGGATGGGCAACTTGGTACTATGCACATTGTGAACCGGTAGACATTGCTGGGAGTGAGCAGTTTTGTGGGATTCTCTCCGGAAAGGACAACACTTTCCAAATGGGATGGGCCTGCTTCTGAAACGAATGTCCCTGGGCTGGTTTCTGCTGCATTTGTGGTTTCTCTCTTCCTTGCTCTGCCTCCCCCCCAGTACATTTTCTGGCTTCTGTTCTATAGGAGAAGAAATAACGTGCAGTATTGGGCCTGTCTAATGGGTTGGTCTGGGAATTGTAGTCCCCCCAAATAACTTTCCCCATCCGTGAACATAATGTCATGGCATCCTTACAACAGTGAAAGCATCACAACCAAAGGGTGAGAATGTAACTGTAAGGTGTTGTTTTTAGGAGTACGCACATATCATTCATAGGGTATAATTAAAGCATTAAAGTCCACCAAAGAGCATCACACTTTTCCTGCCATATGTTCTCCCCATTACTATATTAAACATGAGCCCACCATCATTATTAAACTTGTACATTAAACAAAGACCATTACAGTAGGACTCCTGGATCTATGGGATCGGTATCCAAGGTTTCAGTTATCCCTGGTTTACCACACCCCTATATGCAACATACAAGAGGGAGGGCCTTGTGTCCTGTATCCTGCCCCTTCGTGGCCTTTGCCCCATCTCCTTGTATGTTGTATACAGAGTTCACTACTATCCGTGGTTTCAGGCATTTGCAGCACATCATGGAACGGATCCCCTGAGGATACAGGGTTCTACTTGCTTACAACTATAGCAGTGGGCACTTACAAGGCTCCTTATAATGTGATTCTGTTCATGGGTAGGCTGAAAGAAAACATTCTGAATGAAGCCAGTGACGAACCTCTTATACAGTGGCAGTATGTTGACAATGTCTTTATAGTCTGGATGGAAGGCAAGGAGAACCTAGAGAATTTCAAATCTTACGTTGACTCTGTTCATCCCACAAACAAATTGAATCTATTACTTTTCTGTTTTTCTACTGCATGTACTTTCCCATAAAGTATATCAATTCTAATATGAGCCTACATTTATGTCGAAATGGGACACCATGCATTCAGAGAACACGAATGGTGAAATTTCTTTGACACAAAACTTGTGGCAAATGAGAAAGTGACTAAGTCTTAATCAGAGCATGGCTATTTCCATCTTTTAAATATCAGTACAAAACATTCTCTCTAAAAAAAATCTGCCAATTGAGAGATGAAAGTTAGCTTCAGAAGGCTCTATGACTCAGAGAGAAGACCAAGTTGCCCTCACATGTTATACCTTTAAATCCAAAGAGCTGGGCTCATTAAATGCTAATCAGATGACTAATTTTCACATTAATGAAACTTCAGGACATTCTGTGATTTTGACCTGGCTTACTGTTAAATGTATGCAGTGATATTTCTGTCTTGGTTGGAGCTCAGTTGAAGATAAATAAAATGTTCAAAATGGTATTAAACAATCTACCGTCTTCAATTCCAAATCGAATAATTTTTAGTAGGGAGCATCTTACATATATCCATGGATGCACAATGCATTAGGACTTGGGGGGGAGTGCTCCTGTAAAACTCCTGTTGGTTATGTAATCTCCTGGCTTTGTCACATGATGACTCAGTACCTAGACTGCATCTCCTTCACCAGGAGCACCATACACCTTTCAGCATCTCAGTCATTCCATGGAACTGGATGGCCACCTGTCAGGAAGGCTCTAAGGTGTGGCCTTTCTGCAAGGACAGTGGGCTGAACTCAGTGGTCCTTGGGGATCCCTTCCAGCTCTGCAATTGCAAAACACAACTAGAGACATGATGTCCCATTCTGGTGAAGCTGCATCATTATGTCTAAGTAGGTCTGTCATCTTTGGGTTTTCAGATGCAGAAGGAAGACTGGCTGAGCTTACAAACTATAGCCAGGATGCCTCTCTACCAGTGAATAGGTTCCATTTTGTTGTTCCGTTTAGCTAGTGTTTCAGATGCAAATGTAGAAATCAGACCCAAGCAGCTGCTGGTGGCCTGACTTCTCCCACCCCCACTTCTTTGCACTTTTCTCCTCTTCCACAGGCCTCTTCTAATGACATTCACTGAGCAGTGAATCACTTGTGGTCATGAACTTTTATACACAGGAAGTTGGGAAGCTTGCCCTAGAAATCTTTGGGTTCCCCCCCCCCCAGGAACTCCAAATGTCAAAATTAATCTGAATTATGAATCTTTTAGAAACGTTCCTAAATATATTTTGGTTACATAGCACACTGAAGAGGAAATTCACATTTGTGCTTATTTATTAGATTCTCTTGCTAAAAAAAAAGGAGGGAGGAATAATGCACTTCTTTTGCAACACAAAACTAGGGATGTGACACAGCTTCTTACCTTGTAGATACATTCTGTTACCCATAATGTTATTCATAATGACTATTAACTACCAACTATGAAAATCACTTGCTACTACTATTAAATGTCAAACCATGTATTTCCACAAGAGGGTGCTCAGAACATGGCAGAGACTCAGTTTGCTCTTTCTTAGAAGCCAGAGTCTAGCGTCCTTTTACAGTTTTGTTTTTGTGTTTTTCTGTTTGTATATTAAGGATGCCCACATGAATATGAGGCGTGCCAAATTTTGTCTTAAGGAGGGCAAACTTTCTGGGCTTTTTTTCTCCCTCAGGAAAAAAAATATCAAGCTAAATCCAATTGTTAGTTCCAGCTAGAATTCTGTAAGTATTGAGTGAATAAGTCCCATTCATTCATTAGGACTGCTCTGGCCGGGACTGAGAATTAGATTCAGCTTATCATCATTACTGCAGTGATTAGGCTTTTTAGAGAGTAACAAGGATCATGCAACTGAAAGAGAATGCAAAGAGAAGGAGAAGAAGAAATAACAGGAGAAATGGGTGCAAATGTAGACTTATTTCACACCTTCAGTTTGAGCGTGAAAAATGAACAGAGGTAACGGAGACAGGACTGTGGCTGTGGGCTTGGCTTCAGACCTGTGTCTTTTTAAAAAAGCATTTGGAAAGAGTCTGCACGCATGCACTGAAACAGGCCTGCCAGTCAGCAGCAGCAGTCTGTGTATGTGGAAGAGCTCATCTCACACTGTAAATTAAGGTAGTCCCTTCCACACCTGGATCTCAGGCTGCCACTGCTGCATAGGGCTGGCCCAGAGTCTGCCTTCCACTGTTCCCTTCCTATCCAACATGCGTCTGCTGAGCCTTTCAGAATATTTGAAAGGAAATGTCATTGCATGGCTGCTTGGGGGTTTCTTCCCATTCTCAAACTGAACGTGTCCTGCATTGAACATCTCAGGTTTTCTCTTACGGACCTTGTCTCCTTGTCCTTCAGGTGGCCCTCCATCCTGTTGATGTTGTTCTCTACAAGTCTAACGGTAACCTGAACACAGATGCAGAGGCTATGGAACCAGTAGTGAGTGCAGACTAGACACCAGACATAAGCACCACCAGAGATACAGAGGTTCCCCAAATCAAAATATTGAAGACCTCAAGCCTGACAGACCAGAAACCCTCTACCCTGAGACCCGTGAGCTTAGAGCACCTTTAGCAGCTTCTGAATCCAGCACACCCATGTCTAAGAGTCTAGAATCGCTGGAGCCAGTGCATGGATGCCAGCTGTGAGTCCATTATTGAACTCTAGAGGGAGACAGAGGACGATAAGGTTTCAACCCAATGACTTGTTCCTCTAAAGCAGTGGTTTCCAGTCTTGGGTCCTCAGATGTTCTTGGACTCCAACTCCCAGAAATTCTGGCCAGCACAGTTTGTGGTGAAGACGTCTTGGAGTCTTAGTCCAAGAACATCTGGGGACCCAAGGTTGGGAACCACTGCTTTAAAGCATCCCACTTTGTGGGAAGGGATAGAACCCTTGAGAGTGGTAGTCAGGTACACCTCAGACCTTGTCAGAGCAAATTCCTCACTGGGAGCTCTCCCTGGTGCTGTAATTTCTCTTCAGTGCCTGGGAGGCTCTTGCTCCTAGCCTGAACACAACAGATGAAAAGGCATGTAGCCTTTCATTCTTTCTCATTTTTGTCCTTTGTTTCTTTTCTTTAAATCTGTTATCAAAATGTATTGCTTCCTTCTTTATATAAATGCAAAAATGCAGGGCTTCTTCTTTGTCTGTTTGGTTACTAGGCATGGGCTTTTCAAAACTCATGGACTACGGTTCCCAGAAGTCTGCAAGAAAACTTCCCAGTCATTCCAGATGTCTGTAATCATTTTCATCTGAGAAATAATGGCTTATCTCAGACATGCTGAAGACAGAGAAAGTGGCTAGGCAGGGCTAAACCTTCTGGGAACTCCAAGGTATTATAGGTGTGGTAATTTCCTAAAATGCACCCTGTAAAGAGCATAATAGACAGGAAGACTACCAGGCCCACAATGCCTTGCAGTTCCCATAGACTTTTGTCTTCATGTCAGGCAGAAGCCATTGTTTCTCACCTGAAAGTGATTGCAGACCCCTGAAATGACAGGGTTTTTTTGGCCAAAGCCTCCAGAACCCTGGTTGGAGGAATTCCTGCAGACCTCCAGTAGCTATAGTGCATGAATTCTGAAAATCCTGTGCTTGATAGTTACTTCTCATCTCAGCTCCTTCAACTTTCTCGTCTATGGTCTTCCATAGTGTATCACCATGTTCTCACAACTATCTAACACTCTGCTGGGAGAACCATGCACTCCCTCACTACCCTGATCATCACACAACATTCCTTCTTAAACCCTTTCATAACCTTTTTGACCTGTCCTAGAGGCAGCAAAAGCACCATGTTCCTTACCTTGAGAATCTTCCATGACTTTGTAACTGTTTTCTCTCTATACACCTTGATGCATCCCTTCTAGAGATGGGCACGAATCGATTTGGCCCTGTTCATTTAAATTCGTACACAGGGCACCCCCAGGCTGGCCGCCTCACTCACAAGCCAGCATACGCTGGCTGGGTCGTCCTGCTGGGGTGGCTGTCCAATCCGGGTAGGAGTTGGGGCTTCCCCTCCCCACCTCCTCCAGCTGCCAACCACTCAGATGAGGAGTCGGGATCGGATTCTTGCTGCACAGCCATTTAGTGGCTGGCTGCTGGAAGAGGTGGAGAAGGGAAGCCCAAGCTCTTGCTTGAACTGGACAGCCACCCCAGGAGGACGACCTGGTCATTGTGTGCCTGCTTGTGAATGGGGCAGCTGGCTGGAGGGGAGGGAACATGTGGCACCTAGGAATTGGAAATCAAAGTCTGAATTTCGAATGGAAGAATGGTATAATGAAATATGGAACATTGCTGTAAATGATAAGTTAACTTGTAACTTAAAGGTTAAGAAAGGAGAGATGAAAAAGAATAATTTCTATGATATATGGGGCAGATTTCTTGAATATGTGCTAACAAGAGGAAAAGGGAAAGCTCCAAATCAGGAATCGATGCAGTTCTGGAGAAGAGGACAATAATAGAAGAAGAAGAATATAGACGGAGGAAGAAGAAGATTATTGCAAGAGGTTCCAACTAGGGTGGTGGGGAACACAGTCGATTTGTATTTTGGTTTATGTATTTTATGTTTATGTTCATGTTGTAGTTTAAGGGGAAAAAAGAACGTGGCACCTGTGGTGCTGCGTGTACAAATGTATATGAACCAGGGCAAATCGATTCGTGCCCATCTCTAATCTCTTCTTGTGATATTTGCTTATTCAGCTCAACAGCCTTTCCTGTGCACATATCTGATGCTGTTGCCCAAAGATTCTGTTAACGCGGAATCCTGCAAGCCGCTAGCTGAGAGTTGATTCTGGTCCTGATGGTAAAAATAACTCACACAGACACGTTCTCTTCCAGCCCAACACGTGTATTTACAGCAAATATACAAAGCGGCAGCGTGACAGCATGAAATCAACATTTGTAGAAGTGGTGGTGGTGTTCTGTACAACTCAACTATATACACATAAGCATCTGCCCTTGCCCAATCAGGGCAGATGTTGCATCATCCAGTCTTCACCCAGATGTTGCATCATCCTTTCTATAGTCACTGTGACTCAGCACTTTTATACTTCCACACCTGCATGACATGGCAGTTCATTAGTACTTCTGCTCTGCTCTGTTCAGGCCTGTAAATTTTTTAATACTTTGACACCCCCTCCTAATTTACACCTGAACAAAATTCAAACCCAACTCTTTGATTATTTCACTGTGTCTTTGAACACTCAAAGGTTTTGTAAAAATATCAGCAACATTTTTATCCGTTTTGCAGTATTGTAACTCTATTAATTTTTCTTTTATGGCTTCTCTTACATTATGATATTTGATGTCAACATGTTTACTCCTATTTCGCATTTTTTCTGTTACAGCCATTTGTAAGCAGGTTGTATTATCTTCTAAGACCTTTATTGGTTTATGTGTTTCTATCTTTAAATCCTTAATTAATTGTCTATACCAGATTAATTCTGAGCATACTTCCGACAAAGCTGCGAATTCAGCTTCTGCTGTCGAAGTAGCCACAGAACTCTGTTTTCTGGACTTCCACCCTACTAAAACATTTGCAAACATTACAACGAATCCGGACATTGACTTCCTGTCACTTTCATCATTTGCCCAATCACTGTCAACGTAGGCCTGTAAATTTAACTCTTTTGAAGGATTTATGATCAAACACTTGTCACTTGTTCCTTTTAAGTATCTAAAAACTCTTTTTACACCCTGCCAGTGTTTCACAATGGGCTTCGACACATGTCTACTAAGAATGTTCACTGCTGCTGAAATGTCAGGCCTAGTCCAATTTGCTAAATACATCAAACTGCCAATTGCAGAATGATAAATTTCTTGACTCTCAAACTCTTTGTTTTCTTCATCACACTTTTGAAAATCTATTACCATGGGGGTTTGTACATCTTTACAATCTTGCATATTGTATCTCTCCAACATTTGTTCAATTTTTAACTTTTGGTTTAATACAAAACCTTCATTTTTTCTCTGTATTTGCACCCCTAAATAATTTTGTATTGGACCCAAATTTTTCAGTTTAAATTCCTTTTTCAGCTGTTTTTCAAATAAATTCATCTGGCTCTGACTTTTTGTCATAAAACAAATGTCATCCACATATGCCAACAAAATATTTAGCTCACTTCCACATTCTTGTATGTATAAGCATGGATCAGCCAGACTATTCTTAAAATTCATTTTTTCTAACACTGTATGTAAACATTGGTTCCAGTTTCGGGCTGATTGTCGCAGCCCGTAAATGGCCTTATTTAACCTGTAAACCATTCCTGGTCTTGACCCTTCAAAGCCGGGTGCTTTTGCCATGTATAATTCTTCCTTTAAGTCAGCATTTAAGTATGCAGTCGTTATATCATAATGATTTATCAAATACCCTCTAGATGCCGCTAGAGTCAAAGCTACCCTCATAGTTTCTGCTTTCACTGTAGGGGAAAATACTTCATCATAGTGCAAATGTTTCTTTTGAGTAAATCCCTGAGCCACCAACCTTGCTTTATACCTAAAGTCCCCATTGTTTTGTAACTTTCTTTTGAAAACCCACTTACTGCCAATCACTTTATGCTCCTGTGGCAGCCTAGTCTCTGTGAAGACCTTGTGGTCGTCCATAGACTTCATTTCCTCAATCATGGCTTCCTGCCATCTTTTCTTTTCTACTTCAGGAAGTAACATGACCTCTTCATAACATTTTGGTTCCTGATACACATGGCACACCCTTATTTTTCCTACACCAAACCTTGCAGGCGGAACCCCTTTGTTAACTCTCTCTGACCTCCTGGGGATTTGTGGCTCATCCTCAATTTTTGGTTCTTGCTTAATTCCTATCTCACTTTCTTGATCACTACACTGCCCATCGTCTTCTTCATCATTTGTCTTGGACTGGCTCTCTTCTGTTTCTTCTTCTTTTGTCTCTAACTGCCTATTCTCACACTCTCTTGTGTTTGTGAATGGTATGAAAACTTGGGAATTAGCATGAACCCTATCCCAATTCTCATGTTCACAAAAATTGGCAGACCTCGAAATCACTACATTGCTGTTTCCATCAAGGAAGCGGTATGCCTTTGAACCTCTTTCATAACCTATGAATTTCATTTTCTTTGCCTTTGGTTGTCCCTTCCTTCTTGTCTCTTTTGGGATGTGCACCCACGCACTGCACCCAAACACCCTCATGTGTTTTAAAGATGGCTCTCTCCCATATAGCATAAAATAAGGAGTCTGCCCTATTGCAGAAGATAACAATCTGTTATTTATGTAGTTCGATGTAAGCAGGGCTTCCCCCCACAGGCCATGACTCATGTTAGCGTCAGCTAACAATGCGTCTTTCATTGTCTGCAACACTCCGTTTCTTCTTTCTGCCACGCCATTTTGGAAGGGTGAATATGGACTAGTTTTTCTATGATATATCCCATTTTCCTTCAACCAGCTTTGAAATTTGTTAGATAGGAACTCAGACCCTCTGTCCGTCTGGATTTGCGCCACCTTGTGGCCATAACGTCTCTCAATGAAGCTTAGCCAATTTCTGAAGTTGCTAAACACCTCTGCCTTTGTTTTCAATAAGTAGCAAAAAGAATACCTTGAATAATCATCTACAATTACCAGGACATATTTTGCTCCACCCAAAGATGATGCAAAAGGGCCAATCAAGTCTGCATGTACCAGTTGAAAGGGCCTTTCTGTTTGACTGGTTCGTTCCTTGTTTCTGGGGCTTACTTTAGATTTTGCCATTTTACACACGTTGCAATCTAAATAATTTTTACACTCTTTCAACTGTACATCTTTTGCCACTGCTTGCATTCTCTGAATTGTTTTAAAATTTGCATGACCCAACCTCCTGTGTAACAGGTGTGCACATTTATCATGCTGAGGTGCGTTTTTCACTGTTACATGTGTGTCACTTTGTATTTTACACCTCAAAACGTACAAATTATTTTCTTGTTTTGCCCTTGCGCAAACACATTTTCCTTTCTTAATTTTACACTCATCATTTTCAAATATGACTACAAAGCCCTGTTTTACTAAAGCAGACACACTTAAGATGCTACAGTCCAACTGTGGTACATGAAGAACACCTTTGAGTTCTTGTTCCAAACCTGACACAAAAACTGTCCCTTCTGCAGCAACAGGCAACTTCTGTCCATTCGCCAGGCTCACGCTGCTTTGTTCCGAAGCACCTAGAGAAAGAAACAAATCTCTTTCATTAGTTAAATGTGTAACGGCCCCACTGTCAATTATCCAGCAAGCTTGCTGAACGACCTTGGATTTATCTCTTGCTGCCTGGACAAGAGAAATCCTCCCTTTTCTCTTTTCGGTGCTTCTTTCACTTTTGCAGCCAGCTTTTCTGTCGTCTCTGCTACAGTCTCTCAGAAGATGATTTACAGATCCACAGCCAAAACAGCGTCTCACGGTCATAGCACGACCACTATCTTCTCTCCTAGGAGTTGTTTCTCTGTGTAAGCTGTAATCTGTCTTTTTCCTCCAGCCGTCTTGGTTCCTTTGACGCTGGATGTTTTGTTTCTCTCCGTCACCAGACATTTCACTCTTACGTCGTTCCTGTTCCAGCAATCTGCCCGTCAGGTATTCCAGGGTCAAATTCGCCTCAGGCATAGACTCTAAACTGGTGACCAAAGTGTCGTATTCATCAGATAAACTGCTTAGAATGAGGTACACTTTCTGGATTTCTGGAAACTGCACATTCCTTTGCTCCAGTTCATTAAAGAGACATTTTATCTCTTGCAAATGTTTAGACACGCTCTCACCGGGCTGTAATCTGCACCTGTAGAGCTTTCTGGTTAAGGATACTTTAGATCCTGCTGAATCTCTCACGTAAATTCTCTTGAGACATTGCCAAACTTCTCTCGCCGTAGCTAAGCCACGCACGTGGATTAATTGGTTGTCTTCCAAGCAAAGTATCAAAGTACTCAGAGCTTTTTCATTTTTACGTTCCTCCTCTTCATCAAGCTGTGCTGGGAGGTTGGTTACAATCTGCCACAGATCTTCCCTCCTTAATAGCATCTCAGCTTTGACGGACCACGTCTGGTAATTACAGTCATTTAACTTCGTTAAGGGAAAACCTCCCAGGCTTGTTCCCCCAAACGCCATGCTGCCTGCTCTTCTCTCAGTCCTCTGTTTTCCTTCCCCTCCTGGGCACACAACAGCAGAACTGCTTTCTTTCAGGACCTCTATTTCTTCCTCCTTCTATTATAGTGGCACCCACTGGTACTCACCAACGTTCTCAGTAGTAGACGGTCTGCGCAGGGTGCGTCGCTGGGCCCATAACCTTTGTTAACGCGGAATCCTGCAAGCCGCTAGCTGAGAGTTGATTCTGGTCCTGATGGTAAAAATAACTCACACAGACACGTTCTCTTCCAGCCCAACACGTGTATTTACAGCAAATATACAAAGCGGCAGCGTGACAGCATGAAATCAACATTTGTAGAAGTGGTGGTGGTGTTCTGTACAACTCAACTATATACACATAAGCATCTGCCCTTGCCCAATCAGGGCAGATGTTGCATCATCCAGTCTTCACCCAGATGTTGCATCATCCTTTCTATAGTCACTGTGACTCAGCACTTTTATACTTCCACACCTGCATGACATGGCAGTTCATTAGTACTTCTGCTCTGCTCTGTTCAGGCCTGTAAATTTTTTAATACTTTGACAGATTCCAAGATTCCCTTTCCCTTTTTTTGCCTTATGTCCTTGGAAATACATTTGGCACACCTGTGTGATGCCATCTTTCTTGCTTCCTTCAAACCCTCCCTTAAAGTCCAGCACTCCGGTAAAATTGCTCTGTTCTACAACACTCTGTTCTGCAGCATTCTCAACTTGCAACCTATGACCAGTAATATCCTATTGTTCATCCCAAGTACAAGTAAGCCCATTAAGTCAACTGCTGACTGGTAAGGCAATACTTTTGTAAATCCCAGTGACTCTGGTTGAAACTAGCAACAGGAGATTAACCAATATATTTGTTTAAATGTATTTATTCTATTTATATCTCAGCTTTCACCCAATATGGGATCCAAAGCATCTCACAGCATTGTTTAAAGACACAGACCATTAAAAAATCAAAATAAATTGCAATATTATTATACAAATAAATAAATCATCAGTACTGGAGGCATTCAAGAGAAAATTGGACAACCATCGGTCAGATCTGCTTTGACTTGGATTCCTGCATTCAGCAGGAAGGTTGGACTTGATGGCCTTATAGGCCCCTCCCAACTCAGTTATTCTATGATTCTATGATCATATTAAATAGAAAGTCCCAAGTTTAAAACAAGTTAAAACACAGCAAGGGAACTAAGGGAAGTAGAGCACCCTCCACCACCTGAAGCCCCAGAATCTGGTTGAAGCTAAAAGTTTTTTGTTTGCCAATAGAGGCCATGAGGAAGAAGAGGAAGCAAAGTATTTTGCAAGTTCTGCACACTGAAAGCAGCCACTGAGAAGCCTTTCTTATGTGCCCACCAAAGAACTCTGCAACAAGTTTTGTGCCTGCATTATAATGAAGATGGCCAAAAAAGACACAAAAATGTCCAGGGGGGAATTGCCCCACTTTGTTAAAAAAAAAATTCATGTCAAAGTACTCTTATTTACCACAGAACCCCTTCCAGAGAATGGTAGTGTCCTGAGCCAGTGTGGGCATTCGAAGGAACGGCATCAGCTTCTGTGTGGTTTGGACAAGCTGGCTTGAATGGAGCATTGTGGGAAGAAGAGTACAATGCAGTGGGTTTTATGTTGTGAAGGAGAACGTGACAAAGACTGCGTGAAGCTGGCCCCTTACACAGCACAGCTGTGTATGCTGCATCAACATTTGGCTTCTTGGTTTGACCCTGCTGCATTCCATGGAGCTGAATGCCAGTGGGGAGTTAATAACACCATTAGACATCCCCCAGTATTATTGGTGTTCCTTGATCAGCAGCCTGAGGCTTAGAGGACTTTGGTGAAATGCGTTAGCATTGTCAGCCCTCGTAAGCAAATAGATTGCAGCTCACTTAGGCAGACAATTCCATCAATTACAGGCATCTCATCTGCCTGGGCTGTTATATAAATTATCTTGTTTTCCTTTATTAATCCTATGCAAATATGAAACCACAGACTGCTGATCCAGCGCTACAAGGACCCATCACTTTCCCAAATGTGCCGTTAAACCTATTTTAATTAATTTTATTATATGCCTCCTAGAAACGGGAAGGAAATATATATATATATATATATATATATTGGGGGAGTATGTGGACACCTCTGGCTGAATAATAATAAATCGTGGCATTTGGTGATTCTCCTACATGTCTGGCACGTTCCATATCCGCCAGTGTGGCCAAGCCACCCTCTGCAGAAGACAGTGGGATAAACTCACCAGTCGCAGGAGAGCAGAAGAAACAAGACAGGAATTTAAAATCCCTGGTTGGCCGCCAAGCAATAATGTCTTGCAACAGCAGTATTTTCCCTCTTGCAGAACTATTTCTCTGAGCCCTCTGTGAAATAAAGGGAACAGATCCTAAACTTGGTATGTGTTACACATATGCACAGTAATGCTTACAACAGATCCTCACTGGCTTATTTTGTGTGTATTAATGTATATCTGCTAAGGCCTAATCCAGTTGTTAGCAGTTCATATTGGCCTGATTCTTAATGCTGTTTCACCATTCAGGTAGGACAAATTACAGAAGCCAACTGACAAGGTGCTGGTAGCACGCTGGTCTCGTCCCTAGTCATGCATCTAGCATATAACCAACACCTTGTCAATTAGCTGCAACAGCTTCTGTGATTTCACTTTTATGCTCCAAAAAAGCAAAATCCAAAACCAAAACAAAACAAAGCAATAGGATCCCAGCCTTCTCATTAATGGGGCTTACAGCCATGTTGATCTACCAAGTTCCAACTGATTGAAGGGATCTAATCTAGTTGGGACTAAGGATTGGATGGAGGTCTAAATAATTTTTTTTGTATTTTTGCAAACCGTACAGTTCCCCTCCCCCAGTGTTTGCTGGAGGTACTTCCCTTCTATATGGGGTGGGGGAGCAAGGATGGCTATGTTAATACCACCCACAGCCTACACATCAGAAGCAGAGGAATGGAGTGATACTTAGAATCATAGAATGATAGAATAATGAAGTTGGAAGAGGCCTATAAGGCCATCAGGTCCCACTGACTGCTCAAGGCAGGAATACAAATCAAAGGATATCTGCCAGGTGGTTGTCTAAATTTCTCTTGATTGCCTCCAGTATTGGAGCACTCACCAGCTCTCGAGGTAATTGGTTCCATTGCTGTACTGCTCTAACAATTAGGAAGTATTTTCCTCATTGTTCAACTGAAATCTGGCTTCCTGTAACTTGAACCCGTTGTTGCATGTCCTGCCCTCTGGGATGATTGAGAACAGATCCGGCCCCTCCTCTGTATGACAGCCTTTCAAGTATTTGAAAAGTGCTATAATATCTTTCCTCAGTCTTCTTTTCTTAAGCCTAAACATGCCCAATTCTTTTAGTCTTTCCTCATAGGGCTTTGTTTCCAGCCCCCTGATCATCCTTGTTGCCCTCCTCTGAACTTGTTCCAATTTGTCAGCGTCCTTCTTGAAGTGTGGTGTCCAGAACTGGACACAGTACTCAAGATGAGGCCTAACCAGTGCCAAATAGAGGGTAAGCAGTACCTCACAGGATGTGGAGACTATACTTCTGTTAATGCAGCCTAAAATAGCATACTTGCTGCTCATAAATGCAAGCAGAGTTCACGTTACACATAAGATACATGATTTTTGTTGCTGCTATTAGCTCAGTTCTGCTGAAGACTTGCTTGGAACTTTAAAGTTCCTATGCCTCTTTTTATGTTGCTTGGAACAGGGTCCCTGCAAGGCAAAGACCTGTAGCATTGTTAAGTTTCGATCATGGCAGCTTGCAGGGTTTGGGTTTCAGTTTATACATATAAGATGTCCCAGGCTTGTGACCAGTTTACTTCTGAGGATTGGCCCACCAGAAATCCATAATTTAGCTGGCTATCATGAGAAATTGTGATAGTGTCTGAAATCACTTACACCTGAGAAATAATTGCTTCTCTCAGACATGATGAGGCAGAAGAAGTGAATGGCCAGGAATACATTTTATGGGAACTGCAAGGCATTATGAATCTGGTAGTCTCCTTGCCTGTTATGCTCCATATTATGCCTCTAATATGACTCTCAGGAAGCTATCAGACTCATAATGCCTTGCAACTCCCATAAAACCTAGCCTTGGCTAGCCACTTCCTCTGTCTTGATCGTGTCCAAGAGAAGCCATTATTCCTCAGCTGTGATTATAGTGATTGTAGTCCCCAGAACTCTGGCTGGGGGAATTCCTGCAGACTTCTGGAGGCTGAAGTTCATGAATTTTGAAAATCCCATGTCTAATGGTTGTTAGCTGAAGCTTTGTACCAGTGTAATAACTGGCTCACCCACCATTGTATGTGTTAGATGTAATTCAAGAATCATCCTAGCAAGAAATCCAGACAGCACTCTTTGTATTGTTGTAGCTTGTGGAATTTTTTTGTAGATCTTTTCTTACATTTCCTGCTGTATCTTCTTGTGTTTTGCTTGTACACCGGTCAGCAGTTTCCCTTTTGCTTCTCTTCCATCTGTGGTGGGCACCAGAAATACCAGCACAAATGGTGACAGGGAAAGCCGATTGCAATAAAACTAAGAGACATACCCACCACTGCCCTGGTTGGTCAAAAATAAAACACACCCACTGCTGCCGTGAGACATTCTGTGACTGATATTAAAATGTTTTCAAAAAGTTGTAGAACAACCACATTCCTTTCTAACTATGGATCTCACCAGGGGAAATGGTGGGTTGCAGCATGGAAAGTATTGTTTTCTCACAGAATTTCACGCAAGTCTTGTCCTGATAAGATGTGTGTCGTTGGGATGATGAAACACCAATGATATGTCCTATCTGTACATGCCAGCCAGGAGCATGATAAACTGGGCACAAGGTTGTCGGATTTCCCCTAGTGACAAGCAGGAAGAGTGATCCAGCACCTTCTAGAACAATGGCACATCTGGGTTCTTTTTAAGGAGAAAGGCAGATAGAAATACTTTAAATAAATAAATAGGTAAATTGATAAATTGAATTAGCTGAAGGGGGATCTCTAGATAGCCATCTGTAATGCCCCTAATAACTCATGCAGAAAGAAAGTGGCATTTGGAATCACGGTTCCAAGGAGAATATCTCAGGAGATGCCTGATGCAGCTGTGCTGATGCTCCACATAACTCATGCAAGATTAATTGGTCACCCCTTTGACAAAAAAGCTTCTGCTAAGGGCAGCACCTTCTTCTTTGTTCTCTGAAGAGAAAGAAGACACTTTGACCAGCATTGTTTTATCTCCTCTGTGCTGGAACATTGTTACTTTTCCTTTGTTAAAAGCCCTTGGCTAGAAAAAGAGCTTACAAGGGCTATAATCAAACCAGGAGGAACAATTGCTTTCTCAGATACCTAATCGGTGCTCTCTCTTCCCTCACTCAGTGTCACAGTTTCATTCCCTTTCCCTCTAAGTCTAATCTTCATCATCATCATGTGCCGTCAAGTCAGTTCTGACTTATGGCGACACTTTTCAGGGTTTTATAGGTAGAGAATACATGGAAGTGGTTTCCCATTCCCTTCTTCTGGGAGCATCCTTGGGCTGTGCAGTTTGCCCTAGGCCACACAGGCTGGCTTTATTCACCTAAGGCACAGTGGGGAATCGAACTCTCAACCCCTGGCTCCACAGCCAGATACCTAAAGCACTGAACTCTTCAGACAGCTCTAGATCTTATTAATAGTGCCAAAATCTTAGGGGGGGGGGGAGAGATCTTGCAAGGGTCTTCTCTGTATCCCCTTGCTGCTCCTGGGTTAGGGTAGCAATTTACCATATGCCCTCATTTATAGCACACTATCCTTGTGGTGGCGCTGCGGGTTAAACCGCAGAAGCCTCTGTGCTGCAAGGTCGGAAGACCTGCAGTCGTAAGATCGAATTCGCTTGTCCCAGCTCCTGCCAACCTAGCAGTTCGAAAGCATGTAAAAATGCGAGTAGATAAATAGGTACCACCACGGTGGGAAGGTAATGGCGTTCCGTGTCTAGTCGCGCTGGCCACGTGACCACGGAAACGGTCTATGGACAAATGCTGGCTCTACAGCTTGGAGACGGGGGGGGGGGGATGAGCGCCACGCCCTAGAGTCAGATACGACTGGACTAAATGTCAAGGGGTACCTTTACCTTTACCTTATCCTTTCTTTGAAGATGCTCCTGTTTGAAGAACTAACTGATCCAATTCAGACTGAAAGGTATATATCATAAGGAGAACCCTTAAGCTGACCATTCCGTTAGTAAATGGATTGCTCATGAGAAGACAAGACTTGCTGGAAAAGACATTAGTCCTAGGAAAAGTTGAAGGCAGCAGGAAAAGAGGAAGACCAAATATGAGATGGATTGACTCCGTAAAGGAAGCCATGGCTTGAATTGGCAAAAACTGAGCAGGGCTGTTAATGGTAGGCCATTCATTCTGAAGGCCATTCATTCATAGGGTCACCATGCTGCATGTCAGAAATGACTTGACAACAGATAACAACAACACACTGCTGAGTGTGTGGATTGCACACTCAGCAAGCACAGAGATCATCTGGGCATTATCTTTTTCCCTTTGACAAGATATATTACATGATGGTACACTGAAAAGTGTTTGAGCCAATGTTATTGTATTCTCCCCAATTCACAGTGTTACAAAGTAGTGACAGATATATGTCCCAGTTGCCTCTTGACCCCAATGGCCTCCATCTCTTTGGACCTCTGAAGAAGCTTTTCAGAACATTTCAGAATAGGTGATGTAGTGAAGAAAGTGTTTCATCACTGGCTTCATGACCAGTCAGCACCGTTCTTTGCAGGCAACATAAGCAACCTCATACAGCAGTGGGATAAGTACCTGAATAAGCATGGAGACTATCCATAAACGTAACCTGGTAACAATTGAGTTCCACAATTAATGAGTCCCACAACACGTTTAATGACAGTGCTGCTGTCTGTATTCTGGAGACGAAGTAATAATACCTTATTTAGAAACAGATACAAAATCGTTTTGATATACCATCATAATTCTTTTAAATTGTAGAGAAACCATCTCTGAATTTGTACTTGTGTGCCATTTTATGCAAATACTTCTGCCCTATTTTCTATTGACATGAAAATGGCCACCCTAGACATTTTCCCCATAATTCTGTATTTATGTGCATAACATATGGAGCAATGGTCAAAACCTAGGACAGTGAACACCTTGATTTCATTCCAGATCAAAATTATGATGTATGTGATTGATACTGCCAGTTGTCGATCCCTGATGAGTTGGTGGAGGGATGGGGAAGAGTAAGCCAAAGGCTTGGGCGAAACCCTATAAGGTCATCGATAAGAGCCCAAGAGGCAAGGGAACTAGGAGTAAGATCAGAGCCATTACTAGCAACTTCAATGCCCGAGGCTTTCCTATGATATTAGTTGAATCTTGTGTTGCATCCAAACCAGTTTCACAGGTTCTTCTGCCAATACAAACTTCTCCTTCTTGCACTTACTTTCCCTTTTATTTACGTGAATGATCAGCTGTAACAATCCATATTTTCTATCTGGTTTATTGTATATGACCAATATCTTCAAGCTTTCTGCATTTTATGCTTTTTATTATGTTTGGTCTCTATTCATGTGTCTTGGTGCTTCTTCTTTGCTCACCCTCTGGACCCAAGATATTCTGAGCATTGTGCTATAAAAGCACATTTCAAATGCTTCTCTCTCTTTTTTAAAAAAATATGTGTGTGTGCTCTCAAAGTCCACTTTAAATTTTTCTTTCATCTAACATCTTTCCCTTTAATTTTGTTTAAATTAAAATTAAACAAAAGCAAAATTGTAGGTATTTTTCAAAACCCACAAAAACCAATCATAGGACAGGGCGAATTGCTTTCAATCAACTTTTTAAAATTAACACAGTGGTTAATCTACTCTGAGCGAAAACTGCTTCAGTCTACATAGAGTGGACATAATTTCTCCCAAACTTTTTAGGTGCTTCTGCAGAGTGATTCCCAACCTTGGGTTCCCAGATGTTCTTATACTACAACTCCCCAAACCCCTGGCCAGAACAGCTAGTGGTGAAAGCTTCTGAGAGTTTTAGTTCAAGAACATCTGGGAACCGAAGGTTGGGAACCATTGCTCTATAGTGATCCTATTAAGGTACAGATTATGGGAGAGAAGTTGAGTTCCTCACTCAGCAGAAGAACAAGAAAAGCCCCCAAACTTTGCGTGGATAATCTACCACTTTCTCAAGCAATACTCATTGCCCTTTGAACCCAAGGAGGGTGATATAACTTTTAAGTCCAGAGTCTAGAATGACCTAATTGTACCAGGGTAGACTACGCAGGTCAAATTCATGTCCACAGCTCCATTAAAACCAGGGAGCACAAATGTTTTCCAGTGCTGCTCCTTTAAATGAGCTTTCTTTCAGCAATGTATTCATCTAGCCCAGACTTAGAATCAAGCTGTTCTAAGTGCAGTGCCCATGATGATAAAAATCTCAGAAGAAAATTATTTATCTGTACTACACAGACTGAAGGAAGCTTTGTTCTTTTATTTCATTAATAGGACAGCTTAATCAGATGTCATTGAATATGTGGGGCGGAATAAGACTAAGCTTCATAAACATTCATTGGCTGCAGACATCTTTGTAATCTCTTGCTTTTTGTTTCCTATTCTTTTTTAAATGCCTTTGAAAGAAAATATTTGAAGCACCAGGGTATTTGAACTTTCTCTGCACTGTAATGCATACAGAGATGAGGTGAGGGGCAAAAGGGGATGGGGAAGAGAAGGCAAAGCTGACAACTGTGATGGGACTTTTCTTTTGAGATTGAGTGATAAGGTCCCATAGCAATCCGCTGCATGGTTACTGAATTTATGAGGAGCCAGCCCATAATACTGCTACTTTTGGAGATAGGCCAATATGACCGATTGTATAGGCATATTATTTCACACTACAATAAAAATGCTGGGGTGCTGGTGGTGGTGGTCCCCTAGATCTCTGAATGTAGTCATCTCAGGGATGCATGTCCCTTTCTTCTCATCCATATAGGAACAAATGACACAGCCAAGAAGAACTTTGAAGCAAACACATCAGATTTTGAAGCCCTAGGAAGGAAACTCAAGGACTTTGGGACCCGGAGAGTCTTCTCATCCTTCCTACCAGTACTCAGAACAGAAAAAAAAAGGGGGGAATCTCCAGGTGAATGAAGGTGGTGCTGACGTGAGGGCTTTGGATTTTGGGACTGCAGGCTATGCTTCTTGGAAGATGGACTTCTGGCAAAAGATGGGTTGCACCTCACAAGGACTAGGAAGAATGTGTTTGGTCACAGCACGAAGAACTTCATCAGGAGGGCTTTAAACTGAATTTGAAGGGGGAGGGAGACACAAACTCGGGGGGAAAGACAAATAAAGGGTTATGCACAGTAAGAGGAATAGAGCAAACAGCTCCAAAATGTAAGAAGGAAAGCAGGCCACAAATCACACAGTCTCCAGTGTCTATATATGAATGTCTGGATTATGGGAAACCTACAAGAAGAACTGGAATTACCTTGAGAGATGGTGAGCGCTCCAAAACAAGAGGCATTCAAGATAAAATTAGACAATCATCTGTCAGACATACTTTGATTGGGATTCCTGCAATTATTGGCAATGAATGACTTCCTTTCTCCCATCCCACAGCTCTCACAGCTTCTACTCAATGAAAGGGAATGATCTGCAAGTCAGAAGAGCTGCAGGCAAGAAGAGGGAAGTCTTTCCTTACCAAAACTCTCCCCATATGGGTGTTGTCATCCCTATTCCTCAGGTGTAGCCACATAAACAGGATTTCAACCAATGCATCTAACAATTAGTGTTCCTAAAAGAACAGATTACAGGAATGATCACTTAACATAAGAGCAATGTTTTCAATGTATTTGTAGGAAGCCTGACTGATTCAAAGACATACTGTCTGCCAACTGCAAATACACATTCTGTTGTGTGCCTGAAGCAGGATCATAGGTTACCAAGGGCAATCTATTACAAGGTCATTGAGGAGGAGGGGGAAGGGGAGGAGGAAGAGAGTAATAATAAAATGGTCTTTGTCCTTTGCATGGTAAATAGAACAGTACCTTCTTGTACTTTTAGCTCCTGTTCCAGCCCATTCTTTCTTCTGATTTCTCTGCTTCATTGTTAAGACATAGAGTTGGTCAGGGTCCCATCTGGGACTCAATTGATCAGAATGTCATTTCACATAGAATTTTGTCACATCTTTTGTCACATCTAGCTATAGACAGCGACAATTCACAGTAATTTCCTCGAGCGTTAACTTTTCCTCCCCCTCCCCTTGGAAATTTCCTTTGTTGCTTTCTCCAGCCCTTCTTCTCTTCTCCTTCACATTGCATTTTAAAAATAGCATTCCCTTTAGCCTTTCCATGAACTGGAGAAGAACAAATGACAATAGTGCCATAATTCAGGGGCCAATTTGCCTTAAATACATGTTTCGTTAGATATTGAACCCTTTTGATATTTGGAAGCTTTGGGACTCAGTTCTCTGAAAGAAGCTGCATAATTTGCGGGATTCTGACAATACCGCTTGGCCTAATAGCTCCTTGATCATGATTCCCTTGATGGCTTGTGCTGTTCTCCCTGATTGGAATGCTTGGTGAGGTACGTTTAGTACAGATGAAGGCCATTCAAAGCGACACAGTTAGGGCTGTCTGCGTATTTCCATTATTACACCTATTGTCACGACCTTCATAATTTGCTTTTAAAATCCACCCCCCCACACACACCAAAGATGTGTCATATACAAGCAATGCACAAGTCATCACATGGTGGCAGCACAGGGTTGTCAGTGGCATCATTCATGAAACCATCATCTGCTTCAGAAGGAAATCTGGGCTGGCAACATTTGTGACCCACCGAGTTGTTGAGAGTAGCCCATCAGCTGTGTGTGTCCTTTCCCCTGCATGCTTCTGCAGTCAGAGACAAGCAACAGCAGCAGCTGGTTTACTGAGCTTCTGGAAGGCCATCACACTGGTCTGGTGCAGAAATGATCAACTTGGCCGTTGATGCCTATTTGACTGAATGCATGAATATGCCATTTTTCAGCCTGGAAGGCTCCTAGAGCAGCTTATGTATCAAGCATATGAGAGAGTTCCTGCCCTTGAGCTGACCATTTACCAGTTATTAATTAATTAAAATACTTCTATCACACCGGCATCACAAGATCTCAGCATGGGGTAGAGTCAAGAAACAATTTCAAGCAGTTTAAAGAGGTTCGGAAGAATTTCAACCCTTTTAAAATAGTTTCAAATGCATCAGCCGGAATCCAGTGGAAGAATTGTGCAGGCCTTTACATTTCAGGGTCAAATGGCCACTAGTTGAGAAGCTGGCATGGGCATCTGTTGTTGCACACCAAGTCACACAACTAGTGTGTGGCACCAGAGGCCTACTCTGACTTCTTAACTAGCAGCAATTTGCCAATGAGCTATATGCTGGTGGACATATACCAGCAGCTGTATTGAGTAAATGTCTGTTCACAAACCAATGGAAACAATTTAAAGCAATTTAAAACCACGGCCAGTATCCTGTTGCATTAGATGGTCACTGAAGCATTCCTCATGGTTCGGCAGACTCATCATTGTGTGCTTAGTCTTGAACTGATCGTGGGGTTGGTTGTGCAGATGGATGCACTATTGGTCACATGACAGGTGGTTTGCCAGGGCAGAGAAATATTACATGATTTCTGTATGCTCCAAACATTATACTAAATCATGTACTTACAGCGTGCTACATCCTATTAAACCATGGATCCTTATACTTGAAAGGCTTCGGTTAAAAAAAAAGCTATTTTATTTTGGCACGAAAATGAGATCAATGTAGGTGCCAATCAGGCCTCCAGGGGGAAGACTGATAACTCTAGCACCAATGGGAAGCCCAAGCTCTCTTAGAAATCATAATCATTGAGAACTTAATATAAACCAGATGAATTTTCTTGTCCCATGATCTACCATGATTTGGCAGAGTTAGGGAAGGGAATGGGAATCTTTAACAGAGATTCCTATTTGCATCACTTTCATTTTCAATAGGGTGGGAGTGCGCTGGAATTTTTCTTCTTCTTTTCATTTAGGCAACTGCAGGTCTCATTTTGCCTTATACTTTAGAATCCAATCAGTTGAGTGCCTGTGTGTATGAATGTGCCATGGATGCCTTGAGTTTCTTGTGGGGGATTTGAGTGTGATAGGTCACATTACTGTTAGGTATAGGACTGAAGCTCGGTTCCCACTCCCTGTTTGCATCCTTCACAGGACCTGAGGAAAACAGCATACATTAGGGAGTGTAAGGTGTGCACACACAGCTTTGCTTTCTGGCACCCAGCCACCACTTCCTGCACCTCGGTATCTGTCACCAGAGGCAGTACTTTCAGTTTGTCTAATGGCAGGGCCAACATGACTTGGTTCTGTCAGCTTAAGCAGCTCTTCGCCTGCCTCTATCTCCTTCTGATATCCTAAGCCGAAGGAGCTTTAGTTTCAATAATGGAAAAGTGACATCCTTAAAAACCTGCCTTCTACAGGCATATAAATATTTCTTTTCACCTGATCCCTCCTCCTCTACCTGGTCCCATCTTCTGCACCAGCAACATTAGAGGTATGAACATGCTTAAATGTACTTTCCTATCGCCAGAGTCTGTGTGAACTCTCAAGGTAGCGATTGTCTTACCAACCTATTAATGTACTTTTTTGAAAGTCATGCCTTTCACTCCGAGACAGCTGACAGAAGGAATTCAGAGATGCTGCTGATTACCTGAAGAGACTTTTAAAATGGCATTCAGGGAAGTGTCACGGGCAGAAGGCTTAGCAAGAGAGGAAGGATTTATGAATCGTTGGGAAAATGGATGGCTCCAAAAGTGAAGTGGTGAAAGCCTGGACAGATATGATTTCTCATTGTGACTGACAGGCAAAATAGGACTCTGATTTTGGTAATCTGCAACCAAGTTCTGCAATGATCAACGCTAATACTATTTACCTGCTATAGTCAGTGCTTTCCATTGAAAGCAGTATCTACTGGGAAAAAGGTTGAGGGTTTTTTTTTTTTTTGAGGCGCTATTAAATGGTCCAAGTCCCAGGACCAAGAACATTTCAGTGCAGCTGATTACAATGTAGACTGTACACATCTGGTTCTAAATGATTCCCGAGTCTCTGCTTTCCAGATTTTTTGAGGGCTGCAGTGCAACCCAAAGTCGCAGCTAAATGACAGAGCCAGCTACCAATCATTAGAAGCCCAGGTTCCTTGGTAGGTAAAAGATTCCTGCCTGTTCTAGGAAAGGTGTGACTCATTCTGACTGATGCAAAGTAACTCTGACAGGTCATAGTATCATAGAACCATAGAACAATTTGAGTTGGAAGGGGTATATAAGGCTATTGAGTTCAACTCCCTGCTCAAAGCAGGAATCCAAATCAAAGCAGATCTGACAGATGGTTGTCCAATTTTCTCTTGAATGCTTCCAGCGTTGGAGTGCTCAAAACCTCCCAAGGACATTGGTTCCATTCTCGTACTGCTCTAAGAGTTAAGAAGGGTTTTTCCCCCCTGACATTCAGACTAAATCTGGCTTCCTGTAGCTTGAGTCCATTATTACCTGTCCTGCACTCTGGGATGATGGAGAACAGATCTTACCCCTCCTCTAGATGACTAGCTTTTAAGTATTTGAAAAGTGCTATCATATCTCCCCTCAGGTCATCAGGAAGTAAATATAGACTTCATTTACAAGAACAATTACTCAAGCACAGAACTTTTAAATTGCTCTCATCTGCCTTCCCTTTTCACTGTCCTCAATAATACCTTCATAGATAAGATCAGTTGTGGTTGTATTTACCGATGGCTAGGGATGTATTTTTGCCTAACATTGCCATGGAGAGCAAGGGATTTTACTTGGTGTGCATTTTAAAGTGCATGGACCTAATTAATGCTTTCCGGTTAATGTGTGGATCAGGTTACAGCTATCATGAGCCTGCTCACTCCAAATTTAGCAGTGCAGATCAGGGATAAAATATGTACATCTGGTAAAGTTGCATATAAAATGATTATAGTAGGGGAAATTAAGTACAGAGATACATGTAACTCTGTAAATGTTGCTTTTCTAAAGGATCATTAGAGTCAGGAAGAAATTGGATGGAATGGACTGAGTACCTGCAACCTTGATATGGAAACCAACTAATTAACCCCCTTTTTTAGATATAATAGTCCAATGCCATTCTATTCATTACATCATCTCTAACTCAGGTTAAGTGGCAGAGATCAATGGTGTGACTAACTGAATGACTAGCTGAATAAAGAGCAACGATCAGGAGCTGAGAATACAGAATGGCAGAGAACATGACAGAAGGAAAATACAGTATGTATCTATGTGCACAATTTATTTATGGATGAAATGAGATTAACACCATATCTACGAGGTGGCATGGAGACAGACACCTCAAACAAATTTCTGGCTTGCCATCCCAGAGAAGAGATGAACTGAGCATTGATCTCACTGGGCTAGACCTGCCTTTGCAGGTATCCCATCTCAAAATATCAGCCCCTGGGCCTGGGCGGGATTTCTACCCTGCTGAGGTCATTTATTCCTGTCTGAAAATGGAAACAGGTGAATATTTGGTAGTAACCTATCAATACTGTGTTGGCCAGGAAACCCCTCTGTCAGGTAGTTTCTGATTTTTTGCTTTTAGCACTGAAATAGTTGCAGCGGAAATAATTGCTTTTGACCAACACTAATGTTGCAATGCTAGGTTCTGTCAGGAATTTCTTGTCAAGAACTCCTGTATCAGGAATTGGGGTGCGCTGAGCAAAGCAGGGTTACCATCAGCCTCCAAGGTCCTCGAAGAGAAGTAAAAAACACGAGACAACAGCTTCTTCTTCAAAGCTTATATTACATATGTACAGTCTTCACAAAATACTCCAGCAGCATGTCCTCTAACAATTCTCCAGTTCTCCACATCTCCACTCTACATGTGTGTTCCTATGTACACTATATAGTACAATAAACCAATGAGGTAACATTACCTCATCCTAGAGGTTTTATCTATCTATCATCCTAGGTGATCTCACATGATTACATCAGCTTTCTGCCTAGTCAGGATGACTCAGCTTTATACACAGCTGTACAATATGGCTGATTAACAACTTCCTTTACACATTCAGTTTAAGATGTCAATTTCTTCTATTACAAACCTTGTAATTTCCTGACAGGTTCCATGCTCTTCATGCAATTATCTGTTGTGAGAATGAATGCTTTGTTTAAATAAATTGCAAATGCGAGGGAGGAATCTGGACTGGGCTCATCCTGAGGGAACCAAAATATCCCATTTCCAGGGTGTGCTGGCAAACAGGCTGTCTTGAGCTATGTTGTATCAGATTTCTAAGTGATGTGTAACTAATTGGCAAGTCTAGAATGAACAAGAAATAGGCCATGTGGTCCACAAGATCACACAAATGCAAGAGTGGGTGATAACGTTTATTGAACCACTAAACATTAAACAAGTAGCAAGCTTTCATGGATGGAATCCATCTCCTCAGGCTGAGCATACCTCCATCATGAATTGTCTCTGAGAGATGATCCAGGTGTTCTTGAGGCTGGCCTCTTGTGTCTCTGCAGCAAGGCTTGGAATTTTTACACCTATGATTGCCCCACATACACACTCACAGACTCACATTGCTTGCTTGAAAGGTCAAGTTTCCTTTTAGCTCTGGGGAGGTGGGAAAAGACAACACAAAGACTTATCAGCTTCTAGCACAAGGTAGAGGTTATAATCTGGTTCATTCACCAGGTAGAAGCAGCCAACTGTGCCAAATTAGAAGTCAGATTAATGTTTTTACCTGGTGAGCATCAGGAGATGTTTCTTCATATTCTGGTCACCTCTGGTCGATGTGAAGAATGTTTTGTAGCTGGTGCTGTGTGTCTATAACTTAGTGCTTCCAGTGTGGCTCTGTCTTTAATACCTACTCAGTCCCAGTGCAGAATGTGGAAAGCTTAATTTTTTTAATGACTCTGAAAATAAATATAAATAAATAAAGATAAATAAGTAAATATAAAATAAATATAAAAACAATTTAAAGTACTTGTATTATTTTTTTTTAAATGATGGTTAGCAAGATTAATGTACAATAAACATCAGCTGGAGTAGGTCAAATGGCTGAGGAGGAAGGGGCTGGGAGTTTGAGTCCTTACTGTGTCCCAGGGAGAAGGGCCAGGCTGTGTAGCCTTGGGCAAGCTGCACAGTTCCACAAGGACCCCCCCCCCCCGTCGCTTGTCCCAGCTCCTGCCAACCTAGCAGTTCGAAAGCATGCAAATGCAAGTAGATAAATAAGTACCACCATGGTGGGAAGGTAACGGCGTTCCGTGTCTAGTTGCGCTGGCCACGTGACCACGGAAACTGTCTACGGACAAACTCTGGCTCTATGGCTTGGAGACGGGGATGAGCGCCGCGCCCTAGAGTCGGACACGACTAGACTAAATGTAAAGGGGAACCTTTACCTTTACCTAAACCACTTCTGAGTACTCTTTACCTAGAAAACCCTGGAAAGAGTCACCATGTTGGTATTGACTTGACAACATGCAGTTATTATTATATGTCCCTTAAGCTTGAAAGCAAAACTCCAGTGTATGCAATTTTTAGAAGCAGGTACAGCCAGCCCAGTCCCGATCAGGAGAGGAGCAGAAGGGAACTCTCCTCTGCCCTTCCCTCCAGTAGGGCTCCAATCCAAACTGTGGTTCCCACACCACCCTTTTAAAGAAAGGAAATAAAAAACAACACCCCCCTATTAACCACATCAAGGTGTTGTGCCTACTTTGGGCCTAAGGTTTCCCTCTGGGTCCAGCTTCCAAGTAAAATAGATGATGATAAATACACCAATCAGTCAGTGGAGAATCACATATATCAAATGGTGTAATAAATAATAGATACTAAATGGAATGAGAATTGGCTGATCCAGACTCAGCCCACATGTCGTTTTGTATTTAAAGGACTTGGTCCCCCAGAGCACTTTTTGGTAATGCTGAACTCACATGCCATTCTGCTCTTCACGAACGTGCGGTTTATTTTCGCTGGCACTTTTTGCTAACGCTGCAACTGCACAGCCAGTTACCGCAGTGTCTACGTTTAGAATATGATGAGGGTAGCAAAGTGCACTGTTTACTTCTTGCTTTTGCCAGCATTTGGGTTGCTGCTGCTGTGATCTAACTTATTTCCTGGAGATCTGTGAGGTTCTTAAGCTCTCCAAGGCAGCAGCTCAAGCAAAATGTAAAAGCCATCAAGTTCAAAATGACCTGCAGTCAAAGCCAGCCAAGCTAGCAGACATATGTCCCATAAATGTAAAAGCCTGGTCAAAGATTATTGCTTAAAGGTGTTTTTTTTTTAAGTCGCCAGTGCATGGGAGGAGCACTCCATGTCTGGGCACCATCACTAGAAAGTTCACCTGGTTGCAATTTATTACTATTTATTTCTTACTTTTCTGTCCTACCTTCATTCCAATTATTTCAAGATGGCATACATGCCCTCTTTCTCTCCTCTCTGTTCTTAGAACAACCCTGTGAGAGATTGTGACTGGCCCAAGGTTACCAGTGAGCTTCATGGGTCAGTGAGGATTTGAACTCAGCTCTCTTGAGTCTTGGCTCTATCTACTGGAACCCAACCAGTCACCTGATAGGATAGCAGAGGGATGCACAGAGGGATCCTCCTCAATGAAGATCTTAAAGTAGGGCACGGTAAACTTTGGCTGTCCAAGTGTTTTGGACTTCACCCCCCAAAACCTTCAGCCACCATGATCAATGGCAGGGAACTGTGGAGGATGAAGATAAAAGTGTTTAGAAGGTCCACCAAGCTTTCTACTGCCATGTATCTTCAGATTTCAGAAAGAAATATTTTCCACCCCTCTCTAGAAATGTGGAGCAAGTGTATCCTACCACTGAGCCATACCATGTCCCAGTGAAAAGACCACTGATATTGTACTGGTACCATTATGGGGACAAAATTTGTTCCCCTGACCCTCTTCACAGGTTTCACAAAGCCTTGAAATGGCCTTTTGGGGCCATTAAAAAGTATTTAGGAAGCGAATAGACATGCACTTCCTATTTTGATTTTTTAAAATTATTATTATTTTAGGGCAGCAATCCCTGACATAAAAGACGTTGCTTCTGGTGGTCTCCAGGAGCAGAAATTAATAATATTTTTTTTTGAACAGATAAACTTTTGCTTTGGGGAGTTCTTGGGGACTGAGGTCCATATAGGAGAAACAAGGAGAGGACCAATTGTTAAACCCCTACTAGGATTAACAATGATGACAAAATGTGAAAGCTCACATGATTCACCATAGTCATGTATGGTTCCTACACCAAGGGTGGACAATTTCATCAAGTTTGTCACACTGCCTGAACAAAATTCTTGCCAAATTCTTCCAGAAATATCAGGTCACTGCCGCCATATTTGGCAGCAGTTGTGTTGGGTGTGTATGATTCAGAAGGGTGCCGAAGCACTTTCCCCCATAACATGGAATGGTGGTGATTTGTGTAGCTGAGGGTCTCCCTCCATTCTGAAAGAGAAGGCAAGGAAGGATAAAAAGATCGTGCATGCATGTGCACTACCACTGCTGCTGATTTTTTACTATGCACTTCTGCCGGTGGTGGCTGCAGCACTGCTGATTTGGGCAGTGATGGCAAATGAGGGCAGTGAGGGCTGAGGAGGAAAGTGAGGGCCACATGCAACCAATGACTTGTAAGTTGACCTATATGCTTCTGCAGTGACACGGAGACTACCAAATGGTGATTCTAAAGTCAAGATCACGATCTATGGCAGTGGTTGCTAACACTGGGTAACCCAGGTGTTCTTGCACTGCAGCTCCCAGAAATCTCGGCCAGCACAGCTGGTGGTGATGGCTTCTGGGAATTGTAGTTCAAGAACACCTGGGTTACCCAAGGTTGGGAACCACTGACCTATGCTATTCAAGGACTTAGAATTGGTCATCCATGATGGTGACATATAAGAAAGGTGTCTTTTAATTAATAGAAACCCCATGGCTTTCCTTTTAAAAATCTATGTTCATTTTTGAAACCTTTTAACATTCAACATGAAACTTGGGGTTCAAGCTGAAGTTGAAAGATAACTTGGTGTATACTGCTTTTAAGGCTGATCTGAAAAAGGGAAGGCAAAAATAGACTTTAGTCCCTTTGCGTATTATTATCCTCTAAGGAATTTAAACGATTTATCAAAATGTTGGTTCCTTAATAGTGGAGGAATCCAAGAAATATAGGTCTTTAGACTTAAGACTCACAATGGAATAATTGCCATTTTTCTTAATTTAGATAACTCTGCGCCAGTTGAGCCTCAGGCTACTTTGAAGGTTAATGTGGATAAACTTTTAGAAATGAAGATATCAGAAATGAATACATTTCAGAAATTATAGTTTTCAAAGGCATCCTCAGCAGCAGAATGCAACTATTAAGAGGGAAGTTATTTGGAAAAGAAATTATCTCTTTTCTAAGCCCAGTAAAATTGCAATTGCAGAGGGGGAAAATAACGTATAAGTTTTAAATCCTATAACCAGTTTTCCTTCTTATTGCTTATTTGGAATCATGAGCTGACAGATTTTGGAAATAGGATTAGAATTACCTTTAATGTTCTGGGGTGGATCCCCTGTTGTCATTTAATTGACTAAGAACATTGCTGTCAATCTCAGAGGCTACTCCTTATGCACATACTGTTATTTGGCCTCTTTTAATAAATCTTCGAAATACTACCGAATTTGGAAGCTGTCAACCAGCCATCGACAGAAACGGCACATCTTTTCGGTCAGCTTAATATAACCAGTTTCTGGACTTTTCCAAAATCAATAAGCCAACTTCAGAGAAAAAAGGGGATGGTGTACCCCTGGTCAAACATGGCCTAATTTAGAATTGGCATTCTTATTATGACATATTTGAGGCAATTTTGCAAAGAGGACAAAAAGGGGAAATGACTTTCATTTCTTACAAATGGCCACCATAATATTTCTCATGACAGCCAAAGAGAATCCATTGCTCATTAGTTGTGTCAAAAACATTGTCTGATTTGTACATTCGGTCAGAGGAGCCAAAATCCTGCTGCGTAAGTTACATCTGTGGAAGTCAAGTCAAATGATATCCATCAAGTCAAAATGATATCCATCAGCAAGAAGCAAGTGCCAAGAACTGGGATGCTGAACTGTTTTATCGAGAACAACTCTCTGATTTTGTTTTAATTTTTGAGACAAATCTATACAGACTAGTGTCATCAATGCCAAAGGCCTATTGGCCTATTGATCTGCCTTTGGAAGGGTTAATGGAGGCAGGCATCCTATATACTATCTCATGCTGCCTTTAAAAGAAAGCGGTAGAGGAGGCATTATTTGAAGAAATAGCAAGGGCAGCTTCTTCTCATATCCTCATCATTAGGATAAGAAGCCCCATCATCCTCGTTATATTTGGAAAATGGCCCCAGGATGCTAATAAATCCCTTGCAACAAATTATATGCTAAGATCTTTACGGGAATGTGAATAAATTCTCACAGTCATTTAGCGGGTAATCTCCTGATCAGGCTCCCATTTTTCTTTAGAGGACAATAACATATTAGATCTTCCATTCAGTACTAGAAAAATGCTATGCATCAAAATATGACTACAGTCAAAATATTGATCTCAAGCCAAAGTGGAACTAGGAGAGCAATGGTAATGCATTCAATGAGATGGAGGAAAGTGAAGAAAGATTACAAGGGCAACCGTGTAGAGAAGGCGAAACCTATTATTACATATGGCCATACAGGAAGATTTGAAGGGAAATCAAAGTGACCTTTAAAAAAATGTGCATTGGTGCCATTTTTAAACTGCACCAGGACTTCTGTCACTGGCCGGCCAGTGTTGGGAGGCTTCCCAGCCACTGACAGCATCAGGGTTGGGGGGTCGATAGGTGGCAAAAAGAGAGCAAATGCAGTTGTCCCTCAGGCAAGAACAGTACTGCTGCCTAGCCAATGCCAGGGGGATTTCCAGTCACTTCAGCCCCAGTTGGGTGGCTCGTGATGTTCCTTTTGCTATGGATGGGGCAGATCCAGCAGTGCCTTTTCCTCTGTGTGGCAAGCCGGTCTGGCTGCCTTGCCCCTAGCACTGTCAGGAGGCTGGAAAGCCTCCAAACACCACCAGCTGGTGGGCCAGTGGCTGCTCCACTTCGTGCTTTTATGCAATGAATTGCCTTAAAGCAGGATGTGTGAAACAGGCGGTGTAGTTTCTACCTACGTATGCTGCTGCTCCCAAAGGGGCAAGCATAGCTGCGAGAAGTTACTTTTTAGAATGCAACTTCAACAATCTGCCAGTCAGCCTAGCCATTGGCAGACTCTTGGGGCTCTTCCTCATAAAGGTACCTATTCCTTAATAAGGCTGATCAAGCGGGTTTCATGGCAGCCTTCTCCAAGTTGGTGCCTCCCAATGTTTTGGACTAGCCCTCCCATCATCCCCACCCAGCATAGGCTCTTCCTTGTTTTTTCCTTGTTACTAGAATATCAAGATCGATCAACCAGAGCTTGGTGCAAGATACATCCAGGTAGGATGGAAGAGTTAGGAGTCCAGGAATATGTTCTGAATAGCCAACCTGAATGGAACTCCTGGTTCTTCCATGCAGAAATCTATTCCTGCTTATCCCAAGCTTTCTTCAGGATAATTTTAGGCAGCTTGCTAGAAGATAACAATGTATTACTTCTGTTATTAAGCAATTGCAAAGCAGAAATTGGTCTTTACTCAAATACCTTAAGATCTCCTGGTAGATTCAGGTCTACTCCCTGCCCTTTGCCCCACTGTCCAGGATGGGACTGCAAATGTAGAGTGTTACATTACTGAGTTGTTGTGATTGTGGCTGTTGTTTTGATTTTAGTTTATCAAAGAAGACAACTGTCAATTTCAGTGCCTGCTATGAAGCTGCATTGAGGTGACGCTCCCTTTCTGTGGGTAAGCATAAAATTGTTGAGCCTTAGAGCTTTGGCGTTCAGCTGCATCAACTTTGCTGCAATCTTCCCTGGTTGTTGAGTCGCTGGGTTTCCAGCTTGGAGAGGAAACTGCTGACCTCTTCTCTTGCAGTGAGTTATGATGGAAATAAAAGAGTTAGCCTAAAGGAATGAGGAACTAAATTTCCGAGCAGCACAATAGCATCTGTCATAAGAGATATAGGTCTCAGAGAGTTCAGCCTTTCCCGCCCCTCCACCTCCAAACCTGCATTGGAGCTTGTAAGATAATAGTGCTAAATGGATTTGTAGCCTGATCTTACAAAGCTTTATAGACAAGTTGGTCCAGGTTGATTCAATGATATCATTTCCCCCTCCCCTTGAGTCAATTTACATGAGTTTGTATCCTTAGAATAACAAAGCAAATAACAGTATTTGCCAGCCTCCCATATTTACTAACAGGGTCTTAACAGCTTGAATCCCTCTGCTGGCTTTGATTTGGGATTTAAAATGCTGAGGGCCTAAGAACCCCTGCTGGTGGTTTCATCCCTAGGGGTCTTCCTGGGGCTTGAGGCTGCCCTGTCGTGGGGCATGTGAAATACCAGGAGTGTGATGGTGCAGAATCTGAAGCCACAAGTCTTGATGGTCACATAGCTTGGAAAAGTTACTTCTGGGGCCCACAACTCTCAGGATATCCAGCAATATTGTCAGCAGCCATGCTGAGGATGGACTGCCATCTTGTCCCAAAACCAACTTTTCCAAGCTCCACTTCTACGGCTGATGAACTAAGTCCTTTACCTGAACAATCCTTTCCCCCACACCATACGTACATAGCAATGCAATGATTTGGATTTCCTTCCATCTCACCTTATCAACCTTCAAACTCTGCTCGTGAATGGCTAAACAACAAGAGGCAACTTTTTGCCGTGTACAATATGCCTCTCAATCCCAGCATTGTGTACATGTCCCCACTGATGTTCTATTAGTCTGTAACTTTACCTCCTAAACAGGAAAGCTTTCTCACAGTATTCTACATCATGTTGTCCCGTACATCCTATAGTGTATTCAGTGGAGCCTCACCTACTAGTCAAAGAAGCACAGAAAGGCTTGTTGCTTGACTTTTGAAAGAAAACACTGCTCTCCATGAATATCAAACATGTGACCACTGGGCCTGCTGGCATGGAGCAAGGTGGAAGTGCCAACAGGCATGATCCTTCCCTCTCATACCACATTCAGTGCACACGCAAGGGGACAGGTATGAATATATTTTGTGTTTCTTGTTCTGTGAAACCCAAACAGCAACACAACATGGCTGTCCTCATTCATTTAGTATTGACCACTTCAACAGCAGAGACATGGTGGGAAGCAGGGTGATATTGCGGGATGGGGAAAAGAGGAGAACTTAAAAAACCTCATTCTCCTCAGTGTTACGGCCAACGGCAACTGTTAATATAATAAAGTCATCCATCCCTGTCATCGTAACCCAAGATTAAATAGCCCTAAAACCACTGAAACAGCAATTTTGTGATTAGCTTGATGGGTATTTACAGTCCTTAATGAAACATTATATAGTGATTTGCGCGCAGAGCAAGCATATTGCGTCCCCAAGTTGACACAGAGCCAAAAATAAATCTGGACTGTACATAGATAATATCACAGCAATATGCTGTTGTGTGTGTGTGTATGACGCTACGAGTGCATGAGAGACAGAGGACGAAGGAGAAAGATAAATACTTTTGAATTATTGAATGTGTTAGTATTTCTTGTAACAATTACTTCGAGGTTCTAAATTTGTTTCCAAGTGTAATTTTTGTAACTCCTTCCACTCTCCCTCTGCCCATTATGCTTTTGACTGAGGGCTTGTTTTTTTTTTTTTTTTTTTTTATTTTTTTGCAGGAAAAGTGCTTCCCCGGAGAAAATGAATGAAAGTAAAAGGATGGATCTAAATTTAGACACACCTAGGGTAAACCACGAAAATGAGTGGGTTTGTCCTTTCACTTCAGTGTGTTTTGCTCTAAGTATGACTAAATCCACATTCAGCAGTTTGTTGTTGTTGTTGTTTTGACTTATATACTGCCCCATAGGAGCAGCTTACAACATAATTATGCAAACAACACTTTGCCCCCCCCCCCCCCCAGCGAACTGGGTACTCATTTTACTGTCCTCAGAAAGGTGAAAGTCTGCGTCAAGTTCAAGCTGGCTACTTGAACCCCTTGGAATCAAGCTCAGGTCCTGAGCAGAGTCTCGACTGCAGTAATGCAGTTTAACCACCGTGCCATGAGGCTCTTCAAAGTTTCAGTCAAAGTGCTGAAAACATACTAGGCAAGAGTCGGTGGATGAAGTGCATTCAGTGGGTTGCAGAAAGGTCACAGGACTCCAGGGATGACACTCCCAACCCCCCTGACACCCCCAATGACATGTGTGACAAAGAAATGTCATCTAATATCACAGATTAAACATGATTATAATGGTACAGGAGGAAAGGAAAATTTCAAGAAACCAGGGGGTATTCACTGCAATGGCCAAAAAAGGTGCCCCCTGAATTCATGCATTTCACTGACTGTCATTAGTGACAGAATCCGCCTCTAATTCTTGATTTATTAATCTCCAAGAACTTTTTTTTTTTTTTGCTGCTGTGCTTTATTTACCCCTGATGGCTATCCAAAAAGAGGTTTGACTGACTTCTAGTTCTGTAAGTACGTCAGTGGCAAATTAAACTCTTGTCTCTCTAGAACGAGAGTGCTTCAGTGCTACACTTTATGACTTGGACTGCCTGCCTTGTAACTTGAGAGATCATTTTCATTAATAATAATAACTGTGTGCTGTCAAATCATTTCTGACTTACGGTGACCCTTTTCAGGGGTTTCTAGAGAGAGAGTACTCAGAAGTGGTTTAGCTCTGCTTTTAAAAAATAAAAATGCGAAATGATCTCTCTCCAAGAACGAACTATTCCAGTGCTGTAGAATGACTAATTGTATTTAAATACTTAATTTATTTGCAAAAGAAGTTATGAATATAACTATCTATGATTTAGGGTAACCATGTGTCCCGTGTATGGAAGACACTCCTCTGTTTAAAGGTCTTCCTGGTCCAAGCCTAATTTAAAGAACTAGAGAGATTCATGACCTTGAAGTCCATGGTTAGCTATTCAGTTTGGTGGGTTATTTAGAATTCTCAACAAAGTATATCAGAGCTCTGTAGCTGAGAATTATAAGTAACCTATCAAACTACAAACCTCAGGAGCTGTAATGATTTTGCATTGTATATTTCTTTTGCATGCAAGCTTGTACTTTCTTGGATGAGACGTTATTGGCTTGATTAACATTTGCATGTTGGATGTATGTGAGGAATGACTATTGTGACAGTTCAGAGGTGTAAAAGAAAGTTTCTGAATGGAACTATAAACCGATTGCTCTGTGTGGTTCCTGGCTGGAGAAATTCTGCTTGGATAAAAGGAGCAGCAAAGTGTGAGTTAATCGGTTAGTTACTGTATTAAGAATGTGTGTGTGTGACAGAGACAGAGTGTATGTACATTAGAGTGTGGCCTGTTTTTGTGAGGGGCTGTGTATTATAAGGGATTGAACAAAAGTGTGGTCTTGTTAGTATTTGTGTTAAAGCAAGTATGACTGTGTGTTTGTGGATACACACATGTTTCTTGAAGAGTTTAAATTATAAAGTTAAAAGTAAAGGCTTATGGATGTATGCTAAAGAAACGGACTTGAGATCTCGTTCCTGTATTTATTTTCCCTGTTCAGTAAACCTTCCTTTTTAATAAAATAAAGACCCTTTCAATTGTCAAATCTTGCTCATTGTTTTACAGATCGCAATCAATGGCCCCACCTGCAAAACAGGAATTACTGCTGATTAAAGGCTTCCTTTTGAGATTTCAGGGTGTGCACAGCTCACGCAAATGGAACAAAGTTGTGCACACCCTGAAAGCACAGAAGGAAGCCTTTAATGAGTAGCAATCTGCCACTGTTGACTTCTTCTGTTTGTATGATATGTGTGTGCACGTATGCATGGAAATTAGGTGAGTTTGCACTGTTTAAATGTTGTTGGGGGGAAAAAAAAACCCAATTCGATACCAGTTCTTCTCATGCAGTTAAAGTAGATCTCTGGATCTCAGGCTTGCTCAATGAGACCACGAGCAAAACTGAACAGTTGGACATCTCTTATCACAAATAATCTCTGAATAGGACAGAGCATGACTGACAAGTATGGATATCTTTAAATTCCTCTTACTGCTGTGGCTGTTTGGGCTACTATTTAATTCCTTTGAGAAAGGGAATTTGAAAGCCCCTAACAAAAGCCATAAAACATCAAAGCATAATAAAGCTATATAGCCAACACCAAATAAAAGCAGAATGTCCATATCACAAAAACATATATGATAAATCAGCGTCAGAAGGCATACATCATAAAGAACAGTCATAAAACAAATCCAAAGTAAAGATCTTTAAAGTCCCCTCAAATGCAAAGGGTGGTTCAATCATTCATAGAAATCTGTGGGATATAAATAGTCTTAACTGAACTATAAGTTCCCCACAGCTATATATTCCTATACCTATGCTACTACTGATATTATAAATATTATAGGACATGATCCAGTCAGAGTTAAGCACAACTTCTCTATGAAATTCAACTGATTTGAAAGCAAAAATTAAATATATCCCTTAAATGTTCCTTTGCTGGTATCAGTGACCCATCAAATGCGTAACTTTAACTTTAAATTGTGGTTTAACAACAACAGCAACAATCACACAGGCTTTCCTCAGTGACAGCTGGTATGCCCAGGGAAAAACTGCTCTTGCAGCTGCTCCGTCTGTGTCTGAGCCAGCGACATCAATGCTAGAGATGGGCACGAACTGGTTCGTCCCAGTTCATAAAGGCAGCAGCACAGGTGCTGCTGTTCCCCTCCCCTGTGTCCTCAGCTGATCAGCCACTCACCAGACCCAGCTTGCTTGCTTTTTCCACCTCCTTGGCTAATCTCCCAGTCACGAGCGAGAGCACAGACTTCTCTGACCCACCCTTTTGTCTGGTCTGGAAGATCAGCTGAAGAGGAACAGGAAGCTAGCACGCTGGGCCTGGTGAGTGGCTGATTGAGGCAGAAGGGTCAGGGGAGGGGAGCAGCAGCACCTGTGCTGTCACCTTTACAAACTGGGACAAACTGGGATGAACTGGTTTGTGCCCAATTCTTAATCGATGCTGACACTGGTGGTGTTGCCTCCAGCGTCATTCCTGGGTTGGGCTGGGATTCCCCAGCTGTGAGGTGGAGAGTTGTCTGTGCTGCCTTCCCACTGGTCCCGGTGGGGTGGGGGGCAATGCCTGGCTTGCCAACTTTCGGCCCTGGGTTAACATGTTCCATGCCCTGGTCCAGGGGTCCCAAAGAGAAAGGATTCCTCTTCCTCCTCCTCTTTTTCCCCTCCTCCCAAATGATTCCACCTCCTGCCCACCAATGCTTGCCTTCCGGGTCCATAGTTCCTTGACCTCCCCTGCTTGTGGCCATCTGGTGACTTGAGCTTCAGTCTCCCTTGGAACTGGGTCTTGGGGAAGTCTGCCGGAGAGCCTGCAGATGAGGCTGACAGCCCACTTTGGGCAGCATAGCCATTCCTCTCATAGTCTGGTACTTTAAGGAGGCCGTGTGATATGGTAGATACCAGATTCCTGGTACGGAATGTGGGATCACACATGCATGTCAAATACTTAGAAAGACGATGAAGTTGAAGGTCTAGGTTATTGGCCAAGGGCAAATGTGAGCTGAGACAGACTCCTGGGAAAGGTGTCAGACTTGACAGCTCAAAATTAGAAATAATTATGTAAATCTTGGTTCTAAACCAGGAAAAAAAGTGAGTTGCCAGGGCTGATAAGAATAGCTGCGTACTTCAGCAGATTAATTCAAGCTTCAGTCACAGGTTGCCGTTTACTAAGGAAGCCACCAAAAGACAAGGTGTTGTACTGAAGATGTCAGCCGAAAATGAACAACAAAAATATTTGGCAACATATTCTACTTCAAATGTCATATCTAGATGAGTAATAGAAGGACTTGTGGTGGATCATATCCACCAGATACCATGGAACTATATTCCACAGATGGAATAAACTTTGGACTGCAGAGCTGGAAGGGACCCTATGGATCATCGAGTCCAGCCCTCTCAAGGAGGCACAGTGGGGAATCAAACTCCCAACCTCTGGCACCACAGCCAGATGCCCAAACCACTGAGCTATCCAGCAGTTCCTAAAGACCATAGCCCTAATCAGGTATGGCACAACTTGGAAGCAGAGAGGTGAGGATACACATAGTCCTGTCCCCCCAATGCAACATTGGTAAGGAGAGAAATATGGGGGTCTGTGATCTCCAACCACATGATTAAAGATCAGAGTAGACAACAAAGTGGCCACTACCTTAGAACTGCAGATCCCTATGGATCATCCAGTCCCTGACAAGGAGGCACAGTGGGGAATCGACCTCCCAACCTCTGGCTTCATAGCCAGAGATCTAAACTACTGACCTATCAACCTTAGAAGCTGAGGTGTCTTCAGAGGTAAAATGCATCTGCTTATCATAGTATGTGTTTTCCTGCCCTCAGCATATTGCAAATTAGCTTGATTTTGTTTTGAGTCTAGTCATCAGGAAGTAAATGCAGGGTTTATTTGACCCTGAGAAAGACAGAGCAGGAAAGGAAGAGGCATGGGAAGAAGTCAAGTCAAGTCAAATAATTTCTGTCCATAAGATATGGAGGCTAGATAGCCCAGTGAGTCAGCTATCTGGCTACCGAGTCAGAAGTTGGGAGTTCAGTTTCTCACTGTGCATCCCAGAAGAGCCACTCTGTGTGACCCAGGGCAAGCTGCAGAGTCCCAGAAGTGCCTCTAGAAAACCACTTCTGGATTATTCTCTACCTAGGAAACCTTGTCAAGAGTCACTATAAGTCAGAATTGACTTGAAGGCATGCAGTTATTGTTATACAGGATAAGGAAGCAATACAGCACACAGTAGAAGGAAAGAATACTGCAGGAACTATGACTTGCACAGTTTATAGCTACTGCTCCCAGTCAATTGATAGTCAGAGGTGTCATCTGCGCTTGGCACATTCCTATTCAGGAGTACCTCTCACAACAGACTAGTTAAAAAAAACACCCTTTCTTTTCTTCAGTGCCGCTTTAAAGCTGAAGTTCCTTTCCATTGTTTTCACCAAGTAGGAAGAGACTGAAAAATCTTGAAGGACCCAACTTTTGCCCTTTTCTATCTTGGTAAGCAAAGCAGACCCTGCCCCTCATTATCTCTATTGAAACAGAATGGGAGTTCCATGTTTAAGGATCCAAACTGGGCACTCTGTGTGAGGAGGACTGTCTACAAAGGCAAAACAACGACACTGTTCACAAGCACGTTACTCGGTTTTCTGAAGATGCTTTTTAGTGGTGGCAGATTTACAACATTAGGGGCAGCCTCTCTCCAGATAAATTGCACCGCTAAGTAGCTGCTATTGAACTAACCCAAAGACAATAAGCATGGGCAACAGGTGTCACAGCTTCAGGAGGACATGGCCTACTTTTATTCTCTATCTATTTGCTCCCTATCCTATTAAGACCAAAAGATTCTTGGGAAAATGGCTGTTGTTTAAAAAAAAATCTTCCTAAAGAAGAACACGATAAACTGGTTAAGGCAATTGGGTACATCGAGGTACTCTACGAAAGCCACCATTTGTGGTGCATTTTAAAAACACTGTAGATTGCACATCACATCACTCTGAAGAGCTTGGTGTGGGGATGCCTTTGGAAGTATCACCAAGACAAAAATGCATAAGCCATGGTCCTAACTGGGGTTACAAGCAGAGACCGTATAAGATTTTTCATTCAAAATCTGCACTGGTAACTGGCTGGTTTTGAACCAACTAAAGATGCTGGTTTTTACCCTTGAAATTCTTGACTGTTAGGCTTGGGACATGAAATTTTATTTACTTATTGATACATTGCCTGCCCAGCCCAGAATAACGAGACGAGACACAATAAAGTGGGTTAAACTAGGGACACAACTTTATTAACTTATTAACGCTTTAATTTCCCCCTGTTTTTAAGGGGGCCTGCCGTAGTGCAAAACAGGTCTGAGACCGTTGTCAATCTCACTTGACCGGTCCGGACCTTTCCCCAGCGGAATCCTGCGCCAAAGGGGGGCGCTGTTCTCCATCCCAGCACCTTCTCGGCCATACGCACCGGAGGCCGGCCTCAATTGAACCGCGTCCCCTGGGGTCCCCTGTTTTCCCCTCCCCTCAGCAGAACCTCTCTTACTGCAATTCTGAGAGGAGGGGTGTCTAGCCCCCGCTGGGTGTATCCCCTGTAAATCCCCTGCCCCAATCCTGCTTTGCACTACCTGCCGTTGCGATTTAAAAGTGACATTCTATTATTAAAAGACCTAAAAATGCCCAGCGTAAGTAAGAATGGGATGGGCGAAAAAAACACCTGCACCCAAAGGCCAACGTAGGTGCAGGTCAAAAATTCCCATCCGGCCCCGAAGGGACCAGCTAATCTCATTCTTACTGCATGGGTGGGCAGATGGGAAGCCGTTGAAGGCAGGGAAAAAGGACCGCGCAGGCAAGGGCAGCCTTCTTAAAGGCTCGCCCTTAGCCCTGCCTGCCGTCCTCCCAGGATTCCCTGCTGCGTCTCTCCGGATAGGTGGGCAAAGAAACCCCGTCCAGTCCGGAGGGACCTTTGTGCGTTTTTCTGAAAGAAAAGTGACATGATTTGTTGTGTTGAGGCCAAGAGGTTACATCCTGCTGTGTCTGTGAGTCTACAGGTATAAACCATAAAATGTACCAGTGGGGACCAATCCAAGCAAAGAGTTAAATCAGAATTTAGTAATTATTAACTCATTCTGTGTTTTTCGTAAAACTCTTAATTCTGTGGGGCTACTCAGGTTAGGCCATGCTTAGTTGTTACTTGGTCCTGACCAAACCACACAGTGAAGTCATCATTAGTACCGTTAACTCATGTCTAGTTGCTTTTCTCCTCACTGTGGGAAGCTGATCGTTCTTGGATAAAATTTCATGATTTTAGAATATTTAGTTTAGCACAACCACCCCCTCCATTTGTACAGGAAACAGCCTTTTTCTTATTCTTAAAATATCTTAAATTTTTTTAAAAAAAACCACATTGTACAACATTCTTCTGGCAGCTATCCTTTTAAAGAAATAAATGCATGCATGCATACATGCGCATACACGCACACACTCTCACACACAGAGAGAGACACACAAGAACCTGGCAATCTAAATTGGCCATCCTCTTCATGTGGATTAAGGCAGAGTGGTATGAATTGCTTTTCCATAATCCTGCTATATGCAGAACTTGAAGCTGGCAACAATTCTGTTTTGGTTCTGATGCAGAAGAAATAATGCACACACATCTACACCTTAAACCCCAGACTTTCTCTGTGCACCTGCAGAAACACTATCATTATATTAATACTGCTGCTGTTTTAGCCTTCTCCAATTATTTTGCTTTATTGTATCATTTTTCATGATGGTTTTTCAATAATTATTTTGCTTTGGAGCAACATTTTAAGGCCATGATGTATGGAAAAGTAACTAATGCACATGGTTTAGTAAGAGAAATGGTAAATCTAACCCACAGGAATCTAAGACAAAATGTGAGCATTGTTCATAGGTTAGGTCTTGAAATATGGTATCAAAGAGCTGGTAGGAGACAACAATATGGTTGACAAAGCAGGGTGGAAACATGGTTGTCTTTCCCACAAGGAAATTCCAAGTTTTTTTGGAATCAAAAGAATAGGATGTACCAAAATAATCAAAGAGACAATAAAATATAATGAATCAGTCTAAGCAGTTACAGTTACTGCGAGTGTGATCAGACGGCTGCAAGGGCATTGCACCTGATCACACTGAAAGGAGTCGCTTTAAGGGGCATGATCTCTCTTAAAGCAACCCTCTGTCTGCTGGGGAATCCTGGACCAAAAAGGTTCACATTGGACATGGATTGGGGTCAGGCTGGAGTGCATTTCACTGTGCACCATTTGATTGCAGGGGGAAAAGATTGCACCTGACCACTCCAGAAGCCATCCAGATGGCGATCTATTTCCCTTGGTGATCACACCCCAAGGCAGTAGCCATTCCATGAAATTTCAGGGCCAAAACCTGTGAGCAGGGAGTGGACCCTTGCGATGTCACAGAAAAGTGGCAAGCAAGCATTTTGAAGAGAGGACTCCTTCTCCCCCAGGCTTTGAGCCACTGCTGATGTGTCCACTTGTATTTCCATTTAACTAAGGGGTAAACAGGGTGCAATGGGGGAAATCAAATATCCAACATACAAATTTCTAGGGTCTCTGCCATTTTCTATATTTTTTTTCTCTCCCAATCTCCAAGTCTGTCTGTCTGTCTGTCTTTCTTTCTTTCTTTCTTTCGAAAACACCTTAGTGCTAGTCTACCCTCAATCTGAAAGCAGGAAGACAGGATTTCTGATATAGTAGACTCTCCTTTCTTTGGAGGAACATGCAAGCAGGCAAGCAAGCAAACCCCAGAATCCTGAAAGAAGAAGAAAAGGAAACAAAAAGGCAAGCTAAAGATACTGAAGAGTACTGCCCAGCACTTCCTATGAGAGGTCAACTTCTTTTTTCGCATTGTTTCTAAATTTGGGAAGTGCCAGAGTACAAGATGGACAGTAAAGAAAGCTGACGGGGGGAAATTGATTTGTTTGAAACATAGTGTTGGAGATATCCTGGATTGCCAGAAAGATGAACAAGTGGGTCCTAGTTAAAATCAAGCCTGACGTATCTCTGGAGGCAAACATGTTGAAACAGAGGTAATCCTACTTTGGGCACCTCATGAGAAAGCAGGATTCTCTAGAAAAGACAATAATGCTGGGAAAGGTGGATGCAGCAGGAAAGGAGGAAGACCAAATACAAGATGGATTGAGTAAAGGAGTCTTCTTGAGTTTACAAGAGCTGAGTTCTCAACAAGAGTTGAAAACAGGACATTTTGGGGATTGCTGATTCATGGGGTTGGAGGCTAGTTGACAGCATGTAACAGCAACAACAGAGTACAAAATCACTCCTCACTCCAACCAACCAGCATGCCAGTATAGGGGCATTTAAAAAGAAAAAGAGAGAGGCAAGTTTTGCACTAGAAAGGTGAAGGCAATGAAGGAGAATCTCCCCCCCCCCCAGGGGTTGAGGAGGGACAAGAAGATCCTAGAAATTAACCAACCCGCCACTCAGTTCTAGTTCAAGCAGGTTCAAAAGTATGATGACATCTGCATGGTGGTGGTGGAGGAACAGAGCTTAGGAGACCAATCAGAGGCATTTTGTAGAACAAATATGGAACACCATGAACTGCTGGATAGCCCAGTGGTTTAGGCATTTAGCTGCAGAGTCAGATGTTGGGAGTGTGATTCCCCACTGTGCCTCCCTGACAGGATTTTATTTACCATTTTTAATATAATACTTGTTTAATTCTTTTAAAATATTTGTACTGTATACTTCTTGTTTTGGGCTTTTAAATACTCACATTTTAATGATGTAAACTGCCTTGGGACCTTTTAAGGAGGAAGGTGGGGGAAAAATATTTTAAATAAATAAATAAATATATTGGGGATGGGCGAGGTATGTCGAAAAGTAAGATATGAGGAAATGATGCCAAAAGGCACAGATTCGGCAACACTGCATTCAAACTGCATGTATTCTCAGAAAACTAATCAAAACACAGAATATTTTGCAGCACACTTTCTTTTTTAAAAAAAATAAAATTCACAAACTGACACCAAAATGTGTGGAATGAACCAAAGATGAGGGAAATGAAAAACAGAGAGAAACCCAAAAGGACAGAGCAATCAATCTCAAGTGTAAAAAAAAGGTATTTTGGGCCTATAGTTGGACACAGAATTGCGCAGCTAGAAATTATAGCACGTGACACTGCCTTTTGATTCCTTTGTGAACAAACAGATGTACCTCACCTGTTGATTTTTCTCTCTCTCTGTTTCTGCAGCTGCGCATCTATCTGCTTCCAGTGACACACTTTTTCCACCCTAACATATTACACATCCCACTGCGTGCTAAAGGCAAAACACAACCTTGGAATAAAGAAGATTTTTCAATGGGATCAAAGGGCAGTCAGGGACCTTGCTGATTAATTAAGCTTTAAAAAGGGGGATGGGGCACTCTCTTTCTTACACACACACACACACACACAAATTATACACATAGGCATCACTGTACAGTTGCTGGTCCAGGTGCTAAGCCTGAGGCTCCATCCAGGCATTCAGTACCTTAAACATGTAAGACATGATGACAACATTCATTCCGTGTTTGCAGGGACATACCTTCTCTCCTGTTACATTCAATGCCTGCCCTCATCTTTTCAGACTGCTTGTATTACGGCAAATCACTCCGAAGATTATGCTCCTTTTAAAAAATCAGCTTGCATAACGCATGGATTTTTCCTACCTTGGGGGCACCGTACTGAACATAAAGAGACAAACGCAAGGAATAAAGCAGGTAAATACAGGTAAGATCAATGGGTTTCTCAGCCCTGGCTGTGGCCCATGCATTTCTCTGATGCAGGTCACAGCTATGAAGATAACAATGCTAGGGGCTGGAGACTTGCCTGGGGACTGGATTAAAAGGAACCATCAGCTATCATCTCACCATCAGTCACATACTCTTTTTTGTTGGCCTGGGTATTGTTAGAGTTTTTGCAACCTCAGATGCTGCCTGGAGAAGATGTAACTGGGAGGGACCTTTATAGGCTGATGTGATTGTCAATCTACTCAGCAGTTACCAATCGTTCCTTCCCTGCCTCTGAATTCAAAGAGACCCCTGCCTCTCTGCTCAGTGCTTTTTTTCCTCTCTAGAGTCTGTTGAAAGCAGTGGGTCTGTTGAGGTCTTTTGCTGAAAGCAGTCATGTTTGTCAGCTTGCTGTTCAGTTGTAAGTAATGAAACCTTTTAATACTTTCTACTACTGATGTTTCAGAGTGAGTTATTGAGTCTGTAAGTGCCAGTTAATGAGAAGATCAGGTGGATTATTCTGGGGAACTTGAAACTCTTCTGCTCTGTGAGTCTCTGCTCTTCTGCTGCACAGCTAGAGGAATTTAACCAGAAACTCAAAAGTCTGCAACAGGTATTATTGAAAGAGTCAGCCAGCTTCAAAGTGCTAAAGGTAAAGGTAAAGGTAAAGGTTCCCCTTGACATTTAGTCCAGTCGTGTCTGACTCTAGGGCGCGGTGCTCATCCCCGTCTCCAAGCCGTAGAGCCAGCGTTTGTCCGAAGACCGTTTCCGTGTTCATGTGGCCAGCGCGACTAGACACACTACCTGGTGCCAAACAATACAGCCCCAAATGGTTTATTAGCTCGATCTACCCACCTGCCATTGTACCAAGGTCAAATGCAGAACTCAGAATGGTTCCGTTTTTGGATTTTCATTCCCAACACCCATGGATTGTAGATTGGCCAGAGCCAAAAACAGTCAGGGCCACCACCTTCCCCCTCTCTTTTCTGCCCCTTCTTTTCCCCATCCCTACTTTCTCTCTGCCCAGTAAGTTGCCAAAACAAAAAGGAACTGATATTCCTAGAGAGTGGAACTGGGAGTGTGCAGGTGGCTTTTGAAACGAGGCTAAGCCCCACAGGTTGCCCTCTTCTTGTTTCTCTCCTGCCAGCGGTTGGGTTTCATCATGGCTCTTTTCAGTGTGAAACGGCAGCTCTCAATGGGGACCCTGTGCTACATCCAAACCACTCTGACCCTCCCCAGCCAGTAAGTTCCTTTTCTCCCTGTACTTTTTTTTCCCCCCAATTCATTTTATCTTGGATGACAGCTTGTAACAGTCTTTTCATTTGTCATAATGGGATGAAAATATTCAGTCCTTTTGCATTTTGTATGTTGTACAGACACAAGGCATTTCTTCATTTGCACTAGTATTTCATTGATCACTGTTTTGATTCTAGACATTCTTAGCATCCTGTGATAAATCCACATTTCATACGCTTCTATCTTTTTCACTGTTGCCTGGGTTAAAGTCCGTGATTTCGTGCTCAGTAGAACTGAGAATACATGGCACCATATAGTGTGCACTTTTTGTTGGATGTTACACTCTCCTTTTTAAGGATGCTGCTCCAGGCCATCTTTAGGCTGACTTTTCTTGTGTGGTTGTGTTCACATTGTTCATTCCACCAAATTCCAAGGCATGTATATTTGACAGCACACCCCAAATGTTCCTGTTCATGCGTGGAAGGTTGAATGGTTATCGTCTCGGGCAGGGAGAGAAAACCTTCCATTTCCACAGTAGGACTGTGATCTCAAGTCAACGATCCTTCGTATGAGAGGAAATGCCCGACAGTATCTCTATTTTCCCCATTGAGTGGTAGATCAGGCTGGTGTGACATAACACATCAGTGATGACTGATTTCAGAGGCTTTTGGTAGCTTTTGCTTTTAATAAAAGTATTGCCTAACTGAAGGGTCCTCACCCCCCCTTCAGTCTTTCTTAGGCCAGTTTGCCTAACTTCGTCACTCAGGGAAGCCATCCATCTACAGCTGACAGCAGAATTGTGCCCCAGATGAGTAGCATGTCTCACACCCACACACGGTTGCTCAGACACAGAGGAGGGAGCGCAGGAGGCGTGGAGAAGACGTCAGAACTGAATCCCAACCTTATGATCTTTCATTACGGAAACTGTCAGTGATGCGCAGGGGAGAAATGAGGGCATGCATTTATTATCAATAAAATGCTTGCAGCCTTCACAAGAAAACGCTTTCCTTCAATCGAATCCCTTTCATTTAAATGAAACGGGAAGGTGGGGGGGGAAGAGGGAGAGAAAGAGAGAGAGAAAATGCTGCTAATGAGGTGCCAAATTATAGTGGCAAGAACTCATACACATCCTAGGCAGCTGATTATCTTTCATCAAGGTGGCTAAGTAATATAGTCCTCATAATGAACTAATGGATTTGCAGGTCCAGTTAACACCCAAAGTTCAACCTCAGACAAGTTTAAAGTTAATCATGTACTTTAAAAAAAAAAGGCAGTAGAAAGGATGAAATTAGTACATTGGAATTCAACTGGCAGAAGCATTAGAGCCAATTTTAACCGCCTCCCCTGCCTTTGTTCCACCCCACCCCACCCCACATCTGCTCCCCCTTTCTTCCAGTGTGGAAGGAATTTGTGGTCAGAGTGTACAACTCAACAGGGACTTGTCGCTTCACTACGTTACCACCCATGCATATGGAGTTGCTAATGATAGAAAGCCTACCCATCGGGGAATGCAATTCCAAGTAGACATTTTCCCCCAAATGGATTATTTCAGCCTGGTTGGTCACAGACTCTGTAGTTTTCCAGCGATTCATCTTACTATTAATAATGTCAGAGAATTTTAGGCCCTTGAATTAAATAATGATAAATAGGAGCCACCGAGCGAGCGCGGCTGAGGCAGTGGCTGTTTATTTCGGAGCAAGGTTCTGTCAGACCTGATAAATCGGATCTCTGAAATAGTTTATAAAGTACCGAATTGATGTGGCAGTCAGTGAGGGAGAGAATTAATGTGACGAAATGGGCCTTGTTGCAACCCAGGTTTTGATGAAAGCTCAGGAAAACCTTTTATATAAATGCAGTGTCTGTGTAGCAGGAAATGGTTGCCGTCAGGAGCAAAAGTGCCCACGCAGGGGTGTAATGGGCGTCCGTAATATCAGCAAGCCACAGGTCAGCGAGAGAGGAGCATCGTGGTTTGGGCGCTCAGCAGCTCCGACATTAAAGCTTCGCAGATTGAAGGCGGTGGTCACGGATGGTGTGCTTATTGTACAGAGCACTGAGGGGCACCTTGCATACCAGGGAGAAAAAAACACACAAGAAAACTACTTTAAAAGGGGGACTTGAAGCTTTCAAGTTCTACATAGCTGTCTGTGCTGTGGTGAGGGGGGCATCTGAAAGGAATGGCACACAGAGAACAGTCACTGCTATCAATAATCTCTCCACCCAAGGAGAAATCCTTACTCTTCAGACTGGTTTCTGGAGGGGGACGAAATTGTATGTGTGTGTATTTAAAAGATTAGCTAAAATAGCCACAGTCCTGTCTCACGGATGCAACTTACATTGTTAAAATACAGTATTTAAAAGCTAAAAACTGGAAGTATACAAATATTTTAAAAGAATCAAACAAAAAACACACACTCAAAACGGTAAACAAAAGCAAAACCAAAAACACAGTCAGAAGCAACAAGGCAGAACAAGCCATTTAAAACCGCTCTCAGACTGTCAGCCACTAAGGAAAAGCCTGTCGAAAGAGAAAGGTCTTCATCTGCTTGCGGAAGGACAGCAGAGATGGGGACAGCCTGGCCTCTAGTGGGAGGGAGTTCCAGAGTCTGGGAGCAGCAATGAAGATGCCCCTCTCCTGTGTCGCCCACCAAACACATCTGTGAAGGTGGTGGGACTGAGAGAAAGATGGGATTGATTTTTTAAATTCGGGTATTTTATAAGGTGTTTTTCCTATGGTATAGTCCGTTCTGTTGTCTCAGTGGGATGGTTGTCAGAAATGGCCAAAAAAAAAAGTGTTATGAAAGCTGGTGAAAAGCAAAAGAGTAATGATCACTGAAAGTTTCACTGGCGTGTAGACAATGGCTTCCTTTGCATGGGTGACCTCAGAGGCATGCATAATGTTGCAAGAACAGGAAAGAACGCTGCAGGGGTTGCATTTCCCTAATTGTGTGTTTAGGCTGCCATGCATCAAATGCTATATGTGGTCAGTTCTCAAACACTATCAGAATTCCCGAGACAAATGGTTAAATACAGTTGTTTGGGATCTATCAAATACTGCCAGGTATGTAGTGAAGCCCAGTGGGTGTGAGACTCTGCTTCAGATCTCATCTCTACCATGGATTTCTTGGGGGTTTTTTGGCCACTCCGTTGTAACCTCAGTCCTCTTATGTCCTAATTTTCCTTACAGAAGTCAAGTAAGGTGAGGTGGGAAACCTCAGCTCTGCATTTGGTGCTCCTGGAGTCTCACCTCGTCCCCACAACACCCTTATTTGGTCATTTCTTAGGTTTTGAATGGCTCCCCCCTCCTCAAAAGACCAAAACCCTTTGTCTAAGACTTAGCGACTAGCAGTGAGCTTTCAGTTAACGAGTTTTTTTGGCCCCACCCGTTTGCTTTTGCCACTCAGCCCCTGCCACATGCCTTCTCTGCAAATTGGACCTCGGGGACTGGGGGAGAATTTATTTATTTATTGAAAATATTTACCCCTCCTTTCTCCTTAGGAAGGACCCAAGCATCATTAAAAGACAATGTTGAAAGCTAAAACCACTAAGTATACAAATACTAAAAAGGATCAAGCAAATACCACACTAAAAGACAGTAAACAAAAGCAACGCCAAAATACCGTATTTTTCCGTGTATAAGATGATAGGTAAAGGTTCCCCTTGACATTTAGTCCAGTCATGTCCAACTCTAGTGTGGGGGTGCTCATCCCCGTTTCCAAGCCGTAGAGCCAGCGTTTGTCCGAAGATAGTTTCCGTGGTCACGTGGCCAGCGCGACTAGACATGGAACGCTGTTACCTTCCCACCGTGGTGGTACCTATTTCTCTACTTGCATTTGCATGCTTTCGAACTAGGAGCTGGGACAAGCGATGGGAGCTCACTCCGTCGTGTGGATTTGATCTTACGACTGCTGGTCTTCTGACCTTGCAGCACAGAGGCTTCTGCAGTTTAACCCGCAACGCCACCACATCCCATGTATAAGATGATACTTTTGTCTAAAACCTTTAGACTAAAAATTGAGAGTTGTCTTATACATGGAAGTAAGCTGAGGAGAGAACAAAATGGCCCATAACTTGCCTCTGCAAACAGGCTTCCTTCAATCATGAGGCTTAGCTCCCTCCAATCACTGAGGCTTAGCTTCCTCCAGTCATGAGCCTTATGTAACTGACATCAGCTGATGCTGAACAAACCAATTAGAACACACCTCGTTGGAGGTGGAGCATGTAGGCAGTGCTCAGATGCAACAGGGACTTGTAATGTCCAAGTGTTCTGAGCCCAGAGGCTGAATACTCAAAGCTAAGTTAAGATTTCTTAATTTGGGGTTAGAAATAGGGTGTGTGTGTGCATGTGTGTCTTATACATGGAAAAATACGGGAGTTATTTTTGCAGTAAGGCAAAACCATCCATTTAAAAACCCCACTCAGGCAGCCAGTCATTAAGGAAAAGCCTGCCTGAAGAAAAAGGTCTTTACCTGCTTGCGGAAGGACAGTACTGGAGAACAAACTTCAGAACATTATTAATATATAGCAAATTATGATCATAAATATGCCCTAAACATAGACTGCCTAATAGTTCTGCCATAGAACTGGCATAGGTCTTTAGGAGTCGATTGAGCTAAAGTTAAACTTAGTACAAAGACACTCCTGCATGCATGCCTGCACACTCATTTTTTGCTGAATACTTGAGTATTTTCACTTGCAGATTTCCTATAAACAACATAGCAAGCACACATTTGCCTCCCCCCACACCCAGCTTCAGTTGTGGTTTGGGACAATGACCCCTGTATTAAAAGTAGCTTGTTTTCATAAAGAGAAGTTGAGTATGTGTGTTTCTTTCTTTTTTAAAAAGAGACAAAGAACAATGTAGAACTCTTTTCCTCTGTGACAAAAAGGCATAGACCATGAAACAGGATGAAATGAAGCAGAAATTAAGTAGCTATTAATGTGAAGCTGGGAACGTATGGTTCGGTATGCAGATTGGCATTTTGACTATGCAGATCTGTGAAGGCAAACTGTGCAGAATCAATGAGGAAAGCACCCTGTCATGCAAAAGCCATTCTGCTGACGTGAATGCACGTAGATGTGGATTTTGGTCGGGCATCTCATGAAGAATACTGGTTAGACTGTTTATAAAAGCAAACTGTAGTTACTTTAAATGCAAGTGGAGGGAGGGTGTCCACATGCTATGTTTTAGGATGGACTGTTCTTCATTTGATATTCCTTTTCAAGGTATTCTCCATTTGAATGGGGCTATCCTTGTTTTTGCAACCCACATGCTACTTCTAGTAAGCGTGGCTGGCTGGGACCTTTCTAGGCTGGTGTGGCTGTCAATCTATCCAGCTGTAACCAATTGCTCCTTCCCTGCCTCTGAATTCAAAGAGAGCCATGCTTCTTTGCTAAGAGTTTTTGCCCTATTGTCAGTCTTTTGGAAGTCTGTGAGTCTGTTGAGGTCTTTTGCTCAAAACCGTCAGCCATGTTGTTGGCTTGCTGTTATCTATTCACTGTAAGTAAATAAACATGTTTATTCTTGCTTCTAATAATGTCTCAGAGTGAATTATTGAGACTGTGTCAGTTGATGAGAAAAAGGGGTGGACTACTCTAAGGAATGTGAAGCTAATTCTGCTCTGCGAATCCCTGCACATCTGCTGCATAGCTAGAAGAATGTAATCAAAATTTAAAACTCTGCAACAATTCTGTCTTCACTTAGCCCTACCTAATGAGATAGGAAATTGGACCTAGAATACTTTACTCTTTTACTAAAAGGGAATACTCCCTGGTTTTTTGCTCCCATCAATTTATTAAAACTTTTTTTTAAGTGATCTTCCTTTCATGCCTTAAACAGCAGGCATTGAGGAAAAGACTTGGAGGTAAGGATGAGCTGCTGAGTCATGGTTTGATGCTCCTAAGAAAGCATTTGGAAGACCCCTTTGCCAGAGGCAAACTTGAGTTAATGAAAAAGATTAGCCCAGGCAGTGAGTCAGCCAGTGAGTGGCTGATCAGACATTGAAGGGCCACCTTACGTATCTGCCTGAATGCCGTTTCTCTGAAGGCACAAGAAATAGGTCAAACATCCGTGCACAGCAGCTACAGGAAATTGCCAGCACCCGAGCATCCTGATAATACCTCCACCACTTCCACACCAGATTGACTACTCTTGATCTTGTCTGCATTTGGAACCTCAGTAGGATCAAGCTTAACTAGTATTTTGATGGAGGACGAAGATCTAAACAGCAGGGATTTCCAAGAATGAGTAAGAAAGAATCCTGTCTGAAACCGTAGATAGTTACTGCCAGTAGTCAGGCTAGCTTAGGGGATTCTGGGAGTTAACAGCGTGAATAGTGTTTCAATCCAGCTGCAAAATTTTTGACTGGAATTCTACTGACATGGTGTCAGTGAAACTGCATAAGCCATGGCAGTAAATTGTCACTATTTAGCCAGGCTCTGGGCATGTTCCTGGTGATGTGCTCAAGCTCGCGACAAGCAACATGACTGGTACCTCATTAATTAGTAGCAATGTACAGTGGTGCCTCAACTTACGAACTCAATTGGTTCTGGAACTCCGGTCGTAACTCGAAATGGTCGTAAGTCGAAGCACCATTTCCCATAGGAATGCATTGAAATGCAATTAATCCATTCCGGCTGAAGAAAAAAAATCATCATCATCAAAAAAAACCACACTGCAAGACCCATTGGAAAGGCGATTAATCCGTTCTGGCCGAAGGGAAAAAAGAAAAAGAAAAGCAAACAAACCGTGCAAGACCCTTCAGAAATGCAAAAAAACCAAAGCAGAAAGCAAAGAAACCGTGCAAGACCCATCGGAAAGGCGATTAATCTGTTCCGGCCAAAGGAAAAGAAAGAAAAGAAAAGCAAACAAACCTTGCAAGACCCTTCGGAAATGCAAAAAAAGCAAAGCAGAAAGCAAACAAACCGTGCAAGACCCATTGGAAATGCAAAAAATAATAATAATAATAATAATAAATAAATAAATAAAAGCAAAGCAGAAAGCAAGCAAACCATGCAAGACCCATCGGAAATGCAAAAAAAGCAAAGCAGAAAGCAAACAAACCGTGCAAGACCCATCGGAAATGGGGAAAAAGCAAAGCAGAAAGCAAACAAACCATGCAAGACACATCGGAAATGGGGGAAAAGCAAAGCAGAAAGCAAACAAACCATGCAAGACACATCGGAAATGCAAAAAAAGCAAAGCAGAAAGCAAACAAACCCCGCAAGACCCATCGGAAATGGAAAAAAAAAACCCAAAAACAAAGACTGCAAGACCCATCACAGCACAGAAACATAACACCCCCCAGCCCAAAACCACGCTGCAAAACCCACCCAGAACAGTTTTTAAAAAGCAGAAAGCAGCACCTTACCTTACCAGGCAGTCCGAAGCCTCCTCCGATCGCACTCACTCTAACCGCTGGGGCGAAAGAGCTACAAAGAAGCAGCCTCTTCACCACCAACGGTTAGCAATTTGAATTCCCCGCCTTTTTCCCCTGCCTTTTTCTGGTTGTAACTCGAAGCTCCGGACGCAAAATTTTGCTTCAACTTCTGGTCATAACTCGAAATGGTTGTATGTTGGGATGTTCCTAAGTCGAAGCACCACTGTACTGTTGCGGCCTAAATAATTTTATTCTCTGTAAGTGTTGCAGAGTTTTGACATTTTTGGTTAACTTCCCTCAGCTGCACAGTAGAAGTACATAGATCCACAGAGAATAGCTTCAAGTTCCTCAGATAGTCCACCCTTTTCTCATTAACTGGCACTTACAGTGTCAATGACACACCCTGAGATATTAGTAGTAGAAAGAATTAAAAAATGTTCCATTTACTTTCAATTGTGAATATATTAGCCACAAATTAACATCATGAGGACAGAAACAAAAGGCTAAAAGATATGACATTGGAAGATGAGCCCCTCAGGTCAGAAGGCGTCCAACATGCTACTGAGGAAGAGCGGAGGACAAATACAAGTACAGTGGTGCCTCGCTAGACGATGTTAATCCGTTCCGTGAAGATCGCTGTCTTGCGAAAACATCGTCTAGCGAAGCACGTTTTCCCATTGGAATGCATTGAAATCTCTTCAATGCGTTCCAAGGGAAAACGCAGTCGTCTAGCGAAAATCTCTCATAGGGAAACCTCGTCTAGCGAGTGCGGGTCCCCATCGGAATGCACTGACAGCTGCACTGACAGCTTTTCACCACTAGTCGGCGCATTCCTATGGGGAAACCTCATCGTCTAGCGAAAATTCCCCATAAGAGACATCGTTTTGCGAAGCGCAGTAGCGATCGCAAAAAGGCATTGTCTAGCGATTTCCTCGTCCTGCGAGGCAATCGTCTAGCGAGGCACCACTGTAGCTCCAGAGCTAATGAAGTGGTTGGGCCAAAGCCGAAAGGACACTCAGCTGCGGACGTGCGTGGAAGTGAAAGGAAAGTCCGATGCTGCAAAGAAAAATACTGCATAGGAACCTGGAATGTAACATCTATGAACCTTGGTAAGCTGGATGTGGTCAAACAGGAGATGGCAAGAATAAACATTGACATCCTGGGCGTCAGTGAACTAAAATGGATGGGAATGTGCGAATTCAATTCAGACGATTATCATATCTACTATTGTGGGCAAGAATCCCATAGAAGAAATGGAGTAGCCCTCATAGTCAACAAAAGAGTGGGAAAAGCTGTACTGGGATACAATCTCAAAAATGATAGAATGATTTCAATATGAATCCAAGGCAGACCTTTCAACATCACAGTAATCCAAGTTTATGCACCGACCACCGATGCTGAAGAGGCTGAAATTGACCAATTCTATGAAGACTTACAACACCTTCTAGAACTGACACCAAAGAAAGATGTTCTTCTCATTATAGGGGACCGGAATGCTAAAGTAGGGAGTCAAGAGATAAAAGGAACAACAGGTAAGTCTGGCCTTGGAGTTCAAAACGAAGCAGGGCAAAGGCTAATAGAGTTTTGTCAAGAGAACAAGCTAGTCATCACAAACACTCTTTTCCAACAACACAAGAGGCGACTCTACACATGGACATCACCAGATGGGCAATACTGAAATCAGATTGATTATGTTCTCTGCAGCCAAAGATGGAGAAGCTCTATACAGTCAGCAAAAACAAAACCTGGAGCTGATTGTGGCTCTGATCATCAGCTTCTTATAGCAAAACTCAAGCTTAAACTGAAGAAAGTAGGAAAAACCACTGGGCTAGTCAGGTATAATCTAAACCAAATCCCTTATGAATACACAGTGGAAGTGAAGAACAGATTTAAGGAACTAGATCTGGTGGACAGAGTGCCTGAAGAACTATGGATGGAGGCTCGTAACATTGTACAGGAGGCAGCAACAAAAACCAGGCCAAAGAAAAGGAAATGCAAGAAAGCAAAGTGGCTGTCCAACGAGGCCTTACAAATAGCAGAGAAGGGAAACAAAATGCAAGGGAGATAGGGAAAGTTACAGAAAATTGAATGCAGACTTCCAAAGAATAGCAAGGAGAGACAAGAGGGCCTTCTTAAATGAACAGTGCAAAGAAATAGAGGAAAAGAATAGAAAGGGAAAAACCAGAGATCTGTTCAAGAAAATTGGAGATATTAAAGGAACCTTTTGTGCAAAGATGAACATGATAAAGGACAAAAATTGTAGGGACCTCACAGAAGCAGAAGACATCAAGAAGAGGTGGCAAGAATACACAGAGGAATTATACCAGAAAGTTCTGGATGTCCCGGACAACCCAGATAGTGTGGCTGCTGACCTTGAGCCAGACATCCTGGAGAGTGAAGTCAAGTGGGCCTTAGAAAGCATGGCTAACAACAAGGCCAGTGGAGGTGATGGCATTCCAGTTGAACTATTTAAAATCTTAAAAGATGAGGCTGTTAAGGTGCTACACTCAATATGCCAGCAAGTTTGGAAAACTCAGCAGTGGCCAGACGATTGGAAAAGATCAGTCTACATTCCAATCCCAAAGAAGGGCAGTGCCAAAGAATGCTCCAACTACCGTACAATTGCACTCATTTCACACGCTAGCAAAGTTATGCGCAAAATCCTACAAGGTAGGCTTCAGCAGTTTGTGGACTGAGAACTCCCAGAAGTACATTGCCGGAAGAAATATCAACAACCTCAGATATGCAGATGATACCACTCTGATGGCAGAAAGTGAGGAGGAATTAAAGAACCTCTTAATGAGGGTGAAAGAGGAGAGCGCCAAAAATGGTCTGAAGCTCAACATCAAAAAAACTAAGATCATGGCCACTGGTCCCATCACCTCCTGGCAAATAGAAGGGGAAGATATGGAGGCAGTGACAGATTTTACTTTCTTGGGCCCCATGATCACTGCAGATGGTGACAGCAGCCACAAAATCAAAAGACGCCTGCTTCTTGGGAGGAAAGCGATGACAAACCTAGACAACATCTTAAAAAGCAGAGACATCACCTTGCCGACAAAGGTCCGCATAGTCAAAGCTATGGTTTTTCCAGTAGCAATGTATGGAAGTGAGAGCTGGACCATAAAGAAGGCTGACCGCCGAAGAATTGATGCTTTTGAATTGTGGTGCTGGAGGAGACTCTTGAGAGTCCCCTGGACTGCAAGGAGAACAAACCTATCCATTCTGAAGGAAATCAACCCTGAGTGCTCACTGGAAGGACAGATCCTGAAGCTGAGGCTCCAATACTTTGGCCATCTCATGAGAAGAGAAGACTCCCTGGAAAAGACCCTGATGTTGGGAAAGTGTGAAGGCAAGAGGAGAAGGGGACGACAGAGGACGAGATGGTTGGACAGTGTCATTGAAGCTACCAACATGAATTTGACCCAACTCCGGGAGGCAGTGGAAGACAGGAGGGCCTGGCGTGCTCTGGTCCATGGGGTCACGAAGAGTCGGCCACGACTTAACGACTAAACAACAACAACAACAACATGAGTGCCTTTTAATAATTCTGTTTCAATATACCTTTACAGACATTTCTACCAACCTACATCAATGGACATTATCCAATTCTCTGAGCAAAAAGAACTCTCAGCAGAGAGGTGGGGCTCTCTTTGAATTTAGAACAACAAAGGGAACTATTGGCTGATGCTGGACAGACTGACAGTCCCTTCAGTCAAACAAGCTAGAGGCAGCATCTGAGGTTATAAAGAAAACACTCCAACAGTAAGTCCACAATACACACAGATTCTCATGGTAACTGGGGTTTTTCCTTGGCATGACTCTTAAGACAAATAAAGGCCACATTCATTGAGACTGTGGAATCCAATTACATTCCTCCCCACATCTCTAATGTAAAGCAGCTACTCAAATGTATATGTGTGAGTCTGGATCCATATCTTAACCAGACTTTAAGAGCCCTGAACCTTAAGTCAGGAATTCCCCAATTCAAATTTAATTTCTGCCAAACACTCTGTTTGTGATTTTGTTCTCGCTTAATATTACAATTTGCATTTTGTAATATGTATAAAGGATTCCACCCTGTTGTAAATCAGTGGATCTACAACAGGGTGAAATCTTTTATACATTTATCTAGGAGTAAGCCCCACTGAACTTAATGGGACTTGGTTTCTAACAGACCTGTAGTAGTTTCACTTGGGATTTATTTACTTCAGAGGGCTTAGACATGCCTCATTTCATATAAATGCACACTTTATTTTTGAAGCAATAAAATTAATTACTATGCTGTGTGTTAATTGTTTGGATATATATAGTACATCTGATAAAATAACCCCCTTAAAAATCTTCCTCCTTCCATTTTTGAACACTTACAGAGAAATTCTAATGGAAAAAAATACATAAAAGAAGCAATATTTACACCTTACTGTGCTATTTTGCCATTTTCTATTGTCTTGATATTTCTTCCACTGGCTACAAAATCTTAACTAAAAGTTTAATAAATCCAGTTCAGTTTCATACATACAAATATATTATTAATAATTAAAAAGCTAGTTACAAAAGAACCTTTAAGGAAAACATGAAAGGTCAGTACAACCTTTTTTTAAAAAATCACATTTCTTTTACTGAAAGATTCTCTCTTAATATTTTGTTCATACCTTCTTTTTTTAAAAAAAAAGCTGACCAGATTCTGTCCATTTAATCCTTAAATCCTCACTTACTGTCATCACCATAGAAACACCTGCTGGTAAAATTAGTGTGTTGATCAGAAACGGGTGTTCTGCTCTTTTCTTGGAGGAAAAAAGTTCTAAAACTTCCAGGGATCAGATGTAAAGTCTGAGACATAAAAAGCCAGGAGAAACAAAATTCATTATTTTAACCAATCACAGGGTTTTTTCTTCTTCATTAGGAAAAAGAAAGAAAAACCTTAGATGTGATGCAACATTTAGAAATCATTTTGTTCAAGAATTCTACTATCTGACCTCTTCTCTCTCTCTCTCTCTCTCTCTCTCTCACACACACACACACACACACACACACACACACACACACACTTTTGAGTTCATGAAAAGATAATTCAAAATGGCAAAAGTTTCCTCCTTAACTTAAGCCATTTCATGTTCTACAGGAATGTCGGCAAGTCTTTGGGTCCGAGTCTCAAGTCCGATTCCAAGTCTTTGGTACCAAGTCCCAAGTCTGAGTCCCTATTAAAAATAAGCTTTTTTTTTTCCAGAAAAAAGGGAGGGGTGAGTGAGTTCTGATTTGCGAGTCACGTCCGAGTCATTGGAAAAAAAACACACACACACATCCCACCTCTGAGTCGAGTCCAAATCAAGTTACTGGTGTGACTTAAGTCTGACCTGACCGTGACTTGAGTCTGACTTAAGTCTCACCTGACTGTGACTTGAGTCCCCATCCCTGTGTTTTGCCACCTTCTTCAAACAAGAAACAGGCTGATTTTTTCCTCCGTCACTTCAGTCCTTCCCATTATTTATTTGTGTAGTGTTTTTTGAAAAGATATTTTTATTAAAACGACACTGATATCATATTCTTATTAAAGTTAAACTGTGTACAAGTAGTGGAAGGACTAATTTTTGATAAATGGTATCGTTTCTGTGCTACAGAGAAGCACCCTGTTCCATCCCTGGACACAACATCCCATTGTTCATCCAACCAGAAATGTAAGCATATTTTCAGTGTTTACCTATGATAACCTTGTGCTCTTACAGAAAGATTTACATCAGATCCGTCCTGTCTTGTATAGGTACATCTAGTGTTATCTCACATCAACTCAGTGAAGGCAACGTCTACATTCAAAACGTGACCAAAGAGTGGATGGATCTTTGGTGAGCTCCAACTGATGTCCTAGCTTCTCAAAGGAAACCCTCTTAGGTCAGGCTGAACCATCTGGGCCTAGTCATCTATTCTGACTAGAAGTGGCTCTCTGAGGTTCTCTTCAATCCAAATGATACTTCAAATTCTGGCAAAACAAAACTCTAATGACATAGGAAGGGGACACCTTTACTTTTTTCTTCTCTCCCATTTGCTGTCAGTCCAGGCCAATGCACTGCTGGCCAATTCAGCAGCAAAGAGCAGAATGGCTTGCAGCCTCCACCCTCTCAAGCATCTGCCTCCTTGGCTGCAGGCCATGACACAGCAGCATTCCTGGTAACTTACCAAATTCCTATTGCCAGTGCTAGCAATTGTGTTTATTTTTCAGTGTGACAGGCAGGTTTCCAAAGGTCTGTGCAATCCAAAGGGCAATACACTGCTGATAGAGCTCCAGTCGGAGCCGATCATGGGTTGCAGAAGTATTGTCTTCAAAAAGCCATGGTAACATGTTAATTGCTATTGTTCTAGCCTTTCACCTGGTTCGCTTTTTCCTGTTTGCTGACAGCTATTGTTGTTTTAACATAGCATTTAAAACATTTGACCACTCACCTGCTGACTGAAGTGGCACAATACATTCTACTATTGCAGGAGGCTATTAGTCTGTTTTGAGTCATGTGCAGACCAGGCCATGAGTTCTTCTGAAAATATGGGAATCATCTATGGAGGTGACTCCATAGGTGACTCCATAAAACCTCAGAACATAAAGCAGCTGAGTTGCAGAAAAGAATGACAACTAGACAACAGACTGACCTGGTCACATAGTCTGAGGAAGTATATACTGAGATATCTCATTATGCTTCTGAGTCACTATGCCACTGAAGAAACTGTCTGTTTTAATGGGTGAGCTATTAAGCCAAATGCAGCTCATCAGCCATGCATCAAAGCTTGCAAATTAATTGTCAAGCCAAGTAGCACTACCAGTTTATGTTGTCCAAAATATTCAGTAAAATCAAGGGTTTATCAGTCCCTTTGGGCAACCATACACGGTGGGCAACCATATATAGTGAAAGCTTGTTGTTGGGAACCAAAAAGGTTGGAGAAATGAATGCTCTCTCTCTCTCTCTCTCTCTCTCTCTCTCTCTCTCTCTCTCTCTCTCTCTCTCTCTCTGTGTGTGTGTGTGTGTGTGAATGACTAGACAAGAAAATGACAATGCTTTCAGTAAAGTGACTGGATACTACCATGCTCTGTGTCTCAGGTTATATAACCGTCCACCCCTTAAGAGTTTATGTAATACATACATACATACATACATACATACATACATACATACATACATACATACATAACTTTCTAAGGAGAATTATGAGGCACATTCCCATGAGACGACCTCTATATATGGCCAGTTCCTTAATGATTAGTCCATATTCAGTCCACTCTGCTAAAGAGGCACTAAATTAAAAAGGCTGCTGTACGAAGCTAAGGCTACAAATTGAATTTCAAACACCTAATAAGACGTTGAAAATTACCTCAAGCTTTCAAATGTCACATAATGTAAAAGCACAAATGAGTCTCGAAAATGCAGCTCCAGCCGTAATTAACATTCTGATGTGTTCAAATAATCAAACGTTATCCTCCAAGGAGCTTATTGAAGGAGATTATTATAAGTGATAGTTTGCTAATCACTGGGTGACAACTATTTTTATGCCATTGATCCAGGTTGCCTTGTCTATTTTGTCAGTGTCACTCAGCATCTTTTTTTAAAAAATAGAAAGTGATATTTTCCCCCACATGGAGACAGCTCATCCTACAATTCCCAATTGATGTCAACCTTTGCTCACAGTTATCATCTGTACACAGCCAGGCTTCGTTTTAAATCAGAGAAGCGGGGATAAATAAAACTGGATGGCTTTCGGTTCCAAGTGCATCCTGGTCCACTCCCATCCACCAGCCAATATGTTATCATGAAATAATGGATTTTATCTATATGAAAGGTTGGGTTGAAGCCTTTTTACATTTTTTAACTAAAAAGAGATTTATCTTAACATTGGCAATACTGTTCAGTTTCTTTGGCCAGAGATAGACAGACTGTGGGAAGGTTTCTCTGCCTTTTTCTTAAAGAAAGAGAAAGGGTAGAAGGAAATCATATGGCCCACGGAGGGATGGAAATGAGATCTTTACTCAATGTTTTGTATTGTTGAGCAGCCCAAAATGGTGCTAACCATGGTAATAGAATTTCTCACCTCCATTCCCTGTGTCTACTCTTGGGACATCCTCTCTAATCGATAAAGCACAACACCGATGTAAACACCAGGAAGCATTTCCTCTCGGTATTCCTGTTTAGTGTGTTAATTCTACCCACAAGAAAAAGAGGTTGCTGGCAATTTAACCTCAACCCAACACCAGATGGTTCTCAGCAGTATAGATTCAGACACACCACAAAAGTCATTTCTGACATTAGAGCCTTTGCGACAGATGTGAATGGTTGGCTTTTTATTTATTTATTTATTTAGTGGAATTCAGAATTCACCATTCCTGTTCTGTCTCAATCCTCCATATCAGGTTGCATGTCATGTTTGTTTGTTTCCACATGCAAATGTGTTCATCTTTTCCTACATAATTCTTCTATATACACAGTCTAATCCATTTTTCATATTGGTGAAAGTGGTTGTGTGCATATTTTTTTCAAACACGCATATTCTAAATTGTGTGTATTTTTCCAAATACACACGTTTTCAGATTTTTCTTCATCTACTGGAATACACTGTAAACCTTGGCATTGTATGGATTTTCCAGGCAGAATATGCATCATCTTGTTGCTAGTCTCAGGAGGTGTGAAATTAAGATATGTATGTATGTATGTATGTATGTATGTATGTATGTATGTATGTATGTATGTATGTATGTATGTATGTATGTATGTATGTATTTAATATCCCACCCATCTAGGGTCCAGGCCACTGCTCTGGGTGGCTTACAGTAACATGGGCATAAAATAAAAGTCAATAATAAACATCAGTTTAAGCAACAAATTAAAAAACCAATCATAGACTAACGTATATAAAAGCAGCTGGTACAAAAGATGAACGGGGATAATTAGCTTTGAAATAGTGGAATGTCAGAAATCAGAAGAGACACAATTAATCAGGATTAAGGCTGTGAAAGGCCTGTTGAATAGCCACTTCTTCACTTGTTATTTGAAGCCAAGAAGAGAATGAGTTTGTTGCACTTTTACCAGAAGGGAGTTCCATAACAAGGGGGCCATCACTGAGAAGGCCCATTTCTGGGTTGTTGATTTCCGGGACTCCCTTGGGATGACCACCCATAACATAATGGATTGGGAGGTATGGGTTTTATAGGGATTTTTATAGAATATATGAACTAGACAAATTTCTCTTCTATCCCTAATCTTGAGGCATACATTCTCAACAAACAGCAAAAAGCAAAAATGGAGAAAACTCAGTTTTCAACTCAATGTGAACTTACCAATTCACAGTGCTCAGACATATACATAAACAAAAATGCAGCTTTATCTCACAGTTGTGCTTTTTTTGAATTTTCTGGAAGGTATTTTCCAATCAAATATGTGTGCAGCGTTGTACATATTAATAATTTATATTAGTTACTGTAGAGAAAAATCTATATTAGTTACCGTAGAAAAACACATTTGTATACAGAAATATTCATATGAGAATTGCCATGCACATGTGTACAACATTTAATGGATATATATATATATATTTCATATCAGCAGTTCATTGAAAATTAGAAACTGAGTGAAACATAAACTGTCAGAATCACTCACCTGTAATAAATCCTAGATAGAAACTGGCTTTCAAAATTCTAATAACTGCAGGTGAGCTATATTCCACTTGGTGCGCAAAAAACAGAGAGGTTCCTGTAACATCAGAAAAGTTACTTTTAAGAAGTAATTGGATACAGGTCTGGTTCCAAGGCTCTCATAAGGAAGCAAGATGCTGTTATGGTTAGATTAAAAAAAACTTATTTGGTTCTTGATTTTCAAATATACCTACTTATATATAAGTAGGTATATTTGAAAATATACATATGCATATATATAAGCTATTTCAAGTCATTGATCTGTGGTACAAAACATTCACCATATAGTTAAAAAAAAATAAAAATCTTCCAGAATGTAGAAGACTAGCATCTCAGGAATAAAAAATCCAGGTAAGCCTCTGTTCCTAACATGCTAATTTTAAGTTCCTGGAAATTCATAACTTAATTATTCAAAGTAGGGAACACTGAGACATGTATTCTTACATCAAGATCTGTGATGTGTTCTTCTCTTGATCATCCAGCTTGGCTCCCAGAGTATTTCCAAGAAGTTTATATGAAATTAATAATTGCTTAGAATTCTTCTCATTTAGCTCTTTTACCTGTAATGCTTAAAAGCTGGTAATTTTCCCTCTGTGCACACAGGATTCTCGTTTTGCCTCCTGTTTAAATATCAAGCAGCTGCAGTGCGTGGGTGCCACCTGGAAAATAATTAAACAATGGGTCCCTCGCCCATCTGCTATAAATTGTTGTTTGAACTTAATGGGAGTGAGACTGTAAAACGGGAGCGCATCTTGCTCTTTTCCCTATATACTTCCCATAGAGAAATAGAGTTTTATTGAGATGATGAGAACTAAGCAGTTTTTTCTCTGCCAAGTTCAATGCATAAATCAATATTTAATAATAGAGCAATGCGATTGTTGTATGCACTTTGCTGCTTCCCTTGGTGAGTTTTGAATAATCCTCAGTTCCCAAGGGGGTTGAAAGTTTTAATTAATTACTCTCTGTGAAGCCTTGTGTGTTCCTTATAAGATGGGCACTACTGAAGTGAAAAGTCCTCCCTCTTTTCTTTTTCCCAGTGGGCTTAATTGAATCCCATTTCGACATAATGAAACTTCCAATTCAGTATAATAATCAGAGCATGGAAATGTTACTTTTTGGGTCTATGGCTCCCAGAATTCCCAAGCCAGCAGGGTTGACATGGAAATTCTGGGAGCTGCAGTGCAAAAATTTAAGTTCCCAGCCTCTGATAATAATACTTTTCAACCACAGAATCATAGACCCCTTTAGAATGGTCTCTCACATTGGTCACAGCAGGTCTTCAAAGCCTTCAGTCAAGATAGGTTAGTCCTAGCTCCCCCTAGGAACTGGGTATTATCTTCATCAGGAGTGGGGAAATTCTGGCCCTCTCAGCATTTGGACTTCTGTGCTCAACCACAACCAGCATAGCCAATGTTGAGGGACCCTGAGAGTTCCAGCCTATAAGATCTGGAGGGCCATAACTCCCACAGCTCTGGCTTGGGTGATGATAAAATACAATACAGCAACAATCCACATGGGTTGATGAAATACTCCGAAAGCAGATGACGTAGTAAGCTTGGTAAAGCAAAGCAAGTTCAGGTCTCAACAGAGCCTTGCTTAAGACACAGTCTTGAAACCTTAAATATACTAGCTACACTCCATGAAATAAATATAGATTATGTATACAAGGTAAAATGAAAAGGGGAAGGAACAAAGATGAAATGGAACATCATACCCTTCTGAAGAGGACTGCATTCCCTCAGAGGTTGGGATGGAAAGAAGAGCCAGTACATGCCCCATTCTTGTAGATTCAAGCTATCTTGACAGGACAAGTCACCACAATGAGAAATATCAAAGGACTATGAAGTTCCTCACAACCAGATGAGTGTGAGACAAGGAACTCTTCTCCTCCTCTGAAGGTGTCTAATAATTTGTGGAAAATGTCCCTAGTGACCTTTCCTTTAAGAAGGAAAGCACAGACATAAAGCCAGAAGGACGGTTCAGAAAGGTCCAAACAACCCATCCAGTTCTCGCTTAGGGCAACTTGTTTAAAAATTTGCATTTTTCTGCAAAAATGACAATTTTGTGTAAAACATTGTTCTCCGCCATGTGACAGTTTTATGGAGAGCACCAAGAAATTCCTTGCAATTCATCACTGACAAGGAGAAGAACACTGAAGCTCTGAATCCTTAAATGTGAATAATAATTTGCATCCATATTCAAGGGTAACCTATCGGGAGCCATGGGGAATGAGGCCCCATGCAAAAGGGATGAAGCTGCCCATTTTCTGTCCTCTCTTTCTCCTAGGCCCTTTCTTATTCTCTCCTTCTAATCCTACCCAGCAGCTGTGTCAGACCTAAATCTTTGGGCCATGAAGCTTGAACTGTTATGGAGGCCCCTTCATAACCAGCAGTGAGGTCTGGGTAACCACTGTTATCTTCTTCAGTGGGGTTGTTCCATTACAGATCACCACAATTTTTTTTTTAAGTGGACTAAAGTTGCTTCTGGGGTCCCTCTGGGATTAGGGGCCCAGAAGCTTGAGCTTCATTAGTTTTACAGTAGATCTGCTCCTGCAAAGCAGGCTGCTTAGGAAGGACAAACATGGTTGCCAAAGGTCTTGACATACTGCCTGAAGAGGGCTTCTGAAACTAGGCTGTGGGCCACAAGTTACCTAGTCACACCCTAGTGTGTGGTCGATGAATTTCCTCTAGCTTCTCTCCAGTTTTTTCAGCCGTGCCTCCCAGGTGGGACTCCTTCTTTGGGGATTTTGCTTGAGTATCACCTCTTAACGAGATTCAAGGTAGTGTCAGAGGTGCTCAGGTGTTTGGTTCTTATTGCCACAAGGTTTGAACTTAGCAACTTTTGGCCACAGCTGTAGTAGACATTGCACAGATGTTAGAAGACTTCCTGTACACTCTCTTTGGGAAGTGCTTTGGGTTGAGCAGCTGAATAAAGAAAGGATAGGATTCTGTTCCTCCCTTTTTGTGACAGGGCTTGGCCGTCTCACTTGACCCTGTCTTGGAGCAGCTCCTGCCCTCAAGCGTCTACGCCTTGCTGAGCTCAACTTCAATTTTGGTCACACACAGCTCGCTCTTGGAAAGCCTGAAGGCTCTTTAATGTCGGCGGATAGGCACTAATGGATTTTCTTAAAAATAAAAATTGTCTAGGCAAAGGGCTTGACCTTCTTGATTCTCTGTTTAGAGCCCTGTGTTACAGCACTGTGCTTCATTTGTTACCTTACCGCACATCACTGGGAAAGGTAATTACAGTTAAAATTAAACTCTACAGACTGTGTCCTGCTGCCTTTTAACAGCACAACGCAACAAAGAGGCCATTTCCTATGTATTCTCCTCTTGTTTAGAAGATTCATGTTTATCTAATGTGAAGTCAATATTATCGCCCTGTAAAGAGTTAGGGCACTGCTAACAATCCATCAGGGAGTGCTACTTTATCACGGCAGGGCTACGCTCTACTGGCTCAGAAACCATTTAACACTGTGCTAATGCTTATGCCCGACTTTGCCGCGTCAGCATACAGTCCACAGTTCTTCTTGCTCCAAAAAATGTTTAACGCTAGAACATTTCAAAGTGCTTCCACAGCGAGGTTCTTCTAGAAATGCAGAAGTGGAAACAGCCGTGGCTGAAGCAACACACACAGGCTCACCTGGAAGGAAAGGAAGAAAATGACAACATTGTATTTGCATTTTATTCCTGTGAATGCTTATCTGGGGGTTAAATGCTCATGAGAAAGGGATTGACACTGAGGTCACGGAGCCCCCTTCTATAAACACGGACCAATGCCCTCTTGGATACAGGACACATTTTCTGTGACTGTGAAGATATTCAGTCAATGGAACATGTATGTGCATGCAGTTTATGCCCCACCATACGTACAAAAGATCTAGCAAAACGCAGGCGCCTGGGTAGATGTTAGAGAGATGTCATCTTTCCTTTATTATCTCAACAAATCTTCTGGTTTTAATACCTCTGAATAAATGGGGCGGGGGGGGGACACAAGGTGGGAAAGAAGACATTTGGCCTCAGGTGAGTCGAGAGACAGGCCATCAGTCCACTGCTGGCAGATTAAGACCCAAATGGATGGAGGCACACACATTGGCTAAAGAAATACTGGTGATCAGGTTTGGAAGTGATCAGAGGAGGAGAGTGACCAAATCTGTTTAACCATTTATCTTCATGAAAAGAAGAGAAGAAGTAGTAGGAGGAGAGAGATGTGGCTACCTTGAAGGACAAGACACCATGTCTCCTGTTCACCATGTCTCCTATCAGATAGATGCTGCTAAGAAACACAGTGCCCTCCCAGTCCTTTCCCAGTGGACAGAGGATGAAAAATTGCCCTCAACTTAACCACGAAACTCCATGAAACATCAGCATCCACCTTTACTTCTGGATAGAAGACAATAAAGCTAGGTCTTGGATTACAGTTTTCACAATCCTCCAGCCCATGTGGCCACTGGAAGTCATTCTTTTTTTATAAACTCTCCTTCTACCATTTGGAAACAGAGGAAATGAATCTCCTTTTTTTTTTTGGGGGGGGGGGAAGCCTTTTCTTTTAAAGGTAATTAAAAATTATTTTTACTACTGTTTCATTTTTATTTTGGCAATGTAACATTCAGGGAGAAGGTCATTTAACCCATGCTCAGTACGCAAACACATCAGGTTCCAAGATAGTACATAAAGCAAACTATTTTCAAATTGGGTTCAGGAATTAGAGTGACAGAATGAATGAACTCCACCGTTGAAGAGCAAACATTTAATGTGGCATGTTCGGCTCTGCTCAGTTTGATTAGATGAAATGCTCCCCTTTTTTATGCAAGGTGTAAATATTGAGCTATAACTCTAGGCTGTTTGGTTGGCTGAGATGATTAAATAAGGGTTAATAAGGATGACCTCTGATACGTTCTACAACCAAATTTCTCTCTCTGTTTCACCTAGTGCAAATTGATAACTAAACCTGGCATTGTTTGACAGAGAACTGTGGACACAACAGGTGTAAAGCACATCTCACTGTAGCGAATATCATTTCCAGTTACTAAATTAATCTGAATTGCAACTTATTCTCCTAAACCAGCAAATATAGAGTTTTACAAAATGAATTGAGACCCTGGTTGTGAACTCTGATTACATGAACAACCCTAGTAATGGTTAACTCCAGTGCAGTTGTGACACTACAGAAGAAATCAAAACATAATTCATATGCAAGTGGAAATAGTGTATGAACCACACCGATAGACTGGAGCTAACCATGATTAGTGTTGTTTGTGTAATCAGAGTTCACTGCCAGGGTTTCAATTCATTTTGCAAACCTGGGTTATAAGGACCATTCTGGTCAGTATTAGCAATGGTGAGTAGGCCTGTATCATATTTCAGATCTCCCTGTGGTTAAGGGCAGAGCCAGGTCAATGGATATGCTGGCAGGAGGATTCTGGGAGTTGTAGTAAAAAAAGTGACTTTTCCAAGCTCTGGTTAAAAGATAAAACAGTGTATTTATTTAAAACAAACCAAGTGACCCACTTTCACTTTATAGAAGCCCAGGAAGACAGACAATCACTTCCTTGGCCAGAAGCCAATATTCATTTAATCATAAAAAGCTCTATATTTAGCATACACTTGAATGTCCATGAAATTTTTGGGCCAGCTTCATGGAACACGAAGAGATGCAGTTCCTTGTAGAAGAGGCTTCAGCTATGATCACTTGAGACAGAAATAAGGTACAAACTGGTATTCAAAGGGAGGGAAATAACGGGTTTAGATAACAGACCTAGTTCTTTGCAGGACCAATTTCAGAATACATTGTTTTAATAGATAGGGTATGTTGTTGCTAATACACAAAATTAAACACCAACCCACTCACCTCCAAGGTTACAGCAACGGCAGTGAATTTGTTTTTTGTTTTTTAAATCACAGCTGTCAGGTACTCAAACAGAAGTGTTAGGAAATGTAACACACTCCCAGCTGGTACAGAGCAGGGGTGGGAAATCACGTGGCCCATAGGCTACATACGTCTCTGTAACACTCTCAGGTTCTATGGGGCTGTGTGTGTGTGTATGTATGTGTGTGTGTAGTATACATATACTTTCTATAATCTATCTATCTATCATCTATCTATCTATCATCTATCTGTCTATCTATCTATCTATCTATCTATCTATCTATCTATCTATCTATCTATCTATCTATCTATCTACCTATCTGTCTATCTGTCTATCTATCTGTCTATCTATCTATCTATCTATCTACACACACACATATACTTTAAAATACACACACACACACACACACACACACACACACTCTGACTGGATAGCTCAGCGAGTTAAATATCTGGTTGTGGAGTCAGAGGTTGAGAGTTCAGTTCCTTACTGAGCCCCCTGGAAGAGCTATCCTGTGTGGCCTTGGGCAAGCTGCACAGTCCCAGGGTGCCCTCAGAAGAAGCGAATAGTAAACCATTTCTGAGTACTCTTTATCTGGGAAACCCTGGAATGAGTCACCATAAATTGGAATTGACTTGATGGCACATCATCATCATTTACACATTTATGTAAATAGGCTCATATTTTTGTCGTTCACTGTACTCTCTAGTGACTCATCTGAGGTGGGGTTGCTCAGGTGTCAGCAGTGGTAGAGAAATAACCTAACACAGGGGTAAATTCTGGCAACCAGGTTACTGTTGATGTGGGGTCTAAGTACTTCAGAGTGGGATGTTCTCATCCTTCCTGGTAGAGTGACAGAAATTGATGCTCAGAATGGCTGGCGATGTTGTTGTGGAAGAATCATGATATTAAGATTTACTGGTGAACAGACAGAAAATTGTCCGGAGACGTTAACCTGCTTTCAACCTGTGACATCCAATGAGGTGGACAGGGTGCTTGCGCGCTGTCGTGCCACCACCTCCTCCTTAGACCCTTGCCCAGCTTGGCTCACCAAAGCAGCCAAGCCGGTAACAACAGAATGGCCCACTGCAATAATTAATGGGTCTCTCCAGGAGGGCATGGTTCCCCCTGCCCTCAAGGAGACACCCATTAGGCCCATTCGAAAGAAACCTAATTTGGCGGCGGACGAAATTGGTAATTATAGGCCCGTCGCCAATGTTTCTTTCTTAAGTAAATTGGTCAAGAGTGTGGTGGCTGATCAGCTCCAGGCACTCCTGGAAGGAAACTGGCACCCTTGATCCATTCCAGTCGGGCTTCAGGCTGCGGCATGGTACAGAAACAGCATTGGTCGCCCTGCAGGATGACCTCCTGAGGGAGGCCGACAGGGGCAATATGTCCTTGTTGGTCCTCCTCGATATCTCAGCAGTCTTTGGTACCGTCAACCACGGTATCCTCCTGGGGCAGCTCTCTGAGCTGGAGATCGGTGGCCTTGCTTTGGCATGGTTCCTTTCTTTCTTGGGGGACTGTCCCCAGAGAGTGCAGCTTGGTGAGATGACTTCCACCCCGTGGATCCTCAATTGTGGGGTTCTGCAAGGGTCGATAATCTTGCCAATGCTATTTTATATCTATATGAGGCCACTGGGTGAGGTCATCTGGAGTTGTGGGGCTCGGTGTCATCAGTACGCTGATGACACCCAGCTCTACCTCTCCTTTTCTCCAACTGCAGTGGATGCTGTTCCGTCCCTTGAACGCTGCTTAGGGACTGTTCTGGAGTGGATGAGGGCAAATGGACTGAGGTTGAATCCAGACAAGACGGAAATCTTGCGCGTGGGTGGCCCTGGCATCAGTGGGTTGGGAAACTCCCTTTCCTTTGGAGGAGTGACTCTTCCCACGAAGAATGAGGTTCGCAGCTTGGGCATCTGTCTGGACCCGGATCTCACCATGGAAACTCAGGTGAATCTGTGGTCCGGGCAGCCCATTTCCATCTTCGGAGGATTGCCCAGCTGCATCACTATATAGACGCAGGGGCACTCACGACTTTGATTCATGCACTCGTAATCTCAAGAATAGACTACTGCAGTGCTCTCTACGTGGGGCTACCCTTGAGGTTGATGCGGAGACTACAACTGGTTCAAAATTCGTTGGCCAGATTAATAACTGGGGTGAAGAAATTTCAGCACATCTCCCCCATTCTGGCCGCCCTTCATTGGCTACCAGTTCGTTTCCGCATCGACTTCAAGGTTATGATGATAACATTCAAAGCCCTAAACAGTTTAAGACCTCGGTATCTAGCAGAACGCCTGCTCCCTGCCAGATCTGTCCGTAATATCCATTCTTCACAGGCAGGGTGGTTGAGGGCCTTGACCCTGAAGGAGGCCTGGAGGGAAAGAACAAGAAGCCGGGCCTTCTCGGCGGTCGCCCCTCACCTGTAGAACAATCTGCCCATGGAGATACGCCTGGCACCCTAGTTGGATGGATTTAAACGAGCATTGAAAACTTGGCTCTTCTGTCAGGCTTTCCCTGAACATTAAGTTGCTGCTAGCTCTGCTTCCCTTTTATCATCCTTTTTGCCATCCTTTCATCATCCTTTCTACCATCTTTATAGCCATCTGTTTTAATTTATCCTACTAGTTATTGTATCTGTTGAATGTTTGTATTATTTTATTCTTATTGTGTTTTAATATGGTGTTGTTTTTCTTGTTGTTGTTAGCTGCCCAGAGTGGCCTGGCTGCCAGATGGTGCGGGGTATAAATCTAATAAATAAATTAAATAAAATTAGTGCTACTTCTTATGGTCTGTTGTTCTGATACCTCCCTCCGCTTTTTCAGTGCTTCCTGGACAGCTTTCCTCATCACTGAATTACAGCAATAACGTCTAAAGCCTGCAAATGTGCCCCTACTTTTGAATAAGGCTGCTGTAATTTGACCCACACTATAGGACTAGGATAAGGTAGAAAAGTATGTGAAACTCACTGGAGGCTTGGAATTGAAACTAAATTATAATTTTAAATCAGCCATGATCTTTGAGGGCCCACTGCTCCCTTATTAAGTAACCACTTAAATTTACATTGGCCCTGTAATGTATTTGCTTGGCTTGGTATTCTCCACATAGAAGGGGGAGTGGAGCATATTAAAAGAAGGGAGGAAATCTCTATTTCCATTTTTTTTAAAATTAATCTTCAGGTACCACATGGAATATCTTCTGCAGATATGATACTAAATAAAATGCTTCAGTTACCTAGGTCTGCTTCCCCTTATACCCCACAACATTCCCCCTTATATCCCACAACATTTTACATGAAGAAATTGTTTGTGTGCATATACCGTATTTTTCTGTGTATAAGATGATACTTTTGTCTAAAATCTTTAGACTAAAAATTGAGGGTAGTCTTATACATGGAAGTAAGCCGAGGAGAGAACCATGCAATTGCAAAATGGCCCATACCTTGCCTCTGCAAACAGGCTTCCTTCAATCACGAGTCTTAGCTGCCTCCAATCATGAGCCTTAGATTCAACAGGGATTGGTTATGTCTCAGCGTTCTGAGCCCAGAGGCTGGATAACGTGATATACCCAAAGCTAAGTGTGATGCACAATATGACAGTACTGGTATGTAAATGTTACCTAATTACTAAATAAAAAATGGGTTCTGTTTTATGTTTAAAATATTGATTTCTTAATTTTGGGTTAGAAAAGTGGGGGGCGTCTTATACATGGGGGTGTCTTGTACACGGAAATACGGTATGTTCTTCTAGAAGCATTACACAGTCTAAGCATTATTACACTTCAAAGCTTTTGTTACAGCTCAGAAACACAAACACAGATTTTTAAAGATATATTCCCATGACCAAAACATTCATCTATCCACCAGGAAACATAGAGGTGCATTTGGTGAATCTAGTAGATGTGTTAAAGCTAGAATTGACTTCAAAATACAGTCAACCCTCGACTTACAAACTTAATCCGTTCCGGAAGGAGGTTTGTAAGTCAAAAAGTTCATAAGTGGAATCAGCATTTCCCATAGGAATGCATTGAAAACCAATTAATCTGTTCCGGCTGTTTTTGGTTCTTAGGTCGAGGGGCGGTTTGTAAGTCGAAGCATTAGTTCCCATAGGAACTAATGCAAAGCTGGTTAATCCGTTCCTACCGCTAGGGGCAGAATTTTTTCTTTTTTTTCCTTTTAACCTAAAATGACTTAGGTTAAAAAAAGAGGTTTTTTTGGATCTAAGTTCGCAAGTCGAGTCGATATTTTTCTATCAGAGCGGTTCGTAAGTTGAAATGTTCGTAACTAGGGCCGTTCGTAAGTCGAGGGTTGACTGTAGGATATATCTGTAAAATAAGGAATGAACTTGAAAGGGCACTTGATATGAGAATATTTCCAGATGATTGTGGGTGATTCAGTAATAGAAATTCAGTTGATACAAATTCTACTGGTCAGAAAAGATGTCAACAAAACCCTGTTTAGTGGTATTTTCCTGGATCTCAGCTATAGGCTTAGAGAGAAGTGTCTAACCCCTCACCTTTCCATTGTTACTTTTATATATATATATCTGGGCAGCTGTGTACCTGAAGGAAACGGTCCTGCTCAGAAGGGCTCTATAAATGAACAAAAGCCCTCAAAAATCAGCTTTCTTGTTTTCCTGGACCACTCCTTTTGAGGTGTACTGTTCTTCACAGGGAGAAAGCAACAACGGAGAAAGGAAATTCCAGGCACTTCTCTCTACGCACATTATCAGGAATCAGGTAGGTAATGACTGAATAGGATTCTAGTCGAAGAGATGGCCAACATGAAATTTACAACCCCCCCCCCCCCCGCTCTACATATGAATTCTGTGGATGTTTTGTTGGAAGCAGATAGGAGAAAAAAGATGACATGGTCTCAGGCCAATCCACCCCGTTTTTGTTTTCATAGAAACTTTTTTAAAAGACAGGATATCCTGTGAAATCTTGTTTTGTTTGCCCATCCAAGGGGATCTGCCGGAGAGGTTGCAGGTGATAAAGGAGCATTTAAAAATTGCATGTGCATTTTAAAAGATGCCACCAATTTGCAGATAGAGCAGCTTCTCCTGTTTACTTATCACAGATGCAAACAAAGCCGGATGAGAAAATGCCCCGAAGCTGCTTCGCTTTGCAGCTCCATGCCTTCACAATAGATAAGGGAACTCACAGTGAGAAACAAATGAACACTGTGGTGTGTAGGTACCATCAGTAATTAATATTGTGGAGAATAGATTGCAAGCTTTAATAACTACTTTGGCATTTCCCCCCCTTTATTCCATGACTACTGTATTCAGAAAGGAATCGTTTATGCCCCTGTAGCATTTTGGACAGGGTAATGATATATTTGATGCTGTCACCCACCCCCAACGTTGTCTTCTAAAATTACCAATTGCGAGTTGGGATCAGCCATACAAATTGTCATTATTTTTTACTGGAAAGGTAACATTTACATGTAAAAGACACTTCTGTTTTTCCTTCTGTAGTTAAGATGCTGCTGTTATGGATACAGAGGGACAGGTGAATTAACAATGTTACTGCAATCACATTAGCTCAAATCTAAAACTTTGGGGTTGGTGGGTGAGTCTTCACACTGGCAATTGGGTGAGCAAGTGATTGAGGGGGCGGCGGAATGATTGGGCTGGCAGAGGAGACAGGTGAGCCAGCCACGGAAGAGCAGCAGTGGGGAGAAATAGAAAGAAGCCCTCTACTCCAATACAGTAAAACTGATTGAAAAAAATTTCAGTGTGGCATGTGCTGTAAAGTAAACAACACGCTGGCAAAGGAACATTTTGCCTCTCCTTCCAGGCAAAAAAACCAAACCCTTTCCAGGCAAATAAACCCATGCTTACATTTACATCATGGAGACACCTTGTTTTGAATTGAATTTATTTTTTCTTAACCCACATCAACAGCAGTTCTAATTGGCTGTGTAATCACAGCCTCAGAAATGGGTAAGCTATTTTTCCCCAAAAAATATTCCAAGAGCTGCTGAGCATGATTCCAAAGCAAGATGAGGAAAATTCAAAGGAAAATTGCCTCTCCTTCAGCCAAAAAAACCAAACCCTTTCCAGGCAAATAAACCCATGCTTACGTTTACATCATGGAGACACCTTGTTTTGAATTGAATTTATTTTTTCTTAACCCACATCAACAGCAGTTCTAATTGGCTGTGCCTCAGAAATGGGTAAGCTATTTCCCCCAAAAAAATATTCCAAGAGCTGCTGAGCATGATTCCAAAGCAAGATGAGGAAAATTCAACCATCATTTAATGTTTCCAGGTCATGCTACTAGAGTCACCTTCTATAAATCACCTACGGGCAAGGTGCATCTCCCAGCATTCCTCACAATTAGCTTTGCTGGCTGTGGGTCATAGGAATTGCAATCCGTCAACATCTAGAGGGCTACATTTTGCCCACATTTGCTCCAAATAATGAATCTAAATATAGGTGGAGAAACTTTGATCCTTAAAAAAGCTTCTTCTTCTTTTCTAATTGTTTGCCTTTGTAAGTGAACCCAGAGCCCTTTCCAACTGATCTTGACGAAAAACTACACGCACAAAGTTCAATGGCCTGAATGTTCAAGGAACATAATCATTTATCGATTGCACCATTTTCCTAAGAGATATAATCAATGTATGGCATTTTGTAAAAGGAGGAACAAGCTTTTTGTACACAAAAGTATTTAGCTGAAATCCATCAAAAGCTTCTGATGAAGCTGGTCTTTAAAACCTTGTGCTGCAGAATAGATCACCATCACCGTCATTATTTTTTAAAAATGTCAGTGCTTATGTGAAAAATTCATACACAGCAGACAGGATTTAATAAGTAGATCAATAATGTTCATTTCAGGAGGAAAGAATTAGGTCCAGAAGAGAGTGAAAGAGACAATAATAAAAGAACATCAAATGCTCAATCACAGAAGTGATGACCCATTAGGGGAGAATGCAATTCGCTGTGGCATTTTATGCTGGGGTACATTAGGAACCTTACATCATAAAACACTTGGCAAGAGGAAAATGCAGCCTAATCTGTCATATGGTGGAAAGAAATGCAAAGACAAGGAAACGCTGCAGCAACTCAGCACAGTGTTTACTAAGCAGCACAGTGGAACTTAGAATAGAGGAAACTCCAAAGGAACATGATCTCTCACCAGTAGCACAAATTATCCCTAGATGTGCACCAGTGGGAACAAATGTACTACTGTGGGTCAGATGACCTCGTGATGAAGTCCCCCAGTCTAGCTGGTGGCCGTGGGTTGGCTGTCCTCAGAAACCTGGCTGTGTACCTTGGGGAGACTGACCAAGGAGGCAGCCTTTTTTATTCTTCTCTGAAAAAAGCCTCTGGGAGTAATCATGTGTTGTCATATAAATGGCATCCACAGGAGGTAGATAATCTCAGGAAGTCAACCAGGCCAACCTGCTGCTTATTATTTTAAAAAAATCATTTGTCATAATAAGACAAGAACTGAACAATAGCATTAATGACCCCGAACTACTTCATATACCAAGCTAAACCGCTTTCAGAAATTCTTAGCAACTACTAGTTACTTCCAAGCTCTTCATCTTTTCATACATATTTAGATCAGAGATGGAAAATGTTGGGATACAGCTAGTTTGTTAGGGGACTAAGAACTTGTAGAGTCAAAGCACTAGAAGTTTTTGATTAACAAGGATCATGATTTCATATCTACCCCATTAGCTTCCCTGTTCCCTCTGCTTTTACAGTGCAGCTTTTACACCACAAAAGAACAGTGTTGTAAGCTATTCTAGATATTAGGCAAAAATATTTTTAGGTGGCATGGTCTTGAGCAGGCAATTAAGGTCCATTAGCTTTACCGAACACATGCTCCCATTTGAGATGAACTGGTTTCTTGAACATGGCTGTCTGTCTTTTTGGGTTCTTCAAGTGGAGGTGACTATGAGTATTGTCATGATGATGAAGAATGCCTGTACTGTGAAAGTTACCACTGCACCACTGATTAGATCCTATTTCCTCAAACATCCTAGCATGGGGTCATGGCGATTGTGAGGTGCACTTATAAATACTGAGATAAGGTTGATGTAATCCACCTTACAGTCAGTTGTTAACTGCCATAATTGTGATGTTGGCCAGAGATGGCCAATGTTTGATCTGGGGTCTAGAGAATCCCATCAACCATAGGGACCAGGGCCATGCTGGCTGCAGGATCCTGGGAGCTGAATCCCCAAAACAAATGTTTTTGATGTCTGAATATGACCGTACTTAAAGGGCATTGAGGGACAGCTCATCTACCTTTCCCACAAGACCTTGGAAACAATTCTAGACTCCCTTAACTGGAAGTAAGTCCCATTTCTTTCGAAAGTGCCTCTCAAAGTAAACTTACTTATGACGGTCCTTTAAGAAATTTCAGGACAACAGTCAAGTGATTCTCTTTTCCTATCTGATCTGGAAACACAAATACAGAAAATAAGTCAAAGAAAGAAAGCGAGAGACAGAGAGAAAGAGAGAGAGAGAGAGAGAGAGAGAGAAGGGCTAAAGCATCAACTTTAAACATGATCACAGTTCTTCTCCCAGTAGACAAAGATGTCACTGCATACATTACGTGCTATAATTAATTCTTTTATCCTTCCCTGTCTACACCGTACAATCTAACTATAGGTTGCCTGTCACCTAGTGATTCTGGCAGGTGAGCAATTATCGTGATAATTAATAGTTAGAGGAAATTACCAGGACAATCCCATCATGTTCCATGTAAAGAAAAACTTGCTATTTATTGTGTGAGCTTCTGCTTCTCTTGCATCAGCTCTGAAAAGACATATTTTTGCATCTGCCACTCCAGATTGCATGCACTGATGCCACTTTCTCCTGCTTTGCAAAAAGAGTATTTTTTATGCTAATCCTTGTCAAACAAACAAATATTAAATGTAAGCGATAGTGGAAATAGCACAACAGGGTTTTGAAAAGTATGAAGTGGAACATTTCTTATGCCACCAAAAAGAAAATCAGCTTGGTATGATGAGGAGCGTGTCGTAATTGTACCTCCAGGGTGTCAGGAGATGCAGACAGTTTATTTGTTTGCAGTAGTACATGGTGGTTTAATTGCTTAAAGAAGGTAAACAGCAGTTTTCACACCAGTGAGAGCAACTGCTTAGATGAAGTCAAAATATTGGTCAATTAGTCATGGACATAAGAAACAGGAGTTTTACTGTAGCCATTTCCCCCATTTGTATTCAAACATTTATTTAGGTATTTATGCATGGTGTATTTCTTTATTATCCAGCACTTTTAGATGCAGTTTTAACATTGCTGACCTTTTTAATTCTGCATCTGCAATGTTGTGCCTTTTAGTTTGTTACTGGTTACAGCTGGACTCTGCCATACTTAGAGTAGACCCCCTGAAATTAATTAATTAATTTATTTTATTTATTTATTTAACTTATATGCCGCCCACACTACCCAAAGGTCTCTGGGCGTAGGGTAATGGGTCTACCCTAAGTATAGATTAAAGTGCAGTCCAAATGCCAAAGATATGCAGGTTGTAGTGGGCTTGAAATGGACTAAGCCTCCTCAAATCTGCTCACCAGGCATGGAGACTCGAGTCGCAGGACTCCCTGTCAAGTCAAACGTAAGTCACACTGGTGATTCTATTCAGTTTTTTCACAGTGACTCAGACTCATCTCGTGATGCAGAACCCACCCACTTTTTCTTGGGGGGAAAGCTTGTTTTGAAGAACTCAGACTTGGGACTCGGGACTTGATACTGAAGATTTGGACTTGGACTTGGAGTCAAAGACTTGGCAGCATCCCTCCTGCTTGCACAACTGGATCTGCCAGCCCAACTGCTGGACTGGTTGCGATCAGATGGCAGAAAAGCCAGAAAGGGGTGGAGAAGGGGAAGAGTGTGAGAAGCGGAGTGACACCAGATGCAGCCCCCTCCAAACCAGACTCACACCCACTCTGCCACCAGAGTGGATTCAGCACAACCTCAGCTGGCTGAGGATCAGCCCAGCCAGCCCCCAGCCACTTTTTTTTTGACAGACATTTAACAACCAACTGAGCAATGAAGAGATAGCTGCTGAGCATTATTGTTATTTGATGTATGCTCTAATATGTTTCCTGGTATTTTTAACTGTTTTAACTAATTGTTTGGATACTGCTGCCTATTTATTTATTTTTTAATGTAATCATTTATTATGTTTTTAGCCAGTTAATTTTTAAAGAACAGGTGAGCTGCCTTGAGTCCTTCACTGGGAGAAAAGAGCATAAAAATGAAAATTTTATATTTGTATCCCACAGCTGATGAGTAGTCACTGGGAAGTCCCCTGTATGTGACCTTCCTCAAAAGGCTGTTTTCAGGTTATTGTAAAAGTAGTGATGAGACACAGGCTGTCCCACGATCGCATAACCCAAGACAATAACAATGAGGTCTTTTAGGAGGTATTGTTTAAAGAGGGAAGGGAGAGTGTTTGTTTTTTTAACCGCTCAGAAACCCTTTTTTGGAAATGCAAGGATAGACAATACTTTTACAGACCACTAAAAATCATCATACAATATGTGAGCTTTCGGGGATAAAAACACCCCTTTTTAGAAAGTCTTCTCTCTCTCTCTCTCTCCCCCCCCCCCCCCCCCGTAAAATACAAAAGCAAAGTTCAGGACAGACAGTTTTATTAAGCCATATACAGACATCACGTGGGCAGCTGACAGCTTTGAATGACAAGCACTTTATTTCGCAGGCCCCTGGCCGATACGGCAAATTTCACACTTAGGAGAAGAATGCTAGACTGAAGGTCAATGTCAGAAGTGCAGCCGCTAAAGCCTCGGGTTGGATTGGGTTTGCTCATGTAATAAGGCAAAACATTTAAGAGAGTTACTGTGCAGGAAGATAAGCTGTTTTCCCTTTTGCTTGCAGTGGCTCAGGTATCTTGAGCCCCCAGAGATGGGGAAGAAAAATTAAAGCAGAATCTGGACAGCTGCAAGCATTGGGTACACCCTGCCATGAACGCCACATCTGATGTTGGCTGAGGGGCCCAGGTCATAGACATATGCACAGACAATGCACACACACAATTGCAGCCTTTTTGAATTTTGGTAAAAATTCCTATAGCTATGCAGCAGAAGTGCAGAGATTCACAGAACAGAATAGCTTCAGGTTTCCCATGTTAGTACACCCCTTTTCTCATTAACTGGCACTTACAGTCTCAATAACTCACATGGCAACATATAATAATATATGCTTATTGGTTTTTTTGTTTTTTAAATTTGTAAACCACCCAGAGTAGACCTTTGGTCTAGATGGGCGGGATAGAAATCTAATAAATAAAATAAAATAAATAGCAGAAAGAATAAAAGGATTCATTACTTACAATTGGACAGATAAAACAGCAAACTGACAGACACACCTGCTTTCAACAACAGAGCTCAACAGACTCTAGAGAGGGAAAGAGACATGGAGCAGAGAAGCGGATCTCTCTTTGAATTCAGAGGCAATGAAGGAACAATTGCTTAATGTTGGATAGATTGACAGTCACCCCAGCGCAGGATGGTCCATCCCAGTCACACCTTCTAGAGGCACCATGTGAGGTTGCAAAAACTTACACCCTATTTGGATGATGAATGCCACATCTGATATTGGCCAAGGGACCCTGGTCATACACATATACACATATGCACAGACAGTAAACACAAACAGCACTTGGGGATTCTCCTTGCTTGCCTGACTCTTGTGCACATGAGCATGGCAACCCTACCTCCATGCATGTAGCCACCATTATTTTCCCCCTCGCCTAGAAAACAAGCGATTTTTTTCCTGATCAGAGAGTTCTCAGATTGTGACAACAAATGTTATGTAGTCCTATAACATTTTGATAACCAGTACTTTTTTACAGGGACTTGTTTAAAAATCAAGAGTATTTGAGGGGTTATTTGTGCCTTTGGGGTCAATTAGCCAGTCCTTCTGTGTTTATTGCAGGGGTGCACTTCTCTCTGCAAGGGAAAAAAATGACTACTTTTGGACAGAGACATTTTGTGCAAATTGTAGAAACCTCAGTGAAAAAAATGTCCTAGTCTTTTCTCAGGCTTGGGTGGGGGAAATTTTGCAAACTTCTCATTGGGCTCTCTGGACATGTCAAAATAGCCCATCCCATTGAAGACAAGTACATTTGTGAGAATTCACCACATCCCCAATATTCATTGGCTAAAATCCTGTTGCACGATTACCCAAATGGCATAATTTTTGGAGGCCAACTGTCCTAGGTTAAGAAATCTCCATAGGCATTGTCTGTCACATGCCATTTTGTGTGACTCAGTGTGCAACAGTTAATGCCTACGAAGAGTTCTTAACGTACGGCTATTCACTGGTAAAAGTTACGCCTTTTTCCTAACAGTGTGATATAATTTTGGCCATTGTGTCCAGAATGTCTCAGATAGTGAAGAAATGGGTTCAGGCTTTGCTCTCACCACATGCACCTTAGCTTACTGAGCACAGCAAAAGCCGATCTGAATAGGGCTATTATTTTTCTGGATACATTTTACCTGGAGGTTCTTGACACAATGAACATGAGAATAATGCATCAAAGAGCCATAGAACAAAGATTGTTTTATTGCTACATTAGCCTTCTAAAATAATTTGCCTTGCTTTATAATACCTTTATTAAACTAATGGACCCATTTATAGTAATTCTCTAATTAATATTTTATTATAAACATCTCAACAATTGTGTAAAATAATGCATCGTTAATTTTTTAAAACACTTATCCTCTTGTTTCCTGAAATGCGCTTTTAGACACATAACACCTTGCTGGCAGTGCTTGGAAAAGTTAAACATGCAGAGTCATCTAATTCCATATAGCAGAAATTTAATTTCAACTGTAGCAGGAGTAAATAAAATATTTATAATTCATCAGTGAGATGACACGTCTCATGGTGAGCACACCTGAGCCCACAGGAAGAGAAGACAGAATTTCCTGTAATATATATTTAAATACACTTTAATGTTCCTCCTTTTTGATTCTAGTGGGACATTTGTTCAGAGTCACAGTCACATCGTTCAGAACATCTTTGTTAATGGCAGTGAATGTTAATGGCAGTTCCTTCAGACAGGTTCTTTCACCAGATACCTTGTGTAGTGAAATCTTAAGAGAAATGTTCTATTCAGAAAAAGGATAAATTAAATCCCTAACTGATGGTGTACTCTGAAACATTGGGATATTTGCTTTCTGTCACAATGGCCAATAGTAGGCAGATGGGCAGCAAGAGGAGCAGAATCGAGGGCAGTGGTAATGACACAGAGGGTGACAGGTAGAGATGGGCAGGAACCACCAGTTTGGCGGTTCATGCCAGTTCATTTATCAACCGAACAAATGTTTGGACCTTCAAAGCCCCGCCTCCTCCAGTGGGCACCCACTTGGAGGCAGCAGCCTAGCTTCCCTGCCCCACCTCTCCTGGGCACTGTCTCTGAGTTGGCGCCTGCTGGAGGAGCCGGGACTTGGAAGCACTGAACACCTGTTTGGCCGATAAATGAACTGGCACGAACCGCCAAACCAGAGGTTCGTGCCCATCTCTAGGCGAAAGGAGGCTGCATGATGAATGAACACTTGAAACACACCTTCTTGGATAATTAAGCATTTCCATATGAAAGAATGACAACCATTTATGTACCAGGGTGCAGTATACAGAAGTTAACACCAACCTGGGACACCCTTCCATACGTTACACCCTTCATATCTTACATTTCACATCCAGATTTTTTCAGGAAGGACACATTTGTAACATTTTAAATTTAGCACAAATACCACCCCCTATGGTAAATATATTCTTAAACTGCTATGCTATCTGCTTTGAGAATGACTCCCATTAGATTCCATGGTGTTTAGTTCTGAGTAGAGTTATATTTTTTTTCCTTTCGAAGTATATTCTAGGAAAAGAGATTGCATGCCACATTCTGGATTCTAATTTTGATGCCATGTGGTTGAGCTTCTAGGACTTCACTTATGGTCCCACTGAGTCAGCAGTGTTGGCCCAAAAGATTTAAGCTGGTGGCTCTGATTTCACAGGAGTGGTGAATCTCCTGAGGCTTTTTCTCTCAACTTCACAGAAGCTGTCCAAGGTGCTGAAGTCTATTGTCAAAACAGATGTGTTGGATAATGCCTTCAAAGTTCAGACTAAAACCCAGATCAAATCCAGTGTCGTAATAATACCACAAACTCCAGCCTTCTGAGGTGAAGTGTATGAAGGAACTCCTCCCACTTCTGTGTGCAAAAGCTAGGGATGGAACGACCTTCTCCACCACCTCTGAAGGCAGCAAGTGATCTTACTCAGCGTAGTGTTCCATATTCCAACTCCTTGCTATCACACCTCTTGGTATTTGCTGTCTGAGGTGGTCACCTCCTTTAACCTTGAGGCAGAACTAACCTTGACAATGGGGCACCTGAAGTCTCACAGACTGCAACAGAAGTTGAACTTCCTGTGATGAAGGCCATTGCTTGTACCTGTAACCAACTGACAACATTAAGAAAGAAGAGGTAAAATAACGTGAACTGAAAAAAAGGAACATAAGCATAAGGAAATGAAAAGAAGCTAAAGATAAACTGATTGTTAAGAAAAAGTTTAAAGGATAGCTTACTTGTGTTCAGAGAAATTATGACAATAAAAATACAATTTTACATTGAGGTGGGGGGAATTTAAACTTTAAAGGCATTTAATATCCTCATATTAAATCTCCTTGCTAATGACTTACCAGTTTTAAATACTTCACAGTAATGATTTATATAATTTGAAGTGGTTATTTTCCATACTTCATTACTTTCCCCCAAATGATCATTGATTTGATAATTAGTTGATCTTTTAAAGCCTGCAGACATGATGTCCTTGAAAATATTTTAAATGTCTTGTTCGGGGCAAAAATAAATTAACATCTTCCGCTTGCGATTCTCTGGCAATTTTAGGGAATTTTTATCTATCCTTGGCTATGAGTCTTTTTATCATTTTTATGCAGCTGGGCACAACACTCTGAAAGCAACACTGCAGCAATATCTAGCCCATAAAATCTGTTTCTGTGCTCAGAACTTTACTATAATACACTTTGGATGAAACCCAGAGTTTTTTGTGAAATAAAAGAGCTTCCTGTTTTTTTTCCTTTCCTCTGGCATATTTTTAACACGGGCATGTGAACACGAGAGGCTGTCTTATACCAGTCCAAACCAGATCTTCAAAAACTTCTCTTCTGAAAGACAAGCTCCAGAATCCCCAGGCACCAAGGAGAGACTGGCCGGAGGATTCTGGGAATGGTAGCCCAAAAATAACTGTTGGTCTTCTTGGAAGAGTTGTGCCTTTCCATGGTCAAGCAGAGGTGTTTTTTTTTTTACATCAACTGGACTTTGATCCTTTCTAACCAGAAATCCCAAGCTTGACAGGTTTAGCCTGTAGGGTTGCCAGCCAAGAGATGGCTGAAGCCTCAGAGAATTGCTTTTCTGGCTCACCAGATAGGGAGGCAATTCTCAAGACTAATGGGAGGCTACACCTGAAATCCTGTCTCTCTCACAAACACTCTTCCCACACAAAGGCCAAAATCTTGCTGCTTAGCATGATAAATTGCATTACAGTAGGTCCATTGAATCAATAGGGATTCAGGCAGTCAACACCTTCATAACTTCCATTGATTCAAATGGGCCAACTTTGATGGTGACCTACTTTAGCCTAGTAAGTTGCAGTTAGACCTGGGCCAATTGAATCAGTGGAATGGATGGAGTTGACTCACCAAACCATTCAATGGGCCTATTCTAGTGCAACTTACTACACCACACAGCAGGACGTGGGCCAATATTTTGTAATTATTACACAAGGACTGCATGCTGGTCTCCACTTTAGACCCTGGAATCTCAGAGAATGGGGTGCTGCTGACCTGGCAACCCCATCTGCATGCAAAGCACACGAGCAGTGCTTATGGAAAGTGATCCAGAGCAGGAGTTTCTCCCATAAAAATAGAAAGAGGGGAGAGAGCCATTTGATGGAAGACCTCACCTTGAGGGCCAACCCAAATTTTTTGCTTGAGATGAAACAAAAGATAGAAGGCAAGAAATTGTCAATGGCTCAGTCTCTGTCTGTCTAAAGCAGTGGTTCGCAACCTTGGATCCCTAGATGTTCTTAGACTAACACTCCCAGAAGCCTTTACCACTAGCTGTTCTGGCCAGAATTTCTGGGAGTTGTAGTCCAAGAACCTCTGGGGACCGAAGGTTGGGAACCAATGGTCTAAAGGGATTAGATGTTTCTCCTTTTTTCTTAAAATCCTACCGAGATGTTGAGATCTTCCAGATAGAACCTCTTGAAAATATCATCTCCTGCAGAGGTCCATTTGATGGACACATGGGATCCCTTCCTTCTGTATTGTTTCCAAATTGTGAAAAGCATGCTCCATTCTCTTTGCTTTCAAGTATGGTGTGAATATACTGCTTTTCAATCTAGTCTTTACAATTGTTCTAACTGTGATTACTTTAATAGTGTTTACCATTTACATTGTCTTTAATCTGATGGCTAGCTAATCTTGAGCGCTGCTTTCTTCAGTGGAAAGACAGGATCTAATGTTATAATAAGTAAAATAAATAGTAAGTGTTCCTATCCCATGTACAGACAATAATAGGAATGGTAGCTGAAATTGCTTCAGAACTGATGATGGGACAGTATCCTCCACCACACTCAAGAGCAGTGGGCTAGATTAGTGGGTCCAGAGCAATCTATGTAATTCTGTCCTGCTCAGCCATTTTGATGCCACCCCACTCTGCACTTCCCACTTGAAGGCCACCACCTCATTCCACCTAATGATAGACAAGCCACAATCACCTTATATTTTCATTAGAGCTCATTTATGACTGAATGTGAGGTTTTGAAATGGCTTTTTTTAAAAAAAAACTGCACCTTCAATGCATTGCTGATGCACTGTATCAATTAGCAAAAATTTAAAAAGAAATTGAAAGCTTTGTCTCTCTTTCCCTCCATGGAGGAGTGGGAAGGAAGCTTTCCATTTCTCAAGATCATTAAGTGGCTTAAGCAAAGCACAGAGGAGGAGACAAAAGGGGGATTTTTGTTTGTTTCCCTTGAAAGATCAATTGGGACATCCCTATGTTGATTCTGGAAGCACTGTATATGTATATTCACTTACATTTCCTTATTTCTAGTTTGTATATGTATATGACAGTGATGGAACGGGACCCGAGTATGGACAAGATCTTCTAAAATGTGCGAATAGCACCAGAGTGGAACCATATACAATTGCTGGAACAAAGTTATTAGAATTTTGCCAGCTCACCTGGAACATTGGTTCAGGCACTTATTTGGCGTCTGTGCAACTGCCATCTATTTTGCATGCATCTGCTCTCCCCCACCCTTCAAATTACATCACTCCTTGGATAAGAGTCTGAACAGGATTACTGCTTCCAGTCTTTAGCTGTGGAAGGTGGAAAAATCCACCAATCCACAGCTGCATTTTCTCCCACCAGCAAACCTTCCACTGGCTTCAAAGTGGCACAGCTTTTGATTAACCCAGAACAACAAAAAAAAAGGTCTTGATTTGACTTTGATAGAGCTATGCCCATTTGCTTCGTTGACTTTACCGGGAACAAGTCATGACCTGTTTTATGGTTTCATGCTGTTTTACGGCCTTGAGTGATTTCCTAAAAAACACAGTCAGGTTATCTGGCAGGTTTCACAGCAGGTTGTTGTTTTTTTAAAGGCCATTTGAGACATTTTTGACTTATGTCGAAACAGGCCCAATGGCATGGCTGCAATAGTAACACGACCAACATTGTCAGATCTTAGTGGTTGTGTAGAAAAGTAGTCCTTGAATTCTTGGCTTCTACCTGCCTGTCCAGCAAATTTAATTCTAAAGGCCATACCTAATGGCCTTTAGAAGTGATTGAGACATCCCGGGAAACTAATAGGAAAGACCCATTTATCTGCCACAGAATAAAGGAATGAAGGACTAAAGTGCATCAGATGCATCTTCTAGACCAGTGGTCCCCAACCTTGGGCCTCCAGATGTTCTTGGACTACAACTCCCAGAAGCCTTCACCACCACCTCTGCTGGCCAGGATTTCTGGGAGTTGAAGTCCAATAACATCTGGAGGCCCAAGGTTGGAAACCACTGTTCTAGACTTTGAGACAACTTCTCATAGATCCACCATGGTGTCTTTTTTTAAAAGAAAGAAGGAGAATGGGATGATCTGCTCAGGAATGCCTAGCTCAATGCTTTCAAGTATGATATCTGGGGAAGAGATCAAATGGACTTCTTTAGAATGATCTGATTGCTGAGAAAGATTCACATTATATATTTGGAGTACTAGAAAGAGACATGAGCTTACCACCCATGTATGGTGACTAGCACAACTTTGATGCACCAGATGATCAGGGGACTGGAAACCAAGCCCTATGAAGAAAGACTGAAATGACTCAGCATGTTTAACCATGAGAAAAGAAGACTGGGGGAGAGATATGATAGCACTTTTCAAATACTTGAAAGGGGCAGAATCTGTTCTTGATCATCCCATAGTGTAGGACACGTAATAATGGGCTCAAGCTACAGGAAGCCAGATTTAGGCTGAATATCAGGAAAAACTTCTGAACTGTTAGAGCAGTACAACAATGGAATCAATTACCTCAGGAGGTGGTGAGTGCTCCAATGCTGGAGGTAATCCAGAGAAAATTGGACAACCATCTGTCAGATTGGCTTTGATTTGGATTTCTGCACTTGGACTCAATGGCCTTATAGGCACCTCCCAACTCAATTATTCTATGCTTCTAAGTAGGCCACCAGCCATGCATTAAGATGTATCAATTGGCCTCAGTTTTATAGGCACAAGAAAAGTTGTCCAGGATATGGCTCAGGCCACCAAGGTTGGTAGGCTGCATTCAGAGATTGCACAGGTGGGGATTTAAGTTATTATTTCCCAACTGTAGCCTTCCAGATGGGCTTGACTATAGATCCCAGCATCCACTAACCAGCAATGCTGAAGAATATCACCAGGTGGAGAACGGTTGATTTAGGTGCTAATGGCAGAGAAAACTTTGCAATATCTTTTGTAATATCTTTTTCACACTTTTTGGCACACTTTTACTGAAACAATTTTTGTTGAGGAATACAGTGAGCTCTGTTGGCTAGGACATGTGAAGGTCACCTTATGGCTGGTGATGGTCTCCTGAACTCTTGAAAATCTGCGTGCTTAACCCTGAATTTGGCAGACTTCTGAAATGAAAAGACATCAATCACCTATCTACTTCACAAGAATGAAAAATCAAGATCCTTTGTTCACAAGAGATATTCTCCTGCAACCTAGATGTGACCTACCATCTTAAGACTAATTTATCCCAGAAGAGGTTTGATCTGCTGCACATCTGTTACCATTAGCAACTGAGAGCAAAATAATACACTGCTGAGATAGCTGCAGCCATAAAAGAGGAGAAAAAAATAATTTCTAGTCGATTTGGTTTTATTTTGTATTCTTGATAATAAAAAGTTAAGCATGGAGTCCCTTCTCACTAAGGACCGTTCATCTAGAGCTGCAGAAGAGCCAGCATGTCTGACCTCAGGAACAGCAATGAAACATATACAAATATGCCCATATTTTGACAGCTGTTCCTAGAATGGTGAGGATCACAGTTGTTGATATGGCCACCATGACTATTTTAGGGTTGCTCGAGTGTCAGGGCACTGGCTGATGTGTCAGAAAATTGCCATGTTTACTTGGGTCTCCAGGTAGGAAGACAAATTTCAGGATGATAGATCCTAGAAGAGGGCAAATTTTGATTTTGGCGTGTGACCCTGAGCACCCAGCTCCAGACTTTCCCAGCTTGCATCAGTGTGCCCAGACTCAGCACCAATGTGTGTTGTGCTTGCACACAAGAAGACAGGAGGAAGTGAGGGCACTTGAGGAGGGAGCTGGTGGATGCACGCACTTGGACACATCATGCCATCTGGATGAAAGGAGGAACGGAGTCTTGACTCATGAGCCTTCTTGTTGTACACGCTCTAACAGCAGTGTGGTGCAGGGCACAAGGGGAAAAACCGGTCACCTTGGGAATGCATCCAGCTTTCCAGTAGACTGGCAGTGAACCTTCAAGACTCTGCAACAGCAGAGAACCTGGAAAAACTCCCAAAAGGCTGTGTTGGGGCAGGAGAGGGCCTTCTCTGTTGCTGCTCTCAGACCTTGGAACTCACTCCCAAAGAAGGCCAGGCTGGCCCCATCTTTGCTGTCCTTCTGTGAGCAGGTGAAGACCTTTCTCTTCAGGCAAGCTTTCCCTTAATGCCTGACTGCCTGAGTGGGGTTTTTTAACTGGTGATTGTGCCTTACTACTTTGAATATATATTTTGGCGTTGCTTTTGTTTACTGTCTTTTAGTGTGGTATTTGCTTGATCCTTTTTAGTATTTGTATACTTACTGTTTTTAGATTTAAATATTGTCTTTCAGTTATGTAAGCCACCTTAGGTCTTTTTTAAAGGAGAAATGTGGGGTAAAAATAAAATAAAATGAAATAAAATAAAATAATTTTTTTAAAAAGTAAGTAAAATAAATATGGGGTGTGAACCATGTTTGAGAAAGGATGTTATATTTGAGATAGGTAATACCATATGGGATGTGAATCCTGGCAGAAATGGTGGCAACAACCACTGCAACTGCGGGATGCATTTTCCTGCCCATCTGCCTCGCCACAGCCTTCTTACCTGTCTTGAGAGTTTCATTTGCAGCCTGGGCCCATTTATCTGGATTCCCATCATGCCTGTTTCCATAATCCGCTTCACAATGAACTTCCACCATTCCAGAAGCTGTTCCCAACATGGCCTGCTTCCCTTGCGTGGCATCACAAAGTCCATCTCTGGTCTCAGCTTCTGGCCCTGAAATCACAGGAAATGGAGTGCTGCTCACCTGGCTCACCAAAGCCTAATTCAGGCCTTGAATTATAAGGTTAGATCCATGGCTAGTCCTACTGAGAACAAACTTGGAAAATAAGTAACTTTTTGAAAGTTTGTCTGGGGGTATAGTTACCGATTGAAGCTCTTCTTACAAGCTAAGCACCTATCGTAGTTGCTAGGTCATGTGTGAGCTCAGGAGTCCTTTGGATAAGTGCACAATGTCCCTTTCCCCCCTCTTTTTCTTACTTCTGCAATATCCTTCATAAATATTTCCAAGTGCTGTGTTTGTGTGTGTGTGTGTGTGTGTGTGCCTGACCATTTTTTCTACCTTGATTGATCGGCAGAAAAATTAGCTACTGTGAAGCTGCATTATACAATGCTAATATATTTCATTACAGAAGCAACACTATATAACCTTACTCCATGCATTTTCAATGTGTTCAATGGCTTCACGGATTTTTTTTAAAACGGAAAAATCAATTTCAATTGTATTTTATGATATTAGATTGTAAGCAATGCGCAAAAAATTGTAGTGGTAAGCTTAAACAGCACAATGAACCAAATATATATATCCATTGCAATAAATCAGTACTACTCCCAGCTTTATAGAACCGCTCGGATGCTTGTAATGTTGCTCTGGCAGTGTTCATTCTGGTAAGAAAAGTGTTTGAATCAGCAGTTCAATGCTGATCTCTTATCTTATGAAAATAAAAATGCCCCCAATTGAATTTCAAAGGTTTTGGTGACTGAGTTCGGCCCCATCTTGACCAATCCTGGGTTGTGTTTAATCTTCTGCAGATGTTGTCTCCTGTAATCCAAGGCTGCCATGTAGGCAGAATTTGGGGGCAGAGACCTGGGGCTACACTTAGTGGAACGAGAAGGTCATCTCCCAAAGGTAGCAAGGCTGGCTTACTACATTTTGATAGAAGTTGGATCTCACTGAAATAAGGCACATGGCCAATTTAGATCAGCAGCAACCCATTCCCTGAGATTTCAGGACTCAAGCCAGAGACCAACAAACAGGTCTCTTCTGGAGCCCAGGTACCCCACTTGACCCTCTGTGGACACTCATGCAGAGAACCAATGTTGAATTTAAGACCAAAACATGAGTTCCAGAACAAGAAGCAACAGCAGCTCTAGTTCATGCAAGGTAATGAAAAAACCAAGATGCCTGTCCAAATACATGTCTTGAAGCTACAAGAGGTCTAAGGTTACCAGGATGGAAGCAACATATTGTATGAGATTTCTGGTCCAGAATCTGAGATCTGGAGGATGGACCTGCTGCTGAACTGTAGCTCCATTGCCAGTGGTGATGGTGACCCAATGGATCATCAAGTCCAGCCCCTGTCAAAGAAGCACAGTGGGGAATCAAACTCCCAGCCTCTAGCTCCTCAGCCAGATACCTAAACCACTGAACCATCCAACAATTCAATTGCTGAACTTCAACCTGAGAATATAAGTTCTTTCCTTCTCACCCTGCTCCTGCTTCACTCTACTACTAGTTTCTTCTCTTGAAACTGAAGGAAACTGACAAGGGGACACTACAAATTTGGTAGATACTCTTTTATGAATGATTATAACTCTCCGCTAAAGCGAAAGCTAGGGATTCTGCTTAAATTCCTAGCATTTGGAGGGTGTCAAGTGCTCAGTAAATGACAATGTTTTATTGCTACCTTCGGTTATATACACAGCTGCTGCTATACTGTGCTGAAACTATAAATAAAAAAGAGGGGAAACTTACCTCACAAGCACTTATGTTTTATGATTCACTTGAAGGCTGCTGATGGCCAAAAGATTGGCTGGCTTTGCCCACTTTCAAGGTTTTCTTCCCCCAGTGCTGGTAATGAAATTAAAACTGGCGGCCATGAATCTACAAGGTGTCCATCAATGTTTCACTGCCCAAACAGCAGCCACTTAAATGAAGCAGGATGTTTTTGGGTAATAATCTGTGTTCTTTTAAAAGGATTATGAAGACCGGTGGCAGCTACAATGAGAGGAGGGTAGAAAAAGCCTTGTTAGGAAAGTTGAATTATTTGACTGCAAATAGTTATTCTATTGGGGTAACATTTGAAGAAAAGATTTTGTGAATCCAGAACTTCAGGTGCTGAGGAATTTCAGTTTTCCACAAGTGAATGTATATTTGGAGGGGAGAAATAGATTAAAATTGAATAGCTGTGACCACAAAGAACAGGAATGATACAACATGAAGCCCACCACCCAGAATGTAACTAGGATGGAACTGCGGTTTTGCTTGAGGAGACCAAAATTTAGAGGACACCAAAATCTACAGGTGAGTGTTAGGAAAACAGATGGAAAATAGACTTTTTCAGGAAACACCACATTCTCTTCTATTTTCATGGGACAAAAAGAGATCAGCAGAGAAGAATAACTTCAAATTTCTCAGATAGTCCACCCCTTTCTCATTAACTGGCATTTAAAGTCTCAGTAAATCACTCAGGCATTTGCAGAAGAAAGAATAAAAACATTTCATTACTAATATTTTTGAACAGATCAACCACAAACTAACAAACTGCTTCCAACAGGATAAAGTGGGGGGGGGGGGAGGGGACATTCAGCAGAGAGGCAGAAAGGGGGTTCTTTGAATTCAGAGATGGGAAGGAACAATTGGTTAGTGCTGGATAGACTGACAGTTACCACAGCCCGGAAAAGGTCCCTCCCAGCCACATCTTCTATAGGCAGCATGCGAGACTGTAAAAACTCCAACGAGATCCAACTCTAGATTTTAATGCCCTCTAAATGTTGGCACCCTGGGGCAAAGACCCACTTGCCCCCTGCCCTAGTTAAAGCAGAACAAAGGACTCTTAGATCTCCTGGCGCAACAACCCACAACTACTTATTTTTCTCCTCACACAACTCAAATATTTAAACATGGAAAGGATAGCATACATGTTTACTGGAAGCCTAAACAGGTACTTTTTGGACAATTTTTTAAATTATTATTATTTTTTGGATGGCAGTTACCAAAACCCCATGTGGCCCAGGGATTCTGGAAGATGTAGTTTAAAATAGTAACTTTTCCAGGCTATTCCTTTAAGCCTCTTTCAGGATATCTCTGTGCTTCAGTTAAATGAATGCTCCCACATGGAATACAGGATATAACTTCAGCTGTGAAATGACGACTTGGGAGTTAATTGTTTCATTACTGCAACTGTGAAATTCTTTAGATCAGTCCTCAGTCACACATAAAACGTTAATAACATCAACTTTTGTGCTGAAGATACAACGGAGAGAAAGGGGGAATTGCAATGGGTTAGCATTACTGATCTGAGCCTTGATTACTGAAACAGAAAATGTGGTTTGAAGAGGGGGCAAAGTCATTGGCTTGCTTTTCCATATGAGTGTGTGTGTGTGTTTTGCTGTAAGGTACATAATTTGCTGAGAAGGGAGGCTCACACTTCTCCAATATGCTGAAATCAGCAAACATTTTACAATTCAAATAATTTTACAAGCATGATCACGGGGAATTCAATCCCAACTGGAAATTAATGGACTGAGCTGAAATATAGGCAGTATTCTTCTGAATGTTTAAAAGAGATTGTATAACACTAAGGCATAAACACAGCCAGTGTAATGGGACAATGCAGTGAAAAAGTGTAAGTAAAATACGGTCTAAGTAATTGATGCAAACACATGAACACAACTTCTTTATTATATCTCAGTGTTCCTCAGGAGTTCCATGGTCATCTAGCTCCATTGTATTTATTCTGAGACAGCAAAAGAAGTTTGATGTCACCTGTCTTTGCTGTCCTTCCACGAGTGGACAAAGACCTTTCTCTTCAGGCACGCTTTCCCTTTGTGACTGTCTGTCTGGGAGGGGTTTTTAAAGGGAGCATTTTGCCTTGTTGCTTTGAGTCTGTTTTTTGTGTTGATTTGATTTACCCTTTTTTCATGTGGTATTATTTGATTCTTTTTAAATATTTGTAAAGTTACTGTTTTTAGCGTTCAGATACTGCCTTTTAATGATGTAACCTGTCTTTGATGGTGAAACCGAGCCAATGGTGCCAAATGGACTGAATTGCATAAGGCACCGCACAACCTGTTTATTAGAGATGGGGATGAAGTGCCATTTTGCCCCCCAGTGACCCGACGAACAACGAATCAATTCGTCATTCGTCAGGTCTTTTTTTTCCCCTTTCCCTCCTTTTGCTATGCCCTGGGGCATAGCAAGAGGAGGGAAAGCAGGGATCAAAGCAATTGCACAGTGGGATCGCTTTGATCCCTTCTCCCCTCCTCTTGCTAAGCCCCATGGGGCTAGGCAAGAAGACGGAAACCAGGGATCAAAGTGATCCTGCAGCGCTTTGATCCCTTTCCCCCTCCTCTTGCTAAGTCCCGCAGGGCATAGCAAGAGGAGGGAAAGCAGGGATCAAAGCAATCCCGCAGTGGCTGGGGGATCCCTTTGATCCCTCTTTGATCCTTTCCCTCCTCTTCTTATGCCGCATGGGCATAGGGAGAGGAGGAAAGGGGAACCAAGCCATCCTCCAGCCCCGGGGGGTGGGATTCCCTTCAGGCAGGCTTTAACAAGCCACCCGAAGGGAAAACCCCTCTCTGCTTATGCCCCCACGGAACAGCTGATCCACAGCGGCATAAGCAGATAGGGAATGAAGGGACGAATATAGAAGGGTTATATTCATTGCTTCGTATTTGTTGGGGTCTCTGGACCCCAAGAATAGAAAGCAATGAATATCTGATGAATCTAGGATATTTAATGAATATCCTGATTCGTTTTTATATTTGTCCCCATGTCTACTATTTATATTTATTAAAACAATGTTCAGTTAAGCCACTTAGAAATAAAATAGGAATATTTTCAACAAGATTGGGGACAAGTCAAAGGCCAGCATTCTTGTGCTTTCTCACTGGCTCTCTGCTTGCAGCCTATCACAGCTAGGCTTCTCCAGCCATGGATACTGCTTTCATGGAAGTAGACACCTGGGGACAAATGGGACAACAATGGATAGCAAGATTGAGAAGCATAGACTTTAATCTGTTTCACTAGAGAGCATCCAGGAGTAGGAGGAGTGTATCTGTGAGAACACATTTCAGCAGGATCCAACCCAAGATTCTCCCCTGCCTACTTTTAAGCAGAAAGAAAGAAAACAAGAGCAATATTTACTTCATACAAAACTTCTTTCACAGCCTGAGACAAATTCAGCATGACAGCTGAATTTCCTCAAGGGTGAGAGACTTACGAAATTTCAAGTAATCCCCATGGAAGACTGTTTGCTATGTTGTGAACACTTAAAACAGTATCTGATATTGTTGATGGAATGAAAAAAAAAGCAATTTTTAGTAAGACTGGAAGGTTGGCATCACTATTATTTTCCCTCTCCCTTTTTTTTAAAAAAAAGTTCTTATAGAGTGAAAAATGGCATATGGTTTATCACTTAGATTGTGTATGTGTGTGAACATGCAAATTGAATTAAAACTAGAGTTGACTGTATATCTGTACTGACATGAAGGGTTTGAGCAATGAGCCAGCTGTAACCTTAAAGTTTAAAAAATAAACCTTTCATGGTCAGCACTGACCTGCCTCCAAAGGCAGTTCTCTCCATGAAAACACTGAAAGGTGCCTTATATGAGGACAATTTGTACGTTTAGGTTAATATTTTCTACTTAGAGGTGAAAAGACTTCAAGCTTGTGGGATCTTTCTCTCTCTCTCTCAATCTCTCTCTCTCTCTCTCTCTCTTTCTTTCTTTCTTTCTTTTTCAAGACCCACCAGTGTGGATACACTTGAAATGGAAGAATTTTGAGCTTCGAGCTTCGAATTCTGAACCTCAGTTTGTTTGGAATCCACAGTCTTTCCACATAGTCATGCAACCCTGAATACAACTCTCCCTCTCTCTGCAGCTAGCAGTTTTGGTGCCCAGGCAGCGTCCATGGGAGCTGCAAGGGACTAGGTGACTGGTAGTTTTTAAGACACAGAGGCTAAGGAGCAGAGAGACTACCCGTCCCTTTATTCTTTGCAATTTCCATGGAACATAGCCACTCCCACTCATTTGCTTCTTCTTCGGGCTAAGGTTGGTCGCTCCAGAGATAAACTTGCTGAGGTGTGTGTTCTGAAATTCCTCTCAAGACTTGGCTTTCTTGGCTGCAGGTATCAGAATTCTGGCTGGGGGAATTCCTGGCAAATTGTGAGAGCTGTAGTGAAAAAATCCATAAGTTCCATGCTTGTTAAATAAATTGCAGAAAGAGACATATTGCAGTTTGTGACTAGTGCCTCAAGAATTCAACAGGATGCCTTAGAGGTGAAAGCACCACATCAATAAAAATAACCCACAGCCCTCTTTCTCCTATTTTATGCCTTTGGTGGGAGGACTGAAACAGCCAGGCCAGGTAGTTAGACGAGAGGTTTCTTGATTACTGTTGATCGACTCCCTTCCCACTTGGGTACTCCTTGCCCTCTAGGAGCTGTGGTGAAAAAAATATCTAAAAGTCGTATGCCTAGTGTTTAATGTAGTTTGGAGGTCAGCAATAAGCAGTCCTCCAGATGTTGTCGGACGGCATTTCTCATCAGCCCTAGCCAACATAGCGAATGGTGAGAAAAGATGAGAAGTGAAGCCTGAAGAAAGGAAAAGGCTAGCTTTTGCTTGAGAGGTCTGCCAGCGCTCTGACACCTCACTACGTCCATCAATGTTGCTTATCATTGGCTCCCGCCCTTTGCAGAGGCCCACTGCTTATGATGCCCACAGCAATTTCTTATGCAACTCTGTCCCCTGGATAAAAGGGGCATGAATTTTTGGAGAAGTGCCAGAGCTAAATGCCTTAATGTCTTACAGACAAAACAGGCATACCTTTCCCCCCCCCTCTTTATTTCAAAACTGCAGCAGGTATAATAAGTAGTATGGGTCATCGCTTAATACAACTTTCAGGAATATCACCTCACTGAGGAAACTGCTGTTGCCTTGGAAACATTCTTTTAAAAAGCCTTTGGCAGCTGGGGCAATTCCGGCCTACATGCAATGGAACTTTAATAGCCACCACATAATTGCACTAATTGGAAAGACCAAGATTTTATCTGTGGTTTTTATAACTTGTTTAAAGGTTCGATAATTCAGCCTCATTGCTCCAGTCTGCAGTTCTGTAAATAAACCATACAGCCACATTTTGCTCTGTCAGTCAAGTGAGCTGCCTCAGTAATGGCTCTCTAGATTTCTCCCTGGATAGGCTAATTTGAAGCAACTCATAATGTAGGGATGCGCAAAAGGTAACCTTCCAGAAAATTCTGGAAAGCAACCATTGGGTACGCTGGCTGTGGCTGATGGGGTCTCCATTTTTACCAGCGTGCCATTGCCTTTTTTGTGTGTGTGGGGGGGTTAGAATTGGGAAAATACAAGAGGAAGAACCTGCTGATCAATGCTTTTTGTGTTTACTGTCTAAGTATAGGGGAAAAGATTGGAAAGGTTAGTTTTTCAGACCCTGCTCCCTCTGTATTAGAGATCACACCCACCGGGTCTCCATTGCTTGGCACTACATAAAATCTGCCTCTAAGGCAGAGAGGACGGAATGGAGAGATTAGTTGAGCAAAGCCCAGTAGGTCTGTAATTCCCCTTTACTGTCAGTTTAAGAGATTTTGGGGCTCTTTAGTGAGTTAGGTATCTGGCTGTGGAGCCAGATTGGGAGTTCAATTCCCCACTGTACCACCTAGGGAAAGAGCCAGCCTGTGTGGCCTTGGGTCAGCTGCACAGTCCCAGGATGCTCACGGAAGAGGGGAATGATAAACCACTTCTGAGTATTCTCTGCCTGGAAAACTCTGAAAAGAGATGCTGTAAGTCAGAACGGATGTGACGGCTTCTCCTCCTCCTTCTTCTCCTTCTTCTTACCACCAAACCGGGAGGTAGTATCCTATTTATTTGACTATCAGAAAAACAGAACATCTATTTTGCACCATGAAAATGTCTGATAAAAGATTCATTGACTAGTGCAAAGATTCATTGACTTGTGCAAAGAGCGTCTCTCCACCTTGTTCTTCATGCCGATGCACTTGTGGCAATATTTCCACCTGCTCCATCTCTTTTCCCCCTACTGCTCTAGGTTTAATCTGACATTAGCAGCACATGTAGCTGTCAAGCATCCTGCCGTTCCACCACCAGATGTGCCAGCTATTATGTAGATAAACCATTCCTTTCAGCTTGTATCACTACTAAGGATGTGCACAGAACCCCCAACTCTGTCCATACCCGAACAGGAGTGCACAGACTGTTGCACAACCCATACTGCGCCCCCTTTTAAGACACTCCAAACCAACCCATGACAACATTTGTGAATTCCTGCTTCCCAGGGATGTACCCCATCTCTGTGAATGAAGAAACACAAATGGCAGGGCCGGGCATAGACCTAATGATGCAGGAAGGACAGAAGGGATTTTAGCCTGGATAGCAGCAGTTGCACCAGCAGGGTACCTGTCATTTATTTTGATTTTTCCTCCTCTTTTTCACAGCCACCCCTTGATGCTGAGCCAAAGGGAAGGGAATGAGCAAGAGGCTTCCAAAGAGCTATGGACACCGTTTCTTTTGATGGGATGGGGAACTAGTTGAAACATAACCATCAGTGGCTCTGAGGACAAGGACTGATGGAAACTGAGGTCCATCAGCATCTGGAAGGCTGCATCGTCACAGCTCTGTCTTAGAGAATTACATAAAGCAGTGGTTCCCAACCTTGGGTCGCGTGATGTTCTTGGACTAAAACGTCCAGAAGCCTTTCACCACTAGCTGTGCTGGCCAGGATTTCTGGGAGTTGTAGTCCAAGAACAAATGGGGACCCAAGGTTGGGAACCACAGATTTAAAGGCATGCGGGCCTTTGGATGAGTGTCTATCAAAATTGTAACGGTATTTCCACATGTATCAGACAGCAAACCTAAGTCGTCCAAGAAACCTTATATGGTATAAAAGTCAGGGGAGAAAAGAATAGGATTTTTATTTAGAGCTTTGACATAATAGATTACAAATAATGAGTTAATCATCATCATCATCATGTGCTATCAAGTCAGTTCTGATTTATGGGACCCTTTTCCGGGTTTTCCAGGTACTCCGTAGTGGCTTACCGTTCCCTTCATCTGGGGGCACCCTGGGACTGTGCAGTTTGCCGAAGGACACACAGGTTGGCTCTACTTGCACATGAAACAGTTGGAAACTGAACTCCCTACCTTCAGCTCCACAGCCAGATATTTAATCATTGAGCTATCCAGCTAGCCATACTTACAATATATATTTTTTGTTTAATAATAAAGGGATAGCTAGATTATAGTGCAATAATGGGTAACATTGCTCCTTTTTCCATGTAAGTGTAACTGTTTTAATTTACTTTTATAGTTACAGAGACATGCGGTATCTTCTATGCATAACAAACTACTTAGGTGTGTTTACAACCATAGGACAGTGGTTTGTAATGTTGTTGTTTTTTAAAATCAACAAAAAGTAATTATTTTAGTTATTTTCCAAATAATGAGAAAATTGCTTTTAAAATGTAAATATGACACCAGGTACTTCGGGAAACCTTGGAAATGTAACACACATTAACTACTTTTGAAAGCTACTTTGTAAGTTGTGTTTTTAATGACTTTCTTTCCATCATGTTTTGCTCAAGAAGCCAATCTGGATTTAGTTTGTATACAAGTCCTCTGCCCCATCACTGGGCAATAATTTAATGGCTCCAGCCAAATTGTGCCAGCTGCCAGATCCAAGAACTCACACACTTCATATTAAATAAATGGTGAATATTTCTAAAACATTTCCCCATGTTGGTCAGGAATGTATCATTAATGCACATGGAAGCCATATATTAGTGCATCTGCGTAAAAAGCTTCCCACTGCACTCTTCAGCACAACCTAACACTTTGCCCCCACCCACACAATGACATTTCCATTGGTTCCCGTGTCATTAGCAGAGGTATATGTAATTATGTGCTAAATATTAGCTCATCACAAATCATGATGGCCAAAGATATGTTCTGTATGATTCACTGGTCTTTTCAGAAGATGCCCATTGCCTGAAAATTGCTGCATAGGGAGATTAGCAGGGCATGTTATGCCCATTTGTTTGTATTAGCAAGTAAAGCAGAACCTAGAGCAAGAAAACATGGATCCCTTACAGTTTTCACAACAATTTTTAAAATGACAGGAGAGTAGGCAGAATCCAACTGCCCACATGATGCCAGTGTACCTCCATCTGATCTCCATCAAGCAGGGGAAGAATGTGCAGATCACCTGTTGAAGCCAGTGGGGCTTCCACTTGTATGAAGAGGTAAGTTCAACCAACATCATCCCGCTTGTACAACTGGCCTTGTTCAAGTTCAAGCAGCGTCTTCCCACTTCTGCAACAGGCCACGACATTGGTGGAATGGATGAACAATGCCTTCTTCTGTTTTATTGTGTGGGATTGTATGGGATTTTTGGAAGCTCTTGCCATCAGATTGGTTTGCCTTACAATTTGCTCTGGCAGACGTGTTGACCCTATGTGACCCTATATGATTTGCTGCACTAAGGTTTTCTGGGGAGGGCTGTGCAGCTCTCTCTTTTTGCTGACAGAATCATGACGACAACAAGGCAAACCCTATTTCCCATAGTTCCCTGAAGTTGAGGATGCGGATGTTTTCAGGGTACCTGTGAAGGCTCAGGCATCCATGCCCATTTCATTTTCTGCTACCCTCTGTACCCCCATGGGACATGCCAACCATTCTGTACCAACCCAGAAGTGATTGCAAGGTCACCTCCAGTTTTTTTTAAAGTGTTGTTGCAGTACCAAAAGTATGGGGAGACTAAAATAGCTTTCAAGAGGATGTGATAGTTCTTATGATGGGGGGTGGGGGGCTTGGAGGGCCTGGGTGCTGCTGTACCACACAACATTATGAGACAAATGCAGCTTGTGAGCCATGCAGTTCCAGCCTCTGGTCTAGGCTAATATATACCTAATGCAAGGTCAGAAGACCAGCAGTCGTAAGATTGAATCCACGCGACGGAGTGAGCTCCTGTCGCTTGTCCCAGCTCCTGCCAACCTAGCAGTTCAAAAGTATGCAAATGCGAGTAGATAAATAGGGACCACCACGGTGGGAAGGTAACGGCGTTCCGTGTCTAGTCACGCTGGCCACGTGACCATGGAAACTGTCTACGGACAAACACTGGCTCTACGGCTTGGAGACGGGGATGAGCACCGCCCCCTAGAGTCGGACACGACTGGACTAAATGTCAAGGGGAACCTTTACCTTTATAATTAACTAATTAATTAAGTTCTATATCCCTTTCTGCCTCACAAAAAGCTCTCCTTACATAAAACAAGAGTACAACACTCACACAACTGTTTGTAATCCAGCCTTGTATTAAAATCACATTAGTTCCAACTTGTCACAAAGATACTTACATCCTGCAGTGCCTTGTCTCACTTTACTGTCCAAAACAAAGGGAAAAAGCAAATCTACAAGGCAGGGTAAGCAAATGGAGCAGTTTAAAGTGCATGTTGACATGTGGAAGTTTTCATTAAAAGTATATTTTGAGATTACTCTTCATTAGACAAGAGTTATATTTTCTTTTCTGAATAAGCTGTGGTACCTGAGTGAATGAAGCAATCTTCTGTATATATGTACATAGGCTTAGTGCTGCCCATCGTTATCTGGCTGAACTTCAAAAAGGACTAAAACAACTTTCCAGTGCATCTGCACTGCAGATTGCTCAATGTCATAAATGAATCCAATTGGTTTGGACACCAGTGAGTCATCTTCCCCAAATTCTTAAATTAACAGAACACAGAGAATACAAGCATTGAATTGCATCTTGTTTTCCTTTCCCCTTCAAAGTATTCTTTGTATAGAGTCTGCATAGTTCTGAAGCATACACAAAGTGCATCCCTAACGGCAATACACAGCAGGATGGCAAATGAGCACAGCCTCTCCTGAGAGGTAAGCTAAGCCAACTAAAGTAACTTCTGAACCCATGTATTCCACATTCCTAACTTTCTTACTTTCTTCACAAGAAACCTTAGCCATTGGAGCAAATCTGGCCCTCTTGGAAAGTCAACCCAGTCCTTTGGGCATCCCCAGATGACCACCCGCCCTTCCTCACAACTCCACCATTTGGCTATTTCCCAAGTGCTATATTTTTAACTCTGCCCTCCCAAAGGCTGAAATGTCTCCCTTAAGGCTTAGTTTTTAGCAGTAACAGCTAAAATATGCTGATATTCCCAACATTTTTTTTATTTTGGAATGTGGCCCCCTCAGAACTTCCTCGGGACTAAATTCAACCCTCAGCTTGAAAGAGGCCCTTCAACCTTGCCTAAAGGCCAGCCACCCTCAGCTCCAGCTCACCATTGGTGATATGGTGCTAATCACACTGCCCCCTTTTAGCAAGGCAATGCGAACTGCCTTGGAAGACTTGAGAAGTTCTGTGTGGAAGTGCTATTTTGGGTTGTTCCTGTGAGAGCGACTTGGGGTGGCTCCTTATAGATGAACCAGAAACAAGGGCTTTATTTTGCTGTCCTGATGGTCCACTTCCAAGACCTTTGTGAGAAAATACATCATGCTCGCTATCGTCTCCTTTGAAGGTTGTCCTTCACATACCCCCAATTCTTCCTTCCATGCATATTTATTTCCTTGAGGTGATGACCCCGGTTTCCATTTAATACATGTTCTCCTTGCAAAGCGCCCCAAGCATTTATGTCACTTCTCTCCCTCCTCTCTCACGACATTCACTTTGGTTCACACAATTTGCTGTCGGTATGTGGGGAATTAGATGCTTTCCTTTTCAACATGACAGTCTGTCCTTTTACACTTCGTTTTTTGTTTTGACACATGTGGGCCCGGGTGGGGGGAAAAAAATCTCTTCCGGGAACAAATTCCGAAGCAATGTCATTATTTGTATTCAGCTTTCCGGGGGTGGGGGTGGGGGGATCTTTGACATGCCGATGCAAATGCTGGGTTCTTAATGCCCTTTGACAAGGAAGGTTCTAGCTATTTCCAGAACTGACAAGACAACTCGTCGTCCAGGGAGACTAAATCTGGAAAGGTTAGGTGAGTGGGACCACTTAAAGTGGTCTTGCGTATTACTGAGCTTCCATTGTTGGTTTACCAACTTGAAAATTTAAAGCTGACATTCCTTAACAAGCAGGCTTTCAATGGGGGGAAAAGGCAAAGGCAGGGATGTAGCTCAGTGGCAGAGCACCTGTTTCCATGCAATCCCAGTTTCATCTATAATCAATAAAGAATTAAGTAGTGGGAAGTATAGAGTTCTCTGCCTGAGATTGCTTGTGTTTAAGTGCTCTGATGTGATTTATGTTGGAGTTTTTGCAAACTTGCATGCTGCCTGTAGTAAGTGTGGCTGGGAGGCTTGTTACTGGGCTGGGGTTACTGTCAATCTATCCAGCTGTAACCAATTGTTCCTTTCCTGCCTCTGGATTCAAAGAGAGCCCCACCTCTCTGGTCTGCCTTTTTCCCTCTCAGGAGACTGGTGAGGCCCGTTGCTCCAAGCAGTCATATTTGTTAGTTTTGCTGTAGATCTGTTCAACTGTAAGTAACGAAACATGTTTTATTTTTTCTACTACTAAAGTCTTAGTTTGAGTTATTTAGACCGTACGTTCCAGTTAATAATGAGAAAAAAGAGTGGCCCACTCTGGGGAACTTGAAGCTATTCCTTGCATTTCTGCTGTGAAGTTACAGGAATTTGACCAAAATTCAAAATGCTGCGATAATTTAAGGCAGCTTTGTGTGTTTTAAGGGGACATTTTACATAACAAAGTCAATCCAATATAGATCTTGGAGAGATTCCTGGAGGAGGATTCTGGAGTTGTCATCCCCAAAAGGAATTTTTTGAAGCTCTGCTCCAGTGCCCATGGATAAATTGTTTATGGGATGAATCAAATTTACCAGACTAATACAATACAATAAAAGTTAAATAATTTGAAATAATCATTAGGGAGACCATTGTGATGGCAAGAGCTGTTCCAAGATCTGTGGAAAGGGTTATCTCAGATAGTGATAAGTTCTCTTCATTGGGGATTGTTGAACAGAGATTGGGTGGCCGTCTGCTGAGGATGCTTTAATTGTGGATTTCCTGCTTCAATAGTGGGCTAGACTAGATGATCCTAAGAGGTCCCTTCCAGCTTAACAATTCTATGATTCTAATTCACTTTGTTTTACAACAATTCACAGTGGAGGTGGAAGAGGAAATGTGAATCAACATCCTTTCTTCCTTTTTTTAAAATGGAAAGCTGTGCTTCCCACGATGACGTGGGCTGATTCACACATGCATAGATGTCCTTTGATATCTCATCTCTCAGCGGCTCATCATCCGATGAGGAACAGTGTCAAATGTCCCCTCTTTTTTTAGCAAAAAGCGATGCATTTGAAGTTGTGCTGGGGACTGAAGCCAGGCCTGTCAGTGGGTGTAGCACATTCGACTATCTGGCCTAAAATTGGGAGCTATTGAAAAAAATAAAAGAAAAGGCAGCAGCAGTAAAGAGAAAGGTGAACAGATGATGACGGAACACCTGCTAGAATAAATGTAAGTTTAACTTTGCCAGAAATGGGAATTGCTTGATCCCAAGAGGTCAACAGACCAGAAATTTCCAGTTCCCTGAGACTTCGGGTCAGAGCCCCAAGACCATCAAGTGGCCCCTTGCATAACAGTTTCAAAACAGAATGAGTTTAGGTAGTTCTATGTGAGAGAGTGAGATAGACGGTATGAATTTGCTGCATGGCCAACACACAGGCAAACACCTTCACATGGGCCAATGGTACCAGCTGGGAGTGAGGAGGAGATGAGCCCCCAGGCATGAAAGGCACCACCTAATGCAATTAAAGTGTCTCCTCTGGATCAAGCACCACTTCCCTTTAGACTGAAAACAAAAACTGGAAGTGCCCATCCAGATACATCCAGTTTGCTCGGTTATTTTTCAAAATGGTTTTCCTAGCCATTTTCAGGCTTGATACAGCCCATGGTAGAGCCTGGGGCAAGAATCTGGTGCCCAATAATAATAATAATAATAATAATAATAATAATAATAATAATAATAATAATAATAATAATAATAATAATAATAATAATAATAAACAACGACAACGACAATGATGATGATGATGATGTGCCATCAAGTCAATTCTGACTTCAGACTTCTGGCTCAGCAGTTTGTGCTGGTTTACTTCTCTGTCAAACAGGTGTCCGACACTCAAAGCCCTGCCTCCTCTGGCGGGCACCCATTCAGAGGTAGCAGCTAGGCTTCCGTGCTGCACCTTCTCTGGACACTGCCTCTGAGTGGCTGCCTGCTGGAGGAGGCAGGGTTTGAAAGCTGACTACCTGTTCAGCCAATTAACGAACTGGCACAAACTGATGAACTGGCAGTTCATGCCCATTTCTAATCATGACCCTTTCCAGGGTTATCCAGGTTTACCATTCCCTTCTTCTGGGAGCAACATGAAACTGTGCAGCTTTCCCCAAGGCCACACAAGGTGGCTCTTCCCCTAGAAGGTACAGTGGGGAACTGAACACCCAACCTCTAGCTTCGCAGCCAGATACCTAAACCACTGAGCTATGCAACCAATGCCCAAACCCACTAGTATATCAATCAACTTGTTTTAGACCAGCCATTCTCAAACCCCCTCCATATTTTTTTTCCCCACCACGGCCCTGTTAGGAACTCTTTTCAGGTTCTCAGGTTCCAGGGCCCCCTCTCAATCAAGGAAGCAACAGATGTAAAGATGTGGTAATGTTTCTGTCTGTGCCCCCCCCCCGTTAAATGTGCCACGGCCCCCCAGGGGGCCATGTGGACCCCCCTGAGAATGGTTGATTTAGACTGCTGGAAACAAAGGCTAGTCAGCTGCTGTGTTGTTACTGTTTGGTTGACTAACTGATTTCCTGAGTAGGGATTTTTTTAATGGATTGTTTTACTTTACAGCTTTGAATGTGTTTTGGTGTTGCTTTTGTTCACCGGTTGTTGTTGTTTTTAAGTGTGGTATGCATTTGATCCTTTCAGTATTATATTCTCACTGCTAGCCTTACATACTGTTTTTTAATGTTGTAAACTGCCTTGGACCCCCTTTTAAGGAGAAAGACGAGGTAAAATATTTTGAATAAATAAGTAACTCTATGAAATACAAACTATATTATCCATTCGACCACAGCTCATTGGTAAACCATATGCTTTGTACTAATAAGATCTCCGCTCGGTTCCTGGGATCTCTCATTAAACAGTCTCTATTGTGGGAATCATGTCTGTGTGAAGCCCTGGAAATATGCTCGCAGTCAAACTGGAGCAGATACCAGATGAATGACTGGTTCTGACATGTTATAAGGTGACCCATATAATCCAATATCAGCCCCAGCTGATGGCTGCCAGTGGTTATGGGACATAACCTTGTTTGAAAATCACCTCACTTTGGTCCAGCAGAAGAGACACGAGAGAGGTTATTGAAGGACATTAGAGGGACGTTTTAAAGGATTTATTTTAGAGTCAGGCCTCTCGTCCTCATTGTGCCTGATCTGCACTTGAGAAATGCATTCATCGTGCATGGAGAAGTGGGTGCCGCCATGCCCACATTTTACTGAGGCGACATGCAATCGAAGGCGCTGTCATTTATAGGGTAGCACTTTTGTATTTTGTAACTCACTGTCTCAGCTTCAAGGAATCGGTGGCACTGCTATCAGACCCTCTCATGCTAGGCTTTCAAGCAATAAAAATGCAAGCCGGGTCTGCAGGCGGTGCTGCAGTGTACAGGGAGGTGGGGGGGGGGGAGGAGAGCTTTGTATTTTCACAGCATTTTTTTTGCATCATGAGGGTGGGTTAGCCTTCTTGGAATGCTGATCATCTGCAGCAGAAGGCCTTGTTAGTTGTCAATTCCTTTTCTCTGCGCATTGTGGGTTATTGCCCCGCAACCGAACACTTCTTCCTCGGCTAGCTTTGGATAATGAGATGCTGATTGGGAATTCTAGAATACACTTGCTGATGATTGTGTGTTATTTTAACAGGAGCATGACAATAATTTCCTGTAATGCCACTTGTTAAGGTAATTATTATGCGGTAATTGCCTTATCAAGGTGTCATACAGGAGAGAGAGAAACTCAAAGATTTCACAGCTGCTGTCATACTTCTGTTAAGTGTTTTTTCAGGAATGGATTACGTGGAGAATTTCTAGCAACATTTCAAAGCCGAAAACTACCTTTTTCCTGGGTGTGGCGCAGAGGAATTAGGAATGCCCCCCTCAATCATGGGTTGAGAGTGGATTGGTGGTGGTGGTTGTTATGTGCTCTAAAGTTGCCCCTGACTCAGGGTGGCCCTAAGAATGAGAGATCTCCAGAACATCTTGTCCACAACGGCCCTGCTCAGCTCTTGTAAACTCAAGACTGTGGCTTCCTTGAGTCCCTCTTGAATTTGGTCTTCCTCTTTTCCTGCTGCCTTTCACCTTTCCCAGCATTATTGTCTTTTTCCAGAGAATCCTGCCGTCCCATAATGCGCCCAAAGTAGACAATTTTTTCCTCCAGAGACAGTTCAGGCTTGAATTGAGCTAGGACCCACTTAATTGTCTTTTTGGCAATTCAGGATATCCATCAAGCTCTCCTCCAGCACCACATTTCAAACAATTCCCCCCCCCCCCCGTCAGCTTTCTTTACTGTCCAGCTTTCATATCCATACATGGTGATCGAAAAACAAGAGTGTGGATGATCTTGGTCTTGGTCTCCAGTGACGCGTCCTTACACTTGATGCTCTTTTCTAATTCTTTCATTGATTCCCTTCTTAGTCTCAGTCTTCTGATTTCTAGGCTGCAATCTCCATTTGGATTCAGGATTGATAGGATGAAGAGTTATTTTGTCTTTTGAGAAGAAGATATATTTGTATCATAGGATGATAGTGGGTACATTTTAAGATGGTCAATGTGGTCCTCCTGGTATTTTTGACTCTCGCTGGCATATGGATGATGAGAATTGTAGTCTAGCAATAACTGCTGAACCATGTTATTATTTCTGAACATTTCTCCGAAGAGTCATAGAGAGCCATGGCTCTTTTTTTCCCTTCCCCCTAAGGTTTCCACACGGAGAGGCATGATATAGTAGTAGCCTTCTGCAACCCGGGTCCTGTTAAATGTTTGGTCCTTCGACTCCTGTCAGACCCAGACAAACGTTCGAGGATGATGGGAGTCCTAACGTAAAATGTCAAGGAGTGATGTGTGGTTGAGGGAAGGCTGTAATAGGAGGCTTTTAAAGGATTTTGTACCGAATGCTAACAACAGATGGGGAAAAGCTGATAAGAACTCAGAGTCATCCAGTGGAATGGATTTGCAGGAGATATGGAACAGAAAAAAGAGAGTGGCTCGTTTAAGCAGTATTCAATTATGGAATTCGCCGTTATGGGATATGGAGGTAGTTCCTAGTTTGCTGCAATTTAAATGGAGACGGAATGAGAGAGATGAAGGATGGGTCTGTTAGTGAGTGACTGTTAGCTATGATAGTGCTGTTGAACTGGTGTTACTAAATAACAGCTGCTGGGGAGTAACAGCAAGAAGTGACAATTGTAGGGGTGGGGAACGTTTCTGTTTCTGGATCGACTACAGCTCCCACCATTCCTCTCCCTTGAGTATGCTGACATAGACAAAGAGAGCTGGAATCTAACATCTCTCAGATCTTATGAGCACTCTTCCGCCACACCATGGGCTACTTCCTTTATGCACTTCCTTAAGATATCTGTCCGTACACTGTGGATGGGCTAAATGGATATTTCGTATGAGCCAGTACAAATCATCTTCTATTTTTCTAAATTTTTATCTTTGTTCCCTTTTTATTCAAATTCGATGGGGACCATTGGAGGTTATATGATGATGGTCTGTGAGTTCAATCCTAGCTTCCTAGCTTCATAAAGATAAAAAAAGTGAGCATCACTTTATGGGGCAAGAGTGAAATTTAGTATTTCCATGTGTTGGTTGTATTTAACTTAGTGGGGACTTTTCTTTTGGGTTGCTCAACATGTCTCTCTACCCCCTCCCCCATTTAGCTACTTGCTACTGCAAGACCTTCTAAGTACTTTCAAAATGCCAGATGTTGTTAGACACCGATATTCAAGTTAGTTTTAAATAGACAGCTGTGGACATTTCATAGCCAAAGGACAGAAAACCAACAGCCAAAGCTGGGCTGTTTGGTTTTGAAGAAATAAACACACGAAGAGAGTAAAAAAAATTCTTTAGCTCTTCTCCTCTCTCTCTCTCTCTCTCCATCGCTAGGAAATATATTTCGTCCATTACAATAAGGATAACAATACCTGGTATCCTACCCAAGACAACTAACAAATATAGTCATTTTTAGGCCTTGTCTGAATAAAAAATAAATAGGGTATTTTATTTCTACAGGAATCTTTTCTCAGTGTATTTCTTGAATACTAACAAGCTTGAACGTATTTTGCTTATGCGGATATGATGTTTAGAAGAAGAGCCCATTTCCTTTTCTTTCACAGCTGGTGTCAGAGGTGATAATGAACATGATTTAAAGTGACCCATGCCATTTAAACATCTAGTGTTTTGCATGTAGTGGAATTCAGAAAAGCATTGAAGAATGCTCTGTTGATCTTTTTGTATCAGCCTGCTCAAGTGCATGTGATTCAGAAGTGACATGTCATGTACGCCGTTTACACCAAAGACGGGAAACCCCTTTGGATGGCATTGGGATGGCCTTCCCCTCATCCCTTACAAGTGATGGTGGTAGGCTAGGGGAAATGGGAGTTGCAAACCAAAACTTCTCCATGACCACTTTATGCTCACAGGGGTTTGATGTCCATGCTAGTTGACGGGACAGAAAAGGTGGTGATGAACAGAGCAAAACCATGGGGCAATAGCAGGTACACACACAAATACGCACAAATGCAGGGGCAGAAAGACAAGCACCTATGCACACAGGCACGTATGCACACAGACATCACCTCACCTCAACTCTTGCATTCATAGAATCATAGAATAAAAACTTCTCAACTGTTAGAGCAGTATGACAATGGAACCAATTGCCTTGGAAGGTGGTGAGCACTCCAACGCTGGGGACATTCGAGAGAAAATGGGACAACCATCTGTCAGATCTGCTTTGGATCCCTGCATTCAGCAGCGGGTTGGACTCCATGGCCTTATTAGCCCCTTCCAATTCAATTATTCTATGATTCTTATGATTCTTAGAATCATAGAATAACTTGTCTATACTCTGGCATCTATTAGGAGCTACCAGAATAGGTTCTCCTGTTTTGTTTGAAACTAGAAGTCTAGTTGTGAGTTAGATTCATATCTTGGCTAAGAGCAAAATATACAGGTTCCTTGGGAGGCAAGGAGCAGAGGTCACCCAAGAAAAAGGTAGCTTATGACTACTTTATGCCACTATATGCATGTTGAAGTCTTTAAAAATAGGATGATTGCTGCTGAACATGTGATTATTGGAAGTTTCTTTGTATTTTGTTAGGCACCATCGTCTGACCTGTCCAAGAATGACTTTAAGCAAACATAGAACCTTGAATACAAGCTAAGTGCATCTGTTCAATGAGATAACAATGCAAATACAAAGGACAAATGTGTATATAAGTATCCATTGAGTGCCGTAGGCTCAACTCTTGACTAAGAAAAGGATTTGCTCTCCTGCCCTTCCATTGTTCAGATATTTCCCACTTCACCCCAGCTGCAAATAAAAAGCAGTTGCTTCAGGGAATGTTCTGGCTCAGCTAGTTTGCAAAATTGTTTAAAGCTATATTCTAAAGTTTTCTGAAGAAATACAGATCCAAGAGAAAACATCTGTTCAGGATAATTTCAAGACAGAGAATTACAGGAGATATTAGCAAGTGGCTAAGAACATGCCAAGCAAACAAACAAACAACCTCCATCCTCCGATTGAGTCCAACATCATCCAGCTTTATAGCATTGTGACAGCAAGCTTTTTAAAAAGTGCATACACTGCAAATGGTTCTGAGATGTAAATTTTCTTAAAATGTACATATCTGCTACCATATGCAAAGCCACCCCAACACAGGCCAAAGATAGGTCCATTTAATCAGGATCAACTAACCTGGCAGCTGTCTAAAGTAGATTTCTTGTCCTAAACAGAAGCAGGAGCTATGGGCTAAAAAGAGGCACTGAGAAGTGCCTATGGGCCAAGAAGAAGCTCAGATTCATCCTCAGTGGGCCTAGGAATTTTAAGATCAAGTTCTTAAGATGGTTCTTCAAGTCATCAACTAACTCCAGTAGTTCCCAACCATGGGTCCCCAGATGTTCTTGGACTAAAACTCCAGAAGCCTTCGACACTAGCTGCACTGGCCAGGATTTCTGGGAGTTGTAGTCCAATAACATATGGAGACCTAAGGTTGGGAACCACTGTCTTACTCTTATAACCTCAAGCTCAGCTGAGGTTTTGGAGCTGAATTAGATGAGACAGCAGCTTCACGGCTGAGGGAGCAGAGCCATCAGAAGTAGCAAAGGATGTTTGGTTTATCTCCCAACGATTATAATCCTTCACAGCTCAGCAAGTGGCGAGTTAGTTTGTATTTTTAGAGACTGGTAATCAGGAAATAAACAAAGAGTTTTGTTGGCATGTTGATTCTGCACACCCGGCAACTTAGAAGAACACATATCTGAAATGTGGATGCCATATGTCTTACATGTGCATTGGTCGAATTCTATATGGATGCTATGATCGCTCCTCACTATCTATTAGTTTTGTTTATTTATCTTATTTAGGAGATGCCTTTCCAGGTTATCAAGTAAAAGGCTCAGGAGTTAAATAAATATTAAAAGCATCCCTTAATTAAAAGTAATTGAAAATTACTTGAAGCCCTGCAAAAGGTGCATACCCCAGAATAATAAATATTAATTATCCCATGAGGCAATCAGCAATATGGCAGATGAACTGAAAAGTTGTTGTAAGTGAATAGATCTACGTATGGATTTTAAAGTGACATGGAATTGTTTAAGAAATCAAACCAAATCAAAAGAACATTTTTCTCTACACATTTCCTTCCAGAAAATATGTGCATCCACACTCTAGCACACACACACACACACACTTACTGAGCAATAGCACAGAGAATCTGCTTTGAGTAAAGCCACCTGGCTCAATTCTTTTCCCCTGCACACGACTCTGAGGAAAACAAGGGAAAAAACCGGCAATATCATCTCCTACATAGCTTTTGGCCTTTCCACCTTGCATAGATTGAAGAGCCTGCTTGATATTTAAACTGATGTCTTGGCATAATCTGGATCATTATTTCCAACCAGTTAAGTTGGAAATACCAGTGCTGCCTGGGTTTCCTCCCCACACTCTTCATTCAATCGTTTGAATCTCAGGGGTCGGCCGGTTAGCAATGACCTCTGCAGCTCCACACGCTTGTCAGCTGGATGACTGCAAATGAAAATCTTCTGATTAGCTCAACTCAACATTCCTCTCCTCCAAATTAGCGCCTGAACAGCAATCCCTTCAGTCTGCAGGGAAGGCTTTGCCAATAAACAAACAAATAAATAAATAAATAAATAAGGTAGTTTTGGCCCATTTTGCAAAGGCTCATTAGGCCATTATGATACTAGCTTGTTATTTACCCAGAGTGGGTTATTTTTTAAACAAAAGAATTGTGTCGTTCAATTCCCTAACAAAGGTGAGACGCACAAGGGATGAACATGCTAGATATGGCATCTTCAGATGTGTAAAGCAACTTTGGCTAGAATACATCTTTTGATGAAAGGACTGGCCCTGGCCCATACTTAAATGTACCTTTTTATCTCAGAACATTTATTTATTCATTCATTCATTCATTCATTCATTTCTACACCACACCATCTAGTGCCACTGCCACTGCTCTAGGCAGTTTCCGTACAATAAAATAAACATAAAGATCCACCCCTGCCACCACTACCAACACCCAACCCACAAATAGAAAAAAATAAAAGAAGGACAACACACCTAAAAACCCAAGATGGCAGCAATGCACAAGATACAAACTCCAAAATATAATGGCCCCAAATAAGACTAAATAATGAGTCATTATAGAGGGAGGGTATATTGAAATGCCTCCCTGGAAAGCAATGTTTTAATGTGTTTTCTGAATATTAGGAGGGAAGGGGCCTGGTGCACCTCCACAGGTAGAGCATTCCACATAGAGGTGGCCACCACTGAGAAGGCCCATGTCCTAGTCACAGACTTCCTGGCCTCCCTCCCACACATCTCTTTATGGACTTTCTTTTGCTATAAAAGGTAAAGGTAAAGGTTCCCCTTGACAATTTGTCCAGTCGTGTTCGACTCTAGGGGGCGGTGCTCATCCCCGTTTCCAAGCCATAGAGCCAGCGTTTGTCCGAAGACAATCTTCCGTGGTCACATGGCCAGTGCGACTTAGACACGGAACGCTGTTACCTTCCCACCGAGGTGGTCCCTATTTATCTACTTGCATTTGCATGCTTTCGAACCGCTAGGTTGGCGGGAGCTGGGACAAGCGACGGACGCTCACTCCGTCACGTGGATTCGATCTTACAGCTGCAGATCTATAGACCTTACAGCACAGAGGCTTCTGCGGTTTAACCCACAGTGCCACCACGTCCCTTTCTTTTGCTATACACTTGTTTAAACATATATTCTTTCAAGATACCCATTTGTAAATGTACTTTGATGCCAATTTCTTTTTAAAGCCAAGAATTCAAGAAATTTCTGGATAATCAAATCCTCATCCTCACAGTCGTTTGGAAGAGGTGGTTGAGGTCAGATTGTCACAGAATTCACTACAACAGAGGTTTTCCAGTACCCAACATCAGAGGCCAGTGCTGCGCTTAGTGGGTGCACAGTGGCCACTGAAACTGCTGTGGCTGCCTTCACCTGGACAATGGTAGCTACATCTCCTCGGTTCATATCCTGCTGCAGCCTCAAATTCACAGGCTGACTTAGAATCATAGAATCACAGAATAATGAAGTTGGAAGGGGCCTATAAGGCCATTGAGTCCAACCCCCCTGGCTCAAGGCAGGAATACAAATCGAAGGATATCTGCCAGGTGGATGTCTAAATCTCTTTTGAATGCCTCCAGTGTTGGAGCACTCACCAACTCCCAAGGTAACTGGTTCCATTGTTGTACTGCTCTAACAGGAAGTTTTTTCCTCATATTCACCTGAAATCTGGTGTCCTGTAACTTGAGCCCATTATTGCATGTCCTGCACTCTGGGATGATTGACAACAGATTCAGCCTATCTTCTGTATGACAGCCTTTCAAGTATTTGAAAAGTGGTATCATATCTCCTCTTCTTTTCTCAAGGCTAAACATGCCAAGTTCTTTCCTCATAGGGCTTGGTTTCTAGCCCCCTGATCATCCTTGTTGTTCTCCTCTGAACTTGTTCCAAATTGTCAGTATTCTTCTTGAAGTGCAGTGTCCAGAACTGGACGTGGTACTCAAGATGAAGCTCAACCAGTGCCAAATAGAAAGGAAATAGTACTTGCAGGATTTGGAGTCTATACTTCTGTTAATGCAGCCTAAAATAATATTTGCCTTTTTTGCAGCCATATCACACTGCTGGTTCATATTCAGCTTGTTATCTAAGACGATTCCAAGATCTTTCTTGCTCGTAGTATCACTGAGCCAGGCTGACTGGTCTGTAGTTCTCAGGTTCCTCCTTTTTGCCCTTTTTGAAGATAGGGACAACCTTAGACCTCCTCAAATCATCTGGCAGCTCACCCATTTCCCATGATTCCAAGAAAATAATGGACAGTGATTCTGAGATTTCTTCAGCCAGTTCCTTCAATACTCTTGGATGCAGTTCATCCAGCCCTGGAGATTTAAACTCATTCAAGGTAGTAAGGTATTCCTTGATTATCTGTTAATCAATCTCTAGCTGCACTCCTGTATTGCCAATTGCACTTCACATTTGTCTGGAGGGTCATAGTCTGTCCTTTGGGAAAAGACTAAGCTAAAATAGGAATTAAGCATTTCTGACTTTTCTTTGTTGTCTGTTATCATTTTTCCATTTCCATTGAGTAGCTGAACCAATATTTATTTTTTTGGCTTTTGCTACATGCATACCTGAAGAATGCTTTTTTGTTGCTTTTAGTGTCTCTAGTAGAGATGGGGGTATTCATATTCATATACAAATACGAATATCCCCCCCACAGGTGCTGATAACGAGGGTCCGGCCCCCTGGGACCAGACCAACCACTCATGATTCCGCCGCTGCTGTGAGCTCCGCAGTGCCTTCCTATCGCTCCGTTGCTCACGATGGATTAGCCACTCTGCGACCTGGCAGAGAGGCTTGTCATCCTGCCTTCTGCCTGGAGTGGCTAATCCACAGTGACCAACGGAGCGATAGGAAGGCACCATAGAGCATGTGGGAGCGGCGGAATCATGAGTGGTCGGTCTGGCCCCACGGGGCCGGACCCTCGTTATCTGCACCTGTGGGGGATATTCATATTCGTATATGAATACGAATACCCCCATCTCTAGTCTCTAGCTAACCTCAGCTTATTCTTAGCTTTTGCCCTCCTAAGGCCATTCTTTGCAATTCCTTGCTACTTGTCTGTACTCTTCCTTTGTGGCCTGGCTTTCTTTCCACTTCCTATACTTGTCCTTTTTTGTTTTCAGGTCCTCTGTGAGTTTTTTGTGCAGTCACACTGGCCTTAGTCACTGTGTAAATACAAATATATTTCAAAATCAAACAGGAAAAAGTCTGGTTATGAGCCTAGTCTGAAGAAAGAGTCAAGAGTCAAGCGAAGGTTATACATGAAGAAGGCCTGGAAAATTTACTTTTTTCAGACCACAGCTCCTTGGAGTTGCTGGCCAACAGGAGCAACACCATTAGTCATAATGTCTGGGGTATTTCAGGAACTGAAACGTAACTGTTCCAAGTTATTGTTTTTTTTTAAAAAAAACAACAAACATGTTGGTGAGGAAGGGAGACTAAGGAAGCTGGTTTTGGTACATCAAACTGCTTGAATGTTGTGGTATTTCTTTCATTTTGTGCACCTGCAGGGTAAGACGATCCCCCCCACCCCTTTCTTGCTCACATGCACATGTAATTTATTAAAAGCTCTTTAACCATAGTGTTGGGTGTTGAACTTTTGACCTCTTCTCTTTTTTACAGTGCTGGATTAGGTGAAGAAGTTCAGCTGTATGATGCAATTCATGTCAGATTTGTCCCAGAGGATTGCCATGGTAACACGATACTAATGTATGTGGAAACTTGTGTGCATTAAACAGAGACAAATTCGGGAGACCACTTTTGAAGAGAACGGACACAAAGCTTCCAGGAATCAATGGAATGAGCATCACTTGCTTGCTTTCCAATATAATGCAATGCAGATTATCTCTTCTGTTTTCTAGCCCTCTTGGCGCATGTTCATGCAATCCACCATCAGCAAATGACCCTCATTCTAACTAACTCTTTCTCTAATGAACTAACACTGATTGCCATATAACAGTTTCATTTCACATGCTTTCACCTGTGTTTGAGGTTTTTTTCCCCCCAAGCCCAAGTTCTTCCCATCTTTACTATGTAGAAATAGGAGAACTGAGTCAATATTTCAGAAAGAAACATAAACAATATTCTTCCTCATAGGCTATTTCAGTAAATATTGCCAGTCCTGGCATGGAAAGGCCATGTTGTACCTGCCTGCCAAACCGGTGTTAAAGAGGAAGAGACTCTCAGGAAATTTGGCCCCATGAACAAAGTTGAATGCACAGAAATTCCAACTAGGAATGTGAATAATTCTCACTAAATAATTTATTCTTGATGAAATTGCTGCCTCATCTACAACACAAGAATGAGATAACTGCTTTATACGTAGCTTCTTGAAGCTTCTGCAGTTTCCACCGATCATCTCTCTGAAGGCCTCTTCCCTTTGTGAAGCTAAGCATAGAGACACAGCAAGTTCAGAAGCAATGGTTGTTTCAATTAAAAGGACAGATACAACCTATTTAATCCTTCTAACTGTAACAAGTCCATGCAAAAAAGCCGGAGCGTTATACAGTTCAGCTACATTTTTGTGCGTGATGCATGCAATTCGCATAATTTCTGCAAACACCAGTTTTTCCAAACTCTCATCAGGTATGAGAGAAAATAACTCACTGTCTTGCAGATGAAATAAAATATTGTAGTTTCTCATTCTGTCACATAAGAACAAGACAAACAAGGATTTAAATCCTTAATTCCAACTCAGACTTTTAAGGCTTAAGCACTTTGAGGTACATATAGTCATGGTCTGGATGAAGAAAACCACCAGCATTACTTTCTCTCAATCTCATTCTTTTTAAAAAAAATTTAAATGTTGTTTCCATTTTTAATATCAAGAAATACAGGAGTGTAAGCAATTTCTTAAAACATAGTCAAAATAAATTCACACTTATCCCTACTTTACAAAGAGTGCTTCGCTGTCAGCTGAAGAGAATCTTGGGTTGTCTTCATGTCATTTTCTTATGTATCTGAAAGGTTATGTGAACTGAACGTAGTATCTTGAGTCTGTTGTTATGTGTTATCAAGTTACTTCTGACTTAGGGTGACCCTATGCATTTATTGTCAATATTCTTGCTGTTGTTCCCATTTGTATTTTTTTTTTAAGAGTAAGAGGAGAAAGAGGAGGTTTTTAAAAAAGAAAGCCAAGTTTTTCAAGGAAAAAAAAATACAACCAGAGTGAGGAGGAAAGGTTGAGTAACTTACATTCTACCCTTTAAATATTGTAAATAGCTTTATTTCCTGTTAATGGGGTAATTTATACAGTACCTAGTATCTCCATTGACAGCACTTTTTATCCACCAGCAAATGGGCAGCATTTACCGAATCAATTACTTGAGTTATGAAGAGGAGCACAAAGCCTCAGTGCCACTCCATTCTTCTCAATAACAAAGAAGAAAACACATTAAAAAACTAGCATTGATGGGTTGTTGTGAGATCCAGTCAATGAACACTCCCAGAGTTGAAATTAAAAGGCAGTTAGGAGAAAATTGTTTTCTCTGGTCATCAGTCACCATGTGAAAGGGCTTCCCCCCCCCCCAATGATTAATTAAAACCTGACGGTGGGGGGAGATTGGGGTGGGTGGGGGCAAATGGCACTTCAATGAAGTATTGGTACAGAGGTGGGTAGAGATCATCCTGAGTTAATGGACAGTGGCTTGCCTTGACTAAGTGTTATGCCTCCAGTCCATAATTTCATCTTGAAAATGGGCAAGGGAGTGAATCTTCCTCTTCGTAATTGAGTATTGATTTGAAAATAAATGGCACTGAAACACCCACTGAAATGTCAGGATATATTCTGGACAGCCGTGACAATAAATGGTTTCTGGTTGGTGTGAAAGTTATGTATCAGCTCGATACTTAAACACATAGAGCTCATCTGCAATCTGTCTTCCAATTTATCAAGCTTCAGAGAGGTCAGTACAGCGCATAGGAAATAACATCTGTGTGATTGAAGCTGAGATGGTCTGAACAGTATAGACCGGGGACCCGTCCGTGCTTCCTTTCGTTCACAGGATTCGAGAACCACAATGACAGAGCGATGCTTCCGATGTCCATCCTCTTTAAAAAATCATATTGCACGTTAGGAATGTCTAGGGATGTAAAAAGTATGTTGTTACCTTTGATAGTGACTCACAATGAAAGCAGCCTGTTTGCACCTCCTAAGATTTGTCACGAGACAAAACAGACCTCATCTCCAAAATCCATGCATTTACCAGGCTTGCAGAAGGTTTGGAAGAGATAAAATGTGGACGGAACAATGCATACATTTTAAAATCTGAATGGTTAAAAATGTGTTCTGTTGGAGGAAAAGCCATACAAGACACTACACTCAATGGGGGAGAATTTGTACATTCAATAAGTAGATAAATACATGTGCACATAAGTAAAAATATGTAAGACTGCAATAGGAATCTCTATGCCAGCCCCCTCCCTCCATTCTCACAACCCATTGTGAAACAAAGATGGGAAGAAAATGCAGGTAAGAGACAGAGAAATATGAAAAGGTCAAGATTGAGATTTTCACAACCATGGGAATGAAATACGTAGATTATGAAAAGAGTACAAGAAACAGTCTAATGCCAGGGTCAGAATCTTTGCCCAGCTAGCCCAGTTTTACATACCCTGACTGGCAGGAGATCTCCAAGATCTCAAGCACTGGATCTTTCCCATCACCTGCTAGTAGAAAGCCTACTGCTGTAAAAGGTGGAAGCTGGACCTTCTGAAATAATGTGCTTTGCCTCTGGGCTGTGGTCCCTGGCTTAGAGGCTGCTTGGCTTCCAAGTTACTCACAATGTGACACATCAATGAATGTACCTTTCTCCATGTCTCATCATTTTTGATGATCTTGTTCAGCACTTGGTGACTTGAAGATGGATGTGTGAAATGACTTGGTTTAAAAGCACTTGGAATTATCCAAAGGAAAGTATTAATAATGTGTTTAACAAAATATAGTATGTTTAGCTTATTGGTTTGTTTTTTGTTTATGCATTTTGCACAAGATCTGTCGGTTTGTCTGGTCCTCATTGGGGATTTCTTTGCAGACCTACATACTCTCCAAGTGGGGAGAGGGAAGGGAGATGGGGGCTGTCAAGATGAGCTTTATCCCTCTACCTTTGTGAGGGTCTCTAAAAAACCTAAAAAGTTAACTAGGACAGTATATGGCCTGTTCTGCAACTCTTTGTACTGGAACTTTTGCCTATCTAGAGAGGGGTTGCATAATCAGCCCTTAATAAACAAACGTAATCCAAGCCACTGGGGAAAATATATTTTTGGTATATGCTCTCCACTTAGACCTGATTGGGAAAGGAAGGGAATTCAGGGATGTTGTTCAGAAGTCAAACAGCTGCTCAAAACCTTCACCTTCACCCCTTCCTGTTCATTACCAAGCTGCCTACAGCTGAGAATGTTTTATTAACACCAGAGGAGCCTAGTTGAGGAGCAAAGCCTTCTTAAAATGCAAGAGGAAAAAACTATTTGCAGATGGAGAGGTTAGAGTTCTGGATGGACAAAGGAGAGACATTGCTGAGTTCCGTTAGAAGCCCATAAATTGAGCACAGTCTGATGCCTAATTGAATTAAATATATTATTAATGTCAGATATGTGTACACAAAAAATAAGCATACATATAAGAAAAGGGCACGCGGTGTTGTAGACTCTATACTCATGAAAATAACATTAAACACATTCTATTAGGAAAATTGTTTGCAAAGATGCTTCTTTGTTCCTTTTTAGTATTTGCATATTGTTTTAGCTTTAATGTTGTCTTTTAATAATGTAAACTGCCTCTTTATACTCATTGTTCTTAGTTTTAAATATTGTCTTTTAATGATGCAAACCACCGTTGTATACTCATTGTTTTCAGCTTTAAATATTGTCTTTCAAGAAGGTAAGCCGCCTTGGGTCCATTTTTAAAAATACTTTAAATAAATAATTAAAATAAATCACATGGGCGGACATGCAAACAAACTTTCTTGCCAATTTTTCTTAAAATCTCAAATTTCAGGTTGAATCATATTTAACATTGGGAAAATTCTCAAAGTTTGGGTTGAATCAATGTTAAATTTGGAAAAAAATAGAAGTGGAAAGAAATTCTTACAAATTTCCATTTGAGTGCTCACATTAGGAAGGGTGAGAGACATAATTTATTGGCAGAACTCAGACAACAGAATTTGCTGCAAAAAAAAAAAACCACACACAAGAATAAGTCTACAGATATATCAAGAATGCTCACTAAATTCCTTGTTCTCATTTATTTAAGCTATCTTTACTTTAATGGATACCTCAGGAAGAAAAGTAAACCTCTATGAGATATCTCACTTCTACCCAAATTTGAGGCACACATTTTTCACCTTTTAAAAAATGCCCATTATTTGTGTATAATATATCTGTGCAAAGCCAGTGTTCTTTCCCTTTGCGAAACAAAGCATGCACATACAGAGCAAACATAAAAGGTTTGACTGATGGTTAGGAAAGGTGAAGCCACCCTTCCAATGCTTCAGTTTCTCAAACATCCGTGAAACAAAGTTTCAGTCATCCTAGTTTTACAGAAATTCTGCACACATACATACAAACTGGGCAGTTGGCACAAACGTTGTTCTCATCATACAACAGTGCCAAGATTGCCTACAGATTGCTTGCTGTCTTTATTCACAACAGGAAAAAAACAGATGTTCCTTCTTCTCACTTGTGATGATGAGCCAGGTCAAGATTTATGCCACTACTGGTGTAGATGTTCATAGGTACCATGTGACATAATTAGAGATGGGGGTACTCGTATTTGTATACAAATATGAATATCCCCGCACAGGTGGTGTTAATGAGGGTCCAGCCCCATGGGGCTGGATGGTCCATTCACCGATCCGCTGCAGACACGGACAGCGCAATTCTACGAATGGCTCCACAGTGCGCGATCCGCTCGCCACTCCTGGCAGGAGGCGGGAGGACAAGCCTCGCTGCAAGGTCGAAGAGTGGCGAGCAGCTCGTGCGCTGCGGAGCCATTCGTAGAATCGCGCTGTCCACGTCCGTGGTGGATTGTTGAGTGGACCGTCTGGCCCCATGGGGCTGGACCCTCATCCACACCACCTGTTCAGGGATATGCGTATTTGTATACGAATACCCCCATCTCTAGACATGATACAGTCTTCATGATCATGCACTTGGGATGGAGGGCTGAGGGACTGATTTGTTCCTATATATCAAAAACTAAAACTCCCAGAATCCCCCAGTCATTGGCATTCTGGGAGCTGCACAACTTTTCCAGACTCTGCAAACAAAAAACAAAATTCAACAACAACAACATTGGTTAAAAAAGAAAAAAAACCTGCCTTGCTCGGACAGAGGTTCTAGGTCAGTCTTTAAACATCTGTCATACAGAAATTTTATAGTCCAATTCCCATGTAGTTTGAGGTGGCAGGGTCCCATGAAGGCTCTACTATGCAAATTCCTGGCATGCACATAGCAGCTCTCATATTCTACATGAAAGCTCCTAGTGAATCCTGATGAATCACAAATGAATCACAATTGGGTTTTCTTGGCCAGATCTTTGCTCTTCTGTGCTTTATGTCTGCAATTCTAAAGGAAAACACACCTCAGATTCTTCTTATATTGTATGATTTTGCGCCCTGAATAAAACATGGCACTATTTCTTTCCTCAGCACCTTCAGCCACCTTTCCATACTGTGTCTCTTACACCGTTCTAATAAGTGGAAGATTTTCCTGCAGCCTAGCCTCTCCTTCACTACAAATACAGCTTTGACTGGACAGCTTTCATCTCATAGGAATCGCTGGAGTACCATCAACAAATTGAGATGTACTTTTTCGATTTTTGACAAGCATTTGGATAATTGCTTTTGCCACCAGTCGGCAGATGAAATGAAGATATGCCTTGTGTAGTTTCCACAGTGCAGAATGAGAAAAGCAAGTGACGTCTCTTTGGCTACGTTCGCTGTTTTAATAAGATCTCTCTGCGGAGCTGGGGAAGTGGCTAAGGAGCAGGTTAACGGGCACCACGGAACCTCCTTTGAGGTTGTGTGTGTTAGATCCACATATGCATTGCAACACCATCAGAGAATGACTCCATTTTATTTTATTTCATTTAATGTAGATATGTCCTGGAAAAAAACAGTCACTGTGGAATGCTGAAGCTACAGGGCTAATGTATAGTAAGTACTTTGTGAACTCCATACACGAGGACAGAAAGGCAACTGTTATGAATAATGGTAGCAGCAACAGCCTGGTATCAGCACTTGGCATACTGAGGAAAATGTTGGGCCCACAATCCCCAGGAAAGCTCCCTGAGGCTGACACCAGTTGTTGGCATCTCCTTTATTTGTTGTTGCAGTTACTGAACCTGCTTTGCTCAGTGCTTCTCTTCTGAGTGTTGAGCTGGACGCTGCTAACAACCCCCCATGCTGTCCATGCTGGTCCATCCCCTGGTCAGCTGACTGAAGGGTAAGGTGGCCACATGTTCTTTTGAATGAAGGACTGGCCTCCCATTGAAGGCAATTCTCCTTTTGAAGGTCTTTTTTTTTCAACAACATGTATGTGGTTTTCCTACTAAGAGGCAAGAATTTGGATGGTGCTGGTGGAGGCCATGAAGGTCCATTCCCATTACCTCCTCAAACCAATTGCTAATGAAGAAGAAGAAGAAGAGTATAATATGTATTCTTTAAATGTTAAAAATGCCTCTGCCTGGCAGCTTACATTCTAACCAAATGTGTGAACAGCTTCACCTGAAACAGTCTGTAGGCAGAATATGGAACTTTGATCTAAGATGGTTCTTCAACACCCACACATGCAAATTTCTCTCAATGCTTCACCTATCACATAACCATCATGCACGTGGGAACCAGCTCTCATCTCTGGCCTTCCAGAATTTCTTGGACACCTGATTTTATGAGCCTCAGTCAGCATTGCCAAAGGTAGAGTATGCAACTTGTAGTCTGTTGATATTTAAAGGTTGGTAGTTCCTCACTCCTCTTTTAGGATATGAGAATAGCCATGCCATGCATGCAGGAGAGTGGTACTAGTGGTGATAGTAGAATTAATGCCAACAGAACATATAGTGTTTGCTGTTTATAAGTAGTGGTAAGTGCTGCAGGGGAGATGGGATAAGCTGAAGTTCAAGATGTAGATGCTTGTGTAATAAACCCTGCATCTTGCCATAGGTTACCCCTGATCATAAAATCTCTGCTGTTTGGGAAACTGTTCCTTTTCTTGTGTCCAAAAGCTTTAACATGCCTCCTAATGAAATGAATGTATCACAAAGCAAATGCCCCAGGAATGAATGTATTTTCAACTCTAGTCCAAGCATAGCAAAATATATGCAGGAGCCAAGCACTGCTATACATGGCATCCAAACTACACATTCACATGTTGAAGATCAGGTCATAGCAGCAGAATTGGTCAACCTGTATGCATCAACAGACTACTGCATAGAATTGATCCTAAGGAGGCGAGGCTCTGCAGCTGTCGTTCTCCAGGTTTGGCCCTCCAGATGGTTGGGATATCAACTCCCAGAAGTCCAACCTAGCATAACTGGTTGTCAGAGATTCTGGGAGCTGAAGTCCAAAACATCTGGAGGACCCAAGAAGCATTGATCCAGAGTACCTTCTAAAGAATCCATTCCCTTCTTGATAGTAACAGATCTTTCCGCACGATGTTTTCCAGACAGATGGATGACTCGCAGATCAACTGGGATGCCACTGACAAAGAAACAAAGAAGTGAAAACCGAAGCATAAAAACTGTGATCAAAATAGATACTTCCCGTCAACATCATGAAGCCCGAGAAGAAATCTTTCATGGCGTTGTAAGCTGCACATGTCTCCTAAAGCAGATGAGGCATAAATGAGCGCAGCCATTTATGGAGCAACAAAGAACCATATTATCTTATCAATAGTCACCCCATTTGTTAACACTTCAGGCATCCATTGAACAAGATAATTCTCTCTCCATTGGAAGCAAAAGGAAATACAAATGTCAGGTTACATTACATAAAAATGCCAAGTACAGTTAAACACAAATTTTATCCTCAGTAGAATTTCATTAATAAGTAACACAAAGTATTGGTCTCAAGGTAAGCCTGTGATGGAAGGATTCCACATTAGGTTAATGATTTTTTTTTTCTTAAATTGACTTTGCAGATTAGCTGAATTAGCTGAAATGACCCTCTGTTTTTCAGGGACATTTCAGCAGTATTCAAATGTTGCCCACTCAAAGTTATTATTATTATTATTATTATGGACAGTGATTAAGAGGCTGCATATACATATAATATTCTCTCTGTGTCTGTCTTAACTTCATTTGTTGACACATGAAATGGTCCCCTACACAAAACAATTCCTGATTGGCTAGGATTACCACATGATTATGGCCCTCACTTCCATAGATTCCATTGGGCCTCACTTATTTCATCACGTAGTCTAATCATATGTGGCATCGCCCCATGACGATTCCTGATTGGCTGGGATCACCCACCTGATTGGTGCAAGGAGCATGGTCCTCACCAGTAGATTTCATTTGGCCTCACTTTTTTCAGTACATAGTGTATTCATATTAGATAAATAGCATCATGAAATCCTCCTTCTACTCACTATCTTTGTAGTTATTCATTTGTATTTGATAGGACTGCTATTTTGACAGGGATCTATTTCTAAGATCTGTTTCTGAAGTGTTAGTTTTTATTTGGTGGGAAGGGTCACCTAAGACACCCAGACTCCCTCCCAAGAGAAATGGTTTCTCTAACAACGTGTGATTTACCACTTGTTTGGTGCTTTTCTGCATGAAAGAAAAGATGGTCTTACGGCAGAGAACTTTTGGGGTCCTTTCAGACATTATATTGGGGTTGTGTAGCTTGCTGGCATCTTTACTGATGATTTTTTATTCCTGCCTTTTTTCAGGATAATAATATTGTATTTTTTTAAAAAAAAAAATCTGTAATCACAGTAAATAACTCCGGTCAATATTACCTGGATATTTTTAAAAACATGGTGAGCTCCCTTGAAGTGAGTAAAGCAATAACAGAAATAACCAAAAATATTATAAGAAAATACAGAGAGAGAGAGAGAGAGAGAGAGAGAGAGAGAGAGAGAGAGAAGAGGAATACTAAATATTTTATTGTATGGGAGCTGTGCCACAGATGGATCTGGCCTGCAGAGACTCCAGCCCACTCCATGTATCTCTCCCATATCTTGGCCTTCTTTCTATACTTCCCCATTTTGCTAGGCTATAAATGTAATAAGTGGTTGCTATGAATTCTAAGAATAGAGTGACAGTGGAGCATATATTTTCAGCCAGATAGCTTCCTGCTAGACTCAACTAAAATATGCAGCAATATGATGTGCTGCCACAGAGGTGACTGAATGATGTTTCCCCACCAGGGAAAGCATTCAGCAAGCCAAAACCTCTCTTGTGATGTGCTTTGACTTCGAGCTTGTCAAATCAAGAATTCTTGATCTTCCTTCCAGTATAGCTGGGAATCAATCTGTAGCTGCTGAGACAAGTGGGGGTGGGGTGGGGGGTGAGTCATATGCTAGTTTCCTGATATGAGAAGGCATAAGCTTGCATGTCCACTAGCCGATGAGTGGCAAAAATCGGAATGTGTCTTCTGATCAGTTGTGTCTGCACATATCTGGTCGCTTTAACAAGAGGAAAAAATATGGATGGGTGGATGGACTGAAGAGGCAGGGTTCATCCTAGCAAGGAACATTAAAATCAGAGCTTGAGAAAGGTATTTAAAAATTGTAATTCCAAAACCCCCGCCACCTAATATGGTGATTCCAGGAGCTGCCACCTCCAAAAAAGTAACTTCTCCAAGGTGTGATTAAAACCAGACACATTTTTGCCTTTTACTGTGCTGTTTGTTACATACCCAAGTCTCTTAGCTTGCTCCTGTTTTGTTTTAAATAATTAAAATTACAATTGAGCGTGTACATAATGAAAAATTGTGGTTTAGTAAAAAAAGAAATAATAAAAAAATAAGGGTATAAGAATATTAGCCTGAAAAGGAAGAGGCACTTGAGATCATATTGCAAATATCTGCTGGCTATCGGAGTGCACCAAAGAATTTCAGAAGAAGATCAGTCTATGCTTTTTGGACAATTGTGTCAATCATAAGAAATTATGGGTTGTTCTGAAAGAAGAAGTACACAACTAAAACATTGACAATGTAGAAATTGAAATAGTTAGAGATTTTGTAGACCTTGGTTCAGTCATGAATCCAAATGAAGACTGCAGCCTAGAAATCAGAAGAAGACTGAGCCGAGGAAGGGCAGCAATGAAGGAATTAGAAAAGAGCATCAAGTGTAAGGAAATGTCACTGGAGACCAAGACCAAGATCATCCACACTCTTGTATTTCCAGTCACCATGTATGGATGTGAAAGCTGGACAGTAAAGAAAGCTGACATGGGAAAAAATGTCTTTGTTTGAAATGTGGTGCTGGAGGAGAGTTTTACAGGTATCCTGGACAGCCAGAAAGACAAACAAGTGGGCCCTAGATCAAATCAAGTTTGAGCTCTCTCTGGAGGCAAAAATGTTGAAACTGAGGCTTTCCTACTTTGGCCACATCATCAGAAGACAGGATACCCTGGAAAAGACAATAATGCTGGGAAAGGTGGAAGGCAACAGGAAAAGAGGAAGATCAAATACCAGATGGACATACATTCTAAAGGAACTACAGGCTTGAGTACAAATGCTGAGCAGGGCAGTTGAAGACAGGACATTTTGGAGATCGCTCATTGTTATAAGTCAGAGGTGACTTGATGGCACATAACAACACCAAGAACACCATCCTATCTGATTTGTATCCAAATATTCGCTATTCAAATTGGGCCTGAGCTGCTCTAAGCTAATTTGGATTTGGTTTGAATGGATGTGTTCTTGGGTATCTGAAAGTAGCATCTGCATGTTTCCAGTTAGGAGGTGGGGGGAGAACCCTGAAAATGAGGAAAAAAGGCCTGTGACCTGAGGCAGGAGTCACTTTACAATGCCATGAACATTTGAAATGTGATAGACCTTCAGTTTGTAGTCAAAGGTCCTACCGTCTTCCTTCTTTCCCTTCTTCTTCCCACCCCCCAGCAATAATGCTCAGGGAAAATATGTGTCAGGACGTGGAAGATGTCCCTAATCAGTAACCTGGCTCACACTATCATACCCACTCTCTTCATAGCCCAAGTCAGAGTAGTGTATGTTTGCCAGGAAGCCCACCTGGAACACACTTGGGCACTCGGGGCGGGGGGGGGGGGGGGAATGGCAGCAGGCATTTAAAAAAATAATGGAAAAAAATTAAAAGAAAATAAAAATAATCCTGGGGCACGGATAGTCCTCAATTGTACTCTAACTTACTTTATCAAAGCCCACACAAGACACTTAGTTATCCATCCCACATTCACACACATACTCAGTCCTAAGAGTAATGAAGTCCTGCCTAAAAGAAAAAGCAAGAAAACTCTACTCTAGAACATGGCCAGTTTAAGAAGCAATGTGCCACCCTCCCGAGCCACCTTGGATCCTTTTAAGGAGAAAGGCAGGGTAAAAATATTTTAAATAAATAAATAAATGCCTGGGCGCATAACAGTTGGTCTTGGGTGGCTGGGAAATAAATAGTCTGCTGAGGCAGATTTGAGTGCTCCGTAAGGGTTCAATGATTGATGTGTTTCTCTGAAGCCTCAGCTGTCAACATCCTGCTTTGGTGCTTCCTTCTTTGGCTACAGCAAGTGGCACCAAGTATTTTTGCTTAAATGTCAGCCTTTTAATCCCCAAAGCAAAGTTAAATGATTCATGGGGCACCCTGACTGACCTGAGCATGACTGAGGCCTTCTGAGCCACTCCATTATCAGCTCCAGTGATGTAGAAATAGCCCTGATTCACCTTATTTTGACACTTTCTTCAAAAGCCAGAGGAGCAGATCTCTTGAATTTACACAGTTGTTGAAGATGTTGTTGCTCTTAGAGCAACCCGAAGATGTTGTTGACTTAGAGCAACCCGAAGAGGGCTTTCAAAGTGATTGAGATATGTAAGGAGCAGTTTTGCCAGTTCTACACCCCCCCAGTGGGTTTCCATAGCTGAGCCATTCGAACCCAGGACCCTGATCCTAGTCCAGCACTCTATCCAGTACACCACACTGGATATCTTTGGTTGAAGACAGTGCACGAATATTCACATTTTGTATCTGAACTGCAACAAGTTGTTGCACCATTAAGAACTTCTGTTCAGAAAGCCAGTTTGCTCTCTTCCAGGATGCTTCATCCCTTCATGTTATTTTTACAAATGTACACATTTCTGTATGCAGGATTTTTTTGTTGTTGTTGTTGTTGGAAAACTGCATGGTAAAATTCAGAGAAGTGTGAAGAGGTCAGAGAGAATATATGGTTGAAGACATAAGTATCTAAAAGAGCAGCAATGCTTCTTACACTAATCAAGGTGGATCTGCTACAACATGTCTTGACTTCTGGAAGGTCATTTTTTTAAAAAAATGGCTGTTACAAGCCAGTCTAAGTAAGGGGTTCTATCCAAAAACTCAGCTTCGGAAGAACAAATTCTATGTAACGCACAATGTAATGCGCTTAACTCCACTTTAAGACCTGATGTTACCATCAGCTTACAGCTCTCCTGGATCCAACTTTGAACAATTTGTTGCCGAGTTTTGAATTTCTGGCTAAAATTCCCTTTCCTAAACAGTAGAAGTAGAGAGACTCACAGAGGAGAGAATAGCTTCAAGTTTCTCAGAGAGTCCACCCCTTTCTCATTAACTGGCAATTAAATTCTCCATAACTTACTCTGAGGCATGAGTAACAGAAAGAATAAAAACATTCCACTACTTACAATTGGAGAACAGACAACAGCAAACTAATGAGCAACTGATTTTCAATAGACAAAGGAGAAGGGAAATAGAACACTCAGCAGAGAGGCGGAGCTCTCTTTGAATTCTGGGGCGGGAAGGAACGATTAATTACTGCTGGATAGACTGACAGTCACCCCAGCCCAGAAAGGTCCCTCCCAGTCAAACAAACTACAGGCAGCATGAGAGGTTGTAAAAACTCCAACATATTTGTCAAACCTCGTTGTAAAAAGATAGTAAAAGAAAAAACCCAGTTTTGGAGGAAAACACCAGAGCTCCATTCTCTCATCGCTCCTCCCTTCAACTACAGATAAAGCAGAGGAAACATTTTTGCTTCAACTGGGCATTTGGAATCATTTGCTAAACTTAATGAAAGATTAAGGAAGATTTCAACATCTGAAACCCAAAACTGGCAAAAGAAAAAAAATCTTTCGTGTTTAAGGTAATCCATTAGAAACCAGATCTGCCTGTAAGGGTATTTTAACCTTGTAATGTTTCCTATAATAGACTAATGACTAGAAACCCAGAGAGGTATTGCATGTTTAATTTACCGCTGAGGGCATGTAACTAATGAATTATATTACATGGCAATGTCCTTTCCTTCGACCATAATCTCCATTTCGAGCAACTGCAAGAAAAGCCTCTGTCCCTCTCCTTTTCGGCAGAACGCTGAAGGCAGTAGAGATTATATTCACTGCCACATGCCCTCTCCGAAGCAAATTCTCAGCCCTCTAAAAGGCGCACAAGTCTGCTGATGGCTGCACTCTATGGCTGGTGCTGAGATCACAGATGCTTGCAGGTAATTGCCATAGAGATCGATCTAGAGTACTGTGGCCCCCTGCAGAGCTATTATGCATCATCAGATAATAGTTACCACATTATGAAAGAAGTGGAGCACGTCCCCGTTTCTACCACTCGTCATGCTAACCATGCTACTTCTTCAGGGAAGGGTGTTATTGGGTATCTATGGAGGTCTATGTTGTTACTGTTGTTTTGACTGGTATCTTTATTTATTTATTTATTTACAAGATTTTTTAGCCGTGCCATTACCAATGGTCTCTGAGCGGCGTACAACAATATTAAAACTTTAAAAACATTAAAACCATTAAAAATAGGCAATATTAAAAATATACTGCCTCATAGTGCTAGAGCAGTGGTCCCCAACCTTTTTGGAACTGCGGACTGGTTGGGGGGGGTCCGTGCACGGGGGGGCGTGGGCACCCCCTGCGCTCGTGGGAGGTGTGGCATGTTCGTGGGTGGGCGTGGCACATTTGTGGATGGGCGTGGTGCACTTGCGCTGGTCAGCGGGGTGTGCTCGTGGATGGGTGTGGCACACTCGCGCGCAGGCGTGGATGGACATGGTGCGCTCGCAGGTGAGTGGGGTGCGCACACGTACATGTGTGCGAGCATGCCACACCCACCCGTGAGCGCACCACGCCCACCCTCAAACACGCCACGCCCATCCACAAATGCGGCCGCTCACCTACACATGCGCCCAAGCGTGCCACAACCACCATGCGTGCATGAGGGGGGCAGGAGATCTGTCTCCCACGGACCGGCACCGGGCCACGGATCGGGGGTTTGGGACCCCTGTGCTAGAGCACTCTCTGGGTGCTTTAGAACAAAATTATGCAAGGAACACTTTGCCCCCACAGCAAACTCATTTTACTGACCTCGGAAGGATGGGAAGTTGAGTCAGTCTTGAGGTGGACAGGGATGTTAATAAGTCTTTGGATTTGAGTCCAAGTCCGAGTCTTTGGTACAAAGACTCGAATCAAGTCTTTGGTCCCAAGTCCAAGGCCCAAGTCTCTGGCAGAAGCCGGGAGGGGACATATGCATGTGCCTGGCTTCCCTTCCCGGAGTGATCAGAAACAGTAGGCCTGGTTCCTGCTCCCTCCCACTGCCGACCTGCTCCTGCTGCTGCCACAACTCTGCCACCCCCACACCCCCACTGCCTACCTGCCACTGCCCCCCCACTCCCCTGCCTACCTGCTGCTGTTGCACACCACGGTCGCATAGCATGCCCAGAAGCGGCAGACCTGCTCCTGGAAGGGAAATCAAGCCTGCTGCTTGCTTTTGAAAACACCAGCATGTGGTGGCCGCAAGAGCAGGTAGGCACTGGAGGGGCAATGGAAGGACTTGACAAGTGACTTGGAAAAAATGGTTCTGAGTCGCAAGTCAAGTGCGAGTCATTGGGGGGAAAACCCAAGTTGAGTCCAAGTCAAGTTGCTAGTGCAACTTAAGTGCAACTCGACAACAAGTCTCAAGTTGCAAGTCTCCAACCCTGGAGGCAGATACCACAGCCCATCAGGTTCAAACTCAGGTTGTGAGCAGAGACATGGCTGCAGTACTTCAATTTGACCACTGCACCATGGGCCTCGTCTATACCCTTGCAGGAAGCCACCTGCTAAGCTCAGAGCCTTCCAGCCCCACTGCTGTCTATCATGGTCTGTTTACCTACATTCTCTGAGCCTTTCTGGGGTAAATCCATTATCAGGCAAGCAGAAACAATTCAGAAAGCAACCAGCAGCTTTCTGGCCAATGAGGAATACAGATGGGCATAAACCGGAAAACCGATGGTTCATGATGGTTTGTGGTTTGGGGTGGTTCATGGGTAGCTACGGACCACCCCCGAACCTCCAGAAAAATTAACTGGTTCGTAGTTCATTTTTCCAGTTCATGCCTGGGTGGGGGGCAACCTACTGTCTCTGCCTTTTCTGCCACCCACCTTCTCCCTTCCCACTGACCCTGTTGCCTTCCTATCTGGTCCTGCTGCTTTCTCCACCATCCCCATCACCATTTTAAGAGACAGTCAGCTGGGCTTCCCTTGCAGAAGCCGGGCCAGCTGTCTTTGAAGATAACAGCAAAGGAGGAGGAAGTGGATGAGGCGGCAGGACGAGGTAGGGAGGCAACAGGGCAGTGGGAAGGGGGCAGGCAGGCAGATGCCAGAGAGGTCAGAGGTGGTAGGTTCCCCTCCCCCCAGGCACAAAACCGGTTCATTTTTTCCAGAGGTTCGTGGTGGATCATGGTTTGTGGGTAGAGACAGGAGCAGTGCAAAGGGGGCAGGCGGGCATCCATTTTGCTGAAGTAAAATGAAGCGCTGAGCAGAAAAAAGTTTGGTGCTTTGTGTCATTTTGGTAAAATAGGTTGCACGAACCAAACCACAAACCGAACCACGAATCCGCCAAGTTCCTGGTTGTTGTTTTTCTGGTTTGTAGTTAGTTATCTCTAACCAGGAATGTAATGAATAGGTAGTGTTCAAGAGAAGTTCTTTATACATGTCATGAACACGTCTCAGAGCAGAGTTTGAAGGCCCACAAAGCTTCTTTGCTGGAAGATTTTGTGCGTCAGACGGGGAGCTTCCAGAGTGGGGTGCAGGACAGATTCAGCAAACTGGCCACAAGTTCCCCTTCTTGGTTTTGAACAAGTTCATCAGAATTGTTCAAAAGCAGGGGAGGGAGAAGATGGTGGGTGTGTTCTTACTCATGCATCTTAACATCTCACAAAGCATCCATTTATATCTCAGTTTGAATATGTTGTTAGTGTATTAAAATTAAGCTCCTGATCTTCAGCATCAATTGTCAGGATAATTCCCACAAACTGTATTCACAGTCACTAATGGTTACATTCATTTGACCTGTTTAGCCAGACTTAATCTCATCCATTTCAATTGTCCTCTGTTACATTTACTCCCACTCTGTTCTGGCCAGGGTTAATGAGAAGTGGAGAAAATTACTTGAAAAAGCTACAAAGGTTGTCATCACGGCATGCTATTCATAGTCCCTGATTTCCCCTCCCACTACAGACACAATTGTTAAGTGCCCTAAATTAAAATCTATCAAGACTGAGATCTTCAGCTTGACTGCATTCACAGTGGAATAGAACAGGGTTTTCTTTAGGCTACTAGGCTGTGAGAAAGAAGTGGGGCATGAGGAAGCAAGGTGAAAAATGTTAGTGAAAGCTAGGAGGAGATACATATCCCGAGACCATCCAGCAGATCAGTGTTCCTTGGAAGAGGTTAAATATGGCATCATAAATCTCTGGTATTTGTTGAATGAGGACATTTAGTATTCACCTTAAAAGTATAGTGAGAAATATTTTAGAATTCTGGCATTAGTTGGAAAAATCTTAAAATAAATTGCTAGATAATTGGGTGGTTTAGGTATCTAGCTAGAGAACCAGAGGTTGGGAGTTTGATTCCCCACTGGGCCTCCTGTGAGTAAAGCCATCTTGTGTGGCCGTGGGCAAGCTGAACAGTCCCGAGGCGCCCTCAGAAGAAGGGAATGGTAAACCACTTTTGAGTATCCTTTACCTGGAAAACCCTGAAAACGGTCTCCATAAGTCAGAACTGACTTGACAGCACATGTTGTCCTTACCCTCTCCCAGTCAAAACAAACACTATCAATTAAGCCCTAGGAATAAACATTTTTGTAAGATTGTTATTTCAGTTATACAATATTGTTGCAGTTCTGTGCCATCAAGGTGCCTCTGACTTATAGCGACCCTATGAAGGAGCAATCTCCAAAATGTTCTGTCCTCAACAGCCTTGCTAAGCTCTTATAAACTCAAGCCTGTGGTTTCCTTTAGGGAGTCAATCCATCTCGTATTTGGTCTTCCTCTTTTCCTGTGGCCTTCCGCCCATCCCTGCGTTATTGTCTTTTCCAGAGATTCCTACTTTCTCATGGTGAGCCCAAAGCAGGACAGGTCCAGCTTCAACATCTTTGCCTTCAGAGACAGTTCAAGGTTGACTTGATCTAGAACCCACTTATCCATCTTTCTGGCAGTCCAGGATATCTGCAAAGCAATCCTCCAGCACCATATTTCAAACGAATCAATTTTTTTCCTGTCAGCTTTCTTTACTCTCCCGTGTTCACACTCATACATGGCGATTGGTACATGGCATACACTGTACATTCCAAGAAAAACCTACTGCCTTCAGCAAGTGACTCATTTTCCTCACGGACTTCGATAAGAACAAACGAAATTCCCATCAATGGAGAAGACAGTTGAGAAAAGAAGAGTTTACTGCAAAAAGTTTTAACAGCAACTTAACAGATCTTTTTCCTTAAACACTGGGTCAAGTTCTGGCTTCTATAAATATTTACACAGCTGTCTAAAGCCGAAGATTTAGATGTGAGTTGATTGATCACCACTTTGAAGGCCACCAGAAACAATTATGGTAATCTAGAATGATTTCCTTCGTATGACAGGCTGTACAGTATATTTTGCCTCACGTTTCTTTTTTTCTTTTTTCTTTTTGTTTTTTTGCACAGTGTCCTTATTTCGAAGATTTAAAAACTGCTTTCCAAAAGTTACTGATCTTGACTTGAAGTCTTCCTATGAAAGAAAATGAACTTGGGACACAATCCTGTTGATTGTCCCAACTAAGGGTAGACACTGCTGAATCAATTCCTAATGGTTGGTCATCACTTACAGAATTTTAATGGACTCAGTGGGTCTACTCTAGTTGTTATTAGCAATAGGGTACTAACTCTTTTTAGGAATTGCTATTGGGGTTTTCTTTGTACATACTGTGGATGTCTTAAACTAGACCCACTAGAACAGAGATTCTGCAGCCCTGAAGCTAAATATGGCTCCCCCAGAGTTCTAATCTGGCCCCTCTCACCTTCCTTAGTTAGCCACCCCATTCTCCTCGTGACTTTACCCAGCTTTTTCATGGATTTCCTTCTCATTCTCAAATGGTGGTATTTATTGGCCTTAACTTGCTGTTGGTGGGATTTGAATTTTGGTTCTTTCTTTCTTTCTTTCTTTTTTTAATGCAGAGTGAAGGAAGGAGGGATCTTCCCAGTCTTGCCCCTTCCATTGGAAGAGAAAGTCTTGATTTCATCTACCGCATCTTTGTTTACCTTTCTAGCAGTCCAGAAATAATAATTATTAGAGTTGTTTTATTTTCTGGAAATCTCTAGATGGATGGCAGGACACAACTTTTTAAATGAATAGAGAAATGATATAGCTTCTTCCAGACATTCAGGAGGGAGCTCCACATGATGACAAATCACTCCCATAAGAAACATCAGCTGATCATTTAGCCCTATTTATCAGCAACCAGACAAACAACTAGCATAAGCACCCTGCAATGGCATCTTAAACCTCACATGCCTATAGGACCTTTGAGAAGGCACTCTGGGCTAGGGATGGAGAAAGTGTGGTCCTCCCACCAAAAGTGATGGACTGCAATTCCCATCATCCCTCACTGCTCACTACACTGGCTAAGGCTTATGGACTTTGCAGTTCAACAGAACCTGGAAGCCCCCATACACCCACACACACACACCCTAGTGACCATTTCAGAAGACAAGGCACTTCTGCACTATTTTAAAAGTGGTTTTAACTCTAGCTGCTGTTCTTCTGAAACAAACTTTGATCACCTCTGGCTCTCAGTAAAGAGAACTTACACTGTTACAGCTATGGCTTACCTACTTTACTCATAGTCTTCTTGGTGCATGCATTATTTACCACGAGGCAATTTAATTTGGCCTTAGTAATTACTGTTTCCCCATTTATCGTGATCAAATTACACCTAGCATGTCTCCATTTTGCAAGGTAAATTACCTCCCAGTAACTCCAATCTACACTATATGAAATCTGATTGAAATAGACAACTAACTTTTGATTCATGCCCACAGTGCCTCAGAGCGCCACAGCAGGAGAAGAAGGTGTTAAAACAAATCAAGAAGCAGCCCATATAACTTAGCTGACCTCTCCCTGGCCCTGATTTGTAAAGGCAGGCCTGGCTTTTGTGAATTTCAAACAGCGTGAAAGCTTCGAGCGGTGCAAATCCCCTCCCGTCAGTTCCCTTAGCTGTTGGCATATATTGCATGCGCGCACATACAGAGAGCACAGCCCTTGTCTTGCAGGCACACGGGTGATTTCTCCGTCTGAACCTCCTCTGTGCACAAAGGCAGAAATTTTGCAAGTTTTCGAAAAATGCTTCACAGTGGTTATTTTTTTATTATTGGAGACACCGGATGTTTTTTGCAAAGGTCACCAGAGATAAGACACCCCCCTCTCCTGTAAGCCGAGCATAGCTATATTCCTATAGCAGATAAGTGGTGATTTGATTGGTTGGCGCAGCAAATGTGTATGCTTTTATTGCCTTAATTCTGTGCGTGCTGTGGAGGGATGCCACCTCCTGCCGTGTGGATGGGAAAGTGTGGACTTTATTAATCTAATTCTTTATTCTGTTTGTATTTTAATCCACATCAAGGGAATCCACAGCATGTATAATGTGTGCCTGTTTTCTCCTCAAACCTCTCAGGAGGTTGGGCATTGAAAAGGACCAAGTGAAGATATGTTGCTGCCTGAGGCTAAGGGGAGCATGGCTTCCCTCCTGTGTCACGGACGATGGCTAAATGACTGGAAGCTCTATCTTTGTTCCCCACATCACTCTCCTGTACACCTAAAGGCAGCAGGCTCACTTAAGAGTCTGAAACAGCTGAGAGAATAAGTAGCAAGCAAATAACATGGTCTTGGGTCCTTTTGAGGAGAAAAGCGGGGTAAAAATATTTTAAATAAATAAAAAATAATAACAAACACCTGTCACAGCTGAGCGGGCTACAAACCATCACTCTGAATTCTCATGTCCACCTTTTAACCCACGTGCAACACTACATTCATTGCACATATTTTTCCTGTGTTTTCAGAAAAATTGAAAAGCGTTGACATAGGATTCAAACTAATTCTCTGAATGCCAACTTCCACCCTTTAACCACTACACCATACTGCACCGTGAATATATTTCTTCACAATCTATATAAAAACCACATGAGCTCTTGTCCAGTAGTCCACTCCTCCTGCTTGTAGGGTTATCCACTAACAACAAAAGTATCTTGAGGAACTAGGCTGCCCGGGTTTTACTTTGGCTCCGCACCCTGGGCACCCTGGGACAGGGGAAAGTTTTTGTAAAAAAAATTTTAAAAATTACCTGACAAAAATTCTTCCTATTCAGGACAGAAAGAACATGGTATTTTCAAAGGGGAAGCAAAAAGGTGGGGTCAGAACATAACTGGCAGATTTGTCCATCTGGAAGAGACTCAAGGTTTTCTCACTCCTTCTGTGGAATTTGAGATATAATTTATGTTTAGTCAGTTATTATGTGCACGCTGCTCTTTAACCCAAAAGGCTCCCACAATGCCTCACCCAAGCCTAATGAAAAGCACAGACTATTTAAAGAAGTGATGATGGGGGCAATTTGCTGTTTCCTTCTTACAAAGCATCTAATTCAAGTGGTGTTCTGAGGGAGTGGGAGCCCGTTTCTATCCTGATGAAACAGGATAGAAGGGTCGTTGGTTCATCCAGGGTAGTTCTAACAATTTAGTTAGGGTGCTTTAGTGCAATTTTTAAAAAGCATGTATTTCATTCATTTGCAACTGCCTCAAACGATCAATTGAAAGTAGTTTTTAGATCTAAACTGGCAACTTACCTGGTTTCCCTGCCCTTCATATCCATTGTTTTGAGCACCAATGGATCAATTAAAAAAAATAAAAATCACAGTGTCCTTGATTTGAATATGCTACTCTCAACTTTGGAACATCCCTCCCCCTGAGATCTGCCTGGCTCCCTCGCTGGGAATTTTTAAGAATAAACAGAAGACCTGGCTCTTCAGGTAGGCCTTCCCTCCTGACATTACTTAATTTCTTTCCCTGGTTTTTCCATCTTGGATTATGCTTGCTTGTTTTAGTTTTGGTTTTTTTTAAATTGATGTTTTTAATTTTATTGCTTTTTTGGACTGTAAACCGTCCATAGTAGATTTATCTAGATGGGTGGTATAAAACCCAAACCAACCAACCAACCAACCAATAAACCAGGGATGCCTGTTTTATAGTGCATGTTCGAGGAATCCATGTGAAACGAATCAAGAGTCAAAAACAAATTTTCATGAGCACTTCTTGGCGCGTTCCATCAGGAAGATTCTGGAAAACAAACATTCATCCATGTTCCCACCTCAAAGCACACCACTTTTGATTGTTCATTTTTGCAGATGGTACATTCATTCACACATGGTTTAACCCTCTACCCCCACAAAATACCTGCAGACAATCAGGAGAGGAACATGAGTGCAAAGGATTTTCCCCCCAATAATTTCTTCTTCTTTTTTTAATTTTCTCAAAAAGAATAGGACGAGTGCAAAGTTTTGATATCCAGTTCTTAATTAAGGTGGAGAGTTCTAAACACACTGACTGCACTTCAAAAACTAATATATCATTAACGATATTATGGTGGGAAATGAGTATCACTGTAAAGAGGGAGCAGAGTGCAATCGTATAAACACTGAACATTGCCTTACAGATGGGATACCGGTATGAAATAATAAATAAAAGCAGTTCTTCCCTCTGAGAAAGCAGGTTGGCTCCCCACAGCCAGTTTCCTGCAACTGTCTTCACCAGTCTACTCTTTCACCGATGCCGAGTCTCCGCATGCAAGCTACAGCCAAAGAAGCTGCCACAGTACATCACCATTGCCTGACAAAGTGCAGCAGCAATGGCCATAAATCTTATGGAGGTGGTGGTGGTGTCACAGCCTATCCGACTTCCTTGTCTTTTCATAGCAGCCCTGGACTGTCCTCCTGTTTTTGCCTCAGCGACCATTTATGTCAGCCTCACTTAACAGGCTGGTCAGTTAATAAATGTTAGCTAGAGAAAATGGTTAATAGAATGTTATTTTTCTCTCCTTTTTCTGGCATAAAATGTCCACATCTTTTTGAGAATGATAAAATGGCTTGATTATTCTCAGTCATTCATCAGGCCTCAGCCAATTTTCCCCCTCTCTTATAATCCTAACCCCGGTTGACTTTTTCTTGGCCTCCATTTTGTGATGGCAAACGATAAAGCTGAACATGATGGACAGTAAGATGCAGGCTGCCCTTAATCCTTACATAAGCTTTTATCAGAATTCTCAATCGCTGGCCATTAAAAGTCCCAGGAAACTGTGAGGGACAACAGTGGGAAAGCTAAAATTAGGACTGTAATAAAAGCCAAGTCATTCTTTCTTGTAAATGCTATTTGTGTAGGGATGCGTCTGGTTTTTTCGTTTGTTTCATTTTTGTTTTAAATCCTTCTAAGACAGGGCTTATGAAAGAAGCTTTATGAAACACAAACAGTCTTTTGCAATTGTTCCTATCAGGCTAAAATTGACTTTAAAAACCACCCTTGGAAGAAAGTGGCTACCACCTAAGGAAACTTTTAGGTGGTGTTTCATGAAAATGATAAAAGGAGATAGGTTTGTCAATTGCTACAAGTCATGACTGCTAAACAGAACCTCCATCAACTGGTGCAGTGTATCACTAATCACCAGCTTTTTTTATTTATACATTTGTTACATTTATATTCTATTTTCCCTGCAATGGGCTCAAGTTGACCCGCCTGGCTGGCCTCTTTCCTAACAACAATGAGGTAGCGCAGGTTGAATGGGAATGACTGGCTGAAGGTCACCAAGCATGCTCCATGGCTGAGTGGAAACTGTTGCCTGTATCTCCCCAGCCCCAATCCAACACTCTAACCACTGCACCACACTGTTCCTGAAAGAAGACAGTCATTTGTGCTATGTTTGTGAATACCTAGTGGTATCTTGGTGTACATACATACACACAGAATGCTTGGGTAGATGGACCTTAGTTTCCACCAACAAAGTAATTCTTACGCACTGTAATGGAAGACTTTTCAAAGTCTCTTTCAATTTTATGACAGCAAAGAATAAAAACTGCAGCAAGGTTGAAGAAGACACCTGATGATCAGAGTTTTCTGGGCAGTCTTTTTGTTGTTGTTGTTTAGTCGTTAAGTCGTGTCCGACTCTTCGTGACCCCATGGACCAGAGCACGCCAGGCCCTCCTGTCTTCCACTGCCTCCCGGAGTTGGGTCAAATTCATGTTGGTAGCTTCGATGACACTGTCCAACCATCTCATCCTCTGTCGTCCCCTTCTCCTCTTGCCCTCACACTTTCTCAACATCAGGGTCTTTTCCAGGGAGTCTTCTCTTCTCATGAGATGGCCAAAGTATTGGAGCCTCAGCTTCAGGATCTGTCCTTCCAGTGAGCACTCTACAGTCTGGGCAGTCTACAATACATAAAAATGTTTGTAAAATAGAAAGCAATAAAACAATGGACTGAGCATGTAATACAGGCAATAGAAGGATTTAAAAAGTGAAAATTCCAAAATACTTTAAGATAGCTTTTAAAATGGGTAGGAAAATAAAAGTATCTCTGCATAGCACTGAAATGACCATACCTCCAGTGCCAGCTGAGTCCATTTTGGAAGGGGCATGCCAGAGGCAGGGTATCACCATCAAAAAGATATTTTTCCGCCTCACCTCATTTGGTGGGGACAGATAATCGGGTAATGGTCATGTATTTAATTAATCATGAATTAAAACCTCATATTCTCAGATAGTTTTCTACTATTGTATATCCCAGAAAATAGAAATAAATTGTCCAGTACCACCCGCTAACCGAGCCTGCATTCCCATTGTAACTAAGAAAAAAAATCAGCAAATCCTTCTATGTAGGAAGGTAAAGAGTTCCAGCATAACAAATATTATGAATCCTACCACTCATCAGGATGGCCCTGAAATTTACATGAAAGGGAGAAAATTATACACACAGAGAACTTTCATTGGCTTTAATGGGGTGGGAAGTTCTGGGTGAGTCTTTGGACCTGAACTGGGCCATTTGATCTCCACTCCAGGAGAAAAGAACATGAGCTAAAGATTCAGGAATCCCAACCATAGTTGGGCAACATTTTTGTTGACAAAGAATACCCCAGAATGTGCCCTGGGGTATTGCTGAAGGCAAAATACTCAGCTTAAACACTCAAAAAGCTTGAAATGTTCTGAAATTACTTAGATAGAAATTTCTTAGAAGAATGAGATAGAAGTCTCATTATAATCAGCAATATGTCATTGACCCTAGAGGAGCAGGTTCTATTTTCTAGAAGATACAGATCTTGATCAACAGCATCGTGTAGAGTGTGGCAAATGGGCAGAGCTGGGACACATAGGTTCCTTTGGACTATGACTCCCAGAGTTTCACAGCCAGCATAGCTACTAGAAATGCCAGCTGTGGGATGCTAGAAATCATGGTCCAAAAAACCACAACCCACCTCTAATTATGTCTCATCTCTGAAAAATTGGCCTGTAATCCTCCTCCTCCAAGATGTTTGAGGGAATGCTGAACACCACGCTAAGGGTTTTCACATTGCCTCAGAGTGTCCAGCGAAAGAAAGCCACAATAAATCCGGCAAGCTGATCTTTAATTGTTAAGGCAAATTTAAACTCACACATCTCCAAATAAGCCTCCTTGATCTCTGCCTGAGGGCAAATTGCTCAAACGGTGACATTTGTGTTTGTTGGTAATCCAAATTGCATTCTGTGGCAAAGCGTGTGCGTCAATTTCTCAGTCTTGAAGGCTGATGGAGTCGACTGAAGGCTCCCAGTACAAAGGAGAGGTGTACTAGACCCTCTTGTTTTCTGTTCCAATTTAACCTTGAAGAAAAACTGTACGTTTTGTGCTGACAACATCCTTCTTGATTGTTCTCCTTGTACACGGAAGGCCACCACAGGCTGTCATTCTGTCTCTGTAGGGAGAGTTAGCAGGGAATATACATACAAATACAAACTGCCTCTAGCCAAAGTTATTAATAGAATGTGTTAACGCCTTGACAGTGTGACCTGGATCAGTCTGTAGTTCTTCTCCAATGAATTTTGTACGTTGACCTAATGTTGTATTGTGCTAGCAAAGGTACTGCTGCTGTCTCAGTATGTCTGCCTCTAGTTTGTTCTTACTTCTTGAGCTGTAACATAAGATGGATGACCTGATCAGCTCTTCGAAGCATTCCTTTTCTGGACTACTACTCCCAGAATCTCATCCAGGGCCTGATTCTGGGCTAAAATTCAGACGTCACTTAATTTTATTCCTCTTGCAGCAATATAATGGCTGAAATCCCGTTGCTAGAAATTATGCCATGTAAGGCCAATGATGTCATCAGCCATGGTGATTTTTTTTGGAACTCAAATTTTTCTAATTCATCCCCCACCCACCCCCGTCTCGAGGCTTCTGTTGGATCCTTTCTGTTGTGTGGAAGCCACTGGGGGCCATGGGATGGGTGGGAAGTTTAATTTCAAAAAATCACAGCTAACACGATGATTTTACCAGCAGCCATGGAAATTGAAGACTCCCCACCACCATCTTGTGACTCCTAACACCTTCCCCACAATGAAAGGGATCCTATGGGAATCTTGGGACCCACAGGGGAGGATTCAGATTTTTTTTTTTTTTAATCAATCACTGTGGCTGATGATGCCATCGGCCGTAGACAGCGTAAGTTACACAATAGGATTTCAGCTATTGTTTTGAAGATCACGTCCTCAGTGACAGTCTGCAGTCCTACATACCTTTAGGAGAGAAACAGGACAATTAATTACAATACAACCAACTTCTGTGAGATGTACCACACTTCCAAGACTCTTAGAGCCAACAAATATTTAGTATGTTTTACTTGTGAAACTGGTATTTCATCCAATATTTCATTTTTTTCTATATGTCTGATGAAGTGGACTTGTCCATGAAAGCCCACATTAAATATAACAGTTAGCCTTTAAGGCAGTGATGGCGAACCTATGGCACGCGTGCCACAGCTGGCACGCAGAGCCCTTTCTGCCGGCACGCGAGCCATAAGTCGCTGGATCGCTACTCCCCCCTCCCCCCCCCGCAGCCAAACCTGAGCAGGCGGCTACAACCGCGGTGCTGGTGCCCGGACAGGCGGCGGGTCAGGATCCGGAGCAGCTGGTGCTGGCGGTGGATCCGGAGTGGGGTCTCGAGGCACCTCCGTGCCCGGGATTCCCCCTTCCGCCGCCACTTCCGGTTCAGCCGCCACCACTTCTGGTTCCACGGCGGCAGCGGCACACTGCCCCCTGTTCCCCCCCCCCAGTTTGGGCACGCGAGCTCAAAAAGGTTCACCACCACTGCTTTAAGGTGTCACATGTTTTTGTCTTTTTAAATTTGTTTTGCTTTGTTGCTTTGGATTTTGCCTGATATGCTTGCACAAAATAACACAGCTACCTCTTCTTTTAAAAAAAAACCCAACTTCTGTATACCTTTTGCACTACAATTCCCAATGAACAGCCCTGAGGACTCATCAGAACAAGCACTGAGGAAGTAGCAATCTCTGGAAAGAACCACAGTAGCTGTTCAGGGTGTGTGTGTCGCAGCTCTGAGCATGAGATACTTCAGATGTGGTAGGACTACATTTCCCAACAGCTTTAGCCTATATAGCCAATGGTGACAGATAATGGGAACAGCAGTCTGAGAACATCTGGAGATCCACATAATCCTTGTCTCAGGTCTAGGGAAAGAAGTATTCTGCCCACATGAAAGGAAATACATCAACAATGGAATAGCAATTTTTAAAAGTCCTCAAATCATGGTTGATTGTATGGAAGAAACTGAATTAAATTCACTTTCATCTTACTCCTTTTATGATCTGCATTGCACATACCAACTGCTGACACCAAAAGCAATGCTTATTTATAATTTTGAATACTAAAGATATTTGCAGTGAGATGTGCTTTCTGGCTGAAACCTTTTTCTCCCCACCTTGCTTCCTAAGTCAGTTTTCCATAGGAAAATGCTTACACTTTGAAAAGTATTTTTCCTCGAGTACTAAATCCTCAATCACTGTTTTGAGGGTGACATTTTCGGTGAAGTCTGTAATTTCCCTTGGTACCATCTCCATTTCCTCAAAATGTTCTCTCCCTCCAATGATGTCGGAACTTTTTCTTCTCCCATCATGGTTGTGATGTCTCTTGACCTTGAAATGGCAGCATAAATAGGATTGCCTCATTGTCTAATGTGTGGCTTCAGTGATGTGTTTTCCTTTCTTCTCAGCATATGAACATCTCTGATAAGAAAACAGGGATGTGTAAAAAAGCAAGACTTAAAATGTCTTTCCCAGAGAGAAATAAATGAATATTATGAATAAAACCCAAGTGTGTTTGTTTCCGTGTGTGTTTTCTTGTTTCCTCTTCAAAGTTCTCCCAACAAGCTAGAAATATGAAATTGTCCATGGATATTAGTGACCTTAGGGCAGTGGAAGAAGAGAAACAGAGTTGAACTGATTAGTTTCTAACCCAGGTGAAGCTAGGCACATTTGCTAGTACACTTCTCCCTTGAATTGGACGGATCTGAGCAGCACAGTTTTGGTTATACACGGGCGGGGGGGTGTGCGTTTCCCAATAAATAAATAAATAAATATTCAACGAATACTGTGCTGCTATTCATCTCAAGGAAATAACCTGAGGAAGGTGGGTCTCAGGCTTACCTAGGGCCCTATTGTAGGTAGTGTGCTGGTCCCCGGTTGGGGAAGGTGTGTATATGTGTGTTTGTTTATGTGTGTTTTAATCAACTGTTTATACTTTGTAGTTAGGTTTTTTGGGGGGCATAAGAGTTATACACAGATTTCGAACTACACAGGGTCCATGGCCTAACTGCAGCATTGCTGAAGGGAGAAGTGTTTCCCATTACTTTTTTAAAAATCACTTAGGAGTGAAAAAATTGTGAATTTTGTGATCAACAGAAGGAATAAGATGATGAAGTTGCTGTCAAAATGACTCTAAAATATCCCTTAAAAATCAATCTTGTCAGTAATAAAAAAAAACCAGAAAAACCAAAAGACCACACAACCAATCCCATCAATAAAGAAAAGCTGAAATATAATTTCAGAGAACGATGTTATTTGTAATTCATCACTTCCAAGGTCTAGTATTTGAAACACAGAAAGCTTTTTCTATACCTCTTTTGGCCTATCTACTAAGCCTTTCTTTTCAAAATTTTGGACTGAAAATTTGAAGAGCTATTTTTCAGAAACATGAAAGCAAAAAAGCATATATATATAAGGGCAACAACTTTTTCTCCCCGCAATAATAATCATGGTTAACTGCTTCAAAACAATAACTTCCACAGCTTTGCTCTTTCCACCATGAACCTACTCAACAGGATTCAAACTGGGGCTGCTAACCTTTGTAAAAGGTCCTATCTGAATTTTGACATCAGTTCAGCCACAGTTTCTCCTTTTGGTTGAATGTGACAACACCAAACTTCCAGCTAGCTCAGTTCTGTTTGTCTTCCTACCTGAGCTTGGGGAGAAAGAGACCCCCATCTCTGTTCTCCTGCTGATGTGTACAATAGAACCATGATAACCATGGGGGATCACTTCCCATCCCCCTGCAGATGCCCCAAACCACGAAAATATTGAACATTATACAGTAGGACTCCTGTATCCACTGGATCAATATCTGCTGATTCACTTATCCATGGTCTAAACATATTTAAAGTATTAAATGAAAAAACCTACAAATACAGATTTTAAAGATGTCATTATCAGACTGGCCATTAGAGGGAACCAAATTCTATGTTATATATGAAAGCCTTCACCATTCCACCTAGTCCCAGCGGCTTCCTTCCAGAGCAGCTTTGTAAAACTCTGAGCTAGATTGCCTGGTGAGGCAGGAAGAGGGCGCTAATGTAAGCCAATCCATTAAAATAGGAATTTCAGTCCAGCAGCCCTGAGTGAGTCACAGGTTGCTCATGGCTGCACTAGATGAAATCTCACCCAGGAAGATCTGAGAGTCTAACTAGACATTAACAAGAACATGTCTTTCTGCTCATTGAGCTGTTTTCCCTCTTCCAATGGCATTTCCCCAAAGAGGAATGGCTCAGCAATCAGACTTGGAAATAGGTTACTCATTAACTTCCAATGAGTAATCAGAAAATAGAGCATGCTAAATGCAAGATGTGTAGGTGAGGAAATCACATGATGTACAGTATTTCACTACTTGAAGGAGTATCATCCTATACTCATGCTAGCATATTGTCTAGTTTGACCTTCCCTTTCAAAAATTGCCATTTCCCCCCAGATGACCTATCTCTTCTTTGTGAATATCTCCAGGTGAATATAGTATTTGCTAGATTTCCTACTACCAGGAACTCAGTTCTTATTACCAGAAAAAAGTTTATGAACATCTTCAGAATTACCTTTAGCTAAGCCTGAATGCTTATCATTAAAAATGGTGGGTTTTGTTACCATATTGAATTTCGCTATATTCTGTGATTGCTGCAAAGAAACATGGCCATTAATTTTGAGATAAGTAATTTCTCTGGGAATAAGATTCAGAAAGAGTATTTAGACTTATCAGTCATATAAAGGCTTTCATATATTTCAGTGGGATTTCAATATTCAAAGTGAGTGGAGTTTAATGGTCTCCTTCTGTTCCTTTTCATTCCAGTTACGACAAAATATAATGATATAGTTTGTTGGTTTTTTTGGGGAAATTAAGCAAAAACATTATCTAAACTATGTCAAGCTTCCGTTTATATTCTAAGGAACTTATGATGCTAGACATCGTCAGAACAACAGATATTGATGGAAATTGATTCATGCAATTAAAGCAGAAGATTTTAGGCCTGTGTCCCACACTTGTGTTCCACTATGCAAACTAAAAACCAGATTAGATCAAGTGTTAAAAGTACTAGATAATACCGGAATCCACACCCAGTTCTATAGATAATTTTTAGATAATTTCTGAAGATAATGCCAGCATAAGGACAAAGGCTTGAGCTGAAATCTAGAATGTAACAGAAGGCAGTAAGTCACAACTTTAGCATTTATTTATTTATTTATTTATTTATTTATTTATTTATTTAAATTAATTAAATTGTATACCGCTCCCATTAGTGCCATAGCACTAATCTGGGTGGTTTACAATAAAAGAAACAATCAAAATGGAATAACATACTGTAATAAAAACAATATGGCAATCAAACCCTATAAGACAGAAGGCACTAGAGTAATGATGAAACTGAACATATGATAAAATAAAATAAAATTAAAATGACAACTGGTCACAGATGTAGAATCATCTCAGCTCAGCTAGGGTTGGAGTGGAAAGCCTTCCTGAAAAGCCATGTCTTCAGTTGCCTCTTGAATGTCAACTGGGAGGGGCCCAGCCAAAGCTCCTTTGGGAGCTCATTCCTCTAAGATGGGGCCACTGAAAAGAAGGCTCTACCTCTTGTAGAAGATTTGTGGGCCTCCCTTGGGGTGGCTACCTGGAGAAGCCTCACCTGAGATGATCCGGTGGTTTGGGCAGTTGACACTGGGGAGATACAGGTTATTTTACCAGGTTTGTCCAATACAGTCCTGCATAGCTCTAGTCAGGCATTACATGGGTCTGAGGAGTCACCTCTACTACCCCCAACAGGCTGTCTGTTCCCTCCCCATAAGTCCAGTGAAGCCCAGAAGAGAGTGAGTCTCCCAGGCACCTAGCCAGCAGGAATGCACTACTGCTGGTAGAGGAAGGGCCACCACCTGATGTGGGACAGGTGGAGGAGGGCACACTGGTAAGAATAAGAGGGCAAGAGTTGCAGGGCTCAGGGACATCATCAATCATGTCATATGAAGGAGAGACATGGGAGGAGGCAGTCAAGGACTGGGACCTCATCTCTGGAGGCGTGCAAGCAGGGATATAGGATGAGTGGAACTTCCTCCTCCCGCCCAGCCCGGTCAGCCATGGAAAGGGTCAGGGACCTGAGACTCTGGCAAGCAGCAACAGACACAGCAAAGAAAGCTCTGGTAGGTCGGGAGTTCAATTCCCCACTGTGCATTTCAAAAGCATCGGCTTGCATGGCCTTGGGCAAGCTGCCCCTCCCAGGATGACCCCAGAAGAAGAAGGGAATGGTAACCACTTCTGACTACTACTCCTGACTCAGAAAACCCTGAAAATGGTTGCCAGAAGTCAAAACTGACTTGACAGCACATAATTATTATTTATTCTAATTATTCTTATTCATCCCTACCATGTCAATTCTTGAGCTGTTGAGTATGTAATTGAGTAGTCAGTAGATGGTGAATGGAAGTGAGGTAGATGGAAAGGGTCCAATTCTGTCATTTCAGATTGCAGGTTCTTGTGGGGAATCTCACAATTTTTAAAAATTATTAATTAACAGGGCCTGTGCTCACCTTTCTTACAACTGTACACTCTACCCTGCGCCCCTGTCTTTTTATACGCTGTGGATTTTTTGAAAATATATATGGGGGAACAGATTTAAAAATGCAACCCCATCATCCCTGGTCCAAAACTGTGCAGAACAAATTCCTTTTGAGACGTCCTCCGTTAACTTGTAGACACAGCCACCCTCAGCAATATTCTGACACTGTAATCTCACCAGTACTGTTTAATATGTGGCCTGACTCTTGCAATGTGCCAATAAAACATCTTTTAAAGTGACTGTTTAGCACACTAATAACACCGGTGCTTATCGCCTATATACATTCATGCGGCTGTACAAACATTAACTAATCAGCAAAAGCAAGAGCAATCAAAATGTCAGCCTCTCTCTGGCTAATGTCCTGCCTCACACATCCATAATAACAAAGAGATGCTGTAGCTCTGGGGAAAGGCAGAAGGAGCAAGGGAAACATCCCATTAAATCCACACCGGTTTCCAAGAAGGGTCTGGGAACAGCCGTACTGCAGCCAGGGAAAGAACACTGGGGTCCACTGGATAAAGGACGTGGGGTGCTGGGAGGTTATGACTCCACAGAGAAGGAACACCAATGAAAGGATTATCAGTCTGCCCAGAATGGAAAGAGGAACCCCAAGGAGCTACGGACAGAAAAGTTCCTTTTTGGTAGACTTGGGACCTACTTGGAGGAGTACAATTCACAGCATTTTGCTGGCAAGTGGGATGGGCTATCAATCAAACAGAGTAAAGAAAGAACAAGTTATAAATATCCCTTATAGTTTTTTCTTCAGAGTTTTTGCCCCATGGCATAGAGTACATGGGAAAGGCACTGGCCAGCTCTAAACCCAACTAAATGTGTGGGTCATTCACATGACCAATCAATGTGGAACACATCCGTTCCCAAGGTGGGGTGAAGCCTTGAGGCTCCACCAGAGAACCCGCATGTGGGGATGTTTTCCTGCTTTTGAGTAGCAGACTTGCCTACTCCACTCGCCCCTTGAGAGAAATCTGACCCATCGTCCACAATGGTACCCATATCATCACTGTGACAGAAATAATAATTTGAACAACAAAATAATAAATATCCATGTCTATATATTGCTTTTCTGGCAACTGCATGAATCAATGGCCTCCAAAACATCCAGTCATTAACAGGTCTTGCAAATGAAAAGCTGTGGCTTCTTTTATTGAGTTGACCCATCTGATGCTAGATCTTCATCTTTCCCCACTGCTTTCCATTTTTCCTAGCATTATTAATTTCCCCCCATTGAGTTTTGTCTTCTTATGTGCCCAAATTACAACTGCCTCAGTTTAGTTATTTTGCATTCTAGCAAGAGATCCGGATGGATTTGTTCTCTAACTTATATACTGCTTTTTCTGGCAATCAATGGTGTCTGTAAAACACTCCTCCAACACCACATTCCAAATGGATTGGAAACCACAGCTGTCTTCATTGTCCAGCTTTCCCACCCATACCATAGCCTTGCTTTGTTGTTGTTTAGTCGTTAAGTCATGTCCGACTCTTCGTGACCCCATGGACCAGAGCACGCCAGGCCCTCCTGTCTTCCACTGCCTCCCGGAGTTTGGTCAAATTCGTGTTGGTAGCTTCAGTGACACTGTCCAACCATCTCGTCCATCTAGCCTTGCTTTGGGGAAGTACAAAAACACACAAACTGCCCAGTCACACATGTCAGTAAATTTCTCTCCTATTCTCTTAACCAGTAATCATGGTCCATTGAACATAATCAGAATAGGAAGGATGGATTAAGGAAGATGGCATCTGAACTATGAAGACATAATGATCTCCCTTTAATGGTAGAGGAGCAGCCCTAAGAGGAAATTTCACTCCCCATGGTCATCTCCAGGATTATCAATTGGTCCTTGAGGACATTATCATCCTATTGTGTGTGGCCACCATCCTTCCACTCACTTTCTAGGAAGAAGATCCTGTCATTTTCTTCTCTGTCCAAGCCGTCACATGGCGGCCATGCTAAGCAAGAACCCAGTCATCCTTCAGAGGTAATAACTCATATGATCCTAGGATTTTATGCATAATTCAAGCAAATGGAGAAACCTGCGGTTGACTGAAAATACTGGATAAATTGGTACTGACTAAATAGCCCGGCGAGTTAGGTGTCTGGCTAGAGAGCCAGAGATTTGGAGTTTAATTCCCCATTGTGCTTTTTAGGAGACAAGCCAGCCCATGTAACCTTGGGCAAGCTGCACAGGTCCAGGGTGCCCTCAGAAAAAGAAAACAGTATACTACTTATGAGTATGCTGTAACTAAAAACCCTAGGAAAGGTCACCATAACTCAGAACTCACTTGATGATGTGTAATTATTATTAGTTATACTGAAGATTTATGCAAACACACATTTAAATCCTACAGCAGCACACTGGAGTCTCTCTCTCTCTCTCTTTCTCTCTCTCTCAGCTATGGCATAGAACATATCTCAGTATATTTTCCCTTATCAGCATAATCAAAATTGGATTTAAATGACTTTTGGAGTTCATTTTGTCACTTGTGGAATCCTCAGTCTGTTCTATCTTTCTGCCATTTCCTCAGGTATCTGGTCTCTCAGATTGTTAATCTCCGGACCGGAGCCGTGTTTTTATTTTGATTTATGCAGAGCACCTGATCTATAAAAGAGCTTTAAAAATATCAACTACAGCAGCATAGATAGATGCACAAGGCGCAAGGAATCAGTTGACCAGCTGAGCCTTGGGACCATCCATTTGGTTTCCCCAAATGTAGCTTTCTTCTGTCTTCCAAACCTGGAGATCTGCTTTATCTTTCAAACTGGATGGGGAAAATGCACAAAAATTCCCCGTTCCCCTTACAAGTTTTTAACCAAGGACATTATTTTTAAAGAAGATACTTGAAATATAATAAAATAAATAAATAAATAAATAATCCAGTGTCTGCTGTCTACAGCAGCCATGACCTTCACAGAGGAAGGAAGAAAAGAGTAAGCAACATTTTTAGTTTGTTAACACCTTGGCACCAAGCCAGCGCCACTGCTATTGCGAGAACGATTTATTGCTTCATGTATTTCATTCTGTGATCATTGTCCCTTTTTTTAATTCTGCGCAATATGGGATCATTTTGGAGCTGGCTGCTTTTAGCATACGTGGTGCCATTTCTTTTTCTCCCTTGCATTTTTTTTAATTTATTTTATTTTAAAAAAGCAATCACATGGATTTGGGAAGATGGCAACAAAACAGTGATTATGAAATAAACATAATCTTCACACTTTCCAGTGGTTCTAAACATTCATTTGAAAAATGTTTCACGGATGTCAAGACAGTTTAGGATCTTGACAGTCTAACTCTCCCGTTAATCCATTTGTTTTGAATTAATCTCCTGATAACGAGGAAGAATAGAACAAGCAGGTAAATAGGAAGGGGAGACGCTAATTCTTATAAGCCAGTAAATTAGTTACAGAAAGCCAGGTTGCTAGAAGAAGAAAAAGCACCGCCTCACACGATGCTTAATTAAATATCTCATTCGCTCAATAAAGCGGCTGTAATGCCAACAAAAGAGAGGCAAGAATTGTTTCAATATTAAATATGCCAAATGAAATGGAGTCTTCTTTGATGTGACAGAAAGAAGATTTCAGAAATCATATTATCTCCATCAAAAAAAAGAAGCCTCTACCCTTATCCTACGGAAATGTAAGGAATTTCAAGAAAGGATAACAAAAAGGAAGAGAGACTGAGAGAGAGAGAGAACAATGAAACTGAAGTAAGGTGTATCTATGGATATAACTGTGAAGGATTATAATATAAAGAGACAGTTCGGAGCTGCAGATCAGAAAATGTCTTCGAATGAAAGCATCTGTGGTTTTTTCGGTGGTGATTAAAGCTCCTTTAGAATAAGAAAGAAATACAAGCAGGAACTGAAAAGAAGAAGGAAACAGAATAACTGCAACAGACAAGAGGCTGGTGGTAGGAAAGGATGAAAAACTGCGGGAGATCTTAGGTTAGGTAAACATTTGCTTCATTTGGATGGAAATTAAACTGTGCATTTTATGCCAAGATGTGCTTACTTTTCGGTTAAAAAAAAGGAAGGAAGGGACTGTGGGATAGCTCAAGGAACTGCTGGGTAGCTCAGAGCCAGAGGTTGTGAGTTTGATTCCCCACAGTGCCTCCTTGACAGGGGCTGGATACAATGATCCATAGAGTCCCTCCCAGCTCTGCAGTTCTAAGATGATGATTAACTGTGCAGATACATAGCACAACTGATGAGTTTTTAAGATGCAAACGTCAGAACAGAGCTGCCAGGCTAAGGGAGGAGAAGTAGGCAGAAAAGGGCTATCAGTACAACTCAGGAGCTCAGCATCTGTCTCAGTAAGGACTCAAAAGAACCAGAAGCAAAAACAAAGACAGAAATATTGTGTGCCTTCAAGACAAACAGATGTTGTTCCTTATAAGCTCCTGTGGATTACATTCCACTTCTTCGGAGACCTGTTCGGAAAACTCAGATTGCAATACCTGTTCAGAAAACTCGGACCAAAATGTCCATCTGAAAGGGGGCAAAATGCTTTTGCCTTTGTTTGTTTACATGTTTGGTTTTTCACTGAGCAGACTAACATAGCGCGACCTATCTGGAAATAAGCAGCAGCTCAACCTTTTCATGCTAAAATTGCCATATCTGGCCAAGAGAGGCACTTCAAACCAGTTTTTACATGGACACTGGCAGAACTGCTTCAAAAAAGCTGCCTGCAGCAGGGAAACATTCTGCTTGATGATGATGATGATGATGATGATGATGATGATATACAGTGGTAGATTTGCTGCTGATGGGTCTAACCTAAGCTACTGTCTGCTTGCACAGCATTTCTCAGAATTAAGTGGGACAGAATTTTTCTGGGCACTTCCATGCTCCTTCCAGTTCCCTACCAAGTGAGATGCTCGGAGGCACAGGCCGCAGATTTTACATATGGGACAACTCCCTCCCCCTTTGTACAATCAGTCATGTGACTGGTAGTGCCCTGGTCTTGCAATCTTATCTGTTCAAGTGAAGTAGCATCAGATGGGTTGACTCAATAAAAGAAGCCACAGCTTTTCATTTGCAAGACCTGTAAATGAAGAGGAACACTTCCATCACCCGTATTCAAATGTGTTAGTGAACAGCCACAGTATTTTTATTCCTTAGGGAAGAGGGAATCACTTCATAGTATTTCAGATAATTCACAAATGTATAGCATAGATTTGCCATCTGAGGGTCCTTATCTGATCCACAGCCATAGGAGAGGAACTCCTGCTTTTATCTCTAAAGAGTGATTTGAATTAAGAGCAGACGTTGGGTCATCCAATTCTAGAGAAAAGAAGCTTCTACTACTGGGCAGCCTCTTTGGCTCCTGGGATGGGAATTCCCTACTCCTATTAATGAAATGTGATCTATGGCACAGCAGCTTTTCTATACTTCCGCAAAAGCAGGGTGTGCCCTTACCACCAGTTAGTGATTGGAGATAAGAGCAGAGATTCCAAGGGCAAAAAAAGGTAAGATTTTCTTGTAGCACTGAAAGAGACAGTCACCTTCTCTCTGCAGAAAAGAGCAGCAGTGATCTCCCTCACTCCTAGGGCAGATCTCCCGGAGATCAGCCCTCTAACACCAACCAGCCTACAGAGAGTGATCCACAAGGCCATCTGAGCCTTCGTTCCTGGCATTGATGGAAGCCAGCAACTCTAACATTTAAACAAAAGCAATTCTAGCACCCAACACCTGATTCTAGCCACCTCAAAGGTGCCAAAAAAATCTGGGCATGCTGCATGGTCCCAGGGTGCCCCCAGAAGAAGGGAATGGTAAACCATTTCTGTATATTCTCTACCTGGAAAAGCCTGGAAAGAGTCGCTATAAGTCAGAATTGCCCTGACGGCATGCAGTTATTATTAGAGAAGTCTCAAGGTGTTTGCCTCTTTGCCTTTCCCAGTTCTCTTCTCTTCTTCTGCTGTCGTACCACACCAAAGCAGCAAAGCAGGATCAGACCTGGCTAAGATCTGGGTGGGAATATAGTACAGAAGGAACATTAACCATCTCCAGGAATTAATAGGAAAGAATCCTGTCTGGATGGCTACTGCCAGTCAGAGCTGACAATACTGGATTAGACAGACAGTTTCTGATGTTCTGCATTGAGTCCCACCCCCAATCCCAGACCTGGATGGCATCATCTTTGGCTGACAGGCCTTCCAGGCCATGATCAGGACCGCACAGCCCTGCTAGAAACCACACTTCTGTTGTGTGTTGCCTGTTAGCAAGAGCAGAAAATCATTTTCAAGGAAAACAACCCAAAGGTCTTGTAATAAGCACAGAATAAAATACAGAGGTGGTTATGTTGGTGTCAATAGGATTCTACTTTTGGGATACACGGCAGGAGATTTAGTTTAGGCTACAAAGAGAATCCGAATGACACAAATTGGCTTTAGCTACCAATTTCATAGGAATTTATGGGAACAATAAAGCAGGTGGAGTCCTCCTTGATAGTTTTAGAGGATTGAAACAAGGGAGTTTCAAGGCAAAAGCCATATAAAACTGACACTGAGAAGCCCCAAGTTCACCAAAAGGCAATGAAAATATGTGCACATCCTGTATGAAATTGCAGGCACTTTGTCGAGGTATTTTTCTTGAAGACATTTATAGAATTTTGTCCGATTACTGGTCACTGCAGGTGATGTTTTGCATAAGCAAATTATCTTCTAAGCTCTCATCCTCTTCCTTTCTTCTCTCTCTCTTTCTCTAGGTCCCCACATGCTGATCTTTCTTTTAACAGCCGTCTTTCACATATTAAAAGATGCCGTTTTATGATGCCAGATAAAATGCTCTCACTGTTGGCCGCATTACTGGACTGCACTATTTTTGACACTTTGCATGGTTATATAGAATGACCGAGGATGCTATCCCTGGGCCTAGGAGTGAAGCATGCCCATAAAGCATAAATATTTCAATGGGGTTTTAGTGGCAAAAAGAGAATGGAACCTATTTACAGAACAACAAATGAGCAAGGTCATGGGAGCCTCCGTTTCAGCATCTTTGCCTCCAGAAGTAATTCAGACTTAATTTTATCTAGGACCCACTTGTTTGTCTTTCTGACAGTCCAGGATATCTGCAAAGCTCTTCTTCAAAACCCCACTTCAAATGAATCCATTTATTTCCCCAATCAGCTTTCATTACGGTCCAGCTTTCACACCCATACATGAAAATACAAGAGTGTGGATGATCTTGGTCTTAGTCTCCAATGACACATACTTGATTATCTTTTCTAGTTCCTTCATTGCTGTCCTTCCACGTCTCAGTCTTCTTCTTATTTCTTGGCTGCAGTCTCCATTTGGATTGATGATTGAACTAAAGTATATAACATATTTAAATATTTCAATTTCTTCATTATCAACATTAAAGTCGTGTAGTTCTGTATATCTGGCAGAGCGCCTTCTCCCACCCAGTTCTGCCAGAGTCACTCGTTCTAGCCAGGCCGGGCGGCTGAGGGGCCCAACGCCGAGGGAGGTCCAGAGGGAAAGGACGAGGAATAGGGCCTTCTCGGCAGTGGCCCCTCGCCTTTGGAACAACTTGCCAGTGGAGATCTGTCTGGCTCCCTCTCTGGGTGTTTTCAAGAATAGACTTAAAACCTGGCTATTTGGGCAGGCTTTCCCTCCTGCCATGTCTTAATTTCTTATACTTTGCCATCTTGGACCTATAATATATGCTTTTGGTTTTATTGTTTTTAAATTTGTAAACCGCCCAGAGTAGACCTTTGGTCTAGATGGGCGGGATAGAAATCCAATAAATAAATAAATAAATAAATAAATAGTCTTGGTTGTTGTTTTCTTAATGTTCAACTGCAATCCTACTTTGGCATTTTCTTCCTTCATTTGTTCATTTTGACTTTCACTAAAAGTCATCCTGGTTATTCTTTAATACCTGTTAGAATATAGAATTGCTAGGCTAGAAGCGTCCTGTACTGTGAAACTTCAGGACCAAAACTGGATACATTATTGTTGTGATATTGTCATGTGAGATGGGGAACGGTTAAGAGGAGGAGCTCAAAGTCTTTTGGATTTTGAAAAGGGGCATGGGAGGAATCTGCCTCAGTGGGTCAGAATCTGGGTAAAACCTGGCTAAGCAGATAATATTATAAGCCAAGGAAAAAGAAAACCCAACCTATTTTTCAATGGCTTTTGTTGTTGTTTAGTCGTTAAGTCGTGTCCGACTCTTCGTGACCCCATGGACCAGAGCACGCCAGGCCCTCCTGTCTTCCACTGCCTCCCGGAGTTTGGTCAAATTCATGCTGGTAGCTTCAGTGACACTGTCCAACCATCTCGTCCTCTGTCGTCCCCTTCTCCTCTTGCCTTCACATTTTCCCAACATCAGGGGCTTTTCCAGGGAGTCTTCCCTTCTCATGAGATGGCCAAAGTATTGGAGCCTCAGCTTCAGGATCTGTCCTTCCAGTGAGCACTCGGGGTTGATTTCTTTCAAAATGGATAGGTTTCTTCTCTTTGCAGTCCAGGGGACTCTCAAGAGTCTCCTCCAGCACCACAATTCAAAAGCATCAATTCTTCGGCGGTCAGTCTTCTTTATGGTCCAGCTCTCACTTCCATACATCACTACTGGAAAAACCATCGCTTTGACTATGCGGACCTTTGTCAGCAAGGTGATGTCTCTGCTTTTTAAGATGCTGTCTAGGTTGGTCATTGCTTTCCTCCCAAGAAGCAGGCGTCTTTTAATTTCATGGCTGCTGTCACCATCTGCAGTGATCATGGAGCCCAAGAAAGTAAAATCTGTCACTGCCTCCATATCTTCCCCTTCTATTTGCCAGGAGGTGACGGGACCAGTGGCCATGATCTTAGTTCGTGACACCATGGCTAGCTGGCTGAATAGCTCAATGAGTTAGGCATCCAGCTGCTGAGCCAGAGGTTTGGAGTTCGATTCCCCACTGTGCCAGCCTGTGTCACCTTGGACAAGGTGCACAGCCCAAGATAACTCCCAGAGGAAGGAAATGGCAAACCACTTCTGAATACTTTATATCTAGAACACCCTGGAAAGTTTCACCATGAGGCAGAACTGACTTGATGCTGTCAGACAGCCAAAATCTCCCTGAGGCTCCAGCTTATGGGGAGGGTTTTTTGGTCCCTCCCCCCCAGGTTCTGTTTTGATGCTGCAGCTGCCATAGCTTAGGCAATACAAAAGCACATGAGAATTTTTCTGCCTGGCTAGCGGCCAAAAAACAGGGTTACCTCCTACGCCTTACTTTACTCCCGGCAGCACTTGGGGCTCAAGTGGCTAAGCTAACAAGGTCTCTCTCCACCTCCCTCCTTGCTTTTCTGGCATGGCCACCTTGAGCAAACACAGCATCCTTACATGCTTAACCACAAGGTCCCAGCACCAGCTGGAGAGAGGTAGAGACTTTAAGGCCAGCTCACACAGGGGGAAAAAAAGCAAACTTTTGCCTCTTCCAGTCTCACTCACCCGGAGATTGGTTTTCCTGCTTGGTGATCTGGAGAAGTCTAGTGGTTTCCTGAGACTCCAGTCAGTCCCCTGGAGGCCTGGCACCTTAGAACATACTTTTCCCGTTGTGCAGGAGGTGGCACTGAGGAGAGCTGTTTTCCTGCTAGTTAGCTATGATTTATCACAACTTCCCGGAGGGGTTGCGGTACTGTATAACTCTAAGCCATTCAACTCCCTGCTCCGACAAAGCACATCTCAGAAAAACGGTTTCTTTCTAACAAGGCCATGTCATTTCCCCCCCGCTTCTCCCTCCCTAAAGCCCTCTTCTGCAGAGCGGGATTTCTATTTTCACAGCAAACTAACCTCAAGGAAGCCAAGTCTGAAGTCAGTCAAACGAAACCATGAAAGGCGAGGCTACTGGGATTTTTTCCCCCCCTCTTCTCCTTCCTAAGGATTCATATGTCATGAGGGTCTGTGCTACTGAGTGGGAAAAATGGTGTCTAAGATTCATTATAGCTCTGGAAAGTGCATGGAAAAGGCCTGGCATTCGAACAATTTTTATATGCTTCTTCAAACACGCATACAAAAGGGATCATCTTAAAAAACAGTAACCCCCCCCCCCCCTTATGTTCCTTGCAGTATTTTTCTTCTTCTTCTGAAACCTTTTCATGGAATGGGAGACACCGTTAGAGATGGGGATTTTCCAGCGATGTAAAGGAGAGACTAAAACACTTGTGGGCAGCTACTGCATTGTAGTAGCTCAGTTAAGTAGGGCCTGATTTGAATGTTGTCTTTGTTATATATTCACTGGTTAGATTTACAATGCAAGGCTGTGTATGTCCATTCACAGGCAAGCGTGTATATGCAGAAAGTTTCTTTTTTGGATGACAACTCCCACCATCACCATCCATGTCATTGATGATGATTGTTGTTGTTATTAGGATTATTTCTAAAAGTAATGGCCTAACTCCAATTGTTTCTCCCAGTTAGAATAGACTTATTGAATCAGTTGATGAAAGGTTGATCTACAGTTACCTAAACCCCATTGATTCAACGGGTCTACTTTAACAGGGACTAAGCAATTGGAATTAGCCTACTCTTTCTGTAATTATTGTTGCTGGCATTACAATTTAAGCTGTGTCATAAGTATAGGTGTTGCTTTTATTGATGTTAATGAACAGAAGACTAACACTTGCTTTGTTTGAAATGGGATAGTCAGCCCTAAAGTGTTGGGGGGGGGGCTCTGTTCATTCCTTGTGGTCAGACCCTTCAATCATGCCCCATAGTCCTATTATGAAGTCATCACTGTAAGATAGGAAAGGAAGAATAAATGTAAGCAATATCATTAAATAATTCATCCTGATCCACAGTAGAAATCATAGACTTGTGCATGCAAGAGATGATAGATCTCCATAGAAGAAGTGAGCTTGGGCACATGAAAGCTTATGAAACATGAAAACTAGTGTGTCTGTTGTCACCCTATAGGTGATATTAATTGCATTAGACTTTAGGGTCTGTTCAGGTGTTAGGAATCCATGCGTATTCACCTTGGATAGAGTGGAGTATTTTGGCCATGTCTGTTTCTTTGCTGGTTTCATCTCCTTCCTACATGTGAAACCTGATGAGTCTAAAGATCAGATTCTTCACCACCCATGGATATTCTCCATGTGAGCTGGGACCCTGATTTCCCAAGGTCTTGACCCATGGGAAAAGCACTCATAAAGAGCAGACTTCTCCCTCTTCCGACTCATTGCCCTTTCCACATCTATGGAGGCAACAAAATCAGAAATAGAAACGGGGTGGCTGGTGTTCATTCTCATACACATGGGAAGCATACAGTTTTCAGATGCCCAAGTAAGGCTACAATAACAGGTTTAGATAAACCTAGAGAGTTGAAATCAATTAATACCATCCACCTCCTCCTTCCACACAGTCATTTCTTTGCAGGACCACATAGACAGAGCTTGGAAGAATGAGACAAAATTAAAAAGCTTTTCAAGTGCCACAAAGCCTCAATTAGAAAACATTCTGAAATACCCAGGACTGCATGACTGAGCATTCAGCGTGAAGTTTCAAAACATTCTCAGTCACTAAAGGGGGAGAAATACTGTAAATCCCTTATGATTTACAATACTTAGGAATCTGACCTCCAATTTTCAGTCTCATAATTCTAGTAAATGTTATTAGCGCATTTTAAAATCTAGTCAATTGATGATACATGTGCCTTCGGCATGAGCAATAAATAAAAATCCTAAGAATGCAAGAACGGTTATTTATATCTACCAAGTTTACCAATTAATTTTACATTTAGCATAAATATCGGGTGGAGGAGGGAATTAGTTGTATAGCCAGGTTTGCTCCCAGAAATGATTTATGAACCCTAAAATTCTTTGTAAAATCTATACAGTTTTCTGTTTATTTTATTAATAAGGAAGTGACACATAGTTCTATTAATTTGGTATTCCTCTTTATTTATTAATTGCCTCCTGAAGTGATGTTTAAGCACTAAGCAAATTGCAAATGAGACAGTTTGTCTGAAACCATAAATTCTGCACATGGAGGCAGAGGAGGTATACATGACAGCAGGCATGGAGAAGCCGTCAGCACCACCAGACAGAGCAGTCGCCCGTAGACATCTTAACATTTCAAAGCCTATCTTAGCACATTCAAAATAGTGAGTGGCAACAGTGAGATATTTGTGGGAATAAGAGAAAGCAAGAGTGGTAGTCCAACAGCATCTGGCAGGCTGCGTTTTGCCCACCACTGTTGTAAGGACACTGCCTTTCTGTGGTTGACCAGTTCCCCTTTAGATGAATAACGTGTGGAATAGTGGGGTCCATCCTGGGAGAAAGTGTTCATATAGTTCACAGATCTTCCTATAAGTAGTACAGAAAATGTTGGGAAAGTGATTGTGACAGGATCTAGAAGACAAGACCAGTCCTACCATTAAACACAGAGGAAGTCCTGCCTCAAGCAGCAGACTGAAGACTTAAACAGATTTTATTGCATCTAGTGCTGAAAACACAGTTAGAGAAGAGTGACCTGCCCTGACCCCTCCATCGTAGCTTTCTTCATGTGAACAGGGACTACTCTGAAGAGAAGACTCTATCTATAGATTCTTCTCTGTCTATAGGCTCTACACATGAGCAAGAAACCAGGAAAAGTTGGGTTCATGTCCACATGCAGAACCTACATGAGAGCAGGAACCTCTCTTTTTCAGATTTATCTCAGCTGGCATGAAAAAAGTGGCAAAGGTGGAGGGTCAGGCTAGGACCTCCCCTCAAATTATGTTCACAATACTCAATGTAAGAAAGCCTGAGGAGGGCTTCAGCATGTCAAGAATGGGAACAAGATGTTTGTTTGTTTGTTTGTTTGTTGTTGTTGTTGTTACCAAGAGGAAAAGGAAGAAATGGTCATTGGATTTTTCTGCTTTTGGTGCCAGAATAACTTTGGGCACTACACACTTTGACTATGTCTGTGGGAAGGTGATCCATTTTTGACAGCAGCACATCTTGCATCAGAATAGGAATGTGCCGTTGTTTGTTTGTTGTCATTTTGGACTCCAGCTCCCAGAATTTTCCAAGAATTCTCCAGGAAGAATTCTGGGAGTAAAAGGTCACAGACCCACTCCTACAGACACCTTTGTTCCAATCACCTGCAAGATAGCTCTCCTAGACTTTCATTTACAGGAAGCTGCCGCAATGCTTCCTGGGTATGGTAGTTCTTTGGGAGGCACCTTCTCTAGTGCCTAAAGGGCAGTGAGATAACAAACCCAGGAAGTATTGTTGCAGCTTCCTCCCAGGAAGCATTGCAACAGGAAATGAAGTCTTAGAAAGCCTAGCATAGCTGAACCTGGCTCCATGGAGCCTTGGGGGAGTGAAATGAAAGGCACATCTCTACTTATGAGTAGATGCTTCCCCCCTTCCACTTGTGTAGATTAATGTTATATCTGTATTCAATAGTTGAGGTGATAGAAACTGCTCCAGCATTGTAGAAGGGAAGGCCAACTTATCATTCATAATAGCTTTGCTAAAATCATTAAGAAAAAAGAATTTAACAAATAGTTTACAAGTTATTTTTGTATGCAATAAACAACTTTTTCTACCTGCTTTCAAAAGTTGCTTTTACAATGAACTTCAAAGCATTTTAGAAGGTTTTCCACAGAGATTCTTCAAGTTTTATGCCATTCTGTTATAAGTTGCAAAGGAAGAACTATTTTGTTTCATCCGTATGCACTTTTCAAAAGATTTTTAAGGGACTCTATCAGAATTGGCCACTCGGGGGCACCAGAGAGTAATTTTCTGTATTTCTTCTGGCATGCTGGTAAGGAAAACACAAAGTGTTACTAATGCACATTGCATTCCTTTGGAGCAATGATAACAAGAACGATCATCTGACTACCTCAATGTAATGAATAATGCAATGAGTTCATTTTGAAAAGGAAGATTTCCAAGTTTGTGATGATGTAGAGAAAGAACTGCAATCCTGTAAGCCTCTGCCCTAACTATGGGCAGCTCTCTATAGTTTCAGATAAGATTATTTTCCAGCAATGTCTAAAGACACTGAGGACTGGACTTTGGACATTTCTGCTTCCAAAGCACATCCACCTACTGAGTGACACCATCCTCTTTGCTAGAATTTTCCGAGTAAAGTCACAATGTTTTATGAATGTTTTAGATACACAAAGAGCAGCAGTGGCCAGGATCCGGACCACAGAGCAAGCAGGGGGTGTTTAACCCCCTTCCCGTAACTGTACTCACAGAAATCCCCCAGTGGCTAATTAGAAGCTTCTTTCTCAATTCAAATCACAGCAAGGAAGAGGGAATTTCACTGGAGGCAATGAGCTTGCCTCCCATCGCTGCTTGCTGGTCAGTCCATTTTTCAACACCTGGATGAGGGAAATGGCCCAAAACAAACAAACTTTGGTAAACAGAATAACTCAAAAACAGCACCGACTGGATTAGATTCCCCAGAACAACAGGCTTTGTTCACTAGAAACCTGGAAGCCATTCTTGCCTTGAAAAGATCTACAGGTGTCATAGACATCACCTACTGGTGCAAATGAAGATTTGAGGGCAGAGGTGGATGTGAAGGATTTATTACTGACTGCCAAAATGAAAGTGTCTACTGGGCTTCCTTAGAGAAGAAACTTTCTGATAGATGAACAACACGTCTGCATTATCTGATTAATCTTTACCTGTGGCACAGCTGAATAACAATAACAGTAAACCCCCCCCCCCCCCCCTGCATTTTCCTTTTCTCAGAAATGTGAATCTCTATCTCTAAATAATGTGTGATGCTCATGTTTTGGTTCCAGGTCTGGGTTGCCGCTTGTTACTACCCTCCTCTCCCCCTTACTATTCAATGAATACCAATGTGAGATTTGGTCCTACCATTTGCCAAAGTGAGTCAACTGCCTCAAGGTGGCATCTTGGGAGGCAATGGTGGCAGATCCTAGAGCCTGGGAAAGTTTGTTTTGTTTGTTTTGGACTATGGCATGGTAGAGAGTGCTATCCTGTTGTTTGTATTGAAGTTAGATTGAAGCGTTAATGACGTTTGGAATAAAGAGGGTACCATCTTTCTCTCTGCCTCAGGCAAATAATGTCTTAGTCCAGTTTTGCTATATAATTACTTCCTTTGCCCTTTTTATCACTCATGTCTGGAACAGCTGTCCTGTGCCCCCTTGTAATAAGGAGAAACACAAAGACTCTTCTCTGCTCAGCGACAAAGAAAAAAAAATCTATTTAACTGATATTTATTTACTTACTCAATTTTAAAATGGCACCCTCTGATTATCAGGCCTTTGTGGTGATGTATAATGATTTAAACTCCTCATAAAGCAAAGAAACAGAAGAAATGTGGAAGAAAAAACCTGCACAATAAAATCTGAGCGCAGCATAAACATTAAATTTAAGAACTGACAGAATATTATGCAGTATTAAAAGCCCAATTGTGGGTGATCACGGAACAAAAGAAGGCTAATTGCCTTAGAGAGAGAACAAAGGAGTTGACAAGGAAAGTCCGAGCCAGCGGAGCCAACTGACAATGCCCTGAGGGCTCTTTTATTGACTTAGCATGATTACATAGTATGTTATGAGAGAAACAGATAGGATACTAGTTACCTAATCATAACTAGGATTGGCTAAAATAACCCTTTGATCTTACAGGGGGCTACCCCACCCGCTGGCAGCTGCCGCATCCTGCCAGGAGTGTATGCACGTCACTGAAGCCGAATGCAGCTACAGCCTTTAAGCAGAAGTTTCCCACACCCAATGGCACTAAATAGTCCTTTTTCCAAACTAAGGAAGGAGACAAACTTTGGGAGTGAGTTTCACAGTTGGAGTGCTGCTACCAAAGAGGGTCTGTCTCAATCAACTTAGACTCTCCAGAGGACAGGAACAGAGCTTGGAGGTAACTAGTTACAAGTGACAGTTACTTTGGGGGTAATGAAGATATAACTAAGTTTCATATCAAAAGCAATATGGCAGATAGCTACAACGTACTTTTCCTTAAAGAGTCATGTTTCCTAGTTCCTTTCAAAAGTTACATTTTAAGGACATTTTAAGGCATTTTTGGAGCCATTTTGAGAAAGTTTTTTTTCCCTGTTTTAGGCGATCTTCTTACCAGCCCCGTTTCACATGACTGTAGGATTCTGGGTGCTGTAGTCAAAAAACCCAATGATTTGCATCTGTTGTTTGGGTCCCTCCTGGAAGGTCAAGTGGAAATGAAAGCCAAGAGTGTCTTTGTCCAGTTTTGTCTGGAGTGCCAACTTCACCTTTTGTGGGGAACCGAAGGGTTGACCACAACGATTCATGCCTTAATCTCCACTCAATTAGATTAGGAGTGACCGCCTCACATATTAAGAAAGATGGAAGACAAAATGGAATCCAGAGGAGTCCCCAACAGCCAAAGGACTAGGCAAACACCCCCCTGCACCCCTTCTGGGAATGCTCAGCCAAGTAGGACTAGAACCACTATAGAACACTGTAGGAAAAAAGTCCAAAAATCACATTTACAGCGACTATGATGACATTCTACGCAGAATGCTCTTAATATATTAGCTGCCTAAGTCTAGCAGCATGCAACTGAGGGGGGGGGAGTGGGAGAAGGAGAGGGGGGAAAGTAAATGTCTAAAACTTAAACAGGCTGTTAACCATAGGATCTTTTGGAGGTCATTAATTCATAGGACACCATAACTAGAAATGACATGACAGCACAAAACAAAAACAATCCTTTACAGGTGTGTGCACACGCCCCACTTGCATTCAGTTCTTAATAATGCGCTGGATCATGACTGGCCACAAGCACATGCAGTTTCCTGACAGGATCTGTGAGCGTTTATACTTTCCAACTTCCCAATAAAGTTACATCTCTCAAAGGAAAACTGATGTAGAAAATGGCAAACCAGTCTCAAAGGAAGATCGTCATGCAATAAGCTATTAATCCTTCCAGGTAATGGGCTAGTCTCAGAATATTGAGGCAGAAGCATTATACCCAAGGGAGGTTCAGCATGTACTGCAAGCGATGAGCCACACATGTTCCATTCTGGGTTTTGGGACAGGTAGGCGTAATAAAGGAGTCAAACTCTAACAGGAAGCACTAATAAACCAGGGACAAACTTTCATAAGCTAGAATTCTCTGAGGATTTTCCTTTGATAATACACACTTTGTCTTGGGGAAATAAACCACAGCATGTGCTTGTTTTCTGCCTAGCCTTGCTTATTTGAAAAGAAAAGGAGAATCATAGCAGTCATTTCTGTTTTTTCACCATCCCTCTGATCACTTGAACCCCACGAGACCCTCATCCGTAGAAGTGATTCATTCGAGGCACACACAGCAGGGGAAACAATAAGACCACCCAGTCAGATGTGAGTCCCTTGTGGAATGGGAGCTCAGGAATTGGTGGCATGACTAAAGACAATCTTGCCATCTCCCTATGGATAGGAGCTGATCCTAATCACTGCAGTTGTGAAGATTTGATTGCTCTTTATGCCCTGATCACAGAAAATATAAAATTCCTTAAATAACAGGGTTTTTTTTTTTCCAGGCATGTGTACACATCTGCCTTTCTTGAGTTATTTCCTTGCAAACTTTGGGAAGCTTGTTGAAATTGTTATTGAGAAGTATGTTGGTTGTCTGGATAGCTAATTTTTGTATCCATATTTGCATATTTTCTTCATCTAGAACCGTGGTTCCTAACCTTGGGGGCCGATATGTTTTTGGACTACAGCTCTCAGAAATCCTGGCCAGCACAATTAGTGGTGAAAACCTCTGGAAGTTTTAGTCCAAGAACATCTGGGGACCCAAGGTTGGGAGCCACTGACCTAGGAGATGAAGTGCAGACAAAACAAAGTAGTTCTTTATACAGCATGAAGTATGGAATGTGCCACCACAAACGCTCAGGAGGACCATTAATGTAGATGGTTTTCAAAGGGAATATGGACAAAATTTATGAAGGTTAAATAAGGATGACTATATGCCACCTTCAGAGGTAGTATTTTTCTGAAAACTATTTGCCTGGAGAATAAAAATGGGAGGGGGCTATTGGTCTCATGTTCTTCTTGTGACTTCCAAAAAATTATTTGATTGGCCACTGTGAGTAACAGTGTTTTTGACTCGCTAGGGTTCTGATTTGATCCAGCAGCTCCTGACCTCCCAGCTTCTTGGTAACTGAACATGGGGAAGATTCATAGATCCATAGTAAGCATGTGCTTTGCACACAGGAGCCCTCAAAATCATTTGTGGCACCTTCAGTTAAAGGGTCAGGGCACACATAATAGGAATGACCTAGCATGAGACCTGGGAGTATACTATAGACACTAAGTAGACTGATGATTTGACACAATGAAAAGTAACTTTTTGTGTTCAGGTAAGTGGGCATCTGCTAAGACAGAAACCAGGTGCTCTAAAGTCATGACCTTGCCTTGTCCTACTTTTGACAGTGTTGACAGGAGCATACATGTAGGAACACAAGCGAAGGTGGTCTTAAGACCATCAGAAAAGCTGTCCTGGATCAGAACAAAGACAAATCTAGTTCAGTGTTGTTCCTGCAGTGGCCAACCAATCAGATACCTCTGATACCAAAGACATTGGCTGAAATCAAGTAGCCAAATTGCAACTAGAGCAGGCCCATTGTATCAGTGGGGATTTGGTGAGTAAGTCAACTCTTTTGAAAGTTCAGTTGATTCAGCAGGCCTAATGCAGCTGCACCCCACTCATTTAAGCTATTGGCTGAAATCTTGTTGCTTACTGTAGTAAGTTGCACTAGAGTAGGCCTATTGAATCAGTAGGGGTTTGGTACTGTGCTAAAGTAAGACACAACTAGAGCAGGTCCATTTGAATCAATGGGACCTATGGAAGAGTTGAGTCACCCCATGATAATAGTGTGAGTCTTCTTGACACCTGGATAGGGTTTGAGTTGTGGTACAATATAGTGTTACAGTATATCATTCAGATACCCAGATCTTAGATCATTTAGGGCTTAGTCCTTTCAATTGATCCCAGAAACAAATCACTAATCAATGGATATGAAACAATGTTAGAGCCAAAGAGGGGGGTTCATGGTCTCAATAGAGGGTCTCATCCTTTCACCATAAGCTTCCTGCAATCTGGACTTTATGTTCTGTTCAATGAATAGAGTTGACAGGACTCAAGTGCTGGCTGATATAGCTGAGAACTCTAGTGTTTTTCTGAGTTTTCAGCCAAAGAAACAAATCTCAGGGTGAGCAATGCTAGAGGAGGTGAGAATCTGGGTTTTACATGTCAAGTGGTTTTTAAGCCCAGGCACCCAGCTCCATATATTGCTGGCTGGCACTAGAGTTCACTGGCTCAACACAAAGGTATTTTGTGGAGGTTGTGCTTGAGCAGCGTCATTACAACAAAAAGCCAGGAGTGAGGGGCTAGGGCTAGGGTGGGGCTGAGGAAAGAGGTGATGGATGAAGATACTTGAACTTTCCATGCCATTTGGAGCAAGGTGGGGAATGGACTGTTGTGTGTCCCTTCCTAGAATTAGGTGCCTCTTCCCAACACCTGTCTGCCTTGCCTCTGTGACATCACAAGGACCTACCCCCTAGTGTCAGGTTTTGGCCCTGAAATATTGCGGAATGGAATGCTGCTGACCTGACACCTCTAGCAGTGAGCTCAGCTTAACGTATGGCAGTGGTGTTGTGTATGAATGGAACTTACCAAGCATTCTTTAGGGGCAGTACTCTGATCTGCATCTTCTTGGACCATAAAGCTCAGCTGGATAGTGACTGAAGAGCTGACATAAGTACACCTATTGAATATACTGGAATCTGTGCAGATTTTGACGTACACATCTGGAACTTTTGCCTCAAATCCCAAATCGTAGATCACAGCAGATTTTCTAACATTCCTACCTGAATCAAATCATTACATTTATGTCTTACCATTATTTCTTGGGCTTTCATTAACCTGAAATTTTGGCCCTGTAATATTGCTGGGCAGGTTTAATGAAACTGACAGCCATCCTTGGCATTGCCCATTTTTGTTTTTTAACACAGAGGATTCAGCAGCATCAGACATTGTGAAATATGTGCTGTTTCCCTAATGTGTTTTCTCCCTATTTTTATGAAGCCCTGAATCTATGTGCAAGAGGAGCAATTTATTAAATGTCATGGATGGGTCATCTGACCAGTAGTTTGAGCAAGAAATTCATATCCCATGATTCTGAAGGCTGAAAGGTTAATACATAACAGATGCTGCTTTGAAGGAAACCATTACAGGGAATGCTTTTCAATCAATGGGATGCTATTATGAGCAATAGAGCCAATTTCTTCTAATCAATGAACCTTTATTACTACATTTACTAAGAGAAAGGCCTTATGCAGTTCATATAAAACAGTCTTCTGGCAATGGCCCCTCATTCCCAAAAGAGTGCTACTCGTTATCACACTCCCCGCATATCAATGTCGCAGGTGATAGTTTGTGTTCTTGTAAGCAAACTCCTATTTTAATTATAAATTTGGAGTCAAGAAATGAGAGAATCATAGAGGTGGCAGGACAAGATTTACTCTTATTTTTCTGTTCTAAAAAAACAGGATAAACAGCCCAAAGTCCATATTAGGATGGTCCTTCTGTTACACCAGATAAAAAAGGGGGAAGGTGGGACGAGCACATGATTCAACTTTTCTGGGTAGCAAGAACCCCTCATCAGGCCTGGTGTTAAAATTATGCAGGGGAGGGAGAAGGAAGGAAGAAACAATAGATATTCAAACGTAGCTTCCTTAGATGATGTACCATTAGGGGTTTTGGGAGACCACGGTTCAATCCCCATTTGAACATGAAGGATACTGAATGACTTTAGGCCAGGTGCACTCATTCTCAGCCTAATCTACCTCACAGGTTTGTGATATGGATGTAGTTGGGTGAGGAGAAGTATGTGCTTGAGCTTGTTGGTGGAATATAATAGAGATGTTCGCAAGGTATCATAGAGCACCTGGTCAGTTAGCTCCAGCAAATTCAGTGATTCTTCTTGCATGCACGTAAACATCAACTAGGTCAGTGGTTCCCAGTCTTGGGTCCCAGATATTCTTGGACTAAAATTCCCAGAAGCCTTCACCACTAGTTGTGCTGGCCAGGATTTCTGGGAGTTGTAGTCCAAGAACATATGGGGACCCAAGGTTGGGAACCACTGAACTAAACCAAAGAGTTTAACATGCAAGATAATGTTGAACTTCTCCCACACTGCCCCTTCTGTGAACATCCTCTGCCCTCCACATGAGCATTTCTGGTAGAAATGCTGCCACTGTGTCTTTATTACATTCCTCTCAAGCAACGACGCGGTCATCTTTAGCTATTCAGTTCCCAGCTGTTCTGGGGAAAATGTTTTGGATTCCGAGTTGTTATTTATTTATTTTGACGTTTCAAAAAACACAAACTGGCATAAAAAATTCTTGTGGCAATTGCAAACTCGTTTTGATTCTGTGCATATGACAGAAACACATGGTCGTAACAATGGAGAAATGCCAGAGCTCAAAGAGTTTTAATACTGAAATAATACTAAAAACAGCTTGTCATTTGTATGACTTTAAATCGCATGTTGGGAAACAGATGGCCAGCTCTTAGGCGGTAAATTCAGCTACTGGTAATCTTATGGGGGGACCAGGGAGGAAATCAGTTTCTGATAATAAACTTGTAAATGCTTTATATTTTAAGAGTTTTAGAAATTATCTATTTCCAAGTTGATCATCCAAACTTGATAGGTAGAGGGGGGAAAGGAAAATGTAATCTTTCCACTCATTTTACTTGTGTGAAATGGTCACTGGAATTTTAAAAAGTCTGTAAACTTTCTTTTTTGGATTGTGCCAGGACTGGATGTGGTGGTGGTGGTTTTCAGACATTAAAGAGTTCCTTCCCCTGTTCTGCAGATCCCAAACACTTTCCAAGGAGGAAAGGGAAACCTGGGGACCCCCAGAACCAGAGGAGGCAGGATAGGAAGTTTTTAGTTCCCGAAACTGTTGTGACATGGCTGCAGCTGATGATGTCATCACAGCTGCATAATGTAACTTATGCAGCAGAATTCTGGCCATTCATGTGTTTCTGTGTGAGTAATGAATAAAAGAAAAGCAAATATTTAGAATGCCTACAGTTTGGAAGTTGTCTTTTAGACTATAAATCCCCAAATTCCTCAACAAGTGTGATGGAGGAGTTGTAGACCAACAGAGTAAATTTTCCAAGTTCTGTGCATGTATGCCAGTGGTTCCCTAACTGCGTGCCGTGGCACCCCAAGGGCGCTGCCAAACTTTGTCTGGGGCACCATGGAATCCACAGAAGTACTACTCAGGCCAGGCTTCACCCCTCCCTCTCTCCCCCCTCACCCAAAGTATCATATTGGGGAGCTGAATAGGAAGCCATGAGTCAAAAAAGTTTGGGAACCATGGAGGCATGTCCACACTCAGATTCTAGCTGCTATTTTACTCATGTTTTACAACAGCCCTATAGAGGTGACTCTAGCAGACATGTCTCATCCTGTTTCGTTTGTTTCTCTAGTTTTCAGCCCTCTTGGTGATGTCTGTCTAAACTTGATGAGAACATTTAATTTTGCAATGAATCTGGCAGTTCTGCAAATATCAGGTGACCCTGACTGATGGCAGATCACCCTGTTCTTGATTTAGCAAGCTGCCCTCTGATTCTGCCATCTAGCATGAAGCTTAAGACATGGGAGAACAGATGAGCCACAGATTCTCCGCTGACACATTATTGCCAGGCTATTTAAGATAACGGATGCAGTGATCGGTGTTGTTCTGAACAATGGGTTTTGAGGAGGAGATCTTTCTTTCTTTTTTTAAAAAAAAACTATTTTAAAGTGGAGATTAAATTCAGATCTAGTGGGAACATCTGAACCCTTTGAAATAAAACAGAAGGCACAGAAAAGCACAAACAGGACCTTAAAGCTCATATTTTTCTACCATCTGGAAAATGCAAGGCTTTATATTTGGGTTCTGCAGATCTGTTTCTTTCACTTCCTTGAACATCATTTTCAGTTTGATTATTAGATCTGATACCAAATAAAGAAAACAGACTTTTTTGTCAAGCAAATGGATACAATATGACAGTCATACTTCAATATTACAGCCATATTATTGATCTGTTTTCCTCTAAAATGGTTGGGACCCAATGGGTCTTGTCTGCTGATCCCATTTAGGATTAGAGCTTCTATCCAGTGATCTGTTGATGAAAAACTGCCCGGCTTTTCAGTTACTTTTGAAAAAACAAAAGTCATGCTTCTTGGTTAGTTGTGCCTGAAGTCCTCTAAACACGACTTACTCTATCCAAAGTCTTCTCATTCATTAATAATGCCAAAGCTGGGTCTACAGAATGTTCTTTCCTGTTAGGATTATTTGTATTATTTGTATTGTACAGAGTACAGTAGCCTAGTGCTGAGTTTCTGACTGTGGTAAAGAAATAGTTACCCTAGGCAAAACAAAACAACAACAAACAAAACAACAACTTAGTGGCTGAAACAAATGCTGTTGCTTATGTGACTCCATAAGGATGACTGTGGAAGCATTTCGCCACCATTCCTAGGCCCACCTTTGCCCTTGTATGATTTTTCTCCATTTGGATTTTGGCCACTATTTATTAACTTAGCAAATCGATTTATGGATAGTTCAGGAGTATATCCTGAAGCTGAGGCTCCAATACTTTGGCCATCTCGTGAGAAGAGAAGACTCCCTGGAAAAGACCCTGATGTTGGGAAAGTGTGAAGGCAAGAGGAGAAGGGGACGACAGAGGACGAGATGGTTGGACAGTGTCATCGAAGCGACCAACATGAATTTGACTCAACTCCGGGAGGCAGTGGAAGACAGGAGGGCCTGGCGTGCTCTGGTCCATGGGGTCACGAAGAGTCGGACACAACTTAACGACTAAACAACAACAACAGGAGTATATCGATCCCAGAGTTGGTCTGATATGCTCCTCATGGGGGGTTCTTTGCATGTAGGTCTGCTGGTAGACACATTTCTCTAATAGAGGAGGAGAAAGTCACCTCAGAGAAAGAAGGAAGGAAGCCTAAGAATATGCATCACTATGTAGATCTAGAAGAGGCAAGAAAACAAAACCCCTGTGCTATTTTATCTGTTTATTTCCTCCTTCCTTACTGGTGCAGATCACATGCCACATGTGTTGGTTCTCTATACCAGGCATTATCAACGGGGGCCTGGCACATTTGATAGGGGGCCACAGACTGTAAAAAATTCTTCACACACCACCTTATAAGGTTCGTTATGTGACTTATATAATCCTGATATCGCTTATATTTCATTCATATTGTGTTTATAGGCGTGGCCAAAAAAAAGAGTTGAGAATGGTGCTCAGTCTATACCAAAAATATAACCTAGAATTTTAGAGCTAGAGGTGGAGATATCAGCTGAATTTGCTGCTGTATCTTATTTTGAAACTGGTAATGGCTGATTCAGAAAACACACACAGTTTTACTCCCCAGCAAAGAGAAACAGCTGGGCAGTCCAAGAAGGACAGCTGAGAGGCTGCCATTATTATCTCTGAGCATCTGCTGCCTCACTGTGTCTACTGGTAGCGCCAACATTTGTTTTGTCAAGGTACTACATATTCACCTGCCTAGTTGTCAAAAGGCATAGAGATTGGGGAGCTGAAGCCAGCGGCCAGTAAGCCAAGGGAACCGTGAAGCATGAGCATGGCAACAAGCCGCTAAATGGGGGAACTCTCTCTTTAGGAGGAGAAGAGGAGAATGTTGCCATAGCAGCATCCGCACTGCTCCTGAAGGTGTCTGTTGATTGACTATGTTCTTTTTCACAAAATACCCCAAGTTAATTATTTCACATCTTAGAACTGTACAGTTCGAAGGCAGCCCAAAGTCATCTAGTCCTGCCCACCATCACCTCAGACTCCAACAGAAGGGAGTCCACCACCTTCATGGGTAGTCCATTCTACTTTTGAAAGAAATTACTGCCCTAAAATTCTTCTTAGTAGGAATCTCCTTTCTTGCAATTTGAGTCCAACCCCCTGGAACAGGAGAAAAACAGCTTTCTCCCTTTTCCACGTCATGCCCTTTCAGATATCTGAAAAAGCTTTCACATTACCTCTTAGTTCTTCTCTAAGAGGGACATGCCTGACCCCATCAACTGTTTTTCATAATGCTTCATTTCCAGTCCTGAAACCACCTTGGTTGCCCTCCATTTTGGACACATTTCACCTTCTTGGTATCCTTCATGAACTGTGGTGCCTCAAACTGGAGATGGTACTCCAGGTAAAGTCTGATCGAAGAAGGATAGGGTGGTACTGTGACTTCCCTTCCTCTAGAGAATATACTTTTCTTGATGTAGCCTAGAATTCTATTAGCTTTTTCAGGCTGTTTTTTTAACAGCAGATAAACAGGGAATTAGACTTTGGTGATAAAGATACAGTACATATGAAATTGAGGAAAATGTGACAAAATGTGGAGTGAGGGGTAACATAGAACAACCTATATTAAAGCATGGGGTGAAGCTGCTCTTACAAGACTGGAGTCTTGAAAGAGGGCAAAGAAAGTATTAAATAAAATAAATAAATAAATAAATACAATGTGAACCTCAGCATTCACATTTACTTTTCCACCAGCTGCCCCAGTTACCGCATTCCCAGTTGTAGAGCAGTTTTCTCCAAAGCTTTGGAAAGGGGGATTATAACTGGTTATCCAAGATAGGATCCAAGACATCACATCCGGCAGGATCAGGCAAAAGCCAAGGAAGATCTAATGTAATCTATTGTACATGTATACAAATCTAATGTATAGGATGGGGATAGAAAATTAGTTCAATTAAAAGTGGTATGGGGGGCCAGAGGGAAAGGTGTAAGAATTAAATTGTGATGCTTCATCCTCTCAAGAAATAAAAAGAAATAAAATAAAAGCTATATAAAGCAGGTGGATGTTTTATTTGGATTTATTTATGACCACAGGATACCAAGTTTTGTTTACTGAACAGCGTTTGACACTTGATCTAGTAAGAGATTTCAAAAACTGAATCCATACCTTAGCAAAGAAAAGCAAATACTGAGGATGCAGTATCACTATGAAAAGAAACCAGTTTTACTCTATCTCCATCAGAATATATGGACTTCACTCTTACAAGATAGGAAAAACAAATCAGGAATGTATTATAGATAACTTTTTTCCTTACTGTAAGTATAGATTACTCTTGAATATCCTTAGTTTTTGGTGCAACCGACATTTGTGTCTTGCATGTGAGTTATATTGAAATTTCCTGTGGCTATACAGGATAACAGGGAATATACGAAATCATCAGTCATGCTTAAGACAGGGATGACAGGCCAAGAGAGAAATTGTCAGAAAAATAATCTGTGCTTCAGAAGCAACGGGAAACTTCTCCAGAGTTCATCTTTTCAAAAAAGAAGATTAATGCAACCATCTCTTTGCAAAGTAATTTATCTGTATAAAACTTATTAGTATAATGAATTACCTCCTGAAAGAAACACTGCTTATGGAACTCAGACGCATATCACTGGTTAACTAGAGTTTTCCCATTCATTCTGATGGAAGACCTGTGGGACTGTGTTAGCAGCGTGGCAGCTTGCGTGGAATTCCTCAAAGGAATGGCTGTCGAGTTGGAACGGCCAGCTGTTGTGACCAAGGTTGCCATGTAGCAACCCAGAGATTCTGTCTGTCCCTTTAAAGGCTACCAATGGAGACGGTGCAGCTACAGTTCACTAGGATTGTTGTGATTTTCAGATTATTTTCTGGACTACAAATACCACAGTCCTCCATTCTGGGGAGTTTGACCTACCTTACAGACACCTAAATGTGATGCACCTGGGAGAAAGGCCTAAACTGGAAGGATTTGAGGCTGAGCTACGCCTAGCTGTGTCCAAGCTTCCTGGGCAGAGCTAGGCCTAGCTCAGCCTCAGAGCATTTCAGTTTAGGCCTTTCTCCCAGGTGCATCACATTTAGGTATTAGTCAGGTTGATAGAGTTCCCAAGATAGAGAATTATGGTATTTGTAATTCAGAAAATCTGAAAGCACCCCTACATTTGCCCCAATATGCTTTCTCTGTTCCTCTAGAGATTTTGTCAACTGGAGTGACTGCACAGAAGGGGTAGACCAGGAGTATCTTCTCATTGCAGTGGGAAAAGACAAGGAGGGGTGAGTTTGTTGTTGTCTGAGGAGGCTGCTTGATATAAGGAACTCTCTTTGAGATCGTTTTCCTTGCCGTTTCATTTCTGGGTCCAGTTTCCTTTTCCTGCCTGGTGCTATGCGCTGTGGCACATGGCTTCTCTTGGGAGGGACGTCGGCTGTTTGAGTTGGATCACTGAGCTTGCTGAGAGGAGGTGGGAACAAGTAACAAGCTCGATAAGTAGCTTGCAGGGATGTATAGCCCTTCCATATGTCACTTTTCTTGTTCTTCCACTTGATAATGAGAAAACACACCATTTTTCTGCTCACCATCAAGAGGACGAGATATTTTCTGACGGTCCCGATTAGAGCTTTTGTACTGGCAAGAACAAAGTGCGAACAACACCAATAAATGCAAATTGCACAAAACTACAAGAGCTGCTGCCTTGTTACAGGAATAAAAATAAATAAATGAAAGCTAGAGATAATCATTCTGGGCTGTCTTTGTGTCCTTTGCTTTGCATCGCTTCGCTTGACAAAAGGGAAATGGCACCAGTTTTGTGCAGAGACATTTTGGACAAATTGAAGAAGCCTCAGGCTCAAAAGCACTTGTCTTTGTCTCCTTCTGGAAGTAAAGAATCTTGCAGAGCTTGAAAACTTGCCACCAAGAAGCCTTATCCTGTTGAGGCAGCCTAAGCTGACAACAATGAGGGATTTAATAAGTGTTTTCACATACCTTATAGAGTGCCCCTCCAGAACCAGTGAATGGGGACAAGGGTTTTTACATAGGAGTAAGAAGAGTCTAGGAAATGCAACAGTAGAGCATGGCTTTCTCCCTCCTTTTGCTTCCTCCCCCTGCTCAATGAAGGAGCAGAGGAAGGAAGTTTTTGATTTGCCTGTTACAATGTGTTATATTGCTATTCAGTCAAAAACCTTATCTGTGCCTCCTCCTGTCTCCTCCTGCTTCTGTGAGGAAGTTCTCAATTTTACTATTCTTTTCTTATTTTTTTCAAAGTGATGCAGCACATCAGTGTTGTCATAGTATAGTTTTAAAAATTTACTTCCTCTGTCCCTCCGTGCAGCAGAGGAGGTGTTTAATTTTAATTGTATTTTAAATGTTTTATCTTTTTTACTGTATTTAAATTGTTGTAAGCTGCCCAGCTGCTGTGGTGCTGGAGGAGGCTCTTGAGAGTCCCCTGGACTGCAAGGAGAACAAACCTATCCATTCTAAAGGAAATCAACCCTGAGTGCTCACTGGAAGGACAGATCCTGAAGCTGAGGCTCCAATACTTTGGCCATCTCATGAGAAGAGAAGACTCCCTGGAAAAGACCCTGATGTTAGGAAAGTGTGAGGGCAAGAGGAGAAGAGGACGACAGAGGACGAGATGGCTGGACAGTGTCATCGAAGCTACCAACATGAATTTGACCCAACTCTGGGAGGCAGTGGAAGACAGGAGGGCCTGGCGTGCTCTGGTCCATGGGGTCACGAAGAGTCGGACACGACTAAACAACTAAAAAACAACAAAGCTGCCCAGAGACCTTTGGGTAGTGTGGGCGGCATATAAGTTAAATAAATAAATAAATAAATTCATTCTCAATATCGTGAAGTGGCTAAAATCTCTCCTTAAGCCACATGGTATTGGCAAATTGACAACAGAAGGGAAATTGGTAGCTGTCAACCCGTTTGGGTTCATTTCCAGTGATTGCACATGCTGGATACAAATCAAAATGGAGTGATCCACTCCACACCAAAAACGTAGAAGCCCCTGATAGGGACCCAGAAAGGCATGGATAGGGACAATTGGGGATGGGGTGGTTCACCCTAGCAATTACATCATGTGATTGCCATGCAAAGGAGTGAACCTGCCCATCCCTGCGATGGACCAAACTTCAAGACAAATGTGCTTCTCTCATTGCATCTTTAGTTACAGTGACAGTTTCAGGACTCACCAAGTACTTAATTAAGAGTAGAAAGAATAGAAAGAATACTTGCTAAATTCCTTCTTCTGAATTATTTGAGGTGTCTTGACCAGATGAGACATCTCAACAAGGCATTATAAAGCTCCGTGAGACTTCTCGCCTCAGAAGGAGCTCTTCTTTTCATCCCTCGCCGTTTCTGTGATTTGCAAAAAAAAAGTCTCTATTTGTTCTTCCCTTTGAGAAGCAATGCACACATACTTTATACAGGTACACACATACACAAAGCACAGACGGACTGGCTGATTATTAAGAAAGATACCACCAACCCATCTAGTGCTTCAGATTATTAAACAAAGCAATAGTCATCCTAGTGTGGTGCAATTTGCACAATTTGCTCAAATTCCTTAATTGTGCAGCTTTGTGCAAAAATAAGCCATTTTGCAGAGCATTTAGCAATTTCGAACAAAACATACTTCTTGCTCATTCCAGATCTCTTGGGGGGGGGGGAATGAGCTGGGAAATTCCTTGGCATTTTCAGTAGTCCTCCATATAGTGATAAGACAAATAAATATTTGAATCCTTAGTTACCATTATAGTTATACGCTATCCTGTTTTGCAAAAGTAACTAAGATGCTCACTGTATGAATGCAGCACTTGAACCATATAGTTACAGCTATTCCATCATTTAGTGAGGCCACACTCCTAGAGTCAAAGTAAATTAAAAAGTTAGTTATAACACCAAAAGAGTGATGTCATCACTCAATCATTATTGTAATTTCTTTCAGAACAAAACATACACTGACCACTTTCATTAAAAGGATTAAAGGGTTGAGTTCACATGATGCAAGAACAGTTTAGACACATTTTGATGTAGTGTCCAAAAGTAACTCTGACCAACCTTATTATGGCCTTCTCTGTTAGAAATGCCAATTGTTTCAACTTTATTTCATATTCCGAAGTCATAGGAGGAAGAAAAGATTAGGAAGAGCAGCATAACTGACATAAATGAAATTGAAACACAGCTGCATCATAAAGCAGTAGATATATAAAAATTAAAGTTTCTTACTTTTAAAAAGGCAATCATTAATGTCGAAATGAAATGTGTGTTTTTCTCCCCCTCAACACCTTATGAATAATGGGGGCAGTAGCATTTAGCTGTTACAATTCACATTCTGAGAACAACCCACTAGGGTATATAATTTCCCTCTTCAAACTCCAATGAAATAAATGAGAAATCTGTAGTAACCAGGGTTCCCAGGTCTTGGTGTGAGCTAGAACAGTGCTTCCCAACCTTGGGTCCCCAGATGTTCTTGGACTACAATTCCCAGAAATCCTGGCCAGCACAGCTAGTGATGAAGGCTTCTGGGAGCTTTAGTCCAAGAACATCAGTGGTCCCAAGGCAGGAAAATACTGAGCTATGGCCTCAGAGGATTGGCATGTTTCCTCCATCTCTGGGTGAAGAGACAAATCTCAGGGAGAGTAGTGCTGGAAGAGGAGGAAGAAGAGGTTGGGGCGATTCGTAGAGTTCTTCCATTGGTGAGAATGTTTGGTGCCAAATTGTCCAGTTTTGCATTCAAAGACACAATTGAGTAAAATGTCCCGAGTTAGGGAAAATGCTGCCTTATTTAAGCATTTGAAGCTCTCGATGCATTGTTAACATCTTTCCTCACAATCGGCAAGTTTTCCTGTGCTTGCTCTGCACACTTGAATTTTCAAAGAGAAAGGACAGTAGAGACTTTATCCGAATTACAGAGACTTTCAGAGATATTGGAGGTCGCCTAAAAGTGAGGAAATTGGTGCATAATATCTTTTCACCCTTATTGTGAGATGGTGTTAAACCTTAGAGATCCATTTCCATCCATTCCCCACTGGTTTCAGCACTTGGTGTTGTGTTTGTAGAACATGAGCTGAAATCCAGTAATAAGTTGCAGGTAGAGTAAGATATTCAGTGTGGTGTAGTGAACAGAGTGATGGAATAGGACTCGGGAGGCCTGGGTTTGAATCACTGCTTAGCCATGGAAATTCTCTGGTGGTATAGAACTGGTAACGCTGCTTCTTAAATGTCTCACCTTGAAAGTCCTGTTAGGGTCCTATAGCTTTGACTATGTGGACCTTTGTCGGCAAGGTGATGTCTCTGCTTTTTAAGATGCTGTCTAGGTTTGTCATTGCTTTCCTCCCAAGAAGCAGGCACCTTTTAATTTCGTGGCTGCTTTCACCATCTGCAGTGATCATGGAGCCCAAGAAAGTAAAATCTGTCACTGCCTCCATATCTTCCCCTTCTATTTGCCAGGAGGTGATGGGACCCGTGGCCATGATCTTAGTTTTTTTTTGATGTTGAGCTTCAGACCATTTTTTGCACTCTCCTCTTTCACCCTCATTAAGAGGTTCTTTAATTCCTCCTCACTTTCTGCCATCAGAGTGGTATCATCTGCATATCTGAGGTTGTTGATATTTCTTCCGGCAATCTTGATTCCGGCTTGGGATTCATCCAGTCCTGCCTTTCGCATGATGTATTCTGCATATAAGTTAAATAAGCAGGGAGACAATATACAGCCTTGTCGTACTCCTTTCCCAATTTTGAACCAATCAGTTGTTCCATATCCAGTTCTAACTGTTGCTTCCTGTCCCACATATAGATTTCTCAGGAGGTAGATAAGGTGGTCAGGCACTCCCATTTCTTTAAGAACTTGCCATAGTTTGCTGTGGTCTACACAGTCAAAGGCTTTTGCGTAGTCAATGAAGCAGAAGTAGATGTTTTTCTGGAACTCTCTGGCTTTCTCCATAATCCAGCGCATGTTAGCAATTTGGTACTCATGAGGTACTAGTTCCCCTCTATTCAGCACTGGTTAGGCCTCACCTAGAGCACTGTTTCCAGTTCTGGACACCGCACTTTAAGAAGGATGCCAACAAACTGGAGCAAGTTCAGAGGAGGACAATCAGGATGATCAGAGGAATGGAAACCAAGCCCTTTGAGGAAAGACTGAAAGAATTGGGCATGTTTAGGCTTGAGAAAAGAAAAGAAAAGAAGACAGAGGGGTGATATGAGAACAATTTTCAAATACTTGAAAGGCTGTCATACAGAGGAGGGGCAGGATCTGTTCTCAATCATCCCAGTGTTCAGGACACATAATAATGGGCTAAAGCGACAGAAAGCCAGATTTAGGCTGAATATCAGGAAAAACTTCCTAACTGTTAGAGCAGTACAGCAATGGAACCAATTACCTTGTGAGGTGGTGAGCGTTCTAACACTGGAGGCATTCAAGAGAAAATTGGACAGCCATCTGTCAGATGTGCTTTGATTTGGATTCCTACCTTGAACAGGCGGTTGGACTTGATGGCCTTATAGGCCCTTTCAAACTTTGTTATTCTATGATTCTGTGGTTCCTTCCTTCCTTCCTTCCTTCCTTCCTATTCTACATTCATTTTCATGGGCTTGGCCCAGTGCCAAGTGAGGTGATCTATCAGGAAAGCCCAGCTGTGACATGGAACTGTGATGGCTGAAAAACCCAGAAGGACCAAAGTGTTGCATTGAAAATGAGAGAGAATTTTGCATGTCCCCCCCCCCCCCCATCATGGAATGGGGAAAAGCAGAAATAACTTAGTAATGCAAATTGCTAAGAAAAAAAATAGTGTCGGTACGGGGAATCCTTCAAGCTTTTATCCTTTTTTTGCATCTGCGCTTAAAGAAGAAAAAAGGGGGAATATAATTGCTTTGGAGGGGCACAGCTAATTTAATACCAGTTATGAGGAAAGATTAAAGAACTGAACGCTTTTGGTTCATTTGCAAAGAAGAGACTTCACAGTGATACCACTGAAGTTTTTAAACTGTGGGGGAAGGAACGGCTTTCACAAGATTTTTGTTGTTGTTGTTTTAAAAAAAGGAGAGAATGAGCTGGCACCGCTGGCATCCAGAAAAGACAGTTGATGATGATTGCCTGCACTGAAAAACTGCAAATATGCAATGCAAATGAAATACAGTCACGCGAGGTGTTATTTAGTTGTCTGTGTATCCCACCTCTGACAATTATCTGATTGAAGGGCTGTCCAAAACGTAACTTTGCATCTACATGTTACATTACTGTTGAATTGTAATGTAGTTATGGCCTTGTCACCCAAAAGTAACTGGTTACATATAACTAGATTATTTGTAACTAGTTACTTCTAAGAGCTAAAATAAATGTCCACATAGTGAGAAGATTGGGACCAAGTGACCTGTCTATTTGTTCAGCCTGCTGTCCAGAAGGCTCTAACTATTGATTGGCAAATTCAAGGCTCCTATCTTAGAGTTCTCCAACTTTAGACTGGGCTGGGACTGGACTCCCATCTTTGTTTGGGGCTTTGAGGAGAAGGGAACAGCACATGAAGTTTTGGGCAATCCATTTCTCACCCACAGCCAGATACACAAAGGAATCTGAGTGGAGAATAAATGTAGGGAAAATACATTACTGTACTTTAAGAAGGCTAGAATAAAGCATTGAGATATATAAACACTGCAATTAGAAGACAGAAACTTCCTACTAGTCTTGCTTGGAAAAGTTATTTTTGTGCACTATGACTCCCAAAATCTCCAGGTGGGGATAGGATCAAAAAAGTAACTTTTCCAGACTACAAGTGATACAAGAACCAAGTGGTCTAAAATTCTCCAACTGGTTGGGCAGCTCCTACACCAAGTCTTCGTTCTGTAGGAAACGAGGAAAACAGCCCTGCATCTGCACCTCTTCAAGCCAGCATCTTAAGCCATGGTGGTCTGCCCTGGTGCTCCTCTTTATGGGTCAACTAGTGCCAAAAATCACCTTTTAGGGAGTTCTGTGGGACTCCAACCCACAACACGCTTTCCATTTAAATAAACAGCCATTCATGGTTCAACTCAAGAGTGAGAGAAGTGAGAGAGGAAGAGGTGCTTATGCTTCACCTTTTCCACATCCTCTCTTTCTTTCTCAAAGTCATGCTCCCCAGTAGCTGTGCCCTCCTACAGGGTTTTTTTTGTGCCTATTTCTAGTGCAGAAAGAAAAGTGGCTTAAAGGTTTGTTTACAGCGGGAAATGGCTACTGGAGAGCCGGTTAAGCCTTCCATCTCCTTCTGCCATTGCTTCACGTCCAAATGCAACAGCTTCAAGTAGCTACTTAAAAAAGAAGAAGAGCAAAAAAAGACAGCAAGTGAGCAAATTAGATAGAATTCTGAGAAAGGTGTAATTCCCCCTCCCTTAGACTTTTCCATTTTGTTTCTTTAAAAAAACTGCTTATGATGAAATTCCAAAGGATATACAAGGAAGAACTGCTGGAGAGCTCAGTGATTTAGGCTTCTGGTTGTGGAGCCAGACCTTGGGAGTTCAATTCCTTACTATGCCTCCTTGAGAGGGGCTGGACCCGATGATCCATAGGGCCCCTTCCAGCTCTGCAGTTCTAAGATGATTATGATGAGAACGGGTTTTTCTACAGATGCCTCCATTTATAAAGTCTCTGTGTTTTTTAGTAGACAGTTTTTTAGGTGCTCTCCGAGTACTGTTTCAGAGAAGTTTTATACTGTTTAAAAACCTTGGCAATGTCTTCCTTTCACGGCCGTTTCTTGTGCTTTCCGTCCTTCTTTGACTCTGTGAGTTGAGGATAAAAAAAAACTCAGCACAAAGCCTGTCCAGTTAAAAAACTCAAATGAATTCGTGACAGATACTAAATGGGTGCTTATGAAATTGATGCCTGAAAATAAGGTGCCTGATGACTGGGGGTAGGAGGTGGGGAGAAAGGAAGAGTCTATGCAACAGCAATGGATTATGAATGAGGCATTCAGCATCATGGAGAGAATATGATTACGAAAATCAAGGAAGAAGCCTACAGAAAAAAACGAACAAGCCGAGTGTGGCAGCATCTTTGATTGGGCGATGCAACTGATGAAGTGAGGCAGGCAGAGATTCATCAGTAGAAAAATAAAACTATGGAATTAGGAGGGGAGTCAAGGAAGGTAAAAAGTCAGCTTTGGATAGGGTCAAGAAGAACTATGAGGAGTCACTCTGTCCCCGTTTCCAGTGTCGTCAGAGCAGCAGATGGGAAAGAGCTAATGAAGCTGAGAAACATTGCTAACGGCTTCACAGAACACTTTGCAAATGACACAGAGCAGCGAGAGAGAGAGTTGAGAAGAGTTGTGTTTGTGTGCGTGCGCTCGTCTTCAGAGAGGGCATGCCTCATCAGGCCAAACTGGACACATTTGAGATCTGAGTGTCCCTATACATCACCAAAAAGGAGGACATACATCATTAAAATGGAGAATGAAAGAGGACAGCGATTTGTACAAAATGGCATACGCTCAATTATAGGTATGCATGCAACATTAGAAAATATGTTTATATTTACACCCAATTTGAGGCTTCAGTTGCATGCATTACCAGGGGTGGATTGGAGTCATTGGCCCAAATCCTATTATTTATACTGGCCAATGTAAAACAATTGGTGTAAATCTTATCAGTGAATTGCTTTTAAGAAGTTAGTGCAGCACAACAGCAAATGCCTACACTCACTTCTTAACTTGCAGGAATTTACCAATGAGATTTATACCAGTTGCTTTATATCAGTGTAGAAACTCAATAGGATTTTGGCCTATGACTAGGGGCATGTCATTCATTTTTGTTTTGGTCTGGTTTGGATTGATTGGACTCAAAGTTCTAGTATTCTCATTCTGAAAGTTCCACCTGCTGAATGACCTGCCAGGCCCACACCAAAATTATATTCACCTGGAAAAAAAGCCAAGCAGGAAGGTTTTCTAAGCTCCTCATAGAAAAGGAAATTGTCCTAGTGCTTGCTGGAATTTTGGAGTCAAGAAGGAAGGAAGGAAGGAAGGAAGGAAGGAAGGAAGGAAGGAAGGAAGGAAGGAAGGAAGGAAGGAAGGAAGGAAGGAAGGAAGGAAGGAAGGAAGGAAAGCAGGCAGGCAGGCACATGCTTGATGACTTCTTTGGTGGAAGAAACACCAATAATTTAAGATGTGCAGGAGGTACCATATTACTGGCAGAAAGCTATAATGACTTGAAATGACTACTGATGAAGGTGAAAGAAAGGTTGCAGCTGAACATTAAGAAGACCATAATAATAATTATAAAAGAATTACATAGCATTCAGGTTGACAATGAAGAAATAAATACTGTTAAAGATTTTTATATATCTTTCATTCACTTATCAGCCCAAAAGGAGACTGTAGCCAAGAAATCAGAAGACTGCGTATGAGAAGGGCAGTTATGCGTAACTAGAGAAGATCTTCCATGTGCTATTGGAAACAAAGGTTATGATCATTCCTACTGATACTCCCAGTTACTATGTACAGATACGAAAGCTGAAGAGTAAAGAAAGCTGGGAGGGGAGGCAATCAATTGATTCAAATTGTGGTGCTGGAGGAGAGCTGTACAGATGCCATGGACTGCCAGAAAGACAAAGAAATGGGTGCTAGATCAAATCAAGCCTGAACTCTCTCTAGAAGCAAAAATTATTACAGACTACAGAGGCTAAACTATGACTAATAATTGCCATGCTTTGGGCAAGTCATGAGAAGATAAGACTCATTGGCAAAGACAATAGTGGTGGGAAAAGCTGGAGGCAGCAGGACAAGAGGAAAATCAAGCATGAGATGGATTAATTCCACTCCCAAACTCTGGTTCCGCAGCCAGATACCTAAAGATCTTGGTGGCCACCGAGGCAGAAAGTTAATTCCACTAAAGAGAAAGTTTCACTATAGAGAAAGGGTGATAAAGTACGTTGAATGCCTGCTTTGATATTCTAAGGATTTATTTGGATTTATCAATAGGAAAAAAAACTTGATTTCTACAGTCTTCCTCTCTGTACAAAGGCAAGATTAATTATACCTATTTCAGCACAGACAGGTGGTGTATGTATAATTACTATTTTATATTCTAAAACTTCCAGTGATAGTTGGCCTTGGTTACATGTTCCACTTTCCTGTTATTCTTATAAGGAGAATCTCACTGCCTCACTGTTTTGCTTTAAGTTGCCTCTCTTCAGATTAAGCCCATTGCCTCATACCTCAGGCTCATCTTTCTACATATTTGAAAATGTTATTCTTGTCCTCCCTTCAGGCTAAAAGTTGCCACATTATTATTTTCTCATTGATTTTTGTTTTTGAAATTCTCTTTAATCTAAGTTGATCTCCCATAGACCATCCGTTTTATCTGTATTTGGTTTATCTACCTGAACCTAATCTTGACACCCAGGAAACATCTTTTTGAAAACCTGAACATTTGAATTACGGGGGGAAAATCTTTAAAACTTAAGTCAACCAAATTGGAAAAGTAAAATCCCTTTGGACAGCAGCCATTCTGTAACACTTCTGATATTCACATCCTGTGTGTGATTCTTCTGTTTTGTTTCTTGGTTACCAAGCGGCAGATATACATGAAAAGTACAAAGTGGTGGGTTTTTTTTAAAGTGTTTGTTTCTCTTTACTGTTCCTTTAATATTAACATTTTCTCTCTCTTCTTTTGCTTTGAAGAAAGGACACTCATGTTGCTGCATAGGCATTTTTCTGATTGGTGCAATACATCATAGGACTTGTAGTCCTTGCTCCACCAAGTTTCTTGGTGTATTTTAGAATATTTTACTCTTAAGACTCCAGTCCTATACAATCCTATTAATCCATGTAGTTTAAACCCCACTGAATTCAGTGGAATCTGCATCTGATTAAACATATACGAACAAGTATGCTTCAGCTCTTATTGCATCATGGATTTTGTAGTCTTAAACCTGCACGAATACTGTGCTGTTCTTTCCTCATACAGCATATTATAGGATTTAGTGGGAGAAACAATGGATTATATGAGATGGCAGGGTGTCATTAGTAACCAAGATACTAAGAATGAAGCTCACATAGTGCAAAAGTATTAAAATAACGCAAAACTGAAAATATCAGAAGACTATAAAAGGGTGAGCCATTTACTATAAAAGGGTGAGCCATTTTGGATGGGTCATTTCTTTCTGATAAGCTGCAGAAAGGTGCCTCATTCTTCCTTCAAGCAAGTGGGGCTGTAGAGACAGTGGGGTTTAAAAGGAGTTTTCATATTTCACTGTACGTTTTCTAAAAGCCTTCTTCTGCTTTTTCTTTTCAGTCCACAAACCGAGACTGCACAGACCATTTATCAAAGGAAAAGTATATTAATGGCAAATTGGACTGGTTTTGCTTAACCTGCAGAATTTCCCCCAGCCATTTTGAAACATATAGCCCTCCAAAGACTTTCCTCACCCCCTCCCCCAATTCTCTTGACCTTTCAGATCACTTGCAACCTTCTTCTTTTAATTTATAGCAAGTCTTAAGTTCCAAGATATGTTTTACCAGCCTTTTGGCATTTCCATCCCCTTAGAAGTAGCCCCTGAAGATTTAATGGCCGGGCAGGTATATTCAAGAGCAACATCTGTCCCCCTTGAGTCACGAGTGTTTCTGCTTTAGCTAATCGCAAAGATTTCTAGCTTTGGGATTTGATCAGCCTCTGTGTCGAGTCAGCAGTCTTCTCAAAGAGCTAATATTGTGGGAGGCATTTCGTTTTTATATAAAGCCTGTTGAAACATCATTCAGAGCAGAGGTCAAAGTCTCTTTTGCTTGTTCTGGCTTTAGGTTCTACACCAAAGTTACTCATGGGTTTGATATCTGGGCACAGCAGGCATGATCCCATATGTACATAAATAATGCTTGACAATTTTCAGTACAGGGTCAAAAAGGCATATATGAATTTCCTCAACCATCCCTTCAAACAATGAATTGCTTTCTCCCTTTTCTTCTACCTGGCGTAGCTCCACGTCTCCCAGTTGAACCTCATTCCTGCTCTGTCTTGAGGATGAGTTGAGAATTTGCTTTAGCTCCTTTCAGGTAAGAATGTACAAACTCACATGTTTCTTGATTTTCTAGACAGAAAGAACTTGAGTTTGGTTTTATTTTTTTAAGAGGAAGAAGCTGACAGATTTGCCCATTCATTCAGAAGCTTCTGAGCGCTTAGTTCTCAGCAATATGGTGCTGAATCCCTGTGAATTAAACCATATTAGTACTAACCCTGACTCATTTTTCCTTTAGTTGCCACATGGCAGATAAGTGGATTCTCTGTGTGTTATAGTGGAAAGAGTGCCAGGCTATGACTCAAGGGACCCGGGTTTGAGTGCCTGCTTGACCATGGAAACTCACTGGTGGAGTGGAACTAATAAGAACCACGTATTAATTATCTGAATTACCTCAAAAGCCCTACTAGGATCACTAAAAGTTGGTTCTGACTTGATGGCACATAACTCACACATAACAGGTAAGTCTCTACATGATCCTCTCTGTATTGGGGGGGAAAAAACCTATTGAGCAAAATCAAGGGCAATTGCAAATGTACGACTCTAGGCACTGTATAGTTAGGGTTGATGAGGTTACCAAGCTATCTCCTCCACAGAAACAAGTAATGAAAATATTGCTTTCCTAGCTTTTTCAAAAAAATGACCCTTTCCCTACCATTGTTACTCCCAGCTGCTGCCGTTCTGTCCTTCAGTCCTGCTGCCTCCTCTCTCTGCTTGCACCTTTTACCCCGTAGACATTCTCTGAGTAGAAGTTTTTTAAAAAAACAACAGGAGAACTGTCCAGACAGACAACAACATATCTTTGGTTTAAAGGCGAAAGATTTATACGATCTGAAGAGAAACCAGAGTATGGTCAATGACCGTAATAAAGATTGAATTGAAAATTGAAATTGGTGTAAAGCAGATAAGTCATAGCTATATCTCCCTCCCACATCAAGGAAATACAGAACAGACCGAAGATCAACCCACTTGTCATTGCCACCTTATGGTTCCCAAAAGAGAAAAGGCAGTTCTCTGTACCTATGACCAAATTCATTAAACATAACTAGATTTTCTTCCTTCAAATACAGAAGAAGAATGGGGAAAGGCTAGTAACCATTATGTGACTGTGGATAAGACTATGCTGCAGATTTGTTGATTGTAGATGCTAGCCTTATCATAACTTGTGTTTCATGTCAGCTGTCCCAAGTACTAAGAATGCACTATATATGGGAGTGGGCTAGTTACTGGCATTATGCTGTAGTGTTTATTTGGAGTAGAAGTTAAATTGCTCGAAATTTGCAACAATGGGTCCATGTGCTGAGTGAGAATGGAGATGTAACTTGTAATCTGAACTTCCTTGCTTTTGGAGAAGCAACTTTTTACTTTAAACCAAATTTGGGGAGGGGGAAAACAAAGAAAGTACAGCTTCTCCACCATATGTCTGTGTGTTAATCTTGAAGAAGCTCCTTTGCTATTTTGTGTAAATCACTGCCACTTAACAATGATTTGTTAAGTGTCAGATCCTGTTGCAGTGCATTCCCAATGAGATAATGAAAAGACCAAAATAAGATGTGTTACAGCTAGATATGAAGTCTCTTTTCTTTTTTCTTTTAAACTCTAATTTACACGCTGAGGTGTGACACCAAACAGTTTAATCCATGAAGTTCTCTGCCCATGCCCCACTAAGGAAATCAATGGACGCACCCCTGTACTCCTACATATTAGGAGACTCAGTCATCTGCATAAGTATGTAGTCCTTTTCCTGTCTCAGTTCAAAGGTTTTGAAACTTTGGTATTGACCTATGAAGCTCTAAATGGCTGACAACCAGAATATATGTGGCCACCTCTCACATATGCACCTGAAATAGCTCATAGAAGATCTTATGGAGAACTTCCATCATGGCAGATAACAACATTGAAGAATGGATTTTGCCCAGGACTACAGGAGGGAGGAGAGGGTTCGATTCTTTTTCAATACTGGCTGCAATCCTAATGCTCTCTCTCTCTCTCTCTCTCTCTCTCTCTCTCTCTCTCTCTCTCTCTCTCACACACACACACACACACACACACACACACACACACACACACACAGAGAGAGAGAGAGAGAGAGAGAGAGAGAGAGAGAGAGAGAGAGAGTCAGACAGACTGATTGATGGTATGTGCAGTTTTAAGAACTCTACATGTTCAAGTGCAAAGGTAGATTCAATTGTTATTCAGTGTTTTCCTGCAAACCCCAACACATAAGCTAGATCCTTATCAGGGCTGACTCAAGATATTTTGCTGCCTGAGGCAAAGGATAAGATACTATCCTTTTCCATTCCATTTACCTAAAATAATGTATGATTTCTAGGAAGTAGCATTTTGTCAGCCCTTACTCACTTTTAGAGATGGGCATGAACTGCCGGTTCAGCAGTTTGACCTGGTTCGTTTACTACCCCAACAGGTGTTCAGCACTTCAAAGCCCTGCCTCCTCCAGCTTGTTCCAAGTGGGTGTCCTCCACTGGACACCCACTCAGAGGAAGCACCCAGAGGAGGCAGGGCAGAGAAGTCAGGATGCTGCCTCAGAGTGGATGCCCACCAGAGGTCACTGAATCACTGAACACGGGTTGGAGTGATAAACGAACCAGGACAAAACACCAAACCAGTAGTTTGTGCCCATCTCTACTCATTTTTCTTGCTCCTTTCTGACCTTCCCCCCCTAAATCCCATCTCTCAAGGCAGTGGCTGTGGCAGAACCAACTAGTTTGACTATTTTTGATTTCCCACCACCTTCCACCTTTAAAGTAAAGAGTTCTTGGAACAAGCACCCGTAAACTATCATGTACACCAGTGGTTCCCAGCCTTGAGTCCCCAGATGTTCTTGGACTAAAACTCCCAGAAGCCTTCACCACTAGCTGTGCTGGCCGGGGTTTCTGGGAGTTGTAGTCCAGGAACACATGAGGCCCCAAGGTTTGGAACCACTGATGTATGCTGATGAAGCATCATGGACCTACTATTACTTACAATATAATGAAAAATCCAACAGCCATAGTCAGCAGCAACAACAAAACCATTATACATGCACAAAAGTTACATTCGAATGGTGTTAGTACAGGAAGCAGAAGTGTTAAAAAGAAAAAGCTTGAGGCAAATAGGTGCTGAAGAGATTTACATGGAACTATAATTTACTCAATCTTTTCTCCCTTCTCTTCCCCCCCTCCCCACCAAAGTTTTGATTTGGTAGCTTCATTTGTAACCAGCCATAATGTTCCTTTGTAATCTTCAAATCCCTCTTTTTTATTTCCTCTGGGTGCCTTTGATAAGCACAGTTGAGGTTAGGACAATTTTATATGGTGGTTTTCAGTTTAAAAGTCAATTTGAGCACACTGGATGGGAAAACGGGAGGAAAAAATGAGCGAAACAGCTACAGAGAGCGAATTAGAATCTGGTGATTTTCTCTTCCCCTTCCTTTCTTACTGTAATAAGACGAAGGGGGGGGGGGTGGAATAACATTTCATTCCTCCTCCCCCCTCCCCTCACGGAAATACTTTTGCCAAAGACTATGTCAGTACAAAAGCCCAGAAAGTCAAATATGTTGTCTTGTCTTATCACTTCTGAACAGACTCTGGAGTTTGAAAGGAGTTCAGAAATTTGCTTAACTCGCCATTCGGGGAGATAATGAGGGAATCACGGTGCCTTGCTTTCAGAGATGCTGGTGGCTTTAGAGCAACTCGAGAGGCTGCAAGGATAAGCAGAAACGAGATTGCGAGAACTTCCTCATCGCCTGGATATCTGAGATGAGTTCCTGATTAAAACCCTGACACTAATGCAGTGTCCTGAAAAGTTCTCTGTATTGGGGGAAAGCCTTCCAGGCTCAGCATTTATTAAAATATGCATCTAAATGGGAACACGAGGGGACAACCTGGCTCAGCACAATCTGACCTGATTATTATTTACTTTAAGGTTTACCAACCGGCAAACCAACACGACACACAGCAAGAATGGCCTAGATAGGATGTTGTGACCTCTGCATACTTTTTGTAATAGATGCTGGCTTAGAAGAAGTGGTGCCGTAGTAAATTCTGAAGTGCAGGGGCTCACCATGGTGATGCCTATAAGCAAGTCCCCAAGGAGAGTCCAAGAACACAGCTGGGTTGATTCATTCCAGTGTGTTTATGTGTACGTACAGCAGCATACTACAGAATTATATCCAGTTTATTAGGATGAGCTGATAGTCATAGAATAGTGAGATGGCACAGCACAATGCAGTGGTAAAATATTGGCTATAGATTTTGTGAGAAACCGAAATAAGAGGGACACAATATGTTCCCAGACAGCCTAAATCTACCAGCTCAAGGTTTCTTTTCAGAGCACCAGGGAGAAACACTTTATCTGAAAGGCAACAAACAAGTTCTAGCATTTTTTCTTGTTTCTGCCAGAAGCAGGTCTTTTGTAAAGCTAATGGGACTTAACTGCCCATTCAAGACCAAACTATCCCCAAATGTTTTGCATTTCAACAGGGGTGTTTACATTGTAATTGTCACACAGGGGACAGCCTCCTGTGACATAAAAAAGATTCCCTTTTGGTTAGGTTTTGAACCTATAAATCTCATCGCATGAAAGGCTGCTGATCTGACAACTGTCATCCTGTTTCCAATTGCAAGTGCCTGGAAGTCAAGAGGTCGATCCTGTAAAGGGATAGTCTCTGCCAAAGTGAAAGGAGAAGTCCAATCTGAGCTGAGCTGACCCACACCAAAGACATTAACCACTGTCCAGGGAAGCAACCAACAGGATTGCCAGAGTGCCCACCATTCCATAAATCAAGGCCTCAGTGGGTCAACACTACAGATATGAAGGAAGCCGTGGTGTAGTCAGAAAACACTCTTGGTCAGCTCAGCAGATCTGTAGAGTAAGGGAACAAGGAAGAGTGAAAGCAAGGAGCAAGGGAGGCCTTTCAATGACCTGCCCTTCCACCAGCTTTTGCTAGTTGGCTAACCCCAATAGCTGGAGTGCCTTTCATGGAGAAGATCCTCACTTCATCCTAGCTTCACCTTGAACTACTGGCATTCTTTGGAACTCGACCAATGTCCCTCCTCAGAGCTTCTTAATCCATCTGCATTTCTCTGGAGGTTCTGCCTCCTCCATCACTCGCCTGGAACTGCCAGCCAAGGCCTCAAGCTCATCTCTTGAACCCTCCCGTTCTCCAACTAAGAGCTTACTAGGTGGGGCATGACAGCCATGAAGAACAGTCTGTTGTCTCAAGCAAATGTTTCTTGTACAGAAAGAGGTTTTATATTCGTATGCACATGGCACTCTTTCCTGCATATAAGTTTGACCCATTGGTTATGTAGTAGAGGGCCATCTAAGTCAGACACAATGGATGTTAACACAGTGCTGATCTGATATTAGTATATGTGTTTCTCCTGGTTGGATGGATGCACAGGCAGACAAATATCCAAAGTCTTCTGGAAAACAGCACATAAGTGCACATCACTTCAGCACAATCTAAACACAACACAGCTTTTAAAAGAGAGAGCGGGAAGGTGGGGAGGAACCTCCAGTCCAAGAGCCAAGTTATCTCCCCAGCAAAATATTGCTAGTCTTGAGATGGCAGCCATTTTGTCTCCTAAAACTCCCTTAACTGCACAGCAAGAGAGTAACATTGCTGCCACTAGAGGGAGCTCTTAGGCTAACCTACTAAAGGGTTTATTGAATGCTATTATTTGTTGAATAGCTAAAAATAATTTTTAAAAAATTAAAGGACCTCAAAACAAAAGAGCCATCTGGAATCATGACTGGAAGATATGACCTGATGAAAAGAGGAGTTCAGAGGCTAGTCCCTGATGGACCTAGGGAGAGAAAACTCCTACCAATCCTGCCCGTGGCGTATTTAAAATATATGGCACTCTAAATATAGGCTAACCTATAATTAGGTTAGAGTTCACATCTAAAAGCTTTGTCCAAAAGCTGTTAATAGAACTGGAAAACATTTACAATCTAGATTTATTAATTCAGTGGGGATATATATCCACTGACTGCTCACAGCCTATGATAGGTTAATCTCTGTTTTCTTTTCCACTGACAATGTGGTGTCCTTATATGTTTACACACACAATAAAAAGGATTCTTCTCTGGGTGAAATGAAAGAGGTGTGGTTGCCATTCAGCAACACAAAAGCTTGGAGGTGGAGAGTTGTCGTGCTACAAAATACAGAATTTCCAATATTACTAAAGAAGAAAAGTTGAGAGTTTTGGAACATGAATGCTGAATTGTTCTCAGAATAATTTTCACCTAGACCACATAACACCCACACACATAAATGTACAAACACAAGCCTTCTCCGTTTTAAAATAGAGAATGCAAAGTAGATGTATCCCCAACTAGACAAACTGAGAACGTTTGGAACATGGAAAGAAGCACATTTCTCCTGCAAGAGCCAAGTTGGGTTAGCCATGTTGGATCTGATGTGCTAGTCTACCACACTGTTCTTTACACCGAAGACAGCTGTTCAGAATTATGCTTTTGGACTGAAGCTCCAAACCCACCAGATCTCATTCATCTTTCTTTTCACCTCAAACCTTAACAGAGCAGTTCACACAGCATGAGCCAGTGCTTGAACCATGTGATATTCCTCCTCCACCATTTTGTGTGAGGGCGAGATGTTTTTCTCTTTCAAAGCAACCTTTATTCCCCCTTTGCATCAGGCTACAACCAACACATGGATTTAAGTCATAGATACAATTTATTCTCATCACCAGTGCAAGATGGCCAGAATCTGTGCAAAATAGTGTGGTTTCTGCAGCTTTGTGAACTGCTCAAATCTTGGATGACTGCTGCTTTGTTTAAGAGATTGAAATACTGAATCCCGATCATCCAGCCCTTTTATGTCTTTGCCCTTTACTTTCTTTGGAAAGAAAAACGACACAAGAGCCATTCTATTCAAATTACAGACACCTTGAGGGGAACACAAAAGCGCTCTTTGTCTTGTTCTCAGCTGGGAGCAAAGAACCTCGTGGGGAGTTGAAATTCTTCATTGGACGTTTTGTTACATCAAGACAGCCTAAATCAATGAGCACAATGAATTTACCAAGTATTCTTCCCGTCCTTAGCAGAGCCTTTATTTTCATCAAATCAGTCTGAATAATCATGTGCCATCAAGTTAATTCTGACTTCCAGAGACACTTTTCAGGGTTTCCCAGGTAGACTCAGAAGTGGTTTATCATTACTTTCTTCTGGGGACATCCTGGGATTATGCAGCTTGCCCAAGGCCACACAGGCTGGCTCTACTCATAGGAGGCACGGTTTGGAATCAAACTCCCAACCAGATACCTGAACCACTGAGCTATCCAGCCAGCCTTAAGCTACTGCAAAAGAAACACCTTTCTACTGAGAAAGATTCATTCCTTCAGTCTTTGGTAAAGTTGTTCAAGGACACACTTCTCTTTTTCAAAATTAATTTAATCCAAGTCATTAACTGCGAAGCCTCGAGAAGTTTATAGCCCTTAAAAATACAAATAACAGAGTGTTCTGTGTCTTTAATTAGTAACAGTCCAGATCGGAAATGGTAACCTAAAGGTATAAGGCTGCACACGCCATTACCAATCCCCTGAGCCGAACCCGTCTGTCAGAGGCCCTTTTCCTCTTCAAGTGCTGCAGTGGAAGCCCTCACTCAGTTCATTCTTCACTTCTCGTTCTGCTGCCCAAACACTTTAAAGCTGCTTTGAAGGGAAAAAAATCACTGTGTATGAAATGCAAAGTATGTTTAAACAGTAGGCATGGCTGGGTTCTCTGACTAGAAAAGTATTCCGCATGCGTTAGCTATGATAAGAAATACTACTTTAAAAAAAACAAACCTCAGGCTTCCGGCATAAGAAAAGTAAAAGAAACTCTTCACATGTTCAGTGCTGTATCTGTGCCATGAGGTTAATAGATTCCTCCTTGACCCTGGAAATGACAAACGCCCCAGATAGGAAGCATTTCTAAAGAGTTACTGTTGAAATAGAACAGGTTTCCAATTTGGAAGAGTCTACAAGAGAAGGCAAGAAAGGAGCCACCCAGAGACTTTCCTTGGGTCCTGTAAAGTTCAGACTAAAGCCCGGAGTGGATTCATTGCCCTTGTGAAATTGGCATCCCTAGCCCCCACTGCTGTTGTTTGCAAAGACCGATGATGCTGTTTGGGGTTTCAGGGCAGGCTGTCTTCCCTAGTCCTTTCTGGAGGTGACATGGATTGAGTCTACAACCTTGGCATGGGGAACTCCACTATGGATGCTTTTGACCAGGCCTGCCAAGGGCTTGATAGCTCCCTAGCCATATTTCTGCTGTCCCAGAACATGAGGCAAATATTAAAGACTTAATCGTGTCTGATGGGTTTATTACCATCACATCTGCAAACGTCTAAATTACTCAGGATCCTGATATTTAAAACACTGATAATAATAACCATATGCTGTCAAGTCAATTCTGACTTACAGCAATCCTTTTCACGGTTTTCCAGGTAGAGAGTACTCAAAAGTGGTTTACCATTCCCTTCTTCTGGGGGCATCTTGGGACTGTGCAGCTTGCCCAAGGTCACACAGGTTGACTTTTCTTCCAGGAAGCACAGTGGGGAATTGAACTTCCAACCTCTGGTTCGCAGCCAGGGTCCTAACTCACTGAGTTATCCCGCCAATAAATTAAAATACTAACCAGAAATTTATGAACACCCAGGGAAGCTCAACGTGGGATGCACCAAGCTACTGTGGCCCATAGGGTTACCATGCATGGCAGGAACCCTCAACCTAGCTCTTCCTCACTGCATGGGTTCACATACTCACTCTACTCCATGTAAAGGCCAAAATGAACATGATTTATGTAGGTAATCTGCCACTGAGTGGTTTATTTGTGTTAAACAGACATTTTTGTTACGCAACCAAGGCACTCCATGTTTGCCTTCTCCCACCCCTGGAGATCTCCAGCTTGCAATTAGGAAGATGGAGATTGCCCCATTGAAAGCAATGGGACTTATTTTGCTTTTGAACGGGTTTAATGGATAGAACAAAGACAAATGCATGTGCAACCACAATAGCAAACAGTACGTTGGCCTATGATAGGAAGATGAAGCAGATTCAGTTTTCTAGATGATGAGGTAGGTCTCTAGGTTCTAGCGTGGGCATTCATCCCACTGCAGATACATATCATTGGTGGTAGGGAATAATCTTGACAGAGCTCAAGACAATGACAATGACCCTCTTTCTCTTCCCATAATCTTGGTCCAGTTCTCCATCCTGTGCCCATTATTGGGGAAGTTACAAAACAATGACATTTATTTATTTATTATTTTTTTTATTTATTTACTGCACTTCTATGCCACCTTTCTCAAAATGCCTCACGGATAATTAAAAGAGGCAATGTATAAGAAGTATTAGTGTTACCGGCCGGATTTGGGTTTCGGTTTTCCGGTAAGGAATCAGGCACAGACGCAACAGCTGAACCAAAGGTCCGATTTTATTTTAAAGAGCAAAGAGCAAGAAAGGTCAACTGGGACTTCCCTTAAAAGCAGAGAAGACTCCGAACATATAGTGTACATACTTTTTATAATGATACAGACAAAGGGCCATAAAATGCTATGATTCTATTGGTCAATTGTACCCCAACTTTGGATTCAGTCCCTCATTGGGTAATTGATGCCAACTACACTAATCTATTGGTTACATGTAGATATGCATATTGTGTCCCCATCTCTCCTTGACCTGGGCCCTAGATGCACCTGAAAGTCTGGGGACAAGAGTATCCATTTCTCTTATCTATTGGTATGTTTATGTGTTTTCTTCCTGGGCCCTGATATATGGCCTTCAATACTGTGAATCACTTGTGAATGTTACTTGCTGGCTTCCTCCTACAAGCATTCCAATGATGGGCCATCTGTTACATCAAAAAGGTGGATAGGCAGAGAAGAAGAGTTACATTGTTATTCTATGTCAGCCATAAATACTTATTGCTAGGTGTGAATGTTTCAGGGTTAGGTCTTTTGTGGCCTGGTCTTACTCTCAATGTATTGTCAGTTCTAAAATGTAGTTTCATCTTTTCTCGGTATCACTAGCATGATTAATCACAGAAATATTAAAATCATCATATAAAAAGCAATCCAGAAATATAAATGCTTAAAACACACACACACATACACACACATTAAAAAGGATATTCTGGCAGCAAGCATGGGGCAACTAGTTAGGTTAAAATTTGATATTAATAGCCAATTGGAACAAAAATGTTTTGGGTTTGTCACCAAAAAGAGAGGAGAGAGAGGGCCAGCCTAACCTAATGGGGGAGAGGATCCCATAACTTTGGGGCAACCACTAAGAAAGCCCAGGTCCCTGTCAAAAATACCTGTAAAGATAACAGGACCAAGAGATGGGCACCCCTGGATGATCTTAAAACCCAAAGAAGGCTAGAGAGAGAGATACAGTCCATCAGATAGCCAGGATCCAATCTACATAAGGCTTTATAGCAGTACAGTGGTGCCTTGCTAGACGATGTTAATCCGTTCCGCGAAGATCGCTGTCTTGCGAAAACATCGTCTAGCGAAGCACGTTTTCCCATTGGAATGCATTGAAATCTCTTCAATGCGTTCCAAGGGAAAACTCAGTCGTCTTGCGAAAATCTCCCATAGGGAAACATCGTCTAGCGAGCGCGGGTCCCCGTCGGAATGCACTGACAGCTTTTGACCACTAGTCGGCGCATTCCTATGGGGAAACCTCATCGTCTAGCGAAAATTCCCCATAGGAGACCATCGTTTTGCGAAGCGCAGTAGCGATCGCAAAAAGGCATCGTCTAGCGATTTCCTCGTCCTGCGAGGCAATCGTCTAGCGAGGCACCACTGTAATTCCCAACCTTGGGTCCCCAGATGTTCTTTGACAACAATTCCCAGAAATCCTGGCCAGCACAGCTAGTGGTGAAGGCCTATGGGAGTTTTAGTCCAAGAACATCTGAGTTACCCAAGGCTGGGAACCAAAACTGTTTTATAGGCTATCACCAACACTTGAATTGGGCTCAGAAATATAACAATATTTGTATTTATTTATTTTAAATATTTCTACCCCAACTTTCTCCTTAAAAGGACCCCGTAGCCGGTGAAGATGCTGTAACAGATTAGGTATATGCTCCCTGTAACCAACCCCGAAACATCATATATAAACATTCTGTTTCTTTTGGTCCTGAGTCACTACCAGTCCGAAGGACAGAATCTTCAGCAGGACTTCCTTCAATGACTGGAACACATCGAAGTGGGCAGAAGATTCCCATATATCACCATCCAAATTGTGAAATGCCATTGGAGTTTTTGTTAATTGCCCTACCCTGTTTTGCCCAAGGAAAATTACTTAACCTAAATGAGAAAGAAAAAAGAGATATCATTGTATAAACAGGCCAGTGGTACCTAATGCACTCCCAAATTAAGGTAATGACATATAATTGCGGTTTAATTTAAGCAAAGGAAAAACTGGATTGAAAATACAAAGTTTTACAAGAACATGGTGTTGTGATGATACAAATACTTCTGGAATGATATTGCTTTGTTCTATGCTTTCTGGTTTTGCAATCCTAGCTAAACCTTCCAAAATATTTATCATTAACATCCAATGATCTTCTCCTTCTAAATTAACCTCATGATCTTTTCTCTGCGTTGAAATCAATGTGACTTTAAACCCAAGTCCATTTATTAAGTCTTTTTTATTAGCTCTTTCATTATGCATGCTTGTAAAGATCTTAATAGAGATGTTAAGTAATGAAATTTTGCACGTTCCTAAAATCTTCATAAATCTCCATAAATTGACTCTTTATGAGAAACTTGCTTTCATTGTGCCTGACTTTTTTTTAATTCACATGCAACAAAAATGTTAATATACTTTAATTACACTAATATGATTTATCTCTTCACTCATTATACAAGTTAATTTTGTTCTAAAAGGGTCCTGTTTTCAAATTCTCTCCAGCAATGGAGAATTGAAGTAATTATAGTTTAGCACAGGAAATTAGTCATAACGGTCTATGATTTTTAAAATAAATTGAAGTTTTCATAGGGCAGATCAGACCATACGCCTTACAGAAGAATGGACTAGAGAAAAACAATGACTTAATGGTGGAGTCTTATATGTCCATCAGTACTTAAATTTTCAGTCACCAAATCTCAGGTAATACTGGTTTGAAGGGAGAAATGGAGTTGTGATGAGTTTAGTCCCAGTATGGTATTCTTCCATTTGCTTTGACCATATACATCTGAGATGTGGCATTCACACACAATTTAGTATTCCACTAATGTTCTCCAATAAGTATGTGAAGCCCTTGAGCAAAGAATTCAGGTATGGAAGTATGCCAATTCTCACTCCACCCAATTTTGTTCCAATCCTCCAAACCCTTCAGGGGCTCAAGAAGCCCCCAAATAGCCTTGTGGCCCAATAGGCACATGGTCTCTGCCTTCTGTGTATTTGGCAAGGGTTAAATGGGAAGCTGAACATGATCTCACAGAACAGCAATCTATATATTATTCAATTCCCACCCACCTCAAAAAACCCTCTGGTTTATGAATGTGGGATATTGTGCTTCCTGTATCCACAATTCAAAATGCCAGGAAATGTACCAATATTCCTGCACAATATCATGCCCGCATTGCCACCAGGAAAAAAGATGCCAAGCTTTACACAGCAAAGAGCAGCCTGAATGTTGACAGCACCAATGGCAGCTGTCAAGATGGTCTGCAGGATGCCCTCATGTACTCACTGTCATTCACAAAGTGACACCACGCACAGGAAAATCCCAGAAGCTGACTTCTTTTTTCACCAATTAGCCACTTCTCACCCAAACACAAAACAATTGTCAGGGCTGTTTTTCAATTAGCGTGAATGATAGTGAGCAAGGCAGTGCCTTGTAGAATGTTGATTTTCTCTGCCACACAATATCTTAGCTGCACTCCCATGCAACAATAATGCAGTAGGAAGCATTGATCATTCAGTTTGCTCCCCATTCAGCCAACATGCAGAGAGGCAGAGCTGTGAAGGCAGATGCGAGGCAAGCCCAGTGGTGTGGCCCTTTTTTAAAACATTTATGCTCTTTGCATTGGGCTGCAGTGAATGCAACATCCAGTGGCAATGTGCTTGTGTGAATGACCCTTTTCCAGAGGTCTGCTCCAAATAAGACAAACTTTTCATTCCCCTTGGGTCTTCCCTGAGAATGCTGACAGCTCCCTTTTCTGCACTGGCATTAATGCCTGTACAACAGAAAGAGAAGGAATAATAAAATTTAAAATATGTAGAGAAATTGTGTCAGGAGGTGACTATAAAATCAGGATTCTGCACTGGTTGAGGGAATGACTATTTTTACAGGCCACTGCTTAATCTCGCAATTAGATAATTCTTACATTCAACACATTTTCAGCATCTATTGAATAAAAGTGACAAGGTATATATTTTCTTGCCTGTGAATTAAGCATATTCTTTGATCCTGGGAAGGAAAACAGCAACTCATCTGATTGATTTATAAATAAATAAAGGTGATGCTCTCTCTTTTAAAATACCTTTATGTCCAGGGAATTTTCTCACTAATTGTAAATGGGACTTTAAGATTGCAAAGATATATCTTCTTCTACTAGCCGATTACCTTTGGGGGATAATTTTTCCCCCTTTAGCTTGCACCTTGATAGACAACGTATTACACATTGGTGTTTGAGTGCTGAAACGCAGGGCATTGTTTTCGCTTGCTTGTTTTCTACCCATAAAAGATTGAATGCTAGGAAAAATGACAGAATGGTAATCAACACAAGCAAGTGGTTGACAAATATATTTTAGGTCACATTTCCCCCCTCTGCAGCCCCTTGTTTACAGACTGAAGGACCACAGAGGTACCAACTATTTGAAGCAAAGCATGAGAAGGCTAAGACTGGCTTCAGAAGCAAGCTGAACAGCATTTTTCCCATGCCCGGCTTGTCCTTGCACTGCAAACATGTGCAGCTTAGTTACTTTATTTGTTTATTTTATTTTAAATATTTATATCCTGCCTTTCTCCTCATGAGGACCCAAGTTGGCAAGCTGTTCTGTAGATATCTTACAATGGTGCCCAAGAAGCAAAACAAACAAGCAACCATCCAGGGATGTTGCCAAGTCTTTGGGTCAGAGTCCTGAGTCTGAGTCTTTGGTATCAAGTCCTGAGTCCCAAGTCTGAGTCCCTATTAAAAACAAGCTTTTTCCCCCAGTAAAAAAGGGAGGGGTGGGTGGGTTCTGTGTGTGATGTGTGTGTATAGGTCTGTGGCTTGTGAACTAGCCACTTTTGGTCTCATCTACCCTGCCTTCCTCGCCTTCCCTTACCTCTTCACCCCCACACCTTCTCAAAAACCCTCCCTTGCTGTCGCTACCTCTCCCTCCGCCATTTGACTGCCTCTCCTGTGACTTCTGTTGAGCGTGGCAAAGCGTCTTCAAGGTTTACTATGTCCTTCCTTAAAAGAATAGGGACTCGAAAACGTGACTCGGAAAAATGGGTCTGAGATGCAAGTGGAGTCCGAGTCATTGAAAAAAAAAAACCCGAGTCAAGTCTGAGTCGAGTTGCCGGTGTGACTTAAGCTTGACTTGACAGCGACTTGCACCTCAAGTCCCAATCCCTGTAACCACCCACAACATGAGGAAGGCCACCAGTTGCCCACACTTGATGTATACCAAACATATGTGCCATATAACTGTTTTCTATCATCTTTCAGAAAAAGCAATACCAAGGTTATGGAAGGATATTTGCTGGCTTATGTGAACATTCCTACTTTCAGTGATTAAGCCCATGATTTCCCTTGCATTGTAGCATATGCATGTTGACTCCTCTTGAACTTAATTCAACCTTTGAAATATTCCTAAGGATATAAATGCATAGGATTGATGCACTCCAAGAGGCACGTCATCTGAACATCTAAATATGTAGATGTACAAAAATCACCATGCCGTCAGTAGCTGGGTAACCCCCCCCTTTTTTTTTTCATTTCCTTGGTGAGACCCACAGATAATAACTGTATTCACTCGACAAATGGTGTGTGGAGTGAGAGTAACTTGGATCATCAACATCCAGATTACCATTCCCTCCTTCGCTCTGGCTTGTAAAATCTCGTTCCTAGTTTATCATCTTCATGACCACATTTGTATCTCAAGATGATAGATGGAGGGGCATCCTTGTTATCCTTATAACAATCATGTAAAGTTGGATAAGCTGGAAGGCTAATTGTGCTTGCCCAGCATCACTTAGTAAGCTTCATATCAAAGCCTAAATTTGGTTCAAGTTCAACACCAACTAGTCACTACATTACACTGACCCTTTGTCTCCATTTCAGAAGAGCAAATTATGAAAGGTGCCAGCAAAACATTCAAGATAAAGTGCCATTGGTTTATTCATTTTTATAATGTTTGGAATGCATGAGTGTCCTCTTTCCATGTTTCACTGCCCTGAGGTGTCATACTGAGCATGTGGCTGGGAACCACCATCTGGGAAGTGACAGATAATAAATGATACACTGGCCAGTGCTTCCAAATAACAATTTTGTTAAAAGTTTGCCACTGTATTGGAAATGACATAGTGCAGAATTCATTTATTCCCTCATTTTAATGTTTTATGAGCCTCTATTCAAAGCACACTACATTACTGCAATTATAGAGTGAAATGTGAAACTGTTGCAGTGTTTTGAATTTTGGTTAGATTTATCTAGCTGTGTAGCAGAAGTGCAAGGATTCACAAAGCCGAATTAGCTTCAAGTCCCCCAGATTAGTCCATCCATTTTTCTCCTCAACTGGCACTTACAGTCTCAATAACTCACTCTGAGACATAATTAGCAGGAAGAATAAACGTGTTTTATTTACTTACAGTGAACAGATAACAGCAAGCTAACAGACTGACTGATAATAACAGGCCTCAACAGAGTAACTGCTTTCAATAGACTAAAAGAGGGGGAAAGAGATACAGAACAGAGAGGCAGGTCCTTTCTTGAATTCAGAGGCAAGGAGGGAATGATTGCTTAGGGCTGGATAGATTGGCAGTCACCTCAGCCCAGAAATATTCCTCCCAGCCACACCTATTAGAAGTAGCACATGAGGTTGCAAAAACTCAGATATAAACCTCTTCAACTACTAGCTGAAATCCAGTGGAAAGTCACAACTGAACCAGACCTACTGGAACAACACGGCTGACAGAGGAGTTGACTCACCAAATCCCTATTGATTCAATGGGGAAAAATTAAAACAGCCCCCCCTGCCTTGCTCAAAACTGTGTGTGGACTTTTAAATTGTGTGGAATTAGGAACGCTTGGTGGCAGAGGGAGTCAACTTCCAGAAGTTAGAGGTTGCATGTGCCCTTCCCTGAATCTTGGAGGGCAATATGTCCTCCCATGCTCCCACCCCAAAACATATTTCTTTAAAAATAATTTTTAATCACTGAAAAAGCTGCATTGTGCCCCCTAGTGGTGGCTTTTTTTAAAAAAGGGAGGGAACAGATGTGCTGGGAGCCCTCAAAACATGGCAGAATTGGTTCTCGCATGTTCTAGATGGCACAAGAGGGCTTTTGAGCCAAAACATTTTTTTTTAAACACCAGAACCGTTGAGGTGAATTTTTGAGGGGAAGAAGGCTGGAGGATTCTTTATTTCCATAATTTTATGTAAAGTGCAGCCGTGTTAAATATGCTCTGTATTCTCATGATGGTGGCTGGTAGTACCATTTACACAGTGAAAAGCCATTATGGGAGCTAGGATCAGAGAACAACTTCAAGTCTAAAATATTCTCAAAGCTACACCCTTTCCCCCACCCATATACAAAATGTTACCATGTATTTCTGTGGAAATGCTAGATCGTTGGAGTTAAAGAGTGGCAAAAGCAACATCTCCCTTCTACACACAGCTGTCCTTACTGACAGAGCTGACTCTTGATTTGTGGGGAACCTGGACAAAATGGTACCCCTTGGCCCCTCACATTTGCCAGGCAGACCCACCCGGCAGTGGGAAGCAGCAACACTCCGGAAAGTGTTGTATGGTTGAGTGTAGCCACCATTGATTATCGCTACCACTTCAGTTTCATCTGATGCCCAGCGGTGAGATTCTGTTGGAGATATTATGGAAAAATCAGAATGGTAGATAACAGAGTCAGCCCTTGCTAGGTAGAATGTGGAAGTTGCAACAGGAAGCAGATACTTGGAGATGGCATCACAGTATTGGTGGGGAAAGCTATTTTCCATGGAGCTGCTTTTGTACCTCCTAAGCAAGCATGCTTCTTTTGAAGACAGCAGAGAGCGCAGTCTCATGGCCAGCATCCAAGAAAGAAATAATCATCTGCTGCCCTGTTTTGTTTGTGTTTTGTTTCTGTTGTTGCTTCTTTGCACGTGGAACAGGAAGAGGCTCATCTTGTTTCTGGCCTCGAGCAACAAAATTTCTTGAGCTCATCCTGCTGACTAGACCCTGCTGTCTGGAGCAATGGGCCAGAAAAAGAAACTTAATTGGGAAAAACTTCATATGAAGCCCAGGACATATACTGGTGGCAGATGTGCTAGGATGCTACCATGCCAACAACTGGACGTGAATGTTGGATTCTGTCCTTGCCCACTGATAGGATTCCTATCTGGGGTGGGATCCAGTGTTCCTCTGTGCTAACCAGGCAGAGATGCACTGATTCTGCAAAGTTCTGTAAAACCTTCCTTTCTGCTTGTCATAAAATGATGAGATTTCCCCCCCTGCTAGTTTCCTATATATTCTATGGTGTACAAGGATTCTAGCTAACAAGCTTACTTTCCCCTTCTACTTAGACTATGATTTAGCACTATAGTCTATTTCTGATTATGAACAATAACATTTCAGATAATACACCAAGAATTAATGATGCATGGAAGACACAATGTAATGAGGGGAACAAAGAAGCTGCACTCTGCTCATTTTTACATTTTGCATTCATGGTCTTTTTATGCCTACTTGCTTATATCAAAATTATTTGCAACTAGCTCTAAAATGGAGATAACTGTGAACTTTGGATAAGCTTTCACTACAAATTAAGGACATTGTTTTCTTCATTGTGTTATTTATTCTTATTCTTATTCTGAATTTTGCTCACTGCCATTCAGCAGTGGTCACAGAAAGAACGATGCATTTTCAATTGTATGATTGGCAGATGGGAATTACGTGCAGCCTCCAATACGGCATGGATCCAAGCAGCTTTCTGACACCAATGGTAGTAAAGTCTGAAAGCCCATTCCTTTTGTCTGTTCTCAGCCTCTTCCTTTGCAGTGAACTGTTTGATGACCAAAACCTGGCAATTGTATCATGCAATCGCATCACAACAGCCTAGTCTTGGTAGAGTTGGAGGATACTGGCGAAAATGACCAACAGAGAGAAGAATTTTCACTCATGATGACCATACCAAGTGAATCATAAACAGTGTGTCTGCCTTACTGTTTGGGAGACCCTTTCAACTGAGAAATGCTAAGCTTAATTTTATTTCCAGTACCTTTGATTAACTCAACAAAAGAAGTGTCATAAAAACATAGTCAAAAACGTATGTTGGACTTTACTCTCATTAATGGTTCCCTCACTTGCAACAACTCTTCCACTCACTGGTGCCTTTGTCAAAATTACAAGAAACATGTTGAATGTGGATGTGACATATTTTCATAATTGCAGCCATTAAGGAAAGTAGGCTCAGCTCCATCAGCAAACCTCCTTCGCTGTAAGAAAAGATAAGACCAGCCATTAAACTAATAACATCTCTGATCACCACACAGAGTGTACATATACATTGTTAAGCAGTCCCCAGTTCCCCAAGCAATGAAAGGTCCAGGAGTAATGCTTAGATTAGTTTCATTTCCCTTGAATGAGGAAGCAGAAGAGACATATGGGGTCTTTGCACTGGTTTCATTTGCAAATACGAAAAGGGAGTACAGTGGAACCAAGTAAAAGCAAGCAGCAACACTGCATCTAGGTTCCATCCAGGTTCCAATGGTGCCTTAACAAGTCCAGAGTCTGGACTGCTTCCAAATTCAAACAGGCTAGTCTGTTTCTTTGCCTCTTCCGCTAGCTCTAATGGATCTCTCACTCTAGAGCAGTGGTTCCCAACCTTGGGTGCCCAGATGTTCTTGGACTAAAACTCCCAGAAGTCTTCACCACTAGATGTGCTGACCAGGATTCCTGGGAGTTGTAGACCAAGAATATATTGGTACGGAAGGTTGGAAACCATTGTTCTATAGGCAGGAAAGAGCAATACCATAGCTGTAAAGGAAAGCATCTCCAAACTTCTGCTTTTTTGTGTATCAGCTTCCTTCCTTCCTTCCTTCCTTCCTTCCTTCCTTCCTTCCTTCCTTCCTTCCTTCCTTCCTTCCTTCCTTCCTTCCTATTGGTACATAGGCAAGCTGGTGTCCTCCAGATTACAACAAATATAATCCAAGTGCTTTGGGGCCTGCCAGGAGTTATACTTCAAAATATCCAAACAGCATCTCTTTGCCCACCCCTCGTAATTCTATCTCCTCTCTTAATCTCTTAAATCACACATGGTTCTCATGTGTGTGTATTCATGTGTACTTGCTCGAGGTTCATAATGTTTGCCAACTTTAAGTTAAAACAGTTTGAAATTTTCTGGTTGATTGGCTGATGGCTCAAAGGGATGATTCTTCTTTTCTAGTTTCTCTCCAAACATGGCTAATAGAGCTTTATAAATTAACATGCAGCTGTAAAGAGGCTGGTTAAAAACCCTAATCTTGGCACAATAGCTATCTGTAACTCAGCTCTCAAGTACAACACCACTATTACCATTATTAGCAATGCAAAGGAGGCCTACCCTTATTTGGATCTAATTTGTGTTCGGCAAAACTTCTTCCGTTTTGATGTGAATGGAAATCAGTATTTGTGTAAACTTCAGTGTGAATAGGGGTTATCGGAGGGTAACTACCTAGCAAAGGCAATAAGGCTGGAAAACTGGAAGGCAATAAGAGAAGGAGATGACCAAACATAAGGTCAATTGACTCAGTTAAAAAAAAGGCAAAGCATTTAATTTGCTAGACCTGAGCAAGAGTGTCAATGACCATCTTTGGAGGTCATTAATCAATTGGATTGTCATAAATCAGAAGCAACTTGATGGCCTTTAGCAACAAGGGCCAAGATATAGGCCTATAGGAAAGGAATAAAAAGAGAATGGATAGAAATTATCCCTCACAGAGATTACCAGCATTTATCATATTTTGAATGCAATGGCCATCAATTCATTTGGAACTCAGATTATATCCTAATCCAAAACTTTATTTTGAGTTTAGCTGGATGTTTGGGGTTTTTTGACAGATGCTGATGCATACGATAATCTTCAAAACAATCATCGGGCAAAAGAATCAATCGCAGTGTCAACTTTGGGTGATGGGAAAAATCTAATCATTTCCTGCTTTTATTTGCACGTAAATCAGGGCCAGATCTGGAGACTAACAGAGGGAAAGCACTGTCGGGGCTTTAAGGACAACACAAGATCTGCTGAAAAGGCCAGATGGGTCTGAAATAAAACTTACCTACCCTCCCACCCTGTACCCACTTCAGTGTCTTCACTGTCCCCTTAGTTTAACTCAGATTATCGTTCCATTCTGCTAAAAGGGACAGATGCTAAACCTACACAATAACGTGCAATTGTGGATGGGGCTTGGCCTACTTCCATGATGCCAACAAGCAGAGGATTGAGGAGAGCTCCCTTAAATCATACCAGGGATGTGAAAAAAAAATCTCTCATTTCCAATTTAATGGCAGATCTCCAAATCCCACCTGTGTGCTCTCGCACACTTTATTTCTCAAACAACAACAACTGTAAGCTTTGCAAATGTGCCAATGCTTGAGGCCAGGTCCATTTCTTGTTGAAACAAGCCTCAGGGGCTGCAAAAAGGCTGTTTTCTTTTAAACATTCGTAACCAACAAAATTCTTCCTTGTCCCTAATTTGTACATCTGCTATTTATTGGCTGAAGGATATTTTTGTCACAATAGATTGTCTGGTGGCCCACAGGTTGACTTTGATTTAAAACTTTGTTCCCAGCCAGCTGGATCATTTTTGTTTCATTTTTATCTTGCAGTAATGCCCATACGTGGAGCTGCCATAACAGTCTGGAGTTGTGGCAACTGTGTAGTATCCTCTTGATCCTTCTCCTTATATTATACCTTTTGGGAGAGTTGAGAATCTATTCACTATCTTTAAAAAATCCTCTTTAGTTACCAAAAACTGTTGGATATATTACACCCACATATGATGCCTTTGAGATGTTTTTGGCTGGGAGGGACTTTTGTGGACCATGATTGGATATCAGTTAAGTCAGTAGCAGCCAATTGTTTCCCTCTTTCCCTCAGATTCCTTTTCCTATATGATATTTGTTTTTATATAAGAAAAACTGTGAGTAAACTGATTTTCGAGAATACAAACTGATTTTATCCTTTCTAATTTACCAGAGTCTCTGTGTGAATGTATTGAAACAAATAAGTACCAGTTGAGGTAAACTAACAAATAAGAGGTGGTCTACTTATAGAGACTGTAGTTCAATCTGCTATAGGTTTCTGCCAGAACCATTTTTATCTGCTGCATAACAAGAGGAAGTTTTGACCAGGGAGGGAAAGATTAAATTCCTCTCCCTATATGCAATAAATCTGGTCCAGACCTGTGGCCTCTATGCTTCTTTAATAGTGAAACAAAAACAGACACAGTGCTGCATACCACATATTTAACATGATGCATAGTTTGACCCTGAATTATTCAGGCTAATCTTGAGTGCAAGGAAAAATTGCTCATTTAATTTCAGTGCAACGTCCTATTCATCTCACATACTTTATCTTAAATACATTCATAATAGACTTGGATTAGAACTTGGCTAATATTTTCCTAACCCATGATCTGTCTCATCCACCTAGCCAAATTTTTAGGGGCAATAACAGGGCAGACACAGATTAAGTTCCTTTCCCCTGGTGAAGACCAGATGGCTACTTTTTTCATCTCAAGCCAATTCCTACACATTTCAAGTCTCTCCTGCCTGGGGAAGAAGGAAAACTTAAAGGGAAAATGATGTGATACCTTATGCAAGTATCACTTATTAGCCATGTTCTAACCCAAAAGGTACATAGAAATGCAGTGTTATGACCGCTGCATTATTTTTCTCATTGGACACTGTACTGTCATAAAATTTGGGGCATGCTACTCTTCTAGTGTGGTGTGGAACATAGGGTATTGAAGTAGGATTCAAATCCTTACTCAGTCATGGAAACCTTTGGGTGAGAGGGTAGCAATACCAAACCACTCCTTAAACATCTCAAATCCATCAAAAATCCTGTTGAGATCATAAAAAAGAAGATACTTGACTGCACATAACAACAATGATTATTCCAAGGCCTCTAGAAAGCACATGTTTCATATCTATTTGACCCCAACTGCTAGTGCTATCAACATTATGAGGTCAACCCCAGTTTGGTAGCATGTAAGCCTTAATAATAACTAGGACCTGTTACCGATAGCAACCAAGCAGACTATATCACTATGGTGGCTTATCTGCTGTTACTTGCCCATTAAGAGGAAGGTATGCAGCCCTCATTTTCCTCAATTCCTTCCACGAGGAACCATATTTGCTGACCTGAGGAGTCTGTGGAGCTCCACACTTGTAGACATAAGAGGTTCTTCTGCTCTCAGCATTGATGCTTATTAAAGGCAAATGAATGGGAAAGCAGAAGAAAAATGCCCCTGATACTGCTTTTAAAAAAAGAATGATAAAAAATTATTCAACAAATTGAAAATAGATGGTACTACTGATACATAACTTTGTCTAAGATTATATGCATTAGCAGACATTTTATTTTTCTCTTTTTTAGAAGGTAAAAAATTAACGGCAAGCTATGGAAATGGGGGGGAAAGGGGAAATCTTCTTCAGACTACATTAACCTGAACATATTTGAGTGCATGGCAGATGTTTCCAAATCTCAAATACTGTTTGCAAATTACAGAAGACATTAGGGAACCATTTCCTAAAGAAACCTCGGGCCCCATCTGCAATAGAAACCAATCACTCTTTCCCCCACCAGCCTCTTGGGGGCCCCCAGTTCTGATTGGGAAGCATAATGTGCGTCCACCTTTACAAGGAGATGATGAGAGTGTTGTTGTCACCCTTAAGTGACTACCAGCTGGTGCTATCAGATCAAAAATAGTTGGAAAAATTGAGAGGGACACAGGAAAGTAATCCTTTCAAATTGCTGCAATATTTACTGGAAAGAGAGGCTTTCAGGGGAAATCAAGCATGTAATCCAGTAAGCCCTCTGCCCAGTCCTACCTTGAGCACACAGGGGGACCTATTGAAATATGGTAATCATCGCTGCGCCAAAGCCTAGGGAAGGAATGGAAATGATGAGCACAGTTTACAAAGCAGAGAGTGAGTTTTAGAGGAAGGCTAGCTCTTTCCTTCTTGCATTTGGCGATATTTGGAATGAAACATGTTAGTTTTTAACTAAAAATATTAGCCTCCTTCGAGTGTTAAAAGCAAAGCAAAGCAAAATGTGCTGCTTGTATATCAGCCCATGGTGCTTAAAGCACTTTCTGGGCAGTTTACCATTGAATTATGCAGGCTACACATTATACCATCTCCATGAGCTGGGTACTTAATTTATAGACCTCGGAAAGATGGAAGGCTTAGTCAGCCTCAAGTCAACTACCTGAGCCCTGTCAGTATCAAACTCAAGTCATGAGCAGAGTCTTGACTGCAGTACTACAGTTTATCCACGGTGCCACAGGGCTCCTAACGCACTGTTGCTTCTATGATTACACACAAGCTGTACGAGTCATGTAGCCTCATCCATGGAGACAGGGCTTTGCAACATGAGCCCAAAAGGGGGCAGGTTTCTGCAACTCACAGCCCCCTACATGGCACAAACAGGTTTCTGTTCTTACAAGATGACGGTGCTTCTGGTTCACTACACAAAGACATGGGCTTTTTCAGCTGCAGTCTTTCTTATTGGGTGCCAGATGCTGAGGTGATTGATTGTTTTAGCTTGGTGCCAAAATTAAGATCACATCAGTGCCAAATTGACCTTAATTCTGGCACCAAACTCAAACATGGAAATAAGCCCCCCCCTCCCACTCAGAATGTGGTGAGTCCCTGACCCTTCTCTGGAACCTACATACTCATGTGGAAGGCATCCACCCCAAACTCTCAGGAGTTTCTAAAACATAGGAGGGACAATCTAGAGGGCTGAGGAACTGAATTTGTGCCCCCAACCCTCCGGACCACACACAAAAAAAACACACAAATAAATAAACTGGCAGTGCCCATCCAATCTCATTTTTCATTTTGTGAGTCAGAGGCCCATGATGCAAAAAGCCTCTACTCCAGGAATGGAAACAGGGATTTGGGTTTTTTTAAAAGTTAAAACGAAGCAAAAGCCCCAACCTTTAAAAAATGTGGAGCTGTGGAGTATCCTTAAGACCATAAAAAGGCCCCCGAGGGCTATTGTTGGCTTACTGGCTGCACATAACCTGTCCTTGGCCGACGGGGTTTAGTCAACGGCATGAAGGAATGTTCTAGCCACTCCAGGAAGTGGGGTAGATGCTTTCCATGCTTCTTGGAGTGCGTAGCTCTCGGAGAAGAAAGAGACAAGAGTCTCACATCACTCTGTCTTGCACATTTCCACTCTGGCATTGCAGATGCTCTACTACCTGTTGCTGGAGCCAATGACTGGAGGAGTGCTGTGGCTCCCGAGCCCAGCTTGAGGGCTTCCGGTGGATAAATTGTGGGTTTTGATGCCAGGAACTTGATGGAGAATTTGTAATACTTAATGAATTTCTGGCCACATTTTTTTAAAAAAAAAATTATTTATTTATTTATTTAACTTATATGCCGCCCACACTACCCAGAGGTCTCTGGGTGGCTTACAACATTTAAAATACAATAAAAAGACAAAACAATTAAAATGCAATTAAAATATATACTCTAAAAAATTGCCATCGGACCCACAGCTGATATCATTTCAATTAAAAGCCTTCTGGAACAGGAAGGTTTTGACCTGGCGCCGAAATGTCATCAGCGTCGGCGCCAGACGAATCTCAGTCGGGAGGGCATTCCATAGTCTGGGGGCAGCTGCCGAAAAGGCCCTTTGTCTACAAGCCATCCCTCTTACCTCCTTGAGGGACGGCTCTTTCAAAAGGGCCCCCTGGCTAGATCTTAACTGCTGGGTAGGTTCATATGGAAGGAGGCGGTCCTTCAGGTATCCAGGGCCCAAGCCGTTTAGGGCTTTATATGTCAAAACAAGCACTTTGAATTGGGCCTGGGCAGCAACTGGTAGCCAATGTAACTTAAATAGAATCGGCTTGATATGGTCCCTAGCGGCCCCACCACTCACCAGCCGCGCAGCTCGATTCTGGACCAGTTGCAGTCGCCGGACCGTCTTCAAAGGCAGCCCCACGTAGAGCGCATTGCAGTAATCTATGCGAGATGTTACCAGTGCGTGTGTAACTGTCATGAGACTCCGCTCGTCCAGGTAGGGCCGTAGCTGGTATAATTTCCGCAGCTGAAGGAAGGTGCCTCTGGCCACCGAGTCCACCTGGGCTTCCAGTGTTAGACTGGGGTCCAGGAGCACCCCCAAGCTGTGGACCCTGTCCCTTAGGGGGAGTGTAACCCCATTCAGGGCAGGGAAATGGCCCTCCAGCCTGTCCGGCGAAGCACCCACTAACAGCACTTCCGTCTTGTCTGGATTGAGTTTCAATTTATTAACCCTCATCCAGTCCATTATCAGGTCCAGACACGAGTTCAGCACAGAAACCGCCTCACCTGGATTGGTGGAAAACGAGAGGTAGAGCTGAGTATCGTCAGCATATTGCTGACTCCTCAGCCCAAACCTCCTGATGACCTCTCCCAGCGGTTTCATGTAGATGTTAAACAGCATGGGGGACAGTATTGAGCCCTGAGGAACCCCATGACATAAATGCCATGGGACAGAGCAACTGTCCCCCAGCACCACCCTCTGGACACGGTCAGCCAGGAAGGAGCGGAACCACCGTAAAGCGGTGCCCCCAACTCCCAACCCAGCCAGCCTATCCAGAAGGACACCATGGTCGATGGTGTCGAAAGCCGCTGAGAGGTCCAGGAGTATCAACAGGGTCACACTCCCCCTGTCTCTCTCCCGGCAAAGGTCATCATACAGGACGACCAAGGCAGTCTCCATACCAAAACCCGGCCTGAAACCCGATTGAAATGGATCCAGAAAATCCGTTTCATCCAGCAGCGCCTGGAGTTGCCCGGCCACAACCCGCTCCAACACTTTGCCCAAATAAGGGAGGTTCGCCACTGGTCGGTAGTTAACCACCAGCCTTGGGTCCAGGTTAGGCTTTTTAAGGAGTGGACGAATTACCGCCTCTTTCAAGGTGGTAGGGACCACTCCCTCTCTCAAAGAGGCGTTCACGGCCTCCTGGACCCAGGTGCGAACCCCCCTGGCAGATCTTCCAATTAGCCAAGATGGGCAAGGGTCGAGTGGAGTGGTGGTAGAACGGACAGATCCAAGCACCCTGTCCACATCCTCAGGTCTCAACAATTGAAACTCATCCATTAATACTTGACCTAAGCACGGCACACTGGACACATCCTCTGATTCTGCAGTAACGGTGGAGTCTAACCCACTGCGAATCTGAGCGATTTTCCCCTCAAAATGAATAGCAAACTCATCACAGCGAGCTGATGAGCAGTCCGGGACCTCCACCGGATTTCCCGGTTGAAGAAGATCCCGGACCACCCGAAACAGCTCTGCTGGACAACATTCTGAGGAAGCAATACGGCTGGAGAAATATTGCCGTTTCGCCAGCCGTATTGCCACGAAATAGGCCCGATAATGGGCTCTAAGTCGTGTTCGATCGGACTCCCAGCGGGATTTCCTCCACCTGCACTCCAGCCGTCTCCCCTCTCGCTTCATCGCCCGCAGTTCAGAAGTATACCAAGGAGCTGTCTGGGCTCTGCGTGCAGGGAGAGGGCGCTTAGGCGCAATCGTGTCAACTGCCCGGGTCATCTCCCTATTCCATAGGGTGACCTGAGCTTCGACAGGAGCGCCGACCATATCAGACGGATAATCCCCCAGAGCGTTCAGGAAACCATCTGGATCCATTAGTCTCCGAGGGCGGATCATCTTAATAGATCCCCCACCCTTGCAGAGGGAAGAAGAAGCTAATAGACTAAACTTGACCAGGAAGTGGTCTGACCATGACAATGGGGTCACAACCAGCCCCTCCACATCCAAACCACCATCTTCCAGTCCCGTTGAGAAAACCAGGTCCAAGGTATGGCCCTTCTCATGTGTTGGGCCGATGACACATTGAGACAGCCCCATGGTTGTCATGGCGGCCATGAAGTCCTGAGCCGCCCCAGTCAAGGCAGCCTCGGCATGGATGTTGAGGTCCCCCAGCACCAACAGCCTGGGAGTCCTCAACACCAGGTCCGAGACCACCTCCGTCAGCTCAGGCAGGGAGACTGTTGGTACGCAGCAGGGTGGGCGGTACACCAACAGAATCCCTAATCTGTCTCCCAAGCCCAACACACAATACAGGCCCTCAAGACCTCCTCTCAAAGGGATAGGAAGCCTGGTCAAGGAGATAGAACTCCTATAGACTATAGCAACTCCCCCTTCCCGACCCTCCGAGTGACATTGGTGCTGGACCGAGTACCCAGGCGGACACAGCTGGGAGAGGGGAACACCACCCTCTTCTCCCACCCAGGTCTCAGTAATGCACGCCAGGTCAGCACCCTCATCCAGAATTACATCATGGATGAGGGCAGTCTTATTTTGTACTGACCTGGCGTTCATCAACAGCACCGTGTGGCTCGAGGGTTTGCTGATATGGTCACCTGATACCATCTGGTTGGGGGTAGGACTAGAAGAGGGGATAGATGTAAGGTATCTAACCTCTCTTCTCCTACGTGGGCATGTTCTACCCCCACCGCCATTCCTTCCCCTACCCAGCACCACCTCAATGGCTGCCCCCTCTAATGCCCTCCCCCCTTCCTGTTCCCTCAAATCCACTGTGGGTCTCTCTTAATTGATGGCAGTAAAATAAGTAAAAAATAATAAATAAAACCCTTCTAAAGCCCCTTCTCTTCCCCCCCCCCCCAGCCATGTGGCTGATGTTGAGAGGGGGTGAGGCAGCCAGGAGCAGCAGGGCCCAGTCCTGCAACAACAGAGGGAGACTGAGCCGGCTCCCTTGGAAAGGAGCTGGCAGCCGGCAGGAGCCCAACCACAGTCCCACTGCCTCTCACACAGTGAGCTGTGGCCGGCAGATAGTCTTTGGCTTCTCCTGAGTGCAGGAACGCTGGTTTGTCACATTACTGCCTTTTTGGGGGTTATTTATAAAAACTTAATATTAACATCTTCAAAAACAAGAAGTCTTTGAAAGTACAACTGAAACTGGACGTTGTCAGCAATTTTGTACTGGTCACCTGACAGCGTTCACTAGTGGAAACACATACAGACACTTCTGTTTACTTTCTACCAGCTGAGGCCAATGTTTAATTGGGAACTCTTGCTGCCATCATCGTATAAAATAAGAGGATGCCACTTTAAATTTGCAGTGGCATCAGAAAAATGTCAGCTTCATGCTGAAAACTTACAGTGAGACACATTCCACCTGACCCGAGCTCGTCACATCAGCTCGAGCTCATGAGAATGTCATTTCTGGTTTGCTTTCTCTCTCTCTGTTCGTTAACCAATTTGAAACCTGAAAAGAATGTGTGTGTTTTTTTTCTCCTCTTTTTCCATGACCAATACATCTCTAACCATCTGAAATCAAAGTCCGGAAGGATTATTGGATTCTCTAAGTGAGTCTGAAGGTTTACTCTCACGGTCTCATATACTGTAAAGGACAGGGCAAGATCTTAGCTTGTAAACCAGACTTTTCCCCAGGCACACATATTTACACATGCTTTTTAAAAACTGGTTTTCATAAAAAATAAAGGGGCATCGTGCTGCAGTGTATTGGCTCTTGCCTTTCCATTGGACTATTTCAGTGACGTGGAGAGGGGGGATTTGCTGCTTGGGTAACAGCCTATCCTCCATATTATTTTACCCAGGCTTCGTGCTCTGGAGAGGACACTCCAGCTTCGCATACAGCGTCGGAAGCAAACCGAGGCAAAGAGGCAGTCCTGAAACCAGCAAAATCAGGGAGCTGGACAGGGGACAGATTGTATTTGTCTTCAGTGTGGAAGGGATTGTCACTCTCAAATTGACCTTCTCAGCCACACTAGACACTGTTCCAAGACCTCTATTCAGAGCACGTTACCATAGTCTCTTGAGACTGAAGGATGCCTACACGTGATGCAGTGTCACAGCTGCAAAAATCAATGACAAAATGTGTATTGATGATAATGGTGCAGAATTCCACCCTAAGCCTGTTGTATCTTTTAAAGGTGCCTTGGCTGGATTGCTTAGTGAATTGGGGCACCTGAGCTAGGGTTAAGAGTTTGATTCCCCATTGTGTCAACTTGTGTGGCCTTGGGTGAGCAGCATGGTTCCAGGGCGCTCCTAAAGTAGACCACTTCAGAGGACTTTATTCCTCAGGAACTCAAAGCAATATGCAGATAACAAGTACAGTAACACTTTGTTGTTGTTTAGTCGTTAAGTCGTGTCCGACTCTTCGTGACCCTATGGACCAGAGCATGCTAGGCCCTCCTGTCTTCCACTGCCTCCCGGAGTTGGGTCAAATTCATGTTGGTCGCTTCGGTGACACTGTCCAACCATCTCGTCCTCTGTCGTCCCCTTCTCCTCTTGCCTTCACACTTTCCCAACATCAGGGTCTTTTCCATGGAGTCTTCTCTTCTCATGAGATGGCCAAAGAATTGGAGCCTCAGCTTCAGGATCTGTCCTTCCAACAGTAACACTACTACCTAGAAAAATAAATAATGGTTTTAAAACCCATTAATAACAATCCATTGGTTTTAATGGACTTTAATGTAGTAAAATCCATTAAAACCAATTCATTACAAACCAGGGAACTGCTAGGAAAAAGCCTTGGTAACTAGGTAGATCTTCATTTGGCAGTGGAAATTGTTTTTAAGACTGGGACCCTGATTAATTTGAATCTCAAATGCCCTCTTTGATAGCTTTCTGATGAGCTGCTAAGACACTTAGCTTTTGCTGCTTATTTGGTTTTTCCTTCTTCTGTCCAGCCTCACTCCCCAGTTTTGTGACATCAAAATCTTGGTGATGGTTTATTTATTTGTTAAGTCGGTTGGTTGTTTTGTTTGAATGATCTCATTGGCCGAATATTGCTTTACCGTATATTGGCAATCTACCTTAAAGGGACAAAAAGACAGGATTGAAATGCTTACATAAACAAAAACAAAAAATGCTGTGGAGAACCTGTCCATCTGAACCTGGACAAACACATGGCATTAGACGAGGCGCATTAGAATAAGCTACCACTCCTCAGGGGACCTGATTTATGCCTGGAAACTTCAATGGCAAATTCATAATGTTAAATATATCACCTCAATAATGTACTGACCCTATGTTGCTGTTAGGTGGAGTAAGGATTGTTTTTGTTGCAGGCAGTTCCTTTCACCTAGCCTTTCACACATGGGGGGGGGGGAGAGAATCTCTAAATGTACTATGTTGTTTTCACAGTTATTTTACCCTACAGTAGCCAATTCTTTTGAGGTAAAGTTTATGACAAATAATCTGTGTTGTTTTCTTCACAAATTTTGCTATCATCACCATTGTGGATGTTGTGTGGATTCTTATTTTGGGTTTCTCCTCCCTCCCCCCCCCCCAGTACACACACACACACACACACACACACACACACGAGTGTGAAATTCATTCTGCCATTCCAAATGACGTACAGTTTATCTGGGCTGTCCTGGCTTTCCTCAGCACCAAGCAAACATGTTAAGTCACTGACATTTTGATAGCTGCTGGCCAAGAATAGCATAATCTAAGCTGATGTCTTCTTTTATTTATTTCCAGATGGGCTGGTAGGAGCTGGTCACGTCTTATCGCCGCTAGCATCCCAAGAAAGGAAGATGAGAGATATTTTCATATTTACGTGAACAAATCAGCCTACCATACGAGTCGCCAGCCCCAACTTTTCAAGGCCTGACAAGTATTGTTAGAAAGAAATTAAGGCATAGTTTATCTCCCTGGTGTTGGAAGAGAGGAGAAGTCAAGGGAGGGAAGGAGATTGCCTGTGAACCTGACATTGAATGACAATGTGTTCCTTTTTGGAACACTCAGATGAAATATTGTAGGTGACATATAAGTCATTCTTTCTTGATGCATCTACTAGGATAAGTGTTCTGCCCTGCCAATGAGATTCTTCCTACAGTAGTGATCAGTAGCTAGTGGCCTCAAGTCCAACACCAGTCTGTTGAATTGGTCCCTCCATCAGTTATCAACATGGACACAGGAGGTGGAGGTGGCGGTGGAGGAAATGCTAGACAGCTCATTGATTTAGGCATTCAGAGTTTGACAGGGACTGGACTTGATGATCCATAGGGTCCCTTCCAGCTCTGCATTTTCACAATGATGATGATTAAGTAATAACTTTGTCAACAAGAGGGGCTGGACTTGATGATCAATAGGGTCCCTTAATGCTCTGCAGTTCTAAGATTATTATTATTATTTAACGTTGTGTGACATTCTGTTTTGAGATCAATAGATGGGGTCCTGGTATTGCAACTGCAGCATCTACATCACACCAGCTGAGATGATTTACCAGGTGTAAAAGTGTCTAGAAGATAGAGATTCCCTTGAAACATGCCAATGCAAAAGAATAAATGGGCACGAACTGGGCATCAGAAATGGCATTATTCAAAATAGCATTATTCTGCAGCAGGACAACCCTTTGTTCTCCTCAGGACACTCTGTTGCTGACCTTAAAGTATCTGTAGTAGAGGAAAAAACTTCAAGGAGAGATTAGCAAGTGAGAGACTACTGTGTTAAAATTCATTAGGAGGTTTCAGTCTATCACCAGAGGTTTGAATCAGGGTAACAGATTGTTATCACATTGAACACATTAATTGGCACACCTAGTGCCAGGATGTCTGTGTTATCAGCAACCATTTTCTAAATGGCCAGTGTTAATTATGTAATTGTTACTGTCAGTCCTTTCTGCATTTAATTTCCTTCCCATTGTTTGCAATCCCAACCTCAGCTAGATGTCCTGTAGGCATAACAGAAATTTGGGGATAACAGTCCATGCATCTGTTTAACTGGGCTATGCTTCACAACAGCCTGTGCTACAATAAGGTGGTTAGTCTTTAAGACACCATAAGACTCTATGTTGGAAAGATTAACATTCATATTGATGAGTGAAATACAGTCTTTAAGCAGCATTGATTTGGTCTAGTTGTGGTCCAACGAAATAGATGCATTTTATTCATCAGTCTTTCCAGGAGTACATTAATACTGTATGGAAAGCTGCACCTCTGAGTTTTGTACCACTTCTTTACACACAATGTGTCATATTAGTAGATACTTATTAATTTCATTTTTATCCTGACCTTCCTCAAGAGAATTAAAAACAGACACAAGATCTTCCCTCCGCAGATAGGCACAAGGAGCTAAACCAGACCCACTGAACCCATGGGACTTGCATAAGTGAAATTCCAGTGGGTATCTTCTCATTGAGGTGAGCAATAATAATTTCTCCTTCCCCAATTTTAACTGTTTAAAACAGTTTACTCAGCCCTAATATTCCATATGCAGTCCTAACCCAAGATATCTTGCTGTCGCAAACTTACCCTGCAACTTCCCACCCTATCCAATTTGCTAAAGCCTAGAATTTAAAGTCATATAATAAAATTTGACAGGACTTGAAACTAGAGATGGGGATATTCGTATTTGTATTCGCCACTGCCACCGGCTCCACGGAGGCTTCTTATCACGCCGTTCTCCGCAATGGATTAGCCACTCTCCGACCTAGCAGAGAGGCTTGTCATCCCACCTCCTGCCAGGACTGGGTAATTGATTGTGGACAACGGCGTGATAGGAAGGCACCGTGGAGCTGGCAGCGGCGGCAAAACTGTGAGTGGACAGTCTGGCCCCATGGGGCCGGACCCTCGTTATTTCCACCTGTGCGGGGATATTCGTATTCATATACAAATACGAATACCCCCATCTCTACTTGAAACTCATCCGATCCTGATTAATGCAGGAAACCCAGAGCAAATATACCTTAAAGGAAATGTCTAACTGTAGGTAATAGGAGTCAAACGAGATGAGATGTTCAGCTCATATTTACAAGATAGACGGCACTGTTTATCCTAGCACAACATTTCTTCTCCTCCGTATCTTGCATACTAGCTGGATTTTGTTTTGTGGATGAACAGTAGGAGGGCTTAATTGGCAATGCTGGTTGCTGAGGCACGCAGCTTTGAGGAAGTCTCGTCACTGGAGGACAAACATGCCATCAGCTTCCAAATGCAAGTTAAGAGTCCCCTCTGGTTTGAGCCAAGGGCTTCACTGTGAACTGCTGTCATCGAGAATGGGTACACCTTGCCACACATGCTTGAGCCATGAAAAGTGCAATCTAAGGACCATCCCAGAAGTTCATAAAAAAATATCACCGGACAGTAGCACTGAAGGCTCTGCAAACCATGAATAACAGAAAGAGTAATAACTCCCCCATCTCTGCTTCAATTTTCCATTTAGACTGGTTGCCACCTCTGCTGTTTCAGAGGATTGTGCAAGGGGATAAAAAACTTCCTGGTCTCAGGCAACTGCTGAAGCGTCAGATTAAAAACACGTCATCTAAGAGTACTCATAAATTTGCCCAGCTCCATTTGAAAACTAATCATGTCCTTTGCCCTACATCGACTGTTCTTGGGAGACTCCTGCAGAACCCCTCCTTTGTTATGGATAACATCACTCATTAAATTCCATCCCAAAGCTCAAATAAGAAATGTCAGAGAATGGAGTTCTTGCCTTCTGTTTTTATGTTCCATGTGAAGAACCAAATTCCGCTCTTGATTACAGGTGGTTTTCAATGGGATGAAGTCTTACTGAGGAAGGCTTTAAAAATGACCCAGCATGAGCTCTATCCACAAAGCATTGTACTACATCATTTTATCAGTTTCAAAAAGCAGTCTGCTACATGCGCCTTAACTCAGCACTGCAATGCCTTATTAGCAAGTCCTGGTATCTGTTTTCACCTGCCATAAGGCACAATATGTAGATACAAGTTCCACATGGAGAGGTTGCCTCCAATTTTGGCCACACATCCAGATAGACCCATGGACTTCAGGACTTCATCTTCCACCGTTAATTTTTCACTAAATCACCCAAAACCACAGCTGTAATTTCATGGCCTCAACCCACATCAAAACCCAAAGGAGGGTATAGATGGGGAAAAGATGTGCCTTGCAGGGTCACAATCATCAGTTCTGCATCCATGCCTTACCAGACATTCCAGGACTCACTTCCAGTGCAGCCTCATCTCTTTACAACATAAGGGCAATAGCTAGAGAGCAAAGCAGTATGGACGTCTCCTAGAACAGGTGGGGCTGACAGCTGGTCTAGGCTGGCCAGTTTTCATAAGGCTTCAGAAAGCATGTGCAGGTTGCAGAAGCAACAGCAACTCTTCCATGGGTGGGGACTGCCAGCTTTCTTGCAGTGATCTCTCTATGATCCTGCCTACTTTTGCCTTGCGTAAGCCAAACTGGACTATATTTACCTGGACCTGGTCTTAGAGAAAATGATTTTGCCTTAACAGCCAAGCACTGAGATCTTGTACTCACACAATGGCAGTAGGTTCAGCTGATGTCACTGGGGATGGTTTGAGCTGCAGCTGTAAATTAAACAACTGTTCCACCTCTTTTAGGAATGCTTAAAAGGAGGCAGTGATCATGAAGGGTCCAACTATACATTACAGATAACTTGTCACTAGAAAAAGGCATTCCTTAAGAGCTTGTTGCATGTGTACCTTGCAAATAAGTTTGCTTTGTTTTGTGCTTGGTCATCAAGCAAAAAGCCCATTCTTCATTTGTAAGTCTTGTTTCTCTGCCTCTGTCACCTCTTGAAAACTAATGTCAGCTCTGATGATGGTTTATCTCTAATGCATCAGCTGATATCCTGTTGCTTAACATAGGAAGCTGCAGCTCAATTAGGCCCATTGAATCAATGAAATTTACAGAGGAGTTGATTCAAGAAATTCTCACTGATTCAATGGGCCTACTCCAGTTGCAAGTCACTATACTAAGCAACAGGATCTCAGCCTTTTTTGTTTGGCTCCTAAGAGAGGATTCTCAGTGTTCTCTCTAAACTAAAGTTCTCAGGATGCTAAGGGAGAAGCCACAATTATTAAATGGGTAGAAATCTGCTAAAGGAATAAAATGTATATCGGCCGGATGAGAGAGAGACAGACAGAGAGAGAGAGAGAGAGAGAGATCTGGTAAAAAGAAAATCCTAAAATTCCTCTTGGCATATGGGGCAAAAGCTACAATGGCTTGGTTCAGGTTAGGCTGAAGGTTATGGTCATAGATCTATGCCACCCAAATGCTTCCAACCAGCGTTCATTAGGTGGATGTCATGAACTCAAATGCAAAGCATTTGATTGCTGACACAGCTTGTAGAGCTTCAAAGTGGATAGTCTTAGGTCAGGTGACATGAAAGTAAGAGGTAAATTGCTACTCTCTAGAGTTATTGAATTATACATTTCTTTCGTGAAAGTCAAAACCGGCCCATCTTACTTTCTGCACTCAAAACACTACAGTTTGACTTTCTTCCTTCTCCCTTCCTTCCTTTTGTTCATTTGTATTTTCTGTCCACCAAAAAATATAGGGTGCTCTGCTTACAAAACACTGATTAAAACAGAAAGAATGCTTTCACTCACTGTCTAGTAAAGCTTTTCTCCAACCCTTTCACTCGGAATGTTCTTTCCATGTCGGGAAATGAAAATATAATGCCATCAAATGTCAAACACGCATTTATGCAGAATAAAAATTCATGCCCATTTCAAGTACTTTAGCAGCAGGAAGCTCAATCAAGCAACTCAACAAGCAAACCCCCTTGGCTGTCTCATCACCAAGTGCCTGACACCATAATAGTTACATCTTTACTTGGGTATGTCTACTAATTGTGTCCCTCTGGACATACAAGGGCCCTACTGGAATAAGTTCAAATTGTCCTACATTGCATGTGCCTGGAGCTACTCCAAATGAATCACATCCAAAGTAAATTTGAAGAACCTTAACTCATACGACAGCACTCCATTAATAGAAAGCACAACATTTTCCAGTCGGCCCTCTGCTCCTAATGCTCTACAGATTAGCAGTATAAAATTTTATTTTAGCCGGTAAGATGAATCTTAAAAAGATGACCACACTCCATGTCTCCCGTGGCCCAATTAAAAGTATTCCATGCCAAAATTAAAGGAGGTAAAGAGTTTCAAAACAACGAGCACTATCACTACCAGTTTAGGGCCTAGAACAGATGACACGCCACCAGATTGCCTCTTTTCAAAAGAACAAATGGGTAAGAATGTAAACAGGTGAAATGTTTGGAAAATATAAAAGTGGTCAGTTGATTCAGAGAGCTTAACCCTAGAGAGTCAGAACAGATTATTAGCTCTTCCTTACAGATATAAGCCCTGCTCTATGAGAAAAGAGAGTAGGAGAACCTCTCTATCATTCTTCTCCACATAGGGAGAGCAATAGACTGAAAAGAGGAAGCTGTGCCAAGCAATCCATAACCCTGAAAAATCAGGGCTCTCCATGAGAAGGGACTACTAGCAGAGATGTAGGACTGGCCTTCTCCTTTTCCTCATACACAAACAGGGATATATGTTCAATTCTTTAAAAAAAAAACCCCTCCAGTTAGGGATATTGTGCATCCTGTATCCATGATTCAAAATGCCAGGAAATGGCCCAATATTGCTGCACAATATCATGCCCGCATTGCCAGCAGGAAAAAATATGCCAAGCTTTATATAGTAAAGGGCAGCCTGAATGTTGACAACACCCATGGCAGCAGCCTTTTTTAAAGAAAAAGAATTAGAAAGGGGGAAGTTGGGAGTTAGCAAATATACGTTATTTGAAACCAAGGTAAAAATCATCTATACCAGAAGGACAGTGAAGAAAGATGGGTGGTGGTGGTGGAATCAACTCATTTGAAATGTGGAGGAGAGCTTTATAGATACCACAGAAAGGCAGAAAAGTGGGTGCTCAGTCAAGTCAAGCCTGAACTCTCACTAGAGCAAAAATGAGTAAATTGAAACTCTCCTCGTTGTTGTTTAGTCGTTAAGTCGTGTCCGACTCTTCGTGACCCTATGGACCAGAGCATGCTAGGCCCTCCTGTCTTCCACTGCCTCCTGGAGTTGGGTCAAATTCATGTTGGTCGCTTCGGTGACACTGTCCAACCATCTCGTCCTCTGTCGTCCCCTTCTCCTCTTGCCCTCACACTTTCCCAAACTCTCCTACCTTGCACTTATAATGAGAATACAGAACTGACTGGAAAAGACAATATTACTCGGGAGGTAATTAACTCATATACTCACCACACAACAGAAGTGACTTGATGACACATAATATTTTTAGAGATTTTTTAAAATTCTTTCCAAAAAATTTTAAAAAGTGTGAGGGGCCAACGATTCTCCATCAGGATACACTAGATTGGTCCTTTCAATGTATGTGATCTGTTTTAAATCTGGTGTAGTTTGAAGTCATCTATTTCTGAATGGTTGGTTGTAAAACAGTTTTGTATTTAAAAAATTATCACTCAGAAACCCTTTGTCCAAACTTCCCCAAATCTGGCATAAGGCAGGAGCAGGCTGTCTGCTACACCTTTACCAAACATGGTGCTGATCCAAAGGCCAGTTGCAAAGTTATTTCGTTTTCCCTTTGGGATGCCCCCATTTTTAGAATTGCCTTGTAAAATGTTGATTTGCTCTGCTGCACAATAACATTGTGGCATTCCCATGCAGCTGCAATGTCCCATAATTTGGAATCACCCTAATGGCAGATGATGATGATTTTTAGAAAGGTAGGGCAGGAATGCAAATCACATTTGGAGTAAAGTAACAAATTTGAGACCAATAATTTTTTCATATCTCTGTTCTTCAAAGTCAGTCACTAAATTCAGAATATTTAAGGGGATTCATTCATGTAGGGGCAATCTTTCATAATTAATTTTATTTGCTTGTTCTCCTTTTGTGCACATAATTATTCTGCCTTAATAACAACTATGGCAAGCATCTGTATAGTTATATTATCTGAGGAATGTGTAAGGCTCATTGGATTTATTGCACTGTGTACTAGAAAGCATCATTGGCCAGCAACATATATTAGATCTTCCTTTCAGCACGCTCTACCCTCTAGCAACATGATTCTCTGTCATTTCCTTTTATCAGAGAACTTCAGTCTGTCAGGCCTCACTCTCTCATTTTCCAGGTTCACCAGAAGACACTGAAAGAACACCAGGAGGTCAGCCTACATTAAAATTAGGAGAGCCTTGAACAAATCACACCCAGAGGCTGCCTTTAATTGTCATCTTCAGGAAAATGTTCTTGAATAAATCTCACTACATGAACACCTGCCAGCAGGTTGTGGAGTTAAAAGGAAGCATGGGAAGAGATGGGGACTAAAGAGGAGTAAGAAGAAAAATGACCCAGATATAGAGATTTCACATCAAAGGCACACAGTGTGAAACTGGCAAGAGACATGCACACAAATAAGTACAAAACTAATATTTGCAAAGAGTAGAAATGGGACCCGTTCAAACATATGATCCATCTTTTTGTTTGTTTGTTTTTCTTTTTCTTTTTTGTTTTCCCTAGTAGCTAGTTCTACGATTACGGGAGAACATTTTCCTCATCATGGCAATAAATACTGTGTTTCATATGGCGTGTCTGTACCCTGGCCAGGGGGAAAAAAAAGCTGCCCACCCTGACTTACATGGTCATGACATCTAAAGTAGATTATCATAATGTAGCCTACATTGATTGCCTCTGAAAAGGGCCTCAAAACAGCAGCCAATGTTAACTGGGCCTTGTCACACAGTGCATATCACTCCAATTTTGCACTAGCTTCACTAATCCCAGCCTTCTTGTTGCTTGTAGACTGCAGTTAAAACTCTTAAAGCCCTGGAGGGTTTAGGCCAAAGAGATGTTTATGACTATGTCCTCACACATGAGCTTACCCATCTCTTCAGATCACCTTTTGAAGCCCTCCTACATATCCCTCTACACTCAGAATTGCAAGGAGTGGTTATACAAGAAAGGGCCTTTTCAGTGGTGGTACTTGCTTTTCAGAACTTCTTCCTAATGGAAACCAGACTAGCTCCATCATAAGAAGGACTGAGATGGAAGTTGAAAACAATTACTTCAGAGGACACGTTGGACCACAGAGAATCAACAGTACATTTTCTTTGGCTTTTGCCACTATTATGTTACCTAATGTTATCATGATGTTAATGTGAAGTTCTCTTATTACAATTTTTTTCTGGCTCAATCAGATATACAGTTCATAAAAAAAATCAAACAGTCCATAGTCCACTGGAAATTTCTTCCTATGTTTTCAGACGTGGGAGAGATAGTAAGAGGAATATCAATTCAAGTTCATGGCAAAACCCACACATCCACCAAGGTCAGTCTGCAGTCCGTTCTGAGATAATGGCCCATAGTTATGTGGATTATCTCTCACTAACTGATCTGCAATTGTCAAATCAATGCAATGTTCATGGTTTTTCCCTTCCTGACTCTCCTTTTCTTGATTTCCTACCTCCTTAACAGCTACCATAATTGTAATGTTCAATCATCTCTCAGACATTACTTCAGTGTCTTATTGACTAGAGTTATATCGGCTATTCTCTTTTTCAAATGGCTCTGATTTTTATTCCAACAATTGAAGTTCTCTCCTATCAGCAGAAGAAACGGCAGCACAATGCAATTATGGTTGCAGTGGCTTTGTTCATGCTTTCATCTCCATGTCTTCTTTTTATGAGCACCTGATATTCTGGAAGCTAATGAGAACTTTCTCTCCGGTGCATTCAAAAATAGATAAATTCACAGTCCATGAGAACAATGTGCTTGGCCATAATTCTTTACTTTAACCATCTTTGGGCAATATACTTTGCAAGGTGATGACTGTATTTGGGATGATAAGATTGTAATTTTCTTCAGGTTGACCAGATCTTTGTGTGTCCCAGTAGGTTTTCCATAAGCACACAGCTCTCCACAGCTCTTATCCCAATTTAGTGACCAAATGCCCAAACTACATTTGTATATACACCAGGATTTGAGTCGTGGGACTCACTGTCAAGTCAGGCTTAAGTCGCACTAGTGACTTGACTTGAACTCAACTTGTGTTTTTTTCCCCCCCAATAACTTAGACTCGTCTCACAACTCAGAACCCACCCACACCTCCTTTTTTTCTGGGAGAAAAAGCTTGTTTTTATTAGGGACTCAAGACTTGATACCAAAAACTCAGACTCAGACTTGGGACTTGGACTCAAAGACTTGCCAACATCCCTGATATATATTCACTGCCAAAACCAATGTTCCTGAGGAGACATCTGAGAACCAATGGAAACATTAATCCAAAGACAGTGCACATCCTTAATTAAGGATTTCTCATGAAAATCTGTTTGTGCTTTCTTTTAAAAAGAAAATGAAAACCATTTTATCAAGGGGTTTTTTTTGCATGTATTTTAATTTTAAATCACAAATTGAATTTTTGGTTACAAGGAGGTTCGCTGAAGGAGAAGGAGCGGTGTGGAGGTGTGAGGGTTTCTCAAAAATGAAAAAGCGAGGTGGGAAAGATGAGTTGCAGAGATGTTTTGCCAACTGCTGCAACACGGAGCAAAAACAAAGCAGAGTATGCTGCTTTTAAACCGCCCTATAGCACTTAAAGCACTCTTTGGGCAGTTTGCAATTTAATTATGCAAGCTAAACATTTCTGTCCCTCCTACCTGGGTACTCAATTTACCGACCTTGGAAGGATGAAAGGCTGAGTCAACCTCAAGCCAACTACCAGAACCTGCGGGGATCAAACTCAAGTCTTGAGCAGAGTCTTGACTGCAGTGCTTCAGTTTAACCACTGTGCCACAAAGCTCCTTTATAGGGACTCATCGCCAATCCCTTATTTAAGAAAGCAATCAACTGAGGGATTCACACTGGAATTTTGCTTCATATGGACTGATGCGTAAAATTGTGGGGGTCCACATTTTTCTTTTTCTTTTTTTCCTCACCTGGCATTTCAGTTATCCTCCCTCCCTTCACCATGTAAGTGTAATCGCAGCAGTAGAGATGGGGGACAAAATAAAATGACACTGTCAGCTTTGACATTTATTCGGAGCATATTATGCATTTACATCACTGGCATTTCCGAACTTGAATTATTTTGTTGTGCGTTTGTGAGCTTCCCTCTCCCAACTGATAAGGCAGCAGTAACGGTATGGGTCTGATATGGCATTAATTTTCTAATCAAGGATCATGGCCTTTAAAAATTGTCCATTCAGGAAAGAGAGAATTTGTTATTTCACACTCTGACTTACAGATGGTGCAACCCACAGCATGTTTACTTAGCCCCACAGGGTTCAGTGTGCTTTTATTCCACCTCAGCTTGAATAGGATGCCTTTGGCTTTTCAGCAAGGTTAATTGATTTGTAGTAGGTTCAGACTGGATAAAAGGAAGCATTGTTTCACACATGACACACAGTTAACACATGGAAATCATTGACCCATCTTACCTCAAGACGACAGTGTTCTCTCGAAAGCTTGCAAAATTTTGTTGCATGCAAATAGCCTCTGAAGCTCCCCAAAACTATTCATGGATACAGCAACTGCAGGGAAAGATTTATCAAATTTCTCTACTAGAGGAGAAATCCTCCAATAGTTTCTCACATAGGGGCCTCACCAACTGTGCTTCCAAGAGAAGAGCCAGCCTGTGTGGCCTTGGGCCAGCTGCACACTCCCAGGATGCCCCCAGAAGAAGGGAATGGGAAACCACTTCTGAGTACTCGCTACCTAGAAAATTCTGGAAAGGGCTGTCATAAGTCAGAAGTGACTCAACAGCACACAATTATTATTATTTATGGCCATTTTAGGAGAGAGACACGACCACTCCCCAAAAAAGTGAGAGAAATTTTGGAAATTGTTCTGCAAACTGGCCCTTTGCTATTAACGGAGTAAAAAGAAAAAAGAAAAATCTTGCAGTGTGTCTAAGAAAAATGCCTTATGAGAAATTTCGGCTCACCGCTAGTTGTTAGTCTTAAAGTTTTAGCAACCCCCTCAGTTACATGTTAGAGGCAGGGGTCCCTGTCACTAAATTTTGCCTCTATTACAGAAGATGATTACAATTCAGTTCTTTCCATGTAAGTTTTTCAGCAGGTATGAACAAAGATAGCGTAGTGTCCAGCTCCAGAAGCTAGTAATGTTCCATAATTTGTCATGCAGTTCCCAAAACCATGCCTCATGAAAAAGATTTCAGGATTGTGACCTCATTCTTAGGAACCTTTAGAATTTCTTTAGGTGGTAATTTTCAGCTTACAGTAATATCACAAGGGAGGGGGGCAAATGCATACATTTTTCTGGTGTCCCCCCCCCCCCATTATGTATCTCTTCATCACTCTGCAGTATCCCCAGCTGCTCCTCCTATGTGATCTGAAAAAGCTCTGTGGGAGGAGTTAACTTAGGGTGTATTTCTGTGGGCTTTTCCTGAACCACAGGAAGCTGTGGAAACTGCCTGCTATTACAGAGGCGATTTCTAATGGAAAACAGTAAACTCATCAGCCACCTCTTATGCAAGGTAAACACAAGACTCCTGAGCTCATTTATGAGCATTTCTCTGGAATGTCTCCTCCTTTGAAACTCTTTTGGAATAGAATTTCTTTTCTATCAATAATAGTTGAAATTTTTATGGGAGAAATTTCTGACATAGCGCTATTCCAAATTGCTAAATATAGTTATCTCATGCAAATGTGGATTTACATCCATTAAATGTTCTGCTTTTCTTAGTTACAATAAACAAAAGTGAGGGATTTGATACCTTGATATGTACCAATGAGGATGATGAATTAAACATGCAGAGACCATTCAAGGTTCCTGAGGAAGGTGTTAATTTCTATGCATCTATCTCTAGTCAATGTATCTCTTTTCAGGGCTGTGTCCCTGATGAAGTAGGCTGATTCTCTTGCTATTGCCTTCCCCTTGCTATTGTCACACAGATGTCATTATCTGGCTACAAGTTGGAGAACTAATCCAAGCATAACCACAGCTGTAATTTGTGTTGTTAAACATTTCGCAAGAAAATTGCTTCTTGTGCTCAGTTTGTACTTTTCATTAGTAACATGTAACTCAGCTTCCTCCAAGATTAAAATCAACCATGAATAACTTGGAGCGCTTCGAAAGTGCACCGTTTGCTAATTCATCTGAGATCAATAATGATTAAATGAATAATTTAATGAATCTCAATGTGCACTTTCAAAACAGCTTCCTTTTGTGTTGCAAAGTAGTCATGTTATTTGCATCCAGCAGAACTTGGAAAAAGGGAAAGATGTTATTCCGTGTATTCATCCTTGTTTCTTGATGCCTTCCTTCCACTTTATTCAGTTCTGGGACCAGTGTTGTGTTTTGAGTAGTATTAGTGTCCATGGTCTTATCAGTGGGAGAACTGTTAAATCCACATTATATCCTTGGATCATATCTACTTTTAATACTGAACAATACGAAAGATGCTCTGCCATCACCTGTATCTGAATAACATACAGAGATAGGAGGAAGTTTTACCAACTTTTCTTGTTCCAGCGTTCACATGTTTGGTTGTTGTAGGTTTTTCGGGCTGTTTGGCCGTGTTCTGGAGGTTTTTCTTCCTAATGTTTTGCCAGTCTCTGTGGCCGGCATCTTCAGAGGACAGGAGTTAGAATTCTGTCTGTGTTCTGGTGTAGTGTGTGGGATAGTTGAGTATTTGTAGCTGTGGGATCAGCTTTTTGTCCTTTTCAGGAGATTGGGTGATTATGGTGATCAGGGTGTTTTTTGTTATGGGTGTATTGTTGTGATAAGGGGGAGATGATCTGTCACTGTGATTGATGGGTGTCGTTAGCTGGTCTTTTGTGTGCAGTGATCACCGGTCCTTGTGGCTGGGTAGAGTTCGTTGACCTTTTTGGAGGCTGTCTTTTTCAGTGCTGGGAGCCAGGCTTTGTTGAGTTTTAGACTTTCTTCTTTTTTGTTGAAGCTGTGCTGATGTTTGTGGATTTCAATGGCTTCCCTGTATAGTCTAACATAATGATTGCTGGTGTTGCCCAGTACATCTGTGTTTGGAAATAGGATTTCATGTCCAGCTTGTTTCAGGGCATGTTCAGCTACTGCCGATTTTTCAGGTTGTTTTAATCTGCAGTGTCTTTCATGTTGTTTGATTCTGGTGTGGATGCTGCGTTTTGTGGTCCCAATATATACCTGGCCACAACTGCAAGGTATCCGGTATACTCCTGCAGAGGTGAGGGGGTCCCTTTTGTCCTTTGCTGACCTTAACATTTATTGTATTTTTGTGGTGGGCCTGAATACTGTTTGTAGGTTGTGTTTTTCAAAATGTTTGCTATAACCAGGCTGAGGGGGCTCCCCCTGGCCACTCCATCTGTCTATTCATAGAAATCATTATTCCACTGAAAGTAGGTGGTCGTTAGGCAGTGTTGGAAAAGGGCCGTAATGTCTTCTGGAACATTTCAAAAAACAGGCCCTGGCTTCGGCACCCTTTGCACCCACAGTCTAGTTCCAATACCTGGATGACACCTTCAAAATTTGAAATATACAATTCACCATGGAAAAAGAAATAGAGGGCCAACTCCCTTTCTTAGATGTCATGGTCATACGCAAACCTGACCTCCTATTGGGACACAAGGTCTACAGAAAACCCACCCATACAGACCGGTACCTACACAAAAACTCCAACCACCACCCAAGAGAAAAATGGCATAATCAAAACACTGGTTTACTGTGCCAATCGGAACTGTGAAGCTCAATTTCTCAACACCGATCTCAACCACCTGAATTGGACCCTACAGGCAAATCGCTATTCCAAGAATGAAATTACAAGAGCCATCAAACCGAGAAAACAACACCGAACTGAAGAAGAAAAACAGCCACCCACAAATAAAGTATTTCTGCCATATATCAAAGGGGTCACGTACCGCACGGGGAAACTTTTGAAAAAACCACAACCTACAAACAGTATTCAGGCCCACCACAAAAATACAACAAATGTTACGGTCAGCAAAGGACAAAAGGGATCCCCTCACCACTGCAGGAGTATACCGATTCCTTGCAGTTGTGGCCACGTATATATTGGGACCACAAAACGCAGCATCCACACCAGAATCAAACAACATGAAAGACATTGCAGATTAAAACAAAATCAGCAGAAGCTGAACATGCCCTGAAACAAGCTGGACATGAAATCCTATTTCCAAACACAGATGTACTGGGCAACACCAGCAATCATTATGTTAGACTACACAGGGAAGCCATTGGAATCCACAAACATCAGCACAGCTTCAACAAAAAAGAAGAAAGTCTGAAACTCAACAAAGCCTGGCTCCCAGCACTGAAAAAGACAGCCTCCAAAAAGGTCAATGAACTCTACCCAGCCACAAGGACCGGTGATCACTGCACACAAAAGACCAGCTAACGACACCCATCAATCACAGTGACAGATCATCTCCCCCTTATCACAACAATACACCCATAACAAAAAACACCCTGATCACCATAATCACCCAATCTCCTGAAAAGGACAAAAAGCTGATCCCACAGCTACAAATACTCAACTATCCCACACACTACACCAGAACACAGACAGAATTCTAACTCCTGTCCTCTGAAGATGCCGGCCACAGAGACTGGCAAAACATTAGGAAGAAAAATCTCCAGAACATGGCCAAACGGCCTGAAAAACCGACAACAACCATCGGATCCCGGCCGTGAAAGCCTTCAAGAATATGGTCTCATGTTTGTTTGAACAAGTAAAGGACCTCTAACAAACTCCAGACACGAGTTGTCTCAGTTGAACAGGGATCTACTGTACATATAAAGTCTGTACATGAATCTATGCACACCAAACCAATTGACAGTAAAGATCAGGGGCAGTGACTGTGTGTTTTATCCCCATCCCTTCCCAGAGTTTGAAAAAGTTACCCTTTTAGATGACAGCCAGAACTGTTTCTAGGGCAGTGTGGCTGAGACTTCATCCCAGGGTACCAACAGTTAGAGGACACAGCAATTTCCTGCTCGAGAGGTGCAAATCCAGCTGCTGGTATTTGCTGATGGAAGATCATAATCCCACCACCACTGTAAGAATCTTTACAGCCTCCAGTCGTTTCTCCCAGGGCAGAAGGAAGCACAAAGCAGGTGGACTCAGTGTGAAACCAATATAGCCATCATGCACTCACGCCCACATGATCTTCCCCATCCCTCCATCCTCCGCCTCCTGTTAGAACTGCAGAGCTGCAAGAGACCCTATGGATCACTGAGTTTAGTCCTTGTCAAGGAGGCCCAGTGGGGAATTGAACTCCCAACCTCTGGCTCTGCAGCCAGAGACCTAAACCACTGAGCTATCCAGCAGTTTTCTCCCTGTTTATGTCAAGTTCAACCAATATGTAAAGCATGCATTTATACATGCCTGCATTGGGAACACACTCCTTCTCCCTGTCATTTTGTGTGTGATCCATTTAGTTACATATAAAATAAGCAACAAAATCCTATACCTAAGGAATAATTATGAGACCCGGTTATGGTAACCCTTGCCAGGGTTTTCTAAGCATACAGTAGTCGGGAGTGATTTTCCCCCTTCTTCTGGGATACTGCAGGACTATGCAGCTTGCTTGAGGCTATATGGTCTGGCTCCTCTCCTGGGAGATATAGGGGCAAGGGATTGAGCTCCCAATCTATGGCTCTGCAAACATTTAACCCACACTGACTGGTATTTATCATAATCTTGCTAATCTTCCATTCTCCCCCCCCCCCCCCGGGGAAATTGCTGTATTTCAAGTTATTTTTCTATTTATTTTAGGAGCTGTCATCCAAATATATATATATTTGGATGACAGCTCCTAAAATAAATATATATAAAGCTCTACACATTCTGCTCTGAGCCTGGTTGGATATTAAAGATAGAACTGAACTGGAGGTATGAACTCATAGACTTACCAGCTGGTTACACATCACTTAGACATCTTAGGCACCCATAATGCAAAGAGACTGTTTGCTAGCAAACCCAGGAAATGGGACATTTCTACATCTTGCAGTAAAAACTCCAGACCTGAAACTTATCTGTCTGTAAACAGTATTCTATTTCATGATGCCCTCTTCTCCTGGACATAGCTTCAGTGAGTGGCTTATGTCTCCTTTCAGAATTTTTGTGGTGATTTTTCTTTTTTACAATGTGTCTCAGTACATCTAAACGTTGATGAAATGCAATATCTACTAAATTAATACTATTATCTGTGGTTTCAAAGAACATTTGTACATTAGATAGTGTAAGTAGCCTTTTCTGTTGCAGGAGATGTCAGGAAAAGTTAAAGGGGAAAGCTGTAATAAGGATTTGCCCGTCTAGAAGGCAGGGAAGGGGCAGAAGGAAAGAGGGAATAGCTTTTTATAAATCAAATTCCTTAAAAATGCTGACTTGGTTTCAAAATCATTTTTCTGTACTTATCTATTGAGTCTCTCCTTGCTGTGCTAGAAATTGTGAAGTGAGTTCTATATGAAGTGTGAAAATGGATTTGTGGCCTTTTTTTAAAAAAATATTCAATCTGAAACACAATAGTGGTTGATGTACCAGAGAGAAGCGGGGTGAAGACAGAGAATCAGCCTCTGTACAACACAACTGACGTTGGAGGAGAAAATTGAAAGTTTAATGAGCAACATTTCTATGCATTAGAAATGCAGAGTCTTTGCATTTTAGCCTCAAGTTGCACTTTACAAATAGGCAGGGCTGAAGGCGCAGGGTGGGGCTGAGGACAGAGTGGGTGGGGCCTAAGCAATGTGGGTGGAGCCAGATGTAATTCTTATTGATTTGGACCTTTTCCTTCTGGGGAGAGACATTATAGCTTGATTCTATGCTTGGCCACACAGGAGTAAGAGAGAGGACGAAGGGCATCTGGTGAGTTTTCATGGCTCAACAGGGACTAAACTCAGATCTCTGAAGCCAAGATCCCACACTAATCATTGCCTCACACTGGCTCTCAAATCAATACAGCAACTTTCCAGCCTACAAACTATGGTTCAATTCTTTAAATGCCCTCTTAGAACCAATGAGGATCAAGGTACTGATGGGTCATGATCAGGGCTAGGGAGATCTCCCCTGAAATTCTCGGGAGAGGCACTCCCTGTCCACAAGCTTCCTGTGGATCAGGGATAAAAGCAGAATAAGACTGTCCCTAATGGGGAGTCCTGTCCTCGCTCTGAGCAAATTTTGGATCCAATCATTGGCGGTGCGATTGCACCTAAAGCAGGTTGATAACTGAGCTTGTAGGGGATACTGAATTCCATTAGCCTGCCTCTTTTTTAAGTCTTGTTTTTTGTGGTCCCGAGTTTTACTCCTTTTGGGTTTTTGGCAAAGCAACAAGGCGCCTTGTGTGTCTTGTTCCCAAAAGCAGGGATGAGATGCATCTCTCCAGAGTACTCCATATGCTGCCTGGGCCAATTTTGTAACCCACCAGGATCTCCAAGGGCCACCTGCAAGGATTCTAGAAGAACAACTTATTACAGAGTTTCAAATTATGGTTAGCTTCCTCTAGCTGCACAGCAGAAGTGCAGGGATTTACAGAGCCGAGTAGTTTCAAGTTCCTCAGAGTAGTCCACCCCTTTTCTCATTAACTGGCACTCACAGTCTCAGTAACTCACTCTGATACATTAATAAAAGAAAGAATAAAAAGTTTTGTAACTTACAATTGAACAAAAAGATCAAACCAAACTGATAAATGTGACTGCTTTCAGCAACAGCCTCTAGAGAGGGGGAAAGCTCTCAGCAGAGAGATAGGCCTCTCTTTGAAATCAGAGGCAGAAAGGAACTATTGCTTAGTGCTGGACAGATTGACAATCATCCTATCCCAGAAAGGTGCCTTCCAGACACACCTTATCCAGGGCTGTAGAAACTCCCAACACATTGCCTCCTACATGTCACATCCTTGCTGTTTGCCTTGCTTTCATGCAGAAGCACCTCACTGAATGAGAAAACTAGTGCTTTTTCCTCTGCTACCAAGAAGCCACACCATGCTGCTGCCTTTCAGTGGTGGGGAGGAGTGGTGGGACCTACAGTGAGGGTCAGGGATGACCATGCAAGCTCCTGAATCATAGAAGGTGCCCACTCACCCCTGTCCTGATAAAATTCTTCCAGCTACATCCAAAGGTCATTTGAAATCAGCAGAGCCTCTGACATCCAACTTGACATGGAATCCCAGGTTGCATCAGAGGTGCACAACTTGTGGCCATTCAGATGTTGCAATGATACAGTGTGAGGGTTCGGGGCCTGGCTCCGGTTTTTCTTCAAATAAATTCACAGACTTCCCCGGTTTAGAAATCGGTGTAACATTTATTGGATTGTTTAACAAATAACCTGTGTCGGCGAAGGTATTCCAACCATTTCCTCCCTCTGACAACTGGTCAGATGGGGGCTTCCAGTCTTCAACTTTAAAGGGGTTACTCCCCTGAACGTTCCAGGGACCCGGCCAGTCCAGTGTAAAGTCTGTGTTCAATAATTGTCCAGTCTCCCCTTCCAGTAAGGGGACTGTGTCTTTGTCCCGGTCATCTGTCCAAACCCGGTCTCTTGAGGTGGAGTCCTCTGGCCATAGTCCTCCGAGGGACTCCTCCGCTGTAGCTCCATCATCCGCCATTCCAATCTTTCTCTCCTCTCCCTCTCCACCTTTTCCTTCTCTTCCTTCACCTTCCTTCTCCACTCTTTCACCTCTCGTTCCCCCCAATAAGACGGTTTAGGGGTGCTCTCCCTTCTCCTTCTAGCATCCGCCTCCTCCTTCGGGACCCTTAGTTTTTCTACCTTCCCTGTCCATGGATCTTCCAACCAAATCCACTCCCAACCCCGAGGAAGGTTCCCGTCCCCCCTTTTTATATCCACAAGCCCCGCCTCTACCTCTACCCGGGGCTGCCGTTTCATTCCCGCCAAAACAGTCCCGCTTTCTTTAACAGTCATTTCTTTCAACTTCTATGATCCGCGGGTCTGTTTCGGGTGGTCTTATCTTCCTGGGAGGGGGAATAGGTGGTGTCGGCAGAGGGCAGGAGGGATGGCACTCCCGTGAGAGGAATCTTGCTCTCACCGTCAGCCTTACATACAGCTCCCAGCATTCCTCGCCAGTTGCTTTTCTGGATAAGGTTCATGAGAATCGCAGTCCAAAAATATCTGGAGCCCACAAGTTTCCCCACCTCCATTTAAATAAAAGAATTGGGGGCAATGCAGGAGAAATGCCTGGTGAATTATGCCCCAGATCTCTCCCATTTGGCCACCTTCTTATTATCGTGTTTCGCTGAAATGGTTATTTTGAGTTTTTAAAAAATCTTATTAAACAGTACATTAATATTGCCAGAAAGCCTCCTATCTTACACTCATAACCAGCTTCATTACAGTGTTAACGTGTGCTTTGTCAGTATTTTCGGCAGTGAGCGGTTCATATGACTAATTAAAATGTGATTCTCAATTCTATTTGTTATTACTTCCATTATCTTTCCTACAGCACACAGGCCTAACAACATGTTTATGGGGTTCTGCAAGCTCGTCTAATTTAATATTTCTTTTGGAAATGAAATATCCTCATTGGGATAGACCTGCGCGTGGAATTGTAGACTCATTTCAGCTGGTCTTTTGGAGTTTAAGTACATTTTAAACCATCCTTTCTGGGTTTTTGTTTTCAGGGCTGAACATTAATCCTGCTATGGATAAAATAATAATAATGCCTGTCTTTATCCATCACCAAGTACAAAGAATACATTTCTTGGTGGCTACAGATCAGGAATGGAAATCCTCACTTCTCTTAATTTTTAGGGATGTTTCAGGAATCATCACATTCTTCTTTTCACCCAAAAAGCTGGTTCAAATTTACTGCTGTTCTCAAAAGGTTCTTGCAATGGAAAGGATTTATTTTATTTTATTTTATTGGTACAAAATCAGCAATTTGATGAAACTGCGCAAAACTGGGAGGGCAACTCTTTAGTTTTAGAGGCACTGGGCCATTTAGGCCTTGAATTGGATTATTTGTGTCCTTCTTACAACCCACCAGTCCTTTTGTGCTTGCTCTATGTGCGTATTTTGTTTTTCAGGGGGAGACTTCCTGTGTGTAATACAGAGACTACAAATGAAAAAAAGCAAAACCCTTTTGCTTTAACTCTCATGAGGAGTCTAAGGGATCTCATTTCCCTTTCAAATGACTCCTCAAAGCATCGAATTGGTTCAAGGCAGTGAAAATTGATGAGTTAAGGTGTTTTGCAAGTATTCTTCACACCCCCAGCATCTTATGCGCCATCCAGTTGCTTCTGATGTAGTAGGGTTTTAAGGTATGGGAGATGTTCAGGAGTTTATCTGTGCCACACCATAGTGAGTTTCCCTGACTGGGTGGGGATTTGAACACAGGTCTCTTGGATCTTACTCCATCGTGCTCTCAGCTACTCCATGCTGTCTCCCATCTCTAATATACACATTTGTTGTTCATTTCTAAGAAGAGAGATGAGGGAGGCAAATTAACTTTGGTTTGCCTTCCTTTCTACCACTGTTTCTTTCACCATTGTGGAGACATTATTTCTGCAAGCCACTGCCAGCTTGTGCAATTGCTTGTGCAACTGGTTAAGGGGTTCCTGTTTCAACCGATTGTACCATACACAGGCAGGAGTACTTTGTAGATAGCATTTCCACCTTTGTGCAATTGTAGCTACCGCAGGTGTAATGCAAGAGAATTTCAGCCAGTGTGGAAAAATTACTATTTCTCGACTACAGGTCCCAGAATTCCTCAGCCAATGTAGTCCATGGCCATACACACTGGGGTGTGTTCTAGGACATAGAGTCCCAGGAGTTACTTTTCTAAGCTCACCTGCTAACTTGTCAACCAAATTACTTTGTCCTTCTCATAAGTCTTTGTGTCCCATTCAGCGAACCTTGTTCTAAAGGAACAAGGCAATCAGCAGCAACATGGTTAATAATGTCTTCAGGCCTTGATACACAGTTAATTACTGCAAGGTAGAATATCTTGAGGAAGAAACTTGCATGTACATATTACCAATTAACCCAGAAATCTGGGAAGCAAAAGAGCGCAATTAATAGAACACTCTCCTGTCATTGTAATTACAAGCTCAGTGTGAGAGTCCAATGTAAGAAGGATGTGAAATCCAATAATTAGTACAGATTTCAAAAGCAGAGTGAAAACATAATGTCCCAGATCACTTGGGGAGGAGGAATATTGGAGCATTATATGGAAAACTGTATGCAGGGAGGTGGGGGTGGAGAAAAGCCGATTGCAGTACATTTTGGGTGGGTGCCTTGCCATTTTGGGTATGAGAAGGACACATTCACAGTAACCAGGATGTTTTATAGATTTATATACAGTGGTGCCTTGACTTACGAACGCCCCGACGTACGAACATTTTGACTTACGAACAGCTACGTTCGCAAAATTTTGCTTTGACTTGCCAACGGAGCTTTGACTTACGAACAAAAAAAATGCGGGGAAAGCGGGAAATGGACTTTGGACTGCCTGGGACTGCCTGGTACTGCCTGGTACTGCCTGGTACTGTAATTTTAAAATGTAAAAATTGGTTTAAAAGGTGCTTGGTTTGGTTTAAAGCTGCTTGGTTTTAAAGGTGTTCTGTTTAAAAGGTGTTCGTTCCCTCCCTCCCTCCTTTCCTGCCCTTTTTTTTAACCTAAGTCATCTCATATGCTGTGTTAGTGATCTCATTTTAACTGATGAAGTAAATTACAGATCATGAAAGATAAACACATATACATATGTTAGTCCTAAAGGTGCCATAATATGTGAAATGTCACTTTTTTGGATTACACCTCCTAGAATCCTGAAAAACAATCTGAATGTGGCTCCTTTTTGCTGTTCCAACAGGGTTTCTGATAGCAGGTAGGTTTGTAAGCACATTCAGCCTAATGGGTTTTAACAGCTCTTTGAGATAATCCCACTAAATACATGAAGAGCCCCTAAGAGGTCCTGAGCTGGTGTAGATGTTGGGCCCCAGAACACATGCCCAGAATCTCCAGCCCAATTTTATCCCCAATGTGTTTTGGGGGAATGCCTGCTTAAGCTAGAAAGTGCTCCATCTATGTAGCAACAGTGGTGAACCTTTAGCCTTCCAGGTGCTGAGGAACTCCTGGTTGGCTCTTGCTTCCATTCCCCAATTCTACATCAAAAGCTCCCATCCTTAAGGTTCTCTGGAGTCTCACCTTTGCCCATTTCTTGCTTCTATTCATCTTGAAGAAAGTCAGATGGCCAGTCAAACTCTGATTGAGGTTGTATCTAACGTGAACCAATGGTGATGCAAATCAGATCGGTTTTCAAAAATTACTATACAGCTTAATGGCCAAGCTCAATGACGGCCTTTTGCTGGAGGTGCTCCATCGTTGTTCTCTGCTTCTTCCTTTAGAATTCTGACAAAAGGCATTGTTTCAATGCACATTCAAAGTTATTGAAACCGTTGCACATCCTACACGGCATAATTTATTGAGAGCTGGATATTTCATGATGACTTGAAAAGCTCTGCAGTGCTAGCGAAGGATGAGGTTGGGTCACAGACCAAGTCAGCTTGGCATTACGCCAGCAGAGGGAATTCAAAGCAGTTGTTTGACACAGAGGATTGTGGCCGAATGATATTCAGATGCACAAAATCGAAACAATGATTGGGAGGTGTAGATAAATTCTGCAGTGAGGAAGCTCTACATTTCTGTGATTGGAATTAGAGATGGGGATGAATTTAAAAAATGGCGATTCATTTTGATCTGTTATTCGTCAAGGTTAACGAATCAACGAATATGAATATACGAATATTCTTCGATGAATTGATCTGTTGATTCGTCTGCACTTTAAACAGCTATAACACTGGTCCCCGACAACCTAGAGACACCAAGTTTGCAGGAACACTTCCTCCGACGCATTTCTACAATGCCTGAAAGGTTGGTGAACATTGGATCATGGACTTCCGAGTTATATAGTCACAAAGAGGACCCCCCAGGAAAGCTCCCCCCAGTACTTAGAGACTCCAGAATCACAACGGAGCTTCCTATGTCTTTCCCTTTTGGGTCCCATCGGGGCACTGAGGTAAGTTGGCAGCAGCAAAGTAGAGTGCGTTGCCCCATCGGGCACTCAGGCACACGGCCGCCGGAAAGCAGGCTTTTGGGTCCCATCGGGGCACTGAGGTAAGTTGGCAGCAGCAAAGTACAGTGTGTTGCCCCATCGGGCACTCAGGCACACGGCCGCCGGAAAGCAGGCTTTTGGGCCCCATTGGGGCACTGAGGTAAGTTGGCAGCAGCAAAGTACCGTGTCTTGCCCCATCGGGCACTGAGGAAGTTGGCAGCAGCAACATAGTGTTGCCACATCAAGCACTGAGGTAGTAGGCTCCAAAGTAGGAGGAAAGCATGTCTTAATAGGCATCGGGCACCAAGGCAATTGACAGCAAAGTAGGCTTTGCCCATTGGGTGTGTAGTCAAGGGCAGGTCAAGGGCAAGGAGAAGCCAACCATTGCTGGTCTCCTTGCTGAGCCAATGATATGGCACCATCCATTCCTCTTCCTGACTCTTCCACAGGCTGATGATAGGCGTCGTAGTTCAACATGCAGCTTTTCCAGGCTCTAAAGGCAAGGCAGGCCCATCAGCACCATCTAACCTTTCATTCAAACCACTTTTTCTATGAATGGCAAACATTATGAATGGCTGTATGCATCTGGATCTATCTGCTAGGAATGGAAAGAAGTGTTCATTTGTACAGCGCTCACCATTCCTCCCATAATCGTTTTCAGTCCCCCACCCTCAATCAATCAAAACATCATTCTTGTCAAGATCCTTTATCCCTTATTTTCAAAAAACACTTCCACATAACCACTGGAATGCATTCCAATGTAGCTGAAACCCACAAGGGACTGTTTTTGTTAGAAGCCGTAATCAACCCAAACATTACAAGTGTGCTGCAGGCTAAACAAATCGGCCTGTGGCAGTACAAGAATGATTCTGCTTTGAGAGGTTCATCATCATTGCCAAAGCATACAGGTTACGAGAATGGAGCATCGGGATGCAGCTGAGCCAAGATGTACAGGAATCTTATGGGAGATGAGGAGGAGCTTGTAAGGCAGAGCAAACTGTGTTTTCTACTCCTCCCTGTTTTGGTGGTAGGAAGGCAGATATTTTGCCACCGGCCACTCCAGATGCTGCGTGAGTATTCCAACACCAATGCCTGCCTCTCACACACATGAGCAGCATTTTAACATGGCATGTTCTGCAATGAGATGCACATTATTTCCCGTCTAAATGACCAATGCACGTAGGCAGATCTCTGATGAAGTGAAGAAATGTTGAGGTCTTTAAAAGCAAATGATGTGATTTCACTCACAACAGGACTTTAGCACTGAGAGTTTGGATCAACATTAAGGGTCAGCATCACTGGGTGCCTGCAGAGGCCCACACCAGTTCAGGAGTCGCACTGTGGACCTCCATCACCTCCTAGTTTTGATATTGTTTATTGCTGACTGCAAGAAACATTCATTTATTTATTTTTATTTATTTTTTATTTTTACATAAACATAAAATACATGAACTAAAATACAAATTGACTGTGTTCTCCACCACCACAAACGGGACCTCTTGCAATAATCTTCTTTTTCCTCCATCTATTCTTCTTCTTCTTTTTTCTTCTTTTATTGTCCTCTTCTCCAGAACTGCATTGATTCTTGATTTGGAGCTTTTCCTTTTCCTCTTGTTAACACATATTCCAAAAATCTACCCCATATATCATCAAAATTATTCTTTTTCAACTCTCCTTTCTTAACCTTTATTTCTTAACATTCATTTCTAATTTGTTCCTATGACCAAGGGATGAAAACATACAAACTGGGGGTGGGGGCAGGAGAACAAATGCACATCCATTCATATCTTTTCTCTGGTTTGTTTCTCATTGGAAGGATTCATGAAACAGATCAGAGGCATTGCATTGTGAGCTCAGCAAATTGACATATCAAGGGAGCATTCTGTAGGAAGGTGGATTTTTGGAACGTTCCAAAAGTTATAAAAGAGAGAACCAATCCTTGTCCAAGTGGGGAAAAAAAGCAGTGGGAAACTTACAGGATGTCAGGTTATAAAAAAGACTGAACTGGTCTGGGATTTGGCTGACACATAAGGGGAGTATTGAAAAATATGAACACTTCCCCATTCTTTCCAAGCTTTGGGCCCCATGAAAGGAAGTAAGAGTGAAAAACGAACAGCAAAATAAATGGGTGATTGGGGGAAAGGCCCAAAGGCTAGATCCCTATTAGCCAGTTACATTTGTGTTAAGGGAAGTCACATAAATTTGGGTGGCCCATTAATGAGGCTCTAGTTGCAGTCCTGGTGCACACGAAGGCATGCAACCAGCAGGCTTTATTGAGCAGACGTTCATCACTCAGATTTACTCAATGTTCCGTATGCAAATGAAAATGGTCAGCAGGATTCTATTTAGAATTCTTAATCACTTGATAAACAGTCTCAGGAAGAGGCAGAGCTACATCTACTGTCCCTACCAGTGCTGTCCTGTGACCCCAACCCCAGCTATAAATGTTTTATGTAACATACTAATGGAAGACAACTTGTGGGGCTGTAGGCTTCTACTCTGATTTAGAGCCCTGAATACAGCGGAGTGTGATTTTGGGGTATAACTTACAGATAGACTCAATAATATTGGAACCGTAAATCATGATTAGGTGTGAAATGCAACCAAACACCCCTGTTGCTTTATCTTAGAGCTTTGCATGAATGTTTTACCATGTAGTCTCTGTATTCTAACTCATAAGCACTGGTTAGGCCTCACCTCGAGTATTGTGTCCATTTCTGGACACCACACTTCAAGAAGGATGCTAACAGATTGGAACAAGTTCAGAGGAGGGCGACAAGGATGATCAGGGGACTGGAAACCAAGCCTTATGAGGAAAGGCTGAAAGAATTGGGCATATTTAGCCTTGAGAAAAGAAGAGTGAGGGGTGATGTGATAGCACTTTTCAAATATTTGAAAGGCTGTCATACAGAGGAGGGGCAGGATCTGTTCTCGATCATCCCAGAGTGCAGGACACGCAACAATGAGCTCAAGTTAAAGGAAGCCAGATTTCGGTTGAATATCAGGAAAAACTTCCTAACGGTTAGAGCAGTATGATAGTAGAACAAGTTACCTCGGGAGTTGGTGAGTGCTCCAACACTGGAGGCATTCAAGAGAAAACTTAGATAATCACCTGGCAGATATGCTTTGATTGTATTCCTGCATTGAGCAGGGGTTGGACTTGATGGCCTTGCAGGCCCCTTCCAACTTCACTTTTCTATGATTTCGATGATATATATGTCTGATGAAGTGGACCATGTTCTATGAAAGCTTACATTAAAACATAGCAGAGAGTCTTTAAGGTGCCACAACGTCTCCCCCCCCCCCCTTTCGTTCTGTTTTGTGTTTTTTGTTGAAATACTCTTGGGGTAGACTGCCTAGCCCATCTCCTTTCCATCATTGTTTTCTACATGTCGAAAGTGATGTGTCTGCAGAGGAAAAGTTCCTCTTCACTTAACAGGATCTCCATATGCACAAGAATCCTCAGAAATCATAACATTCCACCCAGCCTGCAACACGATCCTAGCCCATGTTCCTTCCTAATGCACAGTTGTTTGTGCATCAGTTTCCTTTTCACCTTGCTGTACTGTTTCTTTTCTTTCCTCTCCAGCAGATTTAGCAGTTCTAAGCAACGGTGTTGTGCTGATACCAGAAGAGTCTGCTTCCTATACTTAGTTGTCTCATCTCGCGTGTATGGAAGAGGAATCACAGCTTTCTTCTTCTCAATGATGAGAACCGTGAAATATTTCTATTTCTATTGATGAGTCTTTTCATATTGTCCAGGACAATTTTTGCACAACATTTGTGTCCAAATAATGTGCAACTGTGGACAATTTTCAGTGACTGTAGCATCATGCCATTTGTTTTTCAGAATGAGAAGCATTCAGTGGGCTGTTTGTGTCTTTTTGAGCAATCGCTCGATCCACCTGTGTTTGCTGTCAGTGTGTGCTTTGCTTCTCAAAGGGAAAGGGCACTATTTTTTATTCATTTTGGACGTTTAGCACAAACTGTTGGCCTTAGCAAGCCGGGGGGAGCATCTTGTCTTGCTCTCAGAGCTTCTAAATTCCTCGGTCGCATGTCTCAACTTGTTGTGACAGACTGCATCAGCAAGAACAGGGAATTCAATGAGTATTCTTCACACTTCTATCCTGCACATTCCTGTGAAGCAATAAGAATACAAAGTTTAAGGAATCAGTCCTGTGCAGATCTATGAAAGAGTCTTTTGGTAAAACATTCAGGTTATGGCTGTAGCACTGATCCTTTCTTCCAGTAAAAGACACTGAGTCAATCACATGCAACTGGAATTAAGCTTTTACAGCTTGGGCAACCCTTGATTCATCTGTGAGCTGTAGGCAATGATAATCAGGACTCGTCTCCCACATTTTCCAGCTGGTACTCTGAGCTTTGCTGCAGCAGATTGCAAGTTCTGTGGTTCGCATTATTTTGGTGGGTAATTTTATTTTAATTCAGTTATCTTTTTGTTTAAAAAAGCATGCACACCACGTTCTGTACCACTGCCGTAAAACTGTCTCCTCTTTACAAATTGTACACTAGTTTTAAGTATTCGGGTCAAACACTGCTTTTAAGACTTGACAAGCAGCAGAGATGAATGTATGCTATAAATATAACAGGAGTCTTACATTTCAGTTCATCATAACAAGGGGGGGGGGAGAGGAAGAGCTCTACTATATATCTTTTATCTCTTCCCAGTGCCCCAGGCTAACCAAATGAAATGCTTACTTTAAAGTGTAAAGCAATCTCTTAATGCATGTACTTCTGTGTTTCCAGCATCATTATGAGTCAGTAAGGCCAGGCTTCCCAATCTGCCTCAAGAAATGGAAACTCTCTGGCAGATCAAGGCTAAATAAAGTGAAAATCAGGTTGAATGCAATTAAGATAAAGGAAACGTTCATGTGATCAGAAAAAAAGAAGAAGATGGTGATTAGCCTACAGTTTTACATGTTCAGTTTTGATGCCATCCTTAGCATAAAGGGACATTTTGCATTTACAGTAACTAATAACAATAAGAAGGTGGTTGTTCCTTCATGGACGGCACTTTCCTTTCGAGGCTTCCTTTCGAGGCCTGCCATTCTTATACCATCAGAACATTCCACCTCTCACTGCTCTTCACTCATACAAGCTGATATGTATGTATTTATTATTTATGTATTTCATTTTTATGTTGCCTTTCTCCCAGTAAAGCTGCAGAGCCGGCCCAGTCATTAGGCAGAGTGAGGCAGCTACTGCAGGCAGTGGTGCCACAAAAAGGCAGTAGCAAATGGTTAGTTGTTTCGATTGTTATTGCTATTGTTTTGAACACCAAGGAAGGGAACTTCCAAGATTTTCTGTCCCCGGGGCCAAAAGAATTTGGCTGGCCTTGGTGACTATGCCCCTTGATTAAAAGGAGAGGATCCTGCACCAGAAGCCTTAGCAGTCCACATAGAGACCCTGACCTGCATAATCCCCACCCCGTCTTATGTATTCTGGAACTCTACTGTTTCCATTTCCTTTGGAATATAAATTAAGCTTTCTAACTTGCTTTTAACGGACATCTCCCAGCTATCCAGTCAATAATCCCCTCATGGATCCTTGCTTTGCAGGATCTAGTGTAGGCATTTTTAAATTAATACATGCTCAGTCCGTTTTCCTAGTTAATGAATATTGATTTCGAAGAACAAGGAAGATGCCAGTCTTCTAAGGGTGACATCGTATAGGTTAGCTCTCTAATATAAAACAAAGAAGAAAACAAAGAAACATTGACACCCCTCTTCTCCCCTAAAATTGTTCCTTAAGGATTAGCTCAGAAACTCTGCAGTGCCTCTCTCAGTTTATCCACTAAGTGGGGACAGAGTAAAAAAATTTCTCCCCGTCTGCTCAAGTGTGTTTGCTTGTGAGTGAAAAGATAGAAATCTGGGCTGTTTCGAAGATGTGGTTTTAGAAGAGGCAGCCGTGTTAGTCTGTGCTAGGATATCAGCAAAAACAAAATAAAAATAAAAAAATTAAAGAAGACAAAAATGTTGTGGTACCTTAAGGGCTAACTGCTATATTTTAATGTGAGTTTTTATGGACAAGTCCACTTCCTCACATATAAAGGTGGGACTACTTTGCCACAGGACCAAAAGAGTCCAGCTTGGGCATGAATCAGGTTTCGTAATTTCCTGTGCATTGTGTGATTCCTGGACAATAGCTTACACCACAAGTGTGCCACAAGTGGGATTCACCACCACCACCTCCATCAAGAAGGCACACTGGGGAATCAAACTCCCAACCTCTGGCTGCACAGCCTGCTACCTAAATCACTGAGCTGTCCAGCAGTTCCTGCATCTTACAAATGCTGTGCAAATGGTTGGAAACTAATATTTTGAGATAGGAAGATGAGGGCACCGTTTCTATTTTTTGGGGAGCGGGAAAGCTTTCTCCTTTTTAGCAGTAAAGGAAATCACACGGTAATTGTGAGGATAAAGGTGGTGTAGGGCATGAGGACCACAGGGTGTTGTGAAACGGGAAGGTAAGACATTATCATACCACTTAATCCTGTGAAACGATTCCCTCCCGCCTTTATTTTTGGTAAATCCAGGTGCAAAAAAATCACAGCAATTAATATTAACTGGAATGTGATTATTTGGCTCTTCAGAATTTCATTGGATTATGTTGACTTTATAATTTGATTGCTGTGCAGATGTGAGCTCTGCTGATTGCATTAAAATATGCAACAGGAAGTTGGGGGTTGGGGCAGAGAGAAAGATCCCACTGATCTGCAAAGCGACTTTGTCCTCCCTGCGCATTTATTTCCTTTCGGAAAAAGCAAAAGAGAAGGTCAGACTTATCATGCCAAAGTTCTAATCATTGGGAAGGTGGATTTTAATTAGGTTGGCAACATTTTGCATGGAATTTAAATTAAGAGTATAGCAGTTTGGGGACTGGAAGATGATCAGAAAATTGTCGAAACCCTAAGAGGATTCAAGGGATTTGTTGCCCCCGAAGCCACTGTTGCCAAACAGGTCATCTCCATCTTCTGCTTAAATTATATCTTTCTTCATCCAAGAAATTTCTTCCAGCGTGATATGCTGAGAGCTTGTCCTTGGTAATGGATTCCTTTTTCCAGTAATGAAGGTATAATTGTATTGCATGTACCTGTAATTTGGATTCAAATTTAGTAAGGGATTTCTTCATTCCTTTCTTTGTATCAAAGTACCTTATAAAGTGACTTTTTAAAGTTATGGACAGGGAGGGTCTCATTAAAGAGTGAAGAAGGGATGACACTTGGTTCAATTGATGGCTTGTACTCTGGCTTGTATGTTGTGTCTGGCAGCAAACCCTGGGCTGCATCACCTTAAAGGGGTCCTTATTCACAATGCAGGAAGTTAGTGCTGTCCGTAGGTCAAGTTATCAGTTTGTGCTAAACAGATCAGTCACCTTCATAGCGGGGAGCAGGCAGAGGCAAGGTCATCAGCAGACACAAGTTCCAGGAGCCTGGACAGGCAGTACCGACTAGGAGATGACCTTCCACATTGTCTTTCCCCAGAGGTTCTGCTGGTAGCACATACAGAATTTATAGCTCCCATCCAGCCTCTCCCTAGGGTCCCGCTGTTTCCAACTGGCACTCAGAGAACCTTGAAATGCTGGCTGTACCTTCACTCTAATCTTCTCAGCCTATGTCTCTCCGTGGGACAAATGGGCCTCACATCCGTTGCACTCATTCCATCTTCTGATATTTCCATGTCAACTGTTTTGCTTTTGGAAGTTTCTATAATAATCCTGACTGTTGTGGTACTGAATTCTCTTTCCATGCCAACCTCCCCTGGCTGACTGAAGCTGACTCAGCAAGATGAGGCATGGCTCCTTGTGCTCATTTGTGGATCTTGAGGTAGCAACCTAGTGGAGAGGAACATATATGTTTGAGCCAGTGACTTCTTGCAAGACGATATCTTAAATAAGAAAAAGTAACTGGTTACTTTGGAGAAATGGGGAAGTAAAGAATTAGTATTAAAACTGTAGGTATAACGGTAACTAACTATTAAAAACCTGTAACATTTCTAAAGGAATTTTCCAAGCTTAGACCAGGCTGAATCATGTTTGACTGTAGAATCCACACAGAACTTGAGCTATAAGGTGGGCATTTCATGACCTTGTCACTGGACATATTGTCCCCAAGCCTTTTGCCATGTATGGTTACTGTTGTTGTTATTCATAAACAAACAAACAAAAAACCCAGTTTCCCTGAGTTGGAAGAGATTTGACAACACATAATAGCCTTAACCACAACCATCAATACATTGAAGGGTCAGAAAGAGAGGTCAGAAAATGCCTCAGAAGTCACTCAAGGCAAATCTTTTTTTGAATTGCCTTTTGGTTTTCACTCTGATTGTACTTGCCAGCATTCACTTAGAAAGAGCTTCTTGGGAGTAAAACAGGAAGGTTGAGGGGAGGGCTCTATGAGGGACTTGTCTGTAAGGGGCAGCAATCATAGTCAAGTGTAGACTCCTTGGAACACAAAGGGAGAGCCAAACAACTGAACAAGGGTAACTCCACTCACCGGTGCTGATTGGCAGCTTCCGTGTGCTGATAGAGATGTGTGCAAAAATGACTACAACACAGTGAAAGCACTTCATGAAATCTACAATACCACATCCTGACCCCATCCCCCACAGTTTTAGGCATACATTAGGAAAAGTGCATAAATACTGTATATGCACATAGTATAGAAAACAGGGACAGAAAATAGACATGGATTTCTACACAGGAAGAAGATATCAAGGTTTGCAAATGAAAAGTAGACAAAAGGCGGAACCAGAATGGAATTCTGCGGATCCCTGGTGATTGCTGAATGAATAAAAATATTTAGTTCTGGTACTTAAAACAGATTCCTTGGTTTATTATTCTTTCATTCTAATTTTTTACCCAGGACAGGATCTCTCTAGTTTCTCCGAAAGCAAAGGAAACCTGGGCCTAAATCTGATTACTACTTACAGCTAGAGTAAATTCACTGAATCAGTTGCTAAATTATAAGACAACACTTGTGCAAACCCCATTAATTCAGTACTCTGCTGTGAACTGGGAACTGCATTTAGGCTCTGAAGTCTTTCCTCTAGAAACTAAGAGCCAGGCAGTAAAAGTAGGGTCCAGCAAAGTTTGGAACCTTAATTTTAAAAGAAACTCATTCCATCAATCACCATTTTGAACCAACAGGAGGTTGTTAGAGTTACAGTTACCTTTCCTGGCAAAGTAACATGTTCCTCATTACTAATGCATTACTGTTCCTTGTTACTGACACTTGTTATTGGATCAGTCCTTAAAGCTTACTATAAACGGTAATATAGCAACAGAAAGCCTGTGAACCTAGAAATGCCCTTCTGTTTCCATAATAATCGGTCCTAGGGTCTTGAAAAAATCAAGCAGGGGGATGTTAGAGTCAAAAAGCTGAGAAACACTGCTAAACCCAGGCCCCCATGAGTCCTCCTTCATTCCACAAGGGACGGACCATTCCTGTCTCACCCAAAAGAGGAATGACTGAATTAGTAAAGCTTGGAGGCCCCAGTGAAGTAGCACTGGAAGCATGTTGGAATCGACTGAGGATACTGACTCCCTGCCATCACCTCTTCCTTCACAATATTTATCAGAAGCAGGGGACAGCTACAAAGTTCTCATGGTGGCCATGAAAGCCTTAAGGGTTCTCATCACCGTGGCTTCTGATACAGCCACACTTGAGTAGTGCATTTGAGACATCCAGCCATCACAGGCCTCTGAAACAAGAATCAAAACATAACAAAACCCAAATATGTACAGATGAACAGACATCCAACAGTCAATGGACAGAATGCAATTTTACAACTGCATGCAATTTTACAACCCATGACTAACCCTTGGGGATACACGAAACCAGATATTTTGATACCAGTCAACATTTTGGAACTCCATGTGCAGAAAAGAAAGACCTCTTTCTAAGAATGCTTCGGTGGAACCATGGAAAACATTAATTTGGAGTCAGGGTTAATGGAATTAAATCCTAGCCATTTAAAAATGTTAAAACTCTAGCAGTAAATCTGCCCTTCATAGCATCCTTTTAAAAGCCTGTTAATCAGATGTGTACAGAGAATTTCTAATTGTTTCTACACGCTCTTCTCCCGTCTAATATTGCATTAAACTGCAGTAGAAGGATTTGGGTTACTTATGGAAAAAATCACATCTGCAATTGATAGAAATATTTATCAGGGTGTTCACTAAACTGAAAAACCAGTGAAGCATGTAATAACATTTAAAACAAATAGGAAAGCACAAATGGAAATGAAGCAACTGAATAATTACACAATATGCAGAATAAATGATATAAAAATTCCAATTCTGTTTCAAATCAATAACGCTGAAATGTGACAGCAAGTGGATGCAGGCATGGAACAAAAAATAAAATAATGATAATAATAATAATAATAATAGCAACAAAATTTAATCTGATCAAAGTATCTTTGTAAAATAGTACCAGACAATTGAATCATAGTTATTGCTCCTTAATGAAGAACAATTGGCTCTTGAAAAATAATTCGCTCCCTCTGTTGCTAACAATCCAAGGAATTATAAAGCTAGTCGGGAGTTCTGCTCCTAAATATATTGTTCCAATTTGTTCAGTAACAAGCAGTAATATGCCCTTGTGTGGTATCATATTGGCTGTGTGGCAACCACTGAAAACAAACTTGGAACAGAGAATGTACCCTGAATTTTAGCAGTAATTTCAGTGCATGCTTGATGTTATGGACCTTTTGAAACACACATGGAACCTTTGAACATGCAGGCTCTCTGTTTTACTCAAGAATCATGTGTCCTTTTGCATTTACACATAGAACTCAGCCCCTTGTCTCAGACTACTGGCGTGTGCAAGCAATCTGTGAATCAGTAAAACTGGCGACAGTTCTCCTTCCTTGTTCCAGCTAGGTTCCATATCAGACTGCAAGATCCCACCCACATAGAAATTCACATATAGTATTTCCATGCATGTATTACCCTTCCATGTGCACATTTCTGAAAGTATGCATTTCTCCCATTAGCTAGAGCATATTTATGTTCGTGGAAATATATACATATTAGATTTATATACACAGTTTAAATGAACATGTTCCCATTATACATATTTCTCAAAATTATCGCATATAACAGGGAAATTTATCCCTCCCTTCCTACAATTTTCACTTTGCTGTTTCTTATAAGAGGACAGGACCACAAACAATCCTGCCAAAACATTTAAAATGTCTAACATCATAAGCTACAATTGTCTGCTAAAGTACCATAAAAATAAAATGAACAAGCAGGAACACAAGACAAATCAAGCATGTGCTTATTCCTCTAAAGCAGTCCTTCCCAACCTTGGGTCCCCAGATATTCTTGGACTGCACCTTCCATAAATCCTGGCCAGCAAAGCTAGTGGTGAAGGCTTCTGGGAGTTTTTGTCCAAGAACATTTGGGGACCCAAAGTTGGGAACCATTGCTCTAAAGCCTGTATGAAGATATTTGTTTTAAATGACCTCTATTATTGTATTCTTGAAGGCTTTCACGGCCGGGATCCGATGGTTGTTGTTGGTTTTTCGGGCTGTTTGGCTGTGTTCTGGAGGTTTTTCTTCCTAATGTTTCACCAGTCTCTGTGGCCGGCATCTTCAGAGGACAGGAGTTAGAACTCTGTCTGTGTTCTGGTGTAGTGACTCAACTATCCCACACACTACACCAGAACACAGACAGAATTCTAACTCCTGTCCTCTGAAGATGCCGGCCACAGAGACTGGCGAAACATTAGGAAGAAAAACCTCCCGAACGAAACAGCCAAACAGCCCGAAAAACCTACAATGACCCCTATTATTATTATTATTATTATTATTATTATTATTATTATTATTATTATTATTATTATTAACTTACTTACTTACTTACCACCGATCTGGCAGCCAGGGCCACTCTGGGCAGTTTACAACAGATAAACAAACAACAGAATAACACAATAATACATATACAAAATAATAATAATACAATTAGGGCATAAATCAAGTATCAGTACAAACAAATACAGTAAATTACAATTAAAAGCATAAAATATAAAGGACTAAAGAATGGGAGAACAACAAAATCTCTAACAAATGAATGTTTCATAAACATGGTGCCACCAGAAAGTAAGTCCTGCCATGTTTAATCACCATTAAGTGGCTATCTAAACAGACTATTATTACTTTATAGTCTCTTGTGCTTTAATAAACCTTTACATCTAGACCAACCCACTTCTCTTTAACTCTACCTAATGTATGCTCAGCCCTGCTCATACCCCTTGGCTGAAATCCTGTAGCAGGAATCAACTAGAATAGGTCCATTGAATCAGCAGGGATTTGGTGAGAACATCTATGCATGTTCCATTAATTCAATGGGCCTACTCTAGTTACAATTCACAACTTGATTTCAGCCATTGAGCAGATATAGCCTTTCAGACTGTTGGAATTTGGCCTCTGGGCTAAAAATTGGTCTCTATGCCAGTATCTCCCCAATTCTCAATTTAAAAAATCCAGGTGACCACTTTAGGGTTCTCATTTTGTTGTAATTAATTACATTATTGGCCTGTCTTCCTTCCACTGAAGCCAGCACCTCCTCATTTTCATGAGGCCCATAATCTTGCATGAGCACCCCCAAGTTCCTCTATGCTGCCTTTCCCAGTTTCCAGATGGAGCCTCTTCTGCAACATGTTTCTAGCCCTGGTTGCTTTCTTTCCCTTTTAAAACTGTGTTCAGTAAAACATCAGATATGAAAGGCAGCGGTTGTTTAGACCCTGTTACTTTTTATCTCTGAGAAAGCAGTAGCCAACATTTTAAAGGGATAAGGCATTTAGGTTAGATACTGAGAATCTAAGTTTAATTTAAGTGAGCATACTTGAAATGAACTTCCAAAGATAATTAGGAAAGTGTGGCCCACATAAGCCCCAGGATAAGTAGGATTTAAAGATAGCAATGGCTGTAATTTATCCACCGCAGTTTGCTGGCAAAGTAATTGTAGAGTTATGGTTTGCACATATCTCTCCCAAATCTCTTGAAAGTAGCATCCAAGATTATAAAGGCTCAACTGGAAGTATGCATACATGTAGTGTGTTACAGATAGCACTGACATGTACAGGATAACCGAGGGAGCATGTCTTCTTTTTCGGCCCCTGTGTCTAAGATCATAGCTAGGGTTGTCATGTCTCAGGATTCCAGCCAAAGTCTTGGGGAATGACTGTGCCCTTCTAGATCTCCAGATGAGTGGATATGCCCAATTACACAACCAGTTGTGCAAAGGGGATGCTGCATGATTCTTCTTACTCAGGTCAAGGTATTAATTTGACTTCTGCTTCTGTTGCTACCTGATCGTCAGAGAAAGTGTACTTACCTTGTGTCAGAAACTCAGCGGCCAAAATTGTTGTAAATTGTACTAGAGCAGCCATTCTCAATGGGGGCCTTATGGCTCCCTGGGGAGCCCAGGCACATTTGAAGGGGGGCGCAGACAAGAAACAATTCTTCACACACCACCTTATAAGGTTCGTTATGTGACTTATACAATTCTGATTTGGCCTATATTTCTTTCAGATTGTGCTTGTGGCCATGGCCAAAAAAGTTTGAGAATGGCTACACTAGAGCATGCCCATTGATTCAATGGGGATTTGGTAAGTCAACCCCTCTGCTAAGTTCCATTGATCCAAATGGGACTACTCTGTGACTTATTTTAGCATACTAAGTGGACTCATCTAATCACTGTTGATTCAATGGGCCTACTCTAGTGCAATTTACTATGCTAAGCAACAGGATTTCGGCCACTACTGGAAGATGCAATGGTAGGCAGGCACACAGACCAACATATATGTGCACAGTCACCAAGATGCAAGCAAACCACACTAACAAAGTGACAATATGGTGACTAATTACACTTCTCCATTTTGCCCTAATAAATTGTGAAGGGCATTTATTTAACAAGCCTCTTCTGAAGCTTTTGTACATGATTGCAAATGACACGTGTGACGTCCAGCAGGCCTTTCTTTTGCATAATGGTCACAGATTATACTTAGGAGCAGCAACATGGAGGCAAAGTGACAGCTCCAGCCACTTAATGAGAAGTTTATTAAGAAACTAGGGCTGATTATCAGCTGCAAATTAACCATAATGTGTGTAATCAGCAGAGATGTCACACTGGAGGAAGAAAGATGATAAACAGCCTGAAATGCTCATTTCTCTGTTAATCAAAAAGTACCTATTGCTCATTTGAAGGTCCTATCTGTGAGAATTCATGGGTATATATATTCATGGATCTATTTGGCTATACTGATATATGTTTGGGGCACAGGTTCAGCTTTGAGATGAATACCTATACTCAGCACAGGGCTTGGGAAAGGTCCTTTTTAGACAGATCCCCAAGTTATTACAGCCAATGTGGACAACAACCATGCTGACTGGGGAATTTCGGGACACATAATCATCATCACATAATGTGCTGTCAAGTCAATTCTGACTTATGGTTAGAAAAAGACTGCAGTGAGTGAACTGTGTGCTATTTTCTAAACCCAGTGAGAATTCTAGAGTGCTGAGGATGAGGATCAGAACTGATAACAATAAATAGCACCTCTCTCTCTCTCTCCCCTCTCTCCCCATCTCTCTCTCTCTCTCATCTCTCTCTCTCCCCCTCTCTCTCCCCCCTCTCCCTCTCTCTCCCCATCTCTCTCTCTCCCCATCTCTCTCCCTCTCCCTCTCTCTCCCCATCTCTCTCCCTCTCCCTCTCTCTCTCTCTCCCCATCTCTTTCTCTCTCCCCATCTCTCTCCCCCCCCCATCTCTCTCCCTCTCCCTCTCCCTCCCTCTCTCTCTCACTCTGGTTCAGCCTGAACTTTGAAGGAATTGTCCAAGGTGCTGAAATTATTTGAAGGAAAGGGTTCAGCATCTTGGATATATCCTATAACGATTCATAGCATTCGCCATGTCTGTCAAATTGGACTTGTTGGCCTTCCTGCCTTTGAGAAAGAAAAGTATTGTGGTCAGTGGTCACCACCACCTCTTTAAGTAAACGATGTAAAAGACTAGTACCCAGTGAGGTGTAGTGGATGGCACGATGGACCAGGACTCAGGAAACATAGGTTCAACACTTAGCCACAGAAAGTCACTGGGGCAGGGTGGCACTGATTGAACCACACCTTAAATATCTCACTTATCTTGAAAACCTTGTTAGGGTAGCTATAAGTCAGATGCAGCTTGATAGCACATGACACACATAGGTAAAAGCCATGTGCCCTTTTTACTGATTGAATGATCTGCTCCTGTTCCCATTGCTCTTTCACAAGCCACCCTAGAGGGCCTTCTCAGATGAAAAGTGAGGTACAAATCCTTTAAAGAAATACATATATAAAATAGGCTGGTGCTACAAAGGAGAGGCTGGAGATTAGCATTACAGAAAGTCTTTGCTGTACAAATTTACCTGTGGAACTGGGATTATAACTTGGCCAAAGGGAAGGTCATAGATTCCCTTTGCGCACAGTACAGTGAAACTTCTGCTTAATTCTACTTCTAACAGCACAAACAAATACTTCAGTAATGGTGTCTGACTGATATTGATGATATTGATGATGCATACTGTTGAACGTCTCAACACCACCAGGAGAAAGGCCCTAGGGCCTTTTTCTGCAACAACACCTTGATGAAGAAGGCAGCTTGCCTCCATCCCTCTTGATCTCCCGGTGGATAGTCAAAGTGATATTGTTCAGAAATGACTTTGGGTTCTTAGAATTAGTTTTTAAAATTGGCAGTTAAAAGACAGGTACGGTCCTTTTTTAAAGAGCATCCCCCCCCCCCCAATTATGTTTTTAATGGTTTTAATCTGTCTATAGTACCATGCATTCAGAACCTCAGTGGGTCAAAAAGTGATAAACAAATATTTAAGTGCACCAGGATATAAATGCAAAAAATGACTTTGCGTGGAGTGGTGAGCCCTGATGATCTCAGTCCAAGTCTAGAGCTACTAAATATCTATCCACCTAGGACAGCGATGGTGAGCCTATGGCACGCGTGCCACAGCTGGCACACAGAGCCCTCTCTGTGGGCACGCGAGCCATAAGTCTCTAGATCGCTACCCCTGGCAGCCAGATCTAAGGAGGAGGCTGCAGCCGCGGTGCTAGCACCCTGACAGGTGGCAGGCCAGGATCCAGAGCAGCTGGTGCTGGCGGCGGCGGGCCGGCTGAGCTATAGGCAGTGGCAGGATTGCGCATGACTGGAGGCGGATCTGGAGTGGGGTCTGGAGGCACCTCCGTGCCCGGGATTCCCCCTTCCACCACTGCCACTTCCACTGCCACCCGCTGGTTGTTGTTGTTTTTTTTTTCCTTTTGAGTTTGGGCACTCGGGCTCAAAAAGGTTCGCCATCACTGACCTAGGACATCAGTACAGCCACCAAGAAAAGAAAATAGCTGCAACATGCTTTTCTTGATAGGTGGCTCTAAGAACCATAGCACACCCTCATTCTACTGTAAAATGTTAGTAAGACATCCCCATCCAGATCCTCCTTCCTTCCCAAACAGCTATCATTGTCCTACTTGGTGACCTTAATGAGATGTCAGAGGGTTAATAAGAAAATCAATTTATCTTTTTTAAGTGCAAGAAGTAATTAAAGTCTAAGGGAAATCTGTATCATAATTGAGAATGAGTAATGAATATGTGAGTTGTGAAGCAAAAAAAGAGTGGGGGAAGACAGAGAGATGAAGCTGGTAATTAAGACAGGAGGTGCAGGACAACGTGAAGGTATAATGTATTTTGTCACTGATGGCACCATGATTGCCTGCTGATCCTAAGCTGGCCAGCTTAAGAAGGAGAACAATTGTCCCCATGGTGCAAGCAGGAGTTTGATACCAGCAGTGCATCCTTGGCTGGCAGGAGAAATGGCTTTTGAGGAGCTGTAATAGACAGGCTGCCGATACGATCAGGGTGCTTAGATTAATGAAGCTGACATGTATTAAAAGGATTAAAGAGCAATTGTGTCGGAAATTTATATTAAAATTCCCAAAGTCATAAGCCTTTTGGAATCTGAATAGCAATGCATCCTTGAATTATCTCCCAAAGAACAGCCAGTTTCCCTCTTGAAAGAACTGGGCCAAGTGTAACTTCTCTACCCTGGAAGAGGAGGAGGAGGAGGAGGAAGAAGCATTTTAAAAGCTAATTCACAGAGTAGCTGCTTTATGCTTTTGATTAGGCCATATTGCACTCTTCAGGAGGGGTTATAGGTCAGAGGTAGATAGACTACTTCGTATACAGGAGATTCCCACTGCAATGCTCAACATCTTCCAAAAGAGTTTGAAATCCTGGAGTACCATTGATAGTTTTTGGGTTGGATTCAGACCATGTTGCATCAAGTTAGAATTAAGTCGACTTAAATTAAGTGTGACTAGCTTAAATCCCATTGATTTCATCATCTGTAAAATATGACTAAATCTGAATCTAACTTTGTGTAGAGATACTATGGAACTAAGATGTACTCATGATCTGGTTCATATTCAGAAAGGGTTAATATGAGCACAGAGGAGGGAGAGACTTCAAATCATGCTCTTTTCCTTGTTGCTCTTTTTGCACAAAGAGCAGGAATAGGAAGAGGAAAGCTCTGGCCACACAGGCAGCTTCTCCATGCCATAGGGAGCCCCAAGTCTCCTCTATCCTGAATTTCACGGTGAGGCTTCTGATCACTACAAAAACAAGCAAGAGTTGAGCTAGGGTTCCCTCCCTCCGGACGTAGTCATATTAACTATAGATGGTTTTTTGCAGAATTTTTGGACTACAAATTCCAGAATTCTCCATTCTGGGAATTCTTCCTGACAGACACCTTACAGACACCTAAAGGTGGCACACTGGGGAGAAAGGCCTAAATTTGAAGGCTTTGAGGCTTAGCTAGGCCTAGTGGCCCTTAGCTTCCTGTTCAGAAAGAAAGCTCCCAGCTAGTATTGAGGCAGGAAATGGAAACTCAGGGGTACCTAGGCTTAGCTAAGCCTCAAAGCCTTCAAGTTTAGGTCTTTTCTCCTAGGTGAGCCATATTTAGGAGTCTGTCAAGCAGAACTCCCAGAATGGAGAATTATGGGCTTTATAGTCCAAGAAATCCAAAAATACTATCCATAAAATTAATCTTCTTCTGATCACCTTAATATGACCACAAGTGTAAGAGTGGATGATACCTTTTACCACAATTCCAATCTGTAGGCTAGAGAACACCTGGACATTAATCTATATTTTGTACCATGTGGAACCAACCTCTGTCATGTTACACAGGAGGGAGGCTGACGTAATGTTGCTTATGTGTTGCAAAAGGGGCCCAAGGCCTGCACCCCCCTGGATCTGTTATGCATTGTGTTGCTGAAGAACACGCTGTCGAGATTTGTTGCAGGAGGCTTAAATTTGCTGTGTCAGACTTTCTGCCTCTGGAGTGGGGAAGTAACACTTTGCTGACAATGTACTTCTAGATTTTTATTTTTTGAGAACATTTCAGGGGGAATGAGGGAAGGGACGAGGATGACAGTGTTCAGCAGTACTTGTCAGAAGAACACAGATCCTGTAGTTTCCATGAAAGATAAGTGCTTTTTATGTAAAGATGAACAGGAATGATTAACAGAAACATGAACTAAGGGTTAATCATTCTTTTCTAAGCTGCATCCTTGGAAATGGCTAGAAATGACCTGGAAGAGTCTTTGGGAGAGGGTTCAAGAGACTCACAGAGGAGAATAGCTACAAGTTCCCCAGATAGTCCACCCCTTTCTCATCAACTAGCACTTAAAGTCTCAATAACTCACTCTGAGACATTTGTAGGAGAGAAAAAATTAAAATGTTTCATTTCTTACAGTTGTGAACATGTCAACAGCAAACCAACAAACTCTTCTTCCAACAGACTAAAGAGAGGGAAAGGAAGCACTCAGCAGAGAGGTGGAGCTCTCTTTGAATTCTGAAGTGGAAAGTAACAATCTGTTAGTGCTAAATAGGCTGACAGTCACCCCAGTCCAGAAAGGTCCCTCCCAGTCACATCTACTACAGGCAGCTTGCATGGTTAGAAAAAACTCCAACAATGCAAGTATAGAGATGATTAAAACCAATACATGTGAATTGATTATTTTCTTTTGCTTTTTAAAATCTTGCTTCTTCTTTTTTTCAGGAAAAGCTTAGTATGTTTTTCCCCCTGAGCATTTTCCAAAATGTGGGAAGACCTGTTTTACAAAAGATCCTCCATTGTGACCAGCCTCTTCTGCAATCTTCCTTCCTCTTCCTCCTTCCTTTTTCCTTCCTTACAAAAGTCACCAAGTCTCTGGATGACAAGAAGGGAAAACTGCAGCTGAGAGGGCCTTGTTGTTGTTGTTGTTTAGTCGTTAAGTCATGTCTGACTCTTCGTGACCCCATGGACCAGAGCATGCCAGGCCCTCCTGTCTTCCACTGCCTCCCGGAGTTGGGTCAAATTCATGTTGGTAGCTTCGGTGACAATGTCCAACCATCTCGTCCTCTGTCGTCCCCTTCTCCTCTTGCCTTCACACTTTCCCAACATCAGGGCCTTACCAAATGTCAATTTCCTTTTTAAGTTTTCAACTTCCTGAAGGTTTTATAACCATGATTCAGTCTTCCTATGGTCCCCTGGACCTCTGGTAACTGTACGTTCTTTTAAATCCTCTGCTCAGGGAGTAAAGAGTGAGGGTGGTTTGTGGTTGGAGCTGTGAGCAACTCACCCCTAAATCATATATGCATTATCCAGTTTTGGATATGTGTGTGTTGTTGTTGTCTATCAAAAATGCAAATCCTTGCAAAGTTCCTAATCAAGTTTCCCGTATGCAATAAAAACTGCTAGCCACACAGAACCCGGGAGAGTACTACACTATCCCCCTGCCTAAACTCATATAATTGTTTCTTGCATGAAATGTTATCAAAGGGCTAAGTGCCCAGAGCATTATCAGTCTGAAATTTATGGTTTGCTGAATCCTTAAATTACCTGGCACCCAGCTAAGGCCAGAAACTAAGTTCCATCTGTGCAGTTCTTTGACATTGAAGGGACGATTAATGGACTCCTTTAATTTAAGATAAGGTGTGGGGATGAACAAAGAGGAAGGAAGCAAATGAGGTACATCACCAAAGTCTTGACTTTTTTTAGGACTTACACTTGCTCTGTAGTTGCGTAGGGTCATCACTCAGTGGCAGGAAGCACATGCTTTGCATGGAGCAGGTCCAAGTTTTCAAGTGTGATTAGGAAAGAGCCTTACATGAAATCCCAGGTAGCTGCTACCAGTCACAGTGGGCACAAAAGACCTAAATAGAGCACAGGGATGAGATTTTTGGATTCTGGATCCTATAAATCCCATAATTCTCCATTCCGGGAGTTCTACCTGACAGACAACTAAATGTAGCTCACTACAGAGAAAGACTTAAACTGGAAGGCTTTGAGGACTGGTGAGGCTTCACTATACGTAGCTTCTCTGTTCAGAAGGAAAAGTCCCAGCTAGCACTGGGTCAGGAACAGGAAGCTTGGTTGGAGCTAGGCCTCAAAGTCCTCAGTTTAGGCCTTTTCCCCAGGTGAGTCACATTTGAGTGTCTGTAAGGTGACTGACATGTGGAACTCCCAGGATGGAGAATTATGAGATTTGCAGTTCAAAAAAAATCCAAAACTCCCATGCCTAGTGAGCCTCTCCCATCCCATGGAAAAACGGCAAAAGCACCAACTTTCTCATAAAATGGAAACACAACTTCAGGAATGTTCACTGCAACACAACAGCTGGTCTTGAGCTTTGCTTCTATTTACCCAACGTGTGCTTCTGAAATGAGCAACAGATTTAAGTTCTCCGTTACATTTCTATACCGAGACTTAATGTAGCATGTTAAAAATACAGCATCTGTGCATCGCTGATCCCACCCACTCCCCATGCAAACACTGAAGAACTTTGATGTTATTATGAGCGAAGAAAAAAGAAACGGGAAAAAGTAGGCTCAGAGTGAAAAGTAGCTTGGAACACCTAATGCATGAATTATTCTCTTCTTGAAAAATGGGCAAAGCAGCTGTAAATAAAAGAGCAATATATAAACTTAGAAGTATAACAATACTTACACTCCAAATGTGGGCTTCCTAAATTTATTGACTTCTGAAAAGAAAAGAAAAAGGGAGGAAAAAACAGATGACAGCATGAAGCCAGCGAGAAGCCGATAATAGACTGTCTTCAAAGTGAATCCTTTTATTCCACACGCAGCAGTAGGTGATAAATGGTTCCAATGCTAGCTCTTGCGACTGCCTTCATTTTTTCTCCCCTTCCTCCCGGCATATCTCAGATCAGAGACTAATAGCCCCCTAGGATAAGTTATCTTGACACAACCTCTTCCCACCAGTGGTGGCTGCTGTTACCAAACATCTGTCAGTAAACAGGCAATGGTGGGAAGGATGCGCCTCTTTCACTGCTTGGAATACCGTCATAGTGGTGCCTGTGGTAGGAAATCTGAGGACACCATTGTTAGGGCAGCTTACTGGTGAGTTGAATAATTCGTTTGAAGGCATTTGCTCAAAATGATATTCCTCAATTGTTTGCTCGATTGGGTCTACAATGCATGTGCCAGTTGAGTAAGGATGGAGTGGGGAAAATAAATGGAAATAAAAGCCAGTGCTTTTTCAGCAGGATCACAGCTGACTGCTGGCATTACACTTCATTCCAACACCAGAAATGTTAATAAACATCTGTTCTCCCTATGTTGCTTCCTTTGGTTCAGTGATCAGTCTTTGGTTTTAAAAAAAAAAAACACAACACCCTCCCCCCCCCAAAAAAAGAAAAGTAGCGGTGTGTATGTGTGCATTTTTCTGCCTGGAAACTCTTCTGCCCTATAGGGTGACTTGAGGTCACAGAAAACTTTGCTCTGAGTTGGGCCAAGGATGCCTTTCTTAGATGATCCCATATTCACGTGAATGTGAGACCTCAATGAGAATTTGGTTTGGTTAATTTCTAGGGACAGGAATGTATCCAAATCCACAAATTTCTTCATGTTTTGATGGAAAGAGTTTGGGATTAAATAAATTCAAAAGTGGAAGAAACTGAAATTGGCAGATTCGTGCATTCAGGCTCAGAGTTTTACCTGTTTAACATTTTTTGCCTTACATTTGTGTGTATTGAAATATGTTTATGGTTTTGATTTAGAGGAGAAGTAGTAGTTGTTTTCCTGACAGGCTTAATCTCTTCAACTAGTTCATGGCAGGCAAGTATAACATGGTTCTCTGCATACTGGAACTACCCTAATCAGTTGAATTATAGTTATGCAAATAGAGGAGAAATTTGTTGCAGTTTGTTTTTGAAAATTGACCTAAATTTACCAGTCTCTTCCTTTTAGGAATTCAAGCAGCTTGAAGTTTCAAAAAAACAAATGTAGGGAAAAGCAAAAGTGACTGATTTCTCCCTTGTTCCTTAAGCAGATTATGTCTTGGATCTGGTCAAATTCAGTTGCAAGAAAGGGAGTAAGCAATTGTTTATGGAGCATGATAATAATCATATGCCATCAAGTCAATTCTGACCCATGGCAACCCTTTTCAGGGTTTTCTAGGTAGAGAATATTCAGAAGTGCTTCACCATGCTTTTCTTATGGGGAATGCTGTGGAACTGTGCAGCTTGCCCAAGGCCACACAGCTTGGCTCTTTTCCCTGCAGACACAGTGGGGAATTGAACTCCCAACCTCTGGCTCTGCATTCAGATACCTAATTCACTGAGCTATATATTGCATTTTATATCTCATCTCCATCATGGAACTCATGGCAGCATATAGCCAAAGCATTCAACTAGGGATGTAAATCTTCTAGAGTCTTACTCTCATAGATGACAATGAGAACCCATAATATTATTATCCTTGCCTTCAAGGTGAGATCCGAGGCAAGATTTTTCTTCCCTTTGCCTTTTTGATTAGAAATCACACATTTGCGAGATTACAGGAATGTGGAAACCTTGACAGAAAACACCTGTGTGTCTCATTCTCCTTTTGGAAGCAAGAACTCACAGAGATGCTACCGATCTCTCAACAGACTGTCTCAATATAGACAGCCAATCTTACCAAGAATAAGTAATTTTGGGAGCATCCTCCACATTTCCAATTTTCACCATTGAGTAGTTATTTTAACTCAATACTAGAGCTAAATGTGTTACTGAAATACAGAAATAAAATTCAAGGGAATCCCCATGTCCTCTGTACACAAATATCCAGGAAAATTCCATTAAGTCATAGACTTGTAGATATGGAGGGGGGCTCGTAGGCCAGCTAAAACTCTACGGGTTGTGCAAAACTGGACCATCCTTAACAAATGGTTGTCTAGCTTCTACTGAAGCGTATCTAGCAAGAGGAAACCTTTCCCCATCCTAGGCAATTGGTTTACTCTACTTTTACCATCCCAAAGTTTATTATACCACTAGATTTGAAATCTGCTGTCCTTGAATTTTATCCCATTAGACCAAGTTCTTGCCTCTGAGGTAATTAGCTCACTGAGACCCAGTTTCTTCAATGTGGCCTCTCTCCAGTTATTTTATAATACACTCAAGCTCAGGCTTCTTTGAAAGTACATCATCCAGTACAATGGATGGAGTAAACTGATACAATTACTAGGGACAGGAATTTTTTTACTTCTTTGACTACAAATCTCATAATTCTCCACTCTAGGAGTTCTACCCAACAGAGACACATCTTACAGACATCTAAATGTGGCTCACCTGGGAGAAAAGCCTCAACCTGAAGGCTTTGAGACTTAGCTAAACCTAGCTCAACTGAAGCTTCATGTTCCTGCCCCAGTGCTACCTGGGAGCTTTATTTCTGAACAGGAAGCTACTTGGAGTTAGGCCTATCAAAGTCTCAAAACCTTCTAATTGAGGCCTTTCTTTCAGGTGAGTCACATTTAAGTGTCTGTAAGGTGTCTCTCTGTCACGTAGAACTCCCAGAACAGAGAATTATGAGATTTGCAGTCCACGAAGTCCAAAAATCCTGAGGTGGACTCCAAGGCTATTTTTCTAAGATAAAAACTCTCAACAATCCCACCCCTAACAAGGAGGCTGTGGTTTTGTGAACAAAACCTAAAATAGTAACACAACTTTAAAAATCCTTTTTATGATCACCTCACACTCTGGCTCAAGTCCAGTTTGTGTTTGTTACTGAGATATTGAGATATTTTCCAAAAATACACTACTGCCAAGCCAAATATATCCACATGGTATTTAGTCTACTCTCCCTTCCACCTCTGGCACCCCACCTTGCAAATTCAGAACCTTTCATTTTGTCTCTCTCTGTTCTTGCCTTTGTTTGAGACCTATGCAGACATTCACATGCTGAAGTGTAGGGCTACGTTGTTGCTGGTAGAGGGGCTGCACACTTGAACCCTTTCCTCAAACTTCCCCATGACCCAGAAGTCAATTAGACCTTTGTACATTGGGTGCAAAGGTCTGAAGAGGAGTCTCTAAGATATTCATAACCAGTTGAACATGCTTACAGACCTCAAAGCACAAAGGTCTTTAATGATGCTAAGAGTGTGAGGACTTTTCTGCAGTCCAAGAACCTTACATGGTTTCTATCAAGCCACAACATATCCTCTCCAGACATTCTCTTATCAACACATAAAAGAGGAGACAGCAGGAGTCCTGCCCCCTCTGCCATCAGTTTGCACATAGAGTGAGTTCTTTCTGAAGAAAACTGCTACCTCTAGGTATTATCCATGTGGAGAGTGATGACACTCATACGGGTAAATCAGCAAAGGAGTTTTGATAGCATCCAGCTAGATGTATATCATGACCCTACTGATCCCATCACATCTGTGGCAATGTGACCATTACATGACATCAAGTTGCTTCTAACTCATGGTTCCCAACGTATCTGAGAGGTTCAATGACTGCTACTCCCCAGGGAGTATTTTTTTTTTTGACTGAGAAATGATTTAAACTCAGGTCTTCTGGGTCTTACTCCACTATTCTGTTCACTGTATCACCCTGGCTTTCACATGGTGATGTTAAGTTAAACAAAATGTTTTCTTTCTCTGTAACAATCTTCTTCACCAGTTCAGTCTCCTAGGTCTATCAGCAAACACGTGTAAGTGAATCAGCCCTTAGTCATGCCATACTGAGGCATTTTGTTCACATTGCTGTTTTGTGCATTGCTTATACTACCATAACAACCCCCAGATTTATTTATTTTCTAGAATTTTTTCACTTACATCCATGCTCAGAAGCTAGCTTTGGCCACCTCTGTTCTCTGCTTGAAATACAACATGTTATCTTCAGTGTACTGAGAATATTAGAATCTTTTCATCTGTCTAGGGACAAAATGTATCCAGATTGTGAGTTCTTGTTGTGCTCAATAGATTTTACACCAACACTGATACAGGTTTGGTGGTGGTTATTTGTTTTTAGGGGGTTTTCTGCCAAAGATAACTGGAGCATATTCTCCTCATGAATCACAATGGCCTCATTGTTTCAGGAGTTTGCACTGTGACAGAGTACATATATCAAATACAATTTGTTCAGCATGCTTTGAAATTTTCCTGGTATAAGATCGAAGGTTCTGTGTATCCTTTGCAATAACCAAGAACGTCTGCTCTTTGTTCTTGCATCCTGGCTCCATAGTCAAAGGTTTGGGGGTACACACAATTTTCACAATCTACTGCAAATGAGCAAGGTTTATACTGCACCACGTTAAGAGTAAACACATACATGTCTACGTTTAGGACATTTTGGAAGGAAATCCCATTAAGCTCAGTGAGTCTTCCTTTCTGATAGCTGGGTGTGGAATTATAGGCCGAGGTATTTTCAGGGCTCACAATATTACATTTTAAAAGGACTGATGTCTTCCTTACAGCCAGCATGCAACTATGATTATTGCTGCTCTGATTGTCCAGGTAATTAACTGTCTTGCATGTTTATTAAGGTGCTGCATTGTTGTTTCCAACAGGCCAGAAAAATACAGGCGAATACTCTCTGGTTCTCTCTAGTGGACAATTCTGATATTGCACCTTCAGCATATTTTCAGAAATGTGTCCATGTTATGAGCAGTCAAGTTGATTCCATATATAGCAACCCCGGTTGGGTTTCTGAGCCATGTGAAATGTTCAAGGAACAGTTTTGATCAGTGCTTCCCCCCTAGTGAGTTTCCATCACTGAGCAGGGATTTGATTCCAGGTCTCTTGAATCCCAGTCTGACACTCCAACCACTATGCTACACTATCTCATTTATAACCCCCTCCCCCAAAAAAACCCGAAAAAACCAAAGAACACCAATGAATAGTGCTCTGGTACTTAAGGAATGGTAACAGAACTACACACAAGCTGGAGGGAAAGACATTATCTAAAAGCTGAACAAGTTTGGGGGGGAGGGCTCAAATGTGGGTCACATTTTTTGAAGTTGTGAAACCACTTGCAGTTCAACCCTTTTTATTGCTTTTTTAAAATGATCACATTCTAATATCATGTACATTTTAACCTCTTTTTAATCTGCGGGGCACTCATGAAAATATCGGCTTCCATCATACCTTCTTGTGATGTCTTTTCTGGCACAAAGGAGGTTATTTTTCTAAAGGCCCGCCTCGCAGTGAAGGTGTTACAACAATCCAGGATCGTTTTTTGTAGCTTTTCTCAATGGCATTTGCCGTTAATTACAAGTGATAATAGCCACCTTTGTCCCACAGCTAAAATTAATGTCTGTTTATACTGGTACAGATTGTTAAGTAGGGTATTACAAATGCAACCAAATTACTCTGGCACCGACTTTAGAAACCACAGGCACATCAAAACTCAGAGTGGGTGGATATGTGGTTGGGTGGATACATAAGCATGTGCCTCTGGGAACTTAGCATCTCATGGATGTTAAGGCATCAAAAACGTAGATCAATAACTAGTTACGAGACACGAAGGGTGATCAATCATAATACCACATCTTTCATTCACAAATTGCTCCCAGACCTGTGGAGAGAGGGAAACGGGAATCCAGGGCAGATTAAGCCACCTGGAAAAGATCTGGTATGCTGCCAGATCCATTACTGAATGCCATTTCTCTTTGTAATTATGCCATGCAAAAAGAAGTTATATTTGCATCCCATTTACTGGCATCTCACATTCTACTACAGCTACTGAAAGACCTTCCTACGCACACTGCTGGTTATTCACAAAGTGAATCATTGCCAGCTTGTGACCTCCAAAGATGCAGGCCAGCTGAACGTCCGAGCAGAATCTGCCAAAAGTCTCCTTCTAGAGATTCCAGTAGAGTGAAGCTACTATAGATATTTGGATGTGGATCTCTGGATATGAAGTGGACTTGCATCGTGGGCAGAGACCAAAGTTGCAATGATTCAGGCTTTCCCAAACATGTAGTTACAGCCATGAAGACAGCATCAGAGAGGAGGTGGGGATAGAACGTGTTCCTTGCTCACCCTTTCAAATCAATCCTCTCCTGAATGCTTGGATAGGCCTAAGGACGCTTGACAGCTAAAGTAATGTGTGAACACAACTTGGAAACAACTCAAAGATGTTCGAAAATGCCACCCAACCCCCAAAAAGCTAAGAAGGAAAAGGGCTTCTCCAATTGCGACACACACCCATGAAAAAGAAACATGAAGCAATCAAAGTCACATTTGGCCCGTCCTCTTATCAATCGGCTTTTGGAAATCCTGTAACTGAAAGCAGACCTTCGCCAACGCTGAAGCAAACAATGAAGCATAGATGTGTCTTTAATGAATGACCTTCCTGCAACACAGCCACCTCCCTTCCAAAGAAGCACACAGCTGTGTGATCGGCGTTGTAATTTAAAAGGATGTTAATGGAGAGGGGAAAGTATTGTTTAATTCTCAACTGCTGCTGTCCCATTTTAATCTGATTTTGCGTATTGGATGTGATTATAGCTGATTATAAATGAGAAGCTTTTGCTCCAATCTATTTAATGCCTTTAACCTCTAGCACACCTACAGTTTGCAAATTCAGACATTTTCTTCGTTTTCAACTGACTTTCATCCTGCAACCACCCTCCCTTTTCTCAGCAAGAGAAAAAGGGAGTTGGGGAAGGATGCATATGGACAAACTCAGGATCTGGACACACACACACACACACACACACACACACACATGTATTGTATTACAAAGAAAAGACAACTGCTTTGCATACTGTGGTTTTGCCTGTTTGTTTGTTTTGACTTGCAAAAAGTGCAAATGTGCATATCCAATGTTGACGACATGATGCAGTTTACAAAGCAGGCCGAAGTTAATTCTGTGGTTGTTGAAAAAATGAGTGATTTCTACACTTACAGCAGGGTTCTCAATTCTTCCACTACAAAGTCCTTAGAAAACAGTGGGATGATTTAAAACTTCTCCGAACCTATCCAGGTAGTGCAGCTGAAATTCAGACTTCTCAGTATTCAGATTATTTCTGCTCAGAAACTATTGTGTCTGTTGTTGTGGGGGAGGGGCAGACTTATGCCTTGCCATCTAAGTTTCTCATTACCTTTCTTCTGTCATCACTCTACCTTCCCCCCCCCCATCCTTTTTCTTTGATCATCCTGACCTGATTGTTTGCCGTCAAAAGGGCAGCAAAGACCATAATTTTTCTCTCTTTGGACATGTGAGGGAAAAAGCTCTCATCCGACGATACGCATAGTCACATGTTGAAATGTTATGAAAATGGCAAGAAACCGTTAAGACAATGACTTCAGCCTATCTCACAGGCAAATCAAGAATCCAACCAGGCAGGTGTGCAGGCAGATTTTTCTTGAAGGGTTCAGCATCTTCAGGTAATTGACTCAGGCTGCCATGGAGGGAATGTTATCAGAACAGTTTTGCCTCCCAGAGAGACTCACCTGTTCGTATCTGTTGGAACCTCCGTCGTCTTCCATAGTTGAGTTCCTTCCAGGTACATTAAATATCTGCTCAATTTCTGTGGCCTGCAAACAGGAAACTGGTATCTAGCGGTGCATCTGTTTAGAAGCAGATGAATCAATAATGCATTGCCTCTTGGGCAAGAAACTAATCTGACCTGCTAGAAATGAAGGTCATCAACAAGGATGCCTCTAAGGCACATTACCGTTCAATCAGTCCCTTCATCTGTTTCCGAAGCTGATAACTGGAGAAACCTGAATTGAAAGCACACAGAAGGTAGGCAGGTAGCTGGACACCATTCGGCAGGACAAAGTGATTATCCAGGTCATTTTGTCGAAACCATTCAGCCTCTTTGCAGGTACAAACGGGTGCCTTAAACCTATTCAGAAAATGAGTTCAAACTCTCCAGTGGAGTCCATTGTATATTTAAATGCAGACTGCCAAGTGCTAGCATGAACGGAACATTTTATCTGCTAGCTTTCCATTGCTTTACCTTGAATAAAAGCTCTGCCTAATTCAGATATACACAAAAAAAAAAATGTGATTTCATATATCTAGAAAAGGCTTCTTCCCAGAATTTAGAAAAATTGTGTTCTTGGACTACAGCTCCCATATTCCCCCAGAGGGAAGATGCTAGGAGTTGAGTTTGAAAAGCAGTTCTCCGCACTGGATATTTATATGCATGATGCCATGAAAATGCACCGCCCTTCTATGGATTTGTACACACATCTCTCATTCTCACCGTGCTAAGACATTTCTCTGAGACTTCCCCAAGCACAGCAAGAATTCTCAGGTTTCTGCAAAAATGAGAGCCCGATCTCGTTTTTCCCATTTATTAATTTATTTTCTGTTTCCCACCCACCCCCTGTTCGTTTGTACAACAATCTGCTGAATTCTTCACGGTGTTCGGAAACTTCAGCTGGTTCAAAATGCTGCTGTCGCGATTTGACCCTTTTTGGATCCCACACCTCTGGAACCTATGTGGCATTGGACCCACTCGTGCCTTGGTCTGTCCACCTAGACTCAGACCTCAGAGCACACCAGGGCAAAACTGATCTCTTTCCTTTCTTCCACTGCTGCCACCAGGAGATCCCTAGATCCCCATAACTCCTTTAAAAAGAATCAGGTCCACTCTTTAATGAAATAGAAAGATCTTTTGTTTATTTACTTATTTGTTTCAGTATTTTAATATTCAGTTCTATTCCTTCTCCCTTTCAGTCACTGGTCAATCACTTCTCAGATCTCCTACTATATTTTCATCAGTCTAATCACAATCACGTAAATCTCTGTACTCTCTAATCAAACTCCTTCCAAAACTCTGATCTGAACTTCTTCTCCCCCTCAGGCTCTGCCTCTTATACTCTGCCTCTTGGCTCCGCCTCTCAGCAACATAAATATGCATGACTCACTCTAAGTAAACCTGAGCCATGACCACATTTAAAGGAGAACGCTACAGACCTCCCCCCTTACTTAGGTTTGTTTGGGAGGGGAAACACATTTTTCCTCCTGAACAAACAGCTGCAATAGCTCAAACTTTTTTTCTCATAACATTTTAACTTTCACATTTTTACTAAATATCAACCAAATACCTTACCTTATCATTTAATAATCAATACAATACTTTACCTTTTCATCTACTAATCAATAATATACATTACCTTATCATTTAATAATCAATACAATACTTTACCTTATCATCTACTAATCAATAATATACCTTACCTTATCATTTTACAGAATTTACAACCATACAGAAATCACGATCATGAACTTTTACATAAATAATTAACTGTGAATTATAGTCCATTTCAGTTTATAATAAAAGTCCTGGTATCATTCATCTAGCGTCCTGGAAAGCACATCTGCGACAACATTGTGGGCTTTCGAGGCAAGAACTGAGTCTCTGTTGCAAAGGCAAAATTTGCAAAGTCCAAGTCTCTCACTTTCCCGTCGTAGTCTGGTGCACCATGGACTGGTCCGGTTGTGGTCATCTCCTTCAGCTGGACACACCTCTGCTGGTACTCAGGAGTCCCTCTGTTGACCACTGGCTTCTTCCTCCGCACCCTTTTCCGTCGACTGGCGGTCATCGGCCACTCGGTTGTCCACAGGCTGTCGTCTGCTGGTCGTTTTATAGTGACGTCATCTTTAAGTCTGGCTCGGTGCTTCACTTGCTCAGCTAGGGAAAGGGTAGGCAGTTCCCCCTTCTCCTCCCGAACATCTTTAGATGCATCCCTCTTTAAGGCATCAGGGCCTTCCTCCTTCTGCATCACATAATTGACCTTGTTCAATTTTGTCACTACTTTATAGGGATCCTCCCAAGCTAATTGTAGCTTGTGACCTTTGACTGGCCTAAGCAAAAGAACTTCATCCTCAGGCCCAAAAGTTCTTTCACGGGCTTTCTTATCGTACCAGGCCTTCTGCTTGGTCTGGGCAGCCCTTAAATTCTTCCCAGCCAACTCCAGAGAACGTTGCAGAGTGTTTTGCAACCTATATACATATTCGACTACTGACTCAGGGTCATTTTCTCTGTAGTCTTCCCAATTCATGCGGAGCAAATCTAAAGGTCCGCGCGCCTCTCGTCCTAGCAGTAACTTAAAAGGACTAAATCCCGTGCTCTCTTGAGGGATGCTCCTATAAGCATATAGTAAGGGTTGTATTTTGCAGTCCCAATCATTTGGGTTCTCTGCTACATACGCCTTAATCATGTGCACTAAAGTGCCATTGAATTTCTCAACTAGCCCGTTGGTCTCTGGATGATATGGAGTCGAGTTGATTTGGGTAATTCCACAAGCCTTCCATAACCTTTTGATCAGTTTGGATGTGAAACTCATTCCCAAATCGCTGACTATCTCGCTGGCAAATCCCAATCGGCTCATGTAATTAATTAGGGCATCTGCCACGGTGTCAGTTTCCATGTTGTGCAAAGGAATTGCCTCGGGATATGTAGTGGCAAAATCCATTATGGTCAAGATGTATTTATTTCCCCTACGGGTGGCATTAGGTAAGGGACCCACTAGATCGATTCCCAGCCTTTGGAACGGTGTAGAGATGACTGGCAGAGGACATAATTTGGCTTTGGTCCTGTCCTGCCCAGTCCCTCGTCTCTGACAGACATCACACGTTTTGCAAAACCAAGTAATCTGTTTGCCCATACCTGGCCAAAAGAAGTTCTGGCCAACCCGTCTTTTGGTTCTGGTGATCCCCATGTGAGCTCCAAATAAACTGCTGTGAGCTTGATTAATGATTTTCTCCCTGTATTTACTAGGGACCACTAATTGCTTTCGGGGTTCCCCTTTTCCTCGGTATGGAGTAGCTAACGTTTCCCTGTACAGAAGGTCTTTGGTTAAGCTAAAGCTCTCAGGGCACTCAGGAGACAGTACAGTGGGAGTCCTGGCAGCTTCAAGGCAAACTCCCAAGCTAATGTCCTCCTTCTGCTCCTGGGCAAAATTGTTATTTGTTTTGGGATTCTGTAGTAGCATGAGTTCTGTCTCAGCCCTATCATCAAGCTGGGTTGCCACGGTAACCGCTCCTAGGCCTCTCTCTGCTACAGTATCGGTTTGAGCTGCAGAGGGTGAGTTTTGACCCCCCTTTGAGCGGGTAAGCACTAACGCACTCTTGACATGCTCTATTAAATCCCAACCAAGGAGAAAAGCTGCTGGTATTTCATCTGACACAGCTACTTGCCACTTTCCAGACCAATTCTGGTATTCTACTGGTATCTCAGCCACTTTTAAAACCACGGTTTCCTTCCCAATTCCCTTTAAAGACATTTCTTTGCCAGGAATAATGTCATCCTGGGCTACTAAATCGGAATGGACAATGGAGATTTGAGATCCTGTATCTCTTATTGCAATGTACTTCTTTCCTTTCACAACTATCTCTTCACCTGCGTTTCTGAGAAGGGTCTGGTCATTGCTGATATAGAAACAATGGACTACTTGGGCTATAGGAATATCTTCCTCCTCATGGTCAGTAGAAGTGGTGGTGGTTATGGGATCAGGTCTCTGTCTACTATTTTCCTCCCCTGATTCCACTTGCTTGACACAATACACCTTTTTGGTTAGAGAATCATTTCTCTGCAAGTTGGGGTATGGTTGCCTACACTGGAATTGTAAGTGGCCTGGTTGCCCACAGTTAAAACATTTAAAATTCCTTTTGTCATTCTGAGGTACTTTGGCAAACCATGCCTCAGGGTTTGATGTTTTTGGCGGGCTAGCCCTTGGCAACTTTGGGGAAGTCCCGCCCTGACCTTCTCTTTCAGGATTCCTGCTGAGATAATTTTTATTAAAAGGCTTTTTATAGTTATTGTCCCAGTTTGGTTTATTTACTCTCAGCTCTGAAAATCTAGGGTTCCTGTAAGCATTAATCAAATCAGTTTGTTCTCCCGCTTCCCATAAATTTTTAGGATTCTTGTCCCTTACTAAATACCGTAGTTCTCCAGGTAATAGGGAGTAAAACTGTTCTAGCCCAATTAAATCCTTCAACTGTTCTAAAGAAGTGATCTCCTCTCTTTCAATCCACTTATCCAGAGTCTGCGCCAATCTAGCTCCCAACTGAGAGTACGATTCATCCTGCTTTTTAGAGAGAGAGCGAAATTTCCGCCTCAGGTGTTCAGAGTTCAGACAAAATCTTGAATAAACCATCTTTTTATATGCCTCAAAATCTCTTGCCTTCTCGGGATTCATCTGGGCATATATTTCTGCCAGATCTCCGCTAACCTGCGCTCTTAAAACCATCATTCTATCCTCATTTCTGATTTCAAAGTCATTGCAGGTGCGTTCAAAAGCAATGAGGAAGGATTCAGGACAGTCCCCTCTTTTGTACTGGGGAAACTTCTTCAAGTCTATCTTTGACAGGATTCCACCTCCCCCACTGTTGTTATTATTAAGATTATTGTTTAGAGCAGAAATCTCTAGCTGTCTCATCTGTAGTTGAAAATCCATTTCCCTTTTTCTCTCTTCCTGTTCAAATTGTCTGGCCTCCTTCTCAGCTCTTTCTTTGCTTTCCTGTTCCCTCCTTCTCTCCTCCTGCTCAAATTGTCTGGCCTCCTGCTCAAATTGTCTGGCCTCCTGCTCAGCTCTTTCTTTGCTTTCCTGTTCCCTCCTTCTCTCCTCCTGCTCAAATTGTCTGGCCTCCTGCTCAGCTTTGAGCTGTAGTTCCTTAAATTTAAATTCCCGTTCCAGTTTCCATTTCTCAAATTCTTGAGGGCTTAATTCCTTATTTCCCTCCAATTCCTGAGGTAACTCTTCAGACTCAGGACTCCCCCTTGTGGCGTGTTTGGGAGGCATCTTTTCCTTTTTGTTTGTTTTTTTATCTTACTTCCAGTTACTGATATAAATTTATTTCAAGCCTTTTCTTTTAGTACTTTCCCTCAGATCTGCTATGACCTGGCTTCTGCCTTATCCACAGCACTCTCCTATCTCAGAGCCTGGGATTTTACTTACAGTAAGCCCTCTGATCCTCAGATCCTGAGGTAAACTCAGAAATTCCCTCTCAGAGAATTCAAGCCTTTTCCTTAGGTTCTCTCCCTCAGATCTGCTATGACCTGGCTTCTGCCTTATCCACAGCGCTCTCCTATCTCAGAGCCTGGGATTTCACAGCAAGCCCTCTGATCCTCAGATCCTGAGGTAAAACTCAGAAATTTCCTCTCAGAGTCGTTCCCTATCTTAGACCCCCCTGATCTGGGTTCTGAGGCCCCGCTACTAAGCTTTTCCCAAAAGCTCTAGCAGGAACCAAACCTCATTGCCACAGATCCTGTCTAAAAGGTACCCTTGACTCAATAAACTCTTTTATAAAGGCTTCACTCGATTATTTAAATAGGCTTCACTGGATTACTTCAATAGGTTTCACTGGATTATTTCAATAGGCTTCACTGGATTACTTCAATAGGCTTCACTGGATTACTTCGTATCCCGCCGCTGGACACCAAATGTCGCGATTTGACCCTTTTTGGATCCCACACCTCTGGAACCTATGTGGCATTGGACCCACTCGTGCCTTGGTCTGTCCACCTAGACTCAGACCTCAGAGCACACCAGGGCAAAACTGATCTCTTTCCTTTCTTCCACTGCTGCCACCAGGAGATCCCTAGATCCCCATAACTCCTTTAGAAAGAATCAGGTCCACTCTTTAATGAAATAGAAAGATCTTTTGTTTATTTACTTATTTGTTTCAGTATTTTAATATTCAGTTCTATTCCTTCTCCCTTTCAGTCACTGGTCAATCACTTCTCAGATCTCCTACTATATTTTCATCAGTCTAATCACAATCACGTAAATCTCTGTACTCTCTAATCAAACTCCTTCCAAAACTCTGATCTGAACTTCTTCTCCCCCTCAGGCTCTGCCTCTTATACTCTGCCTCTTGGCTCCGCCTCTCAGCAACATAAATATGCATGACTCACTCTAAGTAAACCTGAGCCATGACCACATTTAAAGGAGAACGCTACAGCTGCAAGCCAGTTTGCTGACTGGCACTGATTACAGGGAGCATGTAACTCCCTTATTGCAACAGCTTCTGTTTCCCAGCCCAATTCAAAATGTTGGTTATAAAGCCCTATGCAGCTTGGGTCCAGACTATCTGAAGGATTATATCATCCCATAGGAGCTTTCTCGGCTTTCCATATCTTCTGGGAGGCCCTTCTCTTGGTTCCACCACCTTCTGAAGCTTGTTTGGTAGGGACACCAGAGAGGGGCTTCTCAGCAGCTGCTCTCAGGTTTTCGAATGCACTACCCCTAGAAGCCAGGTTGTCCACCTCCCTCGTATCCTTCCGTCATTGGGCAAAGATCTTCCTTTTCAGGCAGGCTTTTAAGCAGTAAGTGTCTCAGGAATGGTTTGTTTATTAACTTACAGATTTTAAAATGTTTTTAAAATTGTTTTTAATCTTAGTTTTAAACTTGATATATGTTTAAATGTTTTTAATATGATATTTAATGTGATAGGAGCCTCATGGTGTGGGTGGTTGAAGTGCAGTACTGCATCCAAAACTCTGCTCTCAACCTGGGTTCAATTCCAGGTAGCCTGCTCGAGGTTGACTCAGCCTTTCATCCTTCTGAGGCTGGTAAATTGAGTACCCAGCTTATGTGGGCAACGTGTAGCCTGCATAATTAAACTGTAAACTGCCCAGAGAGTGCTTTAAGCGCTACAGGGCAGTATGTAAGCAGCATGCTTTATTTATATGGTATTTTTAAACTGTTGATAGTTTTATAGTTTTAGTTGTTGTGAGCCACCTTGAGTACCCTGTGGCAAGCAAGGTGGCACATAAATAATACTAATTAATTAATTAATTTCTGGGGCATCTTGAGCAGGAAAGATTGCATTCTGTGCTAGAGTGGTAATAAAACACGATCACAAAACATCCAATGAGGTTTCTCAAAAAAAAAAAACACCAAAAAACCAACAAGTCTCATACAGAGACATCTTGCTACTAGGAGAAAAGAAGGATTTTTATTTCTCAGTTTTTCTCTGGAAGTGAAACGTTATGAGGCTCACATCCCTACTTGGGAGAGAAACATGGAGGTTCCAATGCAAAATAGTCAGAATCCATGACGTCTTCCCAATTCTGCACCAGTGATAGAAGGGTCAACCTGTAACTTTGGGTTTTGTTGGATTTCACACATATTTGTTTTTGTCTGTGTTTACATGAATATATGGATCCAGCAAACTTGTCCAAAACTAAGTATCTCTCTCTCTCGGCCCCATCAACCTCACAGGTGCATTTGGTGGGGACACGGGAGCCGGCCTTCTCTGTTACTGCACCCAGACTCTGGAACTCCCTCCCACTGGAGGCCAGGCTGGCCCCATCTTTGCTGTCTTTCTGCGAACAGACAAAGACCTTTCTCATCAGGCAGGGTTTCCCTTAGTGACTGTCTGTTCAACAGAGGTTTTTAAATGGATTGTTGTGCCTTGTTGCTTTTAAATGTGCTTTTCATGTTGATTCTGTTTTCCATTTTAGTGTGGTAATTGTTTGGTTATTTTTTAACACTTATATACTTACCGTTTTAGCTTTTAAATATTGTCTTTTACTGATAAAAGCTGCCTTTTGTAAGGAGAAAGGTGAGATAAAAATATTTTAAATGAAATAAAATAAAATAAATAAATGTCTGCATGAAAATACGCATATTTTGTGCTCATGTTTTCCTACTATTCCAATCTCTGTGCATTTTTTCAAGCTCCTTAATTTTGCAGGGAGATTTTTCCCAAAATAAAATTTTGCATTCTTTCCCTTAATATTTGCATTTTGTGCAATGGGGTGAATGAACTAAATCACAACCTTTTGAAAAGTACAGATTTTGGTCTATAGCAGTGGTGGCGAACCTTTTTGGGCTCGCGTGCCCAAACTGGGGGGGGGGGGGGACAGGGGGCGGTGTGCCGCCGCTGCCGCGGAACCGGAAGTGGCGGCGGCAGAACCGGAAGTGGCGGTGGAAGGGGGAATCCCGGGCATGGAGGTGCCTCAAGACCCCACTCCAGATCCACCGCCAGCACCAGCTGCTCCGGATCCTGACCCGCCGCCTGTCCGGGCACCAGCACTGCGATTGCAGCTGCCTGCTCAGGTTTGGCTGTGGGGGGGGGAGTAGCGATCCAGCGACTTATGGCTCACGTGCCGGCAGAAAGGGCTCCGCGTGCCAGCTGTGGCAGGCATGCCATAGGTTCGCCATCACTGGTCTATAGTATCTAGAATCTCTTAGCCAGCATGAGCATGTTAAAAGCTGTGGAGTTCTCCATGCAAACGTCATTTCTCTCTCAAGATACTAAGCTAGGAGGGAAATGTTTCAAGTATGTTGAAACACAGGGAGAGAGAGTAGGGGGGGGGGGGAAACACCGTTCAACTGGACATCAAACTTGAATAACCACAAAACATAGCCTATATAAGAAACTTAAGCCAGGCTTTCCTGGGGAAACCCTGATGGAGAATTTTGAGAGAGCTAAGCCTGCCTCCTGCAGAGGTGACTGAAGCTCATGTAAAATTCACGTTTATTTCTCTTTTTAATTGAATAACAATTGATAGAAAGCAACCACCTCCACCACGATCGATCTTAAGAACAGAGTTCTTTGCATGGGGTCCTTTTTGACCTCAGCTACAAAACTCTTCACATATAACCTTATGTTCCCCTCATACTGCATGACTGGATTAATGAATACCAGAATAATAGGCCTCAGAAGTGATTTACATGTATTGATTAAATGTCAGCACTGAAATGCAGTAGGCTCAATTACCACAGACATGGAGAACAAAGGCAGTAAGATTGTTGCCATTGTTTAAACAAGTTACTTCTCTCTTTTTTTTAACATATCATTAGCTTTCCTCCTTTAAACCCCCCCCCAAAAGGGGGGTATTCTCTAAATAATCCAAATATAGAACACACTGTATGGGAAAGACCACCCCATGATCAAGCTATTTGAAGTATTTGGACATAGAATTTGCTAGCTACTCTCTAGGCACAAAAACATACCTCCACATTAGACTGTTGCTTCAGGAACAATACAGTCAGTGCTTCCATCCACTTGACAGCCAGATGTCGCTGAAGTAGCAGCCCCAAGATTTTCCCTGCTTGATGTTTACGGCTGGCATATCCTCTTGGTCAACTAGTGAAGGAAGGGTGGGCAACTTGCAGCCTTGGGGCCCAAAGTGGTCCTTATCCTCATTTCAAAAGCCCTCTCCTAGTGATCAGTTCAGAGCTGTGCCTCCCTTTCCACCTCTTAGCACCCCTGCAACACCCTTAATAGCTGGCTTGCAGAGGTCCGCTGATCCCATTTCATCTCTGACCAGCCAGCTCTTTGTTTCAGAGGGATTGATCCTGCTTTCCCTTTCCACATTACAGTTGTGTGCAGAGTAAGAAAAAGTAGGGGGCACATCCATATTGAAGGGAACATACTAGAGTTTCATTTCTGTCCTGATCCAGGATTGTATCATGCTCTTCAGGTTGTTGTTGCTGTTGTTGTTAAGTGCTGTCAAGTCACTCCAACTTATGGAGACCCTATGAATGAGAGGTCTCCAAAATGTCCCACCCTCAACAGCCCAAGACTGTATTTGGCATTCTGCACTTGGTTGAGTCTTGTGGTGCAGTAGTTAAACTGCAGTGTTGCAGTCAAAGACTGTGTTCATGACCTGACTGGCTCAAGTAAGCCGACTCAAGGTTGACTCAGTCTTCCATCCTTCCGAGGTTGGTAAACTGAGTACCCAGCTCAAAGGAGTGGGGGCAAAGTGTAGCCTGCATCCTTAAAAAAAATACTAAACCACCCCAAGGGAGCGTTAAGCACTATGGTGTGGTATATAAGCAACACACTTTGCTTTCGATTGAAGGGAAGAATGGCAGGGGTTCATAGAGCACTACTTCAACAAGCAGGTATTCCGTTTCATCAGAGTTTTCATCCCAAGTGGTCTATTTGGGGCAACCCTAAGAAAACCAGGGACGTGGTGGCGCTGCAGGTTAAACCGCAGAAGCCTCTGTCCTGCAGGGTCAGAAGACCAGCAGTCATAAGATCAAATCCACGCGACGGAGTGAGCTCCCGTCGCTTGTCCCAGCTCCTACCAACCTAGCAGTTCGAAAGCATGCAAAAATGCAAGTAGATAAATAGGTACCACCTCGGTGGGAAGGTAACGGCATTCCGTGTCTAGTCGTGCTGGCCACGTGACCACGGAAACAGTCTACGGACAAACGCTGGCTCTACGGCTTGGAGACGGGGATGAGCACCGCGCCCTAGAGTCGGACACGACTGGACTAAATGTCAAGGGGAACCTTTACCTAAGAAAACCATGGGGGGGGGGAAAGGGGTAATAACAAACAAGCAGCTTATGAAGTCATCAAATGGTTAATTTCTCCTTGTTTGGGAAGGAAACAAAGGACAAAGCGAGCGAGAGAGACGCTCCTCTAGGGCTTATGCTGCATCTTGGTATTTATTGAACTTTAAGCTACAACCAACAGGCTGGTTAATAACAATTCATGCAGCTGCCAATCTCTTTGACCAATGCCATCAATATTTCACACTGCCAAATAACAACAATTAAGAGCCAGGACCAGAAGAAGCACTCTAGGCAAAAAAAGAGTATTTCTAACACCCAATTGAAATCAGCAAATACAGAACCAACATTTTCTGATAAGCACTGTTAACTGTGTGTGAGAGAGAGTGGCTAACATCCTGTTGTTTAACATAGTAAGCTGCACAAGAGAAGCCCTATAGAATCAGTGGGGATGTGGTGAGTCAACTCCTCCATGAGTTCTGTTGGTTCAAACAGGCTTTCCCTAATTGAGACTTACTTAAGCATAGGAAGTCACAACTAGCATAAACCTGTTTCAATCAATGGGACTTACGGAGGAGTTGACGCACCAAATCCCCACCTGATTTAATGGGCCTACTCCAGTGCAAGCAAGAAGATTTCAGCCTTTGTGTATGTGCCTCATTTGATTCAATTGTTCCCTTGCAAAATTGTATGGAAGCCGGTGGCCCACTGTTGTACACAGAGCAGATCCTGTTAATTTGAAACATTAACCAACTTTAGACAGTTGTTAAAATAATCACACATTAACTTCTTGATGCATCCAGTCATTAAGAACACTGAAAATATTTCTCACTCAAAATGTGTAACAGATATACCACGATCATCTTAACAAAGCCTTTTCAAAAAGAAAAAAAAGCCTCGTTTCAGAAAATTACTGAGCTCTGTTCAAAGGCAAATAATCTATAAATGCTAACATTAATTAGTTAAGCTGAGTGAAATTCTGTTTCCCCCCACCCCCCTCAACAACAGGATGGCTCCAGCTTTGTAATGAAACCCCGTTTGAAAACAGCAGGTGATATTTTACAAAATACAGCGCATTACTCATGGCATGAATGGAAACGCCACTTGGATCCCGGAGTTACCTAAATGAAAGAACGACTTGGAGACACAGATGAAGAATGTAATCAGAAGGAGGTAGTGTCATTCACTTGTTGTGTTTGTGTGCGTGCAGTTGGGAAAAACATACAATTCTAAATTGAGAGATAAACCTTGATGCCTCATTATTAGTGCTGTCTTGTTTTTATTGAGTTGGCCTGTATCCGTTTCCAAATGCACACATTTTCCCCCCAAATGCATGCAGAAAGAAAAGTGAATGAGGCTACCTTCTTCTTCTTTCGTATCTAAAGGTAAAGGTAAAGCTTCCCCTTGACAATTTGTCCAGTCGTGTCCGACTCTAGGGGGCGGTGCTCATCTCCGTTTCCAACCCATAGAGCTAGCGTTTGTCCGAAGACAATCTTCCGTGGTCACATGGCCAGCGCGACTAGACACAGAATGCCGTTACCTTCCCACTGTGGTGGTACCTATGTATCTACTCGCATTTTGCATTTTGCATGCTTTCAAACCGCTAGGTTGGTGGGAGCTGGGACAAGCAACGGGGGCTCACTCCGTCGCGTGGATTCGATCTTATGACTGCAGGTCTTCTGACCTTGCAGCACAGAGGCTTCTGCGGTTTAACCCACAGCGCCACCCTGTCTACCTGGAGGCTAAAGCAACAACATCCAAATAAACATCTGGTGTCACTGTTGTGTTCCAGTCATGCTCATAACTTCTTCCACTCAGGAGATGGGACTGGTAACCCAAAATGATCACTTTTCCAAGTTCCAGTTTTAGAGCACCTCTGAAAGAGGTGGTGGCTGATGAGATTTGCTGTGAGGTCCTGGAAATCCTATACCATCCCAGAGTGCCCCCCAGAAGAAGGGAATGGTAAGAGAATTCTGTACCAAGAAAACCCTGGCAGGGCCACCCTAATTTGGAATCTATAGGATGAGGCAAAAAAACTTCCCGAATTTCTCTTAGCAATGGTCTGGTATTAGCGAAGTGGAGTGGATCATAGCAGGGGTCTTTCAGTAACACATTCCTTACCATTTTCATGCGCTTGGACGAGTATGTACCATGTATTCATCATTGAAACATTTATCAAAAACAACGAATCTGTGATTGCAACACAGAATGCTTTTCGTATCTACTTCGCACTCGGTCAAAATGCTGCTGTTCCTCCAGACTGAAAAACCATATTGCTATGGGTTGAAAGTTTCAGGCCACAGGTTTTCCGGGGCTATCTGAAAGCTGGGGGGGCTACAAACATTGACCAAGAATTATTAATCAACTGAAGGCTGCTATGCACCAAGAAATTGCAGCAATGCCACCGCAAATGACCCGTGGGGTGATGCAAAACTTCAAAAATCGACTACAAATGTGTATCACAAATGAAGGCCACCATCTGGACAATGTCATTTTCAAAACTACATGAAAACACACTGTATTCCATGCACTCTTAGATGATGTAATAACATTTTGATTCACATTTACAATGCCTTTTTTGTTGACCTTTAAAATCAGGGAGGGTTTTGTTTTGTTTTTTTGTTTTTTGTTTTGCCTCACCCTGTACTTGATAGTGCATAAATAATTATGGAAGAAAAAGAAAAAAGCAACATATTCATGAATTGGAAAAAAAAATCATTCATTGGCCACAAGAACTGGTAGGACTCCTAAGTCCTGCCCTAGCTATAACCTATGAGGCCACAAGCACCAGTGGTCCCATTGTTAAGCCCAGCTTTGTCTCAACGGGTGGAGAGAGAAACAAGGTCTCCTTAAGCCAAGGTAGAGAGCTAGTCTACTGGCATTGCTCCTTTGTCATCCATGTTCTGACAATGGAAAGGGCAAAAAGGAAGCTTTCAATAGCAGACTTTGATAGAGTTTTATTTACAACCTCACACACTATCTGTAGTTTGGGTGTCTGGGAGGAGCTTTTTCTGGGCTGGGGTGATTGGCTATCTATTCAATCATTCCTTCTAGTTATCCAATCATTCCTTCTAGCTTTTGAAATTCAAAGAGCCCCACCTCTCTGCTGAGTGTTTGATCCTTGTCTTTTGTGAGTTGATGGCACTTGATTGATGCTGTTGATCTGTTTGGTTGGTTGCTAATATCTGTGCAGTAAAGAAAGCGGTATACAAAAGTCTGTAAATTCAAGCAACTGTAAATAAAGAAACTTTTTAATTCTTTCTCCTAGACGTCTCAAATTGAGTAATTGAGACTGTAAGTGCCAGTTAATAAGAAATGGGTGGACTCTGTGGAATTTGAAGCTGTTCTCCTCCGTGGATCTCTATATTTCTGCTCTGTAGCAAAAGGAGAATTTTACCAGAAATTCAAAACTGTATAACAGGGATATGATCAATTCTCATTAAATGTCTCATTATCAGTAATTTTCCCATTTTATCAGGCAGAGAAGTTCCCTATGAGGCTTTGTTTGACAAGGTGGATTTCCTGACATCCCTGCAAGAAGGCTGCTTTTCATGACCATTTTTAGTTTGTGCAACTCAAATCCTGTTTAGGAATACTTAAATTTTGCACAGAATTCCTGTCATTACTCCTGTGCAGAAATTGCCAATTTCTCGCAGGACAGATATTTTCAGTTTCTGTGCCCTTTCAGAAATACGCCCAGAGGGTTCCTGGAGGTCTGCAAGATTTCCTGACAGATTTATCTCCTGGGAGATCTGTGGGGAAACCTCAGGGAAAGAGGTATGCTAGCCCTTTGTTTCTTGGACGGACTGAGAAGCTGCAGGTTGGCATCACTACTCCAAAACATGTTAGGGAAGCATTTGAACCCAGAAGTTCCTATTTCCTCCACATGCCCCCAAGATGAAGACAGATGTATGCTAGCTGTGGAGCAGTTGTAATTAGTTTCCTTCCCACTGGGATCACTGGGAGAGAAACTGGGTCAGCTACCTTATCTTCTCTCTCCCCAGCCTGGTAGAATCACTCTGCTCAAGGTCCTCACTAAGAGTAAGGCTGAGTGCAGGTCTCCTCCTGATTTTGTTTGGAGGCTAATCCAGGGCTTTGGAACATATCCTGATTGATCCTGAAGCAGTTTGTGCCCCATCTGATTCCATATGTGGCATAGATCAGAATCAATCACCAAATTCAGATCTCTAGCCTCCCACTGGCTTGGGAAACCGAAACAGCTGTAGCTTCCCCCCCCCTCTTGCATCGACATATATGAAATTTGGAGACATGATAAACCCTAAAGCAAGGCATAAACCTGCCAAACTTCAAACACCCGGCTTTAGTGGTTCACACCTTAGGCAATTTTAAATTTTGTATTGTTCAAACAACAAACAAACAAAAGCTAGCAAGATATTTGTCCCCAAGACCCAAATCAGTTTGCTTCAGGCAATTTTCAAATTTGCTTCACTTTGCTCCATAACCATATTTGGCCATTTTGCCTTGAGCCAGACATCATACAAATTGGCCCAAATTCAGATGATTTGGTTAGCCATTTGGGCTTTGGCCGAAGCCAATGCGCAGCGTTTCTACACAGCACATGATTGTATCAGGTTGACACCACTTCAACTGTGATGGCTCCATCTCACAGAATTCTAAGCACATCAGCAAACTACATATTGCAGGATTCCATACAATAGAGACATGACAGTTAAAGTAGCATTATCCTGCTATAACTATGCTAGATAGACAATACATTTGATTTGCATCATATACATACAAGATTTATTTATCTATTTATCTATATATCTGTTTGTTTATTTATTTATCTGTTTATCTATCTATCTATCTATCTATCTATCTATCTATCTATCATCTATCTATCTATCTGTCTGTCTATCTATCTGTCTATCTATCTATCTTTGGGAGGAAAGCGATGACAAACCTAGACAGCATCTTAAAAAGCAGAGACATCAGCTTGCCGACAAAGGTCCGCATAGTCAAAGCTATGGTTTTTCCAGTAGCGATGTATGGAAGTGAGAGCTGGACCATAAAGAAGGCTGACCGCTGAAGAATTGATGCTTTTGTAAATTGAGAGAGAAATTGTGGTGCTGGAGGAGACTCTTGAGAGTCCCCTGGACTGCAAAGAGAACAAACCTATCCATTTTGAAAGAAATCAACCCTGAGTGCTCACTGGAAGGACAGATCCTGAAGCTGAGGCTCCAATACTTTGGCCATCTCATGAGAAGAGAAGACTCGCTGGAAAAGACCCTGATGTTGGGAAAGTGTGAAGGCAAGAGGAGAAGGGGACGACAGAGGACGAGATGGTTGGACAGGGTCATCGAAGCTACCAACATGACTTTGACCAAACTCCGGGAGGCAGTGGAAGACAGGAGGGCCTGGCGTGCTCTGGTCCATGTGGTCACAAAGAGTCGGACACAACTTAAAGACTAAACAACAACAAGAAGAAGCTGCAGGACAGATGTCACAAGTGCGTTGACTTCCTGGGGGAATATGTAGAAGAGTGTGTCAGTTACAGCTTCCTAGCTCAATTTTTTCTGGGTAAGGCTCAATACTTGTCAGCACCCCCTCGTACTACACTACAAAATGTTAAACAAAATTAGCACCAAAAATACATACAAAGGACAACAATCCATTAAAAAAAACCCTCTCAGACAGCCAGTCACTAAGGGAAAACCTACTTGAAAAGCCATGATACTCCACAGCAGGAATGACTATGTTTCTCACCAAAATAAGCAAATTTCTGCAAGACACTGGATTCTACAACCTCTAATAACTATTCAAATCAAGCAAAAACAATTACTTTTAAAAATACTTTTCTGCAGAGAGACCTATTCAAGAAACTGAAGCCCTGCCTTCGGACAAAAGGAAATCTCACTCACTCAGTCATCCTTCTAAGAATTCACCAGACACTGCTCAATACTTCGTCATGTATTATTTTCACAACTCGGTTAGCGACCTGCATTATTGTTATTATTACTATTGTTAACATCATCAGAAGCATCTTAATTTTGTTTTTGTTTTTTAAATCTGAAGCCGTTTGTGCTCCATCTGATTTGATTTGCACTCTGGACACAAATACAGTAGGATCTGCAGGGGATAGGTTCCGAGCTTTCTCCTGTGGATGTGTGAAACTGTGGATAGTAGTGAACAAGAGAGCAAGAGGCAGGGGAAAAGGGGAAAGGAGGAGGTAAGTGCGCATCTGCACTGTAAAGTATGTGTGCGCACTACAGGCTGTGTTGCAGGAACCACAGACAGCTGAAATCGTGGATACTGGCTCCGTGGATACGGGAGTCCTACTGAACATTGCCTTTGCTACACTCTAGAACTGAATCCGGTCAGCCCACTTTATATAAGAAGAAGAACATAAAATAATAATAATAACAACAACTACAATAGTTTTCACACAGTATTATAAGCGGTGGCAGATTTCAGAAATAACATCATCAGAGCCACAAAAAACAGCAATATTAAGAACAGCATATATATTACATCGATAAGAAGAAGAAGAAGAAGAAGAAGAAGAAGAAGAAGAAGAAGAAGAAGAAGAAGAAGAAGAAGAAGAAGGCCAACAATTCACTGACTTCTTATGGCGTTGTTGAATCTGCTGCCTTAGGTGGCTGCCTCATTCTGCCTAATGGTAGGACTGGCCCCAAAATTGAAGCTAGCCTGGCTAGGTGGAAATGCACACATGATGTAGGTACTTATAGAGGGTAATTTAAATTAAAAAAAAATAGCTGAAAGGGAAATTGCTAATCTATTAGAACATTCAATTTTTGATTTTTTTTGTCCTCCTTTTGATGGGTGGCACACTCACTCCTAGCCACAAAAGGTGCCCCATCCGAGACATTTGTACAGTAAAATCCCATACGATGCACGCCTATCTCTTTCCCAGCCCATGTATCCAATAAAGCCGAGTGCCTCTTCTCTTAGGTGGAGGATTAGCATTATAAACCAATTCCAGTTAATTTATACTTATACAAACGCTTCTCCTCTGGATGACCCTTTGGCTGTGGAATACGGCAGTTAAGTTGGGACATGCTGTTAAAAATATTGGTCTATTTCTGCCATTAGCAATCGCCCGGCAACATATTGCTCGGCATGAAAACGAAATGATAAAGATAAGGCAGTTAATAATTGGAAGAAATGCTACTGTATCACATATTATTAAAATGAGCACCAGGCAATGATTCTGAATGCATATTCTTAATTATTATTATTATTTTGTTGGACCAACAAGGAAATAGAAACCCAATGTCAAAGATTATACTGAAGGCATATCTTATTTTACGTTCCCGTTCTATGGACTTGAAATATCTATTCTGTCATAAAGCTCCTCTGAATTCCCAGGGATTGTATAATTAAGCTTCCACCTTGGAAACAGTGAATGCTGCACCCTTTCTCTCAAACTACCTCCATTTAAGTAACAGATGTAGAGTAGTTGCCCTTGGTCTGAAACTGAAAAGGTCTGGGTTCTGAGACCCTCTTTGTGATGGTGTTTCTAAGTCAGTTTCCACAAACCCAGGAACCACACATGAACTCCTCTGGTTCTGGGGTGCCACTCCCCTGCCCTCAAGATACCACTCTTTTTTTAACAACAACAAAAAGGCCTCCTCTATTCAAGATAGAAGTGTGGAGTGAGTAACTTTGAAAGGCCTTTGAATATGCCGTTTGCCTACTTTTTGATTGCACACATACATCTTATGCATCACAGACATATTGCACTGGTGTTGCCGGTAGACCAGAAGAATGCGGGAAATACTCTCAGGTTCCCTCTAGTGGTCACATCTGATATTATGCCTTGAAAATATTTTCAAAAAGGCAAAACCAAAGAGTACTTCTCTTGGCACTTAGAGTTGATAAGAAAATGACAGAATGCCCAAATGTCTCTAAAATGCCCTTTAAAAGTAACTTTTGAAAATAGCGAGAAAACATTACTTGACATTTATAAAAAGAAACATGGTAACTACTTTTTACATTATTCCTTGTTCAAAAGGTAACTAGTTAGAGGTAACTATGTTATTTATAAGTATTTACTCCAAAATCTGGTCCAATTTCACAGTGTAGTAAAGAGCTGGTAATATGGGAACATGTTCTTTGTTGTACTAGAACAAACAGCTTAGCAAAAAGTAAGCCCTGCCTGCCCCATGAGTGTCCTCTTGCTATTTCTAACTTCTCCAGCCCCCAAATGCCAGAACAGATGGGCTTGTTGGAGGGACAAATGTTTATACAAAAAAGACTCTTCATTTTGGCTCACCTTTAATCAGAACCTGGCCAGTAGTTCAATAAAGAGAGAAGCAAGAGTTAATGTAGTGGACTGCCCATTTGGGGTACCCAAAGAGAAATCAAAGGTTTTTACGGCTCAATAATAAAGACTTACAACTCCTTTAATGCCATCCGATAATTTATAGTACATCCAACTCAGACTCATTCTAAAGCTACGCAAAAGTACATGTTCTTTTTCGCATTCCCCCCCCCCCCGCCCCCGCAGATGACTAGGTTAATTAGTTTTGAGATCAGCATTCTATAACTGCCAGCTAAGGCTCTTGCATGGGATGAAAACATATTCATTAAAATGAGCAGATATTATTTTAAAAATAATTCTCCATTTCTGCAGCAGCCATTGTGTTGTGAGATATCAGCATTTCCTTTCTGCAAGCTCCCATTTGCTAGGCTGTTATCTGGGCCCCTCTGTGGTGGAATGAGAAATCTGCCACCTAGGGGTTGGAAATGAGACTGCAATCCCATGGAGAAATAGATCACCATATGGACCACCATATGGACCACAACTCATGAATCGTTTTAGCAAGGCCTGCCAAGACTATGGACTAACAATCAGCCTGAAGAAAACACAAGTCATGGGCCAGGGTGTGGACTCACCTCCCTCTATTACCATCTCCACGCAAGAATTGGAGGTTGTTCATGACTTTGTGTACCTTGGCTCAACGATATCTGACACTCTCTCCCTAGATGTCGAGCTGGATAAACGCATTGGCAAAGCAGCTACCATGTTCTCTAGACTCACAAAGAGAGTATGGCTCAATAAGAAGCTGACGGCATATACCAAGATCCAGGTCTATAGAGCCTGTGTCCTGAGCACACTCCTGTACTGCAGTGAGTCCTGGACCCTTTGTGCACGGCAGGAGAGAAAGCTGAACACGTTCCATTTGCATTGTCTCCGATGCATTTTTGGTATCACCTGGCAGGACAAAGTTCCAAATAGAGTAGTCCTAGAACGAGCTGGAATTTTTAGCATGTATACATTACTGAAACAGCGACGTCTACGTTGGCTTGGGCATGTCATGAGAATGGCTGATGGTCGGATTCCAAAAGATCTCCTGTATGGAGAATTAGTGCAGGGAAATCGCCCCAGAGGGAGACCACACCTGTGATACAAGGATATCTGCAAGCGGGATCTGAAGGCCTTAGGAATGGACCTCAACAGAATGGACCTCAACCTTGACATCTGAGCGTTCAGCCTGCAGGCAGGCGGTGCATCACGGCCTCTCCCAATTTGAAGAGACCCTTGTCCAGCAGGCCGAGGCGAAGAGGCAGTCCCTAAAGCAGCAAAATCAGGGAGCTGGACAGGGGACAGACTGTATTTGTCTTCAGTGTGGAAGGGATTGTCACTCTCGAATTGGCCTTCTCAGCCACACTAGACGCTGTTCCAAGTCCTCCATACAGAGCACGTTACCATAGTCTCTCGAGACTGAAGGATGCCTAATCTAATGGACCACTTGAGCAGCAATATGGTGCAATCTATTTCCTGGCAATCTCACAACATACAGGGAATTGCTCTCCAGTCTGATCCTGATCCATGTCCAAGCTGGAGCTTTTTGGTCCAGGTGTAGAGTTTCCATTTTTGGGGGGCCATGCTAGAGCGATTCCCTGACAGATGGAAGGGTCATTTTAATCGAAGATCATTCCCTGCACAGCATCTCTTTCTGGTGTGATCAGACACATGCCTTTCCAGCTATCTGATCACACACTGAGTCATCTTTATGGAAAGAAATGTGCATTCAGTATCATAGCAAGTTGGATTGATCCTGCCATCCAGAGATGAAAATGCTTTGCAAGGCCTCTAGAAAGAAGAAAAATAAGTCCTACAAGCAACCAATCTCTGTGAAAGATCAAGTGGGATCTTTTCTCCAATTGGCTGGAATGGAATGCCGGTTGATGCATAACTCAAATGCTGTGAAACTGCTTGTGTCCAACAGGGGGAAACGTCCCACCACGCCAGAACTGTGGCGATGTTATTCTGCTCGTGAAAACGAAACACGGTTCCATACTTCTGTAATGTTTTGTTTACCTTTTTTTTTTTCTTATCAGTTTTGCTCACTAAAACACCACAATAAAACAAGCTTTTGAGATCCACAGAACTCTTCATCATGTGGATTTGGAATATAATTTAGGCTAAAGGCAAATTGATTACAAATTTGTGCCAGATGATCGATAAAGCTAAATAGAAGTTAGATTCCACATGAGACAGAGGTGGCCGAGGCATCATTATCTCCCCCTGTGGTTTGTTACTATTGTTTTTGTCAGTAGAAGATCCCCCTTCTGCATTTTGGCTATCCGTGCATCATTCCAGTGTCCTGACCAACATTACCATGTATCCATGGAATGCAGATTGGTGGCTTTTAGATACAGACAATGGTGTACCCTGTCCCCTTATGTCCATCATAGCCCAAGGCTTCTGCTTCCTTTCTGCATTTAACGTAGGTACAATCTTGCCACAACTCTGCATTAACCATTGGTGTGACTCCTCGACTAAGGGGGGAGGCAACTTACCAAATTTTGTGTGTGTGTGTCTGTGTGTGTGTCCCTACCTGGTTATGAGCCACCAGTTTTAAGCCCCCCTCAGTCTGTGATATAAACCCCAGATCACGTGCTGTGTCCATCTAAAACCCGAGATCCACCACTGAGGCTGACAGGGGAAAGAGAGGGCACGTTGTTAAGAAATGGATTTGTTAGGAACAGAATTCCAAAGAACGGTGCCTCCATAAAAGGTAAAATAATTTACAATTCCATAAATTGCAGCATTAATAGACATCATTTAACAAATCAATTACATGCTTCAAATTTTTCATTTATCTTGGCTGCTCTGTACACAGAACAGCCAACTTTCTGAATAATGCCCCATTTCTGTTCGTACGTAGCAGCTGGATCTTTTGTTACGTTGAACAATGGTTCTTTCCCCAAAACCAAGCTGTCCAGATATGGCAGTATAAATATAACAGAGGAACACATATTGCATGTCGAACGAGGATGTGCTTTTCATGCTCACATATTTTCTCTTTCTGCACTCCCTCCTCCTCCCTAACATTTCATGGCCAGGTGCCCTTTCAGGTTCACCCAGCAAATACAGGGGACCCTAACAAGAACAAAACTGCTGTTGGTATTAATTGCCATCATGTCGCAAAAAGAGATTTCTTCCTTTTTCAAAAAATATCTCCAATTATTCTGGTTAAAGTATTCCTTTGGATTAAGAACATCCAAAAGGTCCTGTTGTTAACAGCCCTGCTCAAGTCTTGCAAACTTTACTGGATTCCTTTACTGAGTTGACCCATCTCTTGTAATCCTCCTCTCCTACTGCCTTCAACTTTTTCCAACATTATTGTCTTTTCCTGTGAGCCTTTTTTTTTTCCCTCCTCATGTGCCCAAAGTACATGCACTTCACTTTAGTCGTTTTGGCTTGCTTGCTTGCTTGCTTGCTTGCTTGCTTGCTTGCTTATTTATTTATTTATTTATTTATTTATTTATTTATTTATTTATTTATTTATTTATTTATTTATACCCCACCCATTTAGTGAACATGCCACTACTCTGGGCAGCTTCTTGAGAGAGTCTGGAATTGATTTGATTTAGCACTCACTTTAGGACCAAAATTATATAGCTTTTTAAAGAAGAGGGAGGTCATTCACTGTCCAGGCATGAGAATACATTTTTCTGGTGCCAAGAAATCCAGCAAGGGGAGGGGGAAAGTGTCAATATTGGGGGTCACATCGAAGATATTGATTTCTGTGTTCTATGTCACTTTCATTCAGTGTTATGGATGAAACTTGGCTAGAAACAAACCAAAGCAGTACTAGAGCAGAATAAGCAATGCTATGAATGCAGTCTGTTGTGGACCCAAACCTATGTCTAGAATGGAGTCAGTGCTTGAACCATTAATATGGGACTTGTAGTTTGAGAGAGAGATTTGTTTTTGTCTGTCTGACATGCTGTTGTAAGAACTACCACTCACAGAATTCCTTTGCTGTACTAAGAGGCAAGAATAGTTAAGTCACTTAGTTATTTTTTCCTATCAAGTGTGAATCTGCAAGAGAAATTGGTTTTATTTTAACATTTATTTTACTTGTTTTATTTATATCCAACCTTTCTCCCTTGCAGGGTGCAAGGTGATAAACAACGTGAATTTTATTAAAAAAACAAAACAAAAACAGACATCGTTAAAAACATAATAAATTACAGTATGAAAACACTTTCAGATAATTTGCCATATCAAAACCATACCAAACAAAATACCACTTTAAAGCATCACAGCAAAAAAGAACTGCAAGACTCACACCATTAATAACTGCTGTCTCATCAGCCAGTGATCAGCAAAGGCCTGTCTGAATAAAGTGCACTGGCTGCGGAGTCAGAGATTGGGAGTTCGATTCCCCACTGTGCCTCTTTGACAGGGGCTGGACTCAATGATCCATGGGGTCCCTTTCCAGCTCTGCAGTTCTAAGATTATTTTATCAAAATTCACAACCTTCTTCTGCAACCATATTGGGAATGCTGGATGAAATCATCATTAATTACTCTGTTTCCATAGGTAACTCTGTGCACAAAATACAAATATTTATGGATTTACCCATGAGTAGATTTTTTTATTACAATAATTATGTGTCTCTTTGGGTTGATTTGCATGTCACATCACGCTCTTACCCCCAAGTGCTTTCTCTACCGAATTGCTAACAGTTATAAATTGCCAGTGATTTCCAAGGTGGATTGGAGGAAGTTAGACGAAACGGTTAACATATTGCACTGTCTCTTTCCATTGCCACAGCAAAGAATCAAACATTTCACCCGGGTTTCACAAGTCTGTATTTACCTTCTGCTATATTTCTATTTCCCTTTTATTTCTTGCAGGGAGAGAACGCCCAGCTGGGGAAAGCTGCAGCTCTTTTTAACTTTAACCAGGATAATTGGAATGACAAAAAGTGGAAATCTCTTTTAATTTACACAGCATTTGAATAAGACGGTCTGGAATATTATGCAATTATTATTGGAGTTTCCTATATAACTCTATGCCTGTATGGAGTAAACACATTTTCTTAAGCTCTTTATTTTGATATGTGATAAAGACTTTCACCAAAATGCCAGTGGGCAAAATTCTATTGTCATTTTACATTGGTGTAACACAAATATAGTTATTATTATATGCTGTTAAGTCTATTCTGACTTATGGCAAGGTTTTTCAAGGTTTTCTAGGTAGATGATACTCAGACGTGATTTACCATTCCCTTCTCTTGGGGGTGTCCTGGGACTGTGCAGCTTTCCCAAGGCCACACAGGTTGGCTCTTCTGGGATGCACAGCGGGGAATCAAACTCCCAACCTCTTGCTCCGCAACCAGATACCTAAACCACTGAGCTATCCATCCAGCTGTATACATATACATATAATAAGTACATGAAATGTATGAAAAGGATGATGATAAAATATAATGAACTTTTCTGGGCCCTGAAAGAGTTGCAGTGCTGGGACGTAGGGGGCCATTCTTTAGCACTTAAAGACCAAATCCAACTGTCCTAATTAAAGCAGACATAAGGATTCAATAGGATTTACTTAAGTGTTCAGCTTAATGGTGTAACTTAACTGGTATAATGCTCGGCAGGGAATTACTGTAAGTTACAAGGTCAGTATAGATATTATTTGTTGTGCTCTGAGTTGCTCAACTCAGCATGCAACAGATAATGTGTATGTTGACTTTATAACTCCTTTGTAACATAACACTACTTTGGATGTCAGCTACTTAAAAGGAGATGTTACAGTCTATGATTTCATCATGCACTTATTTGTTGTGCTTATTTTCTCTCTTAGTTATAATAACAGCAAACTATCAACCTATTAATGCCCTTGATGCAAAGAGCTGTAAACATGTGAGCACCAGGAGATTTCTCTTACAAATATTTCCCATGTCCACAGAAGTCAAAGAATCATAGCCCAGTCTACTGGGAATATACACTGGGGACACTTTTGGTGTCTGGTTCCTCTGACAAAGCCTCATATGGTGCTGGTTAAAAACTTGATGGGACATGTTATCCAGTCTCCTCTGCAGGTTTTGGAAAACCACACATTAATATTGTGTGGTGCATACTTTAAACCATTATGTACTCTGTAGAGCAACCTAGAATTAAAATGGAAAGAAATTATTTTCTTGTCTTAAGCCAACTTATTACTTTCAGTGAAAAGTAACTGCCTCTGAAACTAACTAAATCATTCTCGGTTCAAATGCCACTTAACACAGCCTCTTTTTCTCAGTGTGGATGCTAGAATGGAATATAGGAGGTTCTTTTTATCTCCCGCTTGGGTTTATGTAAGAAAGGCACAGCGTGTGTATATTTTGACTGGAACCAAAATGATATCTTCCCTCAAAGAACATTTGAACTTGTTGCCTGTTTCCCTGACGCCTTAAAGCAATTTGCAGCATAAAGTGTACATCAACGGACCACATCCTGGGTAACGCGTCTGCCATGTTGTTGTAGGGAACTTTGGAGGGAAATGTAGCCATCCACTGAAGCACGGCTTAAAGGAGGTCTCCGTGATTTGAGGCAGCGAAAGCAAATTCTAAGACCTCCCTTCTGTTGAGAAAGATAAGCTGTTTTCCTCGCTCCTGTAGGCTTCAGGACAAAATGCATGCCTTCTCTGTCCCTAACAGTGAACAACTTTCTGTAGGAAAGTCCCAAAAGACTGGAGTGGTATATGATCCTTGGAGGGCTTTGTTTTGGGGGTGGCTCCATTCTCTAAGGTATGGGTTGAACGTGGTTGAGAGCTGGGTATGCATATCGTTTTAATTTTTTGCTGTTTGGTCCTTATTTTTCTAGGTATCTTCTTTCAAAGAGAAATATTCAAAGGCTGAAATCCAGTAACAAGTCACAGCTGAATATGTTCTGCTGACTCAGTGGAGCTTAAAAAGGAGTTGATTCACCAAACCTCCACTGATTCAGTTGACCGACTCTGGTTGCAACTTACTACTGGATTTCAGCCAAAGTGTCCGACTACCACTAATAAAATATACAAAGTTAAATCAATAGACATAAGGGTCAACAGCCCTACTCTGTTTTTCTGCAATATAAGGGGAATGGTTTTCTTGTTACTGGGCTACCTGTTGCACAATCAGTTTCCTGACCAAGTACATAATTAATTGTACAATCAAAGGAAGATCAGGAGAATGATAGACGGCCCAGAACAAAGGTCAGATCACTTGTACAATTGTTCTCACACAGTCACATAGGGAAATATGACTGTGGGCAATGCAGTATATTGTATAATGCAAAACAACGCCTGTCCTCAAGACCAGTTCTAAAGAATGACCAGTCTCATCCAGTCAAGTTCCTGGAGACAGAGGGACATGGGAAACTGCCTTGTACTGAGTTAGATCATTGGTCCTTGTAGCCCACCATTGTCCACACTTACTGGCAGCAGTGGTTCACCAGTATTTATGGCAGAATTCTTACCTGGAGATGTAGGAGTTAAACCTAGGACAGACCATTTCCATACATAGCAAGTGGTCAACTACTGTATTGGACCCCTCCTAAATGGAAGGTGTTGGGAAAGTGTGAAGGCAAGAGGCCCCTGATGTTGGGAAAGTGTGAAGGCAAGAGGAGAAGGGGACGACAGAGGACAAGATGGTTGGACAGTGTCATCGAAGCTACCAACATGAATTTGACCCAACTCCGGGAGGCAGTGGAAGACAGGAGGGCCTGGCATGCTCTGGTCCATGGGGTCACGAAGAGTCGGACACGACTGAACGACTAAACAACAACAAATGGAAGGTATTGCTTCATATTATACAGAAAAATGTCTTAACCTGGTGCCAAAAATATGGTCATAATGGAATCTGATGGGCCACCCTGGGGAAATCGTTTTTCAAATTTATATATTGAAAATATATATTCTACTCTTCAGACAAGCTTTCAGAGAGCTGTAGAAAACCAAGGTTAAATATATATAAAACGACACATTAAAAGGGATAAATTTACATTAAACTGTATTTTAAAAAGCTGAAAAAAATAACAATTAACAATTAATTAAAAACTTAAAACCGAACATGAGTTTGACTCCCCACTTTGTTTTCTGGGAGAAAAGCCAGCTTGTGTGGCCTTGGGCAAGCTGCACAGTCCCAGGGCACCCCCAAAAGAAGGGAATGATAAATCATTTCTGAGTATTCTCTAACTAGAAAACTCTGGAAAGAGTTGGAATCAACTTCCAGCACATGATGATGATGATGACGACGATGATAATGAAGATTCCTCTGGACCAGCCTATTTATTTATTTATTTATTTATTTATTTCTATACTGCCCCATTACTGCATATGCACTAGTCCGCTAAAAGCAAATAACCAAACAGACAATAAATCAAACAGTAGTGTAAAACAAAATTAGCATAGACATATGAAATACAGAAGCAGGTGTCTCAGCACTATATAAAAGAATAGAATAACAGGGCAGTGGCAAAGAGAACCATAGGAGGCTGCCATCAAACGCAGCTCTAAAGAACATCATGACTGTAATCAGGAAGGGGGTCTGACATAGCTCAACTAGGAGTTGATTTCAGGGGACCGTTGCCACCACCAAGAAGGCCCAGCTTCTAGTTGATGTTTTCTTGGCCCCTTTTAGTGTGACCACCTGGAGGAGCATTGCCCGAATGAAAGGGCACAGGTTGTGTTCCAGAATCAGCACATTAATTGAAAGCTGTTGTCGTGTCCACACTTAAAATACGAGTATGGGAGTATGCACACTTTTCAATAGAAATGGATTGAATTTTTACAGTCTGGATTGCCCCCATCGACATCTGAAAAGGATTTGACTTTCAGATTCTTGACAGCACTCTTGTTGAATCTGTACAGCTGCCCGCCCCCCTGCCCCCCAAAGATAAGGGAGATCCATGTTTTAGACACCAACTTCACTTCCTATGTAACCTCTTTTCTTTAGACCTCATGGAGAATAACAAGAAGCTGTGCGTTGTGTCCTCCAAATTGCTTGCGACTTTTGCTGTCTCCCAGGAATCTTTACCTGTATTCTAACTCACCGCTGAGTTCCCTCATGACCCAGAACATTTCTGTGTCTACTCTGTCCCTTCTTATTAATGAGCTCTTGACAGGAAATGGATTTTCCATCTGGCAGAAGCCTGAATAGCCTTCTCTCCATCATTTTTTTTTCATTCTGCCTATAAGAAAATATTAACTGCACCTCTGTCCCAGGGGTACTATCTTAGCCTATTGTCCTCTACTTATTCCCTCACATTCCAGGCAGGGAATTCCAGGAGAGAAAGCAGCAGGAATTCACAGCACTCCATAGATGAGGCTCTCCTATTAGATTTCCAGGATAATCACCAGTTATGCAAGATTCTTGCACAAAGCAACACAGCTTTCTATGTCTCTGTTCCAGCCTTATCTTTAAAAAAAAAATCCTGAGTAAACTTCTCTGTTGATTTCTTGGTTGCATAGAACAGAGCCATCGCTAGCAATTTTGTCATCTGGGCAAATAGCACTGTCTCCCACCCACTCTGTTCTGAGAAATGAGTACAACCTCCCCTAATAATAATAAGAATGATATGATGGCCCCTGAAAGAAAGAAGTTTACATTTTCACAGAGGAAAGGAACTGAATAGTTCTTCACATTCCTACTACAGCCACCTGTTGGCACCCTCTTAATTTTAATGCCCTGAAGCAAAGACCCCGCTGCTCCACCTTAGTAACAACTCTGGCACAGACAACTCATGTGCCCGATGCCACTCTATTCTAGACCTTATCACTGCACATAACATTTTCTGATAAACAGTAGAACCACTGTATCTGTAAGGGATCGGTTTCATGCCCCTCCTGCAGATACCGAAAATGATGGATAATAGCGAATTCTATATATTACACAGTCTGTTGGACCCGGGCTCTCCCTGTACCTGTAACAATAGCCAAGGGTGGCTGGTGACAACAACGCTTTCTTAGGTAGAATGAGTTGCTTCAAGATGACGGGAGACTAGGCAAAATGATTTCAAGTCATCTAGATAGAATAGTCTCTAGTTCCCTCTAGTGGCCCATTCTGTTAATTACATAATGTAAATACATATATCTGGGGTTTTTTGTTTAACATTTTAAGTGAAACTGTGGATACTGATCCTACAATATCGTAGGATCAGTAATGAGGATCAGGTCCTCATTACAATAGGCAGATGGGATTCACAGTCAGACCAGCAAGCATATGAACCCTGACCTTCCCAATCAAATGTTGTATGTGATTTTTCAATGTGCATGCCCTATGCATATGAGAAATACATGACTATGAAGAAAACCATAGATCTAGAAGCTTGGTATAAGCATATATATTCCTTTGATGATTATCTTTGTGTTACGAGATGTGCCAAAGACCATGAACAACTGGAGGGATATCCCTGACTGGCAAAATCCCCTTGATGAGAAAAACGTTAAAATATTAAAAGGAAACGATGCATGACATTTCAGCAGATTTAATTATACTGTATGCTTTTAGGGAGTGCTAGAAGCACCACTGAAATGATTTAAATCCCAGGCTAGGCCAAGGTATTTTGCTGTGAGAGGTGAAAACCAAGATGGCGCCATTGCCCATTTCAGGTAAAGAAGCCAAATGGGCTGACAGTGGAATCTGACTTGAACAACAGTGAGAGAGCACCATGGTCTATTAATTCAATTCCTTTCTTCAGCAAGTTGCAACTCAGCAGCTTCTGATCTATCCCGCTTCCACGTCCTCTGGTAAATCCACAAAAGCCACGGCAATAGGAAGTTCATGCTTTCCGCCCATCTTTGCCTGCATGAACACATTGGGAATTCTCTTAGTGTCCTCACACAAAAACTGCTGCTGTGAAAGATCCTTCCTTGCCATCAATCACAGCCCTTTTCTTGAACCCCCCCCCCTCCCTTCCCCATATATTAAGTGCTAAATAAATGGTCTATGGCAGGTAAATGCCTGTTTAAGGAGCAAGGGGAAGTCATTCAAAGCCAGAGAACAAATTAGTGAAGCGTCCTCCTATTTTGTGTACATTAGAAAGAGGATAATAACTTGGCCCTGGGAAGGAGGTTTAGCACAGAAGTTGCAAAGGCCAAAGGGGTAAATGCACCAGAATGCGCACTAAAGGCATCTCTAATGACAACCATTGATGGAGCTTTTTTCATTTGTCTTTAAGGCGATTTATAGGACACAGCATTCTTTCTCTGAGTGCCTATTGCCATTGATGGAGCTTTTCTGAAGATTAAAAGGGAAATTAAATTAAAGAGTGACATTTTGGGGAAAGACATTTAATTATTTCCACATTATTGTGCCTCTAGGGATTGATTTTTTTAAAAAAGAGCTGTTCCTGGTTACATGATGCTTTCGGATGAGGTTTTCTATTGTTACAGGCTTCCAGCTGCTCTCGAGAGGTCACGTCATGATTTATTTCATTCTCAGACGTGCAAGTGAAAATTTCAAAAAATGTCTCCCCGCCGGGTGAGATTCCAAAAGCTTTTGCACAGATTGGCACTTTTCTATGCGAAAAAATTGTGGAAGTCTCTTTTTTTAGCAAAAAAAAGTATACAAGGGAGATAAAATTCATTTGTCTGCAATAATACCTTGACTGACCGCAACAAAAGCAAATAAGTAAGAAATCTTTGTGTGTGTGTGACCTCAATGAAAAATTGTTTCTTATCTCCCTTGTATGTTAGGTTGTGTAATCCCACATTCCTATCTCTAGCAGGTTATAGTTCAATATAAAATGCTGCAATACAAATTAACTAGGTGTCCTAAAGTCATATTTCACTTTGCATAGCTTAATACATATTTACAGGTGGACATAACTACAGTAGGACCCCTGTATCCGCAGGAGATTCTTTTCAAGCTCCCCCCCCCCCATGCTGAAAAACACAGATTATAGCAAACGCTAGTATAATAGCAAATGCTATACATCAGCGGTCCCCAACCATTTTGGGACTGCAGACCAGCTGAGCCTCTGAGGAAGGCAGGGCAGCACCCCTGCCCGCGCGCTCTCGGACGCATGCGTGAAGCGGTGGGGGAGCGAGCGAGCGCCCACCAGTGCCGGCGTGAGCGCTCCCCCACCCCTTTGTGCATGCGCAGGAGCGCCTGCACGCCCGGACCCACTCGTGCCCACCCCTTCGTGCGGGCGCACGGGCACATGCATGAAGGGGTGGGGGAGCACTCACGCCAGCACCGGCATGCGTGCACATGCACAAAGCAGCTGTGGGGAGGGGAGTGCGTGGGGGGGGCGGGAGGTCTGTCTCTGCGGCCCGGTCCGGCTCAGGCCACAGACCGGGGCTTGACAACCTCTGCTATACATAGCATGGCCTTTGGCTCCTCTTAGTGGCCAGTTCTGGTAATGACATCAGGGAAATATATTTCTTTATTAGAGATAGGCACGAACCTCAGTTCAGAGGTTTGTGCCAGTTCGTAAGCGCAGCACAATAGGTGTCACACATTCCCTTTCTCCGCCTCCCCAGCCAATGGCCCACTCACCAGCTGGAGCACACTCTTCTCCTCCTCCTCTTTGGCTGTTCGACCAGTCCCCAGCAGGAGCACGGGTTTGCCTGTCCTGCCTCCTTGTCTGAGTGGGTGATCAGGGTTTCCAAAAGTCAGAAGTGAATTTCTGAGAGCCAAAGTAGAGTGGTAGACTAAGGAGTGTTGGACTAAGCAGGCTTGGGTTCAAATCCCTGCTTGGCTATGAAAATTCACTGAGAGCATAGTAGTAGTAAACCACACCTCAAAGACCCATCAGGGTTATTGTAAGTCAGAAGCATATTGATGGCACATAACAAATCTATACAGGGTTTCCAGTCATAACTCAAAATCCCAAACCACTTCTTCAAAGGCAAAGTTTAGGGACAGATTGTAAAAATGAAATAGCATTAACTAGGCATTAGTTAACTTAGGGTGTGATAAATCCCCTAATCAGGAGATAAACCACCTATAAATAAGATAAATATATAAATAATAGCCATTGGGTATTCTTTTACACCAAATTATTGGAATACTTAATATGGCCATTTTCAAAACAACTAGGAACAGAACCAATGACCGTTTATTTGTTTCATTGTTTATTTGATTTTAGCTACTGCATTTGATTTCTGTTCTGTCGTGCCATGTGGCAAGCCACACATATGGTTGATGTCTGCATCTAACATCCTTGAATAGCTGCCGTGCTCTCCTCCCACCAGCTGGCAGCTGATGTTTAGGGCCTTGTTTTAGAATATTTCCAGCCTATTGCTCTAAGCAGCCCTGAGCAACTGCTTTTAAATTTCCCACAATGCCTTTGACCTAGCATCATTTTAAGGCAGGGCTTCCCACCCTTGGGTAATCCAGGGGTTCTTGGACTGCAATTCCCAGAAACCCTGGGCAGCACAGCTGGTGGTGAAGGCTTCTGGGAATTGCAGTCCAAGAGGTTGGGAAACCACTGTTACAAGGCACTGTGGGCAAGAAGAAGGCTAGGTAAGCATAACACCCCACACTTCTTGGATTGTTGTCACGATGGCCAAAAGAAGAGGGACACAAAAAGATCAATTGTCCAGGGTGCTCTCAAAATCTGGAGCCAGTGCGCCAGTCCCAGTCTTTCAACCCTATTGAGTAGGGATGGGGGTGGGGGTGGTCAGTGACCTTCTTCAGGGTGCCCAGACTTGGGATGTGATGCAAAACTTACCATTCTCTGTGATTTTCCAAGTCTCACAATGCTGAGACTCCCTGCTAAGACTTCCACCTGCAGCAGTGAGTCTTCCAGCCTTCCAGTGAAAACAAGATCTTATTTCCCCACCTCTCTGTTCCTGCTTCTTGCCCGTTGTTCTGCACAGGAAATTGTCAAGTTCTGCACCGCTTATTGCTTTTTTCCAATGAATCCTGTGTGGCAAAGAGACCACTCTGCACCGGCCTTGTAATAATCCTGTGCGGCCTGTCATTACCTCCGGGGGGGGGGGGAGGGGAAATGTCCACGAAACTTCCAAGAAATCGCATGAACTTTCCAACACGTTTTCTCAGGCGGGAGGGGAGTAATCACAAAGAAATCTCACTATAAAGAGAAAGGAACATTCTCCTGGTTTTGTCTGTGATAGAACAGACAATGGGATTCTTTTCCCTACCACACAGTGTACGAAAAATGCACCCACATTAAAAAAAAAAGAAGAAGAAGGATGTGACTGGATATCTATGTCTTGTTTTGAGAAAGAGGTGGTTGTCGCTTTTGGTGTAAAATGGTGCAGCCTATTTCAAAGGTGAATCACTCCTTTTGGAGACTTCTAGAAGCAGTAAGACACGGAGGGGAGGGGAGAGGTCCACCGATACAGCCTCACGAAGCCACATGCAGCATCCTTGCTACAGACAGAAGGCTAATGCAGTGGTATTATCCTCTCTGATTCCAAATACACCATCCATGAACCCAGGTGCTTCATGAGTTCCCTTCAGGCTATAAAGGCTTCTGGGTCAAACCAGAGCTTTGGTTTTAAGAGCTGGCTTCTCCCCTTTTACCTTTTGGGGTCTGGGGACTGCTCACCTGTTTGCCGTGTCCTTTCCAAAGCTTTTCCGTTTACTGCCTGTAGGAAGAGAAATTCAGAAGAGGTCAAAAAACCATACTGTTCTCTGCCCACCTCTGGATATTCTGTAACTAATGCCAGCACTCAGCCTGAAAGATTAGGCCTATCTCATCAAGTGCCTCATTACCACAACTAATGAGGCTGTATGTTTTAGTAGTTGATTTAATTTCAAAAGTTAACATAATTTATTTGTCAGTTGTGCCATGCTTAAGTTCCACATTCACACAAAAATCATTTTTAGTGTGTAAATCTCTCTACTCCCAGCCACTAAGCAGTCTATAAACAAAGATTCTAAGATGATGCCATGATAATAACCTCATCTAATTTGTTATAAATCCACCAAGTCCTACATGTCAAATGCCCTCCAGATGATTCACAGCTTGCTTTCTACATGCAAAAGACCTCCTGGCTTACCAAGGCTGATAAATGGGGTTTCTGATATCTTCTGTTAAGCATGGTTTCAAAGCCCATAAAAATGTGAGGAGAATTAAAGCTTGCTTGTTCCATGATATTTTATTTTATTATTTATTTAGAATTATTGTATGGCTGTCTTTAGATATGAGATGAGATAGAGAAGAAATCTTTTTGCTTTCAATTTTACAGCAAATATCCCTAATTCATACTTAAATGCAGTTATTGTTCATTCTTAGTGGTTCTCCTGGGATGCAGTTCTCCATTTAAATAATAATAATAATGGATACATTGGAGATGTCCAATCTCTGAGGTAAAAAAACAAAAACAGCATCAGCAAAGGCACATAAAACCTTATAAAATAAAGCCAGATACAACAGGGATGAAATATTTCAGAGCTGATATGTCAAGGTCAGGTATCAAAAATGCCTACACAATTGTCAATTTTCAGGAAGAACTGGAAACCTAAAATTGAAAAACACAGAAGTCGAGAGAAAGAAACAATGGCAAGATCCACCCATCCTTTAATAATAATGAGGACCCATGGAAATGATGGGAGATCTGACCTGTGCCAGTTTGGAAAATAAAGATATAGATTGCTTAGGCACAGGAGTGGATTTTCAGCCCTTGCCATGGGCTGCCCATACCTCAGCTCCCTAACTATCCCCCTCTCTTAGAGCAGCCATTCTCAATAGGGGGCCATTTTGCCCCCTGGGGACCCTGGCACATTAAACAAGGGCCGCAGACTTCAATTCTTCACACACCACCTTATAAGGTTTGTTATGGAACATATACAATCCTGATTCAGCCTGTATTTTTTTTCATATCGTGTTTATTGCCATGGCCAAAAAATAAATAAAGGTTGAGAATAGCTGTGTAAGGAGGACAGAGGTACACGTGGTACGTGGTCTGTCCCACATGTGCTAAAGCTACCCCCTGACCTCAGATGGGGTGGGGACTCTTTTCCCATCACCAGTGTTGATTTGAATTGTGGTGCTGGAGGAGACTCTTGAGAGTCCCCTGGACTGCAAAGAGAACAAACCTATCCATTTTGAAAGAAATCAACCCTGAGTGCTCACTGGAAGGACAGATCCTGAAGCTGAAGCTCCAATACTTTGGCCATCTCATGAGAAGAGAAGACTCCCTGGAAAAGACCCTGATGTTGGGAAAATGTGAAGGCAAGAGGAGAAGGGGATGACAGAGGACGAGGTGGTTGGACAGTGTCACTGAAGCTACCAACATGAATTTGACCCAACTCCGGGAGGCAGTGGAAGACAGGAGGGCCTGGCGTGCTCTGGTCCATGGGGTCACGAAGAGTCGGACACGACTTAACAACTAAACAACAAAGCGTTGAAATAAAATTGAGCTGCCAGCTGGTTCCACTACTCATTGAAGAGGAGATGCCATGCCATTTTTCTTTTTTCCACAGTTAGCAAAACGTCTTGGGTCAGCCCTGCCTTGGGCAGAAGTTAATTTCAATACAGTCTGGAAGAAATCTGGATGGAACCAAGTTCCTTAGAAAGGAAGAGAAGATGTTGTCTTCTGAGAACTACTGAATAGCTTAATGGTTTAGGTATCTGGCTGTGGAGCCAGCAGAGTTTGGAGTTTGACTTCCCACTGTGCCTCTTTGAGAACGGCTGGACTTCATGGTCCATAAGGCCCCTTCCAGCTCAGCAGTTCTAAGAATCCCATAGTAGATGAGGGTGGGCTGTTTTGCCTCCCACCATGTGTCCCGGGAGTGAAATCCAGCGGAAGTCAGCTGAACCCGTGCCGTTACTGATCTTCCAAAATAACTGCAGTACGTCTCACTCTCCTGCCTCCACCTCCATCCCCTCCACTTGCAGAAAGGTTTAGAATGCCGCATCAGAACTTCTTAATCATTCTATTCTAATTTGCTGATGGTCTTTTTAATGCAGGCGGCAGAACCGGGATGCTCAAAGTCTCCTTGAGAAATCTGTTGATTAAAGAGCAGTTGCCTGGAGTCTGTTGATTTCGGAACTTGATTTCTCCTCCAGACCTCAGGAAACTTAGTATGCTGGAGCACAGTATGTTGATTATCAGGTGGCAGCTTTAATACGGCTCCTTCAAAAGAGTTTTTGTGGTATTTGTTCATCTTTCCTGGAGTTCCAAAAGAAGAAAGAAGCAAGTAAGCAAACCTTATTTCAGGATTTCCGGAAGAGATAACATTTTGGGATAGAGATATGCCGCCCAGAGTAGACCATTGGTCTAGATGGGCGGGGTATAAATCTAATAAAATAAATAAAATAAAATAAATTACAAGGCAGAGCGAGAGCAGGAAGAGGAAAGGCACAATTCCTAAGGGTTATGTATGAATTCAGAATCTATTCCTAATTTGAAGTGTATGATGCTATCACATTGTGGAGAGACCATCTTTGTGCAGCCACCAGCACCCCTCAGGAGCCACCAGTCATGATGCCTACCTTATTTTCATGGCTGAGTAACGTTCAAGAGTTTTGAATTTCTGGTTAAATTCCTCTAGCTGTGCAGCAGAAGAGCAGGGATTCACAGAGCACAATAGCTTCAAGTTCCCCCAGAGTAGTCCGCTCCTTTTTCTCATTAAGCTGGCACTTACAGTCTCAGTAACTCATTCTGAAACATTAGTAAAAGAAAGAATAAAAATATAGTAATTACAGATCAACAGCAAATTGACAAACATGACTGTTTCAGCAAACAGACTTCGGCGGACTCTTGAGAGGGAAAAAGACACAGAGCAGAGAGCTGGGATTTTCTTTGAATACAGAGGCAAGGAAGGAATGATTGGTTGGTGCTGGATAGATTGACAGTCACCCTAGTCCAGAAAAATCCCTCCCAGCCATACCTTCTTCAGGCAGCATGCAAGGTTGCAAAAATTCCAACACATAAGTCCACCATGTTGCCTGCTTAGAGATGGGAAAGATGAATTTTAGAAGTATTTTTGTTCTTGTTGCTCATTTTTGTGTTTGAAAGTAACCCACACTGAGACTTTCCAAAGCTGTGAAATCAACCAAAATTAGGAGTATGCCTAATGCCAATGTTTGCATTTATTGTTATGCTACGTTTCCCAACCCAACCTTGGGTCTCCAGATGTTTTTGAACTAAAATTCCCAGAAGCCTTCACCACTAGCTATGCTGGCCAGGATTTCTGGGAGTTGTAATCCAAGATCATTTAGGGACACAAGGTTGGGAATTCCAGTTCTATTGCACTTTTCTAAAAAGGTCCTGACCCTTCTTTGCTTCTCTGTACCAATTGATGCATATTTTGGCTGATGTCTTAAATTGTATGCATTGCTTGAACGCACTTCCCCTTAACAAAAGCATGTTATGTACAATTTTGAAATATGCACATTTTTCTACATATATATTTTCAAATGTGCATTTTTAATACATCCAGTACAATACATTGGAATCTTTACTGGAGTCAGAAAATGCCCCCGTATTCACACAAGTTTTCTCCAAAAGAAATCCTCACCCACAGAGGTCCAAAATACAGCTTCAAACTGATCTGGAACTTTACTTTACTTTACTTTTATTGTATTTATATCCTGCCCAATTGGTCAGATGACCACTCTGGGCGGCTAACAACATTTAAAACAAAACAATTTAAATATAAAATCAATATAAAATCAATATATAGCATCAAAATCAATTATTCAAGATGGAAAAAAGGAAAGAAAAAGAAAAAGAAAACAGGATGTACTAAACTTGTGGTTGACAGAATGATGAAAAGCAAACGGGATGGCAAGTAGCTGTGACTGAAATCCTCTGCTTAAAACCAGCTGATTTCTTAGAAAATATTTGACACCACTTAGCATCTTCAGCCAGCGAACAACCTTAGGAGTTAAAAAATGTCGATTTTTCATAGATTATGAACTATCTGCTCTAAGTAATGAAGCTGCTAAGTAGCTGCTCATCTATTGAATTAATTAAACTTTCCTAATCTCTTCAGTTGCCCTCAGTTACTGCAAATTTAATCCTCTTTCAATTTCTCTATATTTAGTTTGGCAAAACTCAATTGCTGGGGCTGTAAAAATAAGATTGTTTTCTCACTTTGTTATTCCGTTAATCTCACATGTATATCATCTCCTTCTTTGCTTCCCGGGTTTCTGAGGAGGTCACTTTGCTAGGCTCAAACTCTCCTAAAAACAGACACTAAGAGAAATCAATGGTTTGCATTCACAGTGTCGTTCGATTCATGAAATGGCTGTCACTTTGATGGACATCCACTGGCAGAAGGGGACACATTTGAAGTAAAATCATTTGTCGGAACAGAAGCCCCCAGATCTCCAAGCAGCAATGGAACATTTTCAAGTTGTGAGGTACACCACACCCCCTCTGGAGCCCCAGAAAATATGCTTGAGATGGTTTCCACACATACCCATTAAAAAAACATAAATATGACACATGGGAACACATGGGGATGCAATGTAAAAAAAAAATTGAATATATTAGCCTCTTCTGGCCCTAGTGGTGAATGAACCAATTGTTTGAAAATTCATTCCTCCATCCAGTCAACCACACATTCTTTTTTTGTTCATTCATGCAATTAATCATAGAATTCATAGATTCATAGAATAATTGGAAGGGGCCTATAAGACCATCAAGTCCAAGCCCCTGCTCAATGCAGGAATCCAAGTCAAAGCAGATCTGACAGAGGGTTGTCCACTTTTCTCTTGAGTGCCTCCCATGTTGGAGCACTCACCACCTCCCAAGGTAATTGGTTCCATTGTCATACTGCTCTAACAGTTAAGAAGTTTTTCCTGATATTCAGCCCAAATCTGGCTGTAGTTTGAGCCCATTGTTACGTGTCCTGCACACTGAGATGACCAAGAACAGATCCTGCCCCTCCTCTGCATGACAACCTTTCAAGTATTTGAAAAGTGCTACAATACCTCCCCTCAATCATCTTTTCTCAAGGCTAAACATGCCCAGTTCCTTCACCTCTCTCTCAAAAATGGAACTCAAGTCAGCTTACATTAAAACAAATGCAGCTAAAACATAAGAACCTCAGGAAAAAAAAAAGCAGAGGAGCACAGGGTGAGAACAATGGTTGGCAATTTGTAGAGGTTTCACATTCACCCCAGGATGTCTCCACATTCCCAGTATCCCTTAATTTAAAAACAAATCAACAAAACCATTGCCCCCAAGGCCAGTCATGTCCCTATTTCAGAGCAAAAACAACATTTTCAAAGATTTGTGGTATGCAGGGAGTTGTGATGGGGCTCCTGGGAGCTGCACACAGCCACATTTTGGTACACACACGTGTGTATGATCACGTGCACAAACACTTGATCTAGACCAGTGGTTCCGAACCTTGGTTCCCCAGATGTTCTTGGACTACAATTCCCAGAAATCGTGGGTGGTGAAGGCTTCTGGGAGTTTTAGTCCAAGAACATCTGGGGACCCCAGATTGGGAACTGCTGATCTAGAACAGTGGATCCTTGGATCCCCAGATGATCTTGGACTACAACTCAGAGGTTGGGAACCATTGATCTAGAACAAAAAACTGTGTGAGCTGTTCCTTTACAGACTCATTACTTTTTATTGTTCTTCCTCATTCATATATTTTAACATGGCATGACACCTTAAATCTTTTTTTAAAAAAGGATAGCTAATAAGCTAACAACAGCAAGAAAACAATAATGCTGCAAATCCAGCTGAAGCTGATTACAACTCCCACTGAATATTTTTCTGTCATTGAAATTACGAATATAGTCAGGACTAATGTTAATTGAATTGATATGTGAGGAGATAATTAACAAATCACTTGACCTTAGGAGAAGATTATTCATAGATCACATATAGAGAGAAGTCCAGTTCAGGGATTTTTTTTTTTTAAAGCAGAACTGAATGTCTATTTGTAAGCCTCCCCCAACTAAAATGGTCACAGCTGTGCAAAATTATAGGTTTCAAGCTTTTTCCCTCACAGTTCTTTGTCCATGTGCATCTTCGTGGTTGCAGGACATTCAAATAAGCTGGAGCGCAACAGTTTGCTTAATAATCATGATCAAACCCAGAAATAGAGAGATGTCATACAAAGAGCTGGGTAAACTAAAGTTCACAACTTCATTAATTTGTGAGAATTTTGCAGTGTTGGACGTTATGTGTGTCTCACTGAGGGAAAGCTTAATCCAACCAGAGAGTAAAGATGGCTGATTAGTTGCCCCTATTATTTGACCTAAATTAAGTTGGATGCCCCATGTACAGTAGGCCTATTGAATCGATGGCCAAATGGTGGCTGAACATTTAAGCAAGTCATGTTGAGTCTGAAGGTCTAATGTAATTAAAACAATTGGGTTTAGTCTTTAAGTGGCGAAGAATGTTCTCCTAAGCCCCAACACTGCAACCCCTTCAGGGCCCAGAAAAGTTCACTATATTTTGTCATAATCATTTTCATACATTTCATGTACTTATTATGTGTATATGTATATGTATATAGCTGGCTGAATAGCTCAATGCTTTAGGTAGCTGGTTGCTGAGCCAGAGGTTGGGAGTTTGATTCCCCACTGTGCCTCCTGTGAAGTAGAACCAGCCTGTGTGGCCTTGGGCAAGCTGGACAGCCCCAGGGCTCCCCCAGAAGGAGGAAATGATAAACCACTTCTGAGTATTCTCTACCTGGAGACCAAGCTGAAGTAGAAATTGAGCACTTCTGCCTTTTCTTTGTCATCTGTTACCATTTTCCCACCCCAATTGAGTAGCTGAACCACCGTTTTTTCTCTCTGCCTTTTACTACACACTTACCTAAAGAATGTTGCTTTTTTGTTGTTGCTTCAAGCCATCCCTGCAACTCTTTGTTACCTGTCTGTACTCTTCCTTTGAGGTCTTCCCTTCTTTCTACTTCCTATATGTGTCCTTTTTTTTTTTCCAGGTCCTCTCTGAGGTTTTTGTGAAGTCACATTGGTCTTTTTTGCTGTCGTCCACCCTTTTTTCGTGTTGGAATGAGTTGTGCCTTTAGGAATTCCATTTTAAGAAACTCTGATCCATCTTGGACTCCTTTTCTTGTTAGGATCTCCTGCCATGGGGCCTTACTTATCATTGTCCTGAGTTTATTTAAATTGGCTTTCCTAAAATCCTGGTGCAGCTAAACTCTACTTTTGCTTCCTTTGAAATCAAGAACCTCAGTATAAAATAGTCAATTCCCTCCAGAATTCCCCTTACTGTCATTTAATCCACCAAGTCATCTCCATTGGTTAGAATCAAGTCCAGGAGAGCTAATCCTCTAGTTTCTTCCCCCAGTTTTTGTAGGAGAAAACCCTCAGTTGTTTCCGTCAAAGCTAAATGCTTCTTACTTCCATTGGAGAGCATGTTCTCATTTCCTTTATTAGTTTCAAAGATTCAAAGTAAGCCTCTTGAACAAGCCTTCCATGGATGATGGTGGTGCTGGTGGTGGTGATGTCAGTGATGAGAGGGCAGAGCATTAATATAATAAAATCATTGTGATTTTGTTCTTTTAAAGGGCTTTGACCTTTCCATCTCTCATTAAGTCTTGCAGTTGATGCTTTCAGCTCTGTGTTGTATTCCCAACAGATGGACAGGGATTTCTCTCTTATTAAGAGAAGTGATGGGCAGATGCCAACTGGCAATAATTCAGAACTAAACCTTGATTGTCTGCAGTTGACTCATCTGCAGTGTAGACCTCCCTCCAACACACACACAAAAAACCCCTAGCTAAAGCCTATACCAATTTGAAACGGCCACGAGAGGATGCTAAGCAATATTGAAAAGTGCAGGACATCACACAACCTCAGTGTGAAAAACATCAGAGGGAACAGAGGCATTTATAAACAAACACCCTTGTGAATGTGTTCATGTATCTTAAAATGTCAACATTGAAAGTAGCTAGATGTAACTAATTGTAATCTTAATTGTAATCTGAATTGTAACATTGTAATTACTAGTTACTTTACCACTCCAAAAGGAACTAGTTACACATTTGTATCAACTTAGTTGGTTGGTATCACCAATTATTTCTCCTCTAAGCAATGAAAACTAATTCCTCACCAAAGCATTTTCGTCTGCTATCTAACATACAACTTTTTCAGATAAGAATAATTATCTTTACTAACCAAAGATTATCTATCATTCATACGTGTGCTGTGCGTACCTTGACCTTACTCACTCCACACTACTTAATGGGATTTGGTCTCTTGCAGCAATAGGATTGTAAAGTTAGGTAAAGGTAAAGGTTCCCCTTGACATTTAGTCAAGTCGTGTCCGACTCTAGGGCACGGTGTTCATCCCCGTCTCCAAGCCGTAGAGCCAGCATTTGTCCGAAGACAGTTTCCGTGGTCACATGGCCAGCGCGACTAGACACGGAACACCGTTACCCTCCCACCGTGGTGGTACCTATTTATCTACCCGCATTTACATGCTTTCGAACTGCTAGGTTGGCAGGAGCTGGGACAAGTGACGGGAGCTCACTCCGTTGCGTGGATTCGATCTTACGACTGCTGGTCTTCTGACCTTGCAGCACAGAGGCTTCTGCGGTTTAACCCGCAGCACCACCATGTCCCATTAAAGTTAGGGTCCGATTAAAAATAAGGAACAGCATCCGGATGAGACAACCTAATTAGGACCCATAGTTTTAAATGTAGAATATCCCATGTTTAAGCTTCTGCTGTTTTCTTTTACTCATTCCAGTACCAGGCCTAGAAAAAAATCCATGTGATTTGGACTGTTCCTGAATAGCAATGTTGAAAGAGTCATGAGAGTTGTTGGACTGCAGCTCCCATAATCCCTTGCCCTCAATGATTCTGGCAAGAAGTGAGGAGAGGCGCAGTTCCGCAATAGCTGGACGACCAACGTTCCTCATCCATGAGTAGACAGCACTCGGGAATCTTAATTTTCTGGATTACAACTCCCAGAATCTCCCAGCTGATGACCATGATAACCTGGGTTTCAGACTGGAGAATTCTGCTAACCCTAAGCGAGGATGCTGGGAATCAAACCTCCAACCTTGTGCCTACAAACCATGTACTCTCCCACTGTGCTGTGGTCCCAGTGACAAGAGTTTCACCATGCCCCAGATGCAGATTCTTCATTTTTGCAGCTGAGGGTGCAGAGTTGTAGCTCCCAAAGCCACTTTCAAAATTCTGACTGACGAACAGGTTCAATCTGAACAAGTTTTGTATCTCTAAAAACTTTTGACAATGGAACAATCTATCCTAGACAGTTGTAAGAGGACATGTCCTTCTCGAAATCTGACAAGGAGAGATAAATATCTGTTAGGGATGTGGTTTTTTCCCCAGACCTTGCAATGGGAAGGAACTCAAATGTACAGGGACATAAAAAGTGAAAGAATACAGAAACGTCAGCAGCTACCATATAAAGCATTTGACCGTTGGTCCATCCACCTTGAGATTGTCTACATTGGTTAGCAGAAGAACTCTAGATTTTCAGGTCAAGAATCTTTCATACCAAAGGTTGAACTTCAGAACTTTTCCAAGCCCAAGAGTTCGTTATTAAAGACACACTTTGGTTGCCTCTGAGAGTCAAGAAAGGAGAAATGTTGCTTCCAATATTTGCAAATGGCATCTTAAGTGCAACAGAAATAACTTTACACACACACACACACCCCTCCCAAAAGATAGGATAAATTGTCATTACAGACCCATCTGGGGATTTATTGGATCACAGATGCAGCTGAAACTGGGGCCAAGGCATGTGAGCACCTAAAAAGATGTTAGACCTTCACGCAGCTCCAAAGGAGCCTCTGCAACTGAGTTCAGGTACACACAGTTACAGACTAGCTCTGAGGATCTGGAATATGGCTTTAGAACTGGGTTCTTCGTCACAGAAGCTCTGTAACTATATTGAGCCAATGGCTACAGAACCCTTTTCTGGCCCTAGCGCTGAATGCACCAAGGTCTGGGTGCACTGTGACATTGGGGAAGGGATTTATGTGTGCGCCCACTTCCCTATCGCAAGTTTCAGCGCTATGAGTGATGTCGGAATAGGGGCTATTGGCATTTGAAACCCAGTGTTTCTCGTTCTGTTTGTGGAGCTGAATTAGGGCTGGCTCTTCCTCTCCCTCGCAACACCACATCTCATCCTTTTCTTTTCTCGCAGACTTCTCATTCTTCACAGCAGGCACAACATGGTCTTCTTCATGTTGGGGAACAGGATTAGTGCGGATGGGAGAGAAGGTCGTTCAGTCCGTTTTTGAAAAGAAGTTGCCAAAATGCTGAAATATCGTTGGGAATGTAGGAGAAAGTAAAGGCGAGATTATTGTTGGCATAACTACAGACAGCCTGCTTAGAACCTTTTTCTATTCATAGTTCTTTAAATAGCAATGGATAAGGAAGCCTCTTTCAACCTAAATATGTCCTCTAGCTTGTTAGGGTGTGTGTGTATGTGTTTGTGTGTGTTGTCCTTAATAGGTCCCAATGACAAATGCAGCAATAACCTTTTAAAACAACTATTTTTCTAGAAATGTTTACATTCTCCTTCTACCCTATGTGAGAAGTCTTTCTTTCTGGATGGGGGGGAGGGGGAAGTGTCGACCCACCCCTCCCCCACCAGCATATTTTATGCAGCCCATTATTCTGTACATTCAAAACTAGGCTATCAAAGTATAAGGCCAATTTAAACTATAACCATCATTTATATTAGTCGTGAGGGATGGGGAACCAGGAGGGTGGTGGAAATGTGGTGGTAAATTAATCTTTGTGTAGCAAAAGAGCTCCTTAAAATAGGTTTTTCAGCATGCATAGTAATGAACTATTGCTATCTCTCCTAAACAGACATCTTTAAATAACTATGTCCAAAGTTGTTTAAAATCCTTTCCCTCGAATTTCAGCCTTGGCAAGGCAAGGCAAGCCGAAGTGATGCCTCACTTATAGCACAGATCAACAGACTCCTCCTACTTTTTCTCTTATCCGCTCCTTAATAGGAGGAACTCATGAATCAGCTATGAGTTTTACATGCTTTGCCTTTGACCTTCCAGGAGATAATCATAATAGCACCAGGCTGCCGAAAATCAATCAGTTTTCATAAAGGCACGGGCCTTCAGATTAATCTCTTCTTATTAATTCGGCAAGTCAGAAAGACAAGCGGACAGACAAAACGGCTCTTCTCCCTCCACTTCCTGCTCTTCCCCCTCCCCAGTGATGTGTCTCCTGGAAAATCTTTCCAATGGACAATAAACAAACAAAAAAAATTCCCATCTAGCAAAGCTGTAAATGTACGGCTTTCATCAAAATTAATTTGAACGGATGTCTTGGTGAGGCTGGGATTGTAAAGATTACAGACTCCTGTATTTATAATTGCCTCTTCACTTCCTCTACCGTACTGTCACTCAAGAGTGCCACAGCTGCATTAACGACTGCAATCATAATCTAATTCTCAGATCAAATTCCCATCTTCAGTATATCCTCTAATAAACCTTCCGTTCCCCATCTTTTATCCTTAATTATTGCACCCTGTTCCTGTCTCCCCTGACAACCAAATTAAAAGGTACACAGACAGCAGCTATATACTAAGGATGATATTCTGTAAAATCAAAATGACAATGAGCTGTTTTGCAAAATCCACACTAACATTGTGATGTAGGTCAGATGGCCTGAGTCCACCTTCCTTGATAGCTGGAATGATTTTAACAACACATATCAATTGTTCTTTCCTGTCTTCTACTCCCTACCCTCACTGGTTAAAAAGGAAAAGTGCCACTGCTTTAAAAAGTTACTTTTGTGGGTTAAGACTTCCACAATGCCATAGCTAGAAACTCACATGCTACCTTTAGTAGCTTTGACTGGAAGGAAACTTTCTGGGTTGGGGTGACTGTCAATATCCAGCAGTAACCAATTGTTCTTTCCCTGCCTCTGAATTTAAAGAGAGTCCCTCCTCTCCACTCTGTTTCTCCTTTCCCTATCTTTAGTCTGTTGGAAATAGTTGTTTGTTTAGTTTGCTGTTGATTTGTTCAAACCTGTAAGTAAAGAAATGTTTTATATTTTTTCTACTACTAATGTCTCAAAGTGAGTTACTGAGACTGTAAGTGCCAGTTAATGAGAAAGGGGTGGACTCTGGGGAATTTATTCTCTTCTGTGCATCTCTGTACTTCTACTGCATAGCAAAAGGAATTTTACCAGAAATTCAAAACTCTGCAACAAGATTCAGATTTACTTTGTTATGGCCATAGGTAAGCCTTCTTTAAACAAGAATAACATAACTATGATACAGCAGGTGCCACAAAGGATTGGTACCTCTAGTCAACTAAACGGAGCAGGTTCTCATTTCCTTGTGGGTTCAGATTTCCTCATCTGGCTGGTGGGTGGTTTAACCAACTACTTCCTTATTACACATCCACTAGAGTTGGGATTTTCAGATTTTTTGGACTACAAATACCTACAATCCTTTTCCTGCTCCAGTGCTAGCTGGGAGCTTTCTTTCTGGGTGGGAAGCTTGAGCAGAGCTCAGTCTAGCGCAGCCACAAAGCCCACTAATTTAGGCCTTTCTCCCGGGTGCATTACATTCAGGTATTTGTAAGGTGCCTGTAAGACTGGTAGAACTCCCAAAATGGAGAATTATAGCATTTGTAGTCCAGAAAATCCAAAACTCCCATCCCTAGATGTGGCACAGAATTTTGCCAGGTTGGTTGTAGTTCCACCTGTGGAGTCAGAAAGGAGCACGGAGACACAAGATTTGCCAGATCCATGTGGAAAAAGTCATAAAATTGATGAGCTACACCAACTGCAAATGTCCTTATTAGACATGGGCTATTTGTGTTTGTAACTCTGGGGATACAAATACAAATAGCAGCACCACAGGTACCACAGAGGCTCATTCCCTCCCCCCAGAATGGGCCAGTCCACTCACCGGTTGCCACACAGTGCTGGGGTCCTTCATCATCATGCCAAACCAGGAAGGAGCCCAGCCAGCGCTTCCCCGCCTCCCTGCGCAGCTGACCACTCCAGCAAGGAAGCAGGACGGAGAGTCTCCCTACTTAGCTGATGAGTGATTGGCTGCACAGGGAAGACCTGGCCAGGCTCCTTCCCAGATTGGCAAGATGATGACAATGAAGGACCCCAGCGTTGCTTGGCAACCGGTTCTGCAAGGAAGGAATGGGCCTCTATGGTACTGTGATTCGTGTTCATATTCCCAGGGATAGCCTATGTCTCTTTCTTATAATATGGACAGTACAGAAGAACATAGTCAACAGGTTCCACCATAAAAGATTGTCGGGGGCAGGGATGCTGCTTGTAGGGGACATGAGAGTATCTTCCTTCTAAGAGTGCTGAAAGAAGTACATTAAAGTGGCCCAACATGAAAGCTTTGTGAGGATGCTGTAGCTAGTGGCCATAATTGGAGGAAATCTGGGGATTATACTTCAGACAAATGTTTTCCATACTTTCCATACTCGCTGGCTTGGGTAGGATCAAATCATTTAGAAAAAGAACTTGTGAATTGCCAGAGCCACTGTCCAAATGGAGGCGTATCTCATGAAGCAGTGGTTGCTGAATGGATTTATTTCCCGTGCTGGCATGGAAGTGCCACAGAGTTAGCTGACACATTCACAGCATCCCTATTCACAGCTCATTAAATAAGATTCTTAATATTAAACATTCAGCACTGTGCTTTAAAGAAAAGAAACAGATTTAATCATGCATGGGTTAGATCTGTTGAATCTGTCCAGCCCTTTCTGTTTTAAAGATGCATGTTAATTTTATGTCAGTTTAACTGGCCTGACTTACTCTCAAAGATCCCTGGGAACTGTTGCACCAATATTTATGTTATTGATCAAATATTAATGCCATGGGGGGAAAACTATGCATTGTAGACTAATTGAAATCAGTAGGATTGATGTCTCCTCTCCCTAGTCCCAGCCCATAATATTAAGAGTCTAGGACTTCAAGTGTAACTGCATTTATTAGGCAGATGTAGGACTCTCCTACAATATTCTGCCGCCTAATGCCAGGGATGGATCTTCATTCTGTTCTTTACGGAAAATAAAAATACATACTTACTAATATTTCATCAACCCTGCGTCAAGAACCCAAATCTTCCAGGGTTCTGTTCACATGCAAAGCCTAAACCTCTCCTCTTCTACCTCATCACTGCTCACATGGAGAAAGTGTCAACAGAGTGCTAGGTTCCTCTAACCTTCCTGACAGTGATCAGAAAACATCAGAGCAGGGCTTTTGTATTCAACCGTTCTCAAAGTGCTGCATTAGGGTTGCTACCTCTGATAGGCTGTTCATCTCTAAGAGATATATAACCAGCAGGCACAACATGGTCTTTCTTCTCCCTACTGGGAATGGCTGTATCTATTGACTTTTGCCAGTGCAGATGAGTAGACATTTTGTTGGTCTACAATCATTCTAGAGTGATGACAAATAATAATGGGTTCAGATTACAAGAAGCCAGATTTTGGCTCAATATTAGAAAATAACACAAGTCTTACTGGGGTGAGATGGAAGTTTGCAGCCTTAATTCTATTTACAAACTGTGAATGTTTATATCTTAGCTGTTCACCAAAACACACCCTCAAGATAGCTTGCAAAAAAAAAAAAAGAGAGAGCAGCCTACAAGAATCCAAAACTGTGATTCCTACCAACCACAGTATGTGTGTGTGTGTGTCCCTGTTCCATACTCAACTCAATGGGTTTCACACTTTTATGTTCAAACAACAACGGATTTATTGAACTAGTTGAAATAGAAGAGAAACAGGTTCAAAACCTAACTGATCCTCTCCACACCGGGTTACCTTCACTGGGTCAGAGTCCTTTACATTCACCTCTGCTCCCTGGTTACCTTCACCAAGGGGACTGAACCTAGCTTTGGTGGTACAACTTCACTCCTGTTATCTTGCCTCCAGGAATTTTGGATCCGTCTCAACTCCAAGGCCACTTCTTCACTGCGAGCATCTAACAAAGAGGGAGGGTATATCTGCAGTGAGGACAAATCTGCAGAGCTCATTCAGACAAAGGATCCAGATGACTCAATTCCCCAGCTGTTTCATCCTGCTTCCTTCTGCGGGTTCACCCTCCCTTCTTGTCTCCTCCAGAGTTGTCAAGGCCATTTGGGAAGCTGTCCAGTCTTTCTGGCTTCCCTCCTTTCATGTTCATGGGTCAGTATGGGACTTTAGGATGCTCATGCTTAGCTCCCTCTCTCTCGGGCACTCTTAACTGTACTAGCACCCCTCTCCAGGGATCTTCCTTGTACTCCAGGTCCCTCTCCCTCAGAGGTTTAGGGTCTTCCTCTGGGGATTTTTCAGCCCAGTAAGTCCTGGACATTCCTCCAATTTCCTCCTTTTGTTTCCTCATCTCCCTGGGGCTCACTATGACCCTTCAACTTCTCTTCCACCAAGGATTCATTAGTCCCTGCCCGTTCCTCCTTAATATCTTTAATTTCTTCCATTTCTAAATCTTTTCTGTTTTCCCTTGCCCCTACAACCCTTTCTTCATGGAAATCTGTCTCCTGAGATCTTTCTTGTCCCATTTTTCCAAGACTTCCTTCTGTTCCCCCAGGCACCCCTTTCTCTTCTTCTCTTGGTGACAAAGCCTCCCTTATACTGGCCCTATACCATGAGTAGACTAGATCTGCCCTATCTCTCTGTGGCCATCCTCCAACCCCCAGGATTGACCTAACAACACATGCCTCAGTTTGGGTCCTTCTTTCTTGGGACTTGTGAGCAATGGTGGTATCTTCTTCCATGGCTTGCCCCCGGAAGTCCTGGATTAGGTGGTGTAGATCCTAGGTTGGAGGTCCCCATGCCCTGTCCTCTTCCCAAAAATCAAAATACAAAAACAACAGGTGAGTGATAGAGTCTTTGTTCTAGCCTGCAGGCGGTCTGGTCAAGCTGGCTTGTTCTGCCTTGTTACCTAAACGTCTTCAACAACAACAAAGAAGGTACTGATAAAACTGGTTTCAGAGAGAGCATTTTGCAATCTCGGCGCCACTGCAGAAAAGACCCTGCGGCTGATTGCCACCTACTCTAGTGTTCTATTGACAGGGGCACCAGCACAAGAGCTTCTGGTGAAGATCTTGGCAATGAGAATATAACAAGAATGTAAAAAATTGAACTATTAGAACAAAAGCTATGAGATCCCGTAGGAAGCGATTGAATTAAAAATAAACAAATGCGTCATTCAGTTCTCAAGAGCTTCAAGGTCCTTCTCTTATTGACGCCTTTGTTTTTCTCATCACAAGCACAAAGACATTTTCATTAGTTATCTGTGCCTGTAGAATCTGGAACCTGAGGCACTTACAATATTGATTAGTTTATCAAGTGGCTGATGTTATGGAGAGAAGGAGCACCATACACCAAATGGCAAGAAAGCGCAGTTCTAGTAGTCTATAACCCATTTTCTAAAGCCTTTTACTCTTTCGATGCTAAAGATTTCTCACATTTCATAAGATGAAGAGGACATTTGATCTAACTCATCGTTATACCATTTGCACCCAATGGTCAGGACAGAATGGTTTTATTGCAGTTTTCATCACCTTAATCTATGGAGTGCAGAAAAGAGAGGTGAACAGCTTTGCCCACTCAGAGAGAGAGAACAAGGCTTCCTCTCTGTATTCTAAACTAGTTTGATGACATTGGATCGAATTCAGAATCAGGTATGTGCAACTGAGTTAGCAGAAGCTGATTTCTCCCTCAGTGCCCAGAAGCTTTTTTTTATCCACCTTGGAACACTGCAAAGAGTTACAGTACTTTACTGAATGAGCATAACCCATCTTGTTCGAGCAGCAAAATGTCCTTAGTAAGGCCTGAGAAGATGGTTCTCATCCCATCTTCATTTGAGGATGTTGTTGTTTCAACTTATATACCACCCCATAGCACTAGAGCATTCTCTGGGTGATTTACAATTTAATTATGCAAGCTACACATTGCTGCCCCCGCCCCCTGAGCTGGTTACTTAATTTACTGCCTTTGGAAGGATGGAAGGCTGAGTCAACCCTGAGTCAGCAACCTGAGCCTGTCGGGATCGAACCCAAGGTCCTGAGAAGTCTTAACTACAGTACTGTAGTTTAACCACTGTGCCACCAGGCTCAATAAGGAAGAAAACAGACCCCTTTCCACTGTTGTTTGCCATGAACTATTTACCAACCTCAGAAGGATGGAAGGCTGAGTCAACCTCAAGCTAGCTACCTGAGCCTGTCGGGACAGAACTCAAGGTCGTGAGCAGAGTCTTGACTGCAGAACTGTAGTTCAACCACTGGACCATGAGCCTCCTTGTCCCCCACAGTTATTGAGGAGGTTCATTTTGCCTTCATCCACTCATTGAAAATAAACTTCTAGCCTGGATAAGGATAAGAGTGATTTCTTACCCATCCAATAATTTTGTCTAGTCTGAAACAGTTTTCGAGCACCTTCTGCCATTATGATGAAGGACAAAATGAGAAATCTGTTTGGTTCATTTTCTGACAAAGACATTCCAACATCTGGACATTTCTTCCTAGATGTGACAGAAAGCATGTTAAACTTCTTAAAACTGAAATTTACATTTAAGTTAATTCAGGCCATTCAGACCAAAGGTACTTAGTTCTTAAACGCCTGGCTTCAAATTCTGTATACGTGCATTAGGTACCTAGTGTGGTCTAGTGGACAGAGCGGCAGACAAGGACTCAGAAGACTTGAGTCTGAATCCCTGCTTGGCCATGAGAACTTACTGGGTAGTACAGCACTGGTAAAGCCACTCCTTAGCTATCTCACTCACCTTGATAACACTACAAGCATCGCTGTAAGTCAGATGTGATTTGACAGCACATGATACAACATACACGTTTGTGGTGCTAAATGAGAGCTGCCACTTCTGTACGTCTCTCATTTTCTCTTGTGTGTGGAAGTGAAACAGGCACCTCAACTTTAACATCTACTTGATCAGCCTGCAGAACAAGGTTCTGTCCATGTTAGAAGGAAGGCACCTTCTGACCAACACAGATTGGAAAGGTCATTGGTGCAGATGGCTGACAGTACGATTCAGTTTGTTTTTATTAGAACTTTCCAAAATTTGCACAAGCAATAGAAAGAAATTGGTCTTCTAAAAAATGAGCATGTGGGAGAAAGCAAAACAACCCAAATTGTCCATGCTTCATCATGATCACCACCTAAAAGGTATTTTATCTTTTCTATTTCTGTCAACCTTCGTGCTCCTCCTTCCATCGTTTTCAGTAAATATTCAATAATTTGTCATCCTCCATAGTAATATTTATAAGTTACTGGTTTGATTACAGCAGGGGTGGGCACCCCAGGGGCCAGTCTTATGCCCCTGGTATCCTCTGGGAATTGCACACAGACTGCACAAATACCCTTAAAATACAGAAGAGAAGAGAAGAGAAGACAAGACTACTCCCAGTTTTGAAAAAGTGGGTGATAGTGATAAAAGTGATAGTGCAGGGGCTGAATCATGTTGCCTGGAGATTTCCATGGTCTAGGGTCTATCTTTTCCCCCCCTTGGAAAAAGGGGAAACCATAAGAGGATTGGAGACATCATAAAAACAAGCAGAGAGGGGTCAAATGGAATCCCAGAGTAACACTTTGCCCACCCCTGAATTACAGGACCACCTGCTCTAAGTCTGAATTATTGCCCTGTTTCTCTTAGGTGGTCTAAACAAGGAAATACTTTGATCATCCAAGTTGTTCTCATTAATGGTGATGGTGTCCATACACAGGCAGAGCATCTTCGAAGGAAAATGAGCCTTCATGATTGCTCCCGTTAATCTTTGTGATATGATAAGCTTACAATTACAATTACAATTACACACACACATATATATACACACACTACATTCATAATGGTAATAATTATTTGCAAGGATAATTCCAAAGCTATGGTCTTGATTTCTGAATTTGCTCGGGGCTGGTATTTATATCGTGGTGGCGAAGAGGAGCTGGCACTTTAATAACATGTTCTGCTATTTATAGCAGTAATTATTAAGGGTAGGGGGAATATTGCCCCCTTTCACAAAGATACAGAAGAGCTTCATTTATCCAAACGGCTCTGGGAACATCCAAAATGCTGAAATAATGAGAGGGTTGGATGAAGAGACATCTTGTTTACAAGGAATTTGATTGACATGAGACAAGATGCAAAGAAACATATGATGAATTTGCTAAGCCAAATGCTGTTCTGAATTAATGCTTTTCAATCTATTTCCTACGTTTGGATGAATTTCTCCGTGTTGTGTGAGAGACAGAGATGTTGCTGCCCCCAGTTTTGTGGTGAGGGTGCATTATGCCCTAACAGATGAGGTATTTATTACCTTTTCAACACATCCAGCCTCTAAGGAGATTAGAAGATACCTGAATCTTTCTGATCTTCTCTTCAGAGAGCAACCCTGTGGATGGGCTAGGACAAAAGCAGTGACCGGTCATGGCTAATTCATGAACCAAACCCTGCAAATCATTGGGATTTGGAGTCCAGAAGAGAATATAATAAATTCATGAGCTTACTCATCACCACCACATCTGCTATTTGAAGTTTACATCCAGTGCAACATGGAAGTTGATCCTGACATGTGGTGGCATTTTACAGAGTGTTTCTACAGATGTCATCTGTGAGAAGAGATTCTTAAGCCACCAAGGAAGAGAACTAGAAACACAGCCTCCCGGTGGTAATATCTAGTATATGTCAGTCTGTATAATCTTCTTCATCTTCTTCTTCTTGTTGTTTTGACTTATATACCACCCCATAGTGCTAGAGCACTCTGTAGGTGGTTTACCACATAATTATCCAAACAACACCTTGCCCTTCAGTGAGCTGGGTATCCAATTTACCAACCTTGGAAGGATGGAAGGCTGAGTCAACTTTGAGCTGGCTACCTGAACCTGTCAGGATCGAACGCAGGTTGTAATCAGAGGCTTGACTGCAGTACTACAGTTTAACCACTGCGCTATGGGGCTTGCTGTGAGTGTGCATATAAAGTGTGAAGTTTGTGGTGAGGCAATAGCATCCTTATTCAACTAAATACTGGCGGAATCACACCGATGATCACATTTAGATGAGTTCTTCCATGTCATAATCAAAGAAGCAGAAATGTTGTCTTCATATAGTTTCCTCTTCTTTCTCGACCAGCTATCAGGTCTTTACTTACATAGCAAACAGCCACATTATTGTTTCTGAGAGATGGAAACACCACATCTTTTTTGACATTGCAAAATGTGACCCGCTGCTTTAATTAGCTTTTTTTATTAGCTTTAAAAAAAAAAAAAAAACAGATCACAATCTGAAATGACAGCAAATCGTCAGCCTGGCTCTACTCTCTCCCTCTCCCTCCTCTTCAGTGGCAAACACAATTCGGACTCCACCGCTGAGCTCTTTAAGTTCCGAATTAACTATGCAGCATTACCATAAATGGTGCCTGCATAATTTTACAGATATTTGTAAACTTTAATATATTCGCTTTAACTTGGCTTTCAGATGGAAAGCATGAAAAATCAATTCCCTGAGCTGTGCAAATATGAACGGAAGGAAAAGCATAATTTGTGTTTGATCCTGCTGAGATATATCCAGGCACCAAAAAAGGCGAGAGTGGGGGGTTTGCAAAATTGTAATTTCCAGAATTTTAAGCAACTTACAAAATGTCCTACTACTTTGCATCATTAGCATGATGCTCTAAAGCATCAGAAAAAACACAGGCCTACAGCGATGGTCTATATACTTCAGTATTGAATCTAAGTGATCTGCTCTTCTCGCTTTTTCCTCTGAGGAAAGTAAGCATCACATCTTGGTTGCACTAAAAATAATTGATCCTTGATTGCAAGGCAAGTATGGCCTCCTGGCTTGGCCACTCTTTTGAGGTACCCCCACTAGCAATGCCTCACTTATAGTTTAAGGTTAAAGATGTAAATATTGAGCTGGTTCATCTTTACACAGTAAATGGGACTATTCAAAGTATTTCTCCTTCGTGTGAAACCATGGTGGTCTCAGACAGAGCTCCAAATGTTACATTTTGAATGGAACTTGTATTTTTCATTTGTAGTCTGCAATCAAGTTTCTGTTTGTTTGTTTTTTGTTGCTCTAATCGCTCAGGTAATTTGTTGTATCATGTGTTATTGTCATAGTGTGGTTGTTTCCAAAAGAAGGAAGAACCTAAAGAAATAATCTCTGCTTCCATCTAGGGGTCAGTTCTGATATTGCACTTTGGAAATATTTATGAAAATACAAAGTGAAGAAATACTTCCCTTGCCACTTACCAATCTTGATGAGAAAATGGCATAACAATTGAAAAAATTCTGTCAAAAAGGCTCTGAAGTTACTCATTACACCTAAGTAACTTCCTCCTTGCATCTAAAAAAGTATTTTTGTAACTATTGGTTACATAGTCCATTAGCCAAAAAGTAACTAATTACAGATAATTTCTTGCTTGTAACTAGTTGCTTCCAATATCTGGCCTTTAAGTGATTTTGTTAATTTCTGAGATCTAAATGGCTTGGGTCCAAGCTATCTCTAGGACTCCCTTTATGAGTCTGCCCAGGTATTAAGATCGTCCACATAAAGCCATTCTTGGAATAGCCGTTTGCCTGTAGGGCCCAATTCAGATGGTTGAGTTCGGTGCTGAGAAATTGAGCTTCACAGTTCTGATTCGCACGGTCTACCAGTGTTTTGATTATGCCTCTTTTTTGTCATGGGTGGTGGTTGGAATTTTTGTGTAGGTACCGGTCTGTGTGGGTGCGTTTTCTTTAGACCTTGTGTCTCAATAGGAGGTCAGGTTTGAGTTTGACCATGACATCTAAGAAAGGGAGTTGGCCCTCTATTTCTTTTTCCTACAGGTAAATGGCTATTCCAAGAATGAAATCACAAGAGCCATCAAACCGAGAAAACAACACCAAACTGAAGAAGAAAAACAGCCACCCACAAATAAAGTGATTCTGCCATACATCAAAGGGGTCATGGACCGCATGGGGAAACTTTTGATAAAACACAACCTACAAACAGTATTCAGGCCCACCACAAAAATACAGCAAATGTTATGGTCAGCAAAGGACAAAAGGGACCCCCTCACCTCTGCAGGAGTATACCGGATACCTTGCAGTTGTGGCCAGGTATATATTGGGACCACAAAACGCAGCATCCACACCAGAATCAAAGAACATGAGAGACACTGCAGACTAAAACAACCGGAAAAAGCGGCAGTAGCTGACCATGCCTTGAAACAAGCTAGACATGACATTCTATTTCAAAATACTGAAGTACTGGACAACACCAGCAATCATTATGTTAGACTGAACAGGGAAGCCATTGAAATCCACAAACACCAGCAGAGCTTCAACAAAAAAGAAGAAAGTCCAAAACAAAGCCTGGCTCCCAGCACTGAAAAATAAAGCCTGCAAAAGGTCAACAAACTCTACCCAGCCACAAGGACCAGTGATCACTGCATACAAAAGACCAGCTAACGGCACCCATCTATCACAGTGACAGATCATTTCCCCCCTTATCACAACAATATACCCATAACAAAAAACACCCTGATCACCATAATCACCCAATCTCCTGAAAAGGACAAAAAGCTGATCCCACAGCTATAAAAACTCAACTATCCCACAAACTACACCAGAACACAGACAGAGTTCTAACTCCTGTCCTCTGAAGATGCCAGCCACAGAGACTGGCAAAACATTAGGAAGAAAAACCTTCAGAACATGGCCAAACAGCCCAAAAAACCTACAACAACCATCAAAATCCTAGTTGTTTGGCTTTTTCTACTTGGCCTGAGATTAAAAGATGAGAGCAATGGGGGATACCACAATATACGATTCAGCATAGAACTCCTACATCTTTTAATCTGTAACTAATCTTAGGCAATAAAGAATTGTGACAGACAGCTCCCGGTCTCATTTTATGCAATTTTGTAATTATTAGAAGGCATTTAAGATGTGTCTTCTGACAACAAACAGCTCCCCTTACATACAAATTATGCAAGAACAGATGAAAGGAAAGTGTAATGGTTTTGATCTCATTAGGACATTTGCCATTAGTTGGGAGAGCAATTAAAAAAGTAATTGCATCACCCTGGATCCACTTCCCTTGCAGTCAGAAGGGGGTCATTCCTAATACCCACCGGGCTCCATCTTTTGTGTCATCGTCACTCATAATCCACTGTGTGCCATGTGTTTAGACTTTGTTGTCCTTGAGGGCATCTAGCAGGCTTCCCAAGGTGTAAATGGAAAAGAAGAGACATATAAAGGCCCATGCTAGATTAGTTGCTACAGTGGGTTGTGCACTGGGCTGGACAAAGGGGACATTCAAAAAATAGATTGGGATAGATTTGTCACCATTCAGCTGAGGAAAAAAAATCAGGAATACATCAGTCATGCAATATTAAATCACAAAAGGGTTGGTTCCAATTTAACAGCTTGTAGAAAGTGGAATAAGAGTATTGTCCTTCCTTCCTTCCTTCCTTCCTTCCTTCCTTCCTTCCTTCCTTCCTTCCTTCCTTCCTTCCTTCCTTCCTTACTTACTTACTTACTTACTTACTTACTTACTTAAAATATATTTATCCCACCTTTCTCCTTTAAAAGGACCCAAGGTGGTTTATATCATTAAATGACAATATTAAAGCTAAAAAACAATAAGTATACAAATACATAAAGGGTCAAGCAATCCCACGCCAAAAACGGCAAACAAAAGCAATACCAAAAATGCATTCATAGCAGTAAGGCACAAAAACCTATTAAAAAGCCCCACTCAGGCAGCCAATCACTAAGAAAAGGCCTGCCTGAAGAGAAGCTATATCCAAATTATTGGAAAGAAAATGTCAATGGCCCAAACCCTGTTTCTTAATGTAATAAATTGCAGTACAGTAAGCCTATTGAGTCAATGGAGATTTGGTGAGTCAACTCCTTTGTACATTCTATTGATTCCAATGGGCCTAATTCTAACTGTGGTTTACTTGGCCATTGACTAATATCGGACAAGACCTAACACAGCTAATTCTTTGGGGAAACCTGTATTTACAGCCGTCCCTTGAGAGAAACACCCATATCTTTCTATTCCCGTCTTCCTGTTCTTTCACCTGTTGCTGATCCATGAGAGGATTCATCTTAACCCTTGCCTGCCACGTTTGTTCAGAATAGCGTGATGGAGGACAGGGTCAAAAGCCTGTTAAAAGTTCAAGTAGACAGTATCTAGTGATTGATCCTTAACTACATCCTCTGAATTCATCCTATTAGCAAAACAGGATGTGTCTTTCAGAAGCCTTGCTGGTACTTCTGTAGCCAAACCTGTTCTTCTATATGCTGATAGAAATCCCTAGAAAGAAGTGTTATGAAATGCATAAGTCTACGAAACAAGAATACTTCACTGGACAAGGAAAGTATAGGAGGCTAGTGGGAAATACTCGTTGGAAGAATGGGTGGCTTAATGGAATGGGACTGTCAGGTTTCCACAATGATGTAGCAGAGCCAGGTCTCCTAGGGTTGAAGTTCTGGGTTTCTGAATAGCAGCAACTATGGTACCATCCAGGGAATACCCAGTGTGGTGTAGTGGATAGAGGGACAGACTGGGACTCAGGAGGCTTGAGTTCAAATCTCTGCTCAGCCATGGAAACTCACTGGGGTGTGTGGAACTGGGAAAATTACTCACTAAATATCTAATTTACCTTGAAAGCCCTGTTAGGGTGGCTGTAAGTTGATTCTGACTCGAAGGCATGTAACATGGATTTTACCTTAGTTTATTTTTATGTTATATGTAAACCGCCCAGAGTAGACACGTTCTAGATGGGCGGTATATAAATCTAATAAATAAATGTAACAACAACAAATTATATCAGCTATCCCAGGCTTTTTGTTCCCTCTGAGCTTAACTGCAATTGTCACAAGAACTGGGAGATAAATATTGTTGCAACCTACTTACTGTTGTAAGGTAAAATATTTGAGGACGGGTTGGTCTTGAATGTGCAATCCAGAGCCATTAATTTTACCTACTTACTGTTGTAAGGTAAAATATTTGAGGACGGGTTGGTCTTGAATGTGCAATCCAGAGCCAAATGAGGAACACCTGCTCCTCATTTGTAGATATGGACCAATCCAGTTGCCTGAATTTTCAGATTCGCCTTGGTGGTGGTGAGGTGCTACAGGGCCAGTTGTTACCTGCATTTCCAAACTTATCACTGTACCACTGAGCTTCAATCAAGCCCAGAGTGGCAGATGAAGAACCAAAAGGGGAAGAGATTGTAGATTGTGATTGTAGATGCACCTCTGATGAGGTTTCAGAGCAGCCAGAGAAAAAACCAGGGGCTTAGGGGCCAGTGATATGATAGGAGATAGACTGGGAAACAGAATTTGAAGCAGGTAGGCAAGGAATAAGGGAAGGGAAAAGGAGCAGGCAGGCACATATAGTGACATGTGTCTGTTTAGCAGCTCCACGCTAGGAAGACATGCTCAAACCGAGGAGATGACTTAGATGTTAGAGTTTTACAGAGTCTGGGGGCGCCTGATCGGCCTCTGCAGTCAGCTATTAATATTCAAATTGCTAATGAAGCCTAGGTGCTCACCTGCCACTGTAAGTGCTTGGTCCACCAGGTCCACAAAGAAGGCATGTCCTTGTCCAGATTTGCTGGATGCAAATTGCCGGGGAGCCAAGTTGGAGATGGCCACTTTCCCCAGCAGGTCATAGAGAATAGGGGTAAAGGCCTAGAGGGGACATATACTATCTGAGAAGATGAGAAACCTTGAGAAATCGTCCAGGTCAGGCCATCCAAATTTGGAAACCAGAAGCCCACATATTTGTGTGAACTAATCAATCAAATCAACCTTAGTTCCAGAAACTGCAGGGTTTTTGTTTTGCTTTCTGGTCACAGCTAATTCTTTTTCAGGGTAATTTTCAGCTACTTGGCAAGATTTCTTGATGAGATCCCATCTGAGAAGTGAACATAAAGACAATTTCTTGGCAGTCTCTCCGCCAATGAACAAAAGACTCAACTTTGGTCAATTCAGGCCTTCCAAACAACAAATTCAGCATTCTTATTGAAACCCGTGATTGATTTTTTTTTCCAATTAGTGGCAATAAGCGAATGTCAAAGGTGTAGATTCTGGTCTGATTAGCTCCCCAAACAGGCTTGCTAAATGCAGTCTAGCCCTCCAGGCCTTGTCCTGTATCACTCAATGACATTTTTCTTCCGAAAACAAGAAATAACTTATTTCTCTTCTCAACCTGCTGCACTAACTTTATCCATTACTTCTACAAGTGAATATCTTCCCAGCTTAGGATAAACATCCTCTATGGCAGCCTTGCCTACTCCAGTGTCTTCCTGAACCATAACTCCCACCTCCCCAGGCCAGCATCTTGGCCAGGGATTATGGGAGTTGTAATCCAACCCATTTGGAAAGCATCAGGCTGAGGAAATCTGCTTTTCCAGTTACAATTTGCCTTTCTTCTTCCACAACCTATCTCCTATAGCTTCAGCTGCAATGTTTAAGCTTATTGGTTTGTTTGTTTTTTGGTATGTCAACAGCTATTAGAAAACCTCAGAGCAGATGGGCACAAACCGCCAGTTCAGTGGTTCGTGCCAGTTCGTTGACTGGCTGAAAAGGTTTTGGGTGCTTCAAAGCTAACGTAATCACTAACGTAGACCAAAAAAGGAATATTCTCCTTTTCTGCTTACTTCTCTTCCTTGTATAGCACACTTGAGTTCACTGTGGAAATCCATATTTTCCAAGGTTTTGGACTAAACCTCTCTGTTTTTCCTGTTCCCATTCCCTGCAAGCTATTCCAGATTAAACCTAACTAGGTTACTTCACCCGATAAACCCCACCGGGACCTAGGCAGAGTGTCCCTCCTTCAGACAGCTCAAGGCACCAGGTAGGTTACGTGGCTTTAAGAGGAGGTCTGCCTCCCTTCTCTCATCCTTTCGCAATATCATTCATGACAAAGAGATTTGGATGTGTCACAAGCTGGCACATAACTTCGTGCCTCCCCCCCCCCCAATAAAAGCATTATGTCACACAGATTTTGGAATTAAAATTTGGGCTACCGCCCTCTGCCAGATTTTCCCCAGTGTGAGTCTAATTAGAAAGGTCTCTTGCATTCTTCTAAATAATATTCATACTTTGCTTAATTTCTATAGCCCTTGTATTCATCTCATATGGTTCTCTGCATTCACTTCAAAATCACTCTGCAAAACGGAACCATCCTTTTCCCTGCATCCCAGGGACTGGGAAGGGAGAGAGAAAAGAAAGGAAAGGAAAGGGTCATCACAGGATTCAATTTGATCCACCACCCCCTATCAGCAACTGATAGATTAGCCCCCAAAGAATGCAGACTTTTGTATTTTTAAATAATGATCCAGAGGGCACATCTACATAATCCTGGAGGAATTAGAGGTAAGGTAGAGGCATCAAAAGGGACGTGGTGGCGCTGTGGGTTAAACCGCAAAAGCCTCTGGGCTGCAAGGTCAAAAGGTCAGCAGTTCAAATCCACGCAACGGAGTGAGCTCCCGTCGCTTGTCCCAGCTCCTGCCAACCTAGCAGTTCGAAAGCATGTAAAAATGCGAGTCGATAAATAGGTACCACCACAGTGGGAAGGTAACGGCGTTCTGTGTCTAGTCACGCTGGCCACGTGACCACGGAAACTGTCTACGGACAAACGCTGGCTCTACGGCTTGGAAACAGGGATGAGCACCGCCCCCTAGAGTCGGACACGACTGGACAATTTGTCAAGGGGAACCTTTACCTTTACCTTTTAGTGGCATCAAGGCTAACAGGATTGAAGCCATGGGACTTCCTGATAGGAGGAACTATGACATCATCTGCTACCTCCCACTCAGCTGCCTTCTCTGATCCCTCTGAGCTTTGCTGGGATCCTCATAGTAGGTTGGAGAAAAATAGATTTCCCCAACAACAGTATATTGTTGCATGTTACTCCTGTAGTCATGCGAAGTGTTTGATTTTAAATTGCAATGAAGAGCCATTAAGTTTATAAAAGACCTGCTCCTCATATGATGATGTGAACAGATCCAGTGGCTTTTATTTCTGGACTCTTCTTGTTGTGGAGTAGAAGGAACTTGGCTGTGGGAAGTCTCACAATGAGTATCAGCACTTCCAAACTTATCAGTGTGTATCAGGAATAAAAGCAAGATGGTGTCTTCAGTCAACCGCCCAGAGTAGACACATTCTTGATGGGCGGTATATAAATCTAATAAATAAAAAAATAAAATAAAGGCAGAACTACATTCCACTGAGTAAAGTGACCCTTATTCCCAGATACATGGCTATAATGTTGTAGGCTTCTGGGTTAAAATACAGAATACAGAAGTTTTCTATATCTCATCTAAATGATACTGTTTGCGGGATGGTGGTGTTATTTTTCTAGACAAAAACTTCCAGAATTCCCCAGCTATCGAAGCAAGTTTACTGGCTGGATGATTTTAGGAGTTGTAGCCAGCAAAAAGTTTGCTGATGCAGTTGTTGTTTACTCCAAGTTTTGTTCAAAGTAGCATCTTTATGCCCATCTCATCAATTATTTCTCTTTGCCTTCATTAAGACGCTTTATTCCATACCCGTTTAAACACAAGTGTGATTCCCGAGAAATATACACAGGGTTCCCAAGGCTCCACTTTCTGTTCTGTTTGTCAGTGCTGAATTTCTCAAATAATATTTCATGGCTGCTAAAAACGGATAGAAAAACTCATATGCATTTTTATGCCTCGTCTGCCAGGCAGTGGCACAGACATGAAGGAGCCGCATCGTCAGCTTTGTGTGCAAGGCAACTCAAAATGTCTTCTGGCAACTTTGAGCAAGTTGGTGGGAGGCGGGATTATTTAATTGCTCAAGGAAGAACAGGGAAAGGTCTTGAGCGGAACACAACAGCTGCAGGGCCAGTTCGAATTGTCCATTGCCCACTGCTAAACACCATGAGATGTGGAAGCTAACAAATCCTGCCTGCCTACAGATAAATGGGACGTAGATTGTGTCTCCAACCGATGAGATCATCTGCTTTTTTTCCACAGGGGACATCCATCTTTACAGGAAGAATGGGGAAGTGCTGGATGGATACCTTTCATAGATTTTAGGAGAAACAACTTTAAACTTTGTTTTGCTACTGTAGGCTGCTTGTCTACAGAGATGTGAAGCTCATAAGATATTTAGCCCTAGGCCTGCTGGAGGGCAGTCTGGACTCTTGCTTAATCAAACCATTGCAACAAGAATCTGTAGCCAACTTCCATTCTTTTTCGGACTTGGGAGTTATCACTCGTATCATACTGAACACATGCATTTGGTGAAGTTACTTCTTTGGACTTTAACATCCAGAATCCCTCAGCCATGTTCAGTCCAAAGAGCTCTGGATTTTGGTCTGGCTCCAAAGAGCCGTTTGCCAAGTACTTTACTGAGTACCGTATTTTTCCGTGTATAAAATGACACTTTTTCCTAAAATAATTAGAGGAAAAATTGAGGGTCGTTTTATACATGGAAGGCAGCAGGAGGAGGTGGAGACGGAGGCAAAGGAGCAGCTGCGCTTGGCCGCCTCTCGCGGTTGCCCACTGACTGCTGCCGCCACCGTCCGATCACCTCCTCCTCCTGCCAGGGCTTACCTCCAGCTCATGTCATGGCCTTGTCCCCTCCCCGAAGGAGACGATCACTGGAGGAGGCGATCCAGCGATGACGACAGCAGTCAATGGGCAGCAGCGAGAGGCAGCCGAGCACGGCTGCGGCGGGTAGTGCGGATATAACAGGTTTTTTGTGAGTCCCATTGCAATACCAGGTAAGCTATAGCCCATCTGACCTCCCAGCGCTGCGGATCGTGCGATTACAGTGCTTGGGGGGAAAGATGCGCTGGGGCCACACCCGGACCAACAGTCAACAAGGAGAAGCTGGCTTGAGGTCCGCGGGTGGTCAAATTGGGGCCGGCCGGGTTCTCGCTGTCCTTAAGACCGCAAAAACTTGGGGCCTGGACTCGCCCATTTGTTGCTTAAGGGGTCCTTTGAGACCCCTCTGCTTAAACCTGATTCCGCACTATGGCAGGACCCCCCCTTTTGCCAAAGGATGGCAACATTGATTATGCTTAATAAAGTGTGGCCCGTGTTTAATCCGTATTTCTTGTCTCGCGTCTTCATTCCAGGGTGGGGAGGGCAATGTAATATTAAAACTAGTAGATAAAAGTAGTAGTAAAAATATGTTAAAAATAACAGCAACAATAAAAGCATAACAGTCCCATTTTTTAAAAAAAAATCCTCTTAGACTGTCTGTCACTGAAGAAAAAAGGTCTTTGCCTGCTTGCAGAAGGACAGCAAAGATGGATCCAGCCTGGCCTCCTGTGGGAGAGAGTTCCAGAGTCTGGGAGCAGCCACAGAGAAGGCCCTCTGTAAGGGTGGCGGGACTGAGAGAAAGGCCTCCCCTGATGACCCCAGCAGGCTCATAAAAGCAGGTGTGGTCTCCGAGATAGCTTAGACCCAAGCTAGGGCTTTGTAGGTTATAACTACACTTTGAATTGTGCCCGGAAATAGACCGGCAGCCAGTGGAGCTGCTGTAACAGAGCAGTTCTGTGAACTCTGTAACCAGTCACAGTTAGCAATCTAACTGCCACGTTTTGGACCCGCTGAAGAGTCCTTGCATTTTCCAAGGGCAGCTCCATGCTGAGCATGTTACAGTAATCCAGCTGGGATGTAACTAAGACAGGTGTCACTGTGGCCAAACCAGACATTTTGAGGAACAGGTGCAGCTGGCTTGCCAGGTTTAAGCTCTGGAAAGCACTCCTGGCCACCACTGAAACCTGGCCATCCAGGCTCAGGGAAGAATCCAGAAGCACACTCAAGCTGTGCACCTGTGTTATGTCTATTGTATGCTTCCACGCCTCAGCAATAATTGTGCTGTTATAATTCAGTATTACAGGTGTCCTCTTTAGACAGACAGACAGACAGACAGACAGATATGGATTGTAAGAAACAACAAGTACCACCACTGCCATCCTTGCTTACCCATTTTTTAAAGGGACAAACGAAAGTGTCTAAAATGTATGCAGATGTTTATTCAGTGAAATGGCAAAAGCTTCGTTTTGTTGCCAGTCCCTTCAGGCAGAAAAGTTGTGCCATCAAACAAAAGGCAACAGATATTCACCCCATACATGCCCATTCTCTCTTGTCATTTCCATTCATCACGCCTCCCACCACACAGCCTTTTCTTTCCCCTCACAGGTTTGCAGCTAGAACAACAACGACAACATGATTTAAAGATTTATGGTCCCAGAGAAATGCCCATCATGATGATGAGTTGAGAGAGAGAGAGAGAGAAAATACATGTGTTTTGTGCATGGGGCAGAAGAACACCACATTATGTCTCAAATACTGGTGGGCCTCTTTCACTGGAGGCCAATCTATTCCACATCAGCACAAGACATTTTTGTGCCTCGGGCAAAGCAACAAATGGCACCCTTCCTTGGAAAATCATGACACATTGTTCCCAAGGCCGATCAAGTTATTTTGGTGCCTCGAACAGAAAATCCTACAAATATTTCTCTGTCAGTAAATATGATAATAATTGCCTTTTACCCTCCCCCACATCAACATTTTAAAACAACTGGGCAAATAAGTGTGTCTACATCTGGCACCTCAGAGAAAGCTGTTGGCCTTAGTCAAACATCATTAGGGAGGGCATTTCAGAGACTGGGAGCCACCACAGAGAAGACACCACACCCAATTTGTAGACCATGAGCTTCCTCTGGCCAAGGAACCCAGAGAACTGGGGTCTGAAGATCTGAGACAGGTTAGTTGCTATAGCCCATCAAGAGATGGGTTGGTTTGGCACATCTTACAGGGAAATCATGTAGCATATTGACGCCCTGTTCCCACAAGACAGCCATTCAGCAAAGCGGTTCCTGCAAACAGCCTGACCAAATAAAAATGTTTGACTGAAAAATAGGTTATGGTTATCACACGTGCTTTTGTAGTCATAGTTTTCGGGTTGCAATATCCATTGGAAGCCTATGGAATACGATTTATTGAATCAATGAAAGGTGGTGCATCAAAGCTGCCTCTAAATAATTCAAAATACCAAAATGCATAGTGAATAATTCCCCTCAGAAGCTGGTGAGATTGATTTTGCCTTTGATTATCCTTGCCGTGCAGCAACACTTTTGTCAATTAAGGTTAAAAAGTTAATGTTACAGAAACAACCACAACAAGATACCACATTAATCAGGAACTTAAAAAGCCATTGGAATTCTGACTGTTCACACTGATCAAGTCACACTGGAAATGCCAGTGAAGGAGGAGTGGAGAGAGAGTTACATTTTCCGGCATGCTGATTACCTTTCTGAAATGGTTACGTTTGATTGTTCTCCTGATGATATGTACTACCCATGAGATTCATCAGTGTGACAGGAGAAGTGTGGAGGGGGGTGGGATAACAAAGAGGCTAGAACAGAGGTGGCACTGTCCGCCGATGGATATGCAAACATTCTTGGCAAAATAGCAGAAACTCCTTGGGAGGGTTTGAAGTGGGACAGAGCCAAGCTGGAAAAGTTACTCTGCTAAACTACAACTCACAGAATGCCCTTGCATAGGCATGCCATGCAATCCACATGTCCTGAATTTCTTCTTCCATATATTGAGGAGAAGATACCTGCTAAATCTATAGAAGCCTTGCTCTCAATTTCAGGTAATTATCCTGCTTCCATTACACAGGGCATACAGAGAGAGAGGAGGAGGAGATAGGGTCATCCCCCATATGGGCCCATCTATGTGTAGAAATGAGCTGGCAGGAATCCAGAAATTCTGCTGAAACTCAGGCCACTGAGAAAGTTGTGGCTGAATGTTCAACTGCAACTGTATAATCCCCTTTTCACTGTTGCTGTTCATGGCAAACAGTGGAAAGGGGACTATATCCCTACTAATTGAGCCTCATGGCACAGTTGTTAAACTGCAGTACTGTAATTAAGACTCTGCTCACAACCTGAGTTGAATCCCAACAGGCTCGAGTAGCCGGCTCGAGGTTAACTCAGCCTTCCATCCTTCCAAGGTCAGTAAAGTGAGTAACCAGCTCACGGGGACAAGGGGTGGTGTAGCCTGCATAATTTTAAAAACTCTAAATGTCCCAGAGGGTGCTTTTAAGCACTAAGGGGTGCTATATAAGCACCACAGTTTGCTTTATCATCCTCCTGCTGGCATCTGGTATGTTCCAGTGAAGAACAGCATGTTGGACTAGGTCCATCTGATCTGGTTCAGCTCTTCTTATGCCCTTTAGGCACTATAGAAAATTCATGGGAAAGGAATTTTTCTGCTGCTATCAAAAGCATCCTAGGAAGGAAAAAGCTCTTTCAGTCCAGCTTCAGAGTGACAAGCAGGCCTCTAAATGTAGCATTCAAACAAAGCTTGGTGTGGCTGAAAGCAAATCAATAAATAATCCCAGCCCTGGAAGGGTTCCCACCTTCTTGTTTCCAATTTATAAATTATGGAAATGCATGTGTCGCTGGCAGGGTGGTGGCAAATTTGCCTCTTTTTCCATCTTAGCAGCATTGGAAACAAATTTTGCATGTTGCAGGGTGGGGAAGGAGAATGAGCTGCAAACAATCGTGGAAGCAATTAAGCCTGCCAGTAACCCCTCAACCACCACCGCACCTGCTTTCCATCTATCCTTATTAACAAATCTAATGCACAAGATTAAAAACCAGAGATGCCCCTGCATCCAAATCCTCATTACCAGCTGGTACACACAGATGTCAAATTAGGGATTTCAGGTGGGTTACCTGAACCGGAAACAGCCTGCAAATAAAATTTTTAAAAAAGGAACCCTTAGGTGAGGCAGTGAAGATCCTGCATTTAAAATCAGAGGAGAATCTGATCTTTCCCAGCATGAGTGCAGTGTTATCTTATCCCTGTGCTGTGCTGAGCCGGAGGGAGGAAGCACACGTTTGGTAAAAGAAAAGAAAATCTCCAGAAGAATGCAGATGCTCCTACTGTGCGCATAACCTCACTCTCGGTTGCGCGAAGCAAGGCTGTTCTCCTACCAGTATTCACACCACCGCCCCTCAATGCCAACAGGTGTCAGACCGGGTATTTGATGGCTCCAGCAATCACAAACATCGTCTTCACAGCTGTGGGAACTGACACCCATTGTTGTTCTAAGACATTCCGGCAAGTGAAAGACTCGTTGGCATTATTTTGTAATTGCATGGGAAATTAGTATGTGGAATTGTTCGCATGGACAGCCACAGAGGTGGACAAAATGGCCGTGGGTTTTCTATCAGCAGAAGAAAGAGGTTCCCTACTTCACAAAAACACAACCACTTGCTAGCCAGTGGAAGGGGTGTTCCTTTTTTTTTTTTTTTTGTTCCGCCCTCCACCAGTGGGGAGGAGGATGTAACCAGCAGGGAAGTAAGTCTTTGAGCAGTTCATTTTCACAGGTGAGCACACACATACACACACACAAACAGACTTTTTCCTCTTTGATGGAGAAGATTACAACTTGTTTTTGTGCCTTTTTCACGTTTTTGCATGTTTTCTGTTTGCATAACTTTGCAGTACTGTTTTGTACACAAGAACAAAAAAATGTATTTTGTGCAAAAGAGAGAGAGAGAGAGAGAGAGAGAGAGAGAGAGAGAGAGAGAGAGAGGCCCGAACCTTGCATTTTGTGCAAATCACAAAAAGATTCATTCCAGTTTTTTGCTAATTCTGCTGCCAATAGAAAAGAGTTCTGTTCTTTGCACACCCATGCAACCGCCAAAAACATTGCAGAAGTGGGCCACTTTTCTTCAGCAGGGTTATCTTGATGTGTTGAGAAACTCTTTTTCATTAAGGATGACAAAAATTGCAATTTATTTGTTACAACGTTCGTAGCCCGAGGCAATACAAGGCTCTTCATAGGTGCAATCAGTTTGAGAGTTTTCTTTAAAATTGAAAACACAAGAAGAGGGGATACTTGGCAGTAGAGATGGCATTTACGGCAGTTCGGTGCCGTTTGGCAAATTGGGCCCGCAGGTGTTATGCAGGCACCCCGGATGTTATGCCCTGCCTCCTCCCGTGGGTGCCCACTCAGAAGAGGAGGTAGGGCAGGGAAGCCCACAGCGCTGTTTCTGACTCGTATGTGGGAATTAGAAGCAGTCTCTCTCCTGGCTTGGGGTTGGACTTGTTGATTCTCAAGGCCCCTTTCCACTTTGAATTCTGTCATTCTATGTCAGTTTAGGGACATACATTTTAGTAATGATGGAATCAAAGCATAATCACTGTTCAGTGAGAAAATGTTCCCCAACCTTTCTTTGCTAGCAGGGTGAAATGGGCCATAAATTTCTCATGCCTTGTTGTGAAATTAACGATTAAACAGCATTTTATATATATATGGAAAGGACGTGTGTAAATTAAACTGTTTGTATTAACTTTATCTAAATATAAATTCTAATAACTAAGTGTGCTTCAGTGATACATTGACAATCAATAATTCCACAAAATATTTTTATTTTAAGAATAAATATACCACCCCGGATCCATAAATATTATGTTTGGATAGATTTATTTTAGTATTTATATGCAGTAAGTTCTTCAAGCTTCCAGGCTTTTAATTAATCTGGATTTGGGGCATAAATTCTTTATGCCTTGATTAATATCAAGCAGGTTTTATTTAATTAAAGAGACAGACTGGTGAAAGACATTTTAATCAAAAATTTCATATGCATACAGTACATCTGTATTTTTTTTTAATGCAGGCTCAGTGCACATTAAAAAAAAGATTTATTCATTCTCAGCTGTTTTGCTCTTTGAATGATGACATCCCAGTCGTTTACATAAGGAACTACTGGCATGCTCTTTTTTAATATCATGTCTCCTCCTCACAAAGAGCTATAAAGCAAAGAAGCAGATCAGTGGCAAGGGCATGAAGTGCTGTTGCTGATTTGTTTCAGGAGGGATTGTTTTAGTGGAAACCAGACCTAGTGATGATAAAGGCTGAGTAAAAAAAGCCTATTAGCAAACCGACCTGTCTCTCTGTGAGGAAGTAACAAGACAGAGCAGCTTAGAAAACTGAGAACTAGCTGCTATGACTCCATGGAATGTTCATAAACATTCTTCCTGCCCAAAGCAATAAAGTGGCAGCTAGAATTCTGGTAAGTAGATGAGCTTCTATGGGAGAAGTCACAAATCCCTTTGAAACATCAAAGGAAATTTTCCTATGAAGCCTTGGGAAGGGATTGGTGGCGTATTTGATAAAGGAAGTGCCTCGATGAGATCACGTTGTGAAGAAATCCTATGCCACAGGATAAAAATGATACAAAATTAATAACAGATCAAATGGCAATGGCTGTCAATGGCTACAAATAAAAGGAGAAAATTCCCAGAGGTATGGATGGATGGATCTAATGAAGGGATGGACAACTATGGCCTGCCAGAGGGGTTTGGTCTACAATCCTCATAATTTGATAGCATTTGCTATGCGGAATGATGGGGCCCATAGGTCAGAAACATATTGAGGACCACAAATGCCCACCCTATCTAAAACACTTCCATAGTAGAACCCCATGTCCATGGGAGATTAGCTCCATGCCCCCCATGGATACTGAAAAGCGTGGATAATAACAAACCCTATAATCTATTAGACCCAGGGCTCTCCCTGGATCTGTAAGGACAATAACTGAAAGTGGCTGGCAACACCAAAGCTCAGGAAGTAAGGATAATTGCCTCAAGTTGGTGAGAGACTAGGAGAAATGGTGCCCAATTACCTATATCATGTAGTCTCTGGTTCCTCTAGTGGCCAGTTCTGGTCACTGCATCATTTAAACATGTATTTCTGTGTTTTTTAATTTAATTTTTTTTTTCAGACCATAGATAAATGAAACAACGGATACAGATCCTGTGGATATGGAGGTACTACTGTATTCCATTTTTTCTGAAACCGGCCAAACTGGTATGCAAAAGAAATCCAGTAATTGTATTAAAACATTCTTAAACGTGTTTGTTTCGTCTGGGGAGGCAGGGTCTTGCCACCATGTCTGCCATAGTGACAGTGATGCCCACCACAGGAGCTGACAATGAAAGTTTGTGGCAACCAAAGCCTGAAAAAGTTCCGGTTTTTTGACAGCACCTCTACTAACCATGTCGGCTGGGAGATATAGTCAAAAACGAGGGGGGGGGACTTTTCCATTGCTGTTTTCATATATAACACTCTGATAACAGGTGTTAGGCTGTTTAGAGTTTGAAAGACTAAAATCAGGACTTTGAATTGAACCTGGACAACAATTGTTAACCAGGGCAGATCTTTGAGCAGTAGAGTCATTTGGTCATGACAACGCTACCTTGCAAGACTCGGCGGTCTCAACAGCTGCAAATTACATGTTTTCTGGACAAGGTAGGATTTTTTGAGAAATACATTGAGGGTCTTGAAGCCACAGAACTATTGAGGAACGGGTGGGGGGGAGAGCAGGACCATGAGTTGTCATTTTTAAAAGTCCTTCTAGGCAATAACGTGGCAAATCTTCAAGTAGCAATCAACAGACTGGGTAGCCAGGTCCCAGTCTGTGAGATTTCAGGGCTAGAACCAGAGCCCAGAGAGCAAGCCCTTGTGATGTCACAGAGGCAAGTAGGCGGGGTTTGGTAGGGAGCTCAGCGTTGCTGAATTCCTGGCTCCCAGAAGCCTGGCGACCCTACTCCATATGGATTGTGTGAGAACCCACCACCATCTTATCTGCTCCAATTCAAGCGTAGCAGTTTTCACTGCAGCAATAATGGGAATAGCCTTAGTAAGAGCTGGGTATATATATTTCTTCGTGAAATCCTGATTCCAAAGTTGTTTATTTCCTTCAAATGCATATTTCCTTAGATAAAGGACAGACTGTAGGTCTGATGTGTAGCATCCTGTTGGGTCCTCCTCTTTTATTTTATTTTTTTAAAAAGAACTACTGCAGTAAACAACATTATTGATTATGATGCTCATATGCAAGAGTGGAAACACAGACGGTTTTCTAAATCAAAGAGAAGCCCAAAGGAAACTGTACTGGAAGATTGGAGCAGCAAACTATGATATCCCCAAGAGGGAAATAATCTTTGCTCTTTTTTTTTTAATAACAAAGCACAAAAAGGGTGATTCCATACTTAGACCAGAGCGATGGAAATCAATGGGAGAAAAAAGTCACAACTAATGTAAGTGTAACCCCTATGAAATATTGGTTCAGCTCAAAAGGTTGGGAATAAGAAAGAGCAAGGCTGTGAGTAAGGGATTTGAATCAGAAAGAGCAGCAGAGCTGAAGAGGCTGGAGCTGCTGCTGCCACTTAAACTGCTAAGGCGCTTGCCAACTGGGTCTAGGGTTTGAAGACTGCACGTGGAGCTGATTCATTTATGTTGTGGATACCTAACCCAGTTGAAGAAAATACCTTGGATATTTGTCTGAATTTGAAATTCAAAAGGACACTTGAACTTTGAAATTCTGCAAACAACTTCTGTATTGGTGCTGTCGCCAAGGACTTGGGTGCACAAATTGTAGCCCTTTGTTGCTGTTATAATTGCTCATGTTGTCTGTTATATAACCGTGAATAAGAAGAGACTCATTTTGTGAAACTGTGTTTGCAAAGTTCATCAATAGATATCTAAGTAAACAAATAGCCGCATAGAATGTAAAAGTGTTACATAAGCATCATGAATTTTAAAGGGTCTATTCTACAGATGTCGACATTAGGATCCCCCAGATCTTTGTTACTACTATTTATTGTTTATAAATTGATTAACATTTCTGGATACTGTAGATGGGAAAAAAATAAAATTACAGGGAACCCTGTTTTTACCCAAGAAGGAAAACAACATGAAAAAATAGGAAAGGGGAAGAAGGAATGTAAAAGGAGAGAAAGGTGAACTGTGGCTAGCCAGTATGCTCCTGAATGTAGTTGTTAGAGTAGGAAGAAACTGTTTGGTTCTGGATATCTCTTATGTATGGCCACTGTGTGAGCTGAACTCTGGACCATATGAGTCTTTGTCCTGTTCCAGCACAGGTCTCCTTATGTTTAAGGTGATCCAAGGAAGTATAAACAGAGTTGGATGCTTGGTGAAAGCATGTTCCAGTGATAAGGAACAACTTGTTGGAAGAGATGGAGGTGGGAGAATAGGAACAACCAGCCTTAGCCTGAAAAGGAGGTTGTGATCCATCGCACAAAGGATCCAAGAAGGAATTTTTATCAGCCAGTGTTTTCAAGATTTGATGTTGAGAAGACTTCACCCCAGGCAGCATGGCCAGTGGTGTGGAATTTGGGGAGTTGTAATCCAAAAGCAATTGTAGATCTAACATGGGGAGTCACATCCTGAAAAAGGAGGAAGGAAAAGATGAGATTGGAAGGAAGGCCACAGAGATGTGGTGACCTTCCTGTTTCTGATGTAACTGCACTACACTTCTATCAATTTGCTAATAATTTCACAGTCATAGCTGCATCCTACAGAAATGTTGGGATTCCTCATTTGTTGAGTTATTTAGAATTACCTGCCGTGGTTCAGGAGTGTTAACTCAAGCTCTCTGAAGGAGAATTCTTCTAACTAATTCGCCAAAGCATAAATGCCAAGATTCCATAGGATGGAACCATGGCAATTAAAATACAACAATATCTTTCTTCATTCATATCAGTGCACTGCAGAATTCAAAATCATGGATGCACGTGAAATATAGGCAAAATCGAAAAGCAATTAAAATGTCAAGAGAATCAGACTGTTTTGGACCAGAAGCAGTCAGCGCTTCAGATGTGTGCAGAAGCATTTCCTCGACTTCAACCATCATCCAGAAGGTCAATGTCCATTAAGTGGGTGGGTTCGATGCTATTCCAGTGCACAGCTTCTGGGAGTGAAGGATTTATCGGCTGCACACCATTGCTCAGGGGACACCCCGGGTCTACTCACAATGCTTTTCCACTCTTCAGAGTGGCTATGTTCCCCATGCAACTGTGTAGTACAGATGCTCTTTCAATCACCTGCCCAGGAAGACTGACAGCCAGTTCTCTGTGCAGATTGCCAGTGCATTTATCTGAAGTGAAAAAGGTGATGGCCAACTCGTGAATGCCTTCTGGAGCACAGATTAAATTCCTGTATTGGAAAAAGCAACGTGTGAATTGGCCTATAAATTTGAAACAAAGATGCAATATTGGATGTTGTTAATTACTTTATTACTGCTAATTATTTGAAGAAACAGGTGGGTTTGGGGAAGTTAATTAATAGTTCATCGTTGCCATACAAATAGTAGTGTGTGCCATGTATTTGCTGAATAATGAATTGGACACTAAAAAGAAGGCAACTCAGAAAAGGTAAGAATCCTTCTCACCAACTTCTTACCCTATATGAAATCATAAATCTTTCCAAACTCTGTACTGGGAGGTAAGTTAAGGGGAATTTGTGGATTTTTTTTTCCTTTCCCACATTTATCCCTGAAAATAAAGCCTCCCACATTTCATAAGCATGGAGACTAGAAGCAGTGGCCCAAATCCTGCTGGCTTCACACAACAAAAGCAGGGAATTGCACCCAGTCCCATGCTTGATTGCATGATGGACAGCAAGCCAGAAGGGAAAAAATGCCTCCTTGTCCAATTAGATTTAGGCTAGTGTGTCCCATTTTCTCCTGTAACAACCAGGTAAGGAGCTTGTTTCGTTTTCCTGCAGGAAAACTCGTGTCATGTGCTCTTGATGAAGAGGAAGTGCTACAACATGCAAGACTTCACTTCCTGTTTCAGGTTCAGTTGGAGATAGGCAAAATGGTATACTCCAGATGCTTTGGATTAGAGTTCCTCCCACAGAGTGGGTTCCCTGTACTACTTACTAAACAAAATTTACATGCACAGCATATCTACAGTGTCACATTTAACCAGTGAAAGCTGATTTCAAATGGGAATGAGGAGGAGATGCATACCCAGTAAAGTCCCCACACACCATAAAATCAGCCCTCCTCCACTTATGCCACTACACAACCTGAGATTTGTCTCCCCCTCCTGGAGATCTGAGGGAGTACATCAAGGACCCTGTCTCCAGTCTCCAGGAAGAGACTGGAGACAGGGTCCTTGGAAAAGTTTGGTGTTTTTTTCCCCCCAGATTACTTCTTCCAGAATCCCTCAGCCAGGGATGCCAGCTAGGAGATTCTAATTCCTATAGTCCAATAAGCAACTGTTCCCAGTTCTGACGAGAACTCTATTTTTCAAGAGGAGTTAGCTGCCCATGGGAGAGAAGTTTATGAGACTCACTGCAAGAGGTTCAGCACCCAACTTCTCATGTCACCCTAGATACCACTGGCCTCCAGCTTCCATCATCTCCAGACAGCATAGCCAACGCCAAGGGATGATGTGAGCTGTAAGACAAAACCTGAAGGACCACAGGTTCTCCACCCCCGACCTTATAGCAAATAACTCCCTCAGTTTGGCCAAACTCCTTATCATATAACTTTCTAAGTAACATACTTTGTTCTCTCTCCTTTTTTAAAAGAAAAATTGAGTTGTCTGTTATTGCATTATAGGTTTCTCATCCATACTGGTGAATTCTAGCTTCAGCATGCCAAGGTGCTATGTTCAGGAAGGAAAATATCATGTGCCTGTGTATTATTTGTTCATAAACACACACTTCAAAAATTCTGATCTCATACATTTAAAAGGCAAAAGATTATACAGGTGAGGTCTGGCGGTAGAAAGATTAAGAGGCACCAAAATGTCAGTCTTAAAACAGCCCAGGAAAGGCAGCACAAGGAGTCAAATTATCTGATCATCCCGAAGACAGCGATTTGCGAGGAAGTGATTTTTATCGGCTAAGAGGCTTGATAGCACTTTTGCCTCTCAGAGGAAAGAGAGTTATTTTGGTGTCATTTTAATATCGACCTTTCATTCACATGTCCAAAAAGTATGTAGTCACATGGCATGGCTCGTCAGTCCTGTCATAATTACTGTGCAATTATAACATGCAAGCAGGACAGCAAAAAAATGTTGCAGAGCAGCTGTTCAAGATTCAGTCACTCTCTTCCATAATCTCCCCTCTGGTCATCTGTCCCTTTCTTCCAAGTAGCTAATCAACATCCCATTGCTAATGAGCATGAGTCCTCTGATATTTTATTTTATTTTATTTTATTTTGCTTCTCAAATGCTATTTAGGGGCATTTTCCTTTTTTAAAAAAGAACTTTTGCAAACCTTTATTTGTCTATTTATTTGTTTTATTTAAAATATTTTGAACCCGCCTTTGTCCTAAGAAAGGACCCATCATTAAAACACAATATTAAAGCTACAAACAGTGAATTATTCAAATGGTAAGCAAATTAATAACATTATATTAAGAATGTTAGAAATGCATTACTTAACCAGATTTAGAAGCAACAAAATGCAAACCATCTCATTTTAAAAACCTATCCTAGATACGCTGTCACTAAAGGAAAGCCTGCCAGAAGAGAAAGGTCTTTGCCTGCTTGCAGAAGGACAGCAAATATGGGGCCAGCCTGGCATCCAGTGGGAGGGAGTTCCAGAGTCTGGAAGTGGAGTCCCCACCAAGTGCACCTATGAGGATGGTGGTACATAGAACATGTGTTTGCCAGTAGCTTCTTGTGTGTTGCTTGTGGATCTATAGACAGAGAAAAAGAAAGAAAGAGTGCAACATGTTCTCTAACGATTAAAACCCTTCACAATCCAATTTCATTGTATATAAATATTTGAACCACAAAAGTAAATGGGAATAAAAGCAGCACCCCCTACGCCACTGCAATACAAAGGTGGAGCTTTTGCCAAGCTTCCAAGGGAAACTATTCTGCAAAACTGCAGCTATATTAAAACCACTTTGTTCAGCCTTGCAAACTGGATTTTTGCACAGATCCATGATATTCTTATCGGAGCATTTCTGCTCGTGTGCTTAAAAAGAAAAACTTAACCCCATCTCACAGAGATGTGTTTGCTAGCTCAGTTAAACAATATATGTGGAAACCAGGTAATCATTTTAATTTTATAATGACCTTAAGAATCAGGGATGTGGGGAAAAAAATGTCCATCTTGTTCTCGTTGTGTTTTTCAATATCTCAACCAGCATTCCTGTTCTGTGTTGCTTTTATCTCAGATTGAGACCCTGTTCCCAAGGAAGCATCTCATCACTGGGGACAGGGAGGAAAAAAACAGGGAAGGTCAACTAGGTCTCATTCAGCCTTCCTGCCATTTTCCTGGGTCTTATCTGTCCCACCAAATTCCTGTGGCATAGTGAGATGAAGCTAAAGTGAACCACATTTCCTTGCTAAAACAAACATGCCGGAGTTGCATACCTTGTTTCGCAGGAGAAATATAGTCTCCAAAGCCTCTGGAAACCAGATGTTGCTTCTAAAACAAGGCACACACTTCCCTCATGCCTTGTTTTACAGAGAAATCACATGTTGGGAAAAACTGGCTTTTTTCCCACCTCCAAAAGGTAGCGTTGTATGGCAGCAGGAAGGCAGATGTGACCCACAGCAGGATCTAGGAAAGGGTGCAATTGCCCACTGGCTCCACCAAAGTTGTCTCTCCCTGAAGGAAGACTATTAGGAATCCATTACCTGCTTTAAGTCATCGGAAAGGAAAAACATATAAATCAAAATCAACCCATCGGTATTTGGTACCAGGGTGTAGAATTCACTGAACCTTATGAGATATATAAATCATCAATATCCTGAAGGACTGTCCTTGAACAAAGAAATGAAACCAATGTTCCAAGGACCTTTCTTATTTAGACACCATGTGCTCTGGCTTTTGCTTAACACGGAGCTTCTAGGGTTCAAGAAGCTTCCTTTGGGATTGTTGTTGTTACTACTATAAAAGCAGTATGAACCGACCTCTGTACCAATATAATCCCCCTCGCCATCTTTATGATCGCAAGCTAAGCAGGGTTTTAGCTCAAGAACATTACGGCTTTTGCTTTGTAAAGACACGGTATCTTCCCTCCGGGATGGATTAGAGGCAGTCTTTAATTTGGATCCTACAGATAAAGCCAATCTCTCCCGACTAATCCCGGCTATTGTTTACAGCTATCCACAGAAGAGGGTGTTTGCATGGCGTAGGAGGCAAGTTCTCTGAGAACAAGAAAGCTTTCTATAGAGAGACTAATTTTAGAGATTAGACCTTTGCTGAAGGCTTAGTTTTTTGACACTTTGGACAGAACTTTATGAGAAGCCCGTGCAAATCTATTCCAACACTTTCCCAAGTGGCTAAAATGCTGTGGTTTTCCTAGCACAGCTGCTGCTTAAAATAAGGGAGGGAAAAAACTCCAGCAAAATGGTATTTAGGGCAGTCTACAGTGATCTCTGCTTGTTTCCTAACTTACACTGTTATGATTTTTTTCTGCAAAGACATTCAAGCAGAAGCAAAAATCATTAAGAACAATAAAGCTAATAAAACTCATTAAAATACTTTTATATATACATAAAAGCAGGAACTATGGAAACAAGTTTACAATTAAACACATCCTTACCTATTCTTCACATCTATTTGATAAAATCACTAATGAGAATGGAATAAGGTAATTCCCATTTGCAGAAGTCATAGATGCATCATTGTTGTTGTTGTTGTTGTTCTTCTTCATCATCATCATCTTCTTCTTCTTCTTGTTGTTCAAAAACACCAGGCACAGTCAATCAAAATTATAGAAACATTGACCGGTATTATAAACAGATACAAGTTTTAACCCAAAACCTAAGTACCTGTTAAATATCGGCGCAGTATGCATGCTGTTCCTAATATTGCCATTTTTGTAGCTCTGATGGTGTTATTTCTGAGACCTGCAGCTGCTTATAATACTGTGTGAAATTTCTTGATATTGTTCCCAAAGCTCCAATGATGATGACGATGATGATGATTGCATGCTCTACAGCTGCTTGATGCTGGAATTCAAGTGTTCTCAGCCTTAAAATTCATCACCAAGACTCTAGACTTTCCATCTGTCACACTGTGCAATTGTTGCTCAAAGGTCTGCCCATGGTGACATCACTAGGGTCTGCCTACTGTCCAGTTACAAATGCCTACCTCTAGGTCTCAGTCTTCAGCCTATAATCTCAATAAATGGGATGCCAGCTGACCTGGCAACTATATCCATGGTGTCTTCCTTCACGGAGAAAAGCTTTCTGCTGATCCATCTCCCTCAGTCTCACCTATGCCAAATGGAAATGTCTCTTAGGGGAACCAAGCAAGGATTTCCTACACACATCACCCTACCTGGAAATGCCAAGGACTGACCCTGAGGCCTCTTGTTCCACCATAGAAATATGCTCCCTTCTGCATTTATAAACAGGGACCAGCGGCTGCATTCCAGATTAAGATGATAAAAACATTGCAAAATCTGACAAATTTCTTCACATCAGGGATGGATAAGAACTTCAGGTTTTATTTTATTTTTAAAATCTGAATATAGGAGCAAAAGAAACTGACTGATTAGTCCATCTAGGTGCAGTGCTTTAAGTCTCCAGCTCTTAGATGTTTGGGCTTAAATCCCTGTGTATTCAACCATGGTTGAGCTTAATTAAAGTTGCTCTCTGGGTTTTCTTCCCCTTCTACCATTGAATCCTTCATGACAAGCAGGTACAACATGGTCCTCTCCATACTGGGAATAATATTTGGGGATGAACAGCTGTAACTATTGAATGTGGCTAGTGTAAATGGGGAAGAACATCCGTTTGGTTCATTAAAAAAAAGAATTTACAAAAATTTGCAAAAACATCACATTTAGGGGAGAATTTGTTTAAAAAAATGAATGTGGGAAAAAGAGAGATTTTCCTATTCCCAACTGACCTCAAAGCACATCAAACATCAAATATAAATGGATGTTGACTTTTTATTCAGACTCACACTCAGATTTACGTATCTATGAAGCAATAAATAATAATAATCATGTGTTGTCAAGTGACCCTTTTCAGGGTTTTCTAGATAGAGGGTACTCAGAAGTGGTTGCCCATTCCCTTCTATTGGCAGCAGCGCTGTTGGACTGTGCAGCTTGCCCATGGTTACACAGGCTGGCTGTATTCGCAGGAGGTACTGTAGGGAATCAAACTCCAATCCTCTGGCTCCACAGCCAGATACGTACCTAAACTACTGAGCTATCCAGCCAGCTTCATGAAGCAATGTAGATGTCCAATTTGTTACACATTTATACATTTTTTACCTGTTCTATTAAATGTCTTCCTTACCACAATGTGATACCCACTGACCCCAACAAGGTGTGGGAAGTCAGGGTTATATCCTTCACCATGAGCTCCATGGACTCAGTAGACAGGGTAGCGGGTTAAACAGTCTTTATTTCAGCAATGAGTGAGCCAGCATGCCCTTCTGACCAAGTCCCCATCCTATAGTCTGGCAGGCCATCTGCCCAGGCCTTGGTTCCCATCACCAAGCCTGAGTCAACTGTAGTCCTTGGCTGGGGCTAAGGTAAGTCAACATGTTGCATGAACAGACATGTGACCAGACCTCACCACATAGCTCCAGCCACTTCAGTGAGTAATGATTTGAGTAGGTTATCGACCTAAGAATTCCCCCATCACAATAACATTTGTTTCTGATAATACTGCCGCAATTTTTAAATTTATTTACTTTGAGCCGATAGTCACCAATAGAGATGGAGATATTCATATTCATTTACAAATATGAATATCACAGTCCCCGCTACAACTAATGTGGGTCAGGCCCCTGGAACCGGCCCATCCACTCATGCACCGCTGCTCTGCCAGTGTCCCGCTCTTTCCGCCAATCACGGATGTAGCTCCTCCGTCTTCCTGCCTGCCTGGCCTCTCCAGGCAGGGGACAGGATGACGAGACTCCCAACATGGCTGCTGAGTGACCAACCGAGGAGGGAGACAGAGGAGCTACTTCCACGAATGGCGGGAAGAGCGGGATGCTGGTAACGTGGCAAAATGTGAGTAGACAGGCCAGTTCTGGGGGCAAGACCCACATTAGTTGCAATGGGGACCGGGATATTCATATTTGTATACGAAGATATCTCCATCTTTAGTCACCAACAAACATTATTTGCAGTGTTCAGCTGTTAATGGCATTGCTTGTGCTTCCTTCAAAATACAGTTTAAGTCCTTAACATTTAATATTGATAAAAAATGTAAGAGCAGAATCCCTGTGATCATAGATAGGTCCCTCTCAGGAAATGTAGATGCTTTCTTCCTATCTTGATGGGAGCCAACGTATTTGATAGAGTGACTGATGGGTGCTAAGAGACATGTGTTGAGAGCCAGTGCGGTAAGGAAGGCAAAGACACACTTTTTATGCCCCTAATGGAAATGGACTGGCCAGGGAAACCATAACACATTAAGAGAACTGTGGAATTCTGGAATGCTTTCCCCAGATTTCAGAAATCCATTAGTATTTTCTCCAGATATGTAAATTTCCAAGTGCATCTTCCAAGATCTTAAATATAGTACGTGGACCAGCCTTGACAGAGAAATGGAAGCCACTAATTTGAAAAATCCCTGGAAGTGCACAGCAGTACATAGCAGTTCCTATTTGTCTAGGCAAGCTATCTTTTCCCCCTCAACAGGCCCCTGAGAATATAAATCTCCATTGAACTGAACATCTTTCCACTTATGTTACCAAAGGTTCTTCGCTGCCTTGACAGGGTAGTTACACAGTCCACAGATTTTATGGGCCCCTCCTAATATATTTTTGAGAGGCCCTCGAAATCTGTCAGCCTACTGCACATTACGGCACTTAAGTATCACTGAACCCACCTCATATTTTGAGATGGAAAGAAAAGACTGAAAGCATTAATACACATCATGTTTGACATCTGATATAACTTACTGCAAACACTGGAAGCTGCCTCATACTGAGTCTCCATTGGTCACAGCTTAGAAAAGTTACTTTTTCACAGCATCTCCCAGCCACCATGACCAATGGGTCCATCATCTAGTTATGTAGAGTATTTTTTGACCACTTTCCCCCCAGTAGGGCTACCAAAGCAATGCACCCAATCCACCCACTCCCAAACAGGGATCCTTTAACAATTCTTTTAAAACATTTTCAAAATCACCATTTTCAACCAACTTTAAAATCACTTTTTAAAAAACAAGGAATATTTAGAAGAATGCAGTTTTATCCACCAACAAGAAGATCAACTGGGGTGGAACCAGCCTAGGATCTCTTAGGAGGGTTTTTTTTACAACCTACAAAGAAATATTTAACCTCTTGAGTTGCTGGGACTCTTACCAAAAACTCTGCTGTAGATCTAGTCCAATAGATCTAGTTTGACAACCCAGACTATGTTCTAAAGACAGGAATTTTTCCCAGCATTGCTGCTAAAGATCATTTAAATGTAGATGTCAGAACTAGGCATGGGACTTTCTGTCTATGAAGCACTTGCTCTACCACTAAAGATGGTCCTCTTGCTATGCTGTGCAGTTGAGCTTCCTGCCTCAGTAACATTTGGCTTGGAAGGGTTTGCATGATGCTTTATGGACAACTCAGTGGTTTAGGTTTCTGGCTGTGGAGCCAGAGGTTTGGACTTTGATTCCTTGACAGGAGTTGGACCCGATGGTCCATAGGGTCCCTTCCAGCTCTGCAGTTCTAAGATTTAGAGTATCATGACAGCGTGGGAAAAGCCACAGTTGGGTGCCCACATGTGCTGCTTTACAGAAGACAACTCTTCATTGGAAAGGTTGTTAAAGAACAATCCTTGGTTTGGATGCATCCCCCGCTTGATGGAGTATCCAAACCAAGTACTATTTATTATAACATACTATAAGGAAGCAATGCAGGGGCTTTGAATCTGGGTATCAACAGTCAGCACAGAAAGCAAACTAAACAAGCACATAGGTCCTCTGCTCACAGTCTCATCCCCTCCCCCACCCCAGATGTATTGTGTTTCTGTTTAACCCACAGCAGATGATTCTACATTGCCATCTATGTATACACTGTAGCATATGTGGACTTTATGTAAGTCTTTGCCCTCTGTTGTCCTTTTAGGAGAAGATGCATTTGATTTTTTTTGATGGTTCCATTCAAAACCATGGAGAGGTAGCTGATGTACCACAACAGTAACATGGAGAAAGACTTTCTGTGTCATCCTACCAAATGGTAAAGAAGATTTCCCACACATTTGTAGGGAATCATATGAGATTATATGTGTTACCCAACAGTAAAAAAACAAACAAACCTGGACATGTATGAGAAACAGAAAAAGGAAATGTTTCAGCCAATGATGGCATTTAGAGGAAGAGGGAAACCATTTTGAGAAAGTTTGTGCCCTGTACAATCGCAAATGCTAAATGACATGTGCTTCATGTACCTAAGTACCTGGTTTAGCCTCCGACACTTCTGGTTGAGATCAGTGACACAGTTAGGCAATTTTACACTGTCCATTAATGGTCTTCTTCAGGAAATCCCAACATGCAGATCCTCACCTGTTTTCTCCTCATGTGGTCAACAAGAAATACAAGAATCTTTCTCCTTGCTGCAAGATGGTAAGGATTTTTATTTTTGTCAAATGAAGAGAGGTTTTGAGCTACGCAAAGACAGTAGTTCTACAAAAATTGCACAAATTGTGAAAAACAGGACCCCCCCCCCCCCCAAAATCAGTTGGTGTCTTCATCGTTTGCTGGAAATGAGATCTTCCTGGGGGGAGTTGTAGAATCTTCAACAAGCTGCCCCATTTCATCTTGAGAAGGTCTCTATCAAATTCTCACCGATCGAGGTTTTTTCCCCCCTCACACCCTTAGGGGGTATATAGGCTTCCTCTTTACTTCATATCTGCATATCTGAAGATAATGATAGCTCACCTTTCCTGCCATTGGAACACCCTCTTGCCCATTCTACTGAAAGAAGGCATAGACTTCTGCTCTGAAGTCCAGTGCTGGAGGAACCACGAGTTGGGAAAGCAGCCAGAACATAGGCAGAACTATTGCCTAAGACATCTGCCAACCACAGTAACCTTGAAGTAAAAGGATGCAACTTCACTCTAGATGGGTAAAAAGGAAAAGCAAAGTAACTCTGGGCTTGTAAATCATGGCCAGTTTGAAGTGGGCCTCCATATAGAAACAAAGAGGTTGGATAAATGTAATTTCCCCTCCTACACATACACCACACCCCTATATCTAATGACAAGCTTTCAATTTTTTTCACACCTTATAAATTGTAGCAGAAAATAATAAGGTGATGGTGTTCCTAAACCTAAGCGTATGGTAAAGTCATTTTTCAGATCTAAATTTTTATGCAGAGCCAAAACTATTCCATTATTTCTCAATAACGGTGCTATTTTTATTAGTTCAATAATACATCTCTAGCGATGTGGAAAAGCTCTCCTACTGCATACTTTCTAAAATTAATTTTATTTTTTGCTTTGTTATCCAGATATCTTTCTGCCATATCTTTAAATGTAATTCCCCCCATTCCATTTTGATAGCTCTTTCTCAATGCTATGGATCCTTTGTTTCAGTGGGCAGAAAGTTATTAGCAGGCTTAAATTTAATAAAACTATTACGATTGCTTACATTGCAGCTACCTGTCAAATAAATTCTACTGTCTTCTTCCTTGTTACAGGAAAAGTATCACAGAACACTACGACAGTTTCCATTTTAAAAGAAATTAAAGAAAATGGCATCCCCTGCAGATAAACCAAGTTTCTCCTAGGTTGGTTCCAAAAGCATAACTTTTGCTGAACATTACTCACCTTCCCTAAAAATGTGAGAAAGCATTAGGGTGACACAGTTCCCTTAGGAGGGAAGTGACTGTCTCCAGACACATCCTGCTTGAACTAGTGCTTAGGGCTTTTCCCCTGGCTCTCCCCCTTTTTTCTTTTCTTTTTTTAGAAGCTGCTCACTGTATTAGTCGTTACTTGTGGCAGCTGGGTTTTCATTGTTACCACTATTCTTTAAACTGTTACATCTAGAGATGTAAAATTTCTGGAAATTTTGAAGCCATGAAAAACAAACAAACAACGGCTTTGGAGGGGGGGAAAAAACATTCCCCCCGCCCAATTTTTCTGGTTTTCTTCCAGGCCTTCCCATCTCTAGTTACATCACACATTATTCATGCATTGTCCTTACCGAGACACCAGGAAAACATAGGGAAGTACTCTCTGCTTCCCTCTAGTGGCCAAATCTGATAGTACACCTTGAAAATACTGATAAAAGCAAACAAACAAAAGACAAAGCAGTACAATACTTCCCTTATTACCTAGCATTGATACCCAATCTAAAGATAAGACAAAGTCTTAAGTTATGGGCAAATGGATTTCAGGATTTCAGCCAATATGTTATATGAAATTGCAATTAAATCAAGCCCTGAATTTAAAGCATTTAAAAGAACATGGGGAAATGTCCAGTTTCTACTGTGGAACAACCCTTCTTTGGCAGCCAATTAGTGGTCAAAAAGTAAATATAACTCAAATTATATTTGCCTGCTGGGAAAAAAAGTGCAAGGAGGAGTCTCCGATCAAAGGTCCAGCCCCAGGAAGGCCTTCTCCCATATCCTTGTCAAAGGTGTGTATGAGAATGGTAGGACCAAGAGAAAACAAGCACACCAAAACAAAAGTGGTCCGCTTGGGAAATTCATATAGAGATATATTGTCCTTCAGATAGTTTGACAGGTTTCCTGATTCAGATGGCCATTGCCATTGTCCAGTTGAGAAAGTTCTTCATTCTTCTCCCCTAGAATCAGTTTCTCTCCTCCAGTGGATCAAAATCTACTCAAGAGAAACAGAGGTTTTCATCCACAGTCACACACATGCTTAATCCTGGTAGTAAACTACTTCATAAACTGACTAAACTAGACAAGAAAGAAAAAGAAAATTCCAGAACACAAATCATAACTAGCAGAGGCAATGCAAGTCTTTCAGTTCACCCTATACTAATGTGAAATGGAAGGGGATGTATAGTACAGTGACCACTGGGGAATGGGATTTTTTTTAAAAAAATTACAAATCTCATAGTTCTATATTTTGGGAGTTCTACCTAAACAGACAGACACCTTACGGACACCTATGTGTGGCTCACCTGGGAGAAAGGCCTGAACTGGGAGGCTCTGGGGCTGAGCTAGGCCTAGCTCCTCCCAGCTTCCAGTTCAGAAAGGAAGCTCCCAGCTAATCCCAGGGGAGCAACAAAAAGCTTGGCCTAGATAGGCCTCAAAGCCTTCTAGTTTAGGCTTTTATCCGAGGTGAGCCATTTTTAAGTGTTGGTCAGGTAGAACTCCCAGAATGGAGAATTACAGTGTCTGTAATTAAAAAAATAATAAATAAATAAATAAAAAATAAAATAAACCCTATTGGCCACAGTCAGAGCCCTCCCTAGTTCCTCATTGGTTGGAGTGTCCTGGTCTTGGAAAGCACTTGATTCATGAGAGGCAGATAGCCACATGTGCAAAAAACTGTAGAGGGGTTATGTGCACTCACCCTACACAATTTTGCAGACGGGAGAAAACAGGAGATAAGCACATCAGGTCAGTCTGAAGCAAATGGCTCTTTACACCATTACTCTCTTGTACATTAAATATATCTCTTGGTTGACAACAAATACATCTAAAGAATAATTAAGCATAGAGATGGGGGTATTTGTATACGAATATGGATATCCCCTCACAGGTGGTGTTAATGAGGGTCCAGCCCCATGGGGCTGGACGGTCCACTCACCGATCCACCACGGACACGGACGCGGATTCTACGAATGGCTCTGCAGCGCGCGATCCGCTCGCTACTCCTGGCAGGAGGCGGGAGGACAAGCCTCGCTGCAAGGTCGAAGAGTGACGTGCAGATTGCGCACTGCGGCACCATTCATAGAATCGCGCCATCCGTGTCTGCGGCAGATCAGTGAGTGGATCATCTGGCCCCATGGGGCTGGACCCTCGTTAATGCCACCTGTGCGGGGATATTCGTATACGAATACAAATACCCCCATCTCTAATTAAGCATCTAACGCTGACAGCAAACTTTAGAACACTTGAAGCACATTACAAAGCACATTTCAAGTGTCAAATGAACTTCATATATATTGTCTCAGTAATCCTTAACACAACCCTATAAGACTGCCATGTACCATAGCAGATGTTGATAGGGTGATGGGGAGGGATGTTTATTGCTTGTGAAATCTGTCATTAAGAATAAGTGTCGTTTAGTTGATACTTTGATAAAAACTTCTTAAAATGCTGAGATTAATTGAACCCCTGAATATTCACCCATCTTAATGCGAAATTATTGCTGCTACTTCTTTGTCTAACCACTTTCTTGTGTGTAACACATATGTGCCAAGCAGGCATGATGTGGTCCTCTCTGTGGTGAGAACAGCTGAACCTACTGAATTTAGCCAGTTCAAGAGGCTGAGAATATGGTTTCGGTTTTATTAAGAATTTACTAAACTATGTGGACTTATCCTGCAGTCCTTGAGCATGGAACCACACTGGTGTGTTCAGACAATGTGGGGGAAAGTGCGCAACTAAGTTCTGTTTTTTACATTAGTCCAGGAGGCGCAAAAATGAGTCAATTTTTCTCAGAGGTCCTGCCAATCACATTTCTGAAGCATTCCTAATTGAAAGAGCTTGTTAACTATTAAAGGAAGAAAAGAACAAAAGAATTGTTTGTGTTCTTCCTAGCCCTACTTTGCTCCTGGATTTCTTGATCACCATGCCTAATGACTACTGTGTATGTTGCGATCACAATAGGTCATTAAAAGTTCAAGGCAACTTTGATCAAAGTTGCATTTGCCTCATTAACATTTATCCGCCAGTGTTAGGAAGCTGGGGGAAGTGTGTGAATCACCATAAGGGGTATTTTATCGAGTGGAGATTTGACTGCCTGAAAATGTGCTGATTTTAGGGAGGGGGGGGTTGGATTTAACTACATGATCCATTATTCTCCAGACAGAATTCATTTTGTCTCATTCTCCATCTGTAAAAAGAATTTTCTTCTATTATCCATTTATGATTTAACTGATGTGTGGAGGAATTTAATCCATAAAACAGGCAATAGACGTAGCTCTGTACAAATGCTAGCTTCCTTTCCGGCAAGAAAAGAAAGATTTGTTTTATATATATTAGAATCATTTATGTCTCGTTTTTAACAAAATGAGCTGTATTCTTACAAATTGTCTTTTGTTCATCCCTGATCAGTTTGCTCATTTTTAACTATGTTTCACCTTCCTTGTAATGTAGATCCTCCTGCACAGCATTCATGGCACTCTTATTGCATATATTTTAAAAAGCAGTGTGTCCCTGCTAGAACTGGGTACCCATTAAGTTCAAAAAAATCTAGTTTTTGCTGCACTAATTTTTCAAACATTTCACCTTCGGATCTGGGGGATGTCCCCAAGCAGTTGGTCTGAACTAACTGGAACATTGGCAGAGTAAGGCAACCAGGATGATGAAAGGTAGGGAAACAGGATCATGAACGTTTCCTAGTTCCACAGCTTTCTATAGGATTTTCTGCAATTATTTTTCTTCTCTCCCCCAAGGAGTTCTCAGTCTCTGTTTCTCCTCACCAAATCTTGTGGATAATTCCTTAGACACTGAGCAGGAATTGAACCATTCTACACAAAATTCTTTATCAGTATCTCTTGCCAATTTCAGGTTCTTGCACAAGCCTTCCAAATTGATCCATGTTAGGGCTTGAAATTGACCACCACAGAAAAAATATATATACTAAACTCTTGGGGAGGATAATGCTTCAGGCACAAGCAGTGTCGGGCTGTATCTTCTGCAGGAAATCCATGATAAAGGAGAAGAGGGGAAAGGCACTTAGTATTTCTCAGCTCTGCTGCTCTGGGAAATCTCTCAGTCTTCATAGAGGTCTTGGAGGGACTTCCCCCTGGGGCAAAATATCAAAAGTCACAAGGATCAGAAGAAACACAGAGTTGGAAAGAAACATGAACCAATTACATCCTTATCTGGAAGCCAAAGTCTATGAGGAATGGTTGAGGTGCCTAACCAGGTTTCACTTGGAGAGGAGACAGCTGAGAAGCAATAGGCTAATCACCTTCAAGTATCTGAAGGGCTGTCACGTAGAAGACAGAACAAGCTTGTTTCCTTTAGATCCAGGCGGTCAGACCCAAACTAATGGATTCAAATTACAAGAAACGAGATGTCTCCTAAAGATGAGAAAGAGCTTCTGGACAGGAAGAGGCGGTGAATGGTGAAACTGACTAACTTGGAGTATGGAGTAGTCCCCTTCACTGGAGGGTTTTAAACAGAGGTTAGATAGCCACTTGTCAAACTGCCAAATTTCTTACGATTCTAATGCATGGAGATGGGGATGATACTCCAAAATGTATTTGTTATGCATGAATAGTAATTAAAGTTTCTGAAATAAAAGTTAGATGATCACCTGCCAGGGGTGCAATTCAGCAGGGCTTTCCTGGTTCAGCAGGAGGTTGAACTTGACGACTGTCCATACTCCTCTGATCCTATGACTAAGCCTTATTGTAATTAATTCCAGACTTTCTGGCTTTCCCTCCCCCTTTTCTTTCCTATTTTGGTTCCATTTTCTCCTCCTTCCCCTTTCTGATGGTTCTTCAGGAACTAACCAGACTCAATGCTTCTTGACTTCAACCAAGTTGTTCATCCTTCACTGCCTAGATTGTTAATTTGTATTACAGATTCCTCTTTCCCATGTCAGCTATAATCGACTGAGAACATACGTCAAGAAAGAAGCAGGAAAACAGCTTAAGCCTTCAATTGCGCTTTGTGAGGCAGTGGTATGAAAATATAATAAGACCCCAAACATTAAAGCTTGGGTGAAGAGCACACGGTCTCCAGATGTTGAGGGACTCTAATTTCTAGCAGCCATACCAAACAAGGGATAATGGAAGTCATAATCCTGAAGTATTTGGAGTGCCACAGGCTCGCTACCCTGATCTATGGTAAAATGTCTTCCTAATTATCACCAATGAAACCTTAGCAAGAAAAAAACAACAGTTTGCAAAATCTGCAAGTGAAATTACCTCTCTCTTTCCCCCCCCCCCCCCAATCAAAAATTAGTTTGGGTTTGGGCTCTTTTCCACTCTCTGATTCCCTCACAAAAACCTGAAGCAATGACACTTTTCCAGTGAAAGAATAATTGTGTTGACAAAGTGATTTGGAAAAGGCATTTGAAAATGGATTAAAACTACCTTGAAATGGCAGCTGCTTGGATGACTTTTCGTTTTTGCTGTTTGGAGACACACACTTTGTTTTATATGTGAGGAGGGGGGAAACGAGAGAGAAAAGTCATTCTTCAGTGTTTAGCATGTAATTTATAAACAAGTTGAATTGCTTGCATTTTGTCTGCCGCTTTCATAATTCTTCAGTGTTTGCATTCAAAAACAACTCGTCAATGTCTTTCTTCAGGTAAGGCTTAATATTCATGGGTGGGAGGGTGGGAGGAGGCAGGAGGGAAGGCGATACTAAACACGACGCCTATGTTCAAACAGCGTTATGAGGAAATCATTTGTTAATAATATTAAAATAAGAGCGATCAAACTCACTGATGACTAAAAATGGCCTGGAGCAGCATTCAAATATTGATTCAGCAGGAAGTTATGTGCGCTTCATTATTAAGACACGCACCAGCAACCGAAGCCTCCTTCGCTTTAGATGGCTAGGAGAGCAAGAAGAGGTTGGAAGATGTCAAAAAGTGCATTACTCATTATCTGAAATGAGGAATATTTTTCCCCTTGTGAAAAATGCTGACTTCACTGTATTGCACATGAGCAGCAATTCTGTCTAGCTATAAAACGAGTGAAAACCAAAGCACAATTCAGAACTTTAAAAATGTGTATTTCTTCTCTCTCTCTTTCTTGTGCTCTCTTTCTCTTTCCTTTATTGCAGTATTTATTTATTTATTTATTTATTTATTTAAAACAAAAAGGAATGACCACACACACATATATATATGGACTATAATGCCAGTGTGATGTAGTGGATCGAGTGAAGGACTAGGACTCTGTAGAACAGCGATTGAATCCCCTCTTGGCTATAGAAACTTGCTGGAGGAGTAGAACTGGTAAAACCACTCCTGAAATACCTCACTCATTTGAAAGCCCTATTAGGTAAAGGTAAAGGTTCCCCTTGACATTTAGTCCAGTCGTGTCCGACTCTAGGGCGCGGTGCTCATCCCCATTTCCAAGCTGTAGAGCCAGCGTTTGTCCATAGACAGTTTCTGTGGTCACGTGGCCAGTGCGACTAGACACGGAACGCCGTTACCTTCCCACCGTGGTGGTACCTATTCATCTACTCGCATTTGCATGCTTTCGAACTGCTAGGTTGGCAGGAGCTGGGACAAGCGACGGGAGCTCACTTCGTCCCGTGGATTTGATCTTATGACTGCTGGTCTTCCGACCTTGCAGCACAGAGGCTTCTGCGGTTTAACGCGCAGCACCACCACGTCCCTTTGAAAGCCCTATTAGGGCTGCTATAAGTCAGTTCCAACTTGACAACACGGAACAGTCAGAATTCTTCTCAATAGTCATACTGCTTGAAGAATTCTGAGTATTGTTGTCTGGCGGGGAGGGGGGGAAGCCCAACGTTTCAAGCTCTCTGGCTTTTGAGCAGTCTGCATCTCCAGAACTGAAATCACCATAGAAAATACTTGAGTCATTGTCACTATTCCCATCTAAACAAAGGGAAACAGGGTCTCTAGGAGGTGGGCAGCTCACATCACCAGCCCTTTTAAAAGGATGTGTGTCTTAGCACTTAATCCTGCAAGTCCTGGGTCTGCTCCACCACTGGAGGGTTTTTTTTTGGGGGGGGAGGGGAGCTGTTAATTTGTTCATCTTAATAATCAAGTTAGGCTTTTCAGAGGTGGAGTGGATGCTCATCCACCTAAAACCCATAGCTCTGCTATAAGTTTTCAGCTGAGGAAGAAATCCTAAAAACCATGCATTGGAGTCACATCATACATTAAGGACAATTGTATTTCCTTCTACTTCAACATTTTCCTTCCAGGTGTGCACTTCCTTCAAAACTGTATGACTGAGCTATTAGACTTTCAAAGGAAGTCCACGTTTGCCTCCCAATCACAAAACAAAGGAAAGCTAATTTGTAATGTGTGCAAAAAAGGAACATTCATCATAGAATAAACAAGTGTCTTCTACTTTTTAAACCAGCTTCTAACCATGTTATAATTGTATCTTCAAAATTGCTAGAGTTCAATATCTGTTCAAGGTCTTTCTCCTTTAAGAACCTTCCAGGTCACAATGCAAGGGCAATGCAAGAGCCTGCACTATTTGTGATCTACCAAGCCAAATGGAGTTCACCAGTCATGGACCGTGGTCTGTCAGATGCTTGATGAGCCCTATTCCTTTCTTAAAGAGGTGTGTGGAGCTCACATGTATAGACAGAACTATACTAGACTCAACTCCTCTGTCCTCACGTTAAACATGAAACTGGGAGTTTCATAAAAGGGGAGACTGAGATATCTAATCAAGATGTAGGTCCTTGCTCATATGGAGAGGATACTTGGATGCAACAGCCTTGCCTTCTTCAGACTGCAATGTTTCTATGTTCAACATAATGACAGAAATCCATAGTATAACACTTTATACAGGTAAAGCAAAAAGCAAAGTGTGCTGCTTCTGTATTGGCCCTTAGTGCTTAACGCTCTTTCTGGGAGGTTTACAATTTAATTATGCAGACTACACATTGCCCCACCCCAACAAACTGGGTACTCAGTTTACCAACCTCAAAACAATGGAAGGTTGAGTCAACCTTGAGCCTGAGACCAGGATTGAACTCAGGTTGTGAACAGAGACTTCACTGCAGTACTTCAGTTTAACCACTGTGCCGCAAGGCTCTGCTGGTGTTGGCTCCACACACTTTTGTAAGGGCTGAACAGGGCAACTTTTTCCCTTTTAACAACAACCAGACAGGTGGCAAAAGCAGGTTTATAGACCACATCAAATGGCTGTGGAACTGTATGTGACGTAACCATAAGGTTAAATCATGAATTTTTTACATTTCTGGACCACAGCTTCGAGCTTCACCACTGGCCATATTGGCTGAGGGATTGTGGAAGCTAAATCCAAAACACAATTCCTACGAGAGTGTAAAACTGAGTAAGGGAGTGAGATTTTTCTTTTAAGAACTCCTGCGAACATTTCTATATTTTCCCCTAGCTCTGTTAGAAGAAAATCCAATATGTCATTGCTTTGAGGAAGTAACTGAAGACACAAACATGACACTAAGGCATTGACATACTGTGCGTTAAACATTTAGCACATTTTAATTTATTTCTCAGCTCAATTAAAAAGTAGTCATTATTTGTCTGCAAGGATGTAACAAGCCTGTAATGCCAGCCAAGAAAGATAAGCGGATGAAAATGATACAGAACAACAAGATTTACTCTCATTCTCAGAAGAAGAAGAAAAAAGGTTTACTTTTTTAAAGTAAAACTTTTCTAAAAGTTGAAGTGAATCAGTTGAACCCCTTTCTAAAGTCATGCTAAATGATCAGATTATTATTTTTTTATTTTGCAGCTGAAATGGTTTTAAGATTTTTTAAAAAAAATCCACAGATATAAGAAGTAAAATATATTTACTTACTAAATATTTATATATTTATTTATAAATATTTATATTTATAAATATATATTTATATATTTATTTGATCTATGGAGATCAAAATTATGATACTTCCAGTATGCAGTGACTGAAGCCTGAAAGAAATACAGATGGCAGCAGAATCTAGATTTAAAATGAATGTTAAATAGTGGATTGTGTTAAGGATATTTTATCTTGTCTTGCCTTTCTCTCTCTCTCTCCTCTTTCTTTCAGCAGGCCTAAGCAACAGAAGATAATAATTATGCTGAAAGACATTGTGTTTCCCTGTCAAGAGCTAGAAAATTATGGAGTAAAACAGCCAAATAGGCAAAACCATCTTTTTCCAGCTCGGGGCTCCTTCACACACATGCACACCCCACTCTTTCAAATAATGAACTCCACTGGAGGGAGAATGATCAAGGGAAGAGCTGAAATGGGGCTTTGAGGAAGGAAGAGGGAACTCTCAGCATGGGTAGAGAAACCCTGAGTTTGCCAAAGTACAAAATAAAACTATGATAAAGGGAAATAAACTCTAAATGGGCATCTTATCCACCCCATAGATAACCCAGTGGGGAATAACTGTGCTTAGTGGCCAACAGGAGGGACTCAGTAAAGGGGAAGTGATGGAACAGAGTAATCAAGGAGAAGGCAGGGATGACTTGTTGGAACATGAAACATTTTTGCCTTTTTGAGGGGGATCCCACTCATCCAAGAATTTTAGTTCAAGTAATGACACACAGAGATATATACAAATGGTCTGATAAGGTATGATATATGCCCCAGTCATGGGAGGCAGAGTGACAGTGCAGAAAGAGAAGTAGAATTTGGAGAATCAGGAACGTGGGAAAATGGCTGTCCAAATTCTTACCTGTCTCTTCCACGGACAAGATACTGCAGTATTCTTCTCCTCCCCTTGCAAACAATGAAGAATGTTAGCACTTGGTGATAGATCTTGCACTGGTGAGAATGGCTTTTGTGCACGTTACTTAACTTGTTGAAACCATGCAAAACAAGAGGTGATGCCTTGTTGCTTTGACTTTTAAAAATGTGAAGCAGTGGATGCAGTGTTTGCATCTTCCTGATCAATCATTCTGTGCTTGTTTTGTGTGTGCGTGTGTCCATGTCATGTTGAAGTAGCCTGAAATGATAAAAGCAAAGCATTTATTGACTTAAATCTAAACAGAGAGATTCCTGTTATTAATCTGAACAGGGAGAATCTTGTAAGGAGAAAATAACCATGCTGTTTTATGCCCACCTATAGTAGTCCCCTTCCTAGAAAACAGAGCTTGGAAGTAAGTAATTATAGGCACTTTGGCAGGAATGCTTAAGTCTTGAGCTCTTCTCTTATCAATCCTAAGTGGCAAGGCTGTATTCTCTGTTTTTTTTGTTTTTTGCTTTTAATCAAAATATTCTGTGCAATATCAGAACTGACCGCCAGGGCAACCAGAAGACATTTCTCTGTATTGTCCTGACCTGTTAGCAATGGTGATATATTGTATTAAGGATGCACAGCATCATGAATTACTTGAGCGACTGGAGCAACAAGAGTATTAATGACAACCTGGTTGCCAAGAAGTAATGAGTGACCCAATGTAATATTCCAGGCTTGGCTAGAAACAGTTTAAGTAATTGCAGTGGAGGCTGGTGGCTATAGCATCAGTGTGGGAGTGATCTTCCCTGGGTTGACGCTGAACTTTAAAGGAGCTATCTAGAGTATTCCTCTTGAGTGACTCTTCTAAAGTGTAGACTAAAATGGATTCATTGCCCCACTGACTCCAGAGCCAGCGATCTCTGAAGTCTGTTGTTGTTATTGTTCTTGTTTGGAAAAAAACCCCATCAAAGCTGTAGAGCTGCTACTACCTGGTTTAAGAACAATCTATACTGTTTACAATCTGACAGCCGAGGAGAGGGAAGGAGTATCGGCCACTTCTTATTCTCCTGAGTCATTAGCGTATTTGTGTCAAATTTTCATTTTCAAGACTTAGTTCAGTGTATTGATTACCAGTGTATTGTATTCCTCTTCATGTACCTCATCATGGCAAGGCCTGGTGTTCAGACCAACAAGAAAATGTTGCTGCTAAGCTATCCCTTTCTGTACAGGAGAAACTCCAAACTCCACATTAGAGTGGTAACTTCTTTTAGGCCAACATTCCAAAAAGAAAAAGAAAAGAAAAAAAACACCCAAAACATGACACAGTGGTGACCGAAAACTGGGAATTCTCAGCTGCCTCCCTTGAGTTCTTTGCCATGAACGTCTACGTTCACTCCCTAACAACATTTTTTAGTGGGCAGATGAATACTTCGAAGTTCAGAGGGGAGTCTAACTGGATGGACACATTCTCTGTTAAAGGCCGAAATTCTGTTCGTTTTTTTCCTCACCTGCATCAGCTCAATGTGCTTGCAAATGTCATTTTGTGTAAGGAATATTCAGTCCTCCTTTGCATACACATAAGCCCCTTTGTTCCAAATGGTGCCGTTTCAGGCTTGTATCATTCACCCAAGTCAAGGTGCATAACTAAATTATTTTGACACCTGAACCATCAAATTCTCCCAAGTCTGTCTCCTGTTCCCTGGCTGTAAACAATAAAAAATTAATAGCAATATAAATAAGTATTTGTTGACCATTCACAACAGCTCAAAATCTGCTGTCTGAAGTAACTGCACTAACTCTAACAAACGACAGAGCCGGACTTTAATTTGGATCCGTCTTGAGTGAAGTCTTGTGAAGAACAGTGGTAGCTGCTGATTCCAGTTCCAGGGGGCTGGTAGATCAATTCCTCGTTTTAACTGCATTTTACAGGAGCTATCCAAGATGCTGAATACTATGGCCAAAAGAGGTTCAGCACCTTGGATAACTCTTATAAGGCATAAACTAAAACCTGGAATGGGTTCTCTCACCTCTCCTGAAACTGGAGTCACCAAGTACCTCTGACTGAAAAATAAAGCAAATTGCACCAACTCTGAAAGATGCATCTCTGCGTGGAACATAGCATAGAAGCTGGGGCATGCTCTGAAATCCATGCTGGAAAAGGGTGGTAGAAATTAGGAAATAGGAGCAGGATGGCGACTCGTATGGATACAGTGCCTCTTTGCTGCGTTTTCTGCAGCCCTTAAGCACCACACAGCAATGCCCTTGGAAGGTGTCCGCCCATCAGCAAATGGCAAATCTGATACGCTCCAAAAATAAATGTGTTGCAGATTAACTTAATTACCCGAAAGCTCTGAGGGGCTTCGGAGGATTTTACACTACGGTACTCATCCCAAAAAGCCAAACAAGCAGCCGCAGTGACAACGCACACACATACACACCTTCTTGTTATAGTAGAAATCAAATTGGATAAGATGAAATCTGCACCAGTTTGAGTGCTCAGCTAGGAGGATTGATTCAAGAGGAAATTAGTTTCACACACCACTCCCCAAATTAATTTTTCAAGGTTGATTCATAAAGTTTGATCCACATATCAGTATACCTGGAGTACTCTAACCAAAATCAAGAGGGCTTAACTTAAAGCATAACCCCAAGTGGTCAAGATGGGCCAAGTAACCTGACAATAGGCAAGCTGAAGCTGCACTGAATTAAAATTATTTCCAGCTTTAGGATGTGGAAATTACTTAGGACTACTCCTCTTCTGGCCTAAATTTGTCCAGGGGTGGTCACTATGTCCATGGGTTGAGGGAAATTTGGAGATGTGTAACTCAGCTCTTCCATCACTCTAGCCAAGTGGTTCCCAGGTTCCCAACCTTGGATCCCCAGATATCCTTGGACTAAAACTCCCAAAAGCCTTCACCACTAGCTGTGCTGGCCAGGATTTCTGGGAGTTGTAGTCCAAGAACATCTGGGGACTCAAGGTTGGGAAACACTGCTCTAGCCTATCTCGGCCCTTCTTACAAGTTCTAAGACAGATCGTAGCCAGAAGAACTGTTCTACTGATGGTTTGCTTTGCCAACTGGGCTTTTTCTCTTTTCCCATTGCCTTCAACTTTTCCTAGCATTATTGTCTTTTCCGGTGAATGAGGAAGAAGATCCATGAGCCCAATAACACTTTTCCTCTTGAGAAGCATTCCACTTTTACTGCCTATCTGACTAGCCTTTAGGAGAGTTGCCGTGTGATGGTAACACAGAGCCACATGGACATCCTAGACATAGTAAAGGTGGGATTAGAAATACCTACTATGTTCTTTAAAAGCTCTTTGTCATTGAGGGTGTTCTTATAATGGTAACTTTTTTGCTTCTTTCCTATTGAGGACATTTGTCTTTGCTTGGCTATTGCCCTCCTCATTTGCAAAGCATCAATTAAAGCATTTCATGCTAATAAAGAGCAGTCCATCTGGCAAATCTTATGCAAGTTAATTATGCCTCGTGCATTGCTGAAGAATAATAATGATACTAAATATATTTTTCCTCATCCATTTATAGCTCAGGGTCAGATGCAGTTATCTCCAGCTGTGAGAAATAACAACTTATTGTATGTATGTATGTATGTATGTATGTATGTATGTATGTATGTATGTATGTATGTATGTATGTATGTATGTTTTGGGGTAAATGAATTTGTTTATTTCACACAGTTGTTGTCATTGGTTGGTTGGTATAGTTGTTGCTTAATCAGAAAAACTTTCCTGACCTTAGTTTTAGCTCCAGCTGGGTGCAATGCTGAATTAACAGTGCCCTAAGCTGTTACATTTAAGAGCCCCTCTTGTTATAAAGCAAAGGCAAAGTGTGCTACTTATATACCACCCAATAGTGCTAGCGCACTCTCTGAACAGTTTACAACATACACACAACAACTTACCTCCTAGCAAGCTGGGTACTCAACATACTGACTTTGGAAGGTTGGAAGGTTGAGTCAACCTTGAGCTGGCTACCCATTGGGATCAAACTCAGTTTGTGAGCACAGTCTTTTCTGCAGTACTGCAGTTTAACCAGTGTGCCAAGAGAATCTTAGGTGATTCCTTCTAACAGACTCTTGTTATTGTTTTCATTTTATACGCTGTCTTATATTTTAATTAATAATTCCATACTATCACGTCAATTTCAACTTATGGCAACCTTTTCCAGAGTTTTCTAGAGATGATATACTCCGAAGTGTGATTTCCCAGGCCTTCCTCCTAGGGGTGTCTTGGGACTGTGCAGCTTGCCCAAGGTCACACAGGTTGGCTGTTCTTCCAGGAGGCCCAGTGGAGAGTCGAACTCCCAACCTCTGGCGTGCTCTTGTATCATGCTCTGTTGTGTCACGTTGAGGTGACAGGAGCATGGTCAGGAAGAGAGTTTGCTCTGTACCACTCGCCAGAAGTTTGTAACATTCAGTGGTGTGTTTTTCTTTTAAAAATGTAACTAATAAAAACTATTTTAGCTACCTTTCAAAAACAGGAAAGTAAACAATTACTTTAAAATTGCAACCATAATGGCAACTAAGATTTTTTTGTTTTGTTTTGTACCTTGAACTGCAACTGTTAATTACCACGTCAAAGCTCTCGGCATTAATCAGAAAGTTTCCTAACAAAGAAAAGAAGAGAGTAATTCAGCAGATAAATAAAACTGTATACAGCATTGGATAGTTGAGGTAGGGTTTGGCTTTCTAGAGACCTGTTTTTTCATTTTTTTTTTTTTTAAAAAAGAAAGTGTATTGGCTGACATTTGAGAACTTGTTGTAATAGCTTGATTTAGATTCTTTGCTTTTATTTTATTTTTTAATATTTTTCCCATAAGGTGATAGAGCATTAAATCACTGGGATAAAGCAAAAATGGAAAGCAAATTAACGTGCATAAGATATGTTTCCTTCTTAAAAGGGTGTAATTGAATGCAGTCTTGCCAGCTGTTGTTCTTGTTAGGTTAGTGATCCATCGTATTAGTAAACTCCAGTATTAGTAAAAAAAAAATTCATTGCTTTCTCCTCCCAGCTCTGAAGGCCCTTAAATCACCACACTTTGCTCCATGTTTAGATATTGGATATGGGAGGCTGGTCTTCAAATTGACTGATAGGGATCATCCAGGCTTAGTTCAGGGATGTTAGTCAGCTGTCAAAGTCAAAAGTAGTCTCGTTCATTCAGCTCTGCTCCTTAGAGAACAGTAATTATTTTGATCTGGAGAAACTAGGAATTTGGCTTCCATCTTACCTCAGTACTCATGTCTCCTGTCTGCATATATTCTGTTTTTCTGATCATAATAACATGTTTGAGTATAACGAAGGACAAACCAATGGTGTTGGTTGACAGTAGAATATCCAGACAGCCACCCATGGCATTTAATTTTTGTTCACTTATTTTTTAAATATTTTGGTCAACTGTACATTATTGTTATGCCAGACAAACCTTAATGACTTTGAAAAACCTCATTCTTGTTCTGTTTGTTGTTGTTGTTGTTGTTTTTAAATAGACTTGTTGGACTGCTCTGGATAGTTAATTGAACCTGGCATGTTCTTTAACAGTGGTTTCCAACCTTGGATCCCCAGATGTTCTTGGACTAAAACTCCCAGAAGCCTTCACCATTAGCTCTGCTGGCCAGGATTTCTGGGAGTTGTAGTCCAAGAATACCTGGGGACCCAAGGTTGGGAACCACTGATCTATAGTAAAAAATATATATATTTTACCTCTGAGTAAGGGTATAGATCCTTGCTTTGTTTACTCGCATGAGAATGAACAAGAACAATATTCCTCCTCTCCACCTGTGAGACAGTGAGATATTTTCTGGCACCGTCAACAAGGGCTTTGGCCCTTGCAAAAACATATGTGCAAATGGTGAAAACCACACCGTGGGTGTAATTCACACACCTTGTACAATACTTCAGGAACTGGCTGCATGGACATTTAAACGTAAGAAGCACCGGATGAGTTGTTTCAGTCTTCTTAAATCAATCAGCCAGTCCTCCTGTGCTGACCCACATGAGAAAAAAACTTGCTGCTTGTCTGGTGTTCATGCTGGATGGGAGAAAACTCACAAGGATTAACAAACCTTTAACAAGGTGTCCTGCCACATTGAGACAGCTGATGCTGTCAAGGGGGAAGAACTGAAGAAAAATTTACCACATCAGACTCTCTGAGGTATGTGGCTTCTCCCTAAATCTAACAGACATCTTGGGCTTTCTGTAATCTGGCCTCATTATGAATTATTTATTCCTTTGTTCCATAGTTTAAGATACCTCGTATTCATTGTGGCCACTAATCCTTCCCTTACTGATTTTATTTTTGGCACATCATTTCTACTTTGTGTGTTCAATTGTTATTGTTGTACTTTTTGATTTGTGAGGAATTTCTCTAAAAAGCACCATGCACGCATGCACGCATACATACATACATACATTTTGCTGTTGATCTTTATATGGTGGTTATAGTTTGCCAGTTTTTCCATGAATTATTTTGAGTATTATATGGGAAGGCATTGGCATTTCCAAAGAGTTAGCCATGCTAGTCTGTTGCAATTTTGTGGCACTTTAAAGACTCACAAGCTTCATTTTGTGTAAGCTTTTATTCATGAAACATACCACAAGACTATTTAACACTGATATTGTCACTGACGGTGGACTCACAGAGACCTTATTGTTGTCACATGTAATGGCCCTTTTCTTCTTACACTTACTATTAAAATGTGAATTTATGGTGTGTTTCCTTTTTTTTCCCCTTTCTTTCCTTTGAACCTCCTCACAAAAAAGGAACAGATGTGAATCCAGTCATGAGTAGATTAGCAATTATGTTGAATACTCTATAGAGTAGGCCCCTGATGTGTCTTTTAATTATCTGGAGCTTCCCAAAGTGAAATGGGTTCTCTTCTGGTTCCTTCTACCAGCTTTTTTCTAAATTTCCCTGAAATTTCGAACATAGTTGCTATTCCTTCAGTCTTGAAAGAAGAAACAAAAGTTCTCAGGTTTTCAGCTTGGGGTAAATAACAACCACAATCACCACCACCACAACAAGCAGAAGGGGGTAACCCTATTCAGACCGTCGGGATACGGTACACTCTTCTGTCATTGCTTTCTTCTCTTGGAGAGTAATCATCTGAAGACAGAACCTCTGTTACATATGGCGGGGGTGGACTTGAACCTTGAAAAATCAAGATTTCTGACAGGGATATAAAGAATACTTGCTAAATTCTTACTTCATGCCTGTACAGGCAGCCTCAGTTCAATGTGGCAGCTGAGTGAGAAGTGTTCAAGTTCTGTGAGATTCTATTTCTCAGAGCATGGCATCAGGAAGGCTTGGATATTTAAATGTTTTTTTCCCAGTTTGTAGTCTGGTGGATCATGGCATTGTTTCTCACAGCTTACAGTTTGAGTGGTTATGGGTGGTTTAGGCTGCATATGAAGGGTATATTGCCCTCTTTGAACTGTGCACACATATCGGAAGCTATGCTCTTCCAACAGTTCCATAGGAAGAGAGTGATGATAGAGAGGGGAGCCACCATGTCCCTTGTTCCACATATTCAAATAATCCTGTCTTAAAGACCTGAATAGGACTAGCAGTTGGTATTTAAGGAGATACAACCAGAATGTTTAGTCTAATAAGCTGTCTAATATTCACCTGGGTGGATAGCTCAGTGGTTTAGGTATCCGACTGAGGAGCCAGAGGTTGAGAGTTCGATTCCCCACTGTGCCTCCAGGAAGAAAAGCCAGCCTGTGTGGCCTTAGGCAAGCTGCACTGTCCCAGGGCACCCCAGAAGAAGGAAATAGTAAACCACTTCCGAGTATTCTCCACCTGAAAAAAGGGTCACCGTAAAAATTGGCTTGACAGCACATGATTATTAATATTAATATTTGATTTAATCTTTTCACATGTGCATTATAATAGATAAGCAGCTGTGATGTCAGAGCTTTCCACCCTTTTTCCAGGGAGCAAGATGCTTAAGAGAGATCCACAATATTCAGTGGCCCCTGTGTTTTACAGAAATGGGTCCAAATTTCATTTTGTTTCCCTTTTGCCCAAAATTTTCCAAAATGTTAAATGTCTGAACATATCATGAAACAGACAAATATGCCCATTCCCAGGGGCCTTGTAAGAGTTCCTTACCAGTAAACCTTGTCTCCCCACCATAGGTCCAAAGAACAATTGCTGAATTTTGTCAATTTAGTTCAGGGATGTGAACATCTCTTAGGTCATAATCCAGCTGAGAAGAACTGGGTGGGTCTTTCACACACACAACTTTGTGGATGTGCAAGAGAAAACTTGTCTGGCTGCCCTTAGATGACAGCGAATAGCGAATAGGGTTCTAGCTTTAATTTTGACTGCTGCTTTGCTTCAATTACCAACCACATTTTCTTTCCATCCTTGTTTCCTTTCAGGTTGCTTGTTTCTTCCTTCACTGAAATACATACATACAGTATTTTGGTGCATTCTTCCTAATGTGCAAGTTTATTTTATACATTTTATGAAATGTGCACATTTACTTTCTCACTTTACCAAACATATGTCTCATCCCCCCACTGATGGAAGTGTGCTTATGTGCATTTCTTTGAATTGCTTTTAGCCACCACATTTTAAAATGTCAACACAGTTTTGCCTGCATTTCTCTGAAATGCTCCATAAGCCTAGCAAATCTGTGGTTTCTACTGCTGAGGGACATTGCTTCTCATAACAAACCTCACAAGGCCAAAAATGGTACTTTCATTATAATAATTGTGTGCCATCAAGTCCATTTATGACTTATGACAACCCTTTCCAGGGTTTTCTGGTTAGAGAGTACTCAGAAGGGGTTTCCCATTCCCTTCTTCTGGTGGTGCCCAGGGACTGTGCAGGCCACAAAGGCTGGTTCTTCTCCCAGGAGGCTCAATGGGGAATTGAACTCTCAACCCCTGGCTCTACAGCCAGATACCTAACCCACTGAGCTATCCAGCCATGACAGTCACATAGCCAGCAAATTTCTCCTTTCCTAGTGAGAGCCCAGCCGTGGCAACTCCTCGTTTATGGACATGCAGCTAAATTGCTCAGGAAGTGCCAAGTTCACATGCAAAAGACTAACAGAAATAAAACTTAGCTGTTCTGAGCAACCTTCTGTTCAGAGTTTCAAAAAGTTACATTTTTTAACTAGAACTATCCCAAATCTCCCAGCCCATGTAGCCAGCATTTCCAGTCTCTACTTCTCATGGGCTACTGGCTACTAATTCCCATCCTTGACTCAATGTGGCCTAGTTTCCACCAGCAGAGACCCAATGAGGGGATTCAAAACAGATAGATACACACATTCATAGGGTATACACATACATTTTATACAGACACACACACACATGATCACGAGCAAACAGTTCCAATCCATCATCATGACTGGCATTTCAGCACTTTAAAATACGGTGAACTTTTCGAACTCCCGCCACCCCGCCTCATTCACCCCTTTCTCTTTTCATTTAGGTAAAAGCGTAATCATTTATTTACAGAATACGGTTGGCATTTAGTCATTGTCTCTTCCAGATAATATTGCGGGCTTTTATCAGGCTTACTGAGAGACAGAAAAGCCAGCCAGACATCATATGTCTTGCACTACCCACAGTAAGGAAAGGCCATTTTTCTTATCTTTATCTCCAATGTTGTTTTCAATGAAGAGCTGACTAAACCTATTTGCATATGCCTACAAAAGTCCATCAATCTCCATAAAGCAAAAGTCTCACTAAACCTAGCAACTTTCTGCTTTGTCCAACATAATGTCCACCACCTTTCTCTCCCCTCCCCCACAACCCTTCTCTATTTGGGACCAGGAATAACCTGAGATAAAATGGAGAAATAAAGAATTATGATGGTGATATATTTTACTCTGGGTTTGTCCGAAGGGATACTCCCTCTCCACTGTGTCTCCAAAGACTGCCCCATATAGAAAATGATTAGCCTGGGCTCATATTGCCTATGGTAAAACTGTGTGTGGCATAGCTATAAGAAGGTCGGACGGTAAGGCGGGAGAGCCACAGTCTGGTGCCCCACTGAGCCCAGAAACTTAGCCTGACCTATCTTGCTGCATTGCTATGAGGATCATAAGTGAGAGGAGAGCTGTGTGGGATGCCTTGAATTCATTGGAGAAAAGGTGTGAATAGAAACATAATAAATAAACATGAGAGTTGGGGTTTGTAAGCTGAAAGGTTGTACCAAGGAATGAAAGGTAGGATATAAATGTAAGTAATAAAAGATACAGGCTGGCTAGATAGCTTAGTGAGATTGGCTGTGGAGCCAGAAATTGGAAGTTTGATTCCCCATGGTGCCAGCCTATGTGGCCTTGGGCAAGCTGCACAGTCCCAGGGCACACCCAAGAGAGGGGAATGGCAAACCACTTCTGAGTACTCGCTACCTGGAAAACTCTGGAAAGGGTTGCCATAAGTCAGAATTATCTCGATTGAGGGGGTGGGGGAGATCGTCTTCCATTATATACACAATCAACTGAGGAAGGGAACTGGTGGTCCTCCAGATGATGATGAACTTACTGATCCCATCCTCCTCCACCATTGGCCAGGCTGGCAAATGCTGGTGGGAAATAGAGTCCAATAACATCTCAGAGGCCACAAGCTCCCCAGATGTGCTTTAAAGTATTATTGAATGTAGATAGATAGCACATGCAGCTTCGTGTGAGGTGTTGCAGGGAAAGAAAAGCAACTCCCTAATTACTGCCTTTTGCACGTCTTTATCCTTCAGTCTATGCTGCTTCATTCTTGCAAAAGTCTGCCATTTAAAAGTTGCCCCAATTCATTTTTAATATGATCATAGCATTTCTCCTTCATACATATTTGTGTAGATATTTTTTCCAAAATATAAATTTATTTCTGCATTTCCCCACAAAACACAAATTTATATGCATTTCACTCTAAAACATTAATTTTGACTGCACTATTCCTAAAACATTTCCCTATGTACTTCTATGTACAAAGTATCTTTTGGTCCACATTTTTAAGTCAAGTATTGGAAGAAATGAGCTTTCCAAAAGATCATTATTCTAAGACAACGATTTCCTCAGAAAGTGGGAAATAGGTCACTTCCCTTCAAAATGGAGGTGGAACAAAACTGATGAAAATCCATAACAAGAAACTATCTTATAACTAATGAAACAATTGGTCCAATTAGACCAGTCCAGGCAGAATCCTGCCACTGATTAATGCATAAGGAAAAACATGTAGCTCTTGGAGGCAAATTTCGATTCTTTAACCAGGTGCCAGTCGCATTCTTGAATGAACACCTGACTGCAAGACTTACATGATTTCCCTCATGCAAGTAACACCTGACTGGCTAAGCCTGATTATTGTTGGACTTGTTTGCTGGTTGGAAAGTGAAGAGGCCCTCAGCAAGGGAAGGAAACCCTGACTTGGTTCATTCTTGCTCAGTAGTCAAGGCAGTAATTTTCTTTCTTTATCTCAAAGAGAGCCATTGCATGTTTTCGAGACTTTGCTTTTCAAGTTCACGTTCACATGCGATCACTTTTGTTGAATCCACTAGTGAAAGTGGCAGCATCGGATGGGTTGTTTGTGACTTTCTGGTCAACCAGCTCTTGTCCTTGCTCTGTGTGTGTCTACACTTAGCTTCAATGGTTATCATAGACTAAAAAGATACCAGTTTCCTATGGAGGCAGAAATGTTGCATGACGTATGTCATGGTCTCTGTAAAGTCTAATTGTGTAAATAATGGTGTGGGGGGATACCCATAGCATCTCTGTCTTGCACTAGACATAAGATCTCTCATGGGGGTCAGCAAATCCTTGAGATGCTGCTTCACCATCTGAGGCAAGAGGTTTTTTGAAGGAATTGCAGGATTCCTTCACATCCTGAACAGCCACGCAGTCCTAATAAACAAGATCTCAGAGGTGAGTTTGCCTCTTCAAAAAATTCATCTCCTCATCATCTACCTTCTAAACACCCAAAATTGCCCTTGCCAGCCTCTTCTAAATAATTAAGCCCTGATGGTTATCATAGATTAAGAACATTCAAGCACAAGGTTCAAGTCCTTTTTTTAAAAAAAAAAAAGTCCAGAATTTAATGCTGAATATTATCCAATTAACAGTCAAGCACAAATCATTTGAAAATACTCACTCACGGAAATGATTATAGGTTTTTCCATCAATACACTGACCGTCCCCAGTTCACGACACTGGCATATTAACCAAAGTGCATTTATTACAGCTTTTGTACCCAACCTTTGCAACTTTGATTTAAAGTCATGCATTCTAATATGTTTTGACAACTAAATTGGTTGCCTTTTTTCTTTGATAGCCGACCATATAAATAATGCATGCATAGTAATATTGCAAGCAATAATGTAAAAGTCAAGTAACGCAGCACACAGGGAATGTTAATGATAAAGGTGCCGGATCCATTTCAAAGTGGGAGACAGCCTGAAAAGTGAGAGATGGCTCAGTCTTTGCCATCTGCAACGGGACCGAACAACTGTCTAACATTACGTTTTAAATAAATCATCTGTCAGCTTCCTGGGAGCATTTTGTTATTGCCGTGACACATTCAGCTGAAAAAAAAGTTGACTTGGTTTTTCCAGGGATGGATGAGATTTCTGATTCAGTTCCTTTTTCATAAAAATTTACCAAGAGTTGCACGTCCCTCCGTATTCTGAATGGAAAGAACTCAGAGGTTTTTACAAAAATAAATCCTCCTCTATTTTGAAATTTTGGATATGTTTTTAGGATTTGTTAGCATTATTGCCATCAGTCAGGAGATTGTTACAGTAGGACTGTGGTATCCACTGGGGTTCCAAGTCCCCCTCCCATGAATGCCAGAAACAGTGGATAAGCGAAACACTTACTTCCAGTTTCTTTGGTGTCTGTGCATGGTTGAGAGAGGAAGTCTTGGCCCACTCATGCCAAAAGACTGGGTTTCCTGCCCTCCTGTTCACAAGGGAGGCTTCCCTGAAACCATAACATTGTATTCAATATATTCATTTTTAAAGAATTTACCAACATTTGCAAATTTCTTCATATCTGGGACTGGAAAGAACCCACATGCTTTAAAAAAAAAATCTAAAGTAAAAACTTGACAGATGCTCCGATTCCTGTCTCTCTGTGATTCTGCAGGGTTGACATATTATCAAGTTTTGTGAGTTTGTATTGTTTCATCTCATGCAGGCTAGGGTGTTGTTCAGTACTGTCAGCCCGAGGAGATGGCAATGGAAGCAAAGAGGTGTCTGAGTCAGCATTATGCAAGTACCCAGTGGTTAACTGTTAGCTGTCTCTTTCATTCTGCTGATTGAAGCAGCTCTGCCGACACCAATGCCTACCAGTGTACATGCTGCTTGAAAGATTCTGAGAGATCTAGTCCAAATTATAAGGGATGCTTTAGCCATGGATATCAGTGGATCCCAACCTTGGGTGCCCAGATGTTCTTGGACTATAACTCCCAGAAGCCTTCACCATTAGCTGTGATGTCCAAGATTTCTAGGAGTTATAGTCCAAGAACAACTGGGGATCCAAGGTTGGGAACCACAGGCCTAGACAAGCCTTCTATGGATTTTCTTCATGGGCCTAGATGAGTCTTCAATTCCACCCCTACAATCCTATGATTCTATGAAAAAAAGAAGTCCCCCATGCTGGCCAGCACTTGTTCCAATGAGAGAACGGCCTCCTATGTCTCTTTTGGGCTTATCTTCTAGAAGTCTCATTGAACATAGAGGGCCATACATCTGAGTAAGAGGTAGGACTGAAATTTGTGTTTCACAAAGGAAGAACAAGTTAGAACCATTCAGATGCTGAAGTGCTCTCTCTATACGCTATCTACTTAGCCCCTGCTGTTAGATCTAGGGACACATAGACCCCATGAAAGGATTTAAGAAGCATAATAAAAACAATTTATTTCTCTTGATATTCCTCAGGTGTTTCAACAGAACAGAAACTTCATTTGGCTTGAAATTTCATTTTAGGTGAACACTCTGTAGCAGCCAAGAAAAGTGCTGGATGACTCCTCTCAAATAACGTTCCTAGTTTTACCTCAGCATTTTGAAAATCCTTAGGCATAATGCAAGGGGGAAGAACTTCCAAAGTTTCCCTGAAATTTTACAGAAGGAATAATTAAAATCCACTCCATGTTTTAAAAACTACCAATAAAATCTCTGCTTTTTCCAAAAGATGTTCAGATATAATTTTGGAAGGAAAAAAAAAAAGTGCCTCCTGCAATAAATAGTATTCTGATGCCGGGGGGAAAAAATCACAATTAAAAAACATACTATGAATTTGTTTCCTTTGGTGGTACCTGCAAATCTGACTTCAAGAATGGAGATGACTGGATTCATGAAGCTTTGATCCCACTAAAGTTTTCATGGATGAAGAACCCCAGCAAACACTGAGATTCCACATCTTCTCCATCAACTGAGGAGGTAACTCTGTACATCAGATAATTTATCCCCTGAACTACATGAAATGTTTTCATGTCTTTAGCTTCCATTCTATGCCGCCTAAGTGCTGCAAGAAATACTTCAGCTCCAGAAGAGTGTGCACCTATGTCTTAAGCTTCTGTGCTACACACCAGCCTTCTTCCTGGGAGTCAGGGCTTCATCAATATCTATCTTTCCAAAGCAAGACTGTATGAAGCTTCTATCAGCTTCATAACAGACCCACAACAACATTTCTAGCTTCTCAGTGCCTATTGCATGGGCAAGCAAAAGGTAGACCAGGCTATACTAGTAGATATCTGGGTGATTTGCAGCAGAGATGGACATAAACCGGTTCATCCCAGTTTGTCCCTGTTCATAAAGGTGGCAGCACAGGTGTTGTTGCTCTCCCCCCCCCCCCACTGCCTCCTCTGGCTCAATCAGCCACTCACCAGGCCCAGTGTGCTATGCTTCCTACACCTCCTCAGCTGATCTTCCAGTCCCAGCAACAGCTCAGGCTTCTCTGCCCCGCCCTCCTCGTTGATCTCCCACTCCGACAAAAGGGCAGGGTAGAGAAGACTGCGCTCTTGCTTGTGACTGGGAGATTAGCTGAGGAGGTGGAAAAAACAAGGAAGAGGGACCTGGTGAGTGGCTCATTGGCTGAGGAGGCAGGGGAGGGGAGCAGAAGCATCTGTGCTGCTGCCTTGACAAACTGAGACAAACTGGGACGAACTGAGAGAAACCGGTTTGTGCCCATCTCTAATTTGCAATCATTGTTTAACAACAGCAACAACAAACCACCAAAATGACGCTTTTCCTTTTTCTTCTCCCATCCCCTAAATTTGGAACTATTCATCCTGAAAATCATTAAGCTCACCTTGTTTGTGATAGTTCACTGACGCTAACGGAAGTGTAATACAACGCCGTTTTTTGGTAGCCAGATCCCAGCAATTCTGGTACAGGGAGCTCTCCATAGTACTGATCGTTAGCTGCTTCTAACCTTGCTTTGCCTGTACACATATACACTGTAGATTTCCACTTACAGTTGGAGAGGCATAGAAGTTTATCTCTCTATAATATTTCTGCTGCATCTTAAAGTAGAAAATAAGCTAAGCTCTGCAAATTTTTTAATTTTGAAAATTAAACAGTCTTTTGTTTGCAAGGAAAGACACATGATTAATACTAATTCAGTTTCTGTAGCCCAGTTCCGCACACAATCTGTTTCTGTAATAAATAAAAAAAGAAAATAGAGCAAAGTGGTTTAAAATGTAATTATTAGTTCAATAAATACTCCAGATGCAAAGAGAGCAAGCCTCTTTTCCCCCCATTTTAGTGCAGTATCTAAACTGCCAGCATTTCTTTCTGATCAGTTTATCACCATATAATTTAAATGCTCCTATCTTCCCAGAGAAAATGTATGATTAGCCACTTAAATACCCCCCCTTTTATTCTTTTAAACAATTGCAATAAAGAGCATCACTCTTCTGTATCAGAGATGATTCTGAATGAGAATTAGACAGCATGTGGACTGCAATTCTAAACAATCAGACCGAATAGATAGGAATTTTTAAAATATATAATTTTATTGAAATGCCGTTGAGATACAGACATGGGCCATTTAAAAAAAAAAAGAATCACACATATCATATGCAAAGCAGATTGTGCAGTAAATCAGATTCAGTACAATGAAAATGGAAAAGAAAAAGGACTGGATGTTAGGGGGGGAAAACACCTCTTGCACAAATTCAGCATGTCCAAGGACATATGTTTCTTGAAGAGTATCTATCTAGCAATTTTTTTGGAACCAAAGAGAATTTTACAAGCTGTCAAGGGAGCATATTCAACTAAAAACTTTAAGGCCTATTGTTAGTCGCAAATAAAATAGTCCCATTGACTCAGTTATTGAATGGTGACTCAACTCAAATCCCATTGATTCACCTAAAGGTCTGTTCTAGTCTGAACCTGAAAGAAGATTCTTGCTAAATAAATAAACCTTCTGGATTGTATGAAGACTTTGAGTTCAACTAAAGTAGGCCTTTTTATCACTCCTAAGGTAGGCGCTGCTTCGCCCCTGTCCGCATGGTGCCACCACTGAAAAGACCCTTTACTTGCAGTAATCTGTCTCAACTCAACAAAACGTGCTGCTTACATGCCGCCTCACAGTGGTTATAGCACTCTCTGGACAGTTTACAATTTAATGATGTAGGTTACACATTGCCCCCGCCCCCAATGAGCTCACTGACCTCGGAAGGATGGAAAGCAGTGTGAACTTTGAGCCGACTACCTCGGATAGAATTTGGGCTGCAGTACAGCAGTTTAACCACTGGGCCACAAGACTCCTTCCTGCACTCTCCAAAATTAGAAGTCGAATGTTCACGCTGTATCCAAGGCAATGCTTCATGCTTCATTCACAAGCTCTACTTGGGCCTAGGAATGTTCAAGTGGACCAGCTCAAGTCACTTTTCTCAGATCTATCCGGGCCCTATTTAGGCGTTGCTCACCTTGCTGTATCCAACATGCAAGCAGGGGAACCCATAGACCTACCCCCTCCATACATCGCATTATATATTCAGTGTTTGTAGCTTTCAATATTGTCTCGAAATGATGTAAGCCACCTTGGGTCCTTTTTTAGGGAGAAAAGCAGGGTTAAATAAATAAATAAATAAATAAATAAATAAATAAATAGTGCTCTGTGAATTTACCAGATTTCTTTTTAAGACTGTCTAAACTTGGAACCACAATAGTGTTCGTTGTGGGTTCCACAGTGGAATGAAATGCTGCGTGAAACGTTCTATTCCCAGTTCCTTTGGTTTCCTCCAACCTCCAAAAGAGAGATTTCTTTTTCTTACAGAAGGAAGTAATTAGAAAGTGCATTGTGAGGATGAAGCTATCACAGAACCACTTAACTAATCAAATCTGATAGACAGTGATGTCATCTGTGCTATTATTGGCCACCGCTTGCTTATCAGAGGTATGAAAGGTTTGCCTAAGAGAGAATTGTGTCCTACAATGTGACAAAAGTTTATGACACAGCACCTTTGCAAGTCCTTAAGGTGCTACACAATTATTTGTTGTGCCCAGACAGGATTCTGGACATCTTCATCTGTGTTCAGAATTTGTCACTGACAGACTATAGGTGTCAGTACTTTTTGCCTTGAAGTTACTTCAGAATGCAAAGTATAGGGTATAAATATTTGAAATAATAATATACACAGGTCAGAATTCCATTCAGATACTATTTTTGTACAACTACCTGTTATGTGCATATGTGGGGTTTTTTCCCAGACTTGCATAAGGAGGTATCTGGTACCCTCTTTGTCCTATTCATGTTGTGGAATGATCTCCAGCCTTTTGCCAGCAAGTCACAAATCACACCAAGCAGTGCAGGCGAAGTGTACTGGCCATAATATTTATTTACTTGATTAGATTTTTATCTAAAGGAAGTTGGCAAGATCTCTAACTCTGTACTGATGCATAGGTACAGATGTCTCTTTGTCAAAAACATTCCTCCCAATTTGCTAATACCTTTGTATAATATGACAGTGACACATATGGCTTGGCAAAAGCATCAGTACGACCATTTTTGTTCTCTGCTTCCCGTTGCTGTGATCCTACTGTTTGGTTCTATACTCTTAGAGTGGTTCTTAATGTTGGGTTCAAGGACCCCAGTTTCAAAATCATCATCCTGTGTCAAGAGAACTCTGATTCTCAGTGTACCCAATATGGTGTAGTAGGAACAGTGAGTAGCAGCACAGACCATCATGATAGAAGATTAACAGTAAACATTCATCTCGTTTTCTGGAAGATCTGGGGGAGGGGCATCAGAAATGGATAGCAGCCTGAGGACACCAGAAGGCATGGGGCAAGCCAATGGCTAGGACCAAAGAGCAAACCAGGAGGTATTAGCGACTAAAAACATTTCCTTAGTGCCTGAATAGGTTATAGCATCGATCAAGTATGTTTCACTGGTAGAGGAAGATCTTTGTACTTCTCTTCAACATTCACTGGCCATGAGCCAGCCCTGGGCAGGCAGAATTAGTTGAGGGTTTCAAGACACATCACAAAGATGGCTGCCATCTACAATTTGATGTTCAACCATCTATGGCATGAGAGTACAGCAGACCCCAGCATCTCCTGAACAGAAGGTACACGAAATGCATGTAGACATGGCAATACTGTCTTTAAATGAGATTTGTATCTTGACCTTCCTCCAATAAACTCAGCACAGGATACATAGGGATCGTTCCATTTTCTTTTCCTGACAGTACCATGAAACAGGTACCCAGTGATCTTCATGATGGAAAAGGAATTCAAACCCAGGCGTACACAAGCTCACCAAGTCCTGTCCTTTATCCTCAACATCATACTGACCTTTAAAGCTTGCTGCTCTGTCGTTACAACCACATTATTTGTTGCTGGTGGTTTTTTCCCCTCCTACACACACACACACACACACACACACACACACACACACTTCATCAAAAGTCTTCCATAAGTCTTGAAATATTTTCTTGAAAATAATAAAAAAAGTGAAAAATAAAATAACCTCTAAGGTTATTCAGAAATGACAGTGCAATTATTGTGGGAGAAAAATCCAACCTGAGTCCATTATTATCACCAATTTCATTTTGAAGCACTTAGGGAGATTTGACAGATGAAAGAAATGGTGAGGACTGAGGTGCTAATTCTTCAACATTATGCATTTTGGCGCTGCCTTTCACCTGACAACAATTACTTCTCAAACTAAGGAAGGCATGGCCGCTATATAATTAGAAGATGCTTGAGTTAGCAAAGGCGATTTGCCAACCCCCCCTTCACATTTTATCAGATCACAGTCCTTTCAGACCAACAAGCCCTGTTTCCTGAATATGTTATGTATAAATCAAAATCTATTAGGCTTGTCCATGACTAGAATTGCAGCAACAACCAGAACAGCAAAGGCTAATAAGCTCGTAGTTTTCCAAGGAGATTGAAATCTTGATAAGTCTTCCCCACCACCCCCTTCCATCTACTGCTTTGCTTCCAGAAAATAGCTTTAGCAAAGCTTGATAATGTTACTTTGGCGGGGGGATACAATCACCAGAATCCCTCGTCAGCAATGTTTCTAAACTATGGACAAGCCCATCCCAAAGTCACTAGTAGAATAACCACTACAGAAATTGTGCAGATCTGCAGGTTGTTGGGTTATTTAAGAAATTTTAGTTTTATGGAATTTTTGTGAAATTCATTCATAAGTTATTATAACATATTTAAACTCTCATATTTATTTATTTATTTATTTATTTATTTATTTATTTATTTATTTATTTATAGGCTGTCTTTAAAGTTCAAACTGATTTTTTTCCCAACCTCTTCTGTCATTCTTAACTATTTCTTTCACACTCAGTCTGTAGAATATTCTCCACAAATATTTACAGAAAGATAAATACATTGATTTACAGAAAGATTTGCTCTCATCTTTGATAGGAAGGCAGAAGTCTGATCTTAAACCATCTCTGACCATAGATGTAAGTCTGGGTTAGGGGCCACACATATCATCTGGTCTGCTTTCACTTTCCACAATGTGGTGATGTTCACATAAATGGGTTAACAGCTAACTCTAATGGACTCTTTTAGTTTACATGCAGAAAGCCCTCCTCGCCGTTGTAGTAATGGTATGCAAATTGCTCCTCTGGCACTGCATAATTACCTGCGCATAATCACCTGAATGCAAAAGGGGATTCAACTTCTTAATTGCATTAAAATTTATTCAAGTAATTAAAGCCAAAGCATTGTAACTAAGAACTTGCAAACAAAATAACTATTAGACAAATGAGAATGGAGGTGGGCAAGGAAGATTCTTCCAGCACTCCCAGGGTTGTTTAATAAAAAAATCAATAAGAATTGTTCTTTAGTGTTTAGGAAATAATCTTTATTCTCTATTAACAAGACCGAGCTGGTTTCAGAAATACTCAGAATCATGAAACTACAAGAAGTTTCACAAGTCTTACAAAAAAAGGGGGGGAGTAGATGGATCAGTATTTCCAGCTTGTCTCAGTTTCACAGGTTAATCTGTTCTATCGCTATTTCTACTTTAACCGGCAACTGTTTTAAAAAGACATGTGGCATTCCATGTTCAAATATGTATGCAGTGTTGCAGTTCCTTGTTCTCCTGGAATAACAATAATACCTTGAGGTATCTGTATTCATATTAATACTATTTAATATAATACCTATAATTACTGTTTTTATTTTTATTTTTAGTTCCATACTTGTATTGCCTTTCCTGAACTGAGTAGGCATGGTGGCAACTTCAGAAAGGCAGCTTATTATTATTATCATAGAATGAGTGACTTGGAAGGGGCCTATGAGGCCATCAAGTCCAACCCTCTGCTGAAGGCAGGAATCCAAATCAAAGCAGTTCTGACAGATGGTTTTCCAATTTTCTCTTGAATGCCTCCAGTGTTAGAGCGCTCACCACCTCCTGAGGTAATTGGTTCCATTGTCGTACTGCTCTAACAGTTAAGAAGTTTTTCCTGATATCTGGCTTCCTGGAGCTTGAACCCATTATTACATGTTCTGCACTCTGGGATGATCGAGAACAGATCCTGGCCCTTCTCTGTAGAACTACCTTTCAAGAATTTAAAAAGCGCTATCCTATCTCCCCTTGGTCTTCTTTTCTCAAGGCTAAACATGTCCAGTTCTTTCAGTATTTCCTCATAGGGCTTGGTTTCCAGTCCCCTGATCATTTGCTCTCCTCTGAACTTGAGCTTTATCAGATTGCTTCTTGGGAGCACCCAGATTTCAAAGGACAGTAGCTTAATGGAAGAGCCCATATCCAGTTCCTGGCATCGGCTAAGGACAGCTAAATTGGCCCTGTTTTGCTTTCTAACATGTTCTTTCTCTCATAAATACACATTCCTTTCATCCCATTCCTGCATTAGTTTGCAAAGGTGTTGGTAAAATCAACACAAAATTTTGTACACATTTTCCTAGGGGGATTTTTATATGCAATTTTCCTTTAATATATGTATTTTTGTGAGCAATTTCCCCTAATATATGCCTTTTGTTGGCAAGTTCTCCTAATGTGTGCATTTGTGTGGATACTTTTTTTCATCAGAGAACTGCATTTCAAAACTCAGAGATGAGCAGAAAAAGCAAAGCATAATTGCACACCAGTTTACCGACTGTTTTGGGGGATGTGAATTAGGTCACTTCACATCAAAAATAATGAACCAAAGAAATTCTTCTCTGTCTGGAGAAATTCAATGCCTCACCTCTCCAGAAAGGGCTGGGGAAGATCTCTGATACCCTGGAAAGTTACTGCTAGTCAGTGTAGACTGAGCTAAACATATGAATGGACTGGCTAGGTAGAAGGCATGATCTTGTATACTTATGTGCTTTTGTGTATAAACACCCAGGTTGAATCCATGGTACTTTCAGTTAAAAGATCTCTGGAGGGAACTAGGTTTGGGAAAGAGCTCAATGCCTAAGATGGATCTTGGTGTTTTGCTACCATTAAGAGGAAGCCGGTTAGAGGTTGGGTAGATTTCACACAGTCTAAAGCAATAGTTTTCAACCTCTGGCCCTCCAGATGTATTGGACATCAACTCCCAGAAACCCTAGCCCTTATAGCTAATGGTCAGGGATTCTAAGAGCTGATGTTCAAAACAATTAGAAGACCAAATATTCAGAACCACTTGTCTAAGGATATCTTCATGTGTCCTTAGAATAGGTAGGGCATGGAATGATGTGAACTTGGATGAAAATGTTAGGGTTGAGGTTGGGGCTGGGGCTGGGGCTGGGACTTGGCCTAGGGCGAGGTTGGAGTTAGGGTTAGGGTTAGGGTTAGAGTCAATGTTGCAGTTGATAATGGAGCTAAGTTTAGTATTGTTGTTGTTTAGTCGTTTAGTCGTGTCCGACTCTTCGTGACCCCATGGACCAGAGCACGCCAGGCCCTCCTGTCTTCCACTGCCTCCCGGAGTTGGGTCAAATTCATGTTGGTAGCTTCGATGACCCTGTCCAACCATCTCATCCTCTGTCGTCCTAGCGTTAGGGAATAGGTCAGGACTATACATAGTTTTGGAAGATGGAAAGACTCGTAGTTTTCTTTGTGTTTTCCTGATTCTACATGCCATTGCTAACAATAATCCTCTACAATTTCTAACTATCTCATGATTATCAACATGTTTGAAAAGGACCAACTAGCTCCTCCTGTCTCCATCATCACTTTGTTCCTGTGCAGAAGGAAACGTCTGCCGACAGGTAGACTCTTGGCATGAGTAAGAACCTTTTTCATGCTTGTCTGTACAGTCTAATGGCTATTCCTGGCTGTTGAAGAATTGCTTTTGATGAATCAGGTTTATTGCTTTTATGTTTCATCATGGTTTGTTATTTTTAATAGGCATGGGTACTCTTTTCAGATAAAAGTGCAATACAGACCAAAACAACCATATCTGTGCAATTTTCAGGTGGTGGTTGTTGTTATTGTTGTTAAAATTTGTATACTACTCCCATTACTGCTAAAAGCACTATTCTGGGTGGTTTACAATAAACATAAAAAATCGTAATAGAGTAATATAAAAAACAATAGACAATCTAAATATATAAACGATAAAATAGAGGGCACCAGAGCAATAATGAAACAAAAAAAGAGAAATAGAAGTAAAATAAAAATAATAAGAATGATAAGCAGATGGAGGTGTATTATCTACCTAACTCAATTAGGGTCAGAATGGAGTGGAACAAATAGCAACTGTTCACTCCCAGGGGCAAGCAACACCACAATGCATCCTATTTTGCAAAGGGTCAAAAGAGAAGGTGAGTGGCAGCTGAAGCCCTCAATAATGCCTAAGGTCGCCCTGGACAGTCCAACCACTGAGCTATTAGGGAGAACCCACACTGAAATCACCATACACCATACACCTATCCACTTATTAGGAGCTCTGCCAGCCATTTTGTAAAGCTGTAGGATGAAGACGAAGACTTGCCTTGCCATTTTGATCTCTTTGTTTCTTCTGGAATATTGTCCTTTTACTTTATTCTCTCATTCAGCTTTGTTTATTAAACTTCACTGAAATAATATGACACTACTGTGCAACATACTTATTGTTACACAGCCCCTCCGGGGCATAGCCATTTGCATCCTCCCCCCACCCCCATTTCTGGGATTTTAAACTGGAGATCCATAAACTAACTTACTTACTTACTTACTTACTTACTTTAAAACATAGGGATAATGTCACAGAACAGTGTACAAAGCAGGTTGAAATGTCTCTTAAAAGGTACAGGGCTGGTCTGCCATGATCTCTCTTGGGATACAGAACAGGCCGGGGGCTTCCACGTACCCCTATATTTAGCTATTGTTTTCATTGTACAGAAGGACCATGATATCCATGGGGGATGGGTTCCAAGCCCCTCCTGTGGATGCTGAAAAACGCAGAAGTATTAAATGATATACATTGCCCAGTCTCTGGCCCCCTCTAGTGGCCAGTTCTGATAAATACACCAGGGAAACACAGAAATAGGTATTTCTGCAGTTTTTTATTTAGTATTTTCAGCCAGTGGATAAGTATATCAACAGATAGGAGGGACCTCCTCTAGTTTGTCTTTACTGTAGTTCATTCTGTGGTTTTATTTTTTTAAAAAAGCTAAAAAGAGCGTTGAAACAGTTCTTATACCAAATAAGAACAGATAATATTGTGCAGGTGATTTTAAAGTGCACACACACACACACACACAGAAGTTGTTGAATGCTTTTGGGATTCCTCACTCTTGATTATGATGGCAAGGACTGATGTGAGTTACTGTCCAACCACATTCAGAGGACCACACTTTGCCCACCATTGATACAATACAGAGTGACTCCTGCCACTAATCTAAAATAAGAAAAAAGATGGCCTTCCCATTGCATTTAAAATGTCGATTCATTGCTCTCGTTTTACTCAGCACGCTTTTCAACCATCTTTGGAAGGCCCCCATGTTTTATAAGTGTTCCTTCTGGGACTGTGGTCAAGGAGCAAAGTACACCCAACAAGATTTGAAAGAAGAAGCAAAAAGAAAAAGAAAGAAGGAGACAAGGGAGGCGGTATGATCTGAAAAGACCTAGAGGTGAGAACTGGCCGTTCTTCCCATAATTAACAGAATGTTCAGCCCATACGATATAAAAAATACATTGATGCTTTGTGATCCTGACCGCTCACATTGGTTTTTTTTTTTTTCCTGTTTTAGGAGGATTTCACCATTCTTGACTAATTAATTCTTTTTCTCCCCCTTTCCTTTTCTTCATCCCCTTGAGCTCTCGCCTCCACTTTTTTCCCTTAATTTCAGTTTGGTACCGATCTGAGTTTCTGACCTTGATATCCTTTGCTCAAAAAGAAACAAGTGTCCAGAGAAAAAATGGAAACATCAGACAGAAATTGAACCTAGAAACGTGTGGTTTGACATATTTTTCCTCCAGTAGAAAGATGTAACATGTAATTGTTGCCACTGACAGTTCAGCCTAGTTAAACTGATCCAGATATGGTCATGATTTAAGCCCTGTTCTGTCATTATGTTATCTGATTATTATCAATACTTTTAGATAAGAATTACTACCCCTCCCTTCTCTGTCATCACTTTCTCTGGTGAAGAGCAACACATCTGAAAAGGATAAATTCAGCCTCTGGTGTAAGCCCTACATGTGAACAAGAATCCTGAAAAACTTGGATTCTTGCCTACCTATAGAACCATTTATGCATGTCAACAATAATCAATAGGTAATGACCAAACAGGGCTTTAGTAGCACAGCTTCAGGGTTTTAGTACCACCTCTTTGTCCAGCTGTTTATCCATCTTTATCCATGTCTTTAGTTATCTTTAGAGCTGTAGTGCCGTTTCTCAGACAAATCGGACCTGTTTCTCACACCTCTTACTGTTGTTCTTCATGCTACCTGTCAAGCCACGCCCAACACTTGGAGAAGGTCCAAGATAATTTTCATAAGACTCACAGAATGTTTGGAGGCGGGGTCTTCAAAATATTCCTAGTAACATGGTCAAGTAGACTTAATAATTGCATCCTCCTTTCCTTTCTTTCCAGGTGGTATACATGGCTATCCTGTTTTATCCAGACTACAACTCTGTGTGATTAGAGATAAACTGAAAAGAAGTGATGGGCTTAAGTAAGCTTATTTCTCTTTAATGGTCCCCAGAAGAACTGTCAGATATTTCCTCAACAGTCAGAAACCCTAACAATAGGAAATAAAGGAATAGAATATTTGTCTTAAGGGTTTCAAATGAGAAGACCAGCAGAAACTGGGAAAGGTGAGTCTGTGACTATAGGGGGCCAAGTGTGTGCACATTTGGATATGGTGAAACAGAAAGATTCAGAGAGGTAAAGCATGGCAGCTGGCAACATCTTTGAGGATTCTGGGAGTTGTAGACCCAAAATTAATAAGTGGATGCAAGATAGCAGATCTGTTGTCCAATGGAAGCAGCTGATGTTTGTATCCATTTATACACTAGCTGTGGAATTTCTCATTGCTCGAGGGTGTGGGTCATGCCGTTGTATCTTTTCCCCCACCCGCATTTCATATAAACCTATCAGAGCAATCCTAACCTGAGATTGAACCTTGTAGTTAGATTCATTCTCAGCATGGCCGGTCATGATTGTGGAGTTGTGCCATTATAATGGCTTGGTGCTGAATGGGTAATCAGGAGCAATTAGCTTTGCAAAAGGCTTGTTATGGATTGGTCATTGATAGAGATCAACACAACAACAAGCATTTATTACGGTTCCTGATTACCACTGCTATATGGACTGTCACAAAGAGTCCATGCCATTTAAAACTTCCCACTGTATCACAACCTAGCGATGCTCAGGATTCTTCAGTCAATATGGCTAATGGCCATGCCGGCTGAGTTGCCCTGAGAGCTGTCACCCCAAGTTCTCACAGCAGACATTTCAGATGAATGGCTGAGGGAATGAAAATGGTAAAGATTGCCTCTAGACACTCACCGGTCGCCCTGCAGTGCGTGTGTCTGTCATCGTTGACATTGTGCCAATTGTGGAAGTAGCCCCGCTGGCATTTCCCTGCCTCACCTGGCAGCTGACCATTCAACAGCTCAGTGGGGAGACTCTTCATCCCATCTCCTCGCCGGAGTGGTTGGCTGCGCAGGGAGGCAGGGAAGCACCGGCCAGGCTACTTCTGCAATTGGCGTGATGCCGATGATGATGGACATGTGCACCGCACAGTGATCAATGAGTGGACGGGCCAAATTCTGGAGGAAGGGAACAGACCTCCATGGCACCTGTGGTGTTGTGCCCAGGGATAAGAGTACAAAGTGCCCATGTCTAATCCTCATTACCATCACTGGTGAGCTTTATCAGGAAGGGAATTGTCTGACTCCAGTGGGCCACAGTACGCTCAGAGAAAGCTGCTAGGAATGTCTTTAGTGCTGAGGAGTCTCCTGCCAAACATTCTAGGGACACACTGGGCACTTTGGACTGCCTTTGCATCTGCTAGATGTAGAGACCCCTTGGTCCTCGAACACCCCATGTCTTGAGCTTGTCACCTACATCGGCTGGGAGCAATCACAGGCATCTCCTTTCTTATTGTGTTCAGTGGAAACAAAAACTGTTGGGAAAGAACAGGGGAAAAGACTGTTGTTCACTTTCCACCCTGGCTGTTGTAAGCTGACCAGGATCAGAAAGTGTTGGTGACTTAGCCAGAGGTCATACATACCCTTTACTCAGTCCAAGAACAACTAGCTATGGGGAATGTTACTGTGGTATACAAAACCCAGAAACTCATAGCCAACAAGGTAAATTTCTATTCCTAGTAACAATTCTACTTCTCCGTTCTGAACAGATTGTTATTTTAATTCATTACTTAGTATGAGTATGAGAAAACAAGGCTTCATGTATCTAGTTTTACAACATTCTAAATTTAGAAGTAATGTCTTCTGAATTTCGCTAGCCCATTAATGTTGTGTGTTCTTTTATAATCCCAATTAACAGAGGGGTTGCTTCTTTTATGACCTGTGCTGGTCATCGGGGCCTCTTTTTTTAATCATCTGGAACATTGTCTCAGGCGGTGATCAGCGCCATCATGAATTGCCCCCAGTTAGCTTGATAAAAAGCTATTTGATAACTGCAGAAATCGTTTCTGTTCTATGCCTCTAAGGCCAAGTGTGGAAAAGAAGGAGGGAAAACTAATGTAGAATTAGCCGCTCAGTAAGATTTCCATCAAGATGTGGGAAGGGAAGACATTGATTGAGACACGTCGGCGTTTCATTAGCATTGTTTGTCTTTGAGAAAGTTCTTGTCGAGCTGACGGATGAAGAGATGTTGCAGAATGAAGAGAAAATGAAATAACTGCTGCAAAAAATAGAAAAATAATGAAGGACCATACCGTTAACGAGTAATTACATTAAGATTGATATCACTTAGCAGAAGAGCATTACTTCATATTCTCCCCCCAAACGCTTGATTATTTAGACAGCACACCAAGAGGTTTCTAAGTTTGAGACATCATTAAATATCTCACAATTATAACATTAGCACAATCTGTGAAGGTTTTACATGCTCAAAATAGATTCCATGTTTAGAGTTTGGAGAGACACATCTCATTATCAACCTCAACAGCAATCCTAAAACAACACACCAGCAGAGCAGGAAACAATGTATTGATGTGGGACTTTATGTACCTAAGTGTGCATGTATGAGAGGCAGGAAATGTTTTTGACTTACAAAGGAGAGTTTTCGTCCATGTTGTTCATTTTGCCTGGAAAACCATTATCATAACATTTCTTTGTCACAGCTATGAATTGTCCTGAAAATTTCCACCTCATCTTACAACAGAATGCAACCATTTCACCACAATTCTTCCAAGATATGATACCTGTTTGATCATTTTTCTCATAGAGCTTGGAGAACAACTCCCAGCATTACACAAAACTGCATATGCAGTAGCTCTGTGGGATGGAAGAACTTCTGTGAGTTGCAGTTCAAAAAAGTAACCAAGAGCTGGTTTCTCAGATTAAGGCTCAACAGGAACAGTGGACACTAGGATTATTTAAAAACTACTTGGATGAAGTTCATGGAATGGAAGGACTACATTCAACACTTCTTTCTTTCTTTCTTTCTTTCTTTCTTTCTTTCTTTCTTTTCTTTCTTTCTTTCTTTCTTTCTTTCTTTCTTTCTTTCAGAGTGTTGCGTAATTTAATACTATGGACGTATAAATAAAATTAAAAACAAACTAAAATGTTAAGATAATTTGACTATTTTTTACCAGAAGTGGGCTACTTCCATAGGATTATCTTGGTCATTTGCTAGATCTTCTTTCGTACATGAGGTGGGGCATACATTGTATGCATATAAGTGCTGCATTGATTGATTTTCTCCACAGTCACAGAAAAGTTGTCCTATATCCAGGTAGTTCCATTTTAACTATTATTCTTTGATCTTCCTACTTCAATTTGAAGTCTGTTAAGTGACTTCCAGACAGTCCAGCTAGAGTCTTGTCCTGGGGAGGCGGGGAAGAGAGACAGAGGGCTAGGAATTGTGAGGAAGTGGACAGAATGCCCATTCTTTTTCTACAAGCTGTATAGATTGCAGCTCATTGCAAAGTATAACAGGCAGAGGTTAATGAAGAATGGTTTTTTTAGGTGCAATTGTTTCCTTTCTAGAGACAGTTGTATGTGTATCGGGGATGGAATAACTGCTTTTTTCCATTGCATTATATAAGAAATGCTCTGTTGAGTAAGAACAAGAATCCATCCAGTACATAGGTATTTATTTAATAAATGTGGATACTTCTTACAATACAAAAACATCGTGCTAACAGAACAAACACAACAAACGATTTCTAAAAGTGTAAAGTATTCCATTCCGCTTATGCATATCTGTCATTTTCCAGAGAAGGGAAAAACATAGTCGAGGAAGCAGCAGTTTGTGGCCATTGCAGAGTGTTTCAGGTGATGTGCTGTCTTCTTGGTATGAAGACCTAGGATGTGAAAGAGTGTTTGCCAAGACTTATCAAACCCACTCACTCTGATCCCTTTTTACAGGGGGGAATAAATGATGCTGCCAGCTACAGCTGTCAACCTATTGCAGCTAGACTCTAGGAGAGTAAATGCAGTCTTGGATCACAGGTGGGCTTTCTCATCCTCCATGTCTGTTGACGTCATGATCCATGAGGAGCAACAAGGAGATCACAAGCCAACAAGAGGGTCCAATGATGGTGTCACAACTTCTTAGATCACGGTTTGTGCTTCCATGAAAAAGGGATCCTGGCAAGAGATTACCAAAACACAAAGCAAGGATTTTTTTAAAAAAAAGATTAGCCTAAACTCTTTGGAAGGGGAATATGATTCAATAGATATTGTAGAAATTTGGCAGGATAAGACTTAGGAGTGGAATGAAGGATGTAAGATACAAAAGGAATAGACTAAACAGAAAAATAAGAGGAAGTACATTACATATGACAAATGTTCACACTTGTCCTGTGTGGGCATCCATGACTCTGAGCATAAAAGGTTGCTGAAGAGCATTTGGGGGGAAAGGAAAGGAAACAAAAATGACGACATGACTGTGTCGGCCTGCTACAGACCTCCAATTCAGACTTGAACACAATGGTGATGTTCTAAATCAGATTACAAACACTGAAATAGGCATGTAACGTCAAACAAATTCATCACTTGCCTTGGTGACAACTTCATCTTCCAGAAGATGCAAGACGCAGCAAGAGGGCCAACTGTTCTGTACCTGGTCCCCAACAACAGAGAAGAACTGGTTGAGAATGTGAAGAACAGGAGTTGTAGTACAGCACCACCTGAAAAACTACATCTTCCCCATCATTGCTATAAGATGTGCATCAGATGTGCAGAAAGCCATCCATTCCTCTGTCCTTTGTATCCAGTAAATGGAGGTAGGTGGAAGTGGCGTTGCATTTCACAAACATGGTGCATTCCTGAAAATGCGCTCTTAGATATGTCTAATGTCATCACCCAGAAGGAGGAAGGAGGTTGTTAGAGCTGTTTGGAAATAGAGCATCAGCTGTTAATTCATGCCCACTAGAATCAATACAAGAATCATCATTTGTTTCAATGGGATGTGGATTGGAAGAATTTCCATCTGATTTATGTCTCTGGGTTTATCTTATTCATAGGATATCTGAGATGCACGTGCTGTTTCAAAAAGCCTTGGGATACAGAGCTTCAAAGGCACTCTAGAAGAACAGTTGTTGTTCTTACTGGAAAACCCTGCAACAAGGCAGATTAAACATTCAATTAAACAGGAAATGTGCCTGTGTAAAAAAAGCTCACAGGAAGAGGCTTAACAATGTTCATGTTTATGAGCTGTTAAAGCCTTTGAAATTAATCACTCTTAAAAAAAATATACTCTCTCCTTTTGCTTGCAGGTAAAAGACTCATCTGTTTCCATTGTAGTACAATGTCAGTCTTCTTCAGTATAAAAATAAAGATATTTACCTTTTGAGGATTTTGTGAACACAGGTTTGCTTTTTGGTTTTGGTTTTTTTGGCTGAAAAATTAAAACCACTGTGTATTGTTCTGTGATTCATCATATGCCCTCAAGCACATTGAGAAGCTATTCGTATAATAGCTTTATAAATGTAGTCTAACAAAAATTATTCCATTATTAATTCATATTTCACAAATAATATACAGATGGGCTTCTCCATTTCTGTGAACAGGGGTGAATGGTGATCCCATGTGTAAATGCCGGAAACATCATTGACATTATGAGAATTAGAGATGGGCATGAACCTCAGTTTGGAGGTCTGTGCCGGTTCGTACAGACAGACCATAGGTGTCGCATATTCTCTTCCCCTGCCTCCCCAGCCTCCAATGACCCACTCACCAGTCTGGGTGCATTCCTCTTCTCCTTCTCTTTGGCTGTTCAACCAGTCCCCGGCAGGAGCACAGGTTTGCCTGTCCTGCCTCTTTGTCTGAGTGGGTGATCAGCCAAGGAGGTGGGGCAGGGAATCCCATGCTCCTGCTGTCAAACAGCTGGAGAGGAGAAGGAGAAGACCCCACGCCAGCTGGTGAGTTGGTCATTGGATCCAGCTAAGGAGGTGGGGGAAGGGAACGCATGGCAGCTGCCACACATACGAACCAGCATGAACCTCTGAACTGAGGTTCGTGCCCATTTCTAATGAGAATGTCATTGGTATAAAGGAAATAATCACAAATGGCAGGATTTGAATCTAAGAATTTCACTTTCACCATACTTCTCATTTCTCTAATGTAAGGATGCAAAAAATTGCTAGCAAGCCCCTCTTTCAGTTCCTTTCCATATCATCCTTCAAAAGTGGATGAGCAGAACAAGTGATAGATGCTTAAAACTGAGAACTATCCTCAAGCATAGAGGGAGACGTTTGGTCCCATTCACATCAGCACTTCCATTGTCCCACGACCACCACATAGAGCATGATGAGTTTGACAAGGCAGTGCCTCTGATACTGATGGCCACGGTCCATAGAAAATCAGAGTTCCAACTCATATGGAGAACTTGCAAGGAAAACCAAGCACTCCGTCTTCAGATGCCACCCTCCACTTATGGAGAGGTGGTGAAACCAGAGACAAAGATAAAACACTGGAATCTTCCTTCTGCATCTGGAGGTCATCCATGATTTTAATGCCTGGAGTGGGCTACTCTATTAGGGATGAGTCTATTCATTCCTCCCATATTATTAACTTCCATACAGTCAAGCTGGAGTTCACTTGTCATGTGGTCTTCTTCAGAGCATGAAGCCTGAAAATGGAGCTCCTGAGGTCTGGTAGGTTTGGTAAAGAGTAGCTCCTATTCAAAAATTTTATAAAACTCCAAAGAATATGAGAAAAGAAATTGCATAATGGCATTTTTCGGTTCCTGACCTGTTAACCAGTAGGGTAGCAAAGCTTACCCTATGGGACAATAAAATCCAAGTACTGAAATTGCTATTTGCAGCTATGATGTGAGCCTAGTGCCACTAGGAATGCTGCTCTGTCATGAAGGAGGGTCGCTCCTGTAGCAGGAAAAGACAGCTGCCCCCATTTGTTTAGTGAATCTAAGAACGACTAAATAGTCACGGCCTGTAGCTTAAGATTCAGAATGTGGGATAAAGTATTATTTCCAGTGGCTAAAAATGATGGGCTCCCACTTGCACAGCTCAAAGTGATGAGATGATGCGCCCATGCGGGTAGATACAGCACAGTCTTAGCTGCAAAATCAACTCCATGTTTTCCCCATCATGTGTCACAGATGAGTATTTACTCAAAGCCTATAGAGAAAAACAGAGAATATCCTTCTGTGGGGTTTTCATGTTCAGGACTTCAAACACCAGATTTATTATCGCTGTTATCGCACTGAAGCCTGAGAAAAATACTATCTTTTGTCTGCAGGCAGCAGATTTGGTAAAATGTCATCCTTTTCAGAACATCCAATGCAGGAGATTTCTCAGAAATAATATTTTCTAAACTCTACATCTACTGCTGTTTCGTAAGAGCCACAGTTTTAATTTGTGGTTATCATAACAATCTTTTGAGCTTGATGGGACTATAGAGGTGTGTCTTTCTCCAGTTGCTCCAGCCGTGTGCTTTCCGAGCACCATTTTACTTTTGAGATGGTGTAGAAGAGACAGCCTGAGTAGGATTGAGAAGGGTCGGTTTCAAGTCCACATTCAGTTGTGGAAACAGAAAATGTTGCCATATGGTTGATCCATAGAAACATTTCCAATGTGTGTCCTATGTACTTCAGTCTTGTCAGTGCATGGGAATGGCTGCTGTGCCTAGTGATTTCTCAGATCCTTTCCTGAAGGTAGTATAAAACTACCATACAGAGGTCATTTTATGAATCCAATGAAATTAAGGCAGAACATTGTACATAGACTACTGGGTAATAGATATTATTCTGTTGGAGCAAAACTGAAAGCATCTAATAATTATAACCTTGTGCCATCAAGTCAATTCTAACTTAGGGCCACCCTTTTCAGAGTTTTCTAGGTAGAAGTGGTTTGCCATTCCCTTCTTCTTGGGGGCAGCTCTGCGACTTTGTAGCTTGCCCAAGGCTGGCTACACAGGCCACACAGGCCGGCTCTTCTCCCAGGAGGCAAAGTGAGGAATCAAACTCCCAACCTCTGGCTCTGCAGCCAGATACCTTCGCCACCAGGCTATCCAGCCACCTGGCAAAATCTAACAACACCTTGAAAAGTAAGTAGTTTTATTTGCCACAAGTTTTCAGGGGCAGCAGCCCATTTTATATATATTTTAAAATTGCCAGAAACAGGAGTCTTTCATTCCCCCCCCCGCAAGTGATATTAATGTTTTTAACAAAATACTCTAGTGTTTTATTATTGCTTTATGGTTTTATCATTTAGTTTTTTTTGTGGTTCATGAGTTTTAACGCTGTGATATTGTAAGACACTCTTGGATGGTGTCAAGCCGCTGATGGCTCCATCTCAAGGGTGCTGTGAATCCACTCTACATTTTAGTTTGCACTTTGCAGGAGTTCTCCAAGGTGCTGAACCTATTTTGAAGATAAGGTTCAGTATTCTGGATAACCCCTGTAAATGTGAATTAAAACTCAGAGTGGATTCACAGTATTAGTCTCTCCAGAGGCCACTGATCTAGGATTTTCTGAATGAAAAGCGATATAGAAATGTATAAATAAATTAATTAATAAACTTATGCTTGGGAGCCAGAATTTAATACAGTTGGCTGTCCTAAGTGGCAGGAGGAAGAAAAGTTTCCAGCGTAAAACTTATTAAAACGATGCACATCACAGACGTGTGTAGCCTCCTTACTTTCGGTCATGTCATTTTAAAAAAAGGAAGACAAGATGGAAAAATCTCAAATGCGTGATTCTGCTTTCCTCTTTTTTATCTTGTACTTTCTTTGAAGAGATGGAAAACTGGCCAAGCCATTCTGGAAAGAAAGAAAAAAGGGTGATTTCAAGCTCTCCTTCTAAAGGAAGAAGAAAGGAAACTGTTAAGAATCAGAGTCTTCTCTAGAACACAGAAAAAGACTTCATCCAGTGTACAGAAAAAAAGAGACACAATAATAGATTCATGAGTTATGTAAGGATTATAGTTTGTGTTATCGGTGTAAAAGTCAGAAACGCTTCCATGTGAGATTTGCTAGGTCACCGATTCCAGAGGCTGAAGGCAATCCCCCTCTGTATACACCTCTTCTGATTTCCACTTTGGCCTTCATGACTCCCACGAAAAGGAAATAGTGTTATGGTATCAGGGGCACTTTTCCTCCCAAGGGGTAGTTGTGCTGAGCTGCGGTGGCAAACTGAAATCCATTCACAAATGGAAATTGGTTGTAAGTGAGATATTGACAAAATAGGAGAAAAATAGCGAGGTCAAGCAAAATCTCTCTCTCTCTCTCTCTCTCTCTCTGTGTGTGTGTGTGTGTGTGTGAATAAAATATCTGTCCAGGTGTGAGATTGTTCCCTTAGTCAAATCCAGCTTGTTCTAAATTATGAATGCACTCATGATTTTTCAATAGATAGCAAACTGAAAGAGAAAATAGCTATTCCTTCACCTTTCTCTTCTTTTTATTTATTTATTTATTTATTTATTTATTACATTTTTAGAATAAGATGTTTGATGAAACCTTATGTAGGGTGTGACTACATGGTGGGGGGGGGAGGTAACCTTAATTCAGAACCATTAGGTGGTTGAATAACAACAACAACATGCCGTCAAGTCAAATCTGACTCATGACAACCCTTTCCAGGGTTTTCAAGGCATTGAGTCGTCAGAGGTGGTTTACCATTCCCTTCTTCTGGAGTTGCCAGAAGACTTTGCAGCTTGCTTCAGTTCACAGGCTCACTTTTCTCCTGGGAATCAAATTCCCTGTCTCTGGCTCACTAAGACATAGGCTGAAATCCTGCTGCACAGTTATGCAAATAGTGTATCTTTTACAGGCAAATTGTTGTAAGTTAAGAAATCTTGCTAGACCTTATCTGTTGCATGCCAAGCTGCGCAACTGAGTATGCAACAGATAATGTCTGTGGAGATTTCTTAACTTACACCAATTTGCTTCCAAAAGTTACACTGTTTGCTTAACTGTGCAACAGGATTTTAGCCATATGAAATTAAATTCAGATGTTCAAGAGATAAGTATTTAAAACTAGCTGGAAAAAATGTACATTTTTGTTCCATTTTCTTTCTTTCTTTCTTTGTTTCTTTCTTTCTTTCTTTCATCTCAAGTTCTTTTCATTTCAATTATGAAGACATCTGCCAGTTTGGAAAAATCCCCCCCCCCCCAAATTCATTCCCTCCAGATTACGGCAGCTAGAATGAATACAAGATCCAGAACACAGAGTAGATGTCTGAGTAATGTGATCCATGCTGTGAGAACAGGGATATTGCTAGTTTGTCCCTGTTTCCATCCTTTAAATCTTGGAAAATATATCTAGTTGTTTGGATGGAGGAATGTATTTTATGCTAAATGCTGCCTGTTAAAATGCAAAGATCCTGCATTCTGTTACATGTACCCTTCATGGTCAAACACATTAAACATGACGAGAATGGCTGCCTTATCATCACCAAGTCATTTGTAATGGCCTTGCAGGGAATGAATGCCAATGATATACATTTCAGACAAGCTTTGTATCTTTGTGGAACAGGCACCGTGAATTTGAAATAAATGGGATGTCTGCCAGAGAAGCTAAAGAAGCAGCGAGAGTTCATGAACTACCTGCCATATGCAGAAAGAAATGTTTGATGCTGAAAATTACATCTATCCACGGTGGACCATATTCTGAAAAAAAACGTAAGAGTGGCTCCCACCTAGCCATATATCAGCTGGCTGTTTCAGTATCAAGTGGAAATTTGCACATGTGAAACAGGTCCTCAGAAATCAAGCACCACAGGGAGAAATTTGATATTGCGTCAGCGTCATCCACTCACTTTCCTTCTCTTTGTGCATGTGTGCCTCTTGAGGTGACTTTCTGCAATTCTTCTCATTCAGACCTCAGCAGCAGCAGCTATCTTAATGTCTCCTGCTTCCTGAAATAGTTCTGCCCATTTCCCCCTTGATGTCCTCATATACTTCGACCGCCTTACTCCCTCTATGGACATCTCCTTTATTTACTTTAAGCTTCCCTTTTCCAGGAAGCAATGGCAAGGTTGGGCAAAATATGGCCCTGGGATTACATGCAATTCCTAAAGCTGTTTTTATGGCCCATGCCTCCATCAGAGTTTTTTGCCCCCATCTAAATAATGGCAATCAATCAATCATTCAATCAAACCGCTTCTGCTGGTTCTCCTAGAAGCCTTCTGGAGAGTGGATTCACCTTTCATATAGGTCACAGTAGTCCTTCTATAGTGTTTTAACATATATGTTTTTCAAATCATAATGGACCTCCACTAGTGGACCTCCAACAGTGGCAGTTGATGACTCCAGTTCCAGGGGGAGGCAGTGATTCCACTCCAGGTTTTAGCCTTCACTTTGTAGGAGCGAATGCAGCTAAATCAAGATTGAGATACATTCCACATCTTTGTGGAAAACATTGAAAATAAAGAAGATGGCTCAGGTTCTTGACTTCAGCAAAGAAATGCATTTGGAAGGACAAAAACTCAGCTTCCAAACCCTGTCCCTACAGTACCTTTTCACCCTGTTCACCCTCCTAGAAACACATTAAAGTAATACCGTTTTCCTTTACTCTTTCTGTACATCCAAGCTGAATGGATGTGGATTGGTGAGGACTCTGCAAACATTAACAAGTTGGACGGAGCTTCACATTGTGGACATTTCACTTAAACATGTTCTGCTCTATTGAGTAGTGAACTGATGGGAACACACCGGAGCAGTACATGGTGCCACTGAGTGTGGTAGTCAAGAGACAATGCAGTATCCCCTATCTCACTGGCAGAGACATAGAAAGGTAACAACCCTTCTCATGCAGAATAGTGCATCCTTAAAAATACAGAAGAACTAAAAGCTGTTTGTATTTAAATTGCTTTAAATGGGAGTCATCTTTTTAAAGCTAAACAAAAATCCACTGCGTAGCTTAACAAGCATTGGCATGTTTGTGGGAATACTGAGCTATTTTATTTCATTTGACTGTATAACTGGTTGGATAGCTCAGTGTGTTAGGCATCAGGCGACAGAGCCCAAAGGCTGAGAGTCTGATTTCCCACTCTGTGCCCCAGGGGAAAAGCCAGCCTGTGTAGCCTTGGGCAGGAGTCACACTCCCAGGATGCCCTCAGAAGAAGGGAATGATAAACCACATCTGAGTATTCTATACCTAGAACACTCTAGAAAGGGTTGCCCTAAATTAAAGTCAACTTGACAGAATGTAAATATTAATTATATAATTACAGGTGATATAGGTGGCCTATGGTAGGGGGGCTTCATTCCAAAATTAGGAGTGAGGTGTGACCCCCTTTCTCAGCTCATGAATGGCTAACTGTCTCCCTTCAGATATTTTGGATTATAACTCCCATCAGTCTAGCCAGGATATGAACTATTCCTGAATTAGACCATTAAAACTCAGGTCTTGCTGCATTTGGGGTGTTAACAAAGGGATTATATTAACACATCTGGCAAAGCAATCAATTTATGTTAAGAGCTATGGGCTCATGGAAGTAAATAAATGTGTCACCGTGCAAGCAGCTTTCTACTTGCCAATCACTCTGGCAGATGACATGATAATAACATCAGGTTATCAAAATATTTTGATTTCTTTGCAATATTTTGAAATGACTGACTTGGGACCTTGAGAGCAATTAATACCAAAATACCTCATAAGTATTTGATATATAAGGAGGAGTGACAGCCAACAGGGTGATCCGCAGTGGCAACCCAGCTGCAAAATGTTCACCAGAAATGGCTCGCTAGAATAATTAGGTAAAGGTAAAGGTTCCCCTTGACAATTTGTCCAGTCATGTCCGACTCTAGGGTGTGGTGCCCATCCCCGTTTCCAAGCCGTAGAGCCAGCGTTTGTCTGAAGACAGTTTCCGTGGTCACGTGGCCAGCGCGACTAGACATGGAATGCCATTACCTTCCCACCGTGGTGGTACCTATTTATCTACTCGCATTTGCATGCTTTCGAACTGCTAGGTTGGCAGGAGCTGGGAGAAGCGACGGGAGCTCACTCCGTCGCGTGGATTTGATCTTACGACTGCTGGTCTTCCGACCTTGCAGCACAAAGGCTTCTGTGGTTTAACCCACAGCGCCACCACGTCGCTAGAATAATTACTCAGGACCAATTGTGCCTGAACAGTGATGTCCTCACTTCTCCATCTTCTTTCATGTTAGAAACAATCCAATGGTGCTTCTGGAGTGGAAGGATCATTTCACTGGCTTTGTCATTGCCTAGCGGATGCCTGAATGAGTTCACATTCCTTGAAGCCTTTGGGAGGCTCCTTCCCATCTACTATGTCTGCTTCTGGCCGTATAAGGGAACTGTCAAAATGGCTCAAACAAAACCCCAAGAACATAAGTCTTAATCCTTGCAGAAAGGTGAATCCAAAGAGTAGACCTATTGAAACGAATGGAACCTGACGTGGCCCAAACAAGCCTGATTTGCACTGATTTCCATAGGTTTAATCTATGTGTGAGGCTTTCCAGTGTGGTGTAGTGGACAGAGTGATGGACTAGGACTCTGGAAAACAGGATTCAAATCACAAATCCCTGTTCAGCCATGGAGACTCATTGGGGGCCATGGAACTGGTAAAACCACTCCTTAAATATCTCACTTACCTTGAAAGTCCTGTTAGGGTCACTAGAAGTAAATTCTGACTTGACAGCACAAAACATGCACACACATTCTAAGTACAACTAAAGAGCTACACCAAAACTAATGAGCTTACAAGAGAGTGCCTACTCACTAAATACACGTGAGTGCATCATGAAGCCTAAAAGAAGCATTTAGAAAATAAACAACTGTGATGTTCGTTGATAGACCAATGAATAATCTGAAATAAAAATACAATCTAGGATGGGTCTTGGCCTCTTTCTGTATAAACATGTAATGATCAGGCAGGCTTATTAAGATCTAGCAAGAAAATGTATCCCCTCCGTTATCTTTCTCCTATTACTTTATACGTGTAACATAATTAACAGCACAATCCACTGTATTTCAATAGGACCTATTTTCTCCCACAAATGAATAAAGGAATAATTGGAGGGCAAATGGAGTGGCTTTTACAGTGAGAGGTAACAATAAGAGACACACAGGATCCTTATTATCTGCTATTAGCTGGGACTCTCAGGTAGAAGAAAAAAGCACCTTTTTCTTAGATCATTCATTGTACCATTTTAACAACTCACGTCTCTGAAATACGATGGTGTTGAGACAAAGAGAGTGGTGTTTTTTAAAAGAGAGAAAGAAAGAAAGAAAGAAAATGTTCACTATACTTTACTTTAAGAAAAGATCATCAAACCTAACCTTTAAAAAGGTTACTTTAAAACAGTAACTTATCTCTGATGCATGAAGCATGTGGAGAACACAGACTGTGAGATGTAATTGCAACTGTGTTCCTTCCTCAGGCCATCATGTATAACATTATGTGTATCATATATGTAACATCCTGTGCAGAAATTAAGCATTCACCTTGATTTTTCCGCCCCCATGAACAGAATGAGTAACAACATATCCCTTGTAAACCATTCCCCATGCTACTATAGAGAGAGCCATTTTCTCCCTCTCATCAAAAAGAATCAACTTTTTTTTTAAAAAATGGTGCACTTCATGTTTTGCACAGTGCTTCTTGCTGATATTAAAAGTTGTGTTTGTGGCTGACAGCTCCCAGAATACATCAATCAGTATGGCCACTAGCCATGCCGTTTTCGTCTCCACCACCAGCAGGTCTTTTGTGAAAGCAATGGATCTTAATTGCCCTTTCAAGACCAAAATACTTTTGCACAGCAACAAGGAAAGCTCACAACATTATGTTGTTGCTGGGAAAATGCATTTCACCCAATTGGTTTCAGGACTGCAACTGAAAGAGAGAAAAGGAAGGTGGCAGGTGATGTCATAGACCCTAGCACCAAAAGCATCCTGGTGCGTCAGCCTTTGTTCCATTGCATCATTGATGTAAGCTGCTCTGGAAACTAAGAGGAATAGGAACTCTATACAAATACATAGCAGGCAGGCCAATCCTAAACTCTTCAGAAAACCATCCAAGTAGGGATAGGATGCTCCTCTACTATCACTAAAAAAGACTGTAAAGCTGCAGAGGGCAACTTTGGAGGGCCTGGGGGACATTTTTCACCACCTTCCACAGTGGTCTGCTCCACCCTGTCCTGCCCAAACTGGAAGCGACTGGACGTCCATTCCAAGTGTCAAAAGAAAAGGAGATGCTCTTTTTTTTGTCCAAAACAATGTTCATGGGGCCTATGTGTCTTGATTTGAAGAGAATCAAGCTTTCTGGAGTATGATTCTCCACGTTTTGGTTTTTAACATTTCAGAGGGTGCCTGGACTCCAGGAGCCATGAAAACAGCTGTGCACTGCACATGACTCTCCTGCGGTAAAGAAAGGTTAATATTAAATGCCCTGTGCTAACAGATAAATGGTTAGTGGAGTCATAGGTTGGTAGCCTTATGCTGGTCATACTTAACTTATTTTGTTGTTGCTGTTTTCCTGTAACCTGACATGGAGTAAGTGCTTACAAGTCTATTTTGACTGCTCAGCAAAACATGCCTCTCAGACTCAAGCTATAAGCACACTCATCTTTAGGTCTGGGAGTCCTGGACTAGCACTTTGGCCTGTTCAGCAATATGACACCCCTGTTTTCATAACATTACTTCCACTGAAATCAATTGGGATGAATCGCCTGGTAATCTTTTATGTTTATATTGCCAAGAGGACACAAAGCCCAGGTTTTTGTTTCCCATCCTTCGTAATGCTTCAGAAAACACACACACACACACACAATCACACACACACACACGCACATTCCTGCCATGGTAAGCAAGAGCAATACTTTGGCATGAAGCCCAGATGAATTTGACCCCACTGGTTCACTGAACATGGAGGCAGTGTTCACACATGCCAAAAGCCAACTGTGTTCTCAGATCCCCTTAATCAGAAGCACCATCACAGTCTCGTTACCGTGAACCTTGCTATAGCAGTGAGGCTGGCCAACGTGCTCACAGTGAGCAAGTTATGGGGTTAAAGATCTAGGCCTCTTTATTTATGAACAGATTGTGACTTCCAAATATGCTTGTTCTTTGCTTCAAAATTGTTTCTGCAGATAATTAAATTTAAGTACATCAACTTAGTGTTACGAGCTTTTGTGTTCATATATATTACAGTCCCATAAGATCTTTGTGTGTGCAGGGAAGGAGAATATCAGTTGTTGACTAAAATAAACCAGAAAACTGAAACCTGCCATCACTATGAGCCCAACCTCGTTACAACCCTAACGGCTTTTTATTCCCAGTGCAAGACATGCTTTTCACCAGTTTTTTTAAATTAAAATAATTCACTGGTTTCTTGTGACTTGATTAGTTTTCCTACAGATCCCTAGATACAATATATTGAAAAGAAAAGAGCCTTTGGTTGTATTCAGGTGGACAAATTATGCCATTAATTCTAGAACTACAACATTGCTATAATGTTTGAACAAGATGTCATGTCCATCACAACAGAAGCCTTCCTGGTTATTAGATTAGATGGATGACCATTTTGGCATGGCAGTGCTCCAGCAGGGGGCACACTTCCTAAAAATGATGAATTCCCTGTGTGAACAAACTGCTATCTGGCCTCCCTTTCTTTCCCACATAATTCCCATATAATTCTTGGCTACCTGATGGGCAGTGCAATCCTAATCAAAGATACACCAGATTTAGTGAGTTAGAATTCAACACCTACCTTCTCTGCTGACAGAAATCTATTACTGCTGGTAGAAATGCCCTTTTATCAGCAGAACTTTCTTCTGTTGGGTGGTCTCAGCATTTTACCAATGGAAAAATGTCCATTCTAATGGCTCTGCTGGCCAAGATCCAACAGCAGAAACACCAAAAAGGAAGGGATGAAGAAATACGACTGAGGAACCATGTTACACCAGACCCAAACACCCTCCTGCCTCCAGACAGACACAACACCAGCACAGCGTGAAACGAGAGCAAGAGAACCTGAAGCAATTTCCGACATCCCCAGGCCGAAAGAGGTTTGCATTGAATACCATTTCAGCTGGCTTACTGACAGCCAAACTGGCCCTCAGCCAACCCTCAGCAATCTTGGCCAACACAGCTTGTAACTCCACCTTGCCCAATTATTTCCCCAACGCCCTTCATAATTCCCAACAGGACCTCAACCTAAAGCATTTTAGGAGCACTGCATGTCCAACATTCAGGTAACTCCCATTAAGAAGTGTGCTAAGGTGTCTGGTATGCCAAACAAGCACTGTCCCATTCAGTCCTTATAGCTCACCATGGATGGATCAGACTTGGGTCAGCACTAAGGACATACACCAGGATGAAAAAAGTCCCTTGAACATGACCTCTGCACTGGGTGGAAACAGCTTGTTTGCTGCCTTGGAGCTCTTGTCGATCCTGTAGTTCATGCTGCTGACCCTGACCGTTGTCGTTGCCTACAATTTGGCATCTGCCTACCTGAGTCAATTGTTCTTGACAGCAGTACAGGCACTGACTGTCCTCTTGGGTTGCATGTACCACCCTGAAGACTCTGAAGCCCACCAGCACATGACCTTTCCTTGTTCTCTCCAGTCTTCTTAATTACAGAAGAGCTTGTAACCTACCGAAGCTGGGTTCCTGAAAATTGCTGACCCCACTGAGATGCCCTCTCTGCCTACTTTGCTTCCCTGACTTTGAACAGTCTTATAAACAAGGATGCGAAAGAGGCAGCGTTCATGGGGGTCAAAGCACCACGAGGACACACGGTGCTAAATGAATATTGCAAATGCAATTAACTGTGCTAGAATTTGCATTTTTTTTTTAAAAAAGGAAACAAAACACCAATAACACAGACATGTATGAACTGGATGACATATATAAACAAACCTTGTGAATGTAGAGCATCAAAAAGATACCAGGACAGAAGAAAAAGTATCTGCTGACATCTCCTTACTCCCAAAGTCAAAGAACCGGGCCCGGCCAAGAACTATTAGCTTTGCAAAAGACCTGCTGCGACTGAAGGGGGAAAGTGCTAGAGATGTTAGTTAACAGGGGTCCACATAGCTGCTTGCATGCCATTCTCTTTGGGAGTCTGGCTATAAGGACTGCTGTGATGGGCACCATGACGTAAATTTCACCAATACACCATTGCTTTTGGCCTGACGCTTTGAGATAAAGCTGTGCAACCAGTATGGTTTTTGGTTCATTAAGAATGCTGTTGCTTACATTCATTGGTGCTTGCATGCTACGCTAATTAGCAAGCAGTATAATAATCATTGAAGGGCAGGCAACAGGGCGTTATAAACTGAATTGATGCCCAGCTTCTGCTTCATTAGGCAGCATGTAACTTCCCATCCTAAGCCCCCTTAGCAACGTTCTGTCTGCGGAAATGGTGACAACCTTTCTTGCAACCATTATTGAGCCAAATTAGCATCAATTAGCATCTAGAGCGCATTCTCAGAAAAGTGCATTGAAACATGCACCCCATTTATAAGTCTCTCCCTGGCCATTTGTCTTATGCTACAGACCAAACAGACAACCACCATCCATTTGACTTGCAAGGACTTCTGGCCTGCATCCGGGTAGGTGGCAGACGCTGATTAAAGGAAAATTCATACTTGTTTTGTTTAAATTTATGGCAGCGCTCGGTATGTATTTTATAGCAGAGACCTGGTTTTATTACCTCGTTCAAGGGCCAATTCGTGGCCCAATTTACAGTCAATCCCCAGTGACTGGGTTTCTTTGGATATATTTCCAGGAGCTGGTTTGGCCCCCATATATCACAACAGAGATGCAACATGCATAACTCTCTATAGCATGATGTCCCTTGATTGATTTTTGTGACTACTTGATGGCAAACCCTTCCATTAAGTGCAAAGGTATGGCATAGGATAGTCTCATTCATGACTCCAAGATGAATGGGAAAGAAACCTCATGCTACACCTGGTGTTTTCTGGCCACCTTAGTACTCCCTAGTAAAAGGTAGGCTATCAATATTTGGAACACGAAAAGCAAAGATAAAAAGAGCAACAGACCATCTCCAAAAATCCTGCCCTTGTACACAGTCTCTGCTGGTAATATTTCTCAGTCTCTGCTGGTCAAACATTGCATTTCCTTTGATCACCAGTACGCTGACACTAGGGTTGCCTGGTCTCAAGGCAGCACCAGTTAATTGTGACTAATTGACACCTGGGGTGCATCTCAATCATGTGCACCTGGTTGTACAACTGATTTACCCTCCAGGACTTGGTCAGCGACCAGGAATTACCTACAGCAAATTACGCAACCCTTGTGCTAACATCCATGAGATGTTATTTTGTTTAGGAGGTAGCATAGGAAATCCACTTTGTCTGTCTCTCAAACTCATAATGGCCACATCATATTTTGAAATTATTATACAAAAATGTCTCAGCCAAGTTTCAGTATGTATGAATGAATGAGGTGCATGTCCCACCTCACAGCAGCTTTCAAGGGATCGCAATAAGACACAATGTTGCATGTGTAATCCAACAAGTCAAGCATTATCAACCAACTTGAGCGTGGCCAGAGGAGGCCACCAAAGATAAGAAAAGGTCTGGGGAGCAAGTCTTCTGAGTAATGGCTGAGAGAGCTGGGTGGGGATAACTGGGGGAAGAGAAGACTAAAAGTTGTTATGAAGGCCATCTTCAAATGTTTGAGGGACCATCACATAGAAGGAGCTGTCTGGAGAGCTTAGCCATAATACTTATAGTGCAATGGATTATTACCCTATCTGTGGACAGATCTAGGGAAATCTTATTCCCTAGTTTAGGAGCAGCCAAAATATGTCCCTCCAGATTTGATTAGATAATAACTGTCATCAGCAACAGCCAGTATAGCCAATAATATGGAATGTTGAGAGCCGTAATCCAGTAACGTCTGGAAGGGTGCCCCTTATCCATCGCACCCCAGATGATGGAATAGAGGATCAGAATCCAGCCACCTCCCAAAAGCACAATTCTGCTTGCATGTAGAATTGTAACCGCCATTTTACTGACAGTTTAGGGGACAGCTTAAAAGAAACACTTAGGTATATCGAGAAAAACTCTCACCCTGCAGTCATAGCTATTTAAAAGTGTTCATGATACACAGGCTACTGAGACAAAAGCAACAGCAGGATGAAAAGGCTTAATTAAACTTTACAAACAGAGCCACAAATGAATAAGAGCTGGGGGGGGGGCAGACAGGCTGTGGCGCTCTTACTATCAGTGTCCTTAAAGAAAGCGTCCAAGGAAAAATGGCATGAAAATAAAGTTTTTTTAAAACACCCTTAGTATAATTAGCACTTGTATTGGCAGAGTGATTGGCACAGAGTGAGTAGAATAAAAATTACAGTAGTAGACATGACTGTCAGGCATGGGCAGATCAGACTGGAACTAGATCTTCCTCCTGCATTTCAGGTGTATATTTCTTTGGCTCCACATCTGAAGCTCCTTGAGTCTCAATAGTTTTGAAGGATTTCAAGGCCCCATAATCACACCAACTACAACTCCCATGATGCTGAGATGCCATGTCAATACTACAGAATCATGGGAGAGTTGATGCCTCTCTACAACCGTTGTACCTCCCATCATATCACTGAGGAGATCCTGTCTGGTCTGTTCTTATACTGGCTTGGGGCCATAACTCAGTGGCAGAACACATGCTTTGCATAAAAAGGTCCCAGGTTTAATCCTTGCTGTTTCCTGGCAAGGCCAGAAAAAAACTCCACCTGAAACCCTGGAAGAGCCCATCAGTATTAGATTAGATGGGCCAATGTTCTGATTCAGTGTGAGGCAGCTCCTTTTATAATACTATGAACATGACCGTAGCAATCATGTGTTGCTTGTAGACCGAGGAATAGCAGTGCCTCCCTCACCTGGTCCACGAGCTGGTGTAATCCCAGTCCGAAAGGGTGGGACTAAGAAAGAGCAGGGCTGTGAGTAAGAGATTTGAATCAGAAAGAGTGAGAGAGCTGAAGAAGCCAGAGCTGCTGTTGCCACTGAGATTGTTAAGGCTCTTGCCAACTTGCTCTAGGGTTTTGAAGACGCTGCATTTGAAGCTAGTTCTTCTATGTTATGGATACTCAACCCAGTTGAAGAAGATACCTTGTCCGAATTTGAAATTTAAAAAGGCACTTGAACTTTACCATTCTACAAGCAACTTCTGTATCGGTGCTGTTGTCAAAGACTTGGGTGCACAAATTGTAGCCTTTGGTTGTTGTTATAGTTGCTCACGTTGTATGTTATATAACTGTGAAGAAGAAGAGTCTCATTTTGTGAAATTGTGTTTGCAAGGCTCATCAATAGATATCAAAGTAAACAAATAGCCCCATAGAACTGAATAGTGTTATCCTGCCAAGGGAGAGATGAACCAATCTAGATTAGGAAAGGTCCGGCTACAAGAAGAGCGCTAGTCTTCCTTGCCCTCCTGATGACTCAGAGGCCAGGGCAAGGCATCTATCTCAGGCAATTCTCTTTTTGGCTGTCATAAAACAGCACCAAACTTTGACTTATCTATTTTATTGCTATTGTGTATTTACTGCCAAGGATGTTCCATGAGGTGTCAGGGAAAAGGAGAATTGCTTATGGGATATTCTGTTTCATCTATCCAAATTACTTGGCTACCTTATATATTGTATACCTTAATATGTTTTTGAGGAAGGTACTTCCTGTTTCTTGAGCCGGCCTTGCAGACGGCTTCACCGGCTTGTGATACGATCCATCCCATTATCCATCCACTGTGATCCATCTAAACAAATTAATTTAATGTTAATTTCAGGTATCCAATGGATCTATTCTTAAATGTTACACATTTAAAAGAATCCTCAATGTTTATTAGTGATTACCTCCACAATCATTTATTTTGGTTTAGTTTGGTTTTGATGTTTATTCTATGTTTTGTGCAAAATATTTCAGCACAAAACTAGTGTCTTTTCTCTTTCTGGTGCTTAATGTATGCACAGATCAGTCTGATTGGCTAAGAAGACACAAACACCCCATCCAAGACTACTATCATTGCTAGTGTGTTCAGGAAGAGAAGACATATTGTATCTTCTGATGCCATGCACATTATAGACATGGACAAAAACCAGAGTCGAAAATGTGCTAAATCTCTCAGATAAAATGAACTTGCCTTCCTGCAGAGAAATTTGTTGTTTCGTTTATTTATTTATGCAAAGATATTTGCAATGTGAAAATGAACCAAATGCAGATTTATAGCATTAGTCCCATTTTGATAATTGTACACACAAACCTAAAAAGTGTAGACCATTTCAACCTTTCTATCCTTTACAAATTGCTCTGTGTGCCTCAAAGGGAGAACACATGCCTCTTATGCAAAACGTTGTAGATTCAATTCCCATCAGATCCAAGTGGGGCTCAAAAAGAGGTCACCTTGAAACTTTGGAGAGTAACACAGGGTTAGATGGACCAGCCACCTGATTCATTATAGACAGTTTACAATGTTCCTGCTGGAAATAAGTGACTCTGTTTCACTTTTTCTCACCATCTTTTTTTCCCCTCCCTTTTTTAAAACAATCAATTTTTTTCTGTCAAATGGATGTGGGAACTTGCAAACGTCAATGCATTCTTCATAGAAGGAACTAAATCAGTCATTCTCAACCTCTCTTTTTTGGCCATGACCCTCTTAGGAGCTTTTCTCAGGTTCCAGGGCCCCCTGTCAAACAAGGATACAACACGAACAGATGAATAGAAAAATAGGATATAATTTTTTTCAATCTGTAGCCCCCTCCAAATGTGTCAGCCCCCCCCCCCCGAGGGCCATATGGCCCCCATTGAGAATGAGTGAAATTCTAAAAGAAATTCTCAGCTATCTGCACTGGCCACATTCAATAGGTATAGAAGTTCCTGTTACAAAAGCTTGTTTGTTTGTTTGTTTGTTTGTTTGTTTCCATGTCACCAATTAAAAAGTTCTCTAGGCAGTTTACTTCCCCCTACAGCTAAAAATAAATTATTTTTATTAATTAAAATTAAATTAATTAAACTCAATTTTTATTAATTTAAAAATTAAAACAGCATCAAAAAAGAGAGGAAAAAAACAACAACTTTGTTTTAAAAAATGCCTGAAGTCTGATGAGTTGAGATAGAACTGAATTCTCCAAAACGTTGAAATTATCTTTTTGACACAGTGAAATCAGGGAGGGGTCAGGGTGGGGTTATTATTATTATTCAATTCATGTTCAAAAGACCACAGATTGAATGCATGGATTAGGTGAGCCTGGCTGGCAAAGACAAAACCTTGAAAAGTTACTTTTTTGACTACAGCTCCCCAAATCCCCAAGCATCATTACATTAGAGAGGCTGTCTGATCAATTTATTTTATTCTCCTTCCCAGTAGTTACTGTTTGGCAAATTGTTGTTGTTTTCAGCGTATGTGGAGCCATCCTAGATCAACAGAAAGAACTGCTTCCCAAAGAATCTTCTGGAACCATCCAACACACCGAAATGAAGTCAGGGAATGATGTGCTTTCAGCGAGTCCTATAATGCAATGTAACTGCAGAAAGTTATCTTTGGTAGTTTTTAAGGGCACCTATAATATTAATCCCAGTACCCGGAGAAACTGAGCAAACATCAACATTCTTGAACCTCTTCCTGAGGTTCTCCGGCACTGCTACTGCCTTCTTCAGACACCCCTTTTCAGAGAGCTAAATAGGAAGCTTGCCAGAACAAAATAGACGTGGTCCAAATAGCTAATTAATTCATTCATGTTGAAGGAGGAAGCTGGGGAATTAGTGCAGATGGATTAATATTTAACTGTGCTTTTTATGAAGGGGATATCAGATACTGAGGGTAGGTCTGCACCAGCTGGTTTTCACACAATCTGTCACTGAACATAATATGAACAGCTGCTGTTTGGAATGGATGAATCAGTCTACTTCTGGTCCATGTCATTTTTGCATGTCTTCAATCATAAGTCCATCACACACAGGTTTTTTCCCTCTATAATTTTATTTAAATGCACGAAAATACATTTTTAATGTTTGCATGCAACTTTTCCTTATATGTGTGTCTTATGCGCCATTATGCACACAATCATTTCCATTATTAAGTGAATTTTTGTACATCATATTATATAACATTTCGAGATCCAAGTCTTGTGGCCAAATTTGGAGAAATTAGAGGAAAATGTAATGCACAGAATAAATACATTCATGAGTATTGATCCCATGAATTATGTTGGTTTACTCAGAGCCTAGAAATATGACCCTCTGAACTCCAACACACACATTTCCTCAGCTAGTGTGGCCAGTAGGATTATGGGATCCAAATAAGTTGCCTTCCCAACATCTGGGCTCACTACCAAAACCCTCCCCTGTATCCCTAGCAAGTATGGTCCATCCTCAACTGCATCTCTTGTTTTCAGCATCAGGCAGATGGTAAATTTCTTTCCAGGAGAGCAAGGAGCTTGGGGACCCCAACCCTCCTACCTTAGATCACAGGCCTCCATTAACAGGTAATAACTGACCAACCTTGGCCCTTCAAATACATAGAATAATACACGGCACACTCCTGTCATGTCCTTTCTCTCACTGTTTCTACTCTCTCCAACAGAGCTGGGTGGAAATCTTATTCAAAACACTGAAGGACCAGCCAATAGTGGATGAACTTCGTTCCTCACATTTTTTTTGTTTTTGTTTCTAGTATAGATTCACAGCTGTCTCTCCCAAATCAGCATAAAATGTTGAAATACCTCTTTCCAGAATTAGTAGGGTGGTCCCATTTCATCAGGCAGAAGAAGGCATCTACCTCCAGTGGCATATGCTATGGGGGCACCAGTGTCCGTATGCCAGCTGTTTCTCTTAACGTGCCCCCAGGTTTTCCTCTCCTTTGAAAGATAAAGCAGCATGTACCATTCCACTTGTCTGGCATCCCCATTGCCATCAGGTGCTGGGGTGGACCCTTTTCCCATTGCATGTGTTGAAACCAAATCAACTCTGCTTCTTTACGTTGAACAAAGGGAGGGACACTATCTTATCCCAGGCAGCAAAATATTTTTGGCAGTCCTTTGAGACTGAGGTTGTTCAGATGTTCATTTTCAAGGATCTACACAGAAGAGTTTAGAAAGAAAATCCAGGCAAACATTGAAATTGGAAACCAAAGGTAGTGAGGAGGAGGATGAGACAGAAGGAATTCAAGCAACATGTTGTGAGATCTCCCCTAGTAGGGCAGTATCCTGTCAGGAAGGAAGCATTTCAAGATCGGTATGTAGGAGGAAACCAAGAATAGAACAAAATGTGAAAAAGTGCATTGGATAAATGCCTATGCAGGCAAACATTTAATTCATGCCACAATGTTGTTTCACTGGCTGGTTCTTCCACAGCTGATGGGGACCTTTTGCTAGGATCTAATTTTGGAGCCTGTGTCCCAGAGCTTTCTCACAAAATTCCTTGTGTTCCCCCTGGAGACATTGTTATTTTGGACAACAACTCCCAGAACTGCTGGATAGTTCAATGGTTTAGGTCTTTGGCTGCGGAGCCAGAGGTTGGCAGTTCGATTCCCCACTGGGCCTCTTTGACAGGGGCTGGACTTGATGATCCGTAGGGTCCCTTCCAGCTCTGCAGTTCTCAGATGATTCTAAGATTATGAGTTTCCCTGCTAGCTACACTGGCTATGGGATTTCTGGGGCTTGTACAGTAGTTGAGAAGACTAGCTTGTTCAACCCCTGCTTTTAACTTTTGGAAGCTCTGCATAACATCCAGTTCTTTTGATAATGGATAGAATGAAGTGATTTTGCCATGGCAGTTCAAGAGAGGGGACATCATTTTCAAACAGTGGAACAGAAGTATTGTGGCACCAGAAAGATTAACAGGTTGATTTCAGCATGAGCTTTCACAGATCACAACCACAATACGCCAGTTCTATATAAGCTGAAATGGATGTGACCTCTTTGAATCCTTGTTCAAAAACTCCATCACATGAAATGTCACAGACGGACTTGGGGACTTTTCCTTTGGAGCAAACACTTCCATTCACATGAAGCTCTTCTGCTCTGGACCAGCATAGAGAGCCCTTCTAACTACTCAAACCTTCACTCTTGACTGTTACTCTAGAGGACTTTGCCCTGAAACAAAATGGAATAAGGGACAGACAGCAGCAGCCAGTGGAAGTGTTTTAAAAAACAGGTGTCCTGACCTGAAAAAGCCCAAAGCCTTCTGATAGTGGCTTTGCTACTATCAGAAATCCTGTCAAAATAAGGACTCTAATGCCCTGAAGGGCACATTCAAATGGTATGTTTACTGATCAAATATTACATTATGGAGTCTGCTAGTTAATCCTGTTAAGTACAGTACGGCCACGGTATCTTCAGGGATCAGTTCCAAGCCCCCCCACCTCTGGCAGATGCTGAAAAATATGGAAGTATCAAATGCATGATATCTGGCTCCCTTCTAGTGGCCAATTCTGGTATATACACACTTGGAAGATATATAAATAGGTATTTCTGGGGGCATGGTTATTTAGTATTTCCACCCAGCAGATAAATGAATCAGCGGATACTGATTCTGTGGATAGGGGAGTCCTACTGTAATCAATTGCAACCCAATAACCATCATCATGGTTATCATTATCATTGAGGATACAAAAAAAAATACATAGGATACAAAACAATGGCACGGGAGTGAAAATTGTTACTGGCAAAGTCACACTGGATGATACCAATGCACAGTCAATAGTGTAAGCCAGTGCATTACCTCATGTGGTAGAAAAACAATTGCATACCACCTCTGCATGGACTCTGAAAATGTGCCGCTGCCAGTGCAACAGCACTAGTGCCATGGCATCACTGGACAGATGCCAGTCTGTAGAAAAGGGTTTCTCCTACATCCAGCAAAACTCAGAATTAAGGTTTACATTACTAGACTGTTGAATTTAAAATGAAATACTTAAGTTTCAAGATTCTTCCTAAATTCTGCAATCTCTAATTATATCATTCACACATTATTATCACACATTCCATTATCAAATGCTCATTTTATATCTTGCAAATTATAGTTTTGGATTATATACTGTAATTTTTATATAGCCTTTAGACTCGTTTTATTTTCCTCTGCTATATAAATGACACATACACTCAACTCTGGTTATCTTAACTAAAAAGATACACCTGACTTGCAGATGGTATCCTATATGGAGTCATTCATATGTGTATATATATATATATATAAGGAAAGGAATATACAATATATATGTTGAATCTCTGTGTAACTCACTCACCGTCACAGCATAAAATGGGGGGGGGGGGATTCCTTCTTCACAGCACCTTATATTTAACAAATATAACACAAGGCAATCTTAAAAGCATTCCTATAGAGTATTCTAAATTTGTAGATAGAATCAACATTTTAATTCTCTCTAATTATAAGCTGAAAATACATTTTTCCCTTCTCCCCATCATGTCTGTCATCACAAAATACTAAGAGAAGATTCTTTTTCAAAAAAAAAAAAAACCCACAGGGTTTTTAAAAAAAATGATTATTACAGGACTTACGACTTTGGAATTGCAAGGTGTACCAGGAGATAAGGATTTCAAATTTAAAAGGCATTTGATACGACATTTTTACTTTCTGAAGCTACCTTTTCCAGAGAACCTCTGTATGTGTGCCTATACGTGTACGTGTGAGAGGGAGGGAGGGAGAGGGAGAGATTTTATCTATCTATCTATCATCTATCTATCTATCTATCTATCTATCTATCTATCTATCTATCTATCTATCTATCTATCTATCTATCTATCTATCTATCTATCTATCTATCTATCTATCTATCATAGTCAACAAAACAACAGTATCCGGCAATTACAGCTAGAGTGACACCAACCACTACACATGCCATGGCAAAAGCAAACCCTTTATGCATTTAACAAAGAACGAGAAGAAACATTTTTGTGCAAAGTAAGCCAAACTGGGCTAAGAAGGCTAGAACACAAATTGTGCAAAATTTGCATTGCATAAACTTCTTGTTTTTTCAGGACGAGAAAGAATAGGTGTTTACATCTTTTTCAAACAATCATCCAGTTGTTCTCTGCTTCCTGTAGGTATGTGCTTTGCTTCTCAAGAGGAAAGAATACTATTTATAGATACTTTGCATAAATAATAGGGACCGCCCTGAGCAAAAATAGCACTCCTGCTCATTCTTGGCTTGAGGTGAGGAAACTTGATGGGCTTGAAAATTCCCAGATGAGGAATGTCCATCCACTGAAGCACCCTAAATGGATGGGAACAAAACAGGTGTTCTTAATAGCCATTCTTCATTTCTGGGCTCTTGCCTCTCTGTCTTCACCTTTTGGGGCATTCTCTGGTTCTCTGGTGCTTTTTAAGAGAAGTCCACATTTGTTATGTATCACTTAGGGATTAGGCTAAGTGTTTTTCTGTTTGTCTTCTGCAGTTTTCCAAACCATTCCCTTCTCTTTTGCATTGAAGGAAATGCTGGGATATTCTGTGTGTGCTGGTTATTTCATAAAGTCTGCATTTAAATCTGAAACTTTGCTGATCCCCGGTTGAGTCTGAGACCCAGGGTCAATGGAAATGGCTACCCTTGGTCTTCCCTGACCCTCAGGAACATCCTGTACTGTAATTTTTAGAAGTGCCCTGAGCCAAATTGGATGATAATTTGTCCAGTTCAACCTTGATTGGTTATATCCTTCCTTGGAAACCATTTTGTCAAATCTGAAGAACCATGAGCAATTGCAGCAGTTTGGCTAGGTTCTCTCAGATACCTCCTTCCCACTCCTAACCCTTGACAAATACAACTTGAGGAATTGCGAAGCCCTGTCCAAGTGTTCTGCAAGCATGCTTTTAAAATGTGTGAGCAGGAAGGGTGTTCTAGCCCTGCACCCCCAATCATTTCCAACAACCCTCTATATGTAAAGGCTGAGAACATTCAGTCTTTGTAGCAATCTTTGTTATATCAAAGTGTCTGGTTTTATTATTGCACACAAGGAAATTCAGTTAATTCTTTGCACTCCACTTCAAACTAGCACCTGTTATTTAGGCACAGTTGACCAGTACAAGACTCCCTGGAGAAGACACCTGGTTTCTTAAAAGAAATCTATATAATTTTGCTTGCATACTGGTAGGTAATGAAAGTGTGAAAAGTTAACATCTTTTTCTTTTGGACCCAGTGAAGTGATTCTAAAGGAACTGCATGTGCTATCTACTGAAAGGGAAACAGACATAGACATTTCTATTTAATATTCAGATGAAAAACTTTGTGAATGTCATTTAGAACATTTTAATGTGTTGAAAATTCTAATTGGCATTGTCATTATAACTGGTCAAAACAGCTTTATGAATGAATAATTTAAAACAAGGATTTTCCCCCATTTTGAAGGGAAAATGACATTTCCCTTGAATGAAAATTGGAGTTTACAATGCTCTAATGTTTGAAAACGTCAAAATAGTTGTGACGTTTTTGAGACAAAAAATTAAGAATTGCGAAATGGCAGTGACATTTCACATCTTTCTCAATGACAGCTTCTTTCAAAAATCCATTGTCACGGAGAACTGAAACCATGCTACCCTCTTACTCAATTTTATATTTGGTATTTGCATTTTTATGATGCCTATTCTCAAAGCATAGATGGCTTTACAATTTATTCAGCACCAGGATAAGTATGTGGCAGACTTGAAGGCGACATCATGGGTGAGTTCTTTGTGACTGCAGCCAGAGATTGAAAATTGTCTGCAAAAAAAGAATCAAAACAAAAAAGAAAGGATCCACAGAGGTACAGGCTGCCAGGCAAACAGGCAGCACCAGATGGAGGGTGCCAGGAGCTTGCAAACCATCAAGAAATGAGTGGAACAAAGAAAAATGAATGAAACAAAGAAAAAACACTCCTGAGTTCCAACCAATCCAGGCCTTTTTACTGCTTCAAAATTCCTGCTCCCATACCTCCTGGACATCCTGATTGACTGATGACAGTCATTATGTGACTGAACCAAAAAATTTCCCAGGTGATTTGACAGACAAAGATTAAAAGAAATGTTAACTAAAAGAAAGAAGCATGAGTGAACACTAAACTTTTTTACACTCCTCTACATTTAAACAAATAATTTTCATCTCAGAGCTTTTTTTTCAGAACATAAGAAGACAAAAACAAAAATAAGAGTCTCTTCTGTGTCTTTTTCTTTCATGTTAACACAACCTTCCCATCCCTAGTCATGAAGTACCTACAAGTTATGTACCATCCCCCATAGAGATATTCCAGATCCAATCGAACCTGCCCTATTAAACTGCTCTATGCCAAACAGCTCTGGTGGCTAATTTTTCAAAAACAGTGTCTGACAATGCATAGAACATGGTAGCAGTTTGGATTCTCGAGTGGACCACATTCTAATCCAAACATTAATTTGGAAATTGTGGATCATGTGAGTTCACATTGAAATATAGACCTCATGAATTCCTCAAGCTTCCCAAATTAGATGTACTAAAATAGAACATACATTCACTTATGTCACATGGATGAACCCGATATAACCTTTCTTTTGCGATGCAATGAAAACCCAATGTCCTGTATAAATATATGGAAATAATGTATAAATTCTGGCTGCAGTTTTAGATTAAATTGCATGATAATCTGCTTTCAGTGCCCTTACCTGCCAAACAATTTGCTGTAATTAATTTTCCCAGTGCAGTAACAATGCTATTACAAAATCATACCAGGAAGGCAAACAGCCCCATTACCAAGTGCAGAGAGGTTGTTTCGCTTAAACAAACATTTCCATTAATGTTCCTTGCAAAAGAATCCCCATCCTGACATACAGCATAAAAACTCATTCCCCTGGCAGTTGTTCACCTGAAACTCTTGTGCCACTAATATTTAAAATGGTTGGAATGAGACTTAATAACACGTATTGCGATGCAACTCATGCTAACATTTGAAAACCCACTGAGAACACTTAGTAAGGTGGAAATTTAAATGCAGTTATAATTATGGCACAATGCGATAAAGAGAAGCTGAGTGCAATATGCCTGATCTGAAGCGCAGGGGTGTTATGCATGCAGAGAGTAGAGTGTGATGGCGGGAGTAGTGAGGGAGAGAAAAGCAAATCATTTTTTTACAAAGTTCTATGGTTTTCCACTAAGATCTGTGTAGTAGTATGATGGATTACAGGCATAACTCTCCAATTGTCTCATGCTCATAAGCAGGGACACAGAATTCCAACATTATGCTCCTCACTGATGAACATAGCAGGGCATTGCCTGGCACTCCCATTCAAGTTCTTGCATTGTCAACAATGATATTTTGCCCCCCAAAAAAGTTGCCCTTTTTAAAATTAATCTCTCTTTTTTGCACAAAATTTCCTATCTTTTACAGTGTATCTTCAATTCACACAGTTGCATAAATTTGGAGAATTACCCAGAACTAGGGGTGGCTGCTGCTTTATTTAAGAACTTGAAGCATTAGATGGGTTGCTTGCATCTTTCCTAACCATCCGTCTGGGCTCATTGTGTGTGTGTGTGTGTGTGTGAGAGAGAGAGAGAGAGAGAGAGAGAGATTGTTCCTTAAAGGGAAATGAGAGACCTTGAGGCAAGCAAAGAGCTCTTTGTCAGCTAGACATGAAGACCACTTGGAGGAACCCCACTGGGTTGAGACTGCCTAAATCAATGAGAACAAGGAATGTAGCCAAGTATTATTTCCATCTCTACTTAAGAGGGTTATAGCATCTAGAAATCCAGTCAACAGAATCTCTGAGACTTCATGGCCAAAGCTTGAGACCTAGATGTAGGCCCTTGTGATCTCAGGTGAGTAGACTTTCATGATAACTCAAGGGACAGGTCCTTGTGACTTGATCCGGCAAGCCTTTGGCAACAAATTGGAAAATGGTGCGCAAAACAGCTAGCCCACAGTGAGATTCAATAGCAAATTTAAAGGCCATTGTATAAAATCTAGCTGCAGAAGCAGGAGCACAAGCTCTGGGACATGCCAGCTAAAGACAAAGATAAAAGGCTTCTCAGCATGTCTAGATGGCATGTCCTGAGTCTTGAGAATGAACTGCAAAATCTAGGATTTCTAGGTTGTCACCATTTCATTCCCTGAGATTTTGGATCTCTGTAACCTGAGACATGGAGAACAGTCCCACATCTCTAAAGGGCAGAAGCTATCTCTAGGGTGGATGGAGTCCAGACACTGAGAAACAGTGTTAAGAAACTGCTCAGCTCACTTGTCTTACTTACCTATCGCAGCACAAAGAAAACCCAGGGATATATGCATTTTAATTTGGGGGAGCGGGGAGAGAATGGCAATGGAGATGGTTCTGTTGTGGTCATCGTTTCAACTTTAATGTGCCATTAAGGATTTTACCTCCCCTGCTTCTAGAAGAGAAAGCAGAAAGGTATTTTAAAAAACCCTGAAGGAAGGGAGGTCGGTGGAGAAAAGGAAGGGGGACGCAATGAATTTGTTTTCCCTGACAAAGTGCCTTTTATAACCTGTGAAAGTTTAGTTTGCTTGTGAGGCGTATCAGCTCTCTCCAATTCATTTCGAAAATGCATGCCACACTCACAAGCTTAGAGGGAGCTTAATTACAATCAATGGAACAATTAAATGGAGAGGAATGTGCAATAGAGAACAGAAATGAATAGGAAGCATATGTGTAAGTGCACCTTTGGGCAAATGCATTAGAGGCACAAGATTGTCATTACCCCTCTCAAATCACATCTCTATTTGCTTACGTGTCGGAGAAAGAGACAGGCCAACATATACAGCTTGAGGATGCAGATCCTGAATTATATTGAAGTAGGATGCAGGAATGGATACCACAGATTGCCAGAAAAACAAACAAATGGATGCTAGACAGAATCAAGGCTGAACTTTCTCTAGAGGCAAAAATTACTAAACCACGACTATGATACTTAGGATATACCATGAGAAGGCAAGACTAACTGGAAAAGACAATAATGCTGAGAAAAACTGAGGGTAGCAGGGAAAGAGGAAGACTGAACATGAGATGGATTGACTCAATATTCCGCAATGCCATAGCCTTGAGACATCAAGACCTGAACAAGGCTCTTAATGGCAGGACCTTTTTAAGGCTGCTAATTCCGAATAATAATCTTAGAACTGCAGAGCTAGAAGGGACCCCATGGATCATTGAGTCCAGCCCCTGTCAAAAAGGCACAGCGAGGAATTGAACCCCCAACCTCTGGCTCTGCAGCCAGATGCCCTAAATCACTGAGCTATCCAGCAGTTCAAGGCTACCATAAGTCAAGAGCAACATGATAACACATAAGAAAACCAATAGGGTGTAAGCTATTCTGCGCTCGCCCCCATGAATCTTACTTTCCTGAGTGTCTGTAAACCCAAGAAGGAAGAAAAGCTGTCAATATTAATATATGCTGAAACTAGCCAATTTGTTTCAAAGTAGAACTTTCTCTCTCTCACCCCCAGCCTCAGGATATAAACACATAGTTGGAGGAGAACAGCATCTCAGACATGTCCTTTGACAGCCCATATGCTGATCCAAAGTCCCTTTTTGAAACATTGAAAGAACAACCATTTGTCATTCAAGTCAACATTGAAAGCCAGTGTGGTGGAGTGACAAGAAGGGAGGGGAAAAGTTATCTTATCAGGCCAGAATCCTGTTGCAACCATGTTGAAGAAACTAGTAATTGTAGAAGCAGCATCACTAATATGGCCAGCTGGCCACTGTGCCACTTGGACATTTTTGGGGTGAACACTCAGCCACATGCCCATACATGTGACAGACAATTGGCAAAGGATGGGAAATCATTAACAACCCTCCTTATACATCAGAGATTTCACAGTCGGATTCTAGCTTCAGAACTCGAGTTTCTGAGATCTCACGGGCAAGAACAGCCATGGTGGCTGTGGGGTTCTGAAGTAAACTTTCCTATCTCTAGTAATTAGTTTTGGATTGGGATTTGGAATGTCAAGGGAAAGCAAGAAGGAAGAGTGGAGTCAGTGAATCAGTGGAGGAGAAGCAAGATACAAATAAATAAAAGAAACACTATCACAACACTGCCCACCCCAGCTCACAAACCCACAGAGATTTGCTCAACAGACCCTGGAATAATTGTTCCAAGATCTTGTCCCCTATGAGTTCCCTTTTCACAAGTATTTCACTTTTCTAGATATAAATATTGGCCTAAGCAGAGTATTAATCAATAGTTCAAATTAATCTGCAGGTCTTAAAGTATCATTTTCACTCGTGCAGACATATGACCGTTCACATAAAAAGGATGACTTAATAATATTCACAGAAAAGGATGCAAAACATCTTTCTGGAACTTGACATCAGGGATCAGTTTAAATCTGTGGTGGCTTTTAAAAACTTGGACTCAAAGGAAAGTCCAGGAACTTGAAGCAGAATCTTACACAAGAGCACTGCTTAGTTCCAGCAAGAGGATTTTGTATGTTCTTGCTGAAGATAGAAAACATTTCATTTTCCTTTCTCCCTAGAGAGCTAACGTTGGCATGATGGGCAAAATATTGTCATTTCTGCTAAATAAGCTTTAGAGGATTTTGTAGTATTGCAAGACCCTGCAAAATGTCTTTTTTTTAAAAAAACTTGAAATCATGGTGAGAAAAAAAGATATGGGTGTGTACAATACCAGCAGCCCAGGTCCAAGGTGGGAGGGGTGTCCTACTTTGGAGTGAGGCATCTCCTCTGCTTGAACCATGAGTTACTCTTTGTCCATAGGACTGGACAAAGGTGTCTTCTGGGATGACCCCAGATGAAGATTCTATAAACTCTATGACCTCTGGGCCCTCTGGGTTGCAAGATGCTGTGTTTACTGTGGGGGAATGGCTTGGAACTGACTCAGATGAGTTTTGGGGGCTTCCTCCAAGCCCATAAAAGTGTGGAGAAAAAAATAAAGGCCCAGGCAAGACACAAGATCAGCAGGTGACATGCTAGGCTCCAAGGTAGGTCTTCTCATAATCAGAGCATTCCTCAGGAGTAAGTGAGTTCTGTGAGTTCAAGCTTTTGTTCATGGGGGGGAAATCTAACACTAAATAGCTATATTACAAGGATGTACGTGAAGAACTTGTTTCCCCTTTGATTGCCCGATTGCCCGGTTGTACAGAGCAACAATGTATGCATGTGCTGCTGTCTGACTCCAATCCCATGCTTACACATAGTGTTGCCAAATTTCTTACTGCTGCAATGGGCATTAGAAGAAGGATTCTAAAAGTGGATGGGCCTCTGTAGTTAGAGCATGGTTTGCTAGACATTTTGGAATTGCTTTAGGGGAGATGTTCTGATGCTGTTGTTGTTCACCTCAGAACCGATTATTGCTTTGCATTTGATCCCAATATTTTTGTATACTTCTGTATATTTATATATTTTGATGTTTTATTTGTGGCTGGTCGTTTGACCGTAATAAAGTTTTATCTATCTATCTATCTATCTATCTATCTATCTATCTATCTATCTATCTATCTATCTATCTGTCTGTCTGTCTGTCTGTCTGTCTGTCTACTAAATAGCTATAGTTGAATCTTAGTTCCTGGTAGCTGAAAAGTTTATACTGGTTCACCTTAGCTCCTTGTTGAGAACAAATTCTCCTTGGACTTGTGAACAGCAAACTCTGACTTCTGGATTTATGTTTACAGTCTTGCTGTGAGAGACCCCATCTCCCAGACTGAGTGTTGTTGTGTCCTGTGCATCTCCTTGCTGAACTCTTGTTTGTACCTGCTGGCTGCTGATTGCAGAGGGTCAGCCTTGCCTTTGGAAGCAACCTGTCTGGACCTGATGCAGCCTGGTAGGACCTGATTTCGATTTGCTGTTTTTCTGGGCTATCTCCTTCTGCAAGGGCAAGTAGCTAAGTAACTTACCATCTAGATAACCCCATGGGGACCCCTTGCCTAGAAGCAGGATAATAGCACAGTAGTTTGAGTTCATTTATAAGAAAAAATAAGGACAGCAATTTCTCTTCACGTTGTGATGAATAAACAGATTGTGTATCCTATTGAATTGGAGGGGAAAAGTCTCATTCCCATACACAAATATGAGGTTTTCAGACCTTTTAGCATCTTCTTCTTCTGTGTTTCTTCATCTGCCTATTTCCTCAAAAGGAGACTGGTAGCTAGTAAGATAATATGTGAGGGAGAAGTTAAGCTCATATCTATGGCTATTCACTGGGAAAGTTTGTTCTTTAATATAGCATAACTACAGTTTATTAACATTTCACTAGAATAACCTGTTTGTTTAACTGGCAAATTTAAAGGAGAATTATGCCAGGATATATTTTAATTCATCTTTGTAATATTGACAACCGTGCATGTGCCCAGAGGGAACATCCTGCTACGCTATCCATTTCACACTGGTTAGCGTACGCCTTGAGGGCCTGGCTGTTGAATCGGATTGATGAGTTTTGTTATGGTTATATAAGAGCCCAATAAATTAAGAGTCTCTGTTTGTGGTGTTCTTGCTTACAAGAACATGGGCAAATATTTTGAAGTAAGGAAAAATCCACTCTACCAAGAGAGCAAGTCTGACACACCTGAGGTTTTGAAGGCACCCAGTGGAAGCTCCACTGTATTCTTCCTCATGACAAGAGTCCCTAGCTATGTCATATCATGCAAAATGCTTTTGAATTCTCCCTTTGGTTAAAACTCCTATATTGCCACATGGCATGGCAGTGGCACTTCCATTCAGGAAAGGAAGTTTTCAGAATATTTCAATGGATCTTCTCCATGTTCTCCTCAGCAACACCACAAATACCACCTAAAACTAAGTACATTTTGGGGGAGAGATTGATTTTTTTCAACATATAGTGACATTTTAATTTATTTGTTCTCTTGATTTTATAGATTTCCTCATTGTTGTTGTTTTGTTTTTAATGTACTCTGTCTTCTGAGTTTTCATTGAAGGTTGTCACATAACATCAAAAATGAAATGAGCAGCAGGTAGCCTTTGATAGTATGTTCTTGGGCTAAGCTCAGATGCGAGCTTAACAACTAGGTGGCCATGTGTCCTATTTTATACATGATAATCAAAGGCAGCTGAGAAATGAAACAAGCAAACAAAGAAACAAACAAGGTCTGTCAGTTCTTTTGAATAGGTTTTTTTCACCTTTGAAGACTTATTCTGTAATAAATGATAATGGTTTGTTGGTAAAGGATATCCAGGCTATGGATAACAACAGCAGGTAACAACACAATTATTGTAGTGTTTCATACCTGGTAATGACTTAAGAACCCTTGACTGATATTTAACCCTTCAAGATGGGTTACAAGCATCTGTATATATTTTATTTCAGCTGTTTCTATTTGAAGTATGGTTCTATAATATTTCTTTTCCAGGATTGTGACTTTCAAATACTGTAAAGAGGGTCCAGGCACATATGCAGACTTGCATATTCCACTTACATGCAATTTTGAATCAACTTCTTGGATGTACTCCTAGGCCAATGACCATCAGATCCTATGCAATATAAGGAGGAATTGAATTCCTGCTAATACTCTTTCAGATAAAGCATCTCTATTTTTGTGAATGCATTTTAGAGGAGATACTACCTGGCCTTTTATTCCAGTCTCTTTGAACATTTGAACATCAACCATGCTGTGAAAAGGAGAACTGTAAGCAGCTTTCAGGAAGGCACCATCTGATTTTCCTGGTTATTTTTTGATAGGTAAGAAAGTTCCCTATTTAAAGGCCCAGACTAACTAAGAAAAGATAAGGAAGTAGTGAACTTTCAGGAAGAAACTTTGGTTGTCTCTTTCCAATACACCTCTCTCTTGAAGTACACAAGTATTAGCAGCACAGTTCTGGTTATACACAGGAGGTTTTTCAACAAACAAACAAGCAAAGAAAGAAAGAAAGAAACACATACACACACACACACACACACACACACACACACACACAGTGCTGCTAGTCATCTCTGAGACGTGGCCTGGGAAAAATGGGTCTCAGACTTACCGAGGTCCCTGTTAGTGGTGATGAGGTGGCTCCTGGTCTGATGGTGGTGTTCCCTCTCCTGCCATGGCATCTCAACATGGCGGCTGGGGAGGATGCTGGGGCATTCTGTGCAGTTAATACAGTAAATTCATCTGGCATGTATGTGTGTGTGTGAATCAACAGTTTACGCTTGTAGTTATGTTTGGGGGCACAAAAGAGTTATACATGGATTTTGAACTACATGGGGGTCCAGTGCTCCTAACCCCAGAGCTGTTGAAGGGAGAAGTGTATTAGCTGTTGTTCTTTGACTTTTGTCTCAGACAAAGCAATGTTAGTTTCCCTGCTATAGGCAGTTAGGCAGCAAATATTTTCCATGAGTATTATTGATATTGTTCAGTCTCAACCCATTGTAGGGCTGCTGCTGTCTACATATAATAGCATAAAGTAATGATTTATTCCCCTAATACAGGAGGAAACAGGCTATCTGGAAGCATATGCAAGGTGTTAATATTTCATCTACTGATAACAATGAATCATGGCAAGGGTCTTTTCTAAAAAATTCATTTGCAGTATTCTATTTGCATGTATTATTTTGTATGTTCTTCCCTTTCTGTTTTCTTTCTTCGGAAGCAGAAAAACAAGAATAGCAGTTAATTTATGGCAACTGAAGAGCTAAGGCAGGATGAAGTTGGCTGTTCTCTGTAACAACCCATGCCATGTAAGACACGAGTGTGCCACAACACATTCTTCTAGAAAGATGACATTTCCCTTGATGAAACAGACCAAAGATCCACCTCTCAGCCAGTATCTGACTGAGCCTCTACTGAGTGGGAAGTCCTGCCAGTATAGTAACACGGGTTCACAAGCAATGGTTGAAATCCTGTTGCTTAGCATAGTAATTCACTCAGATGTAGGCCCCTTGAATCAGTGGGGATATAGTGAATCAGCTCCTCTGTAAGTTCCATTGATTCATATAGGCCTACCCTGATTGAGACTTTAGCATAATGAGTAGGCCTATTTGAATCAATGGAACTTACAGAGGAGTTGACTCACTAAATCTCCATTGTTTCAATGAGCCCCTGTACTGTGACTAACTATGCTAAGCAGGAGGATTTCAACCAGTGATGTCCATGAAGAAACCTTACCACTACGTCTGCAGTACCTAACTGTGCGCAAGCAGTGTAATCCTAAATTACTTTCCTGATCAGACTTTCTGCTCAGCAGAGGCTCCGTAAGAGCTAAGTCTGCACAGTGTTATGGCACATCCTTGGGGAAAATGGGGACTTATTTTGTGAGTACAATTTCTGCCAACTATGTGACAGACTACAAAAAGATACCCAAGGGGGGCAGAGCGCATGAAGGTGCCCATTCTGGTAGGAATGTTGAAGGCTGTTGAAAGAATTTCAATAAACCTGTGATTTCCTCACAGAATTTCTCAACAGCAATGTGTGAATTTGTCTGTTTCTGATCACTTTCACACAGTTCTGCCATTCTATTCCTACCATTCATGTACAAATTTCTGTTCTGGACTTATCTACAAATTATAAGTGCTTCCACCTGTTGGACATGGGACATAGGACACCGTAGGCATGGGACTGGATCACAGCAAACTCACACACAGAATGAGCAGGTTGGGGCGAATCTCACAAAAGCTATCAATTTTTATCCATTAGTGTTTAATCTGTATCTGTTTAATTCTTTTTGTAACAATTGTGAATTCTTTTAGTAATAATGTAGCAATCAAATAAATTGCAGTAATTTATTGTTTTTCTTCCCAATGAAATTTATAATTTATTATCAATTAAAAGAATATACATAAAGGACATATGTCTGCTATCTTCCCCTGAAACACATTTATAGAACAGGTTAGTGTTGTTTGTTTTAACATTATAATATGCCTTCGGTCCTCTTGAGGAGAAAGGCAGAGTATAAATATTTTAAGGGAGGGAGGGAGGGAGGGAGAGAGAGAGGGAGGGAGGGAGGGAGGGAGGGAGGGAGGGAGGAAGGAAGGAAGGAAGGAAGGAAGGAAGGAAGGAAGGAAGGAAGGAAGGAAGGAAGGAAGGAAGGAAGGAAGGAAGGAAGGAAGCTCGTTATCATTAGTGAACATCTTTCTTTTGGAGGAAGGCATTAGAGGAGGTAGCCTGACTGAATTCCATATTGTGCTTCCAGGAAACTGCATGCTACCATGGTACATTCCTTCTACCATTTTATTTGCTATTATATAGGATTCTTTGCTCTCCGTCTCATCTGTTCTGCATGGCTACTGTGTTTTGCCGTGGCCAATGTCCCTTTCCAATTTGAAAATCAATTTGTCAAGATCTTTGGGACAGACTGAGCTACACAAATGTGTGCTCAGCATTGGCGAGAAAGTGCCTGATATTAAGGTCAATTGGCCATCCTCATCCCTGGAGGAGCTCAGCAAAAGCCTATGGTGTTAGCCCTGAGATGAACTTGATGCCCTGAGTGACTTAACTCTCGCCTGCAAAACAGAAAATGAGAAACTGAATGCAAGTCTTGTAGTCTCCTTGAGGATGAGATTTATGGTACTTTTCTGAATGGAGAGTGTTGACTATTTGTAGTCCTGTCTACACATAAAGATTGGCTGAAATGTCTACCATGTTGCATAGCATGAATTGCTTTTGAGTAGCTAACTGTAAATAGTGTATCCCGGTCAAAATGCAGCACATAGCTGCAGAGGCTGATAACAATTCTCTCCCTATGAATAGGCCAGGCCAAACTGGGAAGAAAGCAAAAACTTTCCTGTGCACACAGGAGAAATGGAAAACATTGCTTTCCTGAACCACCCTTCCCAGAAACCCATACCCAGCAGGGTCACTGGGAAATGTGTAGACAACATAGATAAGAAACAGATTTATGCAGAAATGGACCAAAATGGATTGATGGGTGAACAACATACAAGATGGTGCAAACTGAAAATGAATGTCCATCTCTTGTTTTGTCTTCATCCATCACTCTCTCTGTCTTGATCCTTAACTCTAATTTGATTCAGTGATAATTGCCCTTGATGTAGTAACAAATGGCTCCATGCACAAGGAGGCAAACTAAATATGTACTGTTGATCACAGCCTCACTAAACTGGCTAATGCATGTTTTCACGTGATCTCACATCCAAGCCCACTAAGTTGATGCACATGAATAGATTCCTATAACTGAACCTGAACTGAATTATTCTCTTTTCAATCATACAGAGTGTTTATAATAATAGATAATGTTCTTCACCCTGGCACTAGTTGAAAAACACTATTATAAAGGTACATATTTTCTCTTTTTCCCTTTCATTGTGTTTGCAGCTTTGCTACTGACCTGGCAGCCCTTCACATGCAATGTTAGGAGATGACGGCATACATTGTATCCCTACTCCTTCTACTGGGGAAGTAAGTAGTATTTTGAAAGCCAAGATAGGGTGTCTGTCTGTCTATTCATCTACCCAACCATCCACCCATTTTAATTCTTTTTTTCTTCAAAGAGACTGATTGTCTGTAGAAGGTCTTTGAACATCTCCCTGTCTGAGGATCTCAAGCATTCCTGAAGCAGAGGTTGGCAGGGGCGAGGGAGTCAAGTTGCTGTATGAGATCAACAAATACAAGAAAATGTTGCTTTTGTCATGGCAACCAACCACAGAAAGTAGACCCATTTCATTTGTGTTGAGATGTCTGTCCCACAGTCATTGGAGAGAAAAAGTCCAGCTAGCATTAGAGCATGGCAACTGAAAAAGTGATATCTATTGGATTGGGGGGGGGGGGGATGGTTGAGGTTCTTGCACTTGTGTTCTGTCTTAGGGACCTTGTTCATATAGCCAGAATGTGCTCTTTCCATGTTGAAAAAGGAGGAGGAGGAGGTTGAGGTTGTAAGTAGAGTTGGGGGTATTCGTATTCATATACGAATACCCCCGACAGGTGCAGATAACGAGGGTCCAGCACCCTGGGGCCAGACCGACCACTCACAATTCCGCTGCTGCTGCGAGTTCCACAGAGCCTTCCTATCGCTCTGTTGCTCGCGATGGATTAGCCACTCTGCGACTTGGCAGAGAGGCTCGTCATCCCGCCTTCTGCCAGGACTGGCTGATCTATCGCGAGCAACGGAGTGATTGGAAGGCTCCGTGGAGCTCACGGCAGCAGCAAAATCATGAGTGGTCGGTCTGGCCCCAAGGAGCCAGATCTTCGTTATCTGCACCTGTGGGGGGATATTCGTATTTGTATATGAATACCCCCATCTCTAGTTGTAAGGTTATAGCAAACTCTGCAAATCATGGATTTTTTTGGTTGGAATTGGAAAATCTGCCATCAGGAAAGAAATGGTGGGGCACTGGCCATCTATAGGAACATTGTGCCAGTCTATCTGGATTGTGGCCAAACATTCTCAGCAAGGGAGGCTCTAGGCAGTATTTCTGTTGTTTAGAGAATGCCTTATGTCTAGTGCACAGTCATGATGCTTATACTGACTATGTGGGTTTTATATAAATAACATACCTGTTTGTCCAAAGTTCTGATATTTCAGGTATTTTGTTGCTCTAATTGATGGCACTGAGCCTTCAAAACAAATGAATCAGGTTGTGACCATATAAAACACAGGCAGTGATAGGCCAGATTGGGACCATAGACGTTTAAAGGGACCATGGATCCTTTCTTGACAGTGTCAGCTACAGGCAGAAAGTTGATCTGGACCGAGAGCACAGACACTCAAACAAAAAAAAAACACACACACCACTAGAGTCCTAAGTCTTATCAGTCACTCCGCACTTACTCTACAATAAAAAGAGATGGAAGTATCCTGTACTTTGTCCTTGAGAGCTCTAAGCAGCCCAACTGGGAACGGACGTCAATGTCATGCTACCGAAAACAATAAAGCTTCTTTCAGTGTGACACCATGAAGAAGAATTAAGGCTTGCCCTTACCACGAACAATAAACTTCCTTGGCCTAGAGTAGAAGACAATGGAACTCTGCATTCTCCTTCCTTTTGAAACACCATAGGTTGTGATTCTGTTGTTCTACTGCCCATTGATCAGAACGATTGTAGCTGCAAAGGCGTCTGTATACCATGCAGTCAAGCGCTCTTTGATTAATCCCCTCCTGGTTAGTTTAAGTGAAAGAAAGCCCCCTGAGGACTCAGGTTTGCTCTTCTCCTTTGCAAAGATCAGAGACAAAATAGTTTCTTCCTGTGTTATTCTTGTCTTGTGTAAAGAGGATTTGTACGAGGAAGTCCCTGGTGTAAAAGAGTATTGAAAAATTGTTCTAAAGGATTAAAGCTTCTCTAATGATGTGACCCAGAGAGTACGTGTCTTTTAACAGGTGGCGCGGATGTAGTTAGGTTTCGGCTTCAAGTAATGAGGCACTGACGAGTAATAACAGCCGAAGAGGATATGAAAAACACAGTTGCCGAATACTGCTGTGTTTTATTTATTAAACTGAAGCTGGAAGATGGTGATGAAAAGCAAGGAAAGGAAGAAGTCCTTCAACATAAAAGCTACAATCTTCTTCCTAGGTAGCCAACTCGTTCATTAGGTCAAAGGGTGCTGAGAGTCATCAGATCATAGAAAAGGCAAGCCCTGTTTCTCCTGCTTCGCTCACTCTGGAAGACTTCCCTCAGAGATTTCTCTGAGTCCTCTCACTCTTACTTATTCAGATTTCAGACTTCTATCCTGTCTAATATTAACACTGCTGGAACAGTCTTGCAATACTCTTTTTTTTTTTAACAAATACATACTGGGTGGATACAGTCACATCACAAGCTTGGAAATGTATGGATGTTTTTACTGCAAATCGCTTTGGGATCCGTGTTCAGTTCTAGGTGTTGAGAATTGGGCAACTTCATGTTAAAATGGGAGTCTAACAAACTTTTCACCCATCCCTAGGACCACCTCAATGAGACTCTTGATGTCTGCTTGTGTTTGTGACATGGACAAATATTTATTTATTTTGTTTATTTAAAATATTTTTATCCTCCCTGACAGGAATTTAGGTCTGAGATCTGGGAGGAGAAGGCAAACCCAGCATCTCCTTTCTATCCCAGAGCCAAATCTCAATTTCCTCTATTTCCCAGTAAAAGCTGCCACCAGCCCTCTCTTCCCTTTATGCACATGCTCTATGAAATCAATTCACTCTGGTAATGTGGGCTTGAGCAACTTGGCTTCTTCTAGATCAGTCTACCTGAAGACAGCTCTGCAAGAAATGGAACCTCCACAGCCAAGGAAGTCTATCACTCAAAAAAGGATGTTATTAAAAGCAAAATACCAACAAACGAGCAAACGCAGTTAAGTTTCAAAGATTGCATTTAAGGATTTTCAGGCAAGCATAACTTTTAGCAACAGGCATTAAGGATTAAGAAATGCAGCTATTTCAGCTGAGATCTTTGACTTCCTGTGTGGCTTTATTGCTGACCAAGTAAGTCTCTGGCGCCTCTCTCCAGTGGTATCTCCGACAAGGACTCAAGGCATCTTACAACAATTAAAAGATGGTGTTTGAGCTAACAACAGTGAGCATACGATACTAAAAGGACCGGCTTAATACAATACTAAAAAACATAAGCAACACGAAAACACATTCAATGCAGTAAAGTAACAACAATCCATTTAAAAATCAGGGTTTAAAACTCACTCAGGGAAAGCTTGCCTGAAGAGAAAGGTCTTCGCCTGCTTGCGGAAGGACAGCAAAGATGGGGCCAGCCTGACCCTCTGTGGGAGGGAGTTCCAAAGTCTGGGAGTAGCCACAGAGAAGGCCCTCTCATTTGTCCCCACCAAATGCACCTGTTAAGGTGACAGGACTAAGAAGAAGGCCTTTTCTGATGATCTTAACACGCGTCAGCTTATAAAGGGACATAAATACATACTTTATCACAAAATTCTAATTGAATTGCTCGCATTCACATCCATCCACTTTTAGACTCTGAATATAATACAGACAAGTGTGTTCACACTGTGTTGCAAAAGATGCTTTTTTGCCTCAATGACAAATGTGGAAAAAAAGAAATTGAAATGTACAGTTGCAGCAAAATACAGCAGTACCCGGGGGGAAAGAAACACAATTGTCACTGTACTGTCACTTTAAGACTTAAGGCAATGCTTTCTTTTTTAACATCAGAACATTGTCCGATGTCACTTCTGATTCAATAAACAGGGAAAAAAATCGTACAACTGTCAAAATAATCACCACAGCTCAGTGAATCTTCAACAACTCAATTCAAATGTGATATGTTTATTTTCTATTTAACCAGAGCTGGTTATTATTATTATTGTGTCTTGAGCCGAGCTTGAATGGAAAATTTGTGCTTTATGCCAAAGTGAAAGCTATCGAGAGCCTTATTACATCCTATGATCCAGGCATAGTCATACTTAGAGCAGATCCACTGAAATCAATGAGACATAAGTTACCAATGACTGTCTTAAGTCCTATTGATCACAGTAGATTAATCTACTTTAGGTATGACTAAGTCCAGAGATATAGAGTCCCAACTTTTTAAAATCAGCCCCTAACCATGCATTTTAACACATAGCTCAGTCTGTAGCAAGAATGGGTAACTTCCAGGATTTGTGTGGGAAGTTGTTACACAAATTCTCGGGAATCTTAGGAGGCTGGACTGCCCCCCACTCCTCCCACTTTCACAGGGTGATCCCCAATATTTTCACATATAGTTGGACAATCACGCCTAATCTTAATTTGCTGCTTAACCTTTTGGGTTTGAAGCCGTATGCAGCATTCAGCCATGTTTGAATTTATTTATTCCTGTCATTTTATTTATTTATTTCCTGTGTTTTAAGGAAAATGTCCCTCAAGGTAGCTTACAATTAAATCAAGGTTAAATGCATTTTGAAATTATTTAACAAATACTAAAAACAACTTTGAGTGAACTGAATGGCCAGCAATAGCATCGGTTTTGGGGAAACTCCATAGAAGAATGGTCGTAAGCAAGCAGGCCAAGCAGAGTTCACAAGGGATGAAATTCCATTAGTAGAGCATCACTAAAAAGGCACTGTTTGTGGTACCCATCAGTGTGATTTACTTTTGTCATGGGCCAGAAAGCTTATTCTTTAGGGCTGATCTTAGAGCACAGACAGGCTCCTCTGCCTGTAAACTGTCTTCCCCTAACCATTCACTGAGCATCAGCATTCCTGTATGGAGAGGAGGGGAAGCCCTTTTTGACATCTTCTAAGGTAGAGAAACATATGTGCTGGAAGACACCTGCCACTGCTCTCTTGACCCACAAAAAGCTACTTACAGGTAACTACGCTTTGTATAACCAGATGCTTCCAAGCTCTCTTCTTTTCTGTTCACTAGAAAGAATACAATAACTCACATGCTGGCTAGTTCGCAATCTCTTCCCACCCCAGAGGCCAAAATGGTTGCAAATTAATGCAGAAGTATAAAGACCTTCACATCATGAGATTCTGAGGTGTCAAAGGGCATTTGTCTAATCAATAATCTTATCCTTTTGTGATCCTGTGCTGCATTCTGTTCATACATCAGCCATACAGTGTTTTCTCTTTTGGATAGATGGAGTTTGATTAGGAATAGCAAGAACTGAGAAGCTCCCACCACAAGGTAAATGAACTTCTTCCTTTAGTTTTCTAACCTCATGTCATTTGTTCATGTCCAAGTCGGCACACCTGCTAGGAAATACAGACAACAGTATGCTAAACAAACAAAAAAGGATTTGCTATGTAATACTAGAAATCTTGTTTGCAAATTTAGAATGCAACAGCTCTGCCACCAGAAGACCTGGAGGCAGCTCTGATCGTAACACCCTGCAACATTATTACACAGGCACTGCCCTGTTAACTCTGCTCCTCATCGGCAGGTCTGGTATGGGGTGGGAAAAGAACGCCTGCGGATTTATATTTGCTTACAAAAATACTCTTTTTCTATCTCCTAAAATTTCTAGTGGGACACAATGTGCCTTGGAAATGTATGCATTTTGGAGAGAAAAGATGCACATGCAAACATGCATAAATATAAACATGGAACCTCAGGGTGCAGTGGTTAAACTGCAGTACTGCAGCCAAGACTCTCTGCTCACGAACTGAGTTCAATTCCAGCCTCAGGTAGTCTGCTCAGGGTTGACTTAGCCTTCCATCCTTCCCAGGTCTGTAAATTGAGTACCCAGCTCGCTGGGGGGGGGGGGGAGCGGTGTCAATGTGCAGCCCACATAATTAAATTGCAAACCGCCCAGATAATGCCTTAAGTGCTATTGGGGGGGGGGGGCAATATATAAGCAGCACACTTTGCTTTGCTCTACAGTTCAAAAACGTGTGTGACTAAAAGTGCATGCATTTGGAACAATGGACCTGAACAGAATAGTCAAAAACTGCACTCAATTGGCAGAACACACCATGTGGCTATTAAATTGATTGCCACCAAGCAAATACCTGAAAAGTGAAGCAAGCCACCCAGCTAATTCCACAGAGGCAGAGGCAGATATATAATGCACACTCGGCGTTTTGTATAACAGCTGTTCAGAGAGTGCTAGAGACTTGACAAAATAAGGACTCAAAGCCAGTACCAGTCATCCTGCTGCTCTCACGGCTGCCAGCTCTGAAGTACACACTCCAGAATTAGTGCCCACTTCAAGTAGCCTCTCCAAACACAAGCAACAAAATTGCCTCAATACAAAAATTACAGTGGAGGTGGTTAAATCTACAGCATACAAAGAAAAAATATATAAAAACAAACACACAAACACCAGCAAATGTTATTAATGCATCTCCTACAAATACTTCCAAATTCATTGGAAAGCCAAACATGCCCAAGGGTCAGGTTGATGTGGCCTTGAGAATATGACATACTTGAGTCTAGTCTAGAGCAGTGGCTCCCAACCTTGGGTCCCCAGATGTTCATGGACTGAAACTCCCAGAAGCCTTCACCACTAGCTAGGATTTCTGGGAGTTGTAGTCCAAGAGCATCTGGGAACCCAAAGTTGGGAAGCACTGACACAAAGGTCTTGAGAGAAAAAGAACAGCTAGGAATAACTAAACTAATGACCACCTAACTGTGGCCAACTAGATAACCACAAGAAACTCACAAAGAGCAGATCCTCCTTCCGTTTGTAGCAAATAATATTGAGGGGCATGTTGCCTGGATTTTGGAGGTGATACCACCCTGAATACTAGCCATCGGTCATTTTCTCCTCCATGAATTTATCTAATCCAATGATTCTCAACCTTTGGTCTTTAGATATTTGGACTTCATGCTGGATGGTTCTTCTGGTAAGCATCATTCAATTGTTAATGAAACATGTATAGCCCACATGAGTTGAGGGAAGCATGCTCACTTGGCCCCTCCTTTATTACTCTGGGGGAAAAAAACACCAAAGACGGGAAGGCTGCTGTATCCCAGTAGCTTATCCACATGAACCATAAACCCCAGAACCAGGATTCTAGCTTACAATGATATGCTACCCAGACAGTTTTCTTCTCCTCTTCAGCCTGTTGCATTTCTATATTCAGTATGGTAATGGAGCAAGAGAAGTTAGGGGCTCCCTTCAATGTGTGTGGGCTATACACATTTCATTAATGACTGAGTGTCGCTGTAGTTGAAATTCAAAAGATCTGGAGGAACAAAGGTTGAGAGAAACCCTAGTATGACCCTTTTTTAAAGACCTTGGCCATCTTGTAGTAGCAAATTCCCAGAGCTTGGTAAGTTACTATTTAGGTTATTATTTATTGGCTGAAATCCTGTTCGTACACCTATGCCACGTAAGGTTGATGACATCACCAACTGCAGCAATTTTTTTGAAATGAATTTTTTTTTATTCTCTCCCTTGAAAAGGTTCTGAGACTCCCCTGCAATACCCTTCATTATGGAACAGCTGTTGTGGGTGATTGGATGGGGGGAGTCTTTAATATCCAAACCAATGTTCCCTCTAAGCTGAGCAGGCGTGTGGCTGCACAGTGCCGCAGGTGCCGCACACCCGTAGTTAGTGTGGTTGCTCATTTGGTTCCAGTCATAGCCGGATCTTTGCTCGGCGGGGTTTCCACTCAGTGCAGGTGGAAAATTAGAGGGAACGTTGATCCAAACATCACTGCCAATAAAGTTTATGGCCTGAACCTAGAGGACAATACTTCACATCATCCATCCGCTATGGAATATTCCATTCTCTGTCTTGTGTGACTGCCAACTTGGAAATAGTACACTTTTCTTTTGAGAAGCCTAACGGAGGGGGTGGGGAGCCAAAGAACCTTGCCATAATACTTTCATTTTTTCCTCTCTTTTTTAGTTATTCTGCTAAAACTACCTGCCATCTAGATGCATAAAATTTGAATCAGCCTTCTTAAACTGGGGATTTGCAGATTTCCTAAGGAGCTTTTTCATGTAGTTGAATAGTCTGAGTGTGAAGCAGGGTGTTAGCAAACGAAACAAGCAATATTAAATAATCAATAAATGTGCTGCTGGCTTTCACTAAACAAGCTGGGAGCTGAGGAGTTGTTCTCATTGCAAAGCCAGTCGCACAGACTAATGTGCTGTTTGGAAACCTCAGCAGAAATCAGACGCACCTTGATGGAGGGGCAGAGCCAATCACACCCCTGGGGCTTATGATGGGGTAACAGTGTTTCATGCTCAGCATTTCTATACTAAAATAAAAGGATGGTACTCAGAAAAGAAGAGGAGGAGGAGGAGGAGGAGGTCGTCCACATGATCATCTGGAGGTGGCTGTTGGCCATCTTACGACCAAGCAGAACCTCCTGAAAAATGCTGTTAGTCTTCTCTTTGTTTTTCTTCCTCCAAAGTTTCTGTAACATTTTATTTCACTCAAGCAAAGTTTCTTTGGCACATATCTTTGAGTGGCTGCTCAACATTCTGTTGAGCCCGGCACCATCCTCCTTCTTGCAGATGGGTGAGAATTTTGCTTTCTTCCTTTTTTAAGGAACATAAAAAAATAAGACCAGACGAAGAGCCGTGCTCCTTCAGCCCCTGGCCCTGCCCAGTTCAACACTCCATCTAGTGGCCAGTCAGTTGCTACAGTAGTGGACTAACAACACAGAAGCACCATTGCACCCTCTGTCTCATATTCTGTACTAACTGACTCTGATACTGGAGGTGATATACAGCTATCCGGACTGGTGGCCACTGACAACCTTTTCTTCTTCCAGTCTGCCTTCAAAGCAGGCCAAGTTTGGCAGCCAGTCACTGCATCTTGTGGCAGGAAATCCCAGTTTGACTATGAACTGGATGGAATCCTACTGACATCCATGTAAGGTTTGTATAATGTGCCGTGACTAATTGTGGCTAATTGATGAAATTCCAGGGTACATATCAGTCACATGTTTGATCTTGCACTAGACTGTGCCACCAAGATATGGCCCTATTAGCTGCAATTAGCCACAGCAAGTTACACAACCTGCTGTGGCTAATTGCAGCTAATAGAGCCACAGCTAATAGACTGAATACCTCCACAGTGTTCATAAAAACTCTTTTATCTCTCCTAGATCTCCCATCATTCAGCTTCTCTGGATGATCCCAAGAGCCTACTATTGTTAGAGTGGGAGAAAAACATCTCCACCCCATGTGTAACTTTATACTCTTTTACCAGGTCTCCTTTTATCTGCCTCATGTCTTTGAGAGAAAGTGAAAATTAGAAAATTATCCCATCCCCAATACTGTATTTACCTAAAATGAGTCCCACTGAGTCCCACAGATTCTTCTCAAGTAAATGTTCTTATTCTTATGTTACATTTTATGCATTTGGTTTAAGGGCATATGAGGAGGTTGCAATAAATCCTTTGATGCTTGAGCCACTGTGTGTCGATTCTATGAACCTGGGAAGGGAGGAAGGCCTACTCGGCAACATTGGTAGGGTTGGCAGGACTCACAGGGCAGCTGATTAATAGGATAATTGAAAGAAATATGATAGCTTCTTATTTCTTGTGTATTCCATTTTTCATCTTAAAGATGCAATATACAAGAAAAAATTAACACTCTATATTGCTATATATTCTTGGTTCTACTGTGTGGCATGGAATCATGGACTTTTACACAGGCAACTGTATATATTTTTAAAAGAAGCATTAGAAATGGTATAATCTCAGGATGTTAAGAATTTCCTGGAGAAGCGAGAGCGTCACTGCCAGAAAATTATTGAAGTCAATGAATAAAGAACAAGCAAGCATAAAACACAGGAAACTCAGAAAGCTAGAACATTTTGTTCACATAATGAGATTATCACAGCTGATCGTTCAGGGTAAAATAAATGGGAGAATCTGCAGGAAAAAGAAGAACTTATTATCCAAAGAATCTAAGAGACTGGTTTTTGGACTTTTATTTGCAATTTCTCCTATTGCCTATAGTTTGTTTGACTGTGAGGGACATTTTTGGGCTGGGGTGATTATCTATCTAGTATTAACCAACAGTTAATGCTGAATTCAAAGAGAGCCCTGCCTTTTGGCTGAGTTTTCTTTCCTTCTCTTTAGTTTGTTGGTGACAGTTGTTTGTTTGCTGTTAATCTGCTCAGCTGGTTGCTAATATGTATGTTGTAAAGAAAGCAACATGAGCAAGTCTGTAAAGAAAGCAACATGAACAAGTCTGTAAATTTCACACAACTGTAAGTAATTTGTTTTTATTCTTTCTATTACAAATATCTCAGATACTGCAAAACTTGTAGCTTTTGTGGATCTTTGTACTCTTACTGCATAGCAAAAGACAATTTTACCAGAAATTCAAAGCTCTGCCACACCATATATATATAGGGTGGAAAGTGCTAATGAAGACCTCTTTTTTGGTCCTCACATGTGCTCTTTCATTTGGCACTAGCCTTCACTACACCTTAGATACCAATGTATGTTCAAAACATGCATCTCATTCATAGATACATGTAAAATAGGTTTTGGTTTGGGGTTTTTTTTGTTTAAGGAGAGGTAATTATTTTTGAGTTTTGGCAGACTAGCTACAAATGCTAAATAGATCCCTGAGCTATGAAAAAGCACATCCATCTGCTATGGATCTCTGCCACCCAAACAACAGACAGATGCTCTAGCAGAATACATACAAGTGTTTAAAAAAAAAAAGGCCTATAGCAATATGCAAATGCATATTTTGCTCTGAACGTCAATAATTGGACAAGGAAAAGATTTCTCCAAGGAGTATTGAATATTGCATGCCGGTGTGTGTGCACATGAAACACAGTCCAAAGGGGTTACGCATGTCAGTACAAACACTCACTGACACACACAGAGCTCTAGTAAAGCAGGCCGGTCAAACTCCTGGCCCTTGTCCCTCAAGCAGCCTGCCAGCCAAAGGCCATATACGTTTGAAACCCTCTTGTTTTCGTAGCCTTGGTTTCTAAGGTTGATTCAGTAGGCAAGATCTACATGCATTTTGCATTCTGCCCAAGTTAAATGAATAATCACCCTGCCATTAAGTAGACATCTCATCTCATTATTAAGAGGCATCCAAACCTACTGGCAGTCTGCCTCTCAACCCCCCTTGCTAGTGAGCACAAGTGGGAGGGTGCCATCCCATTCGTGTCTTGCTTGTGGGCACCAAAATGTCAATTGTGGGAACCAAACAGGCCTTTGATCTGATCCCAAAGGACTCTTCTGTTGTTCTTCAGATCCTCTGCAAGCTGAGTCTGATAAGAAACCTCCTCATGAGCATCAGAATTTTGATGCATATATTGTATATTACTAATTTATTGAATGACATCTCATTCCTGTTTTTCTCTTCAACCCACATCCACTCAAACAGGATGCCTTAGTTCCCTGAGTTATGCTTTATTGCAGATTTCACATCAAACATTACCTGTGAGGTAGGCATTTTATGACACTGTTGCCCCAAGAGTTGTAAGCAATGCTCCTGAGTAGAGATGGCCATGAATTTAAAAAAAAGAATTGCAAAATTCATCAAAAATTGTGAATTCTTCCATTTGTATTTATCTGAATCAATGACCCCAACAAATATGAATCAACTAATTTTAGTGATTTTCGATTTGTCTATTCATTGGGCTATAAAATGGCCCCCAGGGCACCTGGAGGAACTAGAATTGCAGAGAAGCTTCCACTTACTCTCCTCTACAATCCTTCTAGTTTGGTGAATATTGGGTTTCCGACGTCCCAGTTATACACTACAAAGAGGGGGCTCCAGGAAAGTTTCCCCCAGACACCTAGAGACACCAAAATCACAGAGAAGCTTTTAGCCAGCTGCTAAAGGGCACTTTCCTGGGGAGGAACCACTTTGCGGGTGTATAACTTGGATGCCAATCTTCACCAAACTTGGAGGGATTGTAGAGGGGAGTCAGTAGAAGCTTCTCTATGATTTTGATGTCTCTAGGAAAGTAATGTAACCAAATCATGCTGTTTCCCAAACTGATGCAGCACATTAAATAAAGGCCGCTTTTAAGCATTTGGGACTGTTTTTCGTTTATTACGAAAATTACAACCCATTGCCTGCCAATCCTAGTGAAAGCCATCACAGTTACTAGCATTCCTCCGTGAACAACCTGAAGCAGCTGCATGTGCTAAATCACTTGGCACACCAAGTTCAAGAAGCCTTGTGTCAGACTTACACAGAAGAACGTCACATTTATGGAGTATTATAGACCTACAGCTTGCATGACCAAATAAAAAACACCTACTCCTCTGGCCAGCTTCAGTACAATCATGGCTTAGCTCTGGAAAGGAAAGAACATCAGCATTAAGCACTTGAACGGCTAGGAAATCCATTAGAATGAAACATGGTCCCCTTTGGGTGCTCTTTCAAGCACACTGTGGTATACATTTTGGAAATGAAATGTGCCTCGGAGAGACCTGCTACCAAGTTCATGATGTCAATCTTAATTTGAAATAGGAGAAAGCACCAAGAACAGATGACTTAGATTTGCTGGCAGAGAGGAGAGCGAAGAGTGGGAAGTCTTTGTTAAATGACTAGGGCAGCAAGTAGAGAGCCATCTTATGCATTTGTAGCAGCTTCCTCTATTCTTCTGACAGCATTCCAAGGGTCAGGAAAGGTATTTTGTCTTCCCGCTTGAGTCCTACATTGGTAGTAATAATAATAATTGCCTGTAGTGAGTCCGTAAGTAGGTGGAACCCAGCAGCCTAGATATCTCATGCTACATAGCAGGACAGATACTGCTGCCCGGAGTATGGGGTGTTACCTTGTAAGCATCATGGCTGAGCAAAGGTCTGAACTTGGATGTTCCTTGTCTAAAAAGATTCAGTGTTCTGTCCATTTTCAAGCCCCTGACTACTTTTCTAAGCTCTTTGGAGGAAAGCCGGGAAGAGATAGAAGCCTGCTGGCCTAGATAAATGAATTCATAACAGGTAACTCAATACATGCAGGCTTCAACTGTGTGAGGGAAACTGCTATGAGGAGCCTTATATTTTGTCAAGGTGACCTTAATCAACAGAAAATTTCTCAAAAAGAAGACACTCCAGACTCCTGTGGCACCCTGCATCATTTGGTGGCGGGTGGGTAGAATCGCAATCTCGTGGCAGCTGCAGGATTTGAAGAGAGCCGCACTTAGAGCTTTTAGCAGGAGGGTGAAAAAAGAAAAGGGCTTTTAATTGTATAATTGCATTTTTATAAAATGGTATTTATAGTTAGGGAAATTTATAATTTATATTACTGTAAGTTGTAATGGATTAATATACACTTATCAGCCTACAAACAGGCCCCATTCCCATTATGCTGAAGCTCACTAAAATGTGGAATAATCATGCTAATAGAACAAATGTAATGTTTGCCGAGCTGTCTTTTTTTATAGAAATGAATATTGGAGAGACATCAGTGTGGGGAAAAAAGTGCTTGATGGGGGGGGGTGCAAGGGTTGGCGGGGGGGTGGAGATGAAAAGAGGCATTTGTCCGATAATATACCTGGAATTTCATTCAAATTGACTGGATGCTTATGAATAACATTACTCAGAACACTTTTCACCCAACTTTAGACTCCTACCGAGACCTCTGATATAACACAACCAATCCATCCACAGAAGGTAAGGTGGCCATCTTTCTTTATAGGGTCCAGTCATCTGCTGGAAAAGATCAGAGCTCAAAAAGTAATGTTTTGGATTCTACAACTCCCATATTCCACAGGCAGTATGGACCATGGCATCACAATAGGGCCCAAAACATTTTGCTGTCTGAGGAAGAGTAGCAAATCATGTCCCCACTCACAGCTGTCTGGATGATGCTGGAAATTTAATATTCAATGCTTATGCTTCTTCAGACTGATATTTCTCTGTCTTTGCGCTATGGCTTTTTCCACAGTGTAATCTGTCCCTTAGCAAGTATGGTTTCAGACTTGCCTAAGGCTGGTTCAACCATTTAGCTTGCAAGAAAGTTGAGTCAACAACTTGCTTAAGTTTTCTATGACCAAGGTTACTATTTTGAACAATTTGATGCAAGACACTTCCTCATTCCATTGCCTGCAGGTCTGAAACCCACCAGGACACACCTGCTAGGTTACTGTTTGAATCCAACTTGCTGATTGGTAAAGAGATTAAATACCTCTAATTTGCTGATTGCTGGAACAGGTTGCTACTCTCCTCCATCCTGTCCAATGAAAAGCTATGTGAAGACTCCCTGTCTTTGTACATCTTGGTCTTTTGCACTGAATGAACTGGAACAAACTGCTTTGACTACCTCACTCTCTGTTCCTTGTTCTGCCTCCAATCCCACCGAGACAACAAACCTCGAGGTCTGATGAGGCCACACCCACAACACAGGGTATCTCCATTGCACACAGAATGTGCCAGGTTCTTATCCCAGTGTCTCTAGGCAGTGATTAAAAAAAAAAAGCTGTGAAATCCTGAACCACCCAGTTTTGTCAGTCAATGGCAATAATACTGGGCTAGAGGGTCCAGCAGTAGCCTGACCCAGTACATACGGCCACTTCCTCTGATCTTAGGAAGGAATTCTCCAACTGATAATTATGTATACAGAAAGAAAGTGGGTTAATATGGGACAATGGCTAAGACCGCATTGTTTCTGCTAAGCAAGGGGCTTGTTTCTGAATACCTAATAAGTGCATTACAATGCCTAATAAAAAATAATGCCATCAATAATGTAAAATAAGATGAGAGAAATGGAACAAATCGGGCCCGAAGCGTTCTGTTTATGTAAAAGAGCTGTTGCTAACCTTGCCCTCATGAAGAAGAAAAATTGTATTAAACTGCAATAATCCCCCGGCCCCAGAAACTATACTGCTGTTCTTTCAAACTGCTTCAAAGACTATATAGTACTTAGCAAAAGTTTGGAGAGTTCAGGCCTTTATGGACAATGAAGAATGGAATCCGACTTTTTCTCACTGCACAACACTGACACAAGGCCCAAGTCAGTGGCACCACTGGGGCGTTCTTTTTCCCTGGTCTTAGAGGAGGGGTGCTTTGCTAAGAAGGCATAATCTTACATGGCATGGCTGAAGAGATAAGCGTGGCAGCCACCTGGACTTCACAAAAAGACCAGGCCTTGTGGGTGTTCACTCCTTCTTCTTTCATTTCAATCTTTTTGAAGGCCCGTGTGAACATGTCTGAACTTGATTTCTAAAGTGAGGGAGCACTCAGTTTCTACAGAATGTTCTTGTGCTGTTTTTAAATAAGGATTCAAAATCTGTTAAGTTCACAGAGTGGTACAGAGTCCCGTGGTGCAGGGGTTAAAACTGCAGTACTGCAGTCAAGCCTCTGCTCATGACCTGAGATTAATCCCGACAAGTAGCGAGCTCAAGGCTGTCTCAACCTTCCATCATTCCAAGATTAGTAAAATGAGTACCCAGTTCACTGGGCTCCAAAGTGTTCCTTGCTTAATTATGTTGCGAACTGCCCAGAGCACTATGGGGTGGTATATAAGTTGAAAGAAACAGCGTACCTAGGTATTATTACTCAGAGCCAACCCAAAAAAATTTGACTTCTTGAGGCAAGGCAGCAAGCTCCATAAAGATATTTATTTATTTATTTAATTTATACCCCGCCCATCTAGTCAACTGACTACTCTGGGCGGCTGACAACATATAATATAAACAATTTAAAATATAAGACAAGATACACACACAAGATACACTTATACACACACATACACAAAGTGACCTGAATAAAGATCTTTAAGATGCTAAGCCAGTCAAATTATTTTGGAGACAGAAAAGGGGGGGGGGGGGTTAAGTCCATGAGTCATCTCTCCACATACCTGGCAATAAAATTACAACTGTGACAAATTAAATTACTCCTATTTTAATGACCTTTCATGACACTGCAATTCTGCTGCTTGAGATGATGGCCTCAACTCAGCAAGGTAAACTGTACTGTCTTCTGTCTTAAGGGTGGGGGGCTGCGTCTAAAGGCACCAACCTAAGGTTTTTAGTTTCTTTTTGTTTCATGAATGTGCGCTCTGTACCTGTAAGTGGGACCTCCAGCGAAACATTGCACAACGGAGGGCTTCCTGTCCAGGACTGTAGAGATGCCACCCCCCACCCTTGAAAGTAGAACTGTGTGACTACTGAACATGCTTGGTATTCAACAGGCTTTCTTTTTGGGGGGAACTTAATCTCCTCCCCTCCCCAACCCAAGATTGCCAGGATGATAATGTTAATATTCTTGAATTTTCATGGTTTGTGTTAATAATGCCACTATGGCTCTGCAATTGCATTCTGGGGTGCCAATATGGAGTTGTCATCTACTTGATCCCGTCTGCATCCAGGTGCAATGTACATAAACTTGGGGGCCAGACAGTACGCTCCACGTGTCTGACGAAGTGGACTAAAATCCACAAAAGCTCACAATGAAATCAACTTAGGCTGTAAGTTGCCACAATACCTTTGTTTCTGATCTTGCTTTTTCGATGTGAAAGATTATTTGTACTTCTGCATAAGGCTGTCCAAAACCTGTCAACACCTCTCCGTCACATGAGAGTGGTTCCAGTTTGCTTACATACAAAACAGTACTTACAATATGCACATTTCGAAAGAAAGGTAAGAAGATTGTGTTATTGTGTTCAGTTTCTAGGTTATTACATCTATATTTTTAATTTTCCTAAAGAAAATTAAAGAAACTGAGGCTGTCCTACATTGGGGACATTATGAGAAGGCATGATGCGCTGGAAAAGACAATAATGCTGGGAAAAGTTGAAGACAGCAGGAAAAAAGGAAGACCAAATGGGAGATAGATTGACTCTATAAAGGATTCCACAGCCTTGAGTTCACAACGGCTGGACAGGGCTATTGAGGGCAGGACAAATTTCCTACTAGAAACTGAACACCTCCCATGAGTTCCAGCTACTCCCGTCACTGTAGTTTGTCTTCTACAAAGCTGTTGCTGAAAACTTACCATTCCTTGTTGTTGTTGTTCTATATTTGTCACTGTTGTTTCCCTTTGCTCATTATTAATGCCTTAGCATTCCTTCTAAGCACAATTGTTTACAGGGCCCTAATTTTTATTCCGCAGCTTTTTGTCTACAAAAGCCAAGCTTGCTGAAAACATTTCAAGAACAATCCCCATCACCCAGATTAGCAAATGAATGATTTACCAATGATATCCTGTTAATCCCTGGAAAGGTGGAGCCATATGAGAGATCAGTTCTCTCTGAGGTTGGAAATAATGGTTCTGGGATGGGAAATTTTGAACTGGGATCCCTCCTGTCACTCAGCCCCCAACATCCTTTGACCCTTCTCTCTGCAATCCTAGACCTCTTACATGGAGAGAGGTGAAAGGGGAGCAAATTGGACTGGGAGGTCTTGAACAGCTTCAAGCCATCTCAGTCTCCAGCCGCGGGTCCCAACACAGGAGGAAATCTATGCCAGCCCTGAAGCTGATAAAAATCATTTTCCTCTCTCTGCCTGGTCTTTGACAAAATACTCTCAGCTTTAAAAATGCACAGAAATACTGCATACATTTCTAAATGCACACAAGGATACTTTTGTTATTGGCTGACTATGTCCGTTAATGCATACATTAATGTGTCTGTCTGAAAAAGGAACACAGATATGCGTAAAGAATCCCCACACCTCACTAAAGGGGTGGGGATTCTTTGCACAGAATTGGCATGGAATAGACTGGAAAGCGGAAGATGGGGAACCTGCAGGAATGGTCTCGACAAGTCTGCCCATCCTTACAAAGACTTTCTGCACAATGTATTCTCGAAGGCTTTCACAGCCGGGATCTGATGGTTGTTGTGGGTTTTTCGGGCTCTTTGGCCATGTTCTGAAGGTTGTTCTTCCTAACGTTTCACCAGTCTCTGTGGCCAGCATCTTCAGAGGACAGGAGTCAGAACTCTGTCTGTGCTCTGGAGTTCTGACTCCTGTCCTCTGAAGATGCCGGCCACAGAGACTGGCGAAACGTTAGGAAGAACAACCTTCAGAACACGGCCAAAGAGCCCGAAAAACCCACAACAGCCACTTTCTGCACATCTTGTTTGGCGATTCTGCACATATACAGCTGGATCAGAACCATTCCCTTTCTGCCCCAAAGGAGGCACAAGGGACCACTAAATCTAACATGAAGGAAGATTTTCCCAGAAAATGGGACAATGCTTTCTAAGCATAAGTCTCAGCAATGCACTCATGTAGGTACGGTGGCAAAGCCTGCCGCCATGATACTGCCCCTCTCATGAGTTCTCGTTCAAGGAAGGTACTAATAATAGAAAGTGCTTGACTGAGAGCATATACATTTCTTCTACCATAGAGGCACGGCTCCCCCCCTGTATTCAGTTCATTCCGAGCAGTGCGATGCATTATTTTTAAGTATGGAAATGCATCATTGAGATTTCTGAAATGGTTGATATGCTGGGTTTTTTGTTTGCTTGTTTTCTAACAGAAAGGTTTAGAAAAACTGAAGCAACACAGGCTTAGAGGAGATTCAGTAAGGGAGAAGGAAAAGTTGCATTTTCCCTGGCGCATGGCAGATATAAAGGCTGCTTTGCCAGAAAAAGAGGAGGAGAGACATCCAAAGCAGAGAGAACCTCAGTGGGACCTAAGAGGAAGAAAGAGATTGGTCATAGGAAGAAAAGGCAAGATGTCTCAAAGGAGATGGGAGAGGAGCAAGGGGGTGATCCTGTAGAAACAGGAGTGGAGGAACAAGGGGTCCTTAGTGGGCCAAGGGAGGAAGAAGATCCAGAGGAATTGGAAAGGGATGACGCCCAGGAAGATTGGTCTGGAACTTATTGGGTAGAAGGTTCTCCTGGTGAAGAACCAGAGAACCCCAGGGGAGTGGGATTATATCTATAAAGAAGACCTCTGGAGTTAAGAGTTCCTAGAGGAGGTAGGGAGAAACACAAACACCCTAAATGTCCCTATTGATCATTGTATTGCAGTGAACCCAAGAGGGGGTCAGCTAGGAAGGTGGAGGAACTTACCTCCATACACACAGAGAGAGTTGACACTGGCACAAGAAGAGGCAATGAGAGTATCAACATCAGTGCATTATCTGGAAATGAGAATGCCAGAAAAACTCTGGGAACCAGGTTTGAACCGGTTCCCTCAAAGGAAGACCCACATCAAGCTTGCCCTCAATGTAGGCATACCACCCCTCCCTATCAGGAGCTGGCAGAAGACATGGCAGCCTTGGGATTGGGGTTCCACAGACTTTCTGACCCAGGGGTCTATTGTCAAAAAGTAGAGCACCAGACCAGCTGAGTTCTTCTTGGTGAATGGAACTGGGGAAGAGACACTGCTTAGACCATCTTGAACCAGATGTAGTTTACCCTCTCCACATTTCAATAAACCCTGTTTTGTTTCAACCTGTTGGTCTGAAGTCTATAGATCTAAGAATGGAAGAGGGTTACTTTACCAACCAGGTCAGGGCTGGCAGGGGTCACATACCTAAATTAAGAGGTTCTTGCCTACCAGTGGAAAGACAACACGGAGGGAGTGAAACTAATTGCCATTGGTAGAAGGCTCAAAAGCCTAGGGATGACCCCAGAAAGAAGCTACAAGGATTTTATTTAAATTGGGACCACACTGATTCAGAAACAAATTAAATTAATCCTGTCCCCCATACATCATGGTCTTGATTGCTCTTGTGAGGAACATCAAGCACACTGAATGAATTTTTTGTTCTTGCCAGTTTAGAATCTCTTGACTTAGCGAGACATTCTGATAAGAAAACTTAAAGCTTTATAAGATTCCTTGTCTTTGGACAGAAGAAAGACATAGAGTGTCCCCCCCCCCGCCCCCATCAAGTCTCTGTAATTTGTGCAAATTGTCTCCAAGCAAAACATGTTCTTTCTCTTTGGGATGCAAAGTGTGGACATACATAACAAGTACAGAATGCTTCGCCAGTTGTTTCTTTAAAAAAAAAAAAGACAGGGCTTGCAGAGCAGAGGCAGAGAACTTGGTTTGCATGGAGGTCCAACAGCAGAAACTGAGTTAAGGTGCTAACAAGATGCTAACTGGAGATTGCCACACCTCTCTTTTTGTTTACCCATTTTTAAGTGCCCTAGTGAAACTCTGTTCCAGCGCTGAATTTCAACCTTTTTTTTCCTTTTAAGAGCACTATGTGGAGACGAGGGGTGCTCAGTTGAGGGTAACTGACACCCCTTAGCGTCGGATCAGGAGATCATACTAGCAGAAAGCAGATGAAAGTGATGTCAGCCTGATTGGAACCAATTTAAGCCTGGCAGCTGAACAAAAGAGATGATTCTCCACTCAGAAAAGACAATTCCACAACGGGGTTCCCCACATTGAGCTTTGTGACATGTAGTCACCAGGTTTTAATGTGAATTCATCTGTGCCCAATCCAAAGCAAATTGCAGCATAAAAGGCCAATGCAGTCACCTCCTAAGATTGCTATGGAGAGAAAGTAATGATTTGAGATTGGATTGCAAATGTGTGCAACCCTCTTATATCTGAATCGGAAGCTGTCCCAAGACCATCTGTAGCACTTTAAATGCAGGCTATTATTAAGCATTCCAGGAAGAATAGGCAAGTAATAAAGAGGAAGGGATTCAGATTATCAAACTGAGAATGCAAACCCTATAACAACAATCACATTATTCTGGGATTGATCATGTTAAAGTACAGTACGAGATGTACTGTACAGATGCAAGAGGTTGGGGAGGGGTAAGAGAAACAGCAACACTGCTGCCGGAATGGCAAAAGCAACAGAAGCTGGGAGATATAAATTGTAAATGAAGAATGGATCGTCAGAAAAGCTGTCACTTCCAGCAAAAATGAGTTAAAGAAAGGTCAGCTTAACTATAGGATTTAGGAATACTAATATAAAAGGAGGAAAGAAAGATAAAAAGGAGTGCAGTTATTAAAGTGCTTATATACAAATGGAAGAAGCTTAGGAGTAAATCTAAGTGAGCCGACAGCATACAAACATTTGCAACTGGTGATGATCATACAAGAGCAGCTAGACCTTGGCTAGGAAGTGTGTGTGTGGGGGGGGGGGGGGGAGACACGGAGAGGAGGGAGAACAGGATTACTGTGAAAGGAGGAGATATAATTTTGAGAAGACAAGCGGGGATGAAAAAGAAGTTGGCGAGTCCTTATTCATGGAGAGCGTGGCAGCTGCTGAAAGCAGAATCCAGCAGCAACCTCTGGAGAGAATATTATTAGCTCAGACACAACAGCATTTCCCCATCCCTCTAAGGAGGCAAGTGCATTTTTGAAACAAAACAGTTGCAAGTAGTACAACCAGAACAAAGTGTTTAAAGGAGTAAAGGTGGTCATAAGAAAAACTATAGAATGTTTGGTCAAGCTTCTAGTCCAGTGGTTCTAGGAGTTGCAGTCCATGAACACTTGGGTTACCCAAAGTTGGGAACCACTGCTCTAGTCCATGGGGGGGGGGGGGGCAGCCAGCTATAAAGCCCTGCTTCCTTATGTTAACCGAAGTTCCTTCCCTTATCTGTTAGATCAGGGAGAAGGATAATGAGTGAGGAGGACAGTAGCTTTATACATTCATGTTCTTGTACCCCTTCTTTTCTTGCTTAATTGGTGGTGCTGGTAGTCATTCCTAAACCACAAGGGCAGGTAGGAAAAGCTTTCTGTGTGACTCCAGTGTTGTGTTGTGTTGTGTACAGACATCTAGTGCACTGAACTACAGAAGAGAAGCTTCGAAGTCCCAGGGCTCCTTAGTGTGGATCCAAAATGTTTAAACTGCTGTCAAAGTGATACATCGGTATAGATGTTCACTTTGCACTTCACACTGAGTAACATACCACAGAAAATTGAAATATAGATAACCATTGGGTAACACAAGTTTCTGGGCATATATGTTTATCTGACTAGTCTCATCATACCTCTGCCCTCCATCAGCAAGCCAGAGAAACTGAGGAAGAAACAGTGAGAATTCTTAACAGTTGACAAGAGAATACATTCCACATTGTTACCTGCACCTTATGGTAAAGAACTGTTTGGTGACTGCTCCATCTGTATTTTCCTGCACAATTTACTTTCCTTGTTGCCGTGTATTACTGTACAAAACAGAAGTAATCTCTGTCCAAAATCATCAGGAAAAATGAAGGAGCTACAGCGTATTGTAGAGTTTTGAATTTTGGTTAAATTCCTCTAGCTGTGCAGAAAATGAACAGCTGCCCAGAGCAGAATAGCTTCTAGTTCCCCAGAGGAGTCCACCCCTTTTTTTCATTAAATAGCAATTACAGTCTCAATAACTCTCACAAAGACATTTATAAGAGAAATAATAAACAACATTTTCTTTACTTACAGTTCTGAACAGATCATCAGCAAAGAAACAAAACATCTGATTGCTTCAAAGACTTCAACAGACTAAGGAGAGGGAAAGAGAACTCGGAGCAGAGAGGTGGGGCTCTCTTTGAATTCAGAGGCAGGGAAGGTATGATTGGTTAGTGCTGGATAGATTGACAGTCACCCCAGCACAGAAAGGTCCCTCCCAGCCAACCCTACTAAAGGCAACATGCAAGTATTTTCCTGCACAAGTTACTCTCCTGGTTGCAGTGTATTCCTATACAAAACAGAAGTAATCCCTGTTCAAAATCATCAGGAAAAATGGAGGAGCTGCAGACCACAGTGGAAAAGGTTTTCAGGGAGTTTATTAAGTGCTGCCCAGGAACCACCTTCACTCTTCTACAACGCAGATACGCTCAATAAAATTGGTAATTGCATTACATAGACCCTTAGTGCATTTAAAGGTTTTATAGTCCCCAAATTATTTTCCACATCTTTTTCTCTGAACCTTTTTTTTTTAATGGCGCAAAGGTTGGAAGGATGGGATGAAGCCATATTTAGCAATGTTTGGTGTTACTGCGTATTATTTTATAGAAAGAAAATGTTATGGATTTGACTAAAATGAATTAAAAAGTAATGGAGCAGCAGACAATGCTGTGGAGAATTCATTCGTAAAACTCAGGCACAGTGTTCATGCTTCAAGTCAGCCCAAGCCTTAACTAGAAGATACGGAAGTCTGAGGAAAGACTGATGGGATGTTCACAAGAGCCTCCAGTACATGCAGTTTGGTCGGGAGGAATATTCTGGAAGCTTTTGACTACAACTCCCATCACCCCAGTCACCAGCCATGTAAAATGGGGCTATAAACCCAAACATCTTGAGGATGCCAGCTTGGGGAATTTTGGCCATGCATGGAATCCCTTCTCAATTCATCCTTGGAGGTGAAAACAAAATAATTTCAACCTTTCCTCCAAACTGGATGAGACTTCTGCATCTTTCAGATCATACGACTTCTTTGTGAAAATTTGGGGAAATAGTTTTGGCAGACAAAAAAGAACTTTCATTTGATGCAGAAATCCTTGAGGTTTTGGCTCCCAAAGTTGCCACCACAGTTATAATTCTTTGAAACAATTCTCTGCCACATCACAGAAGTCACCGAAAGAGCGGGATGTTTCAATTGCTGTTTATTTGTTTAAAAGAGACAGAAATCTCATTGGCCACAATTAGAGATGGGCATGAAAGGAACCATGAACCAAAAAGACCCCACGAATTGGGACAGTTCGTGGTTCGTTTTGTGGGTGGTTTGTGGTCTGTTTCGTGGGCAATTTAGGGAACTGTGCAAAATACTGAACATTTTCATCATTGTTTTGTTTCACTTCATTTCTTAGCTCCTGAAAGCCCCCCTTCATTGGCCCCAGCACTGACCTTACTTGATCCAGGCCACCTCCTCCGCCCCCCTTCTCCCCCCCTTCCACTGCTGCCACATTGCCTAGCTGAGGAGGGCAGTGAGCTCTCCGTGGCCTGCTTCCTGGGAGGCTTAGGTTCTTATGGGAAGTTTTGCTGCCCATTGGGCTATATATAGGGAACCCTCAAAGAACTGCACTTCCCACAATGCCCTAAGTCTCCCAGGAAGCACTGGGGCAGGAAACAGGCCACGGACCGCCTAATGTCCCACTCAGCTGGGCAACACAGCAGCAGTGGAGAGGAGAAGGTGGCCTGGAGCAAGTAAGGTAGGTGTCGTGGCCCATGGAGGAAGGCTTTCTGTGTAGCTGAACTACACAGAAAGCCCCCTTCATTCAGAAATGGGCCTGAACCGAATGAACCACAAACCAATTCATTTTTTAAAAAAATCTAGCATGGTTCGTGGACACTGACAAAACCACGAACCATCAGGAACTGTCATTGTGCTGGTTCATGCCCATCTCTAGCCGGAATGCTAGTTATGCTGGTGTAAGTGCAATGACGTAAACCACAGCGTTGAATTGCTACTAGTTTTCAAGCTGCCACTTGCATGTCTTGTTTCGCACCAATTAGTTAAATGTTTTTTAGCAGTGGTCCACTGTTATCTCCAGTTTTCAGTGCCCTGCATGTTTACTCACTGCTTTTTAAAATCATTTCCCACACACACAGGGAAAAACGACTAGATGGGGGAAGCAGAAGAGTGCACTGTGTCTTTTGATTGTGAGTAACTGGAGCCCTCCATTTGGAAACATCCCTTGTTACATATAAGTCCTATTGAAAGCAACTCATTCCATTGATTTCAATACTATTCATCCACTACTAAATCTTGAGCTATTGTCCTTAAAGCATATTTTTACATTGGGTGAAATGTATCTTCTATGGACATTTTATAGCTGGGCAAAGTACAACAGCATCAAAGGAAAACAGCAGTCTTGCAGAGTGCTGTATTAGGCTTATATTTCACTGAGTCTCTGCGTACCTGAATTCATTTCACAGCAGGGTACATTACTATTCTTTAAGGTGTGACTTGACAAGTTAATTCTGTGGGTAATTCTAATGAAGATGAAAAATTTCCCCATGGTACTGCTAAGGCATTAATACGTACCCAAGTATTATCCGCTAGATCAGGGGTCTCCAAACTACTGCTCGTGGGCCACATGCGGCCTGCCTTGCCTTTTCACCTGGACCGGTCCAGTATGCTGGGGGTCCACGTCTGCCTAGAATGGATGGTAGCGACTCCAGAACCTTTCCCACACCACCCCCGCCTCCCCACCTTCCCTAACAGCGCCTGGCAACAGGATTGGCCTCCCGTTCATCTCCTGCCCTAACGCACGCTCTCTCTCTCTCTCTCAGCCTATCCGCTGCAGGGAAATAACGAAGTTCCCACCCTTCCCCAGGCTTCTCTCTCTCTCTGGCTTGAAAGGACGTTTCTTATTGAGTGGTGACGGGACGTGGGAAAGATACAGACCCTGAGAAGGATGGCGGAGCCTTCAGCGTTGGCTGAGGGGAAGCTGAGGGGATTTCCTGGGGAGTCAAAGCCAGGGAACATTAACCGGGCTTTAAATCAGAATAGAGATGTCTAGGGTTGCACTAAACATGCTGGAAATGAAAAAAGAGAGATAAAAACTTATTTTTTTAAAATGAGGGGATATGTCTTTGTCTTCGAATTAAGTTGAGGGGAAAAAGTATTCAGGAGGACCCCATTGACTATGAAAAACTTTTACTGCAGAGATTCATTCATTATAAAACTGTTGTTTTTCCCCCCCTTCAGCCCTTGAAAATGTGTAAAATATAGGATAGACCTCTTGAATCAATGGGAAACGTTATAGTGTTGGATTGCCATTCAGCAGTTGATTCAATGGTTCCATTCATAGTGGGACAAACATTCAGATCTAGACCTTCTCTGAATTTATCCCTATCATGATCTTTAACTATCGGTCATATTTGATATTCACACATGTCCGGGTCTATTCACACACCCAAACCCACATAGCACACACATTCGTTCTTAACTAGAGATGGGCATGAACCACCAGTTTATCATGGTTTGTTTAACAGCTGAACAGGTGTTTGACACTTCCCTGCCCCACCTCCTCTGATGGGAGCCCACTCAGAAGCAGTGCCCCAGGTTCCCTGCCCTGCCTTCTCCAGGCACTGCCTCTGAGTGGGCGCCCGCAGGACAGGGCAAGGCACTGAACTGCTGATCACCTGTGTGGCAGTAAACAAACTGCACCAAACCACCAAACTGGTGGTTCATGCCCATCTCTATTCTTAACACTTAGTAGCAGTGACTGGCTCAACTGTTTCAATCAGCTGAAGGTAGAGTTCTTCCAGATGTGAGTTTTGGAGATATTAAAATTTGCTCCCTGAATTACTCTAGGCTTTTAAAACATAACAGTGACAATAATTACTTGTATTTTCCTTAATTGCCCCTCTACCTCTTTTGTAGAAATCTAAATGTTTTATGCTCAGATTCTCAGGTCTCAGGGCACCAGCTGAGGTCTTAGAGAATTGGTATACCTCTGGGGAAGACATCTTGGGACAAGGAGAGCTAAAGGAGGAGAAAGATTGTGTTTTGTTCGTGTGTGGTGGCTTTAAAGCCAGCACTCATTTCCACTCATGTGCAGCTGGTGCCAGGGCTTACTAGCTCAACAGGAAAGGGTTTAGATGTGTGTTGTTTTGGGCAACACTGGCACCCCAAAAACCCAGAGTGAGAGGATGAGGCCAATGTGTGCATGCGCTTGGGTCCATGGTGTTATTTGAAGAAGAAAAAAGGCAGCATCTGGAGCACCAGTATCACCTTTCTCTAGGTCCCACCAACATCACAGGTGCATTTGTTGAGATTATGGGTGGCCAGCCCCATTGTCTCTTTATTTCAGAGTGGGAATTGAGGGTGGCAAGGGGGAATCAGAACTGTGCTTTGAAACATAGGAAGCTGTCCTGCACTGCACTGGAGCAGGCCATTGGACCATCTCTAGGCTCTTTGGGGTTTCACACAGGACCCCTTGTTATCTCTTATCAGCAGACTGAACCTTGGATGTTCAACATGTCAAGGAGGCTGAGCAGCAGTCTCTTCTTCATAGCCAAGTCAGACCCTTACTTACCTTCCCAAATCAGACATGAATGGATGTATTTATGGAAGTACAGGGTACTCTCTGAAACCCAATCTGGACCCAATCTGTAAAATATTTAATTTACATTTAATTTTCTTGCATTGCATTTTAGATAAGTTAATGCAAATGTGATACATAAATAAGTTAGATGATAAATTATGTGCCAAGGCTGCCTCAGATTCAACCAAAAGAGAGTCCTTGTGGTTTCCTTCTGACTTATTTAATATATTTGCTCTCATTATTTCATCTCACAGTACTGGAAAATGCAATATATGTGAATAGTGGAGATAGGTTTTTAAGCAAGTCATCACTTTAGAACATTGGTTCCCAACCTTAGGTCTCCAGATGTTCTTGGACAAAAACTCCCAGAAGCCTTCACCACTAGCTGTGCTGGTCAAAATTACATTCACATCTGGGGAACCATGGTTGGGAACCACTGCTTTAGAACGAGGACAGAATCACTAGAGAGTTGCATTGTAGAAAAAACTCACATTACCTTACATTTGCATTGGTACCTGTCAGAGATAAACTAATATATCTGGAAATGATGTAATGTGATTACTAAATAGCTAAGATAGCTGAGAGTCCGTATGGAGTAATAATTAAGCTGGTAGAGTAGGACTGTGGAGGCTCCATACTCAGCCATGACACTTACTGGATGACCAGTATCTGCTGTGAAGAAATGGAGGAATGGGCAGTGGGGAAAACAGGAGATGGGATCCATCTTAGAACCATGTTTGTGATTGTGTCTGGAAAAATGAGGTCTAGTTCTACTGGTTAAAACTTCACCCAGCAACAGAGATGAGAACACCTATCCCGTAACTCATGAGAAGAAACTCCAAGGTCAACTTCTACAGGTTTAGCAGGTACACCTGTCATTAGAAGCAGTGATCTCAGCTGTGGAAGGGAGAGGCTAGGAACTGCTCCTGCCTTCGCTAAGTTTCTAATTGGTTGCTTGCATGGAATTTTGTGGAATTGGGACGTTAGGGTATATAAGAGGGCTTAGATGTTACCTTTCTTGACTTATACCCTAGAGAACATGATGCCGCTCCAGTGGAGTTATACTCTGGATATGTTCTGAGGCTATGCTGTTAGCTTTATTGTTTTCATGTGTAACATTCTTTTTCTTTCTTTCATACATTCCCTATCGTGGATTTTGCCTTTTTTTAAATGCTTTCTGAATTACATCCCCCCTTTGTTTCTTTTAATAAAAATAACCTTTTTGCTACACATTGAGTTGGGGATTTGTTTGTTCATTTGTTCGTTCAACTTTTATACCACCCATCTGGCTGCAAGGCCACTCTGGGCGATTTACAACATAGTAAAATAATAACACTAAAAATAATCAAACATAATGGTGATATGTATTCTCGAAGGCTTTCACGGCTGGAATCTGATGGTTGTTGTAGGTTTTTTGGACTGTTTGGCCGTGTTCTGGAGGTTTTTCTTCCTAACGTTTCACCAGTCTCTGTGGCCGGCATCTTCAGAGGACAGGAGTTAGAACTCTGTCTGTGTTCTGGTGTAGTGTGTGGGCAATTTCCACGAGAGAAAACACATTTGGTTTAAAGAAAAAAGTTAGGATTGAATATGTATCCCACAAAGCAAAGGAATTTTGATCAACCCCTCTCAAGTCATGGGCACATTATGCACAGTTTTTGTACCTTAACAAGTGAATGCTGTAGCATAGTCTCAACAGCCAGTCCACTCCCTGTATACCACATGCTGTAGAAGAGCTGAAACAAAACACAGGCTTGGATAGTGCTAACGCTGGGAAACATCAGATATGCACAACAATCCTATGTACAGTTACATTACATTAACTAGTGCGGTGGGACTGACCCAGAATTGGGGAAAGGAAGTTTTGCTGTTTTCTGTGGGTTTTGTCCTAATTAAGAAGAGATTATATATATATATATATATATATATATATATATATATATATATATATATATATATATATATATATATATATATATATATATATATATATATATATATATATTCGTTTATTTTAGCTTTAGGGTTTGAAAGAGTGGAGCTCAATCCTTGTGTTTACTTGAAGGGGTGTTTAAGGTACAAAGTGTGCCCATGTTTTAGCGAAAGGGGTAGATCTGTCATCTGAACTTCTATCCTTCAGAGATTATAAAATCAATTACAACTTTTTGATTTAAGCCATCTCTCCACTGATGCTCCAGTTCTCTCTCAGACAGAACTGCAGCATCAGTGGATCATTGATGTCATTTTTTAAAAAACTGCTTGAAAGGAAATAAGCACAGTCACTGCCATTCATTGCTATGGGGAAGATAACATGGAAACCAGTCATCTACCATTACTATGCACCAGCTAAAGCCACTATATATGTTATCAACCATCCTTGCAGGACTGTATTATAAGAAAGACTCAGATAACATGTATATATGCCTTGCATGCTAAACAATAAATAAAATTACTGATGGTTATATATGGCTCTGTTTGAAGAACAGGCAACACACAACAAAATTCCTCACTGAAATGGTTTGTGTGTGTTATCTGCTGCCAAGTCATATCAAACTTATAATGACCCTAATAAGTGAGGTATTTAAGAAGTGGTTTTCCCAGTTCAAATCCCAGCCCCACCCCAGTAAATTTCCAGAATCAAACCCAAGTCTCCTGAGTCTATTGCTCTACCCATTACACCATATTGGGTACCCACATAAATTATTGAACAGATCTTTATTTCTCAATATGCTGCAGGTTTATTTTTTTCTCTTTATTTTTTTTTCTCCCCCTCTCCTGACATCCAACCCGCTGCATATTAAAATGCTCTACTCAGGAGGGTTCAAGGATGAATTTTGTATAATTGCAGGTGGGGTGGGAGGAAAGAATCTACTGCCTTGAATTGAAAGATGCAGTTCAGCTGCTCATCTATAAATAGGCACCAATTATAAAGAAATAAGGGTCAGTAGAAAATGCCAGGCAGCCTTTGTAATAACCTGCGCTGGCTATATTTAACCAGAGACATGAAAAGTACTTCATTTTCAAGGAAGCATTTATTACAGACGACAAATTTACTAAGGCATGTATTATTAATTAAGTGGAAAGCTCACAGGAATTAGCGTCACTTTTTAATACTTCCCCTGCTTCCGTCTACAGGTGTCTTGTCCTGTATTTTTATTTTGCAATCCCCAGTTTAGACTATAAATATAAAGCAATTCACACGTTTATTCTGGTTTCCTGGGAAAGCAGCACAAATAGAGAGCACTGAACTGAACTTCTGGAAGAGGTGGTACAAGAACGAAAGAACACTTGGAAGTTATGTTATCTGAAATCTCATGCTGTCCATCTTGGATGTATAGAAAAAGACAGCCACTTAGCACAGGGTCAGAGATGTGTTCCACCCTAGTATTAATATCTTTAGCCCCCTTCAAAATTTCATGGTGGTGTTTCTATGGCCATTTTTTGTGCTCACCACACTTCTCTAAGGGCTTGTCCACACTGGCATATAGATAAGGTATCTGGATCGCTGATGGTTTGGATTTTAAAAAAAAAAGGTCCATGTCTGCTTGTGTTTCCAACTACCATCCTGGCTGCAGACTCTAAAAGTGGGGGGAGAACAAGAGAAAGGAAGCAGGAAGGAGGAAAGGGGGGGAATGGAATGGCACCGACAGAGGGAGAGAGAACTGATGATTGTATATACACACAAATATATATATATTCCACTTCCCCTGACACTCCACAGATGATCGGAGAAGCACTTAATTGACAGCTGATGGGGCTACAAGGGATTGTTAGCTGTTCGGATGGGAGGAGCACGCCAAATGGCACATTGCTCCTCCCCACCTCAACAGACTCTTTGTAGTCTGATTCACCCCACACCGAAAAACAAGCCAGTCTGGACTGGCCCTAATTCAAAGCAAACAATAGAGAAAATGGCTGCTACAAGATCACCCTGTAAGCTTCCTGGACAAGTCGCATTTGAAATGGCATCCAAGACAAGTCCTTTAACCACTGGGCCAACCAGTTTAGCCATGTTTGTTGGGGGAGAGGGTTGTTTATTTATTTATTTGATATGTGCCACATAGGGGACTCAAGACAACTATCAGTCAGTTAAAGCAACCTTAAATGAAAACACAGTACAGTGGTGCCTCGCTAGACGATTGCCTCGCAGGACGAGGAAATCGCTAGACGATGCCTTTTTGCGAGCGCTACTGCGCTTCGCAAAACGATGTTTCCCTATGGGGAATTTCGCTAGACGATGAGGTTTCCCCATAGGAGTGCGCCGACTAGTGGTCAAAAGCTGTCAGTGCAGCTGTCAGTGCATTCCTATGGGGACCCTCACTCGCTAGACGAGGTTTCCCTATGGGAAATTTCGCAAGACGACTGTGTTTTCCCTTGGAACGCATTGAAGCGATTTCAATGCATTCCAATGGGAAAACGTGCTTCGCTAGACGATGTTTTCGCTAGACAGCGATCCTCGTGGAACGGATTAACATCGTCTAGCGAGGCACCACTGTATAACGTTTTAAAGAATTAAACACAAAGCATTATTAAAAACCAGCATTAAAAACATTTTTTAAATCCCGAAATTAAATAAACACAATATTCCTTTAAAAAAAACCCCATTTACCTCTTAAAAACTGACCTGAAAAGGAAGGGCTTTGCCTGACCACAGAAGGACGAGGAAAGGGGCTAACCGGGTTTCCTCAGGGAGGGAATTCTACAGCCTGGGAGCAGCTACTGAGAAGGCCCTCCCTCATATCCTCACCAAACAAGCCTGTAAGCATTATGGCAGTTACACCTCCCTGCCCCGAAAAAAAAAAGAAGGATTTTTCCCCCAAGCTCTTCTCTCATCATTGCTACTGAAACAAATTTGTGGGGATAGTTTCAAAAGCCCTCTTAGTAGGCAGCTCTCAAATATTACCCCCTTGTTTCAGTTTATTAACAAGAATTATTTGCCACAGGTTGATTCCTACAAATGTGTAAAGGGAGGGAAATCGTAAAAACCTTTAACTGTAACTTTCAAATGGCGCTCTCTAGTTTCTAAATATTAAAATGTTAAATGCTAAACATCAGAAGAAAACAAATCAAATACCAGAATCCTACTGTGTAGCGTTAATGCCAGCGGCGTAACTTTCAGTGCTGAATTGCCACAAGTTAAGTCCAGGTCGGCATTTCCCACCACAAACTGAATCACACAATGGGTGTTCAATAGGAAATGCCTCCACTGACTTCTTGATGTGCAGTAGTTTGCCCCTGAAAGCTCTGTTGCTGATGTTACACCAGCAGGTGTAACGAATAGGATTCCAGCTGGAATTTCAGATTTTTCCATGAGCTCGAAACAAAGAAGCAGGAGGTGGTGGAAACGAGGAAAACAATGTAGGAGGAATAAAGACAGTTCTGACTGAACAGAAGCTGTGTTGTGCCCTGTGGTGTGGTAATGATGGCAACAAAGCAATCCAAGTCTTAGTAGTTGCTTTTAAAGTTGTATGTGCCCCTGGGTCCAGGATACCTAAGGGACGTAAGGTACCTGCACAACCCACCTCCTCAATGGTCAAGTGTGGTTAGGTTTGCCAAGTCAACAGTTTCCTATTCCCTGAGATTTCGGGGCAAACCCTGAGCTCTGTGGTCATGCCTTATGATGTCATAGAGAGCAGACCCAAACACAAAATGGTGGCCACTATCCTGTCCATAGCTCTGCAGGCTAAAGGCTACAACGCCAAGTTACTTTGACACCCAAGGCAGAAGCTCTCACGAGCACCTCAGGAAAAATGCAAGCATGATAAAATAGTGAAGAATAAAAATGGCCAATCCTTAAGAAGGTACAAGATTCATTGTTTCTTGTGCAACACACTAGAACAAGTACTGCCCCAGAAACATGATAAATCAAACAATAACATTTTGCTGCCCTTTTGGAATTTGGTGCTTCAGGCAGCCACTTCACTCTGTCTAACGGGAGGGCTGGCACTGGCCAAAGCAAGATTTAGAACAAAGCCTGATGTGGGGGAAGATGCAAGTTGTTTAACTAGCAAAATGTCAGCCGCTGATCAAGAGGGTCCTTGGTTCAAGGCATTTCCTCCAAGAATCCTTCTGATGAGTCGGCTATCAATATTTGTCTTTGGCAAGCAACACAAGACAACAATTATGTGCAACGAGTCTCAAGAGGAAGCTCTTTTCTACCACGACTGTTCATCACAGGCTGTAATTTGTGTGGCCCTGTTTTCAGCACACTTGATTTGGGAATCCCACTTAAAACTCTCTCCCGGGATTGCCTCTTCATGCCACTGAGCAATCTTTCATTAGAAAAGCCACTTCCAAACTAAAACTCCATTTCTTGCTTGATTTAACACTGTCTCTTAATCTGGTGTTCGGGATTAGCAAAATTGCATGAGCAGCAGGATTCTGGGTGCCCTAAAAGCTGAGTGGAAGGTTTTGATCGTGAAATGAAAAATGACCATTCTGCAGAGAAGTGCAAGAGAAGGGGGGGGGGGGGGAATCTTTAGGCCTTTGGCAAAAATGAAGCATCTTCTCCGGCACAAAGATACTTTCACATGAGTAAGAACTGACAAAAAAAGGGATTAGTTTGTTTGCATGGGGAATGCATGTCCTATACGCTGCAAATTAAGACAGTGTATTTACTCACTTGAATTGTTAGAGGGACCCAACACACCTTAGGAAACCTTTGTTTGACCTGTGCACGCAGGAATCAGGCATTAACCCCAAAGACTTTTCCTCTATTGTGACTGGAAAGTCATGGATTTTCCCCCTCCCTTAAAAATATATCTTTTAATGTGCCAGTTTGGGTATACAGTATATTCCAGTATGCAGCCTTCTAGATTCCACAGAGCTTGTCAACAAGGAAGACAGAGAACAGCATGGGAAACCTCTGGACCATAATCCCAATGTGTGTCACCAGGCCTCTGAAAGTGGAGGGTGGTCCTCTCCTCCAAGTAGTTCACCACCAAATGATGTTGTAGCCACTGCTTTCCCCCCTCAAACTTCTGTTTTTGTCTGTCCGCATGCACAGTCTTCCACTGTCCTCCTTCTGGATCCTGGTTCTGCCTTCTAAAGTATTAGCTGCTGCTCCCTGGTGGGTTCATCCAAAACTATGCAGCAAATTTAGTGGTAAAAATAGAGGTACTGTTGGTTGAGTTCCAGAAATGGTGCTTGAAGTTGGTTCTGGGGTGGATGGGAGCAAACCAGCTGAAGCTTAAGGAGAAGATCCTACCAAAGTTCGGAACATCTGCTTACTTGAACCATAACTCCCAAAAACACCCCAACCAATGGCCATATTGCATTAGGAATTCTGGCAACTGTAGTACAGAGGAGTAACTTTTCCTGACTCTGGTTCCCACTTACTGTACCCACTAAGATCCTTAGACTCTCAGAGATAACAACACCACTTCAATCCCATACACTTCACAACAGCCAGATGGGACCGTGTGTCATGAGTTTTTGACTGGGTGCCTAACTTGGGAAACATCATCCTACCCTGTTTCCCTGAAAATAAGATCTTATATTAATTTTTGCTCCAAAAAGCGCATTAGAGTTTATTTTCAGGGGATGTTTTATTATTGTCATGTACAACCATCTACATTGATTCAAATACAGTCATGTCATCTTCTGGTTGCTGCACAATGGTGGAGGGCGGGGTTTCACTTAACTAGGGCTTATTTCTGGAGTAGGACTTATATTACGAGCATCCTGAAAAATCATACTAGGGCTTATTTTCAGGTTAGGTCTTATTTTAGGGGAAACAGGATAGGAACAGGCTGCCTACCCTTTTTTTGCAGCTAGCTTTCACACAGGACTGACCCAAGACATTTAGCTGCCTGAGGCAAAGCAATGCACGCCCAGCCACCCCTTCAAACAATTTTTCTGATGTGATCCAGAAAGCCTTATTTCACCTATAATCCTACAACAGTTTGCTCATGAAGAATCTCTACTGATGGACTTAATTCTGAGGTGTTATGTGTAGGATTTAAAGATGGATGATCAGTTTGACCTGTATCACCTTTCTGTTTCCAGTAAACAGATGGGCTGGAGGAGTCTGGGAGCTATTTTTGAAAAAGTAACTTCTCCAAACTCTTCCAAGGGCAGACCTATGTGTCTATCCTTGAGGACAACAACATCTGAAGCTCCCTGGGCCTCTCTAATTTCCATGTTTCTTGCCTTCTACACTGTTTTCTTTTTAAAGCATTTATTTCAATAGGAGTGTGTGTGTAAAGCATTTTATCAGCTGAAATATCTATAGCATATTGAGTAAAATGTGAAATGAAATCACTGATCAATTCACATTACACAAAGTATGCCTGGAGTAGATGTGTTTCTATAAAGTATGTCAGCTGATAATGCGGATAAAGTTCTTTCAGTTCTTTGAATAATTTATATACATACATCCTCGATACACAAATGTATGCAATGCGGTGGAAATGTACTGAAATGAACTTCCTACCAACAGTGGGATTCCCCCTCCAGTGAAACTGAACTAAGATTTAGTTTTGTTTGCACTTTGCTGGAGTTTGAATCTGATTGCTCTTTAAAATAAGGATGGTTGAAAGCATTTATCTCCCTTTTGTAATCTCTGTTATCATCAATATTTTCACATTTAAAAGTTTGACTATATAAGGGAGAAAAGACCTTCATGATAAACCTACAAAACCACAGGAACGTACAGCTAAAAGAACAAAGATGTAGTCCTGAATATAAAATGCTTTTAATAAATATCTACCTTACATATCTGAGCAAAGTATTCACCTAATATGCTACCTGCTTTTTCAGTATTTGCATTTTATTTATTGTTTTTTTTTGTCTGAAAAGTTTCCAAGATGATTCATGCTCCTTTTGGGGCCTGGTGATATTTAATTCTGGGTTGAACAGCAAGTGTTGATTTTTTTTATTTTTTTTTACATACTTAGCCATGAAAACTTTGTGCAGGAGATTAAATCTGCTTTAATCTTTATACAAGAAACCAAGGCTCCAGTACTGCTGACATGGCAGCTGTTATTCTTCCGGACGCTCAGCCACCACTGGCACAAACAAAGGAGGCCATGTGAGAACCATTGGCACATGCATAATGCTGCACATCTTAAACCTGAACCTCTTAGAACTGGACACCACCAGCACTACAAAGGGCAGATAAAATGAACAAAGCTCTGCAGATGATGGCACATCTCAGCAGATGCTTCCTGTGGTGGCATCCCAGCCACTGCTGGGGCTCAAACTGGGAACCTTGACATCCCTTGGGAACTATTCTATATCATAGACCAAAGGTGGCACCAGAGTCATAGTGTTTGGGAGACCTAGGGTGGTCGCCCTGCCAATGAATCCACTGGAATTCCTGTCAGACCCATCTAACCTCTGTTAAAAACTCCCCAACAAATGGGAGTCCTTCCTCTCCCATTCTAGTATCAGACAGCTCTTAACCATTGAGAAGTTCTTACTAATGTGTATTTGAAATCTTTCTTTTCATTTTAATCCAGTGGTTTGGATCCTATATTCTGGAGCAATAGAAGACAAGCTTGCTTTGTCCTCCATTTGACAGCCCTTCAGAAGCCAGATGACCTTTCAACCTCTTCCTCATACCCAAAATAACATACCCATCTCTGATTAGATAGATTAGCCATCAGCATGCCCTATATGGACCACTCCCACTCTACCTGGTCAGTGGACTTTTCCTGACCCAGGCGAGCCTTTCTTCAGTAGCAAAGATTTATTGCAGGTCTGACATGATGCTACTTTATTGCTTGAATCTGCACAGGCAGCTGGTTGGATTGGATGACTTTTGAGATCCCTTCCAGTTGTAGGGTTTTATGACCCACAGCAGAATTTACCATTAGGCAGAGAATGGCAGGTTGCAGCTGCTTCAGCCAGCAGATACTGGACAGCAACAGAAGCAGCAGTGAGGTGTAAGAAAACAAGAACATTGTGTGCAATGGCACCTACACCACTCAAAATTAGCTTGTCCTATTGGACAGAGGCAGCAAGATTCAGCTGCCACTCTGGATGGCCTCTTGATATGAAATGTGTTCTTCATCTCATGCAGCAAAATGATTCGGACCGGCCCTGTTGGTCTTCCAACTACCCCTAAGCCACAGAACAGTATATATTTTTAGCACAGTTGTGTGCTTGAATAACAGTCAAGCTTCTTCCTGGGAGGGAAGAAGACTTCGCCTTGAGATATTGTGCTTGTCTGAACAAACCCACCCTTCTAGAAGTAAACTTTGTCTTAAAGCAAAGGGTGATTTTTAACAGCCAGGTCCACCTTTTCAGATGCTCTGAGGTGAGATTCATTCATTAAAAGAGATAGTTAGAAACAGGAATATTTCTGTTCTCTATTGCTTGCAATAAAATATATTCAAAGTGTTTCATATTTCATTAAAATTATCAGCAGAACAATTTTCATCTAATGTTAGTTCTGCTTTTAATAAAAAATTGGAATCTTTTTTTTAAAAAAAAGAATATGGGGGGAAAAAAACCCTTTCTCCTTCTCTTTTTCTCCTTTACAATGATGACACTGAATATTCCCACGAATAAAGAAATGACCCATAAATTGTGTTATGAAGGTCATAGTCTATGAAGTACAGATATTTTCCATATTTTTTACCCAAAAAAAGGGGGGGGAGCATTGTCAGCTCTCCTTGACAAAAACTACTTTCATTCATGGTGAATTTAAAGCCTATATATCAGTTGGGGTGGGGTGGTGGGATAAAGATCATTTTCAGACGCCTGTATAGACTTTGAAGTGGAAGCTTTTAAAAACCCTCCAAGTCGTCAATTTGTTTCTTTTTTAAAAAATTTTATTTTTAAGCATCCTAAGCCTCCAACAATAGCCCTCCTTAAATCGCAAAGTAGAAAAAGTAGTTTTGAAAGCTTTCTTTTACGCGATGCCAGAGCTGTGACAATTAGATTATTTCTCTGTGATGTTGTCCATTGTTTGCTGATTAGGAGCTTTGCAACCAGCAAAATGATTAAATCAAAAATAGATGCTTTAAAAAATAACGGTCGGGGAAAAAAAAGATTAATGTTGCTTATTATGATATCCTTAGCCTTATTGCACCCCGGGATAAATAACAGCTTTGCTCCAGGTGCCTCAAATGAGTGTTGAAACAACACATCAATATATATGAACCTGTCTTCTGTATCAGACCACTGGGCCATTTACTTCAGTACTGTCCATCTGGAAGGGATGGCCCATAGTACGAATGGGAGGAGGCGTGGTCTGACCCCCATAGTTATGAATAAGACACTTACACACACCCCTTCTTGGACCACCAGCTGCCAATCAAGAATGGAAAAAGGAGTAAGCTGTGGAAGCGGAATCAGATAAGAACATGAAAAGACGAGACACAAGTCAAGTTTGCTTCCTGCATCTTCATTTTTACATCCAGCAGAACAAATAAGACTTGCTGGTTTAACGCCATACCACCTTGAACAAACAGTCTCATCTGATTTGGGAATCTAAGCAGATGTGGGCTTGGTTAGTACTTGGATGTGAGACTGCCAAGAAAGACTGCTATCCCTGGGTAAGGCTAAGCAAAACCTGCCTGAAACCATGGAGAGCAGCTGCCAGTCCTGGACTAGAGGGACCAATGGTTTGACTCATAATAAGTTAGCTTCTTGTGTTCCTGTATTTCTCTGGTTTGAAGACTTGTGAATTCCAGAAAGAAACTGGGTAATTATGCTGTATATTATTTAGCAGTTATATATTCCAAGCGCTCAAAGAGTATGAACTTTCTCTGCTTGAGGCTGGAGTATCTTTGATCTTCCTCTGCCTGAGGACATCTGGTTGTATATACTAATGACCACAAGTGTTGGCTTTCAGCACATGCTGGCAGGGTTGCTCCAAATGGCCCCTATCAGTGTATGCTGAACCTTAATTCCTCCTGCAGCAGCTGATGTATATGAGTCGATCACCACAGGCCAGGGGCATCCATAGGGACAACTGTTCTAGAACCACCATCAGTTTGTACAAATGCAATCTCTTGCATGAGGAGAGCTCAAGTGGTCATCGGATCTCATTTCCCATAATGCCTCACTTTGAACAAGAGCCCATTCATTAGAGTTGAGCATTTGGGTTTCAGGAGCTGCACAGAGATCGGAGTTGGCCATGTTTTCTAGCGGCACCTCTTTCCAAAGCAAAGAGTTTGGTAAGGGATGCATCCAGCAGACGTGGATGGGAAATGTGTGGTAGCACCTGTCCTTGTACATCTAGTGGTGGGATTTCTTCTGCCACAGTTGTAGATCAGAACTAGATCATGCTTTTTCAAAGAACAGAAGTCATAGCTCCCTTCTGTGCTTCTACATGTACAATCTACCAATTACAAAAACTTCATCTGATACATGCTAACATTCCTTTTACTCCATGGCAAGATTAGTCCATGGTGAAAGTGCTCCTGTACGAGTAATTTGGAGAGAAGGCCTGCAATTCTTCAGCAGAGCAGGTGCTTTGTGTACATCAAAGTATGAAGCCACCTTCCAGAATTTCCAGTGAAGATCTGTACCATTACTTGCTGTTTCACCATTGACTGGGAGTTGGCAGCGATTTTCTGCCTGTAGGTCCACTACCACCTGATCTGTACTCCCTGTCGTAGACCTTCTAGGTTTTCTGTACCAAGTCACTATTTCACACATACATGGATATGTGTTTCTGTATTTCTCATCACTTAATGATCTTACAATTGTCAACCTGAAGCTTTATTTGGGAAATGACTTGGAATAGCTGAAGGCAAATATCTTAGTTATTTTTGAACAATGAAAAGTAGCATTAATGTTTAATTATAATTTTGCCATTGAAACAATAAACAACCTCATTTTGAGGGGATCTGGAACTGTTGTGGTAACTAATTACTTTACAAAAGTAAGTCTCAGAATGTAAGGTTATGTTACATTATTCATAGCAATGAAGTAATTTGCTCAGATGTGTTTCTTTGTTTTTTAGATGATGATGATATAGTCAGTCTTATGGAATGGAAGTCATCATAAGCTATCTCCCAAAGCCAGCATCAGAAGCTTATGAATACACAAAGGACTAAATTCACATAAGATTAGCCCAGCTAATATTTTTCCACCATAACAGTTTAAGTGCATTCTTTGTTACAAACTTCAGAATTAGACAAGAATGCAAAAGATAAAGGAGATATTTAATTTGGGTCAAGAAGTTTAAAATGGGCGTAGCAGGAGGAAATCACTGATTACATAGCATTGCAATTTGCAAATGTATAATCACATTATCTCACTTCATCTGGAAAAGCTCTAGAATTGAAGAGTGAAATCTAAATGGCACCAGAGGGGTTCCTGCTGGGGTGAGAAATGCCACAGAATGGGAAACATTTGCCAATTGCATCGCTCCCCCACCACCACAAGTAAAGGTTAAGCCACGGATGATCCTTCAGAAGAGAGAGGAAAAAAGAAGTAATCCTACATTTGGGTGAAGGTTAAGTAGAAATGGGGAAAATATTCTTCAGAGTTCTTCAGAGCTGTCGCTCCGATGCCCGAATCACCTGCCTGGCTCCGTTTAAATGTGGTTTATCAGAATTCTTTACAAACCACTTTAATTGCTTTCTCCCAGTATCTGTCTGCTTAGTTACAGCACTGTGCGTTCTGCAGGTGTCCCACAGGAGATACCAAGGTTTTGGCCTCATCAGTCCCCTGCCGAGACCTTTATCAGTTGCAGGCAGTGAGTCTTCTGATTGGATTAGAGATTGATTATATACTAATCATGCCATCTTGACAGGCAGACAGGCAGCTTGTGGTCAATGGGATTGTGTAATCAGCACGGAGATAATGAGATACATACAGCTGCGCTCGTTGAACAGCACGTTTCGACATACAAGACATGGCTGGGCTTAGAAAAGAACCCATTTACCACTGAAGTGATTCAGGAGGAGAAATACAAGTAGCTCCAGAGCTAATGAAGTGGTTGGGCCAAAGCCGAAAAGACACTCAGCTGCGGACGCGCCTGGAAGTGAAAGGAAAGTCTGATGCTGCGAAGAAAAATACTGCATAGGAACCTGGAATGTAAGATATATGAACCTTGGTAAGCTGGATGTGGTCAAACAGGAGATGGCAAGAATAAACATTGACATCCTGGGCGTCAGTGAACTAAATGGACGGGAATAGGCAAATTCAATTCATAAGATTATCATATCTACTATTGTGGGCAAGAATCCCATAGAAGAAATGGAGTAGCCCTCATAGTCAACAAAAGAGTGGGGAAAGCTGTACTGGGATACAATCTCAAAAATGATAGAATGATTTCAATACGAATCCAAGGCAGACCTCTCAACATCACAGTAATCCAAGTTTATGCACCAACCACCGATGCTGAAGAGGCTGAAATTGACCAATTCTATGAAGACTTACAACACCTTCTAGAACTGACACCAAAGAAAGATGTTATTGTCATTATAGGGGTTTGGAATGCTAAAGTAGGGAGTCAAGAGATAAAAGGAACAACAGGTAAGTTTGGCCTTGGAGTTCAAAACGAAGCAGGGCAAAGGCTAATAGAGTTTTGTCAAGAGAACAAGCTGGTCATCACAAACACTCTTTTCCAATAACACAAGAGGCGACTCTACACATGGACATCACCAGATGGGCAATACCGAAATCAGATTGATTATGTTCTCTGCAGCCAAAGATGGAGAAGCTCTATACAGTCAGCAAAAACAAGACCTGGAGCTGATGGTGGCTCTGATCATCAGCTTCTTATAGCAAAATTCAAGCTTAAACTGAAGAAAGTAGGAAAAACCACTGGGCTACTCAGGTATAATCTAAACCAAATCCCTGATGAATACACAGTGGAAGAGAAGAACAGATTTAAGGAACTAGATTTGGTGGACAGAGTGCCTGAAGAACTATGGATGGAGGCTCATAACATTGTACAGGAGGCAGCAACAAAAACCACCCCAAGGAAAAGGAAATGCAAGAAAGCAAAGTGGCTGTCCAACGAGGCCTTACAAATAGCAGAGAAGAGAAGTGAAACAAAATGCAAGGGAGATAGGGAAAGTTACAGAAAATGGAATGCAGACTTCCAAAGAATAGCAAGGAGAGACAAGAGGGCCTTCTTAAATGAACAGTGCAAAGATATAGAGGAAAATAATAGAAAGGGAAAAACCAGAGATTTGTTCAAGAAAATTGGAGATATTAAAGGAACCTTTTGTGCAAAGATGGACATGATAAAGGACAAAAATGGCAAGGACCTCACAGAAGCAGAAGACATCAAGAAGAGGTGGCAAGAATACACAGAGGAATTATACCAGAAAGATCTGGATGTCCCGGACAACCCAGATAGTGTGGTTGGTGACCTTGAGCCAGACATCCTGGAGAGTGAAGTCAAGTGGGCCTTGGAAAGCATGGCTAACAACAAGGCCACTGGAGGTGATGGCATTCCAGTTGAACTATTTAAAATCTTAAAAGATGACGCTGTTAAGGTGCTACACTCAATATGCCAGCAAGTTTGGAAAACTCAGCAGTGGCCAGAGGATTGGAAAAGATCAGTCTACATCCCAATCCCAAAGAAGGGCAGTGCCAAAGAATGCTCCAACTACCATACAATTGCACTCATTTCACACGCTAGCAAGGTTATGCTCAAAATCCTACAAGGTAGGCTTCAGCAGTATGTGGACCGAGAACTCCCAGAACTACAAGCTGGATTTCGAAGGGGCAGAGGAACTAGAGACCAAATTGCTAACATTCGCTGGATTATGGAGAAAGCCAGAGAGTTCCAGAAAAACATCTACTTCTGCTTCATGGACTATGCAAAAGCCTTTGACTGTGTGGACCACAACAAACTATGGCAAGTTCTTAAAGAAATGGGAGTGCCTGACCACCTTATCTATCTCCTGAGAAATCTATATGTGGGACAGGAAGCAAGAGTTAGAACTGGATATGGAACAACTGATTGGTTCAAAATTGGGAAAGGAGTACGACAAGGCTGTATATTGTCCCCCTGCTTATTTAACTTATATGCAGAATACATCATGCGAAAGGCTGGACTGGAGGAATCCCAAACCGGAATTAAGATTGCCGGAAGAAATATCAACAACCTCAGATATGCAGATGATACCACTCTGATGGCAGAAAGTGAGGAGGAATTAAAGAACCTCTTAATGAGGGTGAAAGAGGAGAGTGCAAAAAATGGTCTGAAGCTCAACATAAAAAAAACTAAGATCATGGCCACTGGCCCCATCACCTCCTGGCAAATAGAAGGGGAAGATATGGAGGCAGTGACAGATTTTACTTTCTTGGACTCCATGATCACTGCAGATGGTGACAGCAGCCACAAAATTAAAAGACGCCTGCTTCTTGGGAGGAAAGCGATGACAAACCTAGACAGCATCTTAAAAAGCAGAGACATCACCTTGCCGGCAAAGGTCCGCATAGTCATAACTATGGTTTTTCCAGTAGTGTTGTATGGAAGTGAGAGCTGGACCATAAAGAAGGCTGACCGCCGAAGAATTGATGCTTTTGAATTGTGGTGCTGGAGGAGACTCTTGAGAGTCCCCTGGACTGCAAGGAGATCAAACCTATCCATTTTGAAGGAAATCAACCCTGAGTGCTCACTGGAAGGACAGATCCTGAAGCTGAGGCTCCAATACTTTGGCCATCTCATGAGAAGAGAAGACTCCCTGGAAAAGACCCTGATGTTGGGAAAGTGTGAAGGCAAGAGGAGAAGGGGACGACAGAGGACGAGATGGTTGGACAGTGTCACCGAAGCTACCAACATGAATTTGACCCAACTCCGGGAGGCAGTGGAAGACAGGAGGGCCTGGCATGCTCTGGTCCCTGGGGTCACGAAGAGTCGGACACGGCTTAACGACTAAACAACAACAAAAATGATGTAAATCCTTGCTTGCTTTGTTCTCATGTGTAACCCCCCCCACAGAATTCTATTCTTCACTTGTGAGATGATGAAATATGCTCTTCTGTTTGTAGAAACAATATCTGTGAAAATTGTGTGAAAACTGCAATAGACTAAACAACAACAAACAGTATCTTTGTTATGGTGTACGAATTCATCAGATCCAAGACTTTAAGATGCCAGCTCAACACAGAGAGTCCTCTGATATTAGAGCCCAGGTATTATTATTATTATTATTATTATTATTATTATTATTATTATTATTATTATTATTATTATTATTATTATTATTATTATTATTATTGTATTTATATCCCGCCCATCTGCTCAATTGACCACTCTGGGCGGCTAACAACATTAAAGTAAAACAATTTAAATATAACATCAATATATAACATCAATAATCAATTGTTCAAAATGGAAAGAAAAAAGAAAAAACATAAATCAAATAGTGGCTGGAGGGAAGGCCTGCTTAAACAACCAAGTTTTCAATTGGCTTTTGAAAATGCCCAGCGAAGGGGCCATACGAATCTCAGGAGGGAGTTTATTCCAAAGGCGAGGAGCCACTGCCAAGAAGGCCCGGTTTCTTGTTTTTTCCTTCCGGGCCTCCCTCGGCGTTAGGCTCCTCAACCTCACCTCCTGGCTAGATTGAGTGATACGGGTAGATTTTGGTGAGAGTAGGCGTTCCGCCAGATATCGAGGCCCTAAACCGTTTAGGGCTTTGTATGTAAGCATTAATACTTTGAAATCAACGCGGAACCAAACGGGCAGCCAATGCAAAGCGGCCAGAGTGGGAGTGATATGATGGTATTTTCTCACCCCACTAAGGAGTCTGGCCGCCGCATTCTGCACCATTTGGAGCTTCCGCATCAACCTCAAAGGTAGCGCCACATATACTTTCTCAGACAGCTAAGTCCCTAAGGGACTGCCTGGAGAGAAAGGTCTTTGTCTGCTTGTAGAAGGACAGCAAATATGGGGCCAGACTGGCCTCCCATGTTACAGGAAATAAATACAAAGTATGAGAATTAAAATATCTAAAAACACTTGAAAATTCTTTAAAAATTAAAGTGCTGATTAATACAGACTAAAGAACAGACCAAGTCATAAGCTTTCTAGTTACCAAGTGCACAAGTGAGCAACTGAGTTTTACCTTGGTGCTGAACTAAAGGCATTGTTGATGTTTTACAGCCAGGCTTTCAAAACAAGGCCATTCTATAACCAGCATTCTACAGCTAACAAAGCTGTCTTTTTTATGCTTATTTCTTGTTCTGTATATGTTCTGTTTATTTCTTTGACCCTACCTGTGTTTTTTGATCCACATGTTTCCCAGGGAAATCCAAGTTCAGAAAGCAAGAGATATCTAGAGATCAGGTAGGAACCATAATCCAGAGAGATACTGTGGTTACTGTGCGTTGTAAAGTCACTTCCCACTTATAGAAAAGCAAGGGTAGGTGATACCTTGTTTTTTCCCATTTATGGTAACCCTACTAGGGTTTTTATGATAGGAGAGACAAATGAGAAGTGATTTGGCAGTGTTTCTCTCACTATGTTTCCATGGCCAAGTGAAGATTTGAACCCAGGTCTCCTGAGCCTGAGTCCAACACTCTATTCAGTGCATCACACTGGAGCTCACAGACTGATCTAGATTTAGACACAGATAGAGATACAGATACCAATTCAGATATAGGAAGTGATTGTTACTTCCTAATAGCATGGTTGAATGTTAAGTTGAAGGTTGTCAAAAGGAGAAAAGGCACTCATTGCTTAATGTTCTGCTGATAAAGTTACAGTTTCATCTGAGCTTCTCAAATGGGTATGAAGCATCATACCAGGCTGAAGATGAAACGATATGGAAGGAGTCACTGAGGAGCATTAAAGCAGCAGAGGTTCGCCTCCCAAGGAGTAGCAGCAGAGTGCTTTCAAGTCAGCAGCTGATAGGAGAAAGTCAGGGTGTAAACATGAACAAACAACCTGCAAGAAATAAAAATTGGAGTTAACAAGGCAGTATGCTAACAAGCACTGAGAAATCATGTGAAATGCTTGAAGGGATAACAGAATCTGAAGAGCAGGAACAGACGAGGCATCAAGGAACTCAGTTCCCATTTCTGCTCAAAAGCATTCGAGAAGAATATGCATGTACATCTGCATTTAAGAGAGGCAGAAATGGTAATGTTACTGATGAATATTGTTAAAGTTATGGCTGAAAATCAATAAGTGCAAGACATTCTGGGTTGAAATTCTCCTATCTGCTTAATTTGAGAGAGGTTCAGCATAACCAATGGCACTGCACTGTGAAGGTGAATCGCATAGGAAATCACAATGTGTTTAGGAAGTAGGGGAAATGAAATAGCCAAGGTGAGATTCACCCTGATCAGGTGCTGCCAAGTGGCAGGAGGTGTCAACAGTGGAAAAAACTGAAAGAAAAACCAGAACAGTTGGCAACCTGTAAAACATCAGCAAACTGATGCCACAGAGAGGTTTGATATGGGTGTGAGGATCTGGGTTTGAAAGGTTAAGTGAAATTAAAAGGGGAGTTGGCAGTGAGCAGGAAATGCTGACAGCTCTTCTGTCCAAGGGCTCTGTGGGCAAAGCAGGAAACAGACACTTACTAAATTCCTTATTCTTGTCAATTTAGGCTGTCTGAACTAAGGATGTAAAGACTATTTGCTAAATTCTTTGTTTTTATTGATTTAGGTGGTCCCATTGGACTCAACAAGATGCCCAATGAGGCATCATTGAACCTTGCAAGATGAGAGTGAGAGAAAATGGTTTTTTAAAATCATCAGTGTCTTTGCAGTTTGCACAAACCGCCTTTGTACAAAACTAGTCTTCTCATACACATTCACAGCAAATACAAAAGGTCTAGCTTATTGTTTAAGAGAAAGGGGGGGGAGAGAGAGAGAGAGAGCCCTCCAGTGCGTCTAACCCTTAAAAATCAATGCAACAGCCAGTGTTGTTATGTAAAACCTATGTTAAATCAAGATTCGCTCAGTTTTGCTCAATTTCCTAATGTCTTGGATTAGGATTGATTTAAGATTGCCTACCTCCAGATTAAGACTACTTGCTCCAAATGACCTGGTGAAGGAATACCTTCTTTAGCAGTGCTGTTGTCCAGCTGCTGTTGGACTGCAACTCCCAGCATTCCTCACCATTCATTATTCGGGCTAAGACTGGTGGACGTTGCAGTCCAACGAGGCCTGGAGTGCCACACACAGCCCCTCCGAGGGTACATTAAGAATCAGATTCCATAGTCCTAAATCAGGATTCCTGACCCTTAAATCTATCAGCATCAATGTCAGTTTCATTTATACATCTTCATAGCATGCTTGACTCACATCTGACAGATGTTGGGGGTGTAAGGAAACAGAATGTCCTGCTCATTCACAAAATCATAATATTTTAGAGTTGGAAGTCGGTTTGGGATGTCATCTTGCCTAAGCTCTTGCTCAGTGCAGTTTTCACTGCAGGATGCAGCCGAGACGTCCCTAACAGATGGTTGCCCATTGCCACTTTGCTCTGGAGGGAGATATGAATGGGAATAGAGATGGGCACAAACCAAACTACAAACCAAAAAACCCCACAAACTGGGCTGGTTCATGGTTCAGTTCGTGCAAGTTGTTTTGCTGAAATGAAATGAAGCGCCAAACTTTTTTCCGCTCGATAAAATGGATGCCTCACGCCCCCCCCCTTCCTGCTCCTCCCATCACCTCCCTACTTGGTCCTCCTGCCTCTTCCTCCTCCACTGCCACCATCTGGAAGCCAGGCTGCTATCTCTGAAGATGGCAGAGGAAGAGGAGCAGGTGGTGGTAGGACCAGGTGGGGAGGCAATGGGGCAGTGGGAAGGGGGCAGGCGGGCAGCAGAGGGGATGGTGGTGTTAGCTTTTCCTCCCCTCAAACACAAACAGGAAAAGCAAACAAGGAACCGGTCCATTTTTCTGGAGTTTGGGGGTTGTTTGTGGTTTATGGGTAGCCACAAACCACAAAACACCCTGATTTGTCATTTTTCCAGTTTGTGCCCATCTCTAAATAGGACATAGAAGGAAAAGGTTCGGAACAGTATACCTGCATTCTTCAGCAACCACCTCCTGCTCCAGCAGGATGTGTTCTAGCAGGGTGGCAATAAAGCCTGAGTAGTCACAGGTGGAACGGAAACAAACACGCCCTCTTGTCCCAAATAAGCTTCATGATCTTCTTGCATTTGCTTCAGTTTGGGAAAATCGAGTGACTGCAACTTTGCAAACTCTTTTGCTGCATTGTAATCCCTCTGCCTCATGCTGCTTGGAGAGCCAAATGACGATGAGAAGCATTGCCGGAAGGATCCAAAGCTGCCTCTCACAGCAAGATCTGAGTCCCACTGCTGTCAAGAGAACTTACTCAAGTGTTTAGGTACCATTCAGCGCAAGGGCCTGAGAGACTCTGTCTTTGAATTTTCTAGCTCATCACACTAGCGTTGCCTCTTCATGTCTCCAGCCAAAGCCAATAATTTCCCCCCCTGAGATCACATGTCCTAGGATGTATGAGGTATTCAAATCATCAAAACTAGCTGGATTTAGTATCTAGCTAGTATATCATTTATATCTCAAAGAGTCTCCCCCCCCCTCCAAAAAAAGACCCACCAGACTGCTCATTAAAGCAGAAAAGGCTCCTATTGGAGAATTCTGGTGGGACAGAGGCAGTGTTACTGCAGCAAAAGCGATTGCCTTTGATGAGAAGAGTTGTCACAAGAGTGGTACATAAAAGAGAAGTTGTAAAGTACTGAAGGAGTAGGAAACTGGAGCACTGATATCTAGAATCAGACAGGAACTTAGGGATGGTCCACAGAATTGGGCATTAGGAGAGCCTTTTTAAAATAACTGTTCAAACATCCATAACAAGCCAGGACTGGTTGTGCATAAGGATTTTTTATATGGATTTGTCCAAAACACATTTGGGCAGAAAGGAACTGAGTTTGGAAACAAATCAAACTCAGAAGAATACAAAACTGACCGAATCAACTTAATTAGTTGCACAGAGTATTGTTTTGATTGGCAGCTTAGTGGGGGGGCCGAGTAGGTGAGATTGTAATTTATGGGGTCAGAGGAGTGAAATACAAAAAGTATGAATAACTTGATTGTTACCTTATCAGTGGTCATGTACAATCAGTAGCTGGGCATTAAGATGGCCATTTTTGCATTGACACCTGCAATGTGATAAAATGCCTCTATTCTATTCTGCTTCTTGATTCAAGCCAAAGGAGGCAGAGTTCAACCTCTTATCAATTTCGTGTTCATCTGTTTTATGTTGGAATCTATCTTTGACGTTCTGTTCAAGAAAGGGCCATTCCGAGATCACAGACAGAGTGCTGTGGATAACTTACTTAAGTTCCCCCTTAAGTAAGAGTATGACTACACAGTGGGGAAAATATGCTTGGATCTGCTGTGATCTGCATTTTTTTCAAATTGGGTTTCTGCTGGTGAAATTACTGTCACCATCCAGACTTCAAATAATTTGCAGGAATCAGCAGGGGCAGAAGCAGGGAGCTGGGTGTGCAAAGCAGAAGCTGCCTTTGACAAGGTGCTAGTTGGCAAATTCCACCTTTTTAAAAAATTGGTTTTCCTGGAGGATAACGGTGTGCCAGCAATGCCTTGAAAGACTTTTAAAAAAGCAATCACTCATCTGCAGACAACAGGCACTTGGTTGAGGGGAACTGAAACACACACACACCAAGCAGCTCTTTGCCTTCCAATCAGTTGAGTGCACTGGCAGAAAACAGATGAAGCAATGTCAGCCTGATAAGAACGTATTTAAATCACCTCTGCCAGCTGACCAAAAAAAGGAGATTCCCCACTAAAATGACATGTTTCCACCACAAACTTCTCCGTGTTGAATCGTGTAGTCACTGGGTTTTAATTCAAAGTCATGTGTGCCTTATCCTTTGCAAATGATGGAATAAATGGCCAATGTGGTCTCCTCTAAGAAAGGCTTAAGGAAAAGAAAAATAAGGCTGAGGCACTGAGTGAGAAGGAGAGGGACAAAGGTGGGTGGTTTTTCTTCAGCTCATATATTAATGAGAGTGAAAAAAACTCATTCAAAGCTCCCCATTACTTGCTTCTTCTCTGAGACTATGACTATGAACCCAAATTTATATCCAAGGGTAAGAGTTTCATGAGCAGCTCAGTTGATTTATGACAAGAAAGGGGACACTTCATGGCCTATGTTTGCTATGCAATGTGCAAAGAAAAGTTACTAAAATCCCCAAGCAAATAAAGGATTGCAGAAGAGCAAGAAGTCATCTTCTATAGGAGATGTAAAGCCCAAAAAGGCATCCTGGACATTCCATGGAAGTCTGAACAGGCAAATGGCAGAGAGGGAAACTTGAGTTCTTTGCAACCCTCCCATCTGATCTGATGTCCAACATATGTACGTTCCTACTGCAATCACACCACACGCACATCTTCTGCAGACTTGCATTTATGGAATGATTTACATACAAGAGGGGATGTGGTGGCACTGCGGGTTAAACCGCAGAAGCCTCTGTGCTGTAAGGTCTGTAGATCTTCAGCTGTAAGATCGAATCCACGTGACGGAGTGAGCTCCCATCGCTTGTCCCAGCTCCCGCCAACCTATCGGTTCGAAAGCATGCAAATGCGAGTAGATAAATAGGGACCACCTCGGTGGGAAGGTAACAGCGTTCCGTGTCTAAGTCGCACTGGCCATGTGACCACGGAAGATTGTCTTCGGACAAACACTGGCTCTATGGCTTGGAAACGGGGATGAGCACCACCCCCTAGAGTCGGACACGACTGGACAAAAATTGTCAAGGGGAACCTTTACCTTTACCTTTACATACAAGAAGCTTAAGCGAGAACTTGCTTTCCTACGTTTTGACCAGTCGAACGTGGGTAAGTTTTCTAGACATCATTTCCATGACATCATTTTAGTGGAGAAAAATGCTGGAGGAGACACTCAGTGAGAAGTATATTTTATTCTCCAAACGTAATATGAGGCAAATTCTCATAACTCACTGCTGTAGCTAATCTCCACTTGTACTTCCCATATCTCCCGGTTGTTGAAATTGCACTTTTCTTATAAATCCAGGAATGTTACGCACACAAAACCACAGTGAATGCCACATCTATATGTTCTGCCTTCACTTACAATGATGTAAAATGAGGTTCTTCAGATTCTTCATTCCTTCTTCATATCAACTTTAACGGAAGGCGATATCATCACATGAAGTATTGGTCTGGCATCCATGGCTCTGCTTTCCACTGTGGCTTTGAAAAAGATATGTCATTTACGGGAAATGCAGGAATGCGTGCAAATGTAACTTATTCTAAAATTGTTGTTTGGAAATCATTATTCCGCAGCAAAATTATAATGAAAACCGAAAGCTTCATCTTTGGTTTAGACATGGATTAGGTATAGATGTCCACTGATCAGAAGTAAAATGAATTTCGCAGCACCCCATGAACCCCTAAGGCTTCCAGAGTGTTAGGGGAGTGGTAGATTTTATCAGGGGGAAATGCTTACTGAAAAAAGTACAATTGGTTAGATAGGAATGACAGCAATATTCTTTTATGAAATTGGGAAAGAAGCTATGTGTATACTATGGCTGAGAGTTTTTTTAAAAAAAACCTTTGATTTAATTTGCTTAATAGTGAAAATGGGGTGGAAAATGCACATTGATTCTAGCAAATGCAAGAATACGTTAACTTGGTTAATATTGCCCCCCAGGGCTCAAGCAGAATGAGAACAGGAAAGGTTACGGTGCACGTTGTTCAGCAAACCTTGCAGAGAGTCTCCCCAGATACTTTGTATAAAGCTAATATTGCTTGAAATGTGGGTATTTAAGAAAATGTGGTTGACTTCCCGTCTGTGTGTTGGTATGTGTCTTTCTGTTTCTCCTTTTCCTCATAAAGACCAGCCAACTATCTGTTACAAAAGGTAGCAAAGAGTGTGAATGACTTAACATAAACTTACACTTTACTTCGGATGAAGTATCTGGATAGAAATAATTCTGCAGGAAAAGGCAAAGAAACTCATTCTGTACAAAGAAGTGCAGGGTGACTGCTGGAAAACATAATTAAGAACAATGTAAGAACTGCTAAACCTCAGAAAGAATCAGAATATCATAAATGGGAGATTGTTTTACTTTTTAACTAGAAATTCCCCAAACCCCACCCTCTGAGGGGATCAGCTGCTGTAGTCTAAACCTTAACCATGTTTGGAAAATACATAGCACCAACTATAAATACTAACATCAGAGAAGCCAAAAATAGACCATCCATCCATCCATCCATCTATCCAACAGCAACAGGAAAACATGTTCAAATCACAGTTAAATAAACAATTATTCATCACCAAAAGTCTCCTAGAACGTTTGCACCAACTGATGGGAAAACAAAAGTCCCAAAACCTTAGCACTATGTCTTGCAAGATATTCTATTTGGGGGTGGGATGGTATGGGGAACATAAAGTTGGATTCCAAATTTCTGAACAGAGCTCACAGAAGGAATCACATAAGACAGAACACCTGTGAGCACAGACAAGATATTGATAACATATCGATTTATTTCAAATTTGATGTTCTTGTGTGCCATTAATTAGCTTCTGACTCTGGGTAATTCTAAAAGATGTTTGAAGTATATGAGATGTCCAAAGAGTGGTTTTGTTATGCTTGTGGACAACACATGCTGGGCTGTGTCCTCGGAGCCAGTCCACTTCCAAAATAACAGTTGCCAGTGTCCATGGGTCAACCCGAAAAGGCTGGTGCAGGTACTTCATTACTTTAACTTGTAGGAGGCAGGTGGAAGCAAGTCATTGAATGGTCCAAAATGTAAATCATTTTGAGGAGTCCAGGCATGGTAAAGGGGTGAACAAGGAAGAGGCTGTTAATGACCTGTGTCTTACAAATGGATGTAGCTCACAAGATTTATAACTTTCAGCATGCCTCTCCCAGATATCCAATTGAGACCCTGCCGTTGCTTTTGTTTGAATCTTCTGAGCCCTCACCTTTCTCTCTGGCAAATGAGTTTCACATCTGCCAGGCTCTCCTCATAATCTGATGCCTCACTGGCAGAACTAGCCTCAGCCCATCTTGACACTCTTCCTCCTCTTCACCGGCTCCCTCTGACTGCAAGATATCTTTGCCTTGTGATGATGAGTGAGCAAGGTAAGGCACAACACGTTTACCATTGTCGCTCTTCCAGTGTGTTTCCATGGCCCAGTGAGGATTTGAACCCAGGTCTCCTCAGCCTTAGCCCATCTGGCTCATTTCAAATTTACACCACTGGAAAGATATCCAGGGATGCAAGACATTTGTTTTAGGGGACTGCCAACCCCTAGAATCTTATAGTCAGCACTTCCCATCTCTGAATATTTTATTTCTTTAAATAAATAAGATGTTTTCCATCTGTGGAGACATCACAGAGCATCATCTAATAAAAAGGGGTTTCCTGACTCTTTCCTTATCATACACTGGACATTGGAATCCCACTCCAGCAATATCCCTTTGGACATAATCTTTGTTGTTGTTTCAACTTATATACTGCCCAATGGTGCTACAGCACTTTCATAATGCTACAGCACTTTGCCCCCCAAGCAAGCTAGGTACTCATTTTACCGACCCCAGAAGGATGGAAGGATGAGTCAGTCCTGAGCTGGTTATCTGAACCCATCGGGATTGAATTTAGGCCATGAGCAGAGGCTTGACTGTAGTACTGCAATTTAACCACTGTGCCACAGGACTCTTAGTGTTGGTGACTCCATGGTGGATACTGTATCTGTTGGCTTCTCAATGTTTGGCACATATACAGACATCTCAGCTTGCCTTGTAAACAAAACACAATTCAGTTCACAAATGTGCACCACTTCTTCCATGTATCACAAAGGTTCGGAAGAGTTAACAGCTATCGTAGATTAATTAACTTTTTTTTAACAAAGACATGAAAGTGAAGGAAGAATAGACTGCAGCTATGACAGATTGAGATTTCTTCTTACTAAATTAAATCTAGTTGAAGATATAATGCAGTGCAGAATGGACAGCTACAATAATAGGGGCTATATCTCTCACATGTCTACAGATAAATTAAGTCTCTTTGCTTGCGACTCAGAGGACCATCAAAGTCTTCTGAATTTTTCCGTCAGGATCTGCTGATGCCATTCTCAATTGAGACTACAAATTTCTCTGCTTCAGACAGCCAAAGGGAATGTGTCGTGTCACATTGTGGCAGCTGTGTTTTGTGTTTGCTCTCATTGCATTACAGGTCCCCATCCTGTCACATGTACGTTGCGTCATTCCCCCATAGCTGGGTGATTCTACCCAACACGATGCCTCTGGCAGACATGTCTGGCTGTGACATATTTCCTTTTCAATCAGTCCTTTATCCAGTTAGGCCACCTAGTTTCCAAAAGACATTTCCCAGCCTGGCAGGAAATAAACGTACCTGCAGCATTCATGAGGTGTATGGCTGTTTCTCTTTCTCTTGGCTTCCAGTTACTCAAAAGACACACTGCTGGTTATTATCTCTTGCGTTATTTTATGCCGCTCACCTTTAGAGGAATAAAATAAAACCTGGCAATGTCGGTAGAGAAACGGGTGCTGTACTGACACTTCTGTTTTTCTAGCTAAATTGATTCCTCTCTCCCCCCCACCTTCTCTAATTCCCATATTTACTTCCATTACAAAATGCCACCGGGACTCCCACCTGAGTAATGCATTAGACAGCTGTGTAAAGAGGTGGAGCATTTGTGAGTCCTTGCAAAAACATGTCCTCAATAACAAAAAAGCCAGCAGGAGGAGAGCATCAAAACTGAACTGGAAAAGAACAAAGGAAGAAGAAAGAAAGGGACAGTCAAAGGTGAAAAGCATTATTTCTTTCTTGTGTATAGATTTTCCAGTATATATAAAAATAGGAAGACATGAATATATATGTCAGAGATGCTTTGCAAGAACTAGATTTTTCCAAGCTAATTTTCACAATACGTCGGTTTCTTTTTAATGGAAGAAACACTATGAGCTTAGAAATACAAAAAAAATAACATTTCATGGAAGGTGGCAAATGTTTTTTGCCTCTTGCAAAGACAGCATGTAGTCTTCTCTGAACTAGTGCTGTACTTTAGCTTCTGTTATCCTTCAGTCAGCATACTAGAGACAGGAATGATGGGAAGTGTAGTTTTCAGGGCACCCACCAGGCTAATAAAAAAGTGGCATCCCAGTCTACATCCCAATCCCAAAGAAGGGCAGTGCCAAAGAATGCTCCAACTACCGTACAATTGCACTCATTTCACACGCTAGCAAGGTTATGCTCAAAATCCTACAAGGTAGGCTTCAGCAGTATGTGGACCGAGAACTCCCAGAAGTACAAGCTGGATTTCGAAGGGGCAGAGGAACTAGAGACCAAATTGCTAACATGCGCTGGATTATGGAGAAAGCCAGAGAGTTCCAGAAAAACATCTACTTCTGCTTCATTGACTACGCAAAAGCCTTTGACTGTGTGGACCACAGCAAACTATGGCAAGTCCTTAAAGAAATGGGAGTGCCTGACCACCTTATCTACCTCCTGAGAAATCTATATGTGGGACAGGAAGCAAGAGTTAGAACTGGATATGGAACAACTGATTGGTTCAAAATTGGGAAAGGAGTACGACAAGGCTGTATATTGTCTCCCTGGAAAAGACCCTGATGTTGGGAAAGTGTGAGAGCAAGAGGAGAAGGGGACGACAGAGGACGAGATGGTTGGACAGTGTCATCGAAGCTACCAACATGAATTTGACCAAACTCCGGGAGGCAGTGGAAGACAGGAGGGCCTGGCATGCTCTGGTCCATGGGGTCACGAAGAGTTGGACACGACTTAACGACTAAACAACAACAACATTCCCACCTTCTGGGGCCGTCCTGGGACTGTGCGGCTTGCCCAAGGCTCTTCTGGCTCTTCTGAGACACACAATGGGAAATCAAATTTTCAACCTCTGGCTCTGCAGCCAGGTACCTAACTCACTGAGCTATCCAGCCAGCTCCATTTGCTTTAGTGGGGAATAGATCCAGAATCTTAAAAACAACAACAACAACAACAACAGTGGACTCAAAATGTGGGGAACTCACCTTTACTCACAGCTTGGAGAATTTGCTTTGGTGAAGTGTATCAACATGGGGAATGTTAGAAACTTTATTTCCCCACTCCTTAATCTGTTTCATGTCCAATCGATTTTAACGTTGAGATTTGCTTTTATGATAGTTATGCATCATCATCATCATGACTATTCGTATTACTATTTACATTTGTATCCTACGTTTAGCTCTAGACAACTAGCCTGTGAGGTAGGCTAGGCTGCAAGAGATAGCTACATGGTTATCCAAAGAGGACTTGAACCCAAATCTTCGAAGTCCTAGTCAAATATTCTTAACAACTACACCACACCACAGTAATGCACGTATCATTTTTGTATGTCTTAAAGGCCAAACTTCTGTTGCACAGTTATGCAAAATGCATAACTATTACAAGGAAATTGGTGTAAGAAGAAATCTCCATAGACGTTACCTATAAGCTAATTTGTAAAATGAGAGTCATACACAATACCCAAAATAAAGAAATAATTGGAATATGCAATATCCTGGATTTTCCATTACTCAGGAATTGGCAAGGCATTAATGCACTTGAAGGGAGTGGGGTGTGTTGTACATTTGCCTGTAAAGTTAGTGTAGCAACATCTGTACCAAGCAGCCTCAGGGCTGGGTGTATGCAAATCTGTTTTTTAAAGGGGTTGATTACAAAATGTATCCTATGACAGTGCTGGAAATGAAAGTAATTATCTGGAATAGTTTTAAATATTTCTGGCAAGGTCTAGTTTTAGAGGTTACATATATGTACGCAGAAGCAATTTTTGGAGTGCCTGTGGAGGATATGCGCGCTCAAAATTAATTAAACGTGAAATATTTTAGTCTTTTCAAATGAATTCACAGTGAATTGCAGTGATTACCGAGTGCGCTGGGTGCTAGCCAGTTCTTTTTCAAGGTTGTTTTATTTATCACTGTGTTCTAGTCAATGTTTCTATTTTAAAATGTAAGGAACATGAGGTTTAAGTTGTAGATCTTGTGCAGAGGTTACCTTGCATTAAGGTTTTGCGACTGCTGGGGGAGGGGAGCTATTTCCCAATCCCAAATACAAATCAGACAGAAGCCAGGTAAACCTGTACCCAGTGTGCGTTGTGGCTGCCTTACAGCATGGTAAGCCAGCTTTCCTAATACATCTCATCACATTAATCAGAGATATATCCCAAAACACTTTGCAGCCTGAAATCCAGTAACAAATTGCTCGCCCTACCCAGACAATGTGCACAGCACCCAAGGCCAACCAAAAGATTTCAGTACCTGAGGCAGAACAGAACGCTAACACCTCTCCATTCCCTGGTGTTAAAAATACAAAAGGCAAAGTACAATCTGTAGACCACAAGCCCCCCCCCCTTGTTTAAAGTCACCTGTGTAATTACCATCTAGGGAAGAATAGGTATTTTCCTGCTCCCTTTCTAAAATCAAGCAGTCACTTCTGGGTAGATTGGTCTTACTGTTTACCATTTCTGGGCCCACTGTGGCTCTCCAGAGTAAAAACATGGCTCCCAGATCTATCAAAATGTCCCACCCCAGATTAGATCCAGCTTTAGTCGTACTTAAGAGTAGAGAAGCTAAAACCAGTTAGTCTCGTTAAGTTACAACTAGTAATTCACTGCTTCTTCATGGTACCAAAAATGCCAGAGGCAACTGCTTCACTCTTGCCAATGGCAGGGCCGGTCTCAAGCAAACTATATAGGAAAGTATATAGATGATGCCAGAATGTAAAAACTTGAAGCGCCTCAGGTTCAAGTATTCCACTTCTTGGCCTTGGCAGGCCCTAATGTAGACTGCATTTTATTCAGTTCAGGGGAGCATAGAGCACAGCTCTCACATTCAGCAAATAGGCGACATAGCGTCCAGTCTGAACTATCTGGCCCTGACTACAGGAAGTCTGGGGCAAGAAGTCTCAGAGGAGAAGTGGAGGTTTATGGCAGACACTGATATCCTCTTTAGCAGCATCAGGGGGAAATTCTGGGCACATGTTTTAGGATGCAGAGTTCGGAAATGGTTCTGTGGCTGTCCCAGCTGGAAAAGTCTGTGAATTGCATTCTAAAAGGCAACTTTACAATGCTGTGCTTTCAATGTTCAGCACGCAGTCAAGAACTACAGGCTAGGCAGTAACCCTAGCTCAATTGCAAGGGATCTCTGGAGAGAGCTGTCTTGGATACCTCTAGCAGCAGCCAACTGTGAGTCCTGCCAGTCCTGACTGGGTCAGTGGGGCGTCACCCTTCCATTCTTACATCCTAGACGTGTAGTTGGAAACACAGCAGGGTTTGTTGAACTTGGGAAGGAGTTAACAACAAGTGATGCTCAATTCAGTCCCGCTTGCCTCGGTTGAGTTGATGCCACTGGCCCAGGGTCTGATTGCAGAGTCTCTGGTTGCAAACATACCTCCATTCTTTGAGGAAGATAAAGAGGAGTTGGGAAGCCCAGTTCTCTACACTGGGCTTCTTAGACCTGAAGTTCATAAAATCTCATGTCCAGGATGTCCAGGCTCCCTTACTCTTCCTAACAACGAGGGTCAATAAGCCCACAGTGAGGGCAGTTGAGGGAAGAACTTCCTTTCTAGTAACTGTGTTGGTCTTGGTTCTCCAAGGTTGCTTCCTCCAACTTCTTCTGGTGCTGATGCCCCTCTGCCTCCTCTTGTTTGAGCCTGTGAAGCTCTCCCACCTCACACTCACGCTCCCCTCAATAAGACGGGTGGTAAGAAGAGTTGAGTTGCTCACGCTTTCCCCCCTCTCCCTTGGGAACTGGCCGTCGCACTAGAAACCCCTGCCAGAGATCTTCCTTATAAATATAATCCCACTCTCCTGGGAGTTTTTCCTTTTGGGAATCCTCTGCCCAATAAGTCCCCACCCATTCACCTCAGGCATCCCCCCAAGGCTCTTTCTTGGGCAACCCCGTCAGTTCTTCTCCCTCTCCAGTAGTCGCTTGCTCAACAGCTCTAACCTTGGCCACCAGATCTTTTCTCTCCAGCTCTTCAGGGCCTTTCCTTCTTTCCACTCTCTCAGGCTCCATCTGACACCCCACTTCTTCTCTCTGAAGGCTCTCCTCTTGTTCCTCTTCCCTGGTGGCAGGGCCTCCCTTATATTTGTCATCTGCCAGGGACAGAGCACTGTCCTCTTCCCTCTTACTGGGTACCTTTCAATCCCTCAGGCTGGCATCATCACAAATGCCTCTATTTAGGTCCTGCTCTCTCAGGAATAGCACATGGCTGTGTTCCCCTCTTCAGGTTCCTGCACAGGAAACCAAGTGATAGGTGATTGGATGGTGTGTGTGGGTCCTGGGTTTGAGCACAAGAGCTTGCCAACAGGGGCATCTGTGTCCCTGACGTCCTCATATCAATATATGTAGAAAATGTTGGAGCATGTGTACTTGGCCCTTATACTACACACACTACCAGGGTTTGTGTCATATACAGAAAGGGGGGAGGGAGGGGGGAGGAGGAGGACTCAGTCAATCAAGTGACCTGAGAGGGGGCATGATAATTTCCTCCTGCAGCAAACCTAAATAAAGTGCTAAGAAATATTAAGTCAATATGGAATTGCTGACAAGGAGGAAGAAGATGGTACTACTCTAAAGAAACCACTTTATATCCTCCCAGGCTCTAAAACGTGTACAGTGGTGCCTTGACTTACGAACTTAATCCATTCCAAAAGATGTTTGTAAGTCAAAACGTTCGTAAGTCAAATCAGCATTTCCCATAGGATTGCATTGAAAACCAATTAATCCGTTCCTGCTGTTTTTTGTTCTTATGTCGAGGTGCCGTTTGTAAATCAAAGCATTAGTTCCCATAGGAACTAATGCAAAACCGGTTAATCCGTCCTCTACCACTAGGGGGAGAATTATTTTTTTTTAACCTAAGATGACTTAGGTTTAAAAAAAGGGCAGGAAAGGAGGGAGGGAGGGAACGAACACCTTTTAAACAGAACACCTTTAAAACCAAGCAGCTTTAAACCAAACCAAGCACCTTTTAAACCAATTTTTAAATTTTTAAATTACAGTACGAGGCAGTACCAGGCAGTACCAGGCAGTCCAAAGTCCATTTCCCACTTTCCCCGCGTTTTTTTTGTTTGTAAGTCAAAGCTCCGTTCGCAAGTCAAAGCAAAATTTTGCGAACGGAGCTGTTCGTAAGTCAAAATGTTCGTACGTCGGGGCGTTCGTAAGTCAAGGCACCACTGTATTGTCAACCCTACCTGAACATGGAAGTACTCTTAGGCACACACTTACTGAACACTAGACTGCCTTTGCATGACCTGGTAATCTGCAAGGTAGACCAACCAACTGATTCGTGAAATGTAAGTATTAAAGAGACCCAAGGTCAGGCAGAAGGGCTTGCACTTACCTTCTCACACTGCAATTACCCACTCCAGTGGGTTCCTGGAAAGACAGATTTTGAAATGTATTTTATTTTGGAAGCCCTTTTGGCCATTTGAAAGAACAGCATGAGAAAAGCTTATAAGAGAGTTGAGCGTTCTTTATGTCAGAGACATGTCAGTGGGCCCACCTGGTCTTGTCTAGCCTGTGATACTTCTACCACCTCTGTGGCTCCTGTGACAGGGGGTGTAGCATTTCTCGCATTGATTAGCCTTTTAGAGTTATACCCACACTACCCTGTTATACCCATTTGGTACCAGTGAAGGTTAGTGACTCAGTTTTAAAGAGGTGATAATCCACTCCGCATTTGAGTCTGAATCTTAAAGGGGTTATCCAAGGCATTTAACTTATTTGAGGTTATGACTCAGCACCTGGACTAGTTCTTGTACCATCTGAACTAAACTCTGGAGCAAATTCTCCACCCCAGTGGAACTGGAGTTGCCAACCTCTGCTCGATACCACTTTAATATCTCCACCCCATGGAATCCTGGGATTTGTAGCTTGGGGGGATACTTAGAATTCTCCCCAGCAGTTCAGGAGAATCCACCAGAGCAATCTAGCACAGAACGTTCCTCATCTATTACAATCCAAAGACAGAAACAGAACAACTGAAGTGAAGCCAGATGCCTTTTACTCTGCAGTGTAGAGACATCCTTGTACTCTGAATCAGAGTAGAATTGTTGAATGTTATCAGAGTCTGAAAAAAATGACTTTTTAATACCAAAAGCTCCCAGAATCCAGGCCATCATGGCAGGTGGTTTGGGGGCTACCAGAATGGCCATGATGGCTGGCAGATTCTGGAAGCTGCAGTCAAATAAGGAACTCTCCCAAACTTCTACCATATTGTGATATTAAAAGGATAAGAGGAAAATGTAACAATTTCAGCGCTGATCAACACTACATGCTGCTTTATTGAAACCAATTTAGTTTAGCAATGTTGATGGAGTAGAGACAACCTGAACATATTTTGGGAGCATTACACTTCCCTGACAGGCTTGGGGAGGGGGGAAAAAAAACTCACCCTAGCCTAGTTTTTAAATAATTAGTTCTTTCTTCATTTTTAAAAGATGGGAACATTTGCAAATCTGAACTTTTACACGGCAGGCAAAGTCAACTTCTCTCTGCACCTTCAAAGCAGAAGAACAGATGCTGGGTGCTCACCATTGCCACGCTTCAGCATTTGGAACACATTATTGGCAGTGTGTTCTTTCTCGATTGAAAAATACAAGCAGCAGAAGCTAATGTGGAATGACAGAGAGCGAAAAACGCCATATGAGCAAAACTGTTGAGGTGTAAAACTTGCATATTAGCGAAAAGCATAAAAAAGAGTTATCTTGCTAAATCTGTCTGTTGATGAAAAGAGATATTTGATTGTTAATTCTGGCCAGAGTTGATAAAGAGGCATTAATGTTATTTTGCAGAATCAAAGTGCACAAGACATGATGGTGTCGTCCTTTTACTAGAAAGGGGTCAATTTTCCCTCTGCTCAGGTTCTGTTTGGGCCACTGGTTAAATATTTGTTAATGATTGTAGAGACAAAGGAAATAAACTGCTGGATAGCTCAGTGGTTTAGGTAGAGACTAGGAGTTTGATTCCCCACTGTGCCTCCCTGACAGGGGCTGGGCTTGATGATCCATACGGTCCCTTCCAACTCTGCAGTTCTAAGATACCATTGTGTAAGATGTTGCTTTGTTAGAGGCAAGTAATGTTTTGAGGCACATATACAATGCCAATAACCATATGGACAACATTCACACACACACACACACACACCCTGAAGAGCATGGCCACAGGGCAATGGCCATGCCAACTGGTCATGGCAGCTGGGCATTTCTGGTTACCATAATCCAAAAAGTAACTTTTCTCATCACTTTGCTTGGAAGCCACAGTCTGGAGGAGTGGCAAATCGTATCCTGTTCCCTAACCAACTTTGTTATTTATTACAATATTTGTTAATTAATTTTATCTGCTACCTCCAAGGAGCTCAAAGTTATATATTTTCCTATTGATGCAGAACTATTCTAGATACAGTAAATGAGATACATGGGCAGTATTGTCTGTATTATGTTAGGTAGATGCATTGCTGTTTCACTATGTCACTTACTTTATTGAACAAAAAAAAGGGAAAGTGACCATGGCCCACTGAATGACAGCTGTGGGAAAAGGTGGGAAAGGGGGCAGGAACGGGAGTGTCGTTAATCAAAAGGTGGACAAATTAGGGCAATCCAAAGACCTCTCTAGACCCTTCTCATGGGAGGAAAAATGTCAATCAGTGTGAATGGAAGGATTGCTCAAGTGAGAGATAAAATAGATCACACTCAAGATAAAGCACAAACCAGCCTTCTCCATCTTCCTCCCTCTGGAAGTGCCCTAAGCCTGACCATATGCAGAGACCCGATCTGAAAATGTGCTATTTTATCATAGTATTTGAATTTAAAGAGAGAACACGAAAGCCACAGAAACACTCTAATTGTTTGAACTGACGAATGGTGCTGCCCACCCCCAAATGCATGAACTAATATTTCTTCAAATCTTTGTCAAATAAAGCTAATAATAGTTTGGAAACATTTAGTAACTTCGCATAAGCCTGCCCATTGGCCTTCCCTTTATGTCATGATGTTTGGACGGGCACAGAAAACCCTAATTGCTTCACAAAAACCCAAATTCACACCCCATCATATTTCACAAAACAGGCCAGTGGAGAGAGTTCATCAAGACCCTCCATCTTAGATAACTGTGTGTTTTTTTCTTTAATGCCACTAAAAGGAAATTACACTTCCTGAGCCTGTTACAGTTATAATGTGGCTGCAAAATGGTATTTCTGCCCAGATAACTCCAGGCCAGACCGTGTCACTTGATTGCCAGACAGAACAGCAAATTCATTGGGGAATTCGACTAACCAAATGCTCAAAAAACTGTCCTAAAACTGGATGAAATCTTGCACTGTTTTCTTGCGGGCATAATGTTAGTGGGTAGTCAAAATCCATTGGTTATTAAGGAGACAAATAGGGCATGAAATGAATATGATTATAAGCTACCAATCATATGATACTTCAAGGGATAAAACTAAGTGAATTCTGTCTTTTCTGGAAAGACACTCACTATATTCAGTTCAAAAAATAAAAACCAAGCAGAAGTGTCCACAAAAGAACTTAAATACTAGAATGGCCACATGAAATGGAAGAGAGTGCTCCTGTACCTTCAAAGCCAGAGGCTGGGAGTTTAGTTTAAATATAAAAAAACCTTTCGCTGCATCAGTGAGTTCTAGCACCAGGAAGGAAGGAATGGAGATGGGTGGCTTGGCATTAAAGCCAACTCACATGCAAAAAGGGAGCTGTTTTCTCCTCTAGCCCCACATGCCCTGGGATTTGTCTCACTTCTGGTAGACTCAAGGGAACACAGCAACTTCTTGCCACCCCAAACAGTACCCTGAAAGCCAGCAATCCTGATTGGAACTAATCAAAGCACTGGTATTACATGCCACTCTTTATGGCTTCCTAAAGCAGTTATGCCCCACTGGCGCTTTATTTTCTATAACAATGTGAAATGAAACATCTTTCTTTTTAAATGTGCACTTATATGAAATAATAATAATACATTTTGTTGGTGGCATGTGTTTATTTGAAGAGAATGTTCAGCAATCTGATTGCAATAACTTACAACACATTAAAATCTTTGAGGCCAGAGGCTAAATCTGACTTGCAGTCCAATGGCACACTTCTCTCATCAGACGTGCTATTCTCATTAGACGTGCTACTTTCAGCAGAAAACTGCTGAGCATTCTCAAAACATAGGAGAGAGTTTTATATTTTTCACATTCGGGACAAAAATGTAATACAAGCGGAAAAGAGCCAATGCAGTAGCTGAAAAAGAAAATGTTGGTAGGATTCAAGAACCACTTGATTACATAATTTTTGTCACCTGTTCTCCGTACGGCAAAAGTCTTACTCTTGTCAAGACATAACAGCAAAGAGGAGTCGTAGGACATCTACAGCAAAAAATCTGACATGACAGCTCAAAACTTAACAGAGCTTTCTTATGGCATGAGCTTTCATGGATCAAAAATTATTTCACCAAACTTATGCCCTAATAAAATAGGTTAGACTTTAAGTTGTCATCAAGACTCTATTGTTAGGTTGTGTATGTCTTGAAAAAAGGAGAATGAACCCTTCCAGCAGAATAGCATTCTTAAACATAAGTAGGGGAAGGAGAAGCCACAATTATTCAAAACGCAACAGCTGGGGTGTGAGAGGCTGGGACGTTAGAACATTTTCCACTCGCGTGTTTTAATACAGAAACATTTCTGATGCTAAAACTAATGGCTTCACAATATAAAGCAGTAATGGCATGAGTGGATGCAATACCAGACAACCTGCACAGTTTCAAAGTTGCAGTTAACTTGTTTGAGGTTACTATGAATAGTATCCTACTGGCAGTTTTTGCTAGCATAAGGAAAATTGTGCCAGTTGTGGCAACAACAGATCCTTCATTAATGAGGTGCTTGCTGTATTCCCCCATGCGTGCCTGATCACACCCAGCCCCTCATTAATGAGCAGCAACTTGCCACTGCGACTGAATGCCATGTCCCTTCTACAAGCACACATAGTCATGAGGATTCTGGCTAATGTAGCATAAAACCATGTGGTGTCCCTCCCAGAGTTATAGTGACCCCCCTCCCCCAGGGTTTTCCAAGGGTATAAAATAGACATAGGATATTCGTATTCGTATCCTGAGGGATACAAATACAAATATCAGCACCACAGATGCCAGCAGAAACTGAACCCTCCCCACTCAGCCTCTGAGTGGTTGGCTGTGTGGAGAGGTGGGGAAGCACCAGCCAAGCGACTTCCAGATGGCTGCTATGTGACTCACCACATGAAGAGTGGTAAGTGGACCAGTGGGTTCTGGGGGGAGGGTTCAGTTTTCGCAGACACCTGTAGTGCTGATATTTGTATTCTTATCCCTCGGGAAACAAATACAAATATCCCATGTCTACTATAAATACCCAACAGCGGTTTACAAGTCTCTCTTTCTGGTAACACTCTGAGACAGCGCACCTTGCACATCAAGGCCCATCCCACCACCTTTACCATTCCTTCTGGATTACTGGTGTTTGCTTTACACACATTGATGTACAGTGCCCAAAGAGTGGGAAAGATTATTCAATGTCACTCTTTTTCTCTCCCCATGCCCATCTACAGATGGTTTATGGACAACTGCTAAAGACAGAGGCTTTGCCTAAGCCCTCCTGATCTCCAGTTTACAGTTATGCATGTGATGGAGTTGAAGCAGTGTGGGCTATCTAGTCAGAGAAATGTAAGATGGAGTCAGACAGGTTCTGTGTGAAGATGATTTGAGAGACACTGGAATGTGCTTTTCTAAGTGCTATGAGAGTGTTTTTCTGAAGACCGGTACAGCGTGGTTAGAGATAAAGCTGAAGGTCGGACAAAGAGGCCCGTGGAAGACTCAACATTCCAAGCTAATTGGAGAAGAGATAAAACACCTGGATTTTCATGGGAATTGAGGGAGGAGGAAGGTGTTACAGCCCCTTGAGGCTAATTGGTTAACAGACATGAAGTGTCAAGAAGAAGGGAGGAGTTAGAGAATGTAGAAAATGGACGATGGGTTGTGTGGGAGAAGTTCGATTCCATGATGATGGGAGAGAAAAAGAACTAGATGGTTTGAGCATGTGGCTTGAAGGAGAGAGAATGTAAGTAAAGAGAAAGAAGGAAGTGGGGCTAGTCCACCTTAGTAGTGTTTTTTATTTTAATGGGGATTAGTTATTTTATTTAACTGTAATAATCTTTGCATATGTTCTTTATGCTAAAGCTTGAGCAATATAAACTGATTCTATGAAACTCTATTTTTCTAATAAAAAAATAATTATAAAAATTCTTACAAAAGGACTGGTCTCTTGAACAGCAGGGTCTGGCTAAATCCAGGGAGTAGAGAGGGCCACAAACTAGCTATCTTTAAGAGTCCTACCTAACTGAGCTGTTGTGAGTTCTAAGGAATCACAAAGCCCATGTGTCTGTACTTGCAAAGTACTGGATAAAAGTAAAGTGTTCTTTTAAGGTCAGACTTGTTTGAAGGGCTTACGCTACGCACTGCTGAGGTCTTGGGACTTGCCTCAGAGCAAACATGGTACGTAAGTGGCCTGTCGAACTCTCTGACCTTCTTAGGGAGGCTTGGGCACCACAATGCACACTAGAGTTTGCCCCATTGCTTTACATGGGGCTTTCCGCTTGTGCAAGGATTCCCCCTTCCATGAGGGATGGACAGGGGGGAACAGCACACAGAACTGACTGTTCCACAGTGTTTATCCTGGCAACAGCATGCTAGCCAGAGTGTATATATCTACACTACGTAGACATGAGTGTGTGATGCCACTTGAATGACCATGAGTCCATTCTGTGGAATCTGAGATTTGTAAATTACCTGTCTGCTGTTGTACACTTGAAGAATAATTCTGTTTGGGCCATGATCCCATTTGTACAGAGGAGTTTAATGTTTTACATCATTACACAAAAAGTAACTAAAAACCCCTTTGGATGTACACTCAATATATTTATTTATTTATTTATTTAAAATATTTTTACCCTGCCTTTCTCCTATGAAAGAACCCAAGGTGGCTTACACCATTAAAACACAATATTCAAGGTAAAAACAGTGAATTATTCAAATATTAAATAAATTAATAATGTTATATCAAGATAAAGTACTTGTAAAGTAAATACTAAAACAGTTTTAGAAGCAACAAAATGCAAGCCATCTCATTTAAAAACCTCTCCTTGATAGTCTGTCACTAAGGATAAGTCTGCCTGAAGAGAAAGGTCTTTGTCTGCTTCCGGAAGGACAGTAAAGATGGGGTCAGCCTGGCCTCCAGTGGCAGGGAGTTCCAGAGTCTGGGAGCAGCAACAGAGAAGGCCCTTTCATGTGTCCTCACCAAGTGCACCTGTGAGGATGGTGAGACAGAGGGAAAGGCTTCCCCTGATGATCTTAACATCTAGGCAGGCTCACAAAGGGAGACACGGTCCTTGAGATAGCTTGGACACAAGCTGTTTAGGGCTTTATAGGTTAAAACCAGCACTCTGAATTGCTCCCAGTAATGGATCGGCAGGCAGTGCTATAACAGGGGGGTTATGTGATCCTTGTAACCAGCCCCAATTAACAATCTGGCTACAGCATTTTGGACACACTGGAGTTTCCAAACTCTTTCCAAAGGAAGCCCCACGCAGAGTGCATCACAGTAATCCAGCTAGGATGTAACTAAGACATGTGTCACCACGGCCTGGTCAGATCTCTCCAGGAACGGGTGGAGCCATTTGTTTTAACTGTGCAAAGTTGGCCACTGCCGAAACCTGGACATCCAGGCTCGGAGACAAATCCAGGAGTACACCTCAAGTGCACATCTGTGTTTTCAGAGGGAGTATAACCCCATCCAGTACAGGCTGGCATTACTTACCTAATACGTATGTGGCATTAGTGTGTGGCATTATATTATTTGCTGAAGCTATTGTTGTAGCCAGCATAATTTATAGTGCGATTTTTGTTCTGCAAAGTGTGTCCCCATTTTTGTTGAATCAGCCAATGGGATTAGTAATATATATATTATATATACTACTTATACTATATATATTACTTGAATATATAATACGAGTTTATGTACGTGTGTGCATTCTTACACGAAACCGAGTTTAGCCATAAAATACCACATTAGAGTGTAACAATGAAAGGCAGAGTGCTGCCGGCCACCTTTCAGAAATCTTTTACTTAATATTCTTATTCTCTTCTGAAACAATAGCAGGCTCTTAACAGGCAAGACAAAAGAAATGAGAGGGTGTCAATTTAAAGTCCCGTGAACTTATTTCCTGCTTTGTGTGCTAAAACTTCTCCTACTGGAGAACATATTTGTTTAAGATGATGATTATATCTTATTATAAGCTTATATTTAAGAAGCTAATACATACTTTGCCAAGGTTTGCATTATCATACTTCAAGACTTAAGTATTATAATCCTAGTCTGTGTAAATGGATAAAATACCAACCAGAGCAGTTCCCAATGGGACCGTCTTGTGCTGCCTTAAATGTATTCGCTTTGTTCAGGTTCTTCTTAAGGATAGGTTTTTTTTTCTGGAATTGCAAAATTTCCTCTTTTTGTGCAAAAATTAAAAACAAATCCCTCTCTGAAGTGGGTATATGATAGATTGGGGTGGGGGTTTCTTGGCTCTTTTCTTGGGAAAACATCTGATGAATTTTGCAACTGATGAATCGGACGGTTTGCTAAGACTGCTTATGCCAGGATGAATTCGTTCATTTTTAAGGTTCTCTGGAAGCCTCTGTTATTTTTACTGCAAGAGCCTAACATGGCAACCTCTCTGGGATTTGGAAAATAGTTGTCTCATGAATAACAAAGTTTAGCAGTAGCTTTTGAGCTTTGGATACACAAACCGTGAAACTCAAAATAAATGGAAAACGGAGACCCCTGAATTGATTCTCTCTGGCTAAACATAGATATATGGTTTTGTATCTGAAGCTTCTTTTAAGGGGGTTAACAATGATCACCAATACTGTGTGGGGGTGGGGGTGTTCCACTGTATCACAAAATGGTTCCAAATTTCAGAAAAGGTTTCAACCTCTGTACTCCCTTTTTTTCCAAACTTCATAAAATTTGCTATGAATGTCTAGGTATTTTTTACTATATAGCTATATCTGTATTATTGACTGAAATCCAGTAGTAAGTGGCAACTTGAGTAGACCCATTGAATCAGTGGGGATTTGGTGAGTCTGCTCCTTGATAAATTCCAGATTCATCTATTTAGTTCTAGTTCAACTTACTATGGATTTCAGCTATCATCATCATTATTAAATGTATTTGTATACTGCATTTCCCACAATGCACTGTGCTCAAAAGTGATTCACAAAAACAAACACACAAATACATTATCATTTATGATAAGTCATAAAATAAATACTTCATAATACGTACAATGCTATTTTGACATCACAAGGCAGACAAAATATTACCAAAAAGTTGAATTAGAAAAACATGTACCGGTAGGTCAATACTCGCATTATCAAAAGTCAACTGATGTTTCAAAAGTCATTAAACAGCTCACACTAAGAGATCTGGGGAAAAGAAAGTGTGCTCATATCAAACTTGCTGCAGATAACCTGTTCTCAAGCAACAATCAACCCGCTTCTTACTTAGATCCCATAGCCTGAACAAAAAAGAAAAAAGAAAAAAAGGAGTACCTTTACTCTTATAGTAACTCTCCTCTTGCTAGCCTCTAAACCGGTGGTTCCCAACCTTGGGTCCCCAAGGGGAGGGGGAAACAGAGATGGAAAGACCCTCATCCTTATGGTTTAGCAAGTTGTATAGCTCAGTGTTTTAGGCATCTGGCTGAGGAGTCAGAGGTTAGGAGTTCAATTTTCCACGGGGCCTCCTTGACGGGGGCTGGTCTTGATGATCCATAGGGTCCCTTCCGGCTCTGCAGTTCTGAGATGATGATGATAATGACGATAGTAACAGGCACCCAGCCTCTCTTGCTTCACCAGTTTCCTCTGTCAGCAGCAGCTCCCTTTTGAAGGTTTCTGAGGTAGAGGGTGGGAGAGAGCAGATAAAAAGAGCAAAATCCTTATGGTAACAAACACCCACAGTTTCTTTCACCCTCACCTATAGTATATGTCCATCAGTTTCTCTATATAGAGATATGAAAAAAGCCTTTGTGCCTATTTGGTAGTATATATTATTATTTATTCTCCAAAACGCAAACAGTAATACAATATATGCAGGGGATTCCTATGAGGCTGCTTCTTCACATAGTTACCATACTTATCCAGGCACATATCCCAGCACCCTATCAGTTTGTTAGTAAGCACAAATACTTTTCCATACAGGGCTATAACCAGCCCTTCATCCCAGGGCACCAAGATTTAGAGAGCACCAAACGCTAGAGGTGAACCCATGGGTGAATGTTAGAAAAATAAATGTCAGTACTTCCTGTCCATGTTTACTTTTACTTTATTTTGAAAGCCTAAGCATCATTTTTCTTTTCAGTCAGCACCACATTGTCCTCCACTTTTTTCGTGGGTCTTTGCACCAAGGAGGACTGGGTGGGAAAGGTGGCTCTAGTCCGGGGTGTCAAAATGGCTAGTTGCAGCTCTGTTTCTTGCACCCTTGTATATGATTTCAAGACACAATCTTGATCACTCAATGCTGTCAGCTGATGAGATTAAAACTGGAAGATGCTTTGTAGAAGAAAACATGGTACAGAAGTTATTGTCATCCAAAAAATATTATCAGTAAACAACCTGAGGTTGTACCACCTAGCCTATGACACGCCAATCTAAAAAGGCAGCTCCAGTTGCTAAACATATAGAAGAGTTTGTGACATATGGTTGGGAGCGTTTGTGTGCCAGTGCCAGTAAAGTTTCACTGTTCTTTTCCTTCCCATTAGCTACCTCCGAATCTAATGAAGGTAACCATGAGGGCGCCAGTCATTAACTTGTGAAATTAGCAAAGGATCCAAAACAGTCATTTGCACAGAGTGGCACATTTTTGAGGCCAAGACAGCTGAGAGAAAAGAGGTCAAGGAGAAAGAACAAAAAGAGGAGATTTGAGTTTTTAGTTGACTAGCTTGACTCTTAATATTTTTCTGTTTCACTGGCTTGTGCTCATCTTTCTTTCTGTCTTTTTTTTTTAAATTGCTGCTGAAACAGAATTCTTTCACAGACTTGTTAATAATATTATCTTTGTTTTATGACTTCCATTTCTTTTTACAAAGAGCTGCCGATTTTTCCTCTTCTCTGACTTCTTCTGATAAGCCAATGCGCTAAAAGGAACACAATGAGACTATTGGTGCAAATTACTGAGTAGATAATGTTGCATGACATTAAGGTCGATGGTGTTGTTTGCTATGGGAAAGGTAGTTAAATTTAAATAAAAGATTGCTCAAATTAGGAAGACCCAATGTCATTGGCTAGACGCAACGGGTAGAATTATAAAAATGCTAATAGGTTCTTCCATCATAATAAATTTATTTTGTTGCTAATAGAGCGGAGGGGGAATCCAATCATAGTTAAATATATACTTGTTACAGTTTTCACGTTATCATGTAAGGTTTGGACATTAATTTTCCTATTCATACAGTGTGCTACAATGAGATGTTCATGCCGTTTTAACGCTTTTCTCATTATGAGTTTCACACAAAACTTTCTCATCTTCTTAATCTCTTTGAAGACTTGAAACAGAAAATTTTACAGGGATGTTGGCTTTAGCTCTGGTCATGCAGAGGTTCACTGTGACTCCACAACCTCTTTTGCTGGGTTATTAGAGGACACACATCCACAAATAAGGGGAAAATAGATATATAAGTCAGCTTAGCAAACATTTTTCCCAAGGGAGGATAAAACATGCTATCCTCTGCAAAACAAAACAGAACTAAAAATAAAAAAGGGACTAGTTTTATCTCAGCTAACTGCCCACAACAACATAGTCTGGAGACTCTCTCTCTCTCTCTCTCTCTCTCTCTCTCTCTCTCTCTCTCTCTGTGTGTGTGTGTGTGTGTGTGTGTGTGTGTAGGCTCTCCTTGTTTGACAGGGGCACCTGGAACCTGACAAGAGCTCCTAAAAGGGCCATGGCCAAAAAAAGGTTATGAATGGGTCAATTAGATGGATACATAATGCTGTGTACAAAAGAAAGAGAAGACCAGGCGAATGACGACAGAATTGTAAACAGAAGACCACAAAGCACAAGACGTGCAGTCTGTGGGCCTGTTATTACAATAATAATCCTCATCCCAATTTTTTAAAAACTTGTGTTTGATGAGTTCTGGGGCATTGTTTGACAACACCTGTCTCCCCTGCCGACCCCAGAGAATGTCATTCAGCAGTATTGACAATCAGCAGTGGGGTAAGGGTTGTGATTAGGGTTAAAGTCTGAGGCGAACTACATTATGAAGCCAGGTCACTTTGCAATGGCTTGATTCACCAACTCTTTTGCAACTGCATTCAGTTTAGGTGACCACACAAAGACCCTGGGTTGTTTCAGTGCCAGTGTCCAGACTGGCTCCTCAATCTGATGAGGTTTTATCTGTACTCACAGCCTCCCTTCTTTTGTTACCACTCTCCTGCTGATCCCTGGCTCTCCATTTATGTTTGCCATCAAGCCACTGAAGCTGTTTAAAGCAGTGTTTCCCAGCCTAGGGGGCATGAACCCCAAGGGGGTTGTAAAGTGTTTTCTGGAGGGAGCTGTTGCAGGTCACCTTATATGGGTTGTGGCCCTTATTAAATAATTTCTTCCTTGACCTCTCAGAGCGGGATATAAAAGTTAGTGTTTATGTATATGTATGAGAGACAGGCCCTTTGGGGGAGAAAGAAGCTTCTACTTTCTGAGAAGAGATGACGTTACCCTATTAGAAATCCTTTTTATGCAAATATGGCAGGGGTCGGAGGTTACTTAGTTATTATCAAAGGGGGTCATGACTCATAAAAGGTTGTGAAACACTGGTTTAAAGGGTTGCATGACAGTAGACCTCTGCATACACATGCAAATATATACATCAACCATGGAAACACTGTAGTCTGTTGGACATTGTTGGAGTTGTTTCAATTTTATATCCATTTTTATACTTTTTATTTTTTTTTTGTCTGTGGGTGATCTAGTGCTAAACCAACGTACCAATGCAGTGACTAGATGAGCTGGTGCTAAATTCAAGTTTGTTTTAAAAAGCAAACAAAAACACTTCATGGCAACTGGGGAGAAAAGACATAGAGGTAAATGTCCCTGCTGTTCTAATCTATCATGCCCCAACTTACTACATCACAAGAAAACCACCCAAAGTCTTCCCCACTGTCCTTTTGTAGAATGAAGCAAATGCTCACACAGGCAAAACACTATTTGAAATAGTTGCAGTTAAAAAGAAGTAGAAGGCCCCGGTGGCAAGGGGAAAAAAATCCAGACAGGAAGCTAGGAAGGACAGGCTGATTCACATTGACCTTTATGTTGTGTGATCACTGAAAACTTCAAATTCAGCCATGCCAATTCTGGAGCAAATTACAATTCTGGAGCAAATTACAAGATATTTCCCAATGCCATTGCATGCTGAGTTACATTTACATGACTTGTGTTTTTCTGAATAGACTGACAATTCTCATGTCATATCTGAATGGGGCCATCATACTGAAAACCAGAATTCATCACATCTGCTTCTTGGCATCATAATTTCTGTGAAAATGGCAAGAAACATTTCTTTTTAAAAAAACATTTCAATATATTACATTGCATGGAGGAAAAATGCACCCTTATGTCATAAGTCAATAAGTCTGTGGAGATACTTTTTGTTCCTGTTTAGGGGGAAGAACGGAGCAAGTGATTAAAACACGAGGAGATTATTAATAACTCTTCAAGGCACAATGCCACAGTATGCCTACCTTGGAAACGTAGTTTTGTTTGAATTCTGCAACAAAACATAACTCTGGTGAACTCAAATGCCCCCTCCAAGTGGATGAGGTTCAATAATGGCCAGAATTCCATGGGCTATTTACACTTGCGTAAATACAATGGCCTAAGCTGCAGCAAAAAATTGCCACTCCCTTACAAGTCACTGCTGGTACTCATTGTTGTGCACCAACCACATAGTAGCTGGGTTATGAGAGATACAAGCAGCAACTCATTAAGTAGTATCCATTCATTGCTCCAGTTTACACGATTGCACATATGCCACATAGATGACCTATAGGATGATGGCCAATTAGATTTGGAAACATAATGTATTGTTCTTAAAAACCAAATGCCACACATGGTTGAGAAGGGAGTGTAGGTGGCATTGCAACACTCAGAGAAGGTGGGGGTTATGCTTTCATTCCCTAGGTATGATCTTAGTAACACACAGTTAATACTGGCAGTAATCATATTAAAAAAATCCCATTGGTGTCATAGTTAAGGTGATATTTGTCTGCAAAGATCAAATGTATAAAATATAAGCACAAGAATTACTCACTGCAGCGTTTTGTGCCAATCTTTCTACCTCTATGTTAAATTAATTTTTGTTCTAGTAAAGAAAACCTTGATCTCAGTTAAGACATCCATTAATAGAATTAAATTTACTGATAATTTTAGTTGAACTCTTTCAAGCTGCAGTCTTCAATGGCATTAGTTTGGTTTTTTTGTTTGTTTGGTTGGTTTTTACTGGAGTTTTTGTTACTGCCTCCTCTATTTACTCTTCTACCCATGTTTATACATTCTCCAGAAACATGCCTCACTTACTACTTTTGTTCAATCTCACTTAAATCTAGGCAATGTCTATGAGTCTGGCACTTCTCAAATTATACGAAGAGAGTTGTCAAGTTTTTGTCTTGAAAAATGAGCATTTATTTTTGGAAAAAACATATTCACTTTCACAACTTTGACGACTGCCTGGATCTTGTACAGCTTCATTCTCTTTAAAATTCTTCCTTTCATTTTTGTTACCTTAAGTGTTTTAACAACTCATTTCCTTGGTGTTAACAGTAGCGAAAGAGACAGATAAAACATAAGGGGTGGTTTTGACTTACCTAGACAACATCAGGAGCATCACAGCTTAATGACAGAGAAATATGGTACTTCATTTGCCACCTACAGAAAAGTTATGGGGAAAGTTGTCCTTGCTAAATGCAGAAGGAGAATTACCCTATGATTCAAATTTTCCCTTGAGCTATGGTTCATGTTGCCAACCCATACTCATCTGGGGTGTTGAGATGATGACGTGTACAGGAAAAAGTTTTGTTTTGCTCCACGAGCTTGTAACATTCAGGTTTTTTATGCAAATTGGTGTCCTTCATTCATTCATTCATTCATTCATTCATTCATTCCACTTTCATCTTGTCTTTCTCTCCCACTGGGGACTGAAGGTAATGTACAAAAACATTTAAAATCCACAATAATTGAAAGCATACCACTTAAAATTTGAAACTACAATACACAAATATTTTAAAGATATTATTTTAAAACTATAAATCCTAATTTTAAAAGATATCCCCTGCTGACTCCCCAATAGCCTCTCTAAAGATGTAGGTTTTCAGGTGATGGTGGAAAGAAAGGAGGGAAGACAGCAGCAACACATGAGGAAGAGAGTTCCAAAATCTGGGAGCCTCTCTTAAGTCCCACTAAAGGTGTTTGTGCAAGTGGTGAGACTGAGAGAAAGAAACTGCCCTGAGGATCTTAATACACTTGGGCTGCTCATTTCAGCTGGTCTGGACCTGAACCATAAACAGCTTTCAAGGTCACGGCTGGTACTTTAGATAGGGCCCGCAACAAACCAGCAGCCAAGAAAGCTGTTGTAACGGGGAGCACATGATCCTGGTAATCAGCCCTGATAATGCTGCAGCCAGTCTGACTGCAGCCTTTTGCACCTCCTGACATTTCTACGCCATCTTCAGAAGCAGCCTACATGGGGTGCATTGTAAATCTGAGGAAACGAAGCTGTGTGTCACTGAAAACACATCAGGATCTCAAGGAAGAGGTGTAGCTGATGCACTACTTTTAAATGTAAAAATATACTTCTAGTCACAGTGAAGACCCAGGCAGCCAAGTTTAGAGAGAAATCCAGAAGTGTACTCAAGCTTCATTTTTAGTGAGAGTGTAACCCTCTCCAGAACATGCTGAATCCTAATTCTTTGGTCTTCCTTTTGACTGACCAGGAGCAGCTCTGTCTTGCCTGGATGAAAATTAAATTTATTCACCTTCATCCACTCCATTCTCAGGCACGGGTTTAGGACAGATACAGGTGTACTCTTTTTGTGAGGAAGCATGTCATCTTTGGGGGGTTATATGCAAATAGCTATCTGACTTCGAATGACAAGATAAATTATTATTACCTGAGAAATCAAGAAGACAGGAGCTGAATTTCTGCTACTGATTCAAATTGGCTTTCCAGATTTTTCCCCCCTTCATATGCTTAACTTTCTTAAAACATTCAGATATTATTTAAAACGCTTTGCTTTTCAGAATTGTGTAAAAGTTTAAGCTCGTCTCCTCACTGCTAATGTGTAAGTTGAATCAACTAAAAACCCACATTATGACAAAATTAATAGAATCTATTTTCTCTCTAACGCAGTTTTTACAGGCAGCTGAATAATGCTGGAAAATAGATTAACACCAGGTCATTTGCTTTGCATTTCAAACAATGGGAACACCTTTTCATAAAGGGTAGTGTTAACCCACAGCGCTGAACCTGCCAACACCCCCAGCACACTGTATATCTTTATCTTTAAAATTCAAGTTGTGTCAACAATAATAAATGCCTAAGATCTTGCCCTTAATTTTATTCTTCTTTCCATAGTGTGCGACACACAAAATAATCTTTTCTGAAAGCAGTCAGGACATTTTGAAATGGGAGGTGACACAAGATGGATAGAAGACAACAGAGTTTGCCCTGTTTCTCTTTTAATTCATAACTATAAACGGTAGCATGACACAGCAACTCCAGCGTTAAAGCTGAGTTTTTCACCATTTTGTTCATGCCTCCCTAGCAGGGATTAAATGACCAAGTTACTTGCAACAAGTTATTTTTAATGTTAATAATGTGGGCATAAGAGAAGGCCTGAGAGTTAACGGAAGGCTGGTCTGAGGCTGGCAATGCAGGAGTATGATTGTGAAAAAGCCAGCATCTTGGACATGTGGGGTCCTGTCCCAGGGACCTCTGTGGCAAACATGGCCCCTCATCAGTGCTTCTCCCCCAAGGCAATCACAGGGTAGTCAAACCAGGGCTAGGGATCATGGTGTATGTTTATTCTGGTACAGTTTACTAAGCATGAGGATGGAGCCAAATTAGATAAAGGGGAGAGCCACCATGTCTGATCTCCTTTGCATGTGGTGGTCCCCTTCAGGAGCTATGGGAGTGAAGGGAACAGCTATGTCCAAAGGAACCACAAGTGCAAAAGGAAAGAAAAAAAAGCTGGCTTCTGCCCAACTGGTACTTCCTAAATGGTAATTCATGGCTCAGTTGCTGGGAAAGATGCCCGTCTGAAACCTCAAAGGGTCACAGCCAGACCATATGGACAACATAAAGCTGGATGGATTCATATGGTCCATATGAGTCCCTCTCCCTTGCTTGGCAGCTGGGACATCATAAATGGAATTCCATGAAATAGCAGCAAATGTATGTCTCAGTTGTATAGGAGGAGGGTCTGGAATAGATTAAGTGTTTGCTATGCCAAAAAAAAAAAAAAAACTGACTGGAGAATTGTGACTTAAAAAAACAAACAGAAAAGGGCTATGTATCCACAAATGGGAACTGAGACCAGACAGTTTAACAGAAATTTTGTGACATTTGGGGGAACCCTTCCCCAGGAAGATTCTGAGTCATTTCTGGCTTCTCTATATAAAGCCCAGTTTTCAGTAATGTCTGATTATCAATATTCAAGCTGTCAGGGAAGCATCCTCAGCTGGTGACTAAAATGGTTTTCTGTAACCCTATGTTCCCAGCTGTACTGCAATCATTCAGAAATATGTCCCTCGTGTTTTTGGCTTGCGTAGGCCCAACATGGCTGTTGTAAAATAAAATGAAACCTCCAATCCTATGCAGAATTAGCCCCACCTGAAATCGTTGTTGTCAATTGGCTTAGTATGGTTCACCATCTGTTGGATTAGACTGGGAACGGTCAAAAAATTATTATTATCATCCGTCTTATTGTTCCTATTCTTGTTGCTGCTGCTGCTGCCGTGGTTGCTGCTGCTGCTGTTATCATCCTCATTATTATTGACAGCAAAGAAGAGGTCTTATCCTTCTATATTTAAACACTACATAATTCTATGATGCTATTCCATTTAATTACTGTGCCAGTACAATAAAATAACACACAAAATCATTATTTCATGACATTAATGAAGTCGACTTTTCTAGTGCAATTTGAATAGGCAATTGAACAACAGTGCTCTAAAACACATTAAAACCAGGTCATCTGCTTTGCATTTCTAACAATATGCCCACACTTCCATGAAGGGTAATCTTAAACTACTTTTTTTCAGAGCAGACAGTACATCTTTATCTTAAAATTCCAAATGTTTCAACAATGGATGATTGTAAAAAACTAGACAATTATTTCTCAGCCCCCATTGATTAATGACTTAGTCTATGACACACAGAGAAAGTGTAGAACAAAGGAGTCCATTATAATAATGCATAGGCATTAAACCATCTTCATTAATACAGCCTTTTTTGGCTTCATCTTAGCATAAAACAAAATGCACCATAAAGTAAGTGGAGATGCATTTAACTTGAGACATCTTTTCAAATGCAGTAAATGAAAAGCACACATAAAGATGGTGCCCTGTTATTTATTTTTTTAAATAAATAACGTAGCAGAGCATTCTTTACTTTCACTCCTACAAAGGGCAGCTTCTCTGAAGAAGGACTGGGAACTTAGGGTCTGCAATCTCCCCTGATAAGCCCTCTCTTTAAAGTTTCTTTGCACAAGACAGGGAATTTTACCTGGCCATGCAGTAAAACTCCTGCCGAAACCTGCCGAAACTCACTTGTTGGCTGCCACAGTTTAAAGACTAAGGAAACAGCATGAAAGTAATATGTTGCATGTCTCCCTCTCTCGATCTCTCTCTTTGTTTTTAAAGTAATGGGAACAGAACCAAGTGACATTTCAAAAGTAAGATGATCAATGGGATGAGATCATTTCATTGGCACAACATTTGCCCGTTACCTTTCAGTGCCTAGCAGATTCTGAAAAGCCATTTACGTACTAGCCACTTCCTTATTGTGGCATCTGCCACAACTGGAGAGCAGCAAGCCAGTCTTTCCAGTATGGTTGTGGAAGCCTTAGCCAGGCTGTGGGCATAGGTGGCAATGGGTGAAAGAAAGCATCATCTCCTCATGGTAGCCATGAAGAGATGAGGTTTTGCAATAAAACAGAGTGCTCAAGCACCCAGTCCTAGGAGGGGAAGAGTAGAAAATTCACCCATGCCTGGTATATATGATTCACCCACCATTGTCTTCTGTGTGAAGTCGGTGTCTTGGTCTGTTTAATGGGAGGGTTGGCTTGGAGACCCGTGCTTTGGTAGATTACTCACTTCACATATAGAAATGATTGCATGTACAGATAAGACGTGTGCCTTAGCAGAGGCAGTTTTAGAAAAAAACACAATTTTTTCCAACTGATATTCTGAAAGTTTATTAATGAATGTGCATGTTTCTTTCAGTTACTCATCACTGGAAGGAAATCAAAAGAGCACAGACATATTTTAATCAGTGGGGCATGTATAAAATTGCACATTTTACGAAAAAAAATGTTTTAAAATGCACACGTTGGGGAAAGTATATGCATTAAGAAACTATGCAGTAAAGGGAACAAAATATGTCTCACAACCTGGTATGAAAAACACTTCTGAGAAAATGTAGTAAGGAATCTGACAAATATTTGCATTACAACCCTGTTTCAGAAAGGGCTGCCCAGGTTTTGGGATGGATATTGGACATGATACACCCCCATATCTGTTACTGTATGTCTACAGGTGCCATAGGTGCTCTGATTACATGTTTGGGCTTGCTAGCAAAGCCACACCTAGCAATTTTGACACCTGAAGCAATCAGCCCTGTTTCCCAGCCACGGCAACCTGAGGCATGGCCGTGAGCTTCCCTAAGTAAAAGGAATGGGAGAATGTGATGCCTCCCCCCTGGTTGTGGGGGGGGGGGAGAGGAAAGTTTATGCTTGAAAAAGAAGAGGGGAAAAAGGAAAAGGGTATAGCAAGGGTGTGCCACTCATATATTTTGGATTCCATCTTTCCAACTTTTCCAGGAATTCCTCAGGATGCATTCTTGGAGTTCTAGCCCCACAGACCCACACCTAGAGATGCATATATTTCACTCATCTCAGAGGTGGTATGGCCTAGCTCCAGCCTTGCTTCCTGTTGGTAATCTACAGAAAAGGAAGCTGTATGGTGCCTCCTGGCAGTTGTAGTCTCACTGTCGATTAGGCTCTATAGAGGGCACCTCCCACACAACTACTGCTCTGAGGGAGTGACATGGCAACTTCCTTTTTTTTTGTATATTACCAATAGGCATGAAGGCCGGAGCTAGGCCATGCACTCTCCAAGGTAGGCCCTGGTCTCCAGATGAGTGAAATGTAGGTAGGCTGGAAATCCCAGAATTCTGCCTGGGGAATTAATTCGTGGAAAATTTGGGGAGTCCGAAAACGACAAATGGCAAATCCCTAGTGAATAGGACCTGGAGGTGTTGCTGTTTATTTTCATAACATTCTCTAGTAGACTCATCTCTAAATCTCAGCACCCTTTGAATGTTAGTGCCCGAAGATAAAGCCCTAGTTGGTCCATCCTCATTGCTAGATCTCTGCCAAAAGTAGAGATGTTGAATAAAATAACATCCAGGTCTCTTTCAGCTCTAAAATTCTATAATTCTAGGCCCTCTTTTTCTCTCTGTTTGTTTGGATCCATAATCAGGCAAATGATTGCGCCAACAACCCCTCCTTTTAAACATATTTTAGGTTAAATATCCATAAATATCAAAATGGCAAACAGAATGAAATATGTCCAAGATAGATCCCCGGGTGTATTCTAGAAGCAAATAAGACAAAAAAGGCTGAGCACTGGAGAGATTGGTGAAGCTGTATGCATAAATCACAATGAATTATTTGACAAACTTAAACTCTCTTTCTGCTGCTTAGAATAGCAACACATGGATCTCACTGACACTTGATTCCTGTATTTTCCATATTTATTTGGAGGACAACCCTTGAATTTGAGTGTTTCGTTTCAAGTTCCTGCATGTTCTTTCATATTAAAGAAATGTTATCAAGCTCTTTCCATCCATATCTCATCCCGTCATGCAGACGTATGGGACATTTTGTCAAAAACAATTTTAAAAGACTAAAAACAAGCCAAAATGCCCCATTTATGTGAGACAAATGGCTGAGAATAAAGCTCACAATCTAAAATTATCATCTTAATTGTTATCCACTTCCCAAGCCAGTCCAGATATAAAGGCAGAACAGCATTTCTGTGTTGCAAAACAAAAGGTAGTAACACCTTTAAGATAAACATATTTATTTCAAGGCAAATTTTCATAGATGATGTCCACTTTCTCTGATAGAGTTGCCAATAAATCTGTTAGTCTTTGAGGTGTCACTACCTTCTGTTTTTATTTTTGTCATAGCTGCTGAAATAGACTAACAGGGCTACCTCAGTGAAAACCTATTCAGATTAAGCTATCCTCACCAGTGGTGCTGTCAAAAACAGGTTTTGTAGCAAAGCTTGGAAAGCTATTTTTAAAACAAATAGATTTAAGACACATCTCAGCAGTTCTTAACCTTTTCTTTACCACGGACCCCCTTTAAATATCTTTTGTTGCCACGGACCACAAAGACTTAACTCAAGATTTAAAATCCTAAAATGCATCAAATATTTATTTAAAGTTTCTCATGAAGGGTCTTCACATTTGGTGAAAAGGGAGAAATAAGTTAATAGGTTAATGCACACACTCTTATTATAATGTTTTACTGGAATGATTCCATATAAATTTAATATATAAATTTAAATATAAATCATCATCATCATCTCCTCCTCCATGGGCACAGGCCTTGTTGAGGCAGAGGGGCTTGTGTGCTTCAGTGAGTCTGAGAGCTATGCTGGCAGTAGCGTTGCTCCCTGAAGGGTCTCCCAAGCCAGACAGGTGAGAAGCTGAGAAGCCAGACCAGCTGTGCTCACCAACCATCAATTATGATGAGAGGAAATAAACAGAAATCCACACCAGATCGGTCGTCGCCCAGGTAAACAAGGACCATGTCAGATGCTAGAGCCCCTGGACATCTGGTAACAAATGGGCTACAGGGCTCAGCAGACCCTATTGAGGAACCAAGACTGCAAAACATCATAATATTTCTTCAAGCCTTTGCAGACCCCCTGTGAGGACATCAAGGCCCCCACGGGTCCGTGGACCACAGGTGAAGAACCTATGGTATATGTCATTATATTCTGAATTCATACAAATTAATATGTCTGTCAATTTCAGTTCCTCATTTCTTCGATCTCCCTCAAGTTTTGTTTTATTTCTTGCACAAAAACCTACATTTATTTTAGTCTGTCCTTCTTCATGTACATGCATTTTTCTAAAATACACCTCTGCAAACCATTTTATTTTAAAAGTGCATTTGAATGTTATTTGTCAACATTTTTAAAATATGCTTACCTGTAATAACCACATTTTTGTACGTTTTTAAAAAATTACAGATCTCCATTGCAAAATCTGGAGAGAAAAAAACCTAATTTGAAAGGATATTTGAATTTTACTTTGTGTGTTAATTTGAAAATGTCAAATTTGGTTTTATACGAACAAAACCAATTTCTCCACATCCTAACTGATTCTCTGACATTTGAGCATCGATTAACCTGAGAGTTCTCTGTTTCCTATAGCGGCAAGTATTGTGCTACAGTTAGGAAAAAAAGATAGAAACAGTATTTGGAAATTCAGTTTCAGGAATAAATACTGGAAACTACATCAGTCATTGTCATTTTAATTAGCAAAGCAGCCAATTTTCTTTTCTTTTTTCCTCCTTCACTGAACTGACAAGCCATGGAGCAGTCTGATTTTCTGACACCAGTTCCACTCAGGGTTGTGTCATACATTGCATACTGTATCTTAAAATGATAATTGGTGTTAGTTTTGCTTTCCAGCCAGATGTAACAGTGTGTTGATTAAGTGTTTTTAAAACTTTAATTGCACCAGCTTAAATGTGTGTGTCTGATAAAATATTTACTGACAGCTTAGCTGGCAAGGACATGCATGGTTCAATAATCATGAGTGGTTGTGTAGTTTGTACATATTTTATAACTTTAATTTGCTGGTCAATGTTTACAGCTTAACGCTACTGAATCTCATCTTGTATTCTGTGGGGTTTATTGATAAACCATCGTAGTATATATTTAAATTATACTTCCCTTTTTAAAAAAAATGTTCTCTCCTTCTTTATGATCTCACTGCTGATACAGAATAAAAAGTCACCTTAATTAAAATGCATTTATCTCATAGTGGCCCATTATTTTGGACACGGGGACACGAGAAAACACATTGGACTACAAAAGGCTTGCATTTTTCTTTTTATACTTCCCCCTCCCCAAGTGGTAATTAAGTTACTTTAAAAATAGCAGAGGGCTTCAGTGTGATAACGGATTCTGCTTTTCTCTTCCAGCTAGTTCGGAACATATTCTTCTTGACAGATGTCATTTACTATGTATTTTTATTCTCTCACCCTCCCCCTTTTACATCATGTGTTGAGGTCTTTTGCATGTTGGAGTAACTATTTATCCACCTCCAAGTTCCTGGAGCTTCTCCAAAGCATAACTGCTCAATTATCTGATGTGCCAGAGCTTCTTGTGTTTGAGTATCTTGGCCAAATATTGGGACAAAGTCTAATGAGCAATCCAATGACACTGAATAACGCGAGACTTTGGTGTATGCTGCTCCAAGCTAGAATGGTTTTCAGGCCCATACAAGAACATATGCTTCTAGTGTTATCTAAAGATATGAAGTATTCTTCCCAAAATCTTGTTCCCCAGCTGAGGCAGGATGTCTCAGTATGGTGAAATGGCCCATTGAGAATTAACTAGTCCTACCGAGGCCCAGGGCTTTGAGCGTTCAACTCTTATATGCCTGGATTTGAAACCCTGGATTTTCAACCCTACTTGTGCTGAACCAGGGTTGCCACCTGTTTCTTTCTCAAAAGCTCCTCATCCTTAACACATACATAGCAGGACAGTATAATAGCAATTCTTGTCATCCCAAAAATACTTTAAATATCTTAATCCGCTGAGGTTTGCTGGTGGAGATAGGAAAGGATGGCATTTCATGAGGTAGCTTTTGAAGATTTGACCAAAAATTTTCAAGTTTCTTAACATATTCAGGATAGTAAGAACTTGAAGTGTAAAAAAAAATCTAAAGGTGGGAGAAAGAGACATATCCCTAGCTGTACCCAATAGTCAGTATATATATATATATATATATATATATAAACATTAGGCACATAGTTGCTGTACATTGCTGTAGTTTGGGCTAACAATTGGATTTAGTCTTTAAGGCAGGACTGGGCAGCTGGAAAAAGTTCAGAGACTTGCATGTGCTGAATATTCATTCCTCTCAGGCCAAACCACTTTTTATTTTCAAAACCAGAATTGACCAGAAAGTGTCTTCCAGTTTTGGAAGGCAGGCTATTTTGAACCTTAAAGCAATTCAGGGGAAGAAATAGCCCTTAAATGACCAATTAATGCTGGTCTTGGTGCAATTAGCTCTCTTGGCCGATTTATTTCTTTTTTTTAATGGAGGTTTGGGGACCCCAGGAGTCACACCAGTGATTTTGGTGAGCTGCACAATTCCTGCCATAGAGTGTCCCATTTTACATGGAATTACAAAGCCGTAACCAGCAGTACATGTTTAGGAGACCACAGGGACACGCGTAAGAAAGAAAAAATTTCAAGCCTTCTCTATGTGATCACTGTAACAAAGCTGTGATTTGAGGAAGCTTATTATTACAATGTTTTTTACCAAGGTTTTGTAACACAATTTGCCCTGTGTGTTAGAGGCTCCCACCTTGCTAAATTAAAAATGTTTTTTTTAAAGAAAATCACCAGCCGAACAAATCAACTGCCCCAAATCTTTACCATTTTTAGCCATAGCTGGAACACAGCAGCTACATTTGACCTTAGCAGCTTTGCACACAGTACAGGCAAACAAGCTTTGAATTATTGCTATGGGACAACATAACCATTCCATTCCTATGACCCCTGGTGTCTGGCAAAATACAGCAGAACAATAATTGTCATCCTTCCTGTACAATGTGTAACGTTTGACAGAGGTCAGCATTCGCTACACGACCTTTGGCTGGTACTCAAAGAGGTAATATCTCTTCTCCAGTTCAGTTGATAAAATGTTAAATAGAATCAATGTTGGCCACGCTTTTGTGGCGCTGGAGACAAAACCAATTTTTTACACTAAAGCGTGCCTTTTAACAGACAGAAAATAGCTTCAGTGACAGCTTTTCTCCAGCTACCTTGGTAAATATATTATTTCAAATGTCAAAAATTTAATTTTCTCAAGAAAAGTGGCATAATTCTTATTTCCAATCTGTGGAATGGCATGATTAATATCATCAGGTGCTGCTGTATTACAGTACATGGAATAGAATGGCTTTTGCAAGTGATCTTTAAATAGCAGAAAAGGAAGGCTGAATTTGTACAGATTTCAAATTTGTATGTGTGAGATCAGTTTTTCAACAGTAAATACCTTTGTTCCCCACAGGTGTTATACATCCCCAATGTTATTCAGCCCTGCTTAACTGAACATATGCTCATATCACCAGAGGTTGGGTTGCCATGTGACAGTTATTAGAACACTGCTCATCTTTGTTGTTGTCATTGCTAGGAGTGGAGAAAGACATAGATGAAAAAAGAGTGCCCAGGTAACACCCAGATATGGGCAGGTCACCTTGATAAGGAAATGATCAGAGATTTTAGGGGATTCTGGCAATTTAACAGGTGGGCATTTACATTTCCAAGATGTGGTGCAGGACAACTCTAGATGGACCTGTCTAATCTAGATTTTACCAAGGCATGTCTTGAGGATGTAAAACACCCTGAAAATCAAGCCAATGACTTTTAGCAGCAGAGCCCAACATCTTCTACTTGAATCAAGGGAAGAAACAAAGCAGTAGTCTCACCTGCTTTGGTTAGAGCTGCCATAGATTACTGGGTTCAACCAGTAATGAATGAACCAGTAAAGATGGTAAAGAGTCTGGAAACCAAGCCCTTTGGGGAACAGTTGAGATAATTGGCTGTGTTTCTCTTGGAGAAGAGAAGGTTCAGTGGTGATATGATAGCCATCTCTAAATATTTGAAGAGCAGTCGCATGGAAAATGGAGCAAGTTTGTTCTCTGCTTTTCCAATGGATTCAAATTGCAAAAGGGATTATGACGTATTTTGTTAATGGCTACAATCCTGAAGGCCCCTATTATAAGCTGGTATTTACTTTTACAACTGAGCAAACATTTCTGTTTGTAAGTTCCGATGGAAAAACAGTTAAGCTTATCAGGTACAATAATAATACAAATTATATGCCAGACAAAGAAGAAAAAAATTCTGCTGGATGAACACATTATGAAAAAGAATTGCCTATGTATCTATTTGCATGATGTGCTTGCATTCTGCTTCTATTCTTCATGAAAAAAAGAGACAAAGATTTGTGAAAAGCATCACATCTTGACGGCTACTCAGAAATGTCTACTAAGAGTTGCCTTTAGACATTCGGACCCATCAGCTGTCTCATGCCATTCATGGACTTTACTCCTTCAGATGGGGAAGGTATGAATTTCAAATAGTTGTTGAGCGTTAATAATTGGACCAACGATGATCATCGGGCTGACCCAAGATTAAAATGTTTCTAAGCTGTAAGGAATATATATGCAATGCCTTGTTCACAGTCATGTACTCCAAAAGCTGAGAAGCCCTCAGCTAAGTGGCATATCAACATTTATGATGATATGGAATTTGGCCAACTGTGAAAGGTCAGTTTGTACGGACAGTTACACTTCTATCTTTCACACTACATCTTAGAGAAAAGAAGGTTGGCCCAAGACATATGTCTGCCCAAGGCAAGGAACATAGTGTCACCCCATCCTAATTCATGAAAAACAAAAGCCAACTGGACTGACAATTAAATTAAACATTTATGATGATTCAATGTGTTCCACCATACTGGAAAGCAGAAAACTAATTTCAGGGATTTAGGGCAGGTTATACAGTACACAGTTTTCTCCCTCAACATCTTCCTGCTGCCCCCAGGCATCTGCCACCTGAGGTGATGGGCTCAGTTTGACTAATGTTAGCAACGGCTCTGAAGAGATCAGACGCAAGTTATCGCTACATTTGACAAAGCTTATTTTCAGTAACCTTTCTCCACTGCTAATGTTGTTTTTGATCTATGATAAAAATGGCATACAATGCTATAAGTATTAAAATATCAAAAGGCTTTTTACTCATTTATTTTTTAAAAACATTAGTTCAGAGCTGGTGTTTTTAAACAAGTGTTTTAAAGGGATGAGACACATGCCACACACATCATAGTAAAGATGGATAGAGAAAACAATAAATAAAAATACCTGACATTTGAAAGGAGGAAAATAAATTCATAAATGGCAGGCAGTATTGATCAGTGATAATGAAATCACAGCTAAGTCCACAGAGTGCCTTAAGTTTTCTTTCCCTGTTTTCATCAGGTTCAAATGTTAGACTTAATCCCTAAACCTATAAATGAAAATCAAGCCAAAAAAGATCAGGGAGCTGAGATTGTGGAAAATAACTGCTGATGCTCAATTCAAATGTCAGTCCTCAAATAAAGAAAAAGACTGTCATGGGGTTATATTCATAGGTATTTGGAATCAATAGGTATGTGTTGGTATTTTTCTTTCTGACCACAGAAATTATCTTCAGAAATAAGCCCATTGAGGTTTGGTTTTAATTTTGGTACACCTACTTGCAGGCTACATCCTGGTCCCTACAATTTAGGCTAAGAAGTAACATAGGGTTCCACACTGTGGAAGTGCTTACACAGGGAGTGATGACCTTTCCTTGTAATGAAAAGAAGGAACTTTTCGTTATTAGATGCTTAGTGACTCTGGCACTTCCTTCAAAAAGATAACTATAGCTGAGTTTTTGATAACATGAAGATTTAGATTTAATCAGTCCATTAATTGATTAGTCAGTTGAAAGAGAGGCATTTAATCAGCAGCAAACAAAATTCTATAGCCACTGAACACTTCTAATAAACACTGCAAGATGCTACAGAATTGCAGTAAACATCTATTAACTTTCCACAGAGCCTTCATTTTTGTTGGCAGAAATCATTAACTTAATAAGCGTATGTACCAAGTGAGTTAATAATTGTATTAGAATTCCTGGCTAGGGGTGCATCTTGCTATACCAGGGCTGTAAAATCCTCACTGTCCTGTCCTTATATACCAAGGAGAGGAATTGCAAAGCTATTTTCCTTGCCCTAGAAGAGGGCAAGGTATTTTGTAGCACTTTCAACAAGAGAACAAGAACAATGGTTTGTGCAAATGGAGAAAAATCACACGAATAATGCAAATAGCACTTCAACTATTAAACTGTTTTTTAAAACTTCTTAAAAATTGTTTTTAATCTTGCTTTTAATAATGACAACTATTTAATTGTGTTTTAATATTGTTTTAATGTTATTTTTAAAAATGCGAGCATTGTATAATTTTAATTCTTGTGAGCCACCCGGGGTCTCCTATGAGGAGAAAGGTAGCATATAAATAATATAAACAAACAAACAAAAATCATGCAAAATGGCAACCACAGACTTTTAAGAACAGGAAACACTGAAAGGTTTGTTTGTGTCTTTTAAATCAGTCACCCAGTGGTCCTGTGCTCCGTGTTGGTGTATGTGTCTGCATGTGTGCTTTTCTTTTCGAAATGAAAGGACACTAGCTTGGGGCAGAGACCGTTTGCTCAATTTACAGAAATGCAGACAAAGAGAAAAAGGTTCCTTGTTTTGCTCTTGCCTTGAATTGAGGGGTTTTTGCAGAGCATGAAAAATTTCCTGTCAAGGTGTCTTGTCCGACTGAGAAAGTTTAAACTGACAAGAATCTAGAACGTGGTGAGCATTCTTTACATCCTTACACCACATACAATAGATAGCTTTATGCTTGTATGTATCCCTGAAATCCTTTTGGTGTACCTTTCCTCTGAGCATCTAGGATGATATTATCAGCCAGTGATGACAATAATTAAATTGAAAGCTTCCAATCCTCCCTTTTGAGTTCCAAGGCTCCCTTTTGCCCTGGGGAAGCCTTTAATTGCCAAAACCACTGCCACTAGTCCCGCCACCAGGATTGAGATTGCCACTGCTAATATGGTGGCAATTTTTTGACTATTAAAGGTTTCCCCTTCCTCATTCTGAGGGGAATTCTCAAAGGCTTTCCCAGGGCAAAAGAAAGCTGTAGGGAGCCTTGGAACCTGAAGGGAGAGATAGGAAGCTTCCAATTAAATTATGTTAAATTAAATATTACTGCCACTAGTTGATGACATCATCTTAGTTGTGCAGTGTACAGCGTAGGTATATATGTACGTAGGCGATGTTTAAAAGAGCTAAATAGGAAAACAGAAGACATGCATTTCTTGACTGTCTTTTGGTAGAAAGGGCACACAGTGGAACAATTTGGCCAGTTTCAGTCATCCACCAGAGGAATTTCTGATGTAAAAAAGATCCAGTGTCTTGCCCTCTTGGGAGGTGGTCACTCACGTGCTGGATGAGTGGTTAACAGCATGAATCGCAGTGTAATGTGGAATAAATGAGGGTTGACCACCTCCCCCCCCAATTGTATTCAGCTGGGCACTGCTGCCACTTGCAATTACAAAGGACAAGTGCAAAAGACACGTTCGCGATGGGGAAAGCATGACCTGCGAGGCACCGCTCATTTTGCACTGCACTTATTCAATACGCTAGTGCCCTATAATTTGCTATAGCATTGTTATCTGTTAGCAGCTTACACAGTCACACCTTCATTATGTCCCTGGTTGTCAGCATCGGGTTGCTTGTCACATCTATTGATTGCACTCAAACAGCAATTTACATGGATTGCCTGTGACTGTCCTCTGGAAAAGGAAGAGAGAGAGAAAAAAACCCCACCAAACAAAACTGATATCCCTTCAGAAGAGTCATCAGCTTTCTCCCGGGGACCTCAAAGGCACAACAAACCGTCTACTGGAAACCAATGTGACTATAAGCACCACCATCAGCAAATATGCCACTGTTCATCAAACTCTAAGCTGGTTCTTGCTTTGCCCAAAATGTCAAGGTGTCACTCTCTTCCCTGCTGTTTGCTAAATTATTTGTGAAGTTGCTTAAGGCAACCGAAGGTCAAGAAGGTTATTAAACGAGTGCTCTTTGGCTTGCCTACCTGCCATCAGCAATATTGAAAATTGCTTGTTGTTCAAAGAGTTTTCGTTATGCTTGGGTGTTGGCAGGACAGACTCAAAGATAATGGATTGTTATTAGTTCTTGTTATTATTTTCTGGGAATTATGCACCCAGTGCAGCCCTTGCTTGGTTCACTGATGGTCAGGAACTGCTTGGGTCTACTGAGCTAAAGAAAGGACAGAGCAATTTTTTTCTAGAATACCCAGAATCCATCAACCAATCTGGTTATTGGCTAGGCTGATTGGAGGATGCTGGGAGTTGATGATAAAACAGTTTCCCAGGAGGTGATATTACCTTCCTAGACCTCAGAATGCCTCCCCTTCTAATCAACCCATTGGATCTTCCTGATCTGGCCTTGTTTATGTTGCTATCCACTGGCTGGACATCCCCATTGAACCTCTGACTTATTTTGATCCCTTTTTGTTATCAAACAATTGTAAACTTCTCATTGATGCAATACTAATCCCATGGGGCTTTGAGATCATAATTGTTTGTGGGAGTGAAAAAGGTCTTTTTTAAAATTTATTTCAAGTAGCTTTTATTAAAGAAACAGAGAATACCTGATTCCAAACATTCAAAAGAAAACTCTTTAAAATGATGTCATTGCAATATTGGAGATTATTCGTCTTCTAGGTCAGTGGTCCCCAACCTTTTTGCCTCCACGGACCAGTTTAGTGGGGGGGCATCCGTGCATGTATGGGAAGGGCCATGGGGGGGCGTGCATGCATTGGAGGGGCCGTGCATGCGTGGGAGGGGCGTGCATGCATCTGCGCATGCAGGGGGGCAGGAGATTTGTCTCCACGGCCTGGTCCTGGCAAGGCCACAGACTGGGACCGGGCCATGGACCCAAGGGTTGGGGACCCCTGTTCTAGGTAGTTCAAAGGAGTAAATTTTCCCAGCTCTGGTAAACTGTAATCTTTTTGTAGTTACTTTTATAGTTATAGTTAATGATGAGAACTGTGTGCCGTCAAGTCAATTCTGACTTATGGCAACCCTTTTCAGGGGTTTCTAGGCAGAGAGAACTCAGACGTGGTTTACCATTCCCTCCTTCTGGGGTCATCCTGGGACTCTGCAGCTTGCCCAAGGCTACACAGGCTGGCTCTTCTGGGATGCACAGTGGATAAACGTATTCTCAACCTCTGGCTCCACAGCCAGTTACCTAGCTCACAGAGCCTAGTTAGGCCTCACTAAATGGTGGGGTAGGGATATCACAAGGGGAGAACCAGGGGGACAAGCTGGTGTTGCTATATTTCATGATTTAGCAGTGGACTGAAAGGTATATGGAAGCTTCAGGTCAACACTCGTAAAAGTTACTTTTGAGCAAAACTATTTCCAGCTGTCCAGTTGGTTAAAAGACTGGAACCAGGGTGTGAAGTGTTAAGATGTACCATTACATGAAACAAATTTCTCTTCAAGTTTGCCTTTATTTGAGCATCACAGGTACTTTCCTGACACATTTCCAACAGTTCTTCTCCATTTAACACATTGATTAAAATTCAAAGGCATTGACTCCAACTGTCTCCTCTGTTTGTTAGTTTTCTTTGTGCTCTGGGCTCAATAGTCCTCCAGCTTTATGACAGTGATAGCTGTGAGTACATGTTGGTTCCAAGTAGGGTTCTAAATAATACTTGCTGAATTCCTTGTTCTCATCAATTTAGGTTGTCTCAATATGCCAGTACATCCTAATGTGGAATTACCACAAGATGGTTCACCTGCATCACAAGCACGACACAATGGGTGCTTTTTCTTTCTTGAGATTTGTACAATTTGTGTAAAACGGGTACCTTTTTCCTTTGTTAAAGCTAAGGGCGCATTTGCATACAGCAAGCACAGATGGATCGGCTGATGGATGGAAGAGAAACCAACCAACCACCCAGTTTGCCCTGATGCTTCCATGAAACAAGACAGCAGCTTTTACAGTGTTGTGCAATTTCTGTCACTTGCAGGAAAAGCATTTTCACAAATGTGAAAAATAGTCGAACCCGTCAAAAAATATCTTGCCCCCTCATACCAAGTATAAAGATTTGCACTTTCTTTTTCTCACTCACAAGAAAAAGACAAGAAAGGATTTACATTCTATTTCCAAGAGAAGGTAAAGATTTCATTCAATTCCAAACAAGGCACATGTTATCTTGGGAGAGAATCCCACTGGACAGTGAAATAGAATTCATTTCCTAGTAAGTAAAACATCCAGGTGCAAACACAATGACCTAAATCCATTTGTTTCTTCCAAGCAGAACAATGGGAGAACATATATAATGGAACATACATAAATGTTGAACAGCCAAGTTCTCATTGATTCCGAAGGTCTACTCTACTTGGGACCATGTGCTGTGTCTCATGTGCCACTTTGGATTTATGATGACCCTGATACAGTTTTTTCAGGAGTATGAACTGTTGAAGGAGTGGTTACCATTTCCATCCCCCAGTGGCTGACTGGGAATTGGAGCCAACACTCATGAATCCTGCTCCAGCATTCTATCTAGTTCACCACATTGGGAAGCTCTAGCTCACACCTGGGACCAAACATTCTTTTAAGGTCAACATTGGGAATTGCCTTTAATTTCAGGATTTTAATCTCCTCCTTTATACATCCTTTGTCCTCATGTCCTGCTTACAAAGTTCCATACTGTATGAGACGGCAAGTTGAGTTATACAGATTTTTGTCCAAGGAATCACACTTTGCTTGTATTCTTAAAGAGGAAATTGTCTATGTGACAAAACAAAACCTGGCCTGCTTAACTTCAGACAGATTTCATGGGCTGTTATGAAAATAAAGTATGGCGGCAGAGAGACATGTGCTCATTGGAGCAAAGTCAAGAACTGTGGATAGAAGATGAAGATGTGGCTTGAGAGTGAGACAAGGACTACTGTTTCCCCCCCCCCCCCCGTTAAAGTCTACATAACGTCCGCAAACAGTGCAAAACTTACATCCTTTCTCTTTGAGAAGTAAAACCAACCCACATACATACCACAAGCTCAGAGCAATGGCTGATTATTATGAGTGACAGAAATTCCCCTTCTGATGCTTCCAGTCCTTGAAAGCCCATGCCATGAAGCAGCAAAACATTTTGCTTCAACTTGTTACAAGTTCCATTACAGTGTTATTTTGCATAAAATCAAATAGTACGGTACTTAGAATTACCTCTACTACAGTATGTGATACTCTCAAATGAGCTTTTATCCTCCTGACCATATACAGAGCTTTGCCGGTGCGTTGTTTGCTTGTTTATTTGTTTTCTTGAAAGTTGTGGGTCATTTAAAGCCAAGAACAATAGCTGAAGATAAAAGAGAAGAAAAGCTTTCTCCTGGTATTTCGATGTTGGCTGAAACCAATAACTCAGTGTCACAGGTTATGGTGCAGGGAGTCAGCAAACATGAAATATCTACAGAGGAGCCTTTGTTCAGCTATTTTTTTCCCTACCCAATGTGTCAGGTTGTCAGCAGAAGGTATAAAATAAATTCTCGATTCTAAATAAGGCGTCTTTATGTAAGATACTAATATATCTCATGGATGAAAAATGGACAAAAAGTGAGTTAGGCATAGATGCAGAATTTTGGTTTCCTGAAAGTGTTTCAGACAGTAATCCTGAATGATGATGCTAATGAAGACGATCTAGTGTCTAGGGAGAAAAATTATTAAAACTATGTTGGACAATAAAATCTTTGGTTGGCAGAGTTTTGTGAATTGTTTTCTCCCAACTTGACCCTGATTTAAGTCTGTCTGGTTTAGCAGAGAATGCATAAGCTTGACTCAGTTTTGCATATGCACATGCAGGCAAATTACACCAGGTTAAGATATTCATCCTTAGCTTCCTATACTGTGATTTAAGAAGCTGGGATCAAATGCCACAGTTACCTGTTCCTCTCTTGTCCTCCTCTCCTGTACCAGCTTTAGCACAGAGATCCTGCTTTGCATGAAACTATGGCCCAGTATCCTGTTCCATAACTCCGCCAATGGACCAGTAATGATGTCACTGGCAGCAGCAGATCACTAGGAATTGAAGAGTTCTTGCTTCAATCTTGGGTTGCATATGACTCACATGCATTGCTCTTCAGTTAGTAGCAATCTGCTGCTGTTGATAATGGCCCTCTCCAGTACCAATGCTATAGAAAAATGTAGGCATTGGACAAAATCCTGTTGATGTAGCTATGCTGGTATAAACCAGATCTTGGTGCCAGAAATAATTAATTTAATTGAAATCGTCCTATTCCCCATTTCAGGAGGCTCCCCAGGGCTCCATTTTGCCCTGGAGAAGCCTTTCAGAACATTAGATGGAGGGGGCATTAAGTACTCAAAAACCACAACAAGATCTGTGCCATTAGAATTGGAAGTTGTAGCAGTGATGCAGTGGAGATTTTTAGTGTTAGTCTCCCCTCTCCTGTTCCAAGGCTCACAAAGGCTTCCCCGGCACAAAAGTGAGCCCTAGGACAGGCTAGAACCTGAAATGGGGGAACAAGAAGCTTTCAGCACATTTAAATTAATTAATTCTGGCACCTAGATCCCGTTTATGATGGCGTTAAGCATGCCAACAGGATTTGCCTGTTATGTCTTAACCAGGCAACTTTCATCTAATGTTGGTTAGAGCCAGGGCAGTTTGCTGGCTCTGTTAAATGACATTAAAGTTGAATTCCCTTTGGCATTCTTCTAAATAAATGCAAACTGATATATTGCAAAGCTGACATGAAAGTAAAGGAAGACAGCAAGTGAGAAACACAGAAGTATTTGAGGTTTTTAGGCTTCCATTTAGGAAGTCAGGGGTTGAAATCCTGTTGCTTATCATAGTAAGTTACACTAAATCAGGGATATTGAATCTATAGGTATTTGGTCAACTCCTTCATAAGCTCCATAGATTCAAATGGGACCACCCTAACTGCAACTAGAACATAAGACACAACTAATAAGTCACTGCTAGAGTAGACCCATTTGAATCCATGGAACATATGGAGGACTTGATTCACTAAATTCCCGCTGATTCAATGGGCCTAGTCTAGTGCAACCTACCATGCTAAGCAATAGGATTTCAGCCAGGAGGTAATATTCTAACCTAGCCAATCTGTAGGCTTAAAACAGTAGTTGGATGTAGAGGATGAAAATGGAAAACAAGTATCTGTACATTTGATATTGTTTCTATGGTTTTGTTGTACTCTCTATGAATCCATCAGTTGTCAGCTTTTAACAATTATGGAGTCTGATATTTGAACAGATATTTATTTTTCTCTTCTGCTGTGGATGCATTTCTTTACATGTAATGACTTCTAGATGCAACATTTTGATATTATACTTCTAACCAAGACAGTTTGTATTGAAAAGGCAATATTTAAAAAAGAAATATTACAGACTTTTATAGAAAACCATAAAAAGAAATATTACAAATTTCTTACCTATACAATTTAATCAATATATTTCAATAATGAACACAACTAAATTAAATCTCACTAATTTCATTAGTCCAACTTGCACTCAGATGCAAACAAAAAAAAGATGTCTATCCATCTATTAAACTGCCCAAGATTATCTGCTGGCAATTACTGTATTTGTACTCAGCATGTTGAGAAAAATAGAGCAAGAAGAGCAACTACTAATGAACCGGCCTTTCAGCTGTAGCTCCCCCCCATCTCCCAAGGAATGCCCTTCCCATGAAGATCCGCCTGGCACCTCCCTTGCGCAGAGTAAGGCGAAGACATTTTTCATTCTCTCAGCCTTTTAGTTATATGCTAATGATGTAAATGACGAGATGGTTGGACAGTGTCATCAAAGCTACCAACATGAATTTGACCCAACTCCGGGAGGCAGTGGAAGACAGGAGGGCCTGGCGTGCTCTGGTCCATGGGGTCACGAAGAGTCGGACACGACTTAATGACTAAACAACAACAAAAATGATGTAAATCCTTGCTTGCTTTGTTCTCATGTGTAAACCCCCCCCCCCAGAATTCTATTCTTCACTTGTGAGATGATGAAATATGCTCTTATGTTTGTAGAAACAATATCTGTGAAAATTGTGTGAAAACTGCAATAGCTGTGACTAAAAAAAAGATGGGCTGTTCGGATCTTTCGAATCACTCTGCCAGGCCTCCTGTGCTTGCTGTTTCTCTGTGTGCATGCTGTGCTTCACAAAATTAAAAAGCTGTTTTGTGCACAGAGATTTTCCACAAGTTGCAAAAACCTCAAAGGGAAAAAAACAGCTTCCATGTCTTCTCACGCTGGAGGTAGGAACATGGAGGCTAGTGACTTGGTGAAAGGCTGGCTTGATAGTCCAAGATAGCCTGTCTTGCCGATAACAAGTAATTTTGCAAGTATTCTTCACATCCTTAGAATCCCCTCTGTTGCCCAAAAGCATTCCAAAGTTGGACCTTAGAGCTGTTTTTATCTTAGTGGACATTTTCAAACATTTTCATATTGCGTATTTAGAGGGCTTCGCCTTTTTCTTTAAATTATACATGTGAATGTTCTTGATTTTTTTTTTTTACTGTATTTAGCTAAATTTCAGTGATGTTTCATATTGTATTTAGGTATGCTGCTCTGACAGGTTTGGCTATGGGTGAGTCACCAGTCAAATAATCAAACCAACTAACAGGTCAAACCCTTTATGTCGATCCTGTGATGCATTAGCTCCAATCCATGCTTAAATAATAGGTACGCCTAGACTTTCTTGTTGACCTGCCAGCAGCCTTTGATATTGTGGACCATGGCATTTTGTTGACCTGCTTCCCGTAGATACTGTCTGGAATGAACAAAGAGAAATCTCTGGAGTTTGTCTAATATAATTAGCCCCCCAGGGAGTGCAACTGATGAGCTGTACCACCTGACTTCAATGGAATTTCTCTTACCTACCGATGGCCAAGTGAAGAAACAATCTTTTCTCTAATCCTTTGTTGAGCACAGCACTTGAAAAAAGTTACTTTTTTTGAACTACAACTCCCAGGAAGTGAAAGCCATGCTAACTGAGGATTCTTGGACCTGTCATCTAAGCCTACACTCAACAGGTAGATCCTTTTGATCACTTGGAATCACAAGGGTGTTGGCTCACCATTCAGCAACTGATTCACTGATTTTTCTTTGGCTGGAGACAGTAGAATTAGCCTTTAAAATGTAATTCTTCCAAGCTTTGATTAAGTTTAAAATTGCAGACATTTTCTCATTGATACACAAAGATATCTTTAATAAACACTGAGAGTGGGTGGAGACAGTCATTATATGAGTCTCCACAGAGTGCTGGATAAAGGAATACCCCAAATGGCCTTACAGTTCAACATCTCTTCAACTCTGGTGATGAGAAGATGCCTTCTTCCACATCTGAAAGCCAGTTTGGAGTCACATAAAGGGCAGCCCCTTATGTATGTATGTATGTATGTATGTATGTATGTATGTATGTATGTATGTATGTATGTATGTACCATATTTCTTCACCTTTCTTCTGACAATGACATGAAAGCCACTTACAAAGCATTTTTAAAAAACGAACACTAAAGCAGCTAAAATACCTAATACCTTTCTGGCACCTCCCAACATCTAAGGCGTGTGCCTCACTCTGCCTAATAGTAAGGCTGACCTAGCAAACTATAGTCTTTTCAGAGTAGTTTAGCAGTTCTATCCTGTTTTTAGCTATTACAACCTCATGTCTCACAAGGAAATTTGTTATTTTGAAATTATTATATTACGGTTTCCCAATGAGGAGTTCACACTTCAGTTTCCATGGTTGATGAGCTTTACTTCTTTGATAGAAGATACTGTCTCTACTTTTAATTTTAGGATCAATGGAAATATATAGCTTTCATTCTGGGGAAAAAGGCAGATCGGTACCAAGTTTCAAGGTGGCCTGTTGTTATAACTGTGGAAGCTGCTGTGGCTGCTGTTAGTACTACTACAAGTACTTTTCATCCTTTGGATTTTGGCGAAGAGGACGTAATGAAAGTTCAAAAGGTCTTCCTCACAGCATCAAATACTGCAAGCTGCAATTGCTGCAACAGCAAGGGGAAAAAAGGAACTAACTACCGCCACTACTTGATGTGTGAAATCATATCAACTTCAAAAGGCAGCAAAAGGCTTGGTTTGCACTGAGGAAATTTCTCATCCTTTTCCAAGATGAGAAAAATGTTAACGAGGGGGTATGGATCTCTCTTCATCTTTCTGCCCTGAAACCCTCGGTATCTGGCCTTTCAAACCATAGTTACTCTGCAAATAGTCCCTCTGTCAGCAGCTCTTTTTTTGAAAGTAGGGCAAGAGTGGATTAATGCAAGAATTTTGCAGCAGGAAGCGCCGGTGTCTCACCTGTATGAGCACAGGACTGCATTTTTTTTGTCCTGCTTCTGTGCTCTTAAGCAGCTCTTATCTCTCAGTGTCTAGAGGCCTGAGTTTCTCCCTCCCCTCTACATGAGACAACAGGGTAGGAAGGGAGTCACAAACACGTACCTATAATCCACCCTTCCACTGCTGGCATTTTAAGGAAAGGTTGCCAGGCAGAGAAAGCATGATGAGTTCCAGGCAGTCATGGAACCCAAAGACACGACATTCAGATCATTTAGCAGTCTTATCACCTCATGTCACTTGCAACACAAATGTGGTTGACTGTTGGTAGTCAGGATGGGGTGTAGTTTTGCCATCTGACATGGGAGGGAGAGGTCTCTTCTTCTGTCTTTAACAGGCAGCTTGACAGCCAGAAATCTACAGCCATATCTTCGCAGCATGGAGATAAATATCATCACTTTGTCTGTTTCTTAAGCTTCTGTTAAAGGTAACGTTACAGTCATCTGACTGGGATTGGCAGCCATATGTATAAGACATTGCTCCAATTGGCATTTCCCAGATGTTTATCAGTGTATTTGATGCATTATTTATTTTTTATATATATTAAAAGAAATTATTGCTTTTCTGCCTGTCAGGACTCCCAAAGCGATGTACAATAAATTAGATACAAACATTATCTAGAAACAGCTGAAATGTCATTTTAAAAGCCAATGCTTTCAAATGCCACTATTCTTTAAAAACAGATTTAAAACCATCACAAAAGCTAATTTTAAATCAGACCAGAGATGATATGGAACCATGCAGTCTTGACCACTCATCTGAAACTCAACTGGGTGGACCCAACCTGATTTCTTTTATGGCAGGAGTTTCACGATTGAAGTGCTGCTACATAAGAAACTGTGTCCCATGTTTGTACCATCCTAACCTTTTTGGGTAGTGAGACACACAACAGGACTTCTGCTATGTATCTCAAATTCCAGCAAGCTCAAGCAGGACATATATATCCTCCCCCAAGCTGTTTAAGACTTTCTGGGTCAAACCCAGCATCTTTAACTGAAAATAAGTTGGATATTTTGCCCTTTTACCAACAGACCTAATACAGAATTAGGAGTAACACTGGAATTATGTGCACACTCAGATTGACACTTCAGATTATGAGGAATCTCTACATTAAAATTTTAAAAAGCTGTTTGAATAATATACATTTCTATTTTGCTTAATGCTATAGGGCATCTTAAATTTGACACAGCTCAAGGTCTCAAATCATCTTGGACCACACCAAAACCTATCGTTTCAATTGTGTTATGAATGCCTAACCCGGGCGTGTCACTTTTTTAAAAGAACCTTCCTTTAAAGGGCTTGACTCGAGCCCTTAACCATACTAGACCAAACTGTTAAAGAATGAAAAATGATATTCTCTTTATTACAAAGTAACAAATTGTAGGGAAACAGATTTCAACACCAGCTTTTCTTCCGTTACAACCCAACTGCCCAAACACAACCTCCTCCTTTGCTTACATTCATTCTTCTCCTTTACATTCCAGCTCTCCAGGCCCCTCCTCCTTCATGCTTTCCCGGATAGGCTGGCCACCTGCCTCTGCCCCACCAATCACCTTGTTTCCCCTGTTACCATACGGATTGGCCAAGGTTCTGTCAAAAATGCCTAACTTTCAGGTGGTGGGAAGTAGCAGTGAAATATTTTGTCTAAACATAGGAGAACATCTTGATAGGAAGAGCTGTTTTATAATAGAACAGACTGCCTTGGAGAGTGGTGGGCTCTCCTTCCTTGGAGGTCTTTAAATAGAGGTTAGATGGCCAGTTGTTAGGGATGCTTTAGCTGTCTATTTTTTGCTTTAGTAGAGCGTACTTCTCAGCTCGATAGTTCTATATTCGAAGTGTTGGAAGACAGAATATGAGTGTCATGTAACTGCCTGTTACCAACAGGCACAGTAGAAGGCTAGGGCTTGTTGCCAAGATTGAAGTAAAACTCACCTGCCAGTCCATGATGGTTCTGATTGTTGAATCAGGAGGGGGCACCATCTTGACTTCCGTAGAGGGCTCCACATTAGCCTAAACTAAATTTCTTAACTCTGCTGTTAAAGTCAAGATTTGGGAGTTGGACTAGGTTAGGATTTTAAGGCTGCAATCCCATGCATTTGGGAGTATGGGTCAAATTAAACATGTGAGTGGAATCTTTGGTTTTAAAAAAATAAATGCAGCTGGGATTACGTGAACAAGACTGGAGCAGCAATGAGAGAACGAAGGTGCTTTACACTTTCCCCGAAGGATGTCTTTCAAATCAAAATCCCTCTGTCAGGGGAAACAATATAGGGCCCTCATTCCTCCTGTGATAAGAAAAGTGATTGGAGCTGCAATTTTATCATAAAAGGAGACCAGAGGGAAAGGATTAAGCATCCTCTTCCCTGATCTGCTGCTCTGAACAAATTTGTGCATGTTCCCACATAAACATTCCAACTATATTTTATTGTATCATCTCCTGTGGCCCTAGGATCACTATTACTTACACTGGAATAAGTAAAGACAAGATCCATCTGCAGTCATGCAAACAATATAAACTCAAATCTACATGAGTACCCATCTTCTGAAAGTTTTAAAAATATATATTATTATTATTATTATTATTAGTTGTTAAGTCATGCACAACCAAGAACAAATTTCAGAGTCATGGAGTTCTTGAAATACCAAGTTCATAATAATTAGGGAAGTTACAGTGAGTAAAACGGTTTCGCAGCAGGAGAGATAACCTAGATTGAAAGCAGATTATTTATTTATTTTTAGATTAGAGGGGTTCTAATAAACAGGGCCATGCTGCTCTCATAAGGCCAAGTGCCGTCAGAGCAGAGATTAATCAGGACATTAATAATTTAAAGTATTTCCCCCCTTCACTTTTTCTTGGCTTTGTGTCAGTAGTTTTGCTTTAGATAATGTCCCTTAATAAATTGCTGGGTAGTGAAGTACTTTAAAAGGCTCTTCATAATCTGCAGTGCAGTCTTACGCATGTTTACTCAGGCATAAATCCCATACTCAGTGGGACTTCCTCCCAAGTAAGCATGCATCCACTGGGGCCTCTCTGCTTTTATAAGAGTTTCAAAAGCAGTAGCCATCCTACTCTATTTTAGCAAAAGCAAAAGTCCTGTGACACTTAGATGTATATAATAAAGCCGTAATACAAAGATATAATACATGTGTTAGTCTTTGCAGTGTCATGAATGGTGGGCACCCCTTTAAAATGTTTCATTTTGCTTCCGACAATTATGTGGCATGAAGAAACTGGACCTTTTGCTGGCATGGAAACAAAGTGAAGACAAGAGCTTCTGCACCTTTAATAGTGTGTGGAAGAGGAAATTTTTGCAGGTGCCGCTTGCATACCTGCTGCAATCATTTCTCCAATACTACAATTAAAAGTACAAAAGCCCTGCTCTCTTTTTTCATATAACCATTTCAGAAATTGCCACATTTTTTGTACAATAAACTTATATATAGTTTCTGCGAGAAAAAGGATGTCCCACAATTACAGCTTTGTACTTCATTGATCCAGGATAACAAACATCAGGGATTCTTTATTCACCATTAATAACGCAAGTAAGAGCTCAGCTACACAGGAGTTTATCACACTCTGTAGCCCCCTTCTGGAATGACTGGGATTGCTTTAAAAAACATTGGCTACACAACATTTTTGTTAGAGTATTCCAACCCATCCCTAATGTGGACTATCCCATCTAAGGTTGGAGTATACTGTTTATTTGGAACTATTAGGATCGGTCCATATAAACGTGGTTTTCTTGATGTGTGATCACCTAGATCGCTCCAGTGTCAATTTGCCAGTATCATGAAGTGGCTCAATAATCTATATATATATATGTTTAAGAGTATTGCTAGTGTGCTATGTCAGATACAAAACAAATTAAAACATCTTTTCTTTGCCTTCTTGGTTGAGAAACCTCGTGAGGCAAGGAAAAGATTTTTTTTTAATTATTATTATGTCTGACATAGCGCATCAGTGATAGTCTTAAGCAGGGGGGAAAACATTTTTTCCCACTTCCTCTGCCCTCTGTGAGCAGGGGAAGTGATTAATTTGTCAATATCTGGAAGTGGCTTGATTATTAAGCTTCTTCACGATGTTAGCTTTGGAAGAGTCAGGGTTGATTAGAACAATCTAAGCAAGCATGACCATTCCAAAGTGGCCCACACTAGCTTGCTCCCTGCAGCTGCTGTAGCCACACCCTTAGACTCCTGTAGAACTGAACTGCATGTTATACAAATTAAAATATTGGAGAGACTTCTACTGTTCACAATAGACTTGTTTTTTTACAAGCAGTAAAATTTAAAATATCGCCTTGAAAAAACTGCTTCAAAGAACAGTTAAACTAGGTATGACTCTAGAAAAAAAATTGTGTTTATTTTCCAAGAATACATTCACTTGGCTTTTTCTTCAAACTGCAACTACTGCTAATCCCCTAGAAACAATTTTTTGCCCTTAAACTCAAACCAACATATGGAATACAATGCACCTTCTATTCTTTTGTTTTCTGCTAACATCTCTTTCTTCCCCCTACTGTTCCCTTGGTTCCTTATTTTTTCAGTCATTGTCTGCTTTGCTGTCTCTTTTCAATGATATTGGATGCCCTAACTCTTATATTTCCTGCTATGAAGGATTACTTCATAAGGCATGAAAACTATTCTTCTCTTTACATTCTGCATGACAAAACTGATAACCTTCCTTTTCTTCATTCACACAACCTGTTCCACAATCATTCTGAAACCCTTGTTTTCCGAAGCGGAATGTCTGTAACTATGCTCTGCCATCACAGCTTAGGCTTAGTCAGTCATTACAACAGGTTAAGATAGAATACAGATAAACAAATAATCAAATCTTTGGCACTTATCTGTCAGCTTGCTAAATGCAGTATTTTTTTCTATCCCTGGCCGCAATCCAGCTATTGTTTAGCACTTTGTAAGTCCAATTTGTTGTAATTAGAAAGTTAGGCTTACTTGGGTTGCAATTAATAAAATGAGTATGCACTTACCTCTGGGTTGATTTTGTCTCTTGTTGCTTGTCTGAAATTCCTAAGTCCACCATAAAAGAGTAATGTGTGCAGGGAGGAGAGCTTTTGTTGTTTCTTTTAGCTCAAACCAATTTGAGCTCCAAAAATTTGCTTAAGGATTTTTCTGCTCAGTTTGATTCACCTCTAGAAGTCCCACTGTACCCAGATGTATGCTTTGTTGTGGCATGGCACAGAGGCTAAAGAGGGATAATTAATTTTGTTCTCCCATGTGCCCTTAAATGTTCTGCCGAACCTTTGTTTTGCTTACTTTTGTATTTCACGGTTTCTGGGTTTCTCTGTAGACAGCTGTTTCTCGCTTCTCCCCCTTATTTTATTTCCTGCTGTCTTGGCTCACTTAAATCTCTGTATACCAGTTACCTCATGATACTGTTTCCTAAACCCGGTTTATGACCTCATTTCTCTGCCCCCTACATTTGTTGAGAACCAACTCAAAACGAAACAAAAAAACATTATCTTATGAGCTAATTCCAGTGGATGATAGAACCATGCTCAAGTTTTTTTCAAGTGCTTTTTCCAAAAAGCTCACGTTATATATGCATTTCCCTTCTGTTCACTCATTCAGAACAGTGCAGTGAAGTCCAATTGGTTGTAACTGCTGAAAGAAGCAAAATAATATCCGCATTCTTCTTTGCTTGTGTTATTAGAGTTTCCCACCAGCCTACCCCAAGCTGAGGCCCTGGTTCAGGCAACAGCTCCTATCAGCCAGAGACAGGCATGGGATGACCACTGTTACAGTCCAAAACATCTGGAGAGATGCACCTCTGGGGAAGACTGGTCTACATGGTTTGCTGCTTAGAAATGCAAAGGAAAACTCTGTACCCCACATCCTTTTCAAAGTAGCAGAGAAGTAGAGAAATTCCTCTGTGTTGGGGAGAGAGGACAGCTTAACTTGCCAAAACCCCTTCTTTCTTCCATTCAGATATTGAAGGTACAGCAGCTTTGTTGTGTTTGTTATTAACTCAGAATGTACAGGGATTGAAGAAGTCAACTCCTGAAATTGTGTTGCAGTGAGGAAATCCAGGGAAGGCTGCATCAACTTGTCAAGTCTATGCTACTATTAAAAATCAGTAACCCTAGACTGAGCATCTATGCACCTGAGTACCAAACATGGAAGATGGTACTCCTGAATCTTTATTGGTGTCATAGGAAAGGGAATTTCAGCAGGTGGTACTTTCCGTACTCCAGCAAGACAAGGAAAACTGGCTGGAATCCATCCAGCTACTAAAGGTGCCTCCACCTTCTTTTTTGTGGATGACACTAGAAAGCAAGCCCTCCTTTCTGCACACTCTTTCCCTTCATTCCTTGCGTCAAGCCAAAGAAAAGGGCAACTGGAAAGAATTCCTTGGTGCACACAAACCAGGGATGTAAACTTTTCTTTAAAGGCAGTGAACTTACTTTGAAGTCAACATGGACTGGAATAAGCACCAGGGAAAATTGGAGGAGGGCTTCGTTTTTTAGTACCATCCACTATAAACCTATGTGGGAGTAGGGGGGACTTCCGAGTAAACATGACCAGGAATAATAATAATAATAATGATGATGATGATGATGATGATGCAACACCTGCAGAGTAAGAAAAGATCGCAGTGTTTTGCAACCACCTTTCCGTGCGAGAGCCGTTCATTGAATACAGAGGGGCTTCGAAGGCATCAAGGATACGTCGGAGCTTGCATAGAATAAACAAGGTTAGGTAATTGGGGGGGGGGGGGGAGGAAGAGGTCGCGCCCTCTTTCTATGACTACAAATCTGGGTCCTTGTACAGTGGAGTAAATCTTGTGTACTTTTCTTTCACTTTGTAAAACTGCACGCCCCTTAGCGCGGGACCAGATCCCCTAAAGTCCCCGGGACAAACTGGAGACCTGAAAAGTGCTCCGAATCCGGAATAACGAGAAGGAAGTGGAGGATCCTCTAAGAACTGCCCTTTTCGGGTCTGGCTCGATCGTCAACCACTCCAGCGGTTGAGTTTCACTGCATTTTCTATAACTAAAAGAAGTCTCTCTCTCTCTTCCCCCGGTCCTCCTCCTATCAGATCCTCGGCGTCTCCGTTAGCTCAAATGAGGAGCTGAGTTTGCAAGCTGACAGAGGAAGGATGGTTTGGAGACGTCGAGGGGGGGGGCGGTTTGATTCTTGCCGCGCGCGCCCCCGCCCCCCTTTGTGTGTGTGTGTGTGTGTGTGTGTGTGTGTGTGTGTGTAGGGGGGTGTTTTGTGTTAGCGATGGTGCCGCTGATGTCAGAGCCAGGAGACCGCGCCGATTGGATCTAATTAGACTTTGCAGCAGCCAGGAGCCACGCGCTCGGCGTGATTGGCTTCCAAGTGGCTGGTGGGGCCAAACAAGTCGCAGAGGTGCCCAAAAAAAAAAAAACCCATAAAAAAACCACTACCAAAACCCAAAAAACCCAAATCCGGAGTGGTGGTGGGGGGTCGCTTAAAAAAAAAGGAGGACTCCCGCTTCCCCCCACCCAGCAGCCTCGGATAAAACCAAGCGCACTGAGGGCATGAAGGAGTGAGAGAGGCGCTGGAGGGAAAGCAGCAGCAGCAGCAACGGCGGCGGCGGGGGCGGAGGGTGGGGAGTGTGTGTGTGTGTGTGTGTGTGTGTGGGGGGGTGTCTGGCTCCTAAGCAGCCGAATTTATTTATCTGAGAAAGTCCGCCTGTCCTTCTCCACACACTTCTCCCGCCTTCCCCGCCAGCGCTGAGGAGAAGGAGGGAAAACAACAACAACAACAAGAAGAAGACCCGCTGCGTCCCGCTGACGAAACCCTCTCCTTCGCAAAGACCCCGCCGCGCAGCCCCTCTTTCGAGCCTTCCTTGGTATCTCTTCCTGGCAAAAGCAGAGCCGGCGGCTCCCGAAAAAGGCAGCAGCGCAGACCGGCGAGGGCGAGCGAGCCGGAGTGAGGGGTGGGGTGGGTGGGCTTTCGAGCGGTCAAAGACTTCTTTCTCCGTCTCCCCATCACCACCACCCCCCACCTTCTCCCCAAAGAGAGAGAGAGAAACCCGCGCGCGCCCCCGGGGCTCCCGCCTTGTTTCCTAAACTCCCCGCGATGACATCCGTCCTGGGAAGCAGCCGAGCGTCGGGGGGCCCGAGTAGCCAACTGAAATGCAAGTCCAAGAGGAGGAGGAGGAGGCGATCCAAGAGGAAAGGTAAGCCCGGGTGGATTCATCGCCTTCAACCTTTCCCCACCAAGGTCCCCCCCCCCTTCCCGCTTCCCTTCTCCCGTCTCTTCGCCTCTCCTCTGCTTTCCCTTTTGCCTTTGCCGCCTTTTTTTTTTTTTTTTTGGAGAGCCCCCCCCCCCCCACTCCCCGCTTTGCCTTTTCGGCTCCTTGGTTCGGGCTTGTGGCCACTTCCGTGGCGAGGTGGTTAAGGGGGGGGGGGGTTGTGTGTTGTTGTTTTTTGTTTCCACCCCGAAAGAGCGGCTTGGACGTTTCTCACATTTGTGGGGGCATGGCCACAGAGCCTCAGTGGCGCGTCCCTCAATGGTTTCCCCTCTCAACCACGTTTGTTTTTACCCCTTCAGAAATCCTCCCCCCCCCCCGTTACGTTACGTTCAAGCAGGCTGGTTAAAAAATAAAGAAAAAGAAAAGGATGCATATGTGTAGTTGGATTTATAAAGCCCAAAGGTGGGGAGGAGTGGGGATGAAGCCTAACTAGCCATCCTCCTGCCTCTCTCCCTCTCCCCCCCGTGTTTTGGAGACCCAGAATAGCCAGCGATGGCAGCGCATGTCCAGGCATTTGTAGGGCAGGTACTCCCCTTGACCCCCCCTGTCCAAGGTAAAATGCCACATGATTCCTCACAGGTGAAATTGGGATGTGTGTGTGTGTGGGGGGAATCACTGGAGTGGCCACAGGGTCCCCCAAGGAATCTGGATCCCTGCTGCTTTTTCATCGCTGCCATTAGAACAAAATCATAATCATGACCGCTTGTCTCCATCATAATTGATGGTGATGGGATAGAAGCGCATCGTTCCGTTAGAGCCGTGTCTGCACATGGTCCCCCATAAAATAACATTAAATGACGGCATGTGTTGAATGATGTCCTGTTTGACAAACGGGATGTCCCAGTCGTGGGGTTTTGTAGGGAAGAAGCACAATGTGCAGTTGCTGCTTGGGGGTTGAGTGTGTGTATGGGGCAAGGGGAATAATCTTTGATTTAGAAGAGCAAAAGGAAAACCGTTTGGTGACAGGTGGTTTTGGGCAAGCTCTCTCATTTTTATGCTTTGTGAATAATTTCCCCCTCTTTTCTTCTTCTTTTTCTTTTCTTTTATCTTCTCGCTCTTTGCCAAGAATGGTTGTGTTTAAAGTTAGGGCGCGTGTGAAGGCTTGCTCTCGTTCTCTGAGGAGACCAGAATTCTATAAATGGTAAATGAGTAATTATCCTAATCCCAAAAAGAAAGGAGTGCAGCTTCCGAATGTCATAGAAAGCTGAAAGTTTGCCTGAGATTAAAGGTTTTCCCAAAGCTGGCGTTTCCTCATAAAGGAGAGCTGAGATGTATCCAGTGGATTACTAATGCTGTCTCTCCACAGCTCTACAGTTAAAAGATATTGTGAAATAGTTGAAAGTCAAATAAGTATGACAAGCACAAAGTAAGCCACAACCTCACTCAGTGAAGTGTTATGCTACGAAAATGCTCAACCCAAAGTCTCTTATCAGAGCAGTAAATTCCACCTAGTCTATAGTTGTCATCTGTTACAGAGGCCTTAGATAAGTTCCTGTCAGCTCACTCTGTCACCTCAAGACTGATCTTTTTTTATTTTTTTATTTTAAGGTGAAATAGAAATATTTTTCCACCTCTTGGAATTAAGCAGCCTGACTTTCAGATGCCTAAAAATATTGGTTGCACAAATCAGGGCTTTTCTTCCCTTGACTATATCAAATCCATACTGAGTGTGCCTGCATAAGTTTTACAAGAGGCGTCAAAGACAGACGTTAGATGAACTAAGGTGTCTTTTAACAGGGTTACTTTGGAATGTAGGCAGGATACACTGCCATGAAGAACTTCCCTGTTCAGGTTTGACTTTTCTTGTCAGTGATCCAGGAATAAAATAAACTTGCAAATGAAAAGAAGAGTACGATGTATGTTGCTTCCAACTCCTTTTATAAAAAGCTTCTGGAAGACACTGAAGTTTTAGAAATAGTATCTAAGGGATCCAGTCTGAGAAAAACATGGCACAGTTAAAAATGTGAACTAACACTATTTCACCTGACATTTAGCTGCTAAAACTCTCAGATTATGTATTAGTAAGTTAGCACTTTTATCTAAAAGTCCATATTCTGCTGATAATGCTATGATGTAGAGGTTATAATAGCGATACCTGCTTTCTAGGAATCTAGAATTCTAAATTTGGCTTTAGAAATAAATCATTAGGTTATTTCACTTGATACCTATATTATAATTGGCTTTTCAGCCAAATTCCACTGTCACTCTATTTCTGAGCCAAAAAGTTTGGTACATGTGTATTGAAAATTTGTTCTCTTCACTTTCTTTTGCATTTTTTGGTCTCTCTTACTGTTAACAGCAAAAATACACATTCCTGAAATTTTTGTTAAGTGTTAGCTACTTTGAGGACAGATATTCAGTTGAACCTACTGACAATATACTCTAATTATTAGGGTATTATGAGACTGACGTTTCAAAAAGAAATTCTGAATTTTGTATTTCAGTGTGCCATTATGTATTTAGTATTTTGCCTCTTGGTTTGCCAGACACTTCTCTTGTTGAAGACCATACAGAGTATTTATAAAAAGATACATACGATTTGTCCCCAGCAAAGAATATTTTCTTTTAAAAACACCCGCTATGAAACCTGTTGAATCTTATAGTTTTGACTATAGTAGGCATCAATTCCCAAAATACTGTATTGCCACCAGTTTCAGGCAGGATTAATAAATGGTTTGTTTTGCATATACTGTATAAATAATAAGTAATGCAACATAACTCTGTCAGCTGCTCAAATGAAAGAATTTCTAACATATCAGTATGGGATCCAAAAGATTAAATGCTGTTCTGTCAGATAATGTTTTCTGATCATATCAGAAGGTGTTCTTAAAATATATTTAATGTTTCTTCAGAGTGTATTTTATTACCTTCAGCAGAACAACTGTACTTTTAAAGTACACAATGTAATAGCCAGTACTAGCAGGCATACGTTTCTGTTACCTTCATTGCACAGTCCATAAAATACGAGGTGACTCCCTTGATAAATGTATGTTTGGCTCTTAACAGTGTAAAAAAAGTAAATAAAAATGTCCATATAACCCACTGTCCAGTTGATGAATGTGCATGAATTATATATGGAAAAATAGAATATTATGCCTGACTTACCTATGTGATGAATTGATTATTGAATTGGCTGCTTGCAAAAGGTGACATTTTCTTTTAACCATACATATGGAGGCAAAATTGTTGATAACTATTTGATAATTCTGAGTTTTGATACATCCTGCCCTGACCTTCTAGGATTCCCACATCTTGTTTAGTGTTAAAAGTTAAGTTTGAAATATGTACCCCCGGAGTAGTTGCTTCTTCTTAGAAGCTCTTTGTTATTCCTGATTTGCTTATGAAGAATTAAACCTTGGTGATGGTGATGTTACATTATAGATGGAGTAGGTTTTTTTTTAAAAAAAGCGGGATATTTTTAGAATTTAAAGGCCCCACTACTGCAGTCTCTTAACTTCTGTGTCTAGTTAAGAGGCAAGTCTACTGCCAGAGTTTTAACAGTCCAGAGTAATAATGCTTTGTACAGTATTTGGGGCATGGCCAAGTCCAAGTTAAACAATTAAGTCCCATTGTTTTCCATAAGTGTGGAGCATACATGTAACTTTTCTTCTGCTATCATCTATTAGAAAAATCTTGTACTCTGCATATGTGTATTTATTCTTGTTTCTTTTAATGGTAACTGGAAGAATAACTTTCAGTGTTGCAGAATATGTTGACATTGGAATATTAGCAAATGTCCTTTCCCACTGTGTATTTAAAGGTTTTTCCACTTCCCCCCCAGTTCTCAATTGGTGATTTTAAAGCAAATTCTAATAATTTTAGTAGAATTCTCAGTGAGTAATGTGATTTGGAAAAGGATGTTTCTGCCAGACAAAAAGCCCTCACACTGTTTAGATCCATTGGTAAATGATTAGTAAATATGCACTGGCTGGAAACGTGAACCCAGGTAAATATTATCATTTGTCAGAATCTGTCTAAAATTTTAAAAAGTCAAATTGCTACATATAGTTTATATCATTGTAATTCTTCTTGCAGTATTTTGTTTTCAATGTCCATTTGTGGCATGAAATGAGACTGGGAAATGGGCTTAGTCAAAGACTTATTGTTTAGCATGTAATGGCTTGTTTGGTTTAAGCTTGACTTTATTTTCATCATAAATTGTGGGTTAAAATGTAATGGAGTTGGAGAAGCATAATGAGAAATTATGATGTACATACTGTGCAAAAGTGGATGTGAACAGTATAAAGGTTTTTAATGATGGGGGAAAACCATTCAAAAATGGCAAAGGTGTAAGTATGCAATTATGCTGAAACTTTCAGAAGACTGGTTAGTAGTAAATATTTCCCCAACTTTCCTCCTTAAAATGTAGTTTGTGGGTTGTAATTTTTCCTTGTTTGCTTGTTTGCTTGTTCACGAACAGCGATAAGCTGACTCATTGTTTGTGTGAGGGCTCCCCAAGGTTAGACTAATTATAGGCATTTGCAGAAAGAGAAGTAAATAAAGTTAAATGCTCAAGATGGAAGAGTAGACAAGTTTAGTGATAGTGGAGTGAAAAGAATAAAATATGCATAGCAAGTTGTGCACATATGTGTGTCTATGTGAGAAATGAGATTATGTCGTTATGACATTTCTGCGAAAATTAATGAAATTGCAAGACGGTGTTAAGAACGAAGCTCTTGAGCCCATGTGGATTACAATGCATGTTTTCACCATAACAGAGCAATAAATGATGTCTTCTATCTTAATCTGGATTCATGGACAGACATTCTTCCCCACAATAGGCCGGTGTCATGGTTCAGGATTTGCATTTCTCATCTTACCCCCTACAAACCTGAGAGTAAAGATGGGATTTAGAGATAAAATTAAATTGATTAAAACTTAATATCTATCCTCTCATTTTGAGCTTTTCTTCTTTGTTTCCTCCCTCATCCCTCCACTTCCTTCTTTACAATTACCTCTGATTTCTAGTGATCCGTGGTAATGATAGCAATTTGAAATTGCATCAAGGGCATTAGCTGCAATGGCTGAACATAAATTTAGAATAGGAGAAATTATTGAATTCACACTTCTGTATCTACACAGTACCAGAGCATTATATGAATAGCAGAACCTCCTATCTCTAACACACACCCCAAAAAAAAAAAAAACTCTAAATGGAGAAGGCTGGGTGAGGTAGAAGACAGCAATAAAAAACAAAGCTCTCTGATATTAACAGAAAGATATTTTAGGCTCCAGATTAATATGCAATGAATTAATCACTGATTTGATTACTTGTCATTGTCTATTTGGAGAGTTATGTTTAAAAAAAGAATTAAAACTTGATCTTGTTTCTTAATAGGTTTTGTTTTTGTTCCTCTATTTGCTGTAATACTCCAAGGATTCAAATGCAAGAAATGATTATGCACCATTTTCACAAATATCATTCTTCTTGGATCAGCAGAAATTATCCCTCCCCAAGTCCTGGCCAGTCATGCACAGTTTGCTTGTTAATTGAGATGAATTGAGTATTTAAAAGACTTGGCGATGGGAGTGCCTGAGCTGATAATGACACATGTGAGATGCTGCATTTTTAAAAATGAAAGGTCATATAAAAATACTTACCAAAGGATTAAAAAAACACATATAAAATGGGAAATTTGTATAAGGTAACTTACCTCTGTTCCTTCTTTACATTTCTGCAAAAATTTTTGAGAGAGAAACAAAAGTTATTTAATATACTACAGCAAGAAACACAACCATTGTTTTCCTAAGTGCTTATTAAATTGTATGTGTGATTCACAAGTATTTTCTATTAATAATAGAATTAATGAAGTAACAATACCTACAGAATTTAGAAGATGCGTTCTTTTTAAACATCCCCTTCTACCTTATAAGATTCTACCCACTTCCCACCCAAAATGCAAACGTCTGTCTATTTGTTCTTCTAAAATCAGCATGATTACACCCTTATAGAATAAGAAGTACTGTATTATATTTGCAAGAAACTAAATCCAAGGTGCAGTAACACTTTAACCAGCTTAAAACACCTTTCTTGGGAATTATCCAAGCAACACGAGCAGCAGTGAGGTTTAATTTTTTCCAGATTTATAAACAACTATTGCTACAGTATTTTCAGGCCATTCACGGGTTTGGTGTGTGTATAAACGTATAAACAGTGAGTTATTTGGGTGAAAAAAAGACTTGGATAGACACTTGAAGATCTATCATTCTGTAAGGGCCTGGGCTGATACTGTCACATTTGCATGTAAAGGCACTGGTTCATGTAAAAGTTACATGATTTCTGATAAGACAAATAAAGGACTTGTAGTCCTCTGGTATCTGTTCTTTTCCTGCCTGTTTGTTTAAAATACTGACAGCCTAGCAGATCTTGCAAAAAGGTAGTTGCCATGATGAATAACAGTGGCTCACAATCATTTCGGTTATTTTTGTGAATAACGTGTTTAGTATGAATGTGTTAAATTGTTTGACAGCATTGCTTGATTTTTTTAAATGCCCGTAATAGATATTCGGTGCTGAAGAGTTTGTGTTATTTCTTTTTCTTGTACAATATGTAAGAGCACCAATAATTCAGGCTTTAAAATGTAATTGTTTGGTGTGAAGAACAGAAACTTAACAATCGGCTTAATGCATGCATTAGCAACTTTGCTGCCTTAATAAAAAGCAGCACAAACTAAACTGTTAAATGGAGGAAGACTTGAATTAAATGTAATGTGGAAGAATGGGGAGAGATTAGCTAATGGAAGGGGAGGTGGGAATGCCTTCAGCTAGAGAACATGGTGCTTTTTGTAATTTTTAAAAGAAAATGATGAGTCAAATTATTACAAATTGTCCTAGTATTTCTCTGCTTCTGCAAAACCTGAAACTGTAAAACTGAAGCCGTTCTAGCCCAATGACGAATAGTTGTAGAGCAGGTGAAGTGGGAGTGTGAATTTTCCTTGCTGAAAGCAGAAGAACAAAGAGATAGGCACCGATGCTGCAAAACAATGGCCGTACTCCAAAGCTTCATGAAGTCTGATGTACGCAAATAATTCCCAGGAAGGAGGGGCAGCCCCATTTAGTGCTGGTGTGAATTCCACAGCAGTGGAAAGAATTAGGTGCAGCCATCTTTGCATTCACTGGAAACTATCTGGAGATGCCAGAAGCATAGTGTTGGGATGAAGAAGTATGATATAGCAAAGATAAATGCCTACCTATTAACCACTGACTCTTAATTCAAGCTTTGATGGGCAATAGCTAAACTCCAGTTACATAGCTGCCTGTGCGTAATCCGAAATTACGCTCATGGTAGCTACAGTCATGCCAAGGTGGAAGTGCTATCCACAAAGCAATTCTGCTGGTACATTGTACAGTTGGTCCAATGGGAGCTGTGGAACCAGTTGTGCAGCCTTGCACAGTTTTTTCTTTTTGAGTCAGAACGCCTGGCACGTTTATGACAATGTACCTTTACATTATGCCTTGATGAACTGGATTCTGGCCTTAGTCTCTAGAAAATACTGTGTAGACATTTCAGAGACTATTTCAGAGGAGGGTACAATAACAAGAAATGTCTTGCGCAGATGAACAAGCGAGTGCATGACAATTAAGTAGGAAGGGGTGTATTGGTAGTCTCCGCTTGCAGAAGTTGATAATGATCATAATAATGCAGCTGGCCTAGGACATTGTGTCAGCATAAGTTGGCACACTGTGCTGAGGTGCAGTGCTGAGACTGTTGCACAAAGCTAGTGTGAGTAGTTGGTTTGACAGAGAAGGTGCTGAGCTTGGATCGGTCCCTCTGTGGCATCCCAAAAGATCTGTGATTAGCGTCTTGAAAACCTGAGAGAGAACGCAGTGCATGGTTTTCTAGTGATATTTCAGGTAAGGAACTATAGTTGAGAGAGACTTAACATTGCAGTTGGCTTGTACATGATGTCTTTTCCTACACATTTCTGTAGGATTGGACTACTATTTGTACTTGTAATGTCTCTTGCCTTGTAAAAGCATACATAAGACACTTCCTAGGTATGAACAGATTATCATAGATGTTTTCCATGGTATCTTTTGTGCATTATTGTCAAATGGCTATAGCTGAGTCTGCAGGACAAAAAAGCAGTAGTGTTCCAGTAGCTAAGAAATACTTCAAACTTCTAAGAAAGTGACCACAGCTAGTATCCTCAAACAGTGCAATTTGTTTTGTGCATCCAGGTCAGTTTTGGGTTTTTTTTTCATGAAACTCAGAAGCTCCCTTTATTGCAAAGCAAACCATTTCTGAAACTTGGGAGAGCTCGAATGCAGTTTGTGATGTGGAATTGAGGATCTAGTGATAAAAGGGGAAGAAAGTCAAATCTCACTGGAAGCACACAGGCACTGGGGAGTATCTAAAGCAGTGATTTGTTTTCCAGTCTGTACTTGCTTGCAGGTGCAGTACTTTATTGTGAAATCTGGGTCACGCTTAACCTTCCAGTGTTCTTCTCCTAACCCAGTGATGTCTGATCCATTAGGACCAATGGGGTACTGCTCTCTCTCTCTCTCTCTCTTAACTATCTTACCGAAGACAAAGAGTCAGGCCCTTGCTTAAGTTCCTTTCTCCTCATCTCCCAGCCTCATTATACTTTGAAAGAGAGAAGGGAGAAGCAGTGGCAGTTGCTACGACATTTCTAAACTGGGTGACCGAAAAGAATTTTTTGGCCTTCCTGTTTGTGTTCCTGTATGTGTACCCACCTTTCTCTGCTATATTTTTGCCACTACCATCACTAAGGGGAACCCGTTTTCTACTACCCCCATTGCCTTGTTTCGTGTCTTCCCATTCAACGCAAAATGACAAGCAGGATCAGGTGGCTTTGAGTGTGACCCCCTCATCACCTCTGGATTATTTTTAGTCTGAAGCCTTCTACTGTATGTTGAGGAAGTTGTATTGCTCTGAAGACTTCGAAATGGCAGAACAACATGAAATGGCTCTGTCTCTTTTTGTGGGTATTTCTTTTCTGTAAGGAGAGCATCTGATCCATAACCTAGTAGTACTTATAGTTGTTCATTTCTCCCATTGCAAATAGTCAAGGATCTATTCAAGAAATACTTTGATGTTTTGGAGGGAATAGAATGTTTGTGAGCGGTTTGTATGCATTGCAGACGGCAGGTATTTAATACTTGCCGTCAGGAAGAGGATGTTCTTATATTCAGAAGGGGAATGCTTGCCTCTCAGAATCTAAAGAAAAACATGAGGCTTCTACTGTTAAATTTACTTGAAGGTGCTGGCATCAGGGCATATAGTTGAATGTGAAAGATTCTAGATTCCTCTGCCTAGACATTGCAAAATATTGCTTTGGTATTTAAATTGTGGAGCTTTGCAGCCACAGACTTGTGTCAGGTGTGAGACTAAAGAATACTCAGCCGTCTGAATCATTCTTTGGCTGAATGCTCTGTTGCAGTGAATAGCAGCCTCCCTGATAGAAGGAGGCAGACTGGCTTAGATTATTTGCTGGGCAAGACACTATTCACTGAGAGGTAGAATGACTGAATTGTGTCCCATGTCAACACAAAGCAGTTGTGCAGTCCTAAAGCTTGGCTAGCTTTTCTTACTGAATGCATACCTATCATGAGCATTTCCAAACAGGTTAAACTATATTTGCTCAGCAGAGCATAAATAAAATAAAATGAAGAGTATCCTTTGTTTTGGACCTGTGTACAGGGAATAGTATATTGAAATCATCAGCCATGTGGATGTAATCCTTTGCGAATTTCTTGTACATGTCCCATCAGACTGAGCAGCAACTGAACAATATCATGACAAAAACTCAATCTCAAAGTTTTCTTTCCATTTCTGTGAATTGCAAATATGTACTATTTTAAAGTAGTGGTTGCAAAATTCAGTGAAAAGTATTAAAATAGGGCAAATAATATAAACCTGAACTATGGAAAATGGAAATTCTGTATGAGAAATAGTAAGTGAAGAAAATGGAGAAAGCAAAGGTAGAGTTCAAAGCAGTGCAATTCACAACCTTATTATATGGCATTCACCAATATGGATGCTATTACACCCCCACTCTCTCCCGGCAAGTCATTACCAGCTCTTTTGGATTTATATAAATGGTAACCTGGAAGCAGGAGAGGAAGTGAAAACATTAAAGGTCTCTATTGTTAAGCAGAGCAGACAGTAATTAGATTGCACCTTAGTGCTTGTTGCTTACATCTTAAGTTTAAAGGGGAAAGTGGAATAGATGTTACCTAATGTCATTGACAAAGCCTTTTCCACTAGCTACAAACTGCTACACCAGACATATTGATTAATCTGTGTCGTACCATTTATTTATGCTAAACATCTGATGTTTGTTTCTGCAACCTGGTCTTTCAAAATCACGATAATATGTGAAGCGGCACCAGCTGCTTGGTTTTAAAGTCACAAACTAGATAGACTGCTTAGTTATCTTTCTCTCAACAGTTTACACAGCAAATGTGGCATGTTCAGTGTGCAGTGCATGCACACATTCTTCACTTTGAAACGCACCCACTCACCCACCCACCCATTCACATACCTACATCAAAACCTTATGGTCCTGTTTGTAAAGTGCCATACTGCATGTTACAGGGAAAGAGTTTTCATTCCATTTCTGTGAATTCCAGCGTCTCAACATTTTTACAGTGTGTAGACCACATCTTTGAAATATTTTAGAGAAACTGAAGTATGTGTCTGTAATGTTGGAAGGTTACATTAACATTCATAAGACTAAATCTGGCATGCCTTCATTGGCTCCCCTTTAGTTTCTGTGCTCAATTCAAGATGCTGGTTATTACGCTGATGGTTTAGGACCTCAATACTTGACGGAACATCTTTCCTACAAAACAGCTACCTGTCCCACCTGCCTTTATGTTAAGAGTAGTGACACTGAAGGAGGCTATAAGAGTGAGTGCTAGAAACTGTGCTTTCTTGATGGTGGCTCTGTCACTTTGAAGTAAATTTCCAATAGAGGTTTGACAGGTTCCTTCCCTCTTGAATCTTTAAGAAACAGCTGAAAACAGAAGTTTTTAAAAGATGCTTTTACTGATGTTGACCTGGGACTTTAAGTTGTTTAAATGTTTATTTTATTTAGAGTTGGGTTTGCTTGTGGCAGGGGACTAATTATCTGTTGATTTAAATTGTGCATTTGTTTTATTTTGGGTTTCATTTGATTGAATTTACAGTTGTAAACCACCCAGAGAGTGTGATGCACTATGGAATGGTATACAATTTAAAGAAATACAAACATACATAAATAAATCCATTTATTAGTCCCAACTGGGGTAAATGTATTTAATCACTCTCATAACCCCTTATATAGGAACATGTGTGAGTGAATCCCATTGATTCAATATGTCTTCTCTAGTTAATAACTAACTGGTTATTGCCATCAAGTTGGAACCGACTTATATAGCAACCCTAATAGGGCTTTCAAGGTAAGTGAGATATTTAGGGAGTGGTTTTACCAGTTCCACACCCCCAGTGAGTTTCCATGGCTGAGCAGGGATTTGAATCCAGGCCTCCTGAGTTCTAGTCCGCTACTCTAGCCACTATACCACACTGGATGTATGTCTAATCTGGCCGGGATTGATAGTTAGATTTAGCTCATTAATTGCCCGAGGGTCCCAGGAAGGCTTCTGGTACATGTGCTTGTCTAGATCCAGTTTTAGTCATGTTGGAAACTCTTTGGGCAAAATCCTGTTGAGAAAACTAATTGCATCATTGTCCTTACAGCTGTGGTCATTTATATTTCCCTGGCTGCCAGTCACAAACCTGTCCATTTGACTGATCACTTGGTTGGTTGCACAACCAGGGGAAGATTGTGTGTGAGAGACATACAGCCCATGAAATAGAGGACCCTTACACAATTGCTTAAGGCAGTAGTACTCTACACATTGGGGTTGAGGAGCAAGTTATCAATGTAGATACAAATAAATTAGTACAATTTTAGGAAAAGAGAAAAGGATAAAGACACATAAGCCTTCTAAAATGTGGTTAAAGTGACTTGAAAAGATTTATAATATTTTCTGAATTGGAGAGGTTTTCTGTGCCAGAAAAGTCTGTGCATGCTGCTCTTGCTTCCTTTTGTGTATAATTTTCATTGTGAGACATAGCTGGGTCGTGGCAGCACTAACCCTAACCCACATGTTAGCCTAAATTTGTGAATGAAGCCTATGCACGTTGTGATCTCTTCAAAGGTTGTGTCTTCTGAGCACAGCATAGGGCAGCAGCTGTGATCATGAACTGATATCTGTCTGGGTGTCACGCTTTTGTCTTCACTAACTGGGACTGAGTTTTTTGTGACATGTATAAAATCAATTTTATTTAAATCACAATTTAAATGTAAAAAATGATTTTTAAAATTTAAATGGTCAAAAACAATCCATTTTTTTAAAATTTAAATCAAATCTACACTGGTTTCCTATGACTGGAGGGCTGGTGGAACATAATGACTGAGAATTTCGTCATAGTTTGAGCTTGAAAGCCCATCAGGTAAAGCCTAATGTGCAAAATTAGGTGGACATAGGGAAGAAATGGGCATGTTTGCAGGGCCTTTTGGCAATTTTCTACTCCTTGGAGTTGCTGAAGAGTGTACCAAATTACCAACTCTTTCCAGTGAAACTAGAAATGGAGGCAAATCAATCCCCCTTTAAAAAAAAAAGAGAGAGAGAATTTAGGTCTAAAACCAAGGATATGTAAGGGGAGGTGCATGGGGGCAATTAAGGGACAATCATGCCTCTGGATCAATGGGAATTTAGTATGTCAACCCCTTCATAAATTCTGTTGAGTCATATGGGCCTACTCTGGTTGTGACTAAGGTAAGTTGCAACTGGAGTAGATTCATTTGAATTAATGGAACATAGGATCACCAGATCTCCACTGATTCAGGGTGCCTACTCTAATGCAACTTACTATGCTATACAATAGGATTTTAGTCATCATGAGGCAACTGCAAGGATTGTTATGTTAATGTAATCCTTTGAAGTACTTTAAATGCCTGAAATTTGCTATATACCTGCTAAGTATCAGGTAGCACTCTATGCAGTGGCAACCTCCTTAGTTTTAAAGATGTATGTGCTATATTTTCAGTTTACTACACTTGGATTTATGTTTCCTTGTATTTAGCACACTGTGATTGTGCTGACTTTCATGTGGATCTCTACAGCAACAACAAAAAATAGCATATAAGTGGCTAGATTGTTAATGTTAAGAACTTGATTATTTTAAACCACTTAGTGTAGGACAATGCAAAGTTTTGAATTTTGTTTTAGGTTTCTGCATTAGATTGAATACAAGGATTGCAGAACACTGGGTTTGTCTGTAGAAAGAGCAAATCCGGAAGCAAGTTTACAACTGAAATACTTCAGCTGCTTGTTCTCTCTTTATATCCTTTCCATTCTCCCTAATGAAATATTCTGTGAAAACTGAAAGACGAAAGATATCATTTTACCTGCTGTGTAAAGTAAATGAAAATGCACAGAGGGCTAGACCTTTACTTAGTGTAAATTTGGTTTAGAATAGACAGAGGTATGAAGCTGTACTTGTAGAGGAAACTGGTTTAATATTGTTCTGTTCAACCAATCTTGTAAAAAATGTACAGTGTCAGACATACTGTATAATATAAACTTGTGAGTGACATGCAACTGGAGGAAACAGGAAGCCCAGGCCTTCTTTCACTCTCCTGCCGTGTCCAAAGAAGGAAGGTACATTCTTGCAAGCCTTGTTCTGGCTTGCAAGAATAAAAACCAAATTTTCCCTAAGATATTTTTGGCTGGTATTGATGAGTTCTCAAATCACAAGAACAGTTTTTGTGCAAATTATGTAAATTGCACATACTGTTCGGCTTGTGCAAACTGCAGAAAACTTTGCTGGCTACTCTCTTCTTGGATGAACTTTCTGGAGATGAGACTTCTTGCAGGGATCAGCAGTTTCCTGACAGGCTAACTTAGTGTATCAAGAATGAGTTGTGAGTAATTTGGTGACAATCCTTCATGGTGAAACTGAATTTCCTTCATGTCCTCAGCCAACAGATTACAAAACATTGAACTGCTGGATAGTTCAGTGGTTTAGGCTGTGGAGCCAGAGTTCAGAAGTTCGATTCTCCACTATGTGGGGAGATGACAGGGGCTGGACTCAATGCATAGGGTCCTTTCCAGCTCTGCAGTTCTACGTAAGATGATGATGAAACTGAACCCATATAGTGCGCATCAGAGAAATGTAAAAATTCAGTTTTGACTGTGATATTGATATGCAAGGAAGTTCGTAGGCATCATCTTTAAAGCCCAAGTGCCCCTGATAGAGTGAGGGAAGGATCAATGACAATCCCATTTTTCTCTACATTCATGCCTGTAAATTGAGGATTGTCGAATCCATTTGGCATTCCAGTGTAGATTGAGATTACTCTTAAGGGAAGAGCTAAAAGGCACAACTCATTCATTGGCCTCATTAGTTTGTACAGAGTGCTTAAATTACAGTGGAGCCAGAGGGCCTGTGATCCTCTCGGTTACCATTCTGAGGCAACTACAGAGGGTGGCTTGGTTAAAATTTGGGGGGGGGGGCAGGAATGGTGGGCTTGTTTGTTTGATTAAGCATCCCTTATCATTTGACTGCTCTGTGTGCGAGGATGCATGCATAAATATACTGTGAAATATGTCCATTTATTTGAATACTGTATCTCTATTGAAAAGGTTTACCTTCTGCAAAAACATACCTTTTTCTCTACTGTTTCAATAAAATAGCATTTTACATTCAGGCAAAAGGTACCTGACCTAATACGTAGATCATCTCACTTGTTCACATTTCTTTACAGGCAGCTTTGTGGTGCTCCAGATACGAAATAAGTTGCAGAACTAGTCAAGAAGAAAGCCCTCTTGCCATATTTAAAACAACTTTAGTAAAGATTACTTACTAAAGTTCAGTGGAGTTGGAACACTTAATCTCAAAAGTTCATTGTTATTCTGCCAGTGTGCAACGTGGATGTGGGTGTGTGGAAAAGAAGGAACGCTAACTTAGTAAGCAATGTGCAGTAGAGACTTAGTTTAATAATGAAAACAAACACATTGCAGAAGACAAATTATTTTGCCTCATTAGTTTAGACACGCAGTCTCCTAAGGCGTTGCAGAATGCTGACCTAAGGCACATACAGAAAGAGCTTAAGAGAAGGAGCTTGAATCTGCTGTGGCTTTGTCCATGTAAAATATATAGTGAAAATACAAGAGTGCTAAAGAAGCTGAGATCTTTTCAGTTGTTGTTGTTTAGCCATTAAGTTGTGTCCGACTCTTCGTGACCCCATGGACCAGAACACGCCAGGCCCTTCTGTCTTCCACTGCCTCCCAGAGTTTGGTCAAATTCATGTTGGTAGCTTTGATGACACTGTCCAACCATCTCGCCCTCTGTCGTCCCCTTCTGCTCTTGCTCTCACACTTTCCCAACATCAGGGTCTTTTCCAGGGAGTCTTCTCTTCTCATGAGATGGCCAAAGTATTGGAGCCTCAGCTTCAGGATCTGTCCTTCCAGTGAGCAATCAGGGTTGATTTCCTTCAAAATGGATAGGTTTGTTCTCCTTGCAGTCCAGGGGACTCTCAAGAGTCTCCTCCAGCACCACAATTCAAAAGCATCAATTCTTCGGCGGTCAGCCTTCTTTATGGTCCAGCTCTCACTTCCATACATCGCTACTGGAAAAACCATAGCTATGACTATGCGGACCTTTGTCGGCAAGGTGATGTCTCTGCTTTTTAAGATGCTGTCTAGGTTTGTCATCGCTTTCCTCCCAAGAAGCAGGCGTCTTTTAATTTTGTGGCTGTCACCATCTGCAGTGATCAGGGAGCCCAAGAAAGTAAAATCTGTCACCGCCTCCATATCTTCCCCTTCTATTTGCCTGGAGGTGATGGGACCAGTGGCCATGATCTTAGTTTTTTTTGATGTTGAGCTTCAGACCATTCTTTGCGCTCTCCTCTTTCACCCTCATTAAGAGGTTCTTTAATTCCTCTCACTTTCTGCCATCAGAGTGGTATCATCTGCATATCGGAGGTTGTTGATATTTCTTCTGGCAATCTTAATTCCGGTTTGGGATTCATCCAGTCCAGCCTTTCGCATGATGTATTCTGCATATCAATTAAATAAGCAGGGGGACAATATACAGCCTTGTCGTACTTCTTTCCCAATTTTGAACCAATCAGTTGTTCCATATCCAGTTCTAACAGTTGCTTCCTGTCCCACATAGAGATTTCTCAGGAGATAGATAAGGTGGTCAGGCACTCCCATTTCTTTAAGGACTTGCCATAGTTTGTTGTGGTCGACACAGTCAAAGGCTTTTGTGTAGTCAATGAAGCAGAAGTAGATGTTTTTCTGGAACTCTCTGGCTTTCTCCATAATCCAGCGCATGTTAGCAATTTGGTCTCTAGTTCCTCTGCCCCTTCGAAATCCAGCTTGTACTTCTGGGAGTTCTCGGTCCACATACTGCTGAAGCCTACCTTGTAGGATTTTGAGCATAACCTTGCTAGCGTGTGAAATGAGTGCAATTGTACGGTAGTTGAAGCATTCTTTGGCACTGCCCTTCTTTGGGATTGGGATGTAGACTGATCTTTTCCAATCCTCTGGCCGCTGCTGAGTTTTCCAAACTTGCTGGCATATTGAGTGTAGCACCTTAACAGTGTCATCTTTTAAGATTTTAAATAGTTCCACTGGAATGCCATCACCTCCACTGGCCTTGTTGTTAGCCATGCTTTCTAAGGCCCACTTGACTTCACTTTTCAGTAGATTGTTATTAAAACAAAGTCCTTCAAAATGCCCCTGAGCCCCAAGCACATGCATAATTCACATGACATAATTTTCTTTGCCTCACAATACTTTCCTTTGAGAACTGTGCTTCTGTTGTTGCTCTTTGCTAGAATCCTTAAAGCCCCTTAGAGAGGCTATGGGTCATTTTTTGTGTGTCTGCTCATACAAACCTTCAACTGTATTTTGTTAGGACTTGTTAGAAGAACAAAGATGGATGGCTTGTTTCTTTATTTTTACCTCATGTGTAAGTGTGGAGGTGGCTGGGATTTGCAAAGATCTGAATCTTTGTAACATTCAGAACTCTGAGGGCAACTTAGGCAATACAAGAAACATCAAATATAGTGGTGCATTGCCCTCTCAGAAAAGAGTGAACTACATGTAAGATGCACTTCGTTTGTAGTTGCTCACTTACTATAGTTAGCATATCATTAGAATAAGAAAACTCATCTGTGTTTCACTGATAGCAATCCTGTCCCAGCTATCGTATCTGAACAGAGTTGTTTTTTTTTGTCTGCAAAACTACACCAGTGTGGTGTAGTGGATAGAGTGACAGATTAGAACTCTGGAGGATAGAGTGACAGACTAGGACTCTGGAGAACAGGGTTCGAATTCCCACTCGGCCATGGAAACTGATTGAAAGACTGGAACCTTGAAAGCCCTATTAGAGCCGCTATACGTCAGTTCCGAATTGACAGCACACACACACACAAATCCAAATGCCATTCAGATCTCTTGATTATTCTCTCTCTGAATCCTCTAACATTATAACCTATCATGAGATATATTTTCTCCTTAAAGCAGGTCCACCAGACAGATATCTCAGGCAGACTCATCTTCTTAGATTGTTATGAAGCTATCAGTCTCTGACCATTTTCTAACCACTTACCTGTATGTGTTTTTAAGGACATTGTGAATAGGAAAAAAGCACTGTGTGTGACAGGTCACTTCAGCTCGATTTCAGGTCATTTTGTTTCCTGCTAGGCACTTTGCAGGCTGGTATAAGCAAAAGAGTTAGGTCATAGCCTAAACTTTTGACAGTGGAAAGGACCAGAGTGAGGTAAAGTAGGAGACAAGGATAACTGGATTTTTTCAATTAAAAGAATATGTAATCCAGACCCTGGGGAATAAAAGTGGCTCAGTTCACTTGCCTTCAGTGTACTAAAGTGAGTCATTTTTATTTCCCAACCACAGAGCTTGGGTTCAAGTTTTTTTTTCCCTATGAGGAGACATTTACAGTGTAATTGTGTGGATACATAAACAGCAATCATCTTCACTGTGATGAATGAAGCTTACTCCCAATAGATATATATTACAGTGGTGTGGACCATCTCCAGCCATAGACTGCATGTTGCACATCTGTGCATTACAGCCTTGTTCAGAGTTTGGGAAAGCTGTTTTTTAACTATAAGCCCTCAAATTTGCCAGCCATCATGTTGAAGAACCTCACATCTGCTAATTTTACATTACTCATGTTGTTTCTGTTGTCACTGAGAAGATAAAGCTTCCACTTCAATTTAAGCTATTTTGGACCCTGGTTCATAAGAGGACTTCCAGACTCTGCAGTCCAGTCACACACGTCTATAACCGCTCTAAAGAGGAAAAAAGGGAACAATAATATATGGGATAACAAATCTGGCTCTAGCGTACATCTGAAACCTCATGTTTGTTCGGGGAAACAGTTCAGCAGAAAAATAAGTGTGGTGGGTTAAGCACTTCTTCACTTCAAGCTACTTCTCTGCTGTGAACCATCTTGTCCCTAAACTGTATTACTATTAAAGAGTCAGTAGTCTGGGATTTTATTACATCTCTTTATGTGTAATGTGTAATTCCTCATTTTAGTGTTTCATGTATTATTGAGTCCAATTTCCAGACTATCCTTTATATTGTAAGGGCTGCAACCTTAAAAAACCAAACATGTGAGTTTCTAGATTGGAGTGAGTAATCTGCAAAAATAGAAAAGCACACACCCCTATTCCTGGACCTTAATGGCCACTACTGCTATGTGATTTCCACCTTCTATGATTTTTCTTACAGAAATGTATTTTTACTTTTTTTTTTCTGGAAAGGTCACTATTTTTGTAGAGGCAGGGGATGGTGCATGCTGCTCAGAATGTGAAGAAATTGTTCTCCATGCCTTCTAGAAGACATAAAGGGCCTTTTTCACAAACACACAGAGAAAGAAAAGAATAAAAATAATTTTTGGTGAGGGTCCTGGAAAACCCCAGAAATGCTGGAGGGGCCCACGGGCTCATGGAGTTGTCTGCTGCCCACCGTCTTCTAGGACCTATAAAGCTAAGCACCTTTTGCTAACTATGTATCTACAACTGTACATGTGCAGTCATTTTTCTATAGCCAATTTCTTTTCAAAATAAGGAAAGCTGCTGCAGATGTGTAGAAATAGAATTAGCTCTTCTGCTTTTTGATATTTCATTGTGCTTCGAAATGACACAAGGCTGTCATTATAGTTAGTGTTAGTGTCTCTATAGTATATGAACAGTAAGGTAGACAAAGGCTGGTGCTAAGTAAAAAATAACTTTGCCAGCCTGGACATGAAGCCCCTGCTTACACTTGTTTCTGCTTTTAACATCTGATGTCTGTGGCTGAGGACAAGAACGGCATTAAATGGCCGTGTTCTTGGAGAGGTATTTACAAACAATTGGTGTGTTGACTTGCTTCCTTGTCCTCTTATTCAGCAGTAAGGCAGTTTTTGTAGCGAAGATAACACTGATTTTTAACAAGGTATGGGATTTAAAAAGAGAGGCTTCTTACTAGTCATGTGTTGGCATAAATACAGTCTTTTTTTTACAAATTCTATTCAATGATGGTAGGTATTCAGACTGACACAATTGGTTATGCAGGGAAAAATGCATCTATAACTAAAATGGCATATATTCTGAATTTTGAGCGCAATTATTTATATCCTTCTATTCAACAATTGTAAAAGTGCTTACATCAAGAATCTATAAAAACAAATCATGAGCATTCATAAAAAATACAATCAAGAAAGCAGGTTGTAATTCTTTGCAGAAAGAAGGTTTGGATGCACGTTGCTGAGAATCGTTTCATTCATTTTCCCCCATTACAACATCCTTTTATAAACTTACCCCAATAATGTAGCTTAAGGTATAAATTCCATTTTCACTGCCTAAATGCATATTCATCAGTTGAAAGCCCAGACAATTATTCTGATAGTTTCGCTGCCAGATGGAACCTGTTTTAGGATTTGACAGACACTTGATTTGACAGAATAATCCCTAAGAAATTTTCTGGATTATTATCCTCCCCCCACTCTCCCCACATAGAGGAAGGGAGAGCTGTATGACAAAGTGTAAGCAGACTTGGAAGTGATTTCATTATGGTTTTAACATCAATTCTCTCCCCTTTTGTCCCATTCTAAAGCTTTAAAATAAACTAATAGTTTGAGAAAGTAGAAGTCTCCCAGGATAAACAGTGAGCTACAGAAATAAATGCTGCATAAACAATCAAGAATGAAATAGCAGAATCTTAACACATTTCTCTCTCTAAGCAGCAGGAGAAGCAAAAGGAATCTTATGTTTTCACACCTGTTATATCATGCTAGGTTTGATCATCTCTGATTTTGTACAAAGCAGTATGTATTGTAGTTCTTAATAAGGTAGCAATGTGGGTTTGATGCACTTTACAAATGAAACCAACCTCAGAATTAGTATCTTCTTATTTTGTTTTTCTTATACTTGAGATCCACAAGGCATGCTGCGTATGGTTTTGTTTTCTCCATCTGTACAAGGAAATGTTTTCGTAACTTCCCAGGATTCTGAATGTATTTTGAATAATTGCATTCTGAGCTCCTCTTCTAAAAGGTGTATTCAGTATCTCTAGGAACAATTGTTGTGGCCATGGTATATGGGGAATTCTGGGAGTTGTCGTTCAAAACAAGAACTGTCCTGAGCTCTGTTTCAGTCTTTGTACATTAGCACAAGAGGTGCCAGCTGAATTTACAATGAAAATCTTCCTGTGCTTATTATAAAACTAAGATACATGTCTAAAAACTGGTCCTGTTCAGCTGTAACCGTTTTGGTGCAATTGGGGGATGTTCAAAGTACATTGGTGTGTCTGGGAAGATTTTAAACAACAAATATTCGTAGTCATTTCTTTGCTTATAAATTTGCTTAGCATTTTAGTTCTTACTCAGAAAAAAAGAAAAAAAAAGGCTTCTTTCGCTTCCATTGTACTTAGCTTGCTGCCAAGCCACTTGATTTAGGCTGGTAGCCTTCAAAGATTGTCCATATTGCTTTTGAACAATTAATGAATTGATTAAATGTAATAAGATTTGCCCACCCTCAGTTCTGAAATATAGGAGAAGTCAGTGATGCAGTTTTAGCAAAACAGAACCAATGTTATGTTGCATTGAGAGTAAAGGCCAGCTTTTAAAAATACATTTTCTTTCTCTATTATAGGGAAATGGCAGTACTAAAATAACCTCAACAATGCCCTTGACTCAAAGCCCTCCTGATTAAAAGTGTCCCCCTGCTGACAATAAACTAGAGCTTTAGTTAACTGATTTAAAGTGATGCCATTTGCAGCCCTATTCATGGCAGTATCAGTAAGAGTCAGATCAGGCTCATCAGCAGCATAGTATGTTTTTCACCAGACCAGATTTTTTTCAGACTGGATTTCTTTCAACCCAGACGGTGTGCTTTTGTTTGTATTTATTGACTACATTTATGTATTGCCTTTCTGGTGATGCACTCAAGGTGGCAGTTTGCTGTGCAAGATAATGACTTACAATATAATGGACATGATGCAGTGAAGGAGGAAAGAGGAAAATAAACATGATCGAATAACCTCTAAACTGGACTATACAAATATGTGGTCTCTGGATTATAAACAGTGCATAGTGTACAATGTACAGAGACACACTATATCTTGCCAGCACCTAAAGGAGCTTGAACTTACTGATTCTTACTGTATTTTTCTTTTTTGTTGTTTTATGCTGGTCTTTAGAAACTGTCATGGCAATTTTTATGCTGATGGACAGAATAAACGTTTGATAAATAATTTCAGACAGGCAATCCTCCATTGCATCTGACCTGTAAAATAAAAACAAATAAGCTGTGCCACCTTAAAAACTAATGCATTTATTATATTCTACTTCCTTAGAAACAGGAAGTTGGTCATAATCCATGAAAGTTCCCAAAGAAATAAATTCATAAGTCTTTCAGTTGCTCGAATTCTTTTGTTTTTATTTTTGTTGTGCAAACTGAAACAGACAAGCACAGCTACCTTGTTGAAAACTGTATTTGAATTTATTCATTCAAGAATATTTTAGCTGTTTGTGTGTGTGTGTGTGTGTGTGTGAGAGAGAGAGAGAGAGAGAGAGAGAGAGAGAGAGAACACTAGACAAAGATGATTATAATCCAGCCTTCCATTATGTATTGCCCTCCAGATGTTATGGACTGCAACTCTTAATTTTGACTGGCTGGAGGTCACGCTAGCTAGAGATGATGAAAGTGAGCCATGGCTAGCTTGTACGTCAGCTCTTTCCATCCCACTTGGACAATAGTGCTCTTCAACTGGAAAAAACTTGCTAGCTATCCAACATACCTGATCTGAGACTTGTCTAAATCCTTCTATATAGTTAATTCTACATGTATTAATGCAGATATCCACATGTGTTATAGTAATGTGGATATTAACCTATCTCCAGAGCATACGCAGTGTCTGACATTACAGACCTCAATTAGTGCTTTGCTGTTGGCTTTGAAAAGAGCATACGTGTTAATACTGGCACCGATATCTGACTGTAGAATTTGGCTCATGCATTTTTGTTTTTTAATTACCTGCCATCAGGAACCACAGGCTGCATAAACTGAAGCCGTGATAACCTTTCCTTTTTCACATGACTGTTGCTTCCACACCACTAAGCCATTTCTTCAGCCCACCTCCAGCCTAGGCTGCTTTATCTCCTGTTTTTGTATTGCTTTCCTTTCAAAACATATATAATCTTGCCTTTTATTCTATTCAGGTATGTTAATTGATAGATTAATTAGCAACTTGAGTTACAAGGTTTCTCCTTCTCTTGCTTGAGCCATTTATAAAGGCTGCTAGGAAAAGAAATATACTGCAGTAGAAATGGAGCCTTGTAATTAATCACCTCATATCTTGCATTCTTCATTAACAGCCTTCCTCTTAATCCGACCATTCATAAGACTCATTCACAATAGCCATTATCCTAGAATAAAGAAGGAGGAAGGTGATGGAGGTGAAGGTGGTCTCTTCTCTCACAGTTCACTTAGCTATTTTTATGCTCTTTTGCTTCATAGCAGGAGTCATAATTTGCCGGACAGGATCCAGAATAAAGAGCCAGCTGTGTTACCTGTTTGACATGACCAGACATTAGTTTATATCAGTGTTTCTCAACCTGGGAGTCATGATTCCCAAGGGGGTCACAAAGTATTTTCGGGGTGTGTGTGTCATGGGTTGCCTTATATGTGTAGCCCTTGTTAAATAATTTAACATCTGTATGTATAAGAAACAGCACACCCTTTAAAGAAACAGACCCTTTGAGGGAGAAAGAAGCTTCTACTTTCTGAGGAAGGATGACTTTACCCCATTAAAATTGATTTTTGTGCAAATGTGGCGGGGGTGGCATGTTACTTGGTTATTATAAAAGGGGGTTGTGGCTTGAAAAAACATTGGAAACCACTGGTTTATATCAAGCCAGGCCATATTATTTATGCATGTAAGTCAAGAGACAATCAACGTAACATCCGGCAAAAAATGAACATCTCATAAAAATATCTGTTTGTGACCTAAGTTAAGATAATTGTAGAAACAAGGAGCATACAGTTCAAAGGTGGACATCTGCTCCCATCTCAGTCTGCCTTTACATAACATAAGAAGTAGTCTGGTACTAAGTCAGACTCTTGGTCGATTCCCTTTGTTGTCAACTCTTACTCACAACAGTCCAGAGTGTCAGGCGCTGGATGTGGATCTCCTAGCCCTACCTGGAGATCCACAATCATGATGTTCAGTGTAATGTGGTTTTACCTTGGGGGGTATCTCTCAGTGCCTTTCTCAAGGTGCCCCTACTGGATATATTGGTTGGTAGATTCTAAAAAAAAGCAGAGACATCACCTTGCTGACAAAGGTCCGCATAGTCAAAGCTATGGTTTTTCCAGTAGCGATGTATGGAAGTGAGAGCTGGACCATAAAGAAGGCTGACCGCCGAAGAATTGGTGCTTTTGAATTGTGGTGCTGGAGGAGACTCTTGAGAGTCCCCTGGACTGCAAGGAGATCAAACCTATCCATTTTGAAGGAAATCAACCCTGAGTGCTCACTGGAAGGACAGATCCTGAAGCTGAGGCTCCAATACTTTGGCCATCTCATGAGAAGAGAAGACTCCCTGGAAAAGACCCTGATGTTGGGAAAGAGTGAAGGCAAGAGGAGAAGGGGACGACAGAGGATGAGATGGCTGGACAGTGTCATCGAAGCTACCAACATGAATTTGACCAAACTCCGGGAGGCAGTGGAACACAGGAGGGCCTGGCGTGCTCTGGTCCATGGGGTCACGAAGAGTCGGACACGACTTAGCGACTAAACAACAAAAGATTCTAGAGGCTGCTTTGGTTATCAGCCCTCATTCTTCACCAGCACTCAGACCTTCTGTCCTTTGAAATGCTCTGTCTTCTTGTCCAGCAGGCCACATAACTGGATGCAGTTAGGCAGTCGTTTCTGTTTGCATTAACACATAAAGTGCTTTTTTTTTTAAACTGGCTGAACTGCTGCCTCCAATGGCTCAGTAGCCATAGCTTCCCCTAAAGAAACTGAAAAATGGTACTTTCTTGGGTGCAGTTGAGAATATTCTAGTTTTACTTTATGGAACTGAAATTCTCATATACACATAGTTGGCAGCCATGGAAAGATAATGTGTTTAAAATTTGTTGTGTTGACATACAGTTGGTCCAAATGCAATCCCTGTAACACTTCTTCTTTATACTACAGGCAGTAACAAGAGTACAGTAAATGCTCCTGTGGTGTGCCTCCTTGAGAATAAAGCAGAATAAATGAATGCAATATTCATTTCCTTGTTCCTTTTATAGTATTCTAAGTCACTGTTTCAATCTCTGAGTCAGAGCACCAGTAAGATTTATCCATCTAGGAAGAACTGGTCCTCACCAAATGTCTCATATAATTTATGTAGCAATTACTGTTTACTTGCTACCAAAGCAAAACCAGTTATGGGTATGTCAAAGCAAGGAATAAGAGCTTCTAATTCAACATGAGGCATTTCAAGTAAGGAATGCTCAAGCTCTGCTACTTAGTTCACTCCACCAAACAACAGTGTCATTTTTTATGCATTCATTTTGTGCAGCATTGGACAAGCAGTCCACATGAGCCCCATCGCAATACAATTGCCTCGTTGTCTGAAAGCAGCTGTTTTCTTCATTTCAGTGTTCCTCTTGCTGCATCTATTTACTTATCTGTTCTCTGCCTGCTTGAGTCTCATGCTGATACGAAAGGAGAACAGGGAATTGGACAGAATGGATTAAGCCCATTTACTGTTGTCCCAAAATATAAAGGTTCAAAATGGTCCCTGATTTGCTCAAATCCATAGTCAAAAGTGTTGTACGTCCACACTTTGTTCAAACAGATCTTTGAATCTAGGGTTTACAAATATGGCAGAAATCCTCCAGCGGTCTTGGTGCCATTCTTACCCCTTCCATTGTAAACTCAGAGACCTGTCCTTGCCCACTTTCCGCAAGTGGTCATGAGTTTTTATTTATTTATTTATTTATTTGATTTTTATACTGCCCATCTGGCTACTAAGGCCACTTTGGGCGGTTTACAAATTCCACAACATTAAACAACAATGCAAAAGATGCACTCCATGTTTATTTTTTATGTTATACCTATGTCCCATGTTTGCAAAAATGTGTGTTTTCTTTCAGTTGAGATTTGGGGAAAAAGGAAGCTTCTTCATACTAAGTCAGAGCTTGGGTCCATCTCTCCCAGTGCTGTCAGCTGTGACTCTAGGGAGAGATTATTTCCCATGCTAGTTGTAACCAGACTCTGCCTAGTTTCTGAAATCTAATGAAATCTGTATATTCAGAGTGGTGTACACTGTGCAGAAATATAATCTCATTAAAGTGCTTTTAAAAAATCACCACTGAAATTTGCTGAAACAATGAAAGAGTCCTGCTGCACTGCAAGGAAATCAGCTTTGTAACATGCTGAAACAGTGAAAGAATCTCACAGCCCCTTAAAAACAAGATGTACTACACAATGCAAGCTATCACAAACTAGAATCCACTTCCTCAGGATCCTGAATGGGTATCCGCACTTGGCAGATAGATGTGAAATGGACCTAAATCCAGCATAATTGGAGTAAAAATTCTAGTAAGTGCACTTGTGTGGAATGCCATTGTTGTGTAAGGAGCCTTATGGCACAGTGGTTAAACTGTAGTACTGCAACCAAAACTCTGCTCACAACCTGGGTTCAATCCCAGGTGGCCAGCTTGAGTTTTACTCAGCCTTCAGGTCTGTAAATTGAGTACCCAGCTTCTTGAGGGAGCACTGTGTAGCCTTCATAATTAAATTGTAAACCACCCAGAGAGTGTTTAAGTGCTATGGGGCAATACATAAGCAGCACTCTTTGTTTTAGGCTGTGCTGTAGTGCTATGACCCATCCTTTAAGGAACCATGGTGTCACTGAGAATTTTTCAGATGAGATTAAACTGGGAATTGCTGCTCTTTTCTTTTGTGTTTGTATCTTACATTTCCTACACTGCATTCGAGATGGCATAAAAGCCCAGCCTTCTCTCCACTTAATCTTCACAAAGATCTTCTGAGGGTAGGTCATGTTGAGAGAAGGTGGCTGGCCAAAGGCTACCTAGTAAGTTGTATGATTCCATGGGGACTTCAACCTGCATCTTCCAAACCCAGTCCAGTGCTTTGACCGTTATGCTACACTTCAGACTATCTGTGAAAAAGCTGCAATAGTGGTAACAGAATATATAGGAAACCAAGGCGTAAAGTAAACTTATGATCTTCTGCTGGAGAGGTCTGGTGATTCCATGAATTGCTAAAGGAGCCTAATGGTACAATGGTTAAACTGCAATACAGTCAACCCTCGACTTACGAACAGCCCTAGTTACGAACATTTCGACTTACGAACGGCTCCGTTGGAAAAAATTGGCATCGACTTGCGAACTGAGCCTCGACCTACGAACGAGGCTCCGTTCACAAGTCAATGCCAACGGAGCGATCGGCGCCTTCAGAGGTCTCAAAGGGCTTTCCCCCCGACATCGGAGGAAGCCGTTTGAGACCTCCGAAGCCAAAAAGGCAGGGAGAAAGGGCGGGAAATCCGAATTTCCAGCCCTTTCGCCCTGCCTTTTTGCCTTCGGAGCTCTCAAACGGCTTCCTCCAATGTCGGGGGGGGAAAGCTCTTTGAGACCTCCGAAGGTGCCGATCGCGGTGGCGGGGACCCCCAGGGAGGTCTCCCATGGCGGCGGGGAAGCTCCCAGGGCTTCTCCGCCGCCATCGGAGACCTCCCGGGGGTCCCCCGCCACCGTGATCGGCGCCTTCAGGCTTTCCTGGGGAGTAGACCGGGCCTACCGGGGGAAGCCCTCCCCTGGTAGGCCCGGTCTACCAGGCTTTCCCGGGGAGTAGACTGGGCCTACCAGGGGAGGGCTTCCCCCGGTAGGCCCGGTCTACTCCCTGGGAAAGCCTGAAGGCGCCGATCGCGGTGGCGGGGGACCCCCGGGAGGTCTCCGATGGCGGCAGAGAAGCCCTGGGAGCTTCCCCGCCGCCATCGGAGACCTCCCTGGGGTTCCCCGCCACCGCGATTGGAGGCAGCGCTCACCCAGCGCTGGGAGGCTAGAGCTGGCTGGGCGCTTGGCCGCTCGCCCCGGCCGCGGCGGTGGCAGCGGAGCACCGGCAGGCTTCGGACTGGTAAGTCCTTTTAAAAAAACTTTTCTGTGTGGGTTTTGGAGGGTGGGTTTGGACTGGGGGGTTATGTTTCTGTGGTTTGTGTGTGTGTGTGTGTGTGTGTGTGTGTGTGTGTGTGTGTGTGTGTGTGTGTGTGTTTGCAGTCCCAGCGTGGGACTTGCTCTTTTTATTTTTATTTTGGTATTTTTTTGAAATGCTGGAACGGATTAATTCCGTTCCCATGCATTTCAATGGGAAATGGTACTTCGACTTACGAACTTTTCGATATACGAACGTCCTTCCGGAACGGATTAAGTTCGTAAGTCGAGGGTTGACTGTACTGCAGTCAAGAGACTGCTCTGACGGATTCAGGTAGCTTGCTCGAGGTTGACTCAGCCTCCCATCCTTCTGAGGTCAGTAAATTGAGTACCCAGCTTTTGGGGGGGGGGGGACACAACTGCATAGCTTGCATAATTAAATTGTAAACCACCCAGAAAGTGCTTTAAACACTATGGGGTGGTATATAAGCAGCCCATTTTGTTACAGAGAATTCTTACCATCCTGGCTTAAATCCTTTTGCTATTTCCAACTCATAAGGACCTAGTGGCTTGATAGGAAATGTTCAGTAAATACTTGTATAGGTTTCATTGTTTCAGTGGGGCTGTACTCCGTTAGTCTAACTTTGAGTTTAAGCCTTTGGGTCTGCATCTATTCATTATCCCTGCAGTGCTCAAAACATCCTGTGAGTGTAGATTTCAGTTTAGCAGAGAACGCTGTATTCTCTCCCCATGTTCTCTCTTTCTCCTGTTCTTCCTTGTCCCCTTCAACTGCTGTTGAAAAGCATTGAAGGCACTCGGTATTCAGATCACAAAGAAGTATTTTATTTAAAATTGAAATCACTAACAAAACATGTATCAATATAAGGACGTGTAGGGCACAAATGCTTCTGGTGTTGAAGAAAATTAATAAAGTGACTCATTAACGTGAGTCCAACTCCCGCTTCTCTCTCTTTCCCTCTCTCCCTCCCCTCCCCCCTTTTCTTCTAATTTCATTGCCACAGATCCTGATTAACTGTAAAATATTCCAAGGTTTTAGGGCACACTGTCCTCCACCAAAGGCTTTAGCAGGGAGAGGTTATTAGCATTGAATGGGGACTGTTCTCTCAGGAGAGCTTTGCAGATAAAATGACCAGGGAAAGAAATAGCACAACTTCGCAAATTAGCATAATTAGTAATTATCTCTTAATAGCCCCACTTGGCTTTAGAGACTTGGCACTTGAAATTCCGCTTAAAGTTCAGTGAGGAAAAACAAATTTCACGCTGAAAATGTCTCAATAACACAGCTGAGCTGCTGAGGTAATCGTTGGGTGTAGGTAAGAGGAAGGAGATGAGCATATGGATGGCAGTGCATTTTTGCGGCGTTTGTGTTTGTGTATGGGCAAACTACTTAGCCAAGGTCTTGATGGTGCAGTTGCAGCCTTCCATTTAGATCAGTTCTCTTTATTTCTCCCTAATGCAGAAAAGGGGGGAAATATGGTAGTTAAACTAGCACAGATGTGCAGTTTTCTGCTCTGGAATTGTTAACTCCCTGGCCCTCAAAAGGAAGAGGGAGGAAGAATAACAGACATGTTAATAAAGAAAATACTGATCTGTATTCCAGGTAGCCGGTAGCACATTAAAACCTTTCTAATGCAACTCCTAAATGTTAAGACTTAAGGCAAAAATCAACTCGAGAGAAGTAGTCACCTCATTTCTTTTTCCTGCCTCTTGGTGCAAAAGCACGTCTCCCAAGATGCCACTGGCATCTATTGCTTTTACTCTTGTTGGTGTGTGTGTGTGTGTGTGTGTGTGTGTGTGTGTGTGTTTTAACATTTGACAGACTAAAAACACACCAGTCCTCATAGCTTAAAAAGTCAGTCCCCCTCACCAGCAAAGGAAGTTGAATGTGATTTCACTCATACTTTTTAAAACTGTTAAATTTGATGTATATGGATGTGGTTGCATTATATTGTCTAAAGCCACAGTTCATAATAGCAGAAGTTGTCAGAGCTTTATGTTGTATTGATAAAGAAACTGATGGTTAAATCCAATTTTTAGTCCAAGTTAGAGCAGATGAGTGAACATAAGCCCCACTGATTCAATAGCTTTTGATCTGCTGGAAACTTACAGCTGTATTGAAGACTCCGGTATTATCAGTTCTTCTTCGTGGCCTCTGTGAATCACACCCTGGGTGATCCGCGCCTGCGCGGAGCCTCATCGGAAAGTTCTAGAGCTTCTGCGGTAGCAAAAAACACATTAGAATAAAGCCCCCCCCCTCGTATAAGTACCTTGGCGCCAAGGCTCCCCTTTCAGTTTCTTTCAACCGCCGCGTTGAGAGCCTCATAGTTCTGCTTCTGTGAGTAAAAGAGTAAGAGAGTTTATTCTTGATTCCTTCCTGTTATCAATCTTTTTTCCTTTAAACTTTTAGATCAAATTCATTATCATCAGAGATTTTTTCTTTCTTTTCTACTTTGCTCGGCCTCCGGCCGCACACACACCCCATCATCGTTTTTTCTCCTCAAATTATTTTCTCCTATTCATGGCCCCTTTGGGCCCGTTTAAACACTGTGTGGTCTGTGATAACAAAATACACTCTCCAACGGCCAAGCCAAGTGTCTTTTTTGCTTGGGAGAGGCACACCAGATGTCGTCCTGCCAGCATTGTAAGAACTTCAAGCGCGGAATCCTCCGTTCTCGCTTATCCAGATTAAAACTCTGTCTTTGGGAACAATCCCTTCAACCAACCAAAATGGCCCAACCTCCTTGTAAGGCCACCTCACAAACCAAAGCAATGGACAAGGCTCTTTCTGAAGCCTCAAAACAACGTCCATCGACCACACCATCCCACTCCGACGCTCCGTCCACTTCGTCTAAAACTTCAAAAACCCATAAATCGAAGCGCTCGATACTGAAATCCTCGATATCGAAGCCCTCCACTAAACGTCAAATGTCCATCGAAGCCTCTTCAGTTCCAGAGCCTTCTCTGCCTAAAAGACCTAAACAGCATAAATCTAAACCTGCAGTCATTTCTCAGCAGCCTCAACAAACCGCCAAATCAATCTCTATTGGTTCGCCTTCTGACGATGATGGAATCCCCTCTCATCAACCCTGCTCCCAATCACCGGAATGGGATGACAGAGTCGATCGATTAACATCATCTCCTCTCAGTCCTCAACACTCTGTTCTTTCGAGCAACCCTTCCGTAGTTGCTTCACCTGACAGGGTCGACTCCGAACAACAACTAGAGACCATACCTTATTCGGTAACATCTGATCATCCACCACAACCTCCTCAGAGACATCAGCCCCAACAGTCCCTGGAGCCGTTTATTTCATCACGCGTGGCTCAGACCCGCGTTCAGCACTCTCACCGGGTTGCCATTTGCCCCGACCAGTGCTCAACCGGACAAACCGCAACCGCCAATCAGCCAGTTGCTCTATCCAGCTCGGCCATACCTTCTCATGGTGGGCCTCGATCTCGACAGCCATCGGTGTGGAAACGGCCATATCACCGTGACCCACATCAACTCGAACCTGCTCCCTACCTGGCACCTAAAAGACCCAGGACGGTCAAGCAATTTCCTTCTACACGCGAGGCTTTTACAGCTCCAGCCTCCCGATATTTTCCTGCTAATCCAGATGAGGGAAATCATTCCTCTTGCTCGGCATCTCCAGCGTCTATATACTCCACTGCTTTACAAGCTCGTCAACAACCTCCGTTTCAACATCACCGAGACACAGGCTCTGATATCAATGATCTTCGATATCCATCCTGGTCCATGGACACTCATTCTGTCCCTCTATCGACGCACAATTTCCATTGCCCGATAGAACCAAGCCATCGAACTCAACATCACTATGACCCCGAGTTCGACACCAATGTTCAACCATATCAAGCGATGTCCATGGACACTCGGATGACATCTCTCGATATCGAAAATCCTCGACACCGACAAATGCCCATGGACATGCCGCCTCCATCGACATCGAGCCACAAATGTCAATACTATGACACTCAACCTATCAACACCGAAGTCGATCGACAATCCGTCGACTCCCAGCGCGATCCCGATTTAATTGTTGTAAGCCACCCAGAGACCTTTGGGTAGTGTGGGCGGCATATAAGTTAAATAAATGAATAAATAAATAAATAAATAAAATATTTTGGAAAACGTGCAAAGGAAAAGATCAGCAGCTAGACGTTGGGGAGTTTATCCATCTTACCAACAACGCCCCCAACAAAATCAATGGAGACGACCATACAACTCATATTAAAAATTCCAATGTGATCCTCCAAAACAAACATCTTATACACCCTATTTCAGAAATGAAAGAAATAAACCCCGCCAACAACCCATTACTAGGCACAGCGACCGCAAGCCCAAACATCACGTTTGACGCTCCCATGACCGAGATCGCACACCACTCCACCCATCCTGCCCTCTGGAAACACCTACCTGTCTGGGAATCCATCACTACAGATGCCTGGGTACTGTCCATCATCCGCGACGGCTACCACATCCATTTCTTCCAACTTCCTCCGGCAACACACTTCATCACTCCACCATCTCCAACCCTACAAGAGGAAATAAGAAATTTACTCCTCAAAGACGCCATACAACCCGTCTCACAACACAACAAAGGGTTTTTCTCTCACTATTTCACCGTACCCAAAAAGGACGGAGGTCTTCACCCTATCTTAGACCAAGAGAGTTAAACAAATACTCTCTCTTCCTTGAGAGTTTACCTCTCTGCCGTAGTTTCTTATCAGCCCCCTAACTCTCCGGCAGCTGATTTCTTCAAGCATCCAACATTGAAACATTTTCTTAAAGGTCTATCTCATATCTACCCAGATACCCGCCCGCCTTCCCCGCAATGGTCACTAACACTAGTACTGCAACAACTTACTAAAGCTCCTTTCGAACCTTTCTCTCTTTTTCCAAGTGTCTTCTTTTTTTGCCTCTCCCAGGATAGAGAGAGATAGAGAAGTAAAGAATACTTGCTAAATTCTTCGTTTGATTTAGACTGTCTCAAATCAACAAGACACGTCAGTGAGGTATTTTAAAGCCCTGTGAGATTTCTTGCCTCCAGGTAAGAGCAACACAAGTGCTGTTCTGTTGTCTGATTCTCTGTAAATTGCACAAACGGTCTCTGCAGAAAATTAATGCCCTTTCTTTCTGGGAAAACAGAATGATTGGTTGACTTGTTAAAAAAAAAAGTGCACCATCTCTCCAGTGCTTTTAATCCTTAAAAGTCCAAGCAACAATCATAGTTATTTTATGCAGTGTCTTATTTGTGCAATTCTTGTTCTTTTTTCGGGAGCATCACAAAATACCTTGTCCTCTTGTGGCATAAGGAGAATAATCTAATGGACAACCCAGAGTTTGTTGACCTCTTACACTTCACTATAGTAGATAAGTGAGGATTTATATCCCTGTTGGGGATATTAACTGTGACTGCCATAATTTGAGACCTATTTGGTGGATGCAATGGGCTATCTTAGAGACAAAGATTCCCCAAACTTTTATTTATTTATTTATTTTTTTGGCCCCACGGCTAGAACATGAGATCCCTGTGGAGATTTCTGGCGGGCATACATGGGTGGTTTCAGTAGCCTAGGAGCATCTTACTAGTGAAGTGCCATTTATGCTACTAATAACGGCACCCCAGCTGGTCTTCAGACAGCTTTAATATTGTTCCCCAGGTGGTTTCTATCACATTTCTCAGAAAAAGAAGCATGATCAAATTCTGTGCATTTTAAAACCATTTTATTGTCGTTTGGATTTTACTGCGTTGATACTGTAAGCAGTCTTGAACTCAACATAGTCAAAATATGGGTTACGGAACCTAGCTTAAAAAGAATTGAATACCAAACAGGGGTCGTAAATCATTACGAGGTGTGAAATTCAAACAATTGCCACTATCGCTAAGTGAATGTTTTACCATGTTGCCTCTGTATTCTAACTCATATGTCTGAAGACATGAACCATGTTCCACGAAAGCTTACATTAAAATATAGCAATTAGTCTTTAAAGTGCTACTAACGTCCTTTCCCCCGCCCGCTTTTATTTTGTTTTGTGTTTCTTGTTGAAATGCTTTCATGGCTACAACTCTGGAAATTGCCTTAGGAAGTTAGTTATGTTCTGTCAAGTTAGAACCAACGTAAAGCAGTCTTCATAGGGCTTTCAAGGTATCTGAGAAATTTAACGAGTGGCTTTCTCAGTTTCACTCCATCTCCAGTGAGTTTCCATGGCTGAGTGGGGATTTGAACCCAGGTCTCCAGAGTCTGAATCCATCACTCTAACCACTATATCACACTGGGTACATTAATGCAATATCATTTATTAATGTGGCAGGAGTATTATGAAATAAAGGTAATTCATTCCCTCTTTGGAACTCTCATGTTGCAAAATGAAGCATACTCTGAAGAACATCTGGCAGACACTGAACTGGTGGCGTTTAGGACAACCCAGAAGTCAGGTAGCCTCTTATAAATCACTAAAAAAAGAAAGAAATGGATCTGCATAACACTGCAGGTACAGTTTTATATGTACAGATGAAAAATCAGAAATGATTTTAAAATGAAATTACAGTTCATCTCACCTGCCTGAGGAAGACTGTGATTAGCTGCCAAAATCAGACCTATCAAGTCAGCTGTCCGGGTGCAGTTTGTGGATGGGCAGCTTCAGAGTTGCTAAGCTCTGTTTCTGACCTTCAACTAGAACGTCCTTTGACTGCCCTTCAAAAAGAAGAGTGCTCTTTTTAGAAAAGGAACCATGTAGGCCCACATCTGGAGCATTTGCTACGTGGTAATAGTTCTCTACGCAGCCACACCAAATAAACAAGCACTGTTTTGGTGCCAAACCAACATTCATGAATAGGAAGGATGAAGGCAAAACTGCTCAGAGCACATTGACAGCTATTATAAAACTGAAAGGCTGATGCTCTTCTGTCCGAAAGAGGAGACAAGGACTCAACTTGAAAATTCTAATTAAGGCTGGCCAAGGTCCATTAGCTTATCTTCACTTGGAGCATCTTGATTCACACCCTGTGGATCACCCTTATTATACTGGTCTTAGGTGAGAAATGTGATTAAGCAATCTGCTAAGGCAGTGTTTTTCTGCAGTCTCTCTCTCTCTCTCTCTTTCCGTCTCTGAAATCTTTTCAAACAACCCTTTATCAACCAGTAACATTCAGTTCAAAATGCAGGAAATGTATGAAGGGAAGGGGGGGGGGGGCAAGAGAGAAAAGAAAGGGAAATGGATCAAAAGAAATGAAATAACATGTTGAAAAGTATGGAAATGAGGTGAATCTGAATTAAGGGTAGAAGCAGCAAAAAATAAAAAATCAGAACTACTGCAAAGTTAGATGTAAATATTTACAAGGAGAACTGGTGAGCAGAGAGAGAACATGAGTACAGAAATCAAGCTATTTTTTCTTTGTGTGATTGAAAGCCCAGAAGAAAACTTGTTCTCAACAGAAGCCTTACTGACAACAATGACTTTGGTGTAACAAACTCAGATATTCTGATGCAACTTAAAAAAAAAACAACAGAACAAAACAAATGGATTTCATCCCTGCTGGGAAGGAAGGAAGAATTTGTATGAAGCTAATTCCCATGATTTTTAGGCAGTTATAACTAGAGCTTGGAAAGTTATTTTTAAAAAAGTAATTTGTTCCTGTTACAGTTTTTGAAAAATAATCCAGTGTTATTATTCTTTACAATGGGTGGGCAATGGGTGGTGCCCATGAATCCCCAGTGCCCACATATGACCTGTCTTACTTTGAGGCTCTTTAGCCCCCCTGCAATAATAAACAAAATATCAGTATATTAAAAGGACGAGTAAATTAGAAGACCCAGTAGACCGAAGGTCTACTTGCTTTCATCTGGTGAAAGTAGGTCAGTTTGCTGTTGCTTTAATGTCGTTCATTTTTTGGTTCTTCTTAATAAAATCTAATGGCTAGTTAAGCATTAGAAAGAAGTAGGCTTTCCAAAGAGAAATGCCTGCTAAATAAATAAATGAAACATTCCAAGTGATATCCATAGAGGTTCTAACATACTAGATCTCTTTGGTATTAATTAAGTCTAGTAACTTTAACTTGGTATTAGTCAAGTCTAGTAACTTTGAATTACAGTCTGGGGAGGAAAGCCTAAAAGGCCATTGGTCTTAACAAGCAGAAGGATTGTACAATGTAGGTCTTGCATCAGACAGTTTGATCTAAAAAAAGTTTAGACCTAGAGCTTTAAAAGCCAAAAACAGCATCACTTGCCTCCCTCTTGCTTGGTTGATCAGAACAGTACTGCTGATTGGGAAATCTGCAAGACAAAGCACTACTTTTGATGATGTAATCATAATAATTTTGAGTTTATGTTTTACCATAAGAGGGGGCCATCTATCAGAATTGTCAGAATGTCTTAGTGAGAAATATCGTTGTCGAAAGCCTAGCTTTTCTTGTGGCAGAAAGAATCGTTCTCTGTGTAGCCTTGGCAGAGCTACCACAGCAAAGAATCCCCCCACTTTTCTTCTTTTCTTCCATAATCACAGAAATTCCACCTTGCCTGCTGAGCCAAGGACACCTACCAAGCAATTTAAGGCATTAGCAAGTAGAGGGGCCTTGTAATTAAGGGATAAATAGGACAAGTGCCCTATTTCACCAGGTAGTAATCTAGTTGGTAAGTGGATAAAAACAGTCAAAGCATGCTGTGTTTAGATCTCCCTATACAACTGTCAAAGTTTACTGCAAGCCGTCTAAAATATGTGCCTTGGGGTATATCAGGGTACGATGAGTGCATCTTGGAGTCAGTCCTTGCATGTGGAGAATATATGTTCTGTCTACTTCTGCATGGGCAAACTAGCCCTCAGAGGTCCTGGCATCTGAAGGCATATTTGGGAGTGGACATGGGTTTGGAAAAGGGGGGGGGAAATGTACAGGGATATGCAACTCTGGACCTCCAAACCTTGGCGGTCTGCAACGTAGCCAGTGGTGAGGGACTGTGGGAGTTGCCATCTGAAATGTAGAGGGTTGCGCCCCTATTGTAGTGTCTGTAAAATATGCATCCTGAAATACTGCTGCCTTTGCACATATCCTCCTTATGAATACATTAATTGAGGCTGTGTTGTTTCACAATTAGCCTCAGCTTCTGTTTGTGTCTCAGGTTCCATTCACTTCTGTGGAGTGAGCAGATCTGTTTATAGAAATGAAATGCATATATATATGCTGTTTATATGATCAGCATATCGGTATACTATGTGTTGTACATAATACAGTCCATAATGTGGGATATCTGTTATTTGAAGAAAATAAAATTTTACTCACTTATTACCTTGAACACTCATCAGCATCCCTGTATATAACCACTGTATATATGTATACAGTGTGTATCTATGTGTGTGTGTGTATATATATATATATATATAAACCTGAAGCAGAAGAAGCTTAAAGGGAGCTAAAGTACGTTAAGGAACACAGATCAATCTTGCTATTTTGCACAAGCAAAGTCTTATATGTCTGTTCAGCAAAACAAACAAGCAATTGGGAAAGGGAGATGTTAGAAGTTTATACTGAGCCTAGAAAAACTTGAGTGAACATTGCTTGTTAAATGTTTTCTTTAACTTTGTCTGATATCCTTGCATTGGCTGCCCGTTCGTTTCCACATTGATTTCAAAGTGTTAATGATAACATATAAAGCCCTAAACGGTTTAGGACCTCGATATCTAGCGGAACGCCTCCTCCCACCTAGATCTACCCGAATCACTCGTTCTAGCCAGGAAGGGTGGCTGAGGGGCCTAACGCCAAGGGAGGCCCGGAGAGAAAGAACAAGAAACCGGGCCTTCTCGGCAGTGGCCCCTCACCTTTGGAACAGTCTGCCCTCAGAGATCTGCCTGGCTCCCTCGCTGGGTGTTTTTAAGAGCCAACTTAAGACCTGGCTCTTTAGGCAGGCTTTCCCTCCTGTCATCACTTGATTATTTTTATTTTTTCCCCATCTTGAACCATATTACTATTGTTGCTTTTTATTTTATTATACTGTTTTTATTCCATTTTTGTTGTTAGCCGCCCAGAGTAGACTTGTGTCTAGATGGGCGGGGTATAAATAAATAAATAAATAAATAAATAAATATCCTTGATCGTCAGGTCTGTGCCCTTTGTTTGGATACAAACCAGGTTACAGGGAGAGGAGGCTGTGTGGCCACCACAATCAAGAAGCATTGGCCTATTGTTCAGTGATCAAATATAGCAGGCTTGGGGGCCATATTTTTACCTCCACTATCCACCATAGGTTGCAATAGGTCTGGATAATGTGCAAAATATATCAGAGTAGAGGGGGGGGGACCCCAAATGCCCGAAGGTCGGCTTCAGGTTATGAGTCTTGGGTTGGAGGACTTACCCTTCCAAACTTTTCTACAAAAACCCCAGATGTTCCCAGAAACCTCAAAAATGTTGAAGACAAACAAAATCATATTTTAAAAATAGTGAGTGTGGGGAGGCAAAATGGAGTGGGACCACATATAGCACAAAGTCTGCACTTTACCCGCCCCTGGCGTGTTAGGACACTACCACTGTTATCGATTGAATTTAAAACTTAATTTAAAAGAAGCCTCCCATCATTTCTCTTGTGTCATCCTGTCTCTTGGGCCTTTTCTGAGGTTTTTTCAGTTTAATGAACTTGGTCAGGCCCATTCCAAATTTATATTGTCATCACAAGCTGAAGAGTCCATTCGAAAATAAATGTTTTAATAGTTTTACATAAACTATTGGCACCAAATGATGCTGAAAATCTGTTAGTTCACCAGTCTTAACATCTTTTATTGTTTATCCCTTCTGGCTGTATTTTGAACTTTTTTTTTTAAAGCAGCAGTTTCATCAATTAATCAGACTAATCCATTTTAAAACCTTGTGTGCCTGCAAGGCAGGAATGCAGTGAGGGTGAGGGAGAAGAAGGACAAATGTGACACAGAAGTTGGATGGAAACAGGTCACAACTTCTCCTGGGTACAAGCCGAACTTCACTGCAAAAGCAATAGTAATGGGGCCCGGATTCTGGTTCTGATGAACTACAGAAGAGCTAAGCTGAGGCTGCCTTCTGCATAAACATATGAAGGTAGACGGTAAAAGCTGCTGACTGTTAACTTACTTTTTTATTAAAGTATTGATATCCCACTCTGTATGGGAAAGATCTTGGAATGAGTTACAAGCAATAAAACAACTAAAAGAATGAGCAGAGCTTTAAAACAGTTTGAAAAGACTTAGAACAATTTAAAACATTCTTCTTTGTGGTCTCTGTGAAATCACACATATGGGTTCCTTTCAAGGTTCCCTGTAAGCTGGACATGCGCACGCACGACTCTGCCTCCCTCTGCGCAGCTCTCTTCCTCCTCTGCACAGCGATATCGCATTTGGTTCCAGTTGTGACGGGAACCCTGCGTGCAGGGGTGAAGTTGCACACGTGCAAGGCGGAGCCCCTTCCAGCAGGACTGAAAATTAGAGGGTATGTTGGTTCCTTTTGCACCTGTGTGAATGACCTCAGAACCCTCTAGAGCAGTGGTTCCCAACCTTGGGTAGCCCAGATATTCTTGGATGGCAACTCCCAAAAGGAAGAGCTTACCTGCCCCAGGACAAGATAGAGAAACTTAATGATCTAGTAAGCAAATTTAAACTGAGTACATCAGTCACAGCACACATGGCCCAAAGACCTTTTGGGCTTTACTCACCTTGGTATTCAATCAGCTATGAAACTGCCATTTGAATCAATGGTGTCTTCAGACCCAGGGCTCTTAACATAAAAAATGTTAATTGCAGTCACTTCTGCTCAAAGGGCTAAGAGAACTTGATGCCCTCAGGTCGGATCTGCCTTTCCTGCAATTTTATAAGAATAAAGTAATGTTATTGTCCCATTATCCTTACCTAAAATGGTTTTAGAGTTCCACTGAAACCAGCCCTTGGTACTCCCAACCTTCTTCCCATCCCTTGCATCAGAGTTAGAAAAGTTACTTTGCATATTGGATGTTTGAAGGACACTGGACTTTTACACATCCACAACAAGAGATTACAAGAATTCTATAAGACTTTTTGTTAACTACCAAGGATTGAAAAAAGGTAAACATGTTATATCCCAAGATTATCTAAGTGGATAGGTAGTACTGTCACATTGTGTTACCAGCTCTCAAAGATGCCAGTGCCCAGTTTGGTGAAAAGGCACTCTACCAGAGCATTTGCTGTTTCAACAGTGCTTCTTAGAGAAGTCTAGCCTGACAGATATTTGTAAAGTGGCGACCGGGTCATGGCCTTCTATGTTCACCAATCATTCTAGATTGGACATCAGGGCCAAGCTTGATGCTACTTTAAGGAGAGTGGTGGTGTCTTCTGACATCCCACCAGGCAGTAAATAAACTTGATAGTCATCCATGTGTGTGATTTCAGAGACCACGAAGAAAATGGATAGGTTGCAAAGAAAAAGGCAGAAGTGCTCAATTCCTATTTTAGCTAGTCTTTTCCCAAAGGACAGACTATGATCCTTCAGACAAATGTAAAGTACAGGTGGAGGGGACAGGATTGCAGTTAGAGATTGATAAACAAATAGTCAAGGAATGCCTTATTACCTTGAATGAATTCAGATTTCCAGGGCCGGATGAACTGCATCCAAGAGTATTGCAGGAACTGGCCGAAGAACTCTCAAAATCACTGTCCATTATTTTCTTGAAATCATGGGAAATGGGTGAGGTGCCAGACAACTGGAGGAGGGCTAATGTTTTCCCTATCTACAAAAAGGGCAAAAAGGAGGAACCTGGGAACTACAGACCAGTCAGCCTGACATCAATCCCAGGGAAAATTCTGAAACAGATTATAAAGTGTTCACTATGTAAACACCTAGAAAACAAAGCATCGTATATCTTGACTTCAGCAAAACTTTTGACAAAGTGCCCCATGATATTCTGATTAGCAAGTTAACTAGGTGTGGTCTGGATATAACAACTGTCAGGTGGATACACAGTTGGCTACAGAATCATAGTCAGAGGGTGATGATTAATGGTTCTTTCTCCACCTTGGAGGAGCTAACAAGTGGGATACTCCAGCCAGCACTTAGTCCTGGGCCCAGTGCTATTCATTATTTTTATTAATGACCTGGATAAAGGGATACCAGGAATGCTAATCAAATTTGTGGATGACACAAAATTGGGTGGAAGAGCTAATACCCTGGAAGACAGAAATAAAATTCAAAGTGATCTTGATAGGCTTGAGCACTGGACTGAAAACAACAGAATGACATTCAACAGGAATAAGTGCAAAGTACTGCACCTAGGAAAAAGAAACCAAACACACAGTTACAAGATGGGAGATACCTGGCTCAGCAGTACTATGAGTGAGAAGGATCTTGGAGTCGTTGTAGATCACAAGCTGAACATGAGCTGAGCCAACAGTGTGATGTGGCTGCAAAAAAGGCAAATGCTATTTAGGCTGCATTAACAGAAGTATAGTCTCCAAATCCCATGAGGTACTAGTTCCCCTCTATTTGGCACTGGATAGGCCGCATCCTGAGTTCTGTGTCCAGTTCTGGACACTGCACTTCAAGAAGGATGCTGACAAATTGGAACAAGTTCAAAGGAGGGCAACACGGATGATCAGGGGGGTGGAAACCAAGCCCTATGAGGAAAGACTGAAATAATTGGGCATGTTTAGCCTTGGGAAATAAAGACAGGGGACATATGATAGCACTTTTCAAATACTTGAAAGGCTGTCATACAAAGGAGGGGCAGGATCTGTTCTCAGTCATTCCAGCGTGCAGGACATGCAACAATGGGCTCAAGTTACAAGAAGCCAGATTTCGGTTGACTATCAGGAAAAACTTCCTAACTGTTCGAGCAGTATGACAGTGGAACCAATGACCTTGAGAGGTGGTGAGGGCTCCAATACTGGAGGCATTCAAGAGACATTTAGACAACCACCTGGCAGATATCCTTTTATTTGTATTCCTGCATTGAGCAGGGGGGTTGGACTTGATGGCCTTCTAGGCCCCTTCCGACTTCACAGTGGACTTCAAGTTGTCATCTGTGAATTCACACAATCCAGCTAGCCTCCCTTCAGTCTGCCACACATCTCCTAATTTCCTCATCAGTTGCAGACTTGGGGAAAATGAGGGCTAGCTGTAGAGAGAGAAGCATGCACAGTGGAGAGTGTGTGTCTTAATGTTCTCTTTTGGCTCTAAAAGGTTCTGAAGTTGTTTGCACAGGTGCAAATGGAACCCATATCATTATTTTTATTATTAAAAAATACCAGGCACAGTCAATCAAAATTATTAAAACATTGACTGGTTTTATATAACAGATACAAGTTTCAACCAAAAACCTAAATATTTGTTAAATTTTGATATATATATGCTGTTCCTAATATTGCCATTTTTTTGGTAGCTCTGATGATGTTATTTCTGGAATCTGCAACTGCTTTTAATAATATGTGAAATTTCTTGATATTGTTGCCAAAGCCCTGATGATGATGGGGACCACTGTGGTATGTTTCATCCACAAGTGAGATATTTCAATTGCCAGGTCTCTGTATTTTGTTAGTTTTTCCAATTCTTTATCTTTAGCTCTGGCATCTCCTGGAATTGCAATGTCAATGATCCAGACATTTCTTCATTCTATTACTATTATGTTTGGTGTGTTATGTTCAAGGTATTTATCAGTTTGGATCCAGAAATCCCACGAGATCTTGACTTCCTCCTTTTCTGACACCGTCTCTACCTGATGTTCCCATGGATTTTTAGTGGCTGGCAAATTGTATTTTTTGCATAATAACCAGTGCACTAGTTTTGCCAATCTATCATGTCTAATTTTGGAATCTATTTGTGTAGTCTTTGGCAATTCACAGTGAGGTACTAGTAATAGTAGTTAGTAGTAGTATTTTGACTTATATACTGCCCCATAGTGTTAGAGCACTCTCTGGGCAGCTTACAACATCATTATATATATGGGTCTCCTCTGCTTGGGTGCCACAAAAAAAGAAGACTGTCTCATGTGCCTACATGATTTATTGCTCATTAAAGCATTGCTCATTCCTCATTAGAGGAAGCCTCTCAAGCAGCTTGAGAAACTGGTTAGATCGATGGGAGCTCTGCATCATGGTGCAGAATGGGTCAAAGCCTTGAAAAGTTACTTTTTGAACTACAACAACCAGAATCCCCAAAACAGAAAGGGACATGTCTAGAGATGGGTGTATTCGTATACGAATACCCCTGCAAGATGGACTTAACGAGGGGCCGGCCCCTGCGGCTAGCCCATCCACTCGTGTGTCCAGCGGCAGCCTCACTCATCCTTTCCATCACTCCCTGAGCTCTGCAATCTTCCTGCTTGGTTAGTCACTCAGCAGCCATGCAGGGAGACCTGTCCTTTCTCCAACTGCCTGGAGTGGCCAGGTGAGCAGGAAGAGAGGGGAGCTCTGGGAGCGATTGTAAGGATGAGTGAGGATGCCACCACCACTGGACACGTGAGTGGATGGGCCGGCCCCAGGGGCAGGCCCCTCATTAGGTCCAGCTGCGTGGGGATATTCGTATATGAATACCCCCATCTCTAGTCATGTCAGTTGGATGATTCTGGGAGTTGCAGTCCTGAATGTAGCTTTTCCGAGCTCCTCAAAAACCTATTTTATTTATTTATTTACGTATTTTATTGAATTTCTACCCCGCCCATCTAGACCGAAGGTCTACTCTATTTTATTGAAGAGATGTTCCTTTCTGGATGTGTAAGAGAATGAGGGTAAAATTTGGCTCTTTAGAACATGAATAAAACACCGTGTTTCCCCCAAAATAAGACAGAGTCTAATTTTTGCTCCAAAAACCGCATTAGGGCTTATTTTCAGGGGATGTTTTATATTTTTTTTTCATGTACAACAATCTACATTTATTCAAATACAGTCATGTCATCTTCTTCTGGTTGCTGCCCAATGGTGGAGAGCGGTGTTTCACTTAACTGGGGCTTATTTTTGGGGTAGGGCTTTTATGACGAGCATCTTGAAAAATCATACTAGGGCTTATTTTCAGGTTAGGTCTTATTTTCAGGGAAACAGGGTAGTAATCATCAGTGGCTGTTCTTGTACATACTTGCATTTTAAAATAACAACAAATCTTGTGGACAATTGTGACTGGTTTTAACCTAGTACACTTGCAATCAGCCTGCTTTTCTCTAAGCCAGCCAGAAGTGGCCGAGGGTAGGAAACAGTGGATGTCATAGGTGAGTAGAGTACCTATAATTATCCATCCTCTTATTTATTCTTTGAGCTGCTTTTTAGTTAGAACAGGTGTTAATACACATGCAAACCTCTTTGCAGTTTGTCTATAATCTTATCATACTATAATTTCCTGGGAGTAAGTCGCACCGAACCTAAGAGACTTAATCTTACTCTGTGTATGCATGTATGTATGCATGGATGCATATGATTTCGCTGCATGACTTTTTCTAGGCTTATTTTAGTTTTTTAAAATATTTCTTTTGTTTCAGAACACAGACAGGGAACTTAAATGTTAGTACTTCGGACTGTTCATTGGGATGGTGTCAGTTCTTACACTGCTGCAAATGCTTGCAAAAAATGCCTTTTTCATCAAAGCTATGTATATGATCTGATTGCTAGAAATGTAACAACACTGGAGGATTCTTTTATCTACTTCTCTCTGTAAATCTTTGTAGTTGTTCTTCCATCCCATTATTGTTGTTTGTTACCATATTTCATGCAGTGCTCAAAAAAACTGATTAGTACTGAAGATACTGTCTGGTGGGTTCTCTGCGCTTATTTACCTGCCTTGGTATTGTCCCTCCCCCTCTCCTTCTGTTCCTGCTGCTGGCCTGTAAAAATAATTTCTTACAAAGTCGTTTACTCTTTCTCTGAATTTTTATTGTAATAGACACTGACCTTTGAAACCACCAAACCTACAGGGGGCTACATTATAGACTTTAGATCCCCCAGTGCTCCTTAGCTGTCATAATGAAGGAAGTTTACTGTAGGAAAGTGAATGGAGCAAGCATGTTTTGAACCATATGGTAATTATCTGCTATCTGTGCAAAAGATATAAAGTGTTGTTTACCGGTTGTGAAAAGAGCATCTGAGAAGGGATTCCCTGGAGAAGTTGAGAAAGGAGATTTGGCACCGTGGCTGCTCTTCAGATGGCTGGTAATAGACCCTATAAATTTGGAATATGCTGTTGTTAATCAGCAGAGATTGGAGACGGTTGGCTCATAATGTTTCAGTTTAAAGGGGCAGGTGATTGTCTTGCCAAGCAGGGGTTTTTTTATATAACTGTAATTGAATTATGCAAATAGTAAGTGCCAAGGGGAAAAAGAGCACAAATGTGAGAAAAGATGGTGTTAACTCTTTGAAGTCAACAGTGCATTTAATAATGAAGAAAGGGAATCCCTGCAGATAAAATGGCAACACTGGACTTCCTAAAAGGAAGTATGAATAGCCAGCTGAAGGGAGCTTTCCTAAATGATGAAGCCCAGCTATTTAACGAATGGAGCTAACTCAGGTGGAAACATTTCCATTTGCTTGCATCACTCATGCAGCATGCTTCTGACAACTTTTGTATCTGAAAAAAAAAAGAGGAAGAAATTGTGTCGTGCTCATAAGGCAAACGGCACAGCAGTCTAAAATTTGAAAAATGTTTAATTCGAGGCATTAAATTATTCAGAAAAATTGCCAAGCCTCATTTGAACAAATCTTCCTTAAACCACTTTAGCATCTTAATACCAAGAAAATGAGTTGTGAAATTTCAGCAGTATCAACTCCAGCAGCTACAGTTCAAGGGTTGTCTGTCATTTTCCATACAGTATGCAAATGTCTTCAGATGGAACGACTGAAAATACACTCACTGAGAATTCCATTTTCTTTTTCGGACTTGCTCAGATAATAATTACATTTATCAATGTGTGTTTTGTTTTCACCTGTCGTTTGTCAAAAGTTTTCTATAGCAACATGTTCTGTACCACTTCATCAGCCCATCCATTCACAGAACAGATAATGAAATGGAAATAGGAAACTATTTACCTTGGTGTTTCTAATCTCAGAAGCACTGACTACTCATAATGATAACCACATATAGAGTCTGGACAGCAAATAGGGCTGGGTGCTCCCTGCTTGGTTGGTATTTAGACATGGAAATATTCCGTAGAAGGGTGGTCCAAGCAATCCTGGAGGCTGAAGTGGGAAGCAAAACAATGATAACTTTCAGGGTAGTGGTCATACTACTACCAACTCATTCCTGGAGGTCTCAGGGGTTCCCTGTAGAGACATGCTCGTCACTGTGGCTCTGCACGGAACTGGCTACTGCCAAATAGCCTGGCTCTCAGGGTTGCAGCACAGGCTGTTTTTCAGGTCATCCTGCCTGTAATGACTAACTCTCAGTATCAGAAGAACCAAGTCTTTTGGAAGTACCTGCCTCTTCATGCTGAAAGGATTGTACATGGACCACCACCACCATCACTCCATCCCCCCCCCCCCCCCCCGTACAGAGAGTGGAGAGTTTTTTGCTCCTGGTGCTCTGCTATCTGCAATGGTCATATCACTCCATCTAGTAGAGGAGCTGAACCGGATTCTATATAAGAAATTAAATGCCTCTGAAATCATAAAGTTGGAAGAGACCTCAAAGGTCACCTTCTCTGGGTCCCATAGTGGTGCTGGAAATTGTAGAGAGCTATCGTTGTTGTTGTTACATGCTGTCAGGTTCATCTCTGGTAAATTTAGGATTTTGACAAATTCAGTCTCTGTGACTTGAAAGAGTTCTATTGGTATCCTATCTACTCCTGATGATTTATTTCTTCCATGTGCATTCACTTCACTTCCTAGAACTGCAGGTTCTTTGTCATAGAATTTGTTTTCAATGAAATCTGTCATCCTCTTTTCTGTTCTGTATCTGTCTTCAGGATACTGTTCCTCCTCTCTTTATTTTCTCATGGTCAGATAGTGTCTGTCACCTTTTACTTTTACTTCCTTTCTGTCCTTAACAATGTTAAGTATTTCTTCCATCGTCCATCTAGGTTTTTCTTTTCTTTTTACTACAGGATGATGGTGGTGGTGGTGGTGATGATTGCATTCTTCCCTATTGATATCGCTGGTTTCTGAGTATTCTGAAACGGGTCACCATAAGTCAGAATTGACTTGAAGGCACATTATTACTCAAAAATATCAGACACAGTCAATCAATATTATAAAAACATTGACTGTTATTATATACTGTAACAGATACAAGTTTTAACAAAAAAACCCTAAGTATCTGTTAAATGTTGCACAGTATGTATGCTGTTCCTAATATTTGTTTTGTTCTGATTAGTGTTATTTCTGAGATCTGCAGCTGCTTATAATACTGTGTGAAGTTTCCTGTTACGATGATGATGTGACTGACATTAGGCCCCAAATGCTGGAAGATCTACAACCATCTGAGAGTCTAGTTGTGTAACAATGTTGTGGTTTTTGTTTTGTTAAATATTTGTATGATTGATAAATCAGTAAACTCTTCATGTATGTGACAAGCCTTCAGATATTTTAAGATGACTATCACAGAGGCATCTAAGCCTACATCCAGTTGTTTGCCCCAGCCAAAATAGAATGGGTAGGAACTTGGTAAGTCAACAGTTAAGGAGGCTTCATTGATTCAGTAGATCTGTTCTAGAGTAAAAATTGGATAAGGTCTTAATCTTTTCCCTAAGGCTCCTAATTCATTCAAACTTTCTTCATAGAACTTGGAGTTTCTAGCCTCCTCAGCTTCTTTGTAACTCTGTACTGGGCTTGTTAATAAGGATCTGAAGTTATTTCCAGGGGTCTATCAAAAGAAACAGTGCCCACAATATATGGTATTGTTAAAGCTGATGAAAATGAACAGGTATACGGAATTCCTCGTTTCATAAGTATCGTTGCCATGAGTTTGACTTAAAAAGCCCCTTGGGATTAAAGTATTCCGTTCATCATACCATAGAGTTCCATGCACTGTATAAGCACAACATAATAAGTTGTTCAGGACATTACACCCCAGGAAGCTACACCTTCCTTTCTTAAATAAAGTTATTGAGCATAGCTAGAACATCAAGCTATCAAAATCTTCATAGGAATTTTTAATGCCTTAGGGCTTTAGGCTTCCAGCCACTTACCCCAGATTAGGATCATTTTACTTTGATGGTACTGCTTCAAATCTTGTGGTTTTGTGGATTGAAGCCATGGCCCATAAAAGTGAATGGCTCACAAAGCAGAGATCATCAAATGAGCTCCTGGCCTGATGGGTAATAAGAGCATTACATTCTCTCAGGTCAGTGATCTGCTCACTCGGGAGTTTCTCTTTAGGTCTTAAAAAAAAAGTAATAAGGACAATCTTGAGCAATAACTTGGAATTTAATTGCTCTGTATCTATAAATTTATCCATGTGAAGATCACTGCATTTTGGGGGATATCTGTGAAATTACTGACTTAGTGTACAGCAGGCAAAACCTGACTATTCTCTTATTCCCTGCAAGGAGGATATCTTCACTATTAGTATGAAGACCAGAGTTTGGAAAAGTTCCCTTTCTTTTATTAACAACTCCCAGAATCTCCACCCACCCAACTGGCAATGGGGAGTTACAGCTGAAAAAAAGTAACATTTCTAAATTCTGGTTTCACTTACTGAGATATAGGCCAAAAAGGGATGACTGACTGGAGAAATATTTAATGCACACAAATGATAAAAAGGTTACGATATACATATAATAAATATTGTCACTATAATACCAAATTGAAAAGGTGCAAAGCAGCATTGGACCTAAAAAGTATTCTTCAGCACTTGTCTGGAAGGAGACATAGGCAATAACTGTGATAAAATTCCAAAAGGATGATACACAAGCCATATTGAGTGCTTCTTAAAGTATGTGCCCTCTATGTACGACAAGGGGTGTGTGTGCACAAGGTGAGAGGGAAGATGTTCTATTCATGTAGGCTTTCTGTATGAGCCAGAACCATGATTTTTTTTAAATACTCCCCTCCTGCAGATGCTTTCACTTAGCAGAAGCAATGGTGAGGAGTTGGACTAGTGCAGTGGTTCCCAATCTTAGGTCTCCATATGTTCTTGGACTACAACTCCCAGAAATCCTGGCCAGAACAGCTAGTGGTAAAGGCTTCTGGGAGTTTCAGTCCAAGAACATCTGGGGATCCAAGGTTAGGAATCACTGGGTTGTGTATACCTTTCATTGTTTAGAGAAGATGTGTGCTTCAGAAATAGCAGAATAGGGCTACTATCTTTAAGTACAGTGGTACCTCGACTTGAGAACGTCCCTACATAAGAATGATTCAAGTTAAGAACGGCTCCGTTCGCAAAAAGTTGCTTCGACTTGAGAACGGAGCCTCGACTTAAGAACCAAAAGAAGAAGAAAAAAACCTTTCCTGCCCTTTTTTTGGCCTAAATTCACCTTAGGTCAAAAGAAGAAAAAATAAAATAAAAATTCGCCCCCTAGTGGTAGATACGGATTAACCGGCTTTGCATTAGTTCCTATGGGAACTAATGCTTCGACTTAAGAACAGTGCCTCGACTTAAGAACGAAAAACAGCAGATACAGATTAAATGGTTTTCAATGCATTCCTATGGGAAATGGTGCTTCGACTTAAGAACGTTTCGACTTAAGAACGCAGTCCCAATACGGATTAAGTTCTTAAGTCGAGGTACCACTGTATTGTTGCACATCCTTGGTTATAATGTGCAGTTGCAAAATGTTAACATGCAAAGTCAGGAGTGTTGTGTGTACATTAGTTCTTATTAGTGCACAACCTGGGATATAACACCAAAACATATAAACCAAATACAGACTACATGCATCAGAGTTTCCCAGTAGACACCACAACCTTCACAGACTCATTCCATTAGGATGTCTTGTAGAGTGGATTTCTTTTTATCTGCTTCTTACAAGAGGAGCTACGTATATGTTAAATTGATATTCTGTATATGCCTAATAAAGGTTCTGACACTGACACTGACACAAGAGGAGCTGTATGTATGTAGTTAATGAAACACAAGGTAATATATTCCTTTCCAGCACACAAATGACTTGACAGTGCTCCCACAACACATAGTTTTAAATCATGGTTTTTCTTATCCGTCACTCTCCTTTCTTCCAGCTACCAGCAGATTTCAAAAGTATCTGGAACCTAAATAATGGTTAATTTAAACTATGGTTAGTGAAAACAATCCATCTTTATAAACCACTGGCTTGTTTCCACTAATCATAGTTAAAATTGATAACTGTTTGTTGGGTTCTAGTAGGCTTTTTTGCAAAAAAGAATATACAATTACAAATATATATTTAAATATGTATGAAAATACGAATTTGTTTCCAACACTGCAGAGATGGGACAGAAATGAGTTATGAATGAGTAAATGCAAAACTGGCATGAAGTGGCAACATACTGATGAAGCACCCCTTGGTGCAATAATAATAATACTTTCTGAATGATACCCTTTGTTTCTAATTTGTAGCTTGAAAGTGCCAATATATAGCCAAAGAATACCTTGCCATTGAATGACTTAAACAAGGCAAAATGCACTTAACTGTGGTAGCAATTGTGTTTCTGGCTGAGAGTCAAATGCTGCATTTCTTCATTCATGTGTTATTGTGCCTGTATAATTACAGACTCTGGTCTGAAGGATCTACTCTCCATTAACTTTTTTTTAAAATTGACATTGTGATGATTTGTTCCAGTTGTGTGAATAGTCTGCTATAGAGATATCACAGCATAGAGGAAATGTATTTCTTTATTATTTAGAATGCTAATATCATTCTAAGGCCCAGCTGGTTCCCTGTATGGCTTACAACAGATTTCCATAATGCAATTGCATTCAAGTGTAGCATGAGGAATTCAGGCTACTTAAAGCCCATATCCCCCAATTATCTTTGAGGTTTGGGAAGGCCCTTCTCTTAGTCCCCCAGAGACATATCTGATGGGAATGTAAGAGGGGATTTTCTTGATTCTACTCCCAGGAACCATGTGCCAGGGGAAGCTAAGTTGCTTCCCTCTCTTTTGTTCTTCCACTAGCCCAGTGCTTCCCAACCTTGGATCCCCAGATGTTCATGGACTAAAACCCCTGTAAGCCTTAATCACCAACTGTGCTGACCACGATCTCTTGGAGTTGTCTAAGAATGCACTAGCAAGTAAAAAAAAGGCAAGCAGGCTTTCACAACACACCATCTCTTGAGGAAAGCCTTGTGACCAGTTGGATGCCATACTTCCTTGTCTGTAATACATTTCTAAATTGTTTTCTCTCTGCTTTTATATCATCTCTTTTTAACAGTTGATACGGCTTCGTGCTTTATGTATGTTTGCTTAATATTACTGTGAGCTGCACTAAGTAGAGATGCATATTTCTGCTAATCTTGTTTATAAGAATGAAAAACTGAAAAAAATGTCTCCTTGCCTGTCAGGCATTTTCTTTCAGTTGTGACAGGGTTTTTGCTTTTGAGAATTACTGTTGCTTGTATAAAGCACTACTAACACAAATTGTACACAACTATGACACCTGCTACATTTTGTGGTCAAACTAACGCTGAAGCTGAAACCCCAAATTGCAGGCCTACCTAGCTTTTACCAGCAAGGAAGGGATCATGCCACTTCTCTTGTGGGTCAAGTGAGTTCCAGCTGCTCAGTCTCAATCCCAGATAGTCTCGGTGGGCTGTGCTAACTAGCTGGTGATGATCTAAGACCAACACAAATCAGACTTCAAAAAAATTAGACCCAAACAACCCATCCAATGCTTCTTTTTGAACAATAACACAGTATTTCTACAGATATGTGCTTAATTTCTTAAAGGAAGAGGATACTAGTTTCATGCAGAAATATTTTCACAGATTATAGAAATCATGACCAAAAAGTAGGGCTCCTTATCTTGATGGAAGAGAGGAATCTCTGCAACATGACTTTTCTTCGCATCTTTAACCTGAAGTTCCATTTTTGCAAGAAATATATCATCTAAATCTAATAAATAAGTAAATAATAGAAAATAAACAAAACTTGCACCCATATGCTGCCAGCTTTATTAAGGAAGCATTTCTTGTCCTTCATTTTCCCTGATGTGTTGATCTTTGATCATCAGCAGCTAGTTAGCAGAGTCCACCGAGACTATCTGGGATTGAGACTGAGCAGCTGGAACTCACTTGACCCACAAGAGAAGTGGCATGATCCCTTCCTTGCTGGTAAAAGCTAGGTAGGCCTGCAATTTGGGGTTTCAGCTTCAGCATTGTAGATGCATAAACTTTATTCTCTTATTCCTTCTAGTTTTAGCCAACTCAGATAACAGTGCTACTGTGAAGATTAAACAAGTCTTGACTATAGAAAATTCTCCACAGTTAGGTGGACTATGCATATTTATCTGGAAGTAATATCCACTTCAGACTTATTTCTGAATAAACTTACATAGGATCAGACTGTGTCTGCATGGGAAGGAGTGCATGATCTTGGTTAAAGAGAGCATTGTCTGTATTTACAGCCAGTTGAATCTGTTGTGGAGAAAAATTATTCTGCTACAGTCCATGTTTGCTATGTTTTTTGAATGCAAATGTGGTCTTACTGGCAAGGTTTGCACACAGATGTGGGACATTAACAAAGTGGATAATTGGATATTGCAAATGAATTACCCAAATGCAAGTGACTAATGGGATAATATCCCCAGCTGACGGCGTCTACATTCCTTCATCTCTCAGAAAAGATGAAAAGTAGTCATAAGAGCATCACATTCCCCTGCATTGTGGTGATTTTCCCCTGTGGCTCTCTGTGAAATGTATCTTATCTGTATTAAATTATACTATAAAAATTAAATCAATTAAGTCCTGATGTTATTGAAACACATACAGGTACTGTAAAGTTTTAGGGTGCCACATTTTAAAATAGAGTTAAAATAGAATTTGAATTAGTCTCAAGTTGTTCACCACACTTTAAGAAGGATGCCAACAAAGTGGAGCAAGTTCAAAGGAGGGCAACAAAGATGATCAGGGGACTGGAAATCAAGCCCTGTGAGGAAAGAATGAAAGAACTGGGCATGTTTAGCCTTGAGAAAAGAAGTGGGGGAAGGGGAGAGAGATGATAGCACTTTTCAAATACAGTGGTGCCTCGACTTACGACCATTTCGAGTTACGACCAGCTCCGGCCGCAAAATGTTTGCTTCTACTTGCGACCAGAGCTTCGAGTTACGACTGGAAAAAAGGTGGGGGAAAAGGTGGGGAATTCAAATGTACTAACCGTTGGTCAGCGAAGAGGCTGCTTCTTTGTAGCTCTTTCGCCCCAACGGTTAGAGAGTGTGCGTCGGAGGAGGCTTCAGACTGCCTGGTGCTGCTTTCTGCTTCTGAGTAAGTACATACAGGGTTTTGCAGGGTGGGTTTTTGGGCTTGGGGGGGTTATGTTTCTGTGCTGTGATTTTTTTTGTGTTTTGGTGTGTTTGTTTTTTCAGCCCCAGCGCCTTCTGATGGGGCTTGCTGTGTTGTTGTTGTTTTTTTGGTGATTTTTTTTTTCAGCCCCAGCGCATTCCGATGGGGCTTACTCTGTTTATTTTTTTTATGTGTGTGTGTGTATGTGTGTTTTCAGCCCCAGCGCGTTCTGATAGGGCTTGCTCTGTTTGTGTGTGTGTGTGTGTTTTGTTTGTTTGTTTGTTTGTTTTTCAGCCCCAGCACGTTCCGATGGGGCTTGCATTGTTTTTTTGGTGATTTTTTTCCCCGGCCTCAGCGCATTCTGATGGGGCTTGCTCTGTTTGGGGTTTTGTTTTTTGTTTTTTGTGATTTTTTCTCCCCAGCCGGAACGGATTAATGGGGTTTCAGTGCATTCCTATGGGAAATGGTGCTTCGACTTACAACCATTTTGAGTTACGACCATCATTCCGGAATGGATTAAGTTCGTAAGTCGAGGCACCACTGTACTTGAAAGGCTGTTATACAGAGGAGGGGCAGGATCTGTTCTCAATCATCCCAAGAGTGCAAGGCATGTAATAATGGGCTCAAACTACAGGAAGCCAGATTTAGGCTGAGTATCAGGAAAAATGTCTTAGCTGTTAGAGCAGTATGACAATGGAACCAGTTACTTCAGGAGATCGTGAGAGCTACAATACTGGTGGCATTCAAAAGAAAATCGAACTACCACCTGTCAGATCTGCTTTGATTTGGATTCCTGCATTGAGCCGTGGCCTTACAGGCTCCTTCCAGCTCAGTTATTCTGTGATTCTAAGTTTCTGTGGTCAAGAAATGGACTTATCAGTCATGCAACATCTTTGTGTTTCATTGGATTCCAGGGAACTTTCTAGGTTGCACACTGGGCCATCATGAAACACTGTCCAAGCCTATTAAACTACACTATGGAGTGTTGTATATTCTAAAATCCATTTATGTCTGTGCTGCAGAATAAAACTGGCAGTGACAAACATAGCTGGAGAGAGCAACTTAGCTTGCTCTGATTCCTTATCCTTCAGCATCACACATGGATATCTGAGTCAAGGACAGCTTCTCTTGTCTATTAAATGCCTCTTGCCTCCCAAGAATATGTTTTTGTTGCAGCCATGACTCTATTCTCAGCTCCCTGACATAACTGCTTTGCACAGCAGCACAGCAATGAACCTTGATGTCCTAACAGCTGTCTACATTTCCTGAAGGTACAGCTGACTCTGGAAGTCTGCAGTTCACCTTGCATTTATCACTTTGCTTATCTTCACTTTACTTCTCTGAAGAAAACCAACAGTAGCATTGGAAGGGCCCAGAGAAGAGCCACAGAGCCCATAAAGGTTCCAGAGGGTGCTTCCTCAGGCCAGGCCCTGTCAGCCCCAGCAATGTAGACCCATGCCATGTGCTTACTCTCACTTGTGATATTGATGTGGGCAACTTGAAATACCCTGGAAGCTGACACAGGCAGGCTTTTTATGTGTTCCTTTTAAACAAACATGTTTCTTAATGCCCATGCAAATCTTGATTAATTGTTTGATTGATAACTTGCCATACATCCATAAATTGCAGGGCAGGGTATAATCAGTAAAAGTACCTTAAAATCAACTGAAATAGTCCAAATGAATAAACACTATAAAATGGTTGTATAATTTAAACAAAACAGATATAAACAAATGGAAAGGATCCCACTGGGTGGCAAATACTCAGTTCAACATCCAGGTTTTGATTTGACACCAAAATAAAAGGCAGTATCCATGCCAGTTGGGCCTCTAAGGGAAGACATTCTGCAGTGGGATATGTCTGGTTGCTGCATGTAGCTGTAATAAATGTAGACTGAGTTACAAGTGCAGTGGAGTCTAAAGAAGCAAACGTTTTGTTATATGCTAATTTTTCATACTTATTTATTGCATAGAATGGAAGAATACCAGTCCACACTGAAAAACTAGAACTTGACTCTATAAACAGCACCCACATTTGCTGAATGGCACTGAATCAGCCCAGAATCGCTATGCTTTACGTTATCTGAAACCATGCAGCAAAGTCTGCTGCTTGTTCCGAAGCCTGTAGTCTGCTTATTTGTCTTGTTCTTATCATGGAGGAGCATAGAGACCTTATGAAGGGCTTAGAGCTCAAAACATTAATTGATTACTTAATGTGGTTTAATCAGTTCATTAATCACAGTTTTTAAGTTTTTTGAGTTAGCCAGCAGCAGGGTGGCATTTCACATGCTGAGAGTTCATATAACAGACTAGGTATTTCTTACCTCTATATTCTTATCCACCTTGTTCTGGGCCTGGAGTAGAACTAAGTAGATAGAGATTGGTGGACCTCCTTGCCAACACACTGATGTACCCTATCCAGAGTGGGTCTTTTAAATTGACTCTGTTCCAAGTACATAAACTACATGATGGAATCACTCATCAAGTGGCCTCCGTTCCACACTTCTTCTGGGGATCCTTTTTCTTGAAGCTAGAGAAGTATAGGAGTAGCTTTTCGAGTGGCCCCAGAGCCCCGCATCACCGAAATATTTTAGCCCAAATTGGAGAATTGTGCTTCCATCAGGAAAGATGTTCTGTTTAAAGTTATACATACAATTCTGTGCCATATAGCCCCAAGCAGTATGTTTAAGGAAACAGACAGCACCTTCTAGTGACTTCCAGTTTAGAGAATGTGGATAGATGCTGCCCTTTCCTGTGCCCAGAATGGAAAATCTGTTGGGCTCTGTCAGCAGTTGTCCACCACTGCTAAACATTTTTGCTGTGGGAGTATCATGTCCAGTACTGGTGGGTTGTTTTTTTTTTCAGGAATCTTCCCTGCTGGTTTCGTATCTTGGTACATTTTGAGGAGATTGGCTGGTGAGGAAAGAACTTAGATATCTCTAAGGATATGAAAATCTTTCATGATAAATTGCACTGTGTTTCTCTGAGTGCAACTTGATTTTTTTCTTATCCCTTGTTTCTTTACCCTTTATAAGATTTTGGTTTTCCTCCCTGCATAAAAACTTGTGTACATTTGGATACATTTTTCCTAATGTGCACATTTACTCATATATTTTTTTCTTAATCTTTTTCTTGTGCTTCATTGACTTAAAACCATAGGTTTGTACGTACGGTATTAACTTTATGCAGTTTTAACCATGTGTGTTTTAAAATGTGCACATTATTTTGTGTGCACTTTATTTCTCAGAAACGCATCATAAGAAAATAGATTCTGCCTGTGTGTTCAGAAATCTAGCATGTGAACCTCCCCATTTTTTTTATTTCATTCTGTTACAACTGTATTTTGCTATGCAAGCAGAACACCCTTGTAAGCAGCAAAGCTTGATAATAATCTTGACGCCTCTGAGCACTAGCAGATCCACACTTAACAATGCTTCAGACAATGGTCTACCCTATATGCAAGTGTGTGCGCAAGTGTGTGGAGTACTCATTAAGATAGTATAATTGTGACATTTGTATTGCTAGTTATGTTACATTATGTGCTGTCAAGTTGTAACTGACTTATAGCAACCCTAATAGGGCTTTCAAGGTAAGTGAGAATTTAAGCAGTGGTTTTACCAATTCCACAACCCCACTGAGCTTGCTTGACTGAATGGGGGATTTGAACCCAGGCTTTCTGAGTCTTAGTCTGTTACTCTATCCACTACATCACAATGGGTACCCCAGTAATTATGTGCCGTCAAGAATTTTGACTTACGGCGATCCTTTTCAGCGCTTTCTAGGTAGAAAGTACTTGGAAGAGGTTTGTCATTGCCTTCTTCTGGGAGCATCCTGGGACTGTGCAGCTGGTCCAAGGCCACACAGGCTGGCTTTTCTCCTGGGAAGCACAGTGGGGAATCGAATTCCCAACCTCTGGCTCCACATCTTTGCAATAGAAAAATGTATAATTTAGGGGCTAGTCCTGAATCCTGTTCGACCATTGCTGTAACAGAAAAGGCAGGTGTCTGTAGGGTACAAGATCACAAGTGTGAATGAATGGCAATGGAAAAGGGTGGTTAATGATAAATTTAGTATACAGATCAGAAAATACCTGTCATCATTATGGGTATAACATTTGGAATAAAGTCTCAGAAACAACCATAAGAACATAGCAAATCATTACTGTATGAATGAGCCATTAAAGTTGCTTTATGCAGAAAATGCTGTTTCTAGTTGTTGAATGTGTTTATAGAAAATCTGTCTGGTTACCTCCAGGAAAAGAAGTTGCAGTGTGACATGTTTAAATGGCTAGAGAGCTTCCTGTTATTAATAAACATTTCTCTGAATATTTAGCTACCGAAACAAAGCTTCATTTTTAGCCTTATGAAAACTGCTTGGCTTGTAGTCTGCAGCTTCTGAACATGGAATAACTTTTCTTGACATTTTATTATCAGCAAAATTAAGATGTTTCCATTTTTTTTAAAAAAAATGGCTTGATATGTGATTGTGTGGGATGCTTCAGCTACAGTCTGTGGGAAGCTTGGTTTGAAGCAAAGTTACAAATTTCTTGAAAATAAAAGGAAAACAAATGTGAGGTCTTCTGGGATTTCATGTAATCCATTAAATGCAAGCATCAGTGTAACTTGTTCTATAGGGCAACAGTACTTCAGAGATTACTGATACTTTATGCATGAATTTTCAGCAGCAGTTGCACATAAGGCTGAAGGTGATGCAGAGCATGGAAACACTAGATATTTGGACTACAGTTCCCCAGATCCCCCAGCCAGTGACTACCAACAGAGTCTAGGTATACTGCTAAGTATGTGATCTGATGTTGTGGTCCTGTTTTCTTTCTTTGTTATACACGATGGCTGCTATTTGGCAGGTTATGTAATACTTATTGGTAAAGGGTTATGCCAATAAGCCAGGGATATGAATACGAATATCCCATCTCTACTTATTGGTCGTACTAGATGTTACTACCGTGTTTCCCCGAAAATAAGCCCTACCCTGAAAATAAGCCCTAGTATGATTTTTCAAGATGATTTTAATATAAGCCCTACCCCAAAAATAAGCCCTAGTTAAGTGAAACCCTGCCCTCCACCAGGGACTCACCAGGATCCTCCCAAGCCCTCAAGAGAGACTTAAAACTTCTTCCTCTCCTCTCCCACTTGCCTTGCTTGCAGAGGGGCTGGGCAGCCAGGGAGGAAGGAGCTGTGCACCACCAGGAACTTGCTTCTTGGCTGCTAAGTTCCCAACGGCTCTTGGGGCTCCCGCCTCTGCAGTGTGCGCGCTTCCCCCCCTCCAGCGTGCGCCCAGGCGAGGCTAACAAAGCACAAGGTTGGAAGGGGGGAGGTGATTTCGGAGCTCCGGCCCCCGCCAGCCAGCCCTCTGCCCTGCCTTTATTTTTCCCCTCCCCTCTTTCTCCTACCATAAGTCTTTTAACCCTCCTCTTGTTCGGCTCCCTGTTTGGTGCTGCTGGCAGGGCCACTGCCGTGTTGAAGCAGCCGCTGCCCTTTCCTCAACTGGGCCCGCGGGCTTCGGACCCCGTCCCCTTCCACAGCAACGCCTCCCCCTTCACTGCTGCCGTTGTTTCCCTCAAAACAAACCCAGCCCCCGCCAGCCCCAACGGGAGCCTCAGCCCAGGCACCGCCACTGGAGGAACCCGAGCCACCGCCATGGCGCCTCCTGGCAGTGGCAGAAGCACCCCTGGAGGAAGTGGCACCAGGTACATTTAAAGAAGGGGAAGGAGAACGGGAATAAATTAATAATAATAAATAAAATAAATGATGGTAATTGAATAAATGTAGATTGTTGTTCTTGAAAAAAAATAAAACATCCCCCGAAAATAAGCCCTAATGCATTTTTTTAAAGCAAAAATTAATATAAGACCCTGTCTTATTTTCGGGGAAACACGGTAAAGAAAGAAAGAAATAGGTGCCTGTGTTATATAAGAATTGTCTCCTTTGGAATTGTCTGGTTTCAGACTAATGAGAATTAGTTTCAGACTGATGAGAATTGTTTGGAGAATTTAGAGATCCTGGACATGCAGCTACCTGTTGGCACCATGAGTAAAGAAATTGCTCGGTAGTAGTGCGTAGAGTGTCCACGGCTGGTCCAGGTTTAAGAGGAGCTGTGCAAGATGTTGTCTAGAATCTCTGGACAATGTCTGTGACCAATTTTTTAACCCCAAGAGGCTTGCTGTTATGGTGAGCAATAGTGGCCAGTAATAGATAAGGAGATTGTACTGTATGTGGTAGGGACGTGGTGGCGCTGTGGGTTAAACCGCAGAAACCTCTGTGCTGCAGGGTCAGAAGACCAGCAGTCGTAAGATCGAATCCACGCGACGGAGTGAGCTCCCGTCGCTTGTCCCAGCTCCTGCCCACCTAGCAGTTCGAAAGCATGCAAATGTGATTAGATAAATAGGTACCACCTCGGTGGGAAGGTAACGGCGTTCCGTGTCTAGTCGCGCTGGCCACGTGACCACGGAAACTGTCTTCGGACAAACGCTGGCTCTATGGCTTGGAAACGGGGATGAGCACCGCCCCCTAGAGTCGGACACGACTGGACTAAATGTCAAGGGGAACCTTTACCTTTACCTTACTGTCTGTGGTATTTTAGATGGTCAGCTGGCAGCAGAAGGAGAACATTGTCCTGTGTCCATTCTGCATTTAAAATCAGTGTTGAGTTGTTGAGTAGATACACTAAAAGTAGGCCATTTGTCACCCGTGCTATTAAATCATATCCGGTTTTTGTGGTGGATTTTAATTTGTGTTAGTTCCATCAAATTTGTCAAAACCTTTTCTAGGATATGCAAACCTCTTCCTGTATATCAAGATGGGTTTCCAAGCTTCTGAAGCCCATAGCCCTTACCTGGGCTCCCTTTGTTCTAGAAAAGACAATATAAATGGATCCTCCTGGAATTGTCCAAGAATTGTGATTAACTGGAGCACCCCAGTACTATTTAATTTTTTAAAAATGGTTTAAAAAAAACAAAAACAAATAGATTTTGAATTGCCCTAGGTTTCGTTTATTGTGTTTTCTGGCATTTTTCAGTTCTCCTTGTGTCCTCAGTAGAGATGGGGGTATTCGTATACGAATATCCCCGCACAGGTGGCGTTAATGAGGGTCCAGTCCCATGGGGCCGGACGGTCCACTCACCGATCCACCAGCCCCAGATTCGCCACGGACGCAGACGGCGCAATTCTACGAATGGCTCTGCAGCGCGCGATCCGCTTGCCACTCCTGGCAGGAGGCGGGAGGACAAGCCTCACTGCAAGGTCAAAGAGTGGTGAGCAGATCGAGCTCTGTGGAGCCATTGGTAGAATCGCGCCGTCCGCGTCCGTGGCGAATCTGGGGCTGGACCCTCGTTAACACCACCTGTGCAGGGATATTCGTATACGAATAGACCCATCTCCAGTCCTCAGAAGATCTCAGGGCAGAAAATTTGTCCCCAGCTGCACCAAAGGTGCCCACTCCTACCCTGCGTTATGAAGAATAATTATTTAAAGAAACCACAAAGGGTCAGAATGTTTAGGGAGTGGTAGCTCTTTCAGTTTAGAGGAAAGAGAAGAAATCAATATATCCATCAAAGCTTCTTACTCCTGGCTAGTGTGGACATACCAGATGGGTGTCCATGCTGTTTCATTTAATTTTAATGGGCGAGCTTTGAAAAGCAGGCGTTTGCCTAGTTGTGCCAAATGATATGGTATTCATATGCTTTAGAAGAAACATTTCTGGTTTAATTGGGGATCAGACTGGATGAGATAAGATTAATTACTCAGAGTTAGTATGCACAGTAATAATGTGGGGAGTTGGTGCTATTGTCCTTTAAACATGTTTTTTTTAAAATATCAACACAGCACAAACAAAACTCTCAAGGATTCGGACAGTGGTAGAAAGTGTATCCAGCAGTTCTTGTTTTAGAACTTTATTGTTAAAGTACTAACTGGCTGTATTGTCTGTCTATAAGTGAAAAAGGGAGGGAAGGGCTTTAATTTCTAAAACAAATATGTCATATGAAAAGTATTTTTATTTTCAAATGGCATAAACTAAGGAAACCAGGAAATGCTCCTCGTCTTGCTCCATTTATACCTATACAAGCTCCCTAAACTGTAATGAAAGCCAAAAGATTTGGTAGCATATCAACGGCCCTAGTGAACCATTGGTCACCGAATTCCGACTATATGTACCTTGAAGTACATTCAGTTAAAATTTTAGGTTGCCTAAAGCAGTTGCTTTGTTTCCATCATCGTCCTAGCCCAGAACAGACTTTTACAGTTTTGGGAGCAGGCAATGGGATGGTGTGCAGAGGGGAGGCAGTTGCAAGAGTAATTATCAAGTCCTTTTTTTTTTTTTTAAGTCTGGGATGGAAAATTCCAGCCATGCTTACAAGGGTGGATGCTGGAAACTACACTTCCCAACTGGCTTTACAAGCTAACTCTGAATTCACCTCATATCAACAGACTCAACATAGACATCTGCATGAATTTTTTAAGACTCTAACCTGCAGATTTTCTGCACTATCCATGAAGGGGTGGTGATCAGCCTGAAGAAGTGAGTTTTGTTCACGAAAGCTTGCAATTTGTATGTGTTTTTTTGTGGTTCAATAAAGGACTGGTGATAACCTTACTCTTGCATTTGTGCAAGCCTGAACCACACAACCTTTTCCTAATTCTTTCTACAGATAACAATTGTACCAATAGATTACATAGTAAAATAGCACAATACAGTATTGAATAAAATGCACATAAACTGACCTACCTGAACAACATATATCTAGGCTCCTGCTTTTAGTATAAAATTTTATTTTGTCTGCAGTACAGGGCATCTTTTATTCTGTCAAAGCATAGCTTATTCTTGAAGTGGTTTCTAAGTGCATCATGGGAGATAAGCTTGAGCAGACTTAAGAGTACGTAAATGTACCCTTTGTTTCTTAAGACCTCGACAGGACATCAAATAACTACTTCACAAATGGCATTTTTTGCTTACTCAAATTTTAGGAGTAATAATTGTGGTTGTGTTTAGAAGCTGCTTCCCAATGCTACCTATACGCAACCTGAAAGTGGCCTCTTGTGCTGTGTTTCAAATGTTAGTGAAAGGGAGGGGAAAGATTTCCATGAAGGGAAGCCACATCGTTAGAAGAGCTGAATAGTGTGCTCTTGAATATACTCAGTACTTAATGCAAAAATAAGCGGTGTCTTTCAAGACTATATGCAGTAGTTATGGTCGTAAAAGACACTGCTTGTTTATAGTATCAATAGTATGTCCAGTGATGATCATGCACTATGTTGTATTCGATGACCCTTTAGTGGTGTTAGTGGAATTGATAATTATACAGTTTGAATTACAAATTTGGATATCTCCATAGTGCTTTCATATGTTCTGAATCTGATTATCAGATTCATGAAAAAATATTTTCTGGCCTCAGGCATAAAGTGGGAATCTGGGCACATACAGATAGCAAATCAGATACTGAGAATCAACTGCTGTGTACTATTTAATTTAGTTAATGTTATTTAATATTGACAACATATTTTTTGAATTAAATTAGCAGATCAAGCAGTCTGTTTTTTTTTTTAAAGTGTATTTTCTCTGTTTAGTACAATTCTTCTAATTTTTTTACTGCACACATTGTATGTTCTTCTTGGTTCCAAATAAACCCATTTTTTAAATACATTGTTTTGATGCAGGTCCAGTTTTCAAGTAGGAAGGAGTCACAGTTCCAAGATGGCTTTATGCAGAGATGCATATTATCAGTATGTATGTACCAAAAGGAATGAAATTTGGAACCAGAAAAAGTTTTTCTAAGCGCTGTCCAAAAAAGTTCAAAATTATATCTCAAGCCCTCAAGATAGGGGAAGTTTGATGTGCACATGTTTGAACATGACATTCTCCCTATGCAAGTGTTAAAGGTTTCTGAAATAGACTTGATTATAAATTGAAATTCATCTTTCTCTGGTGATTCCTATGCCTGGATTTCTATTATACACAATGTCATGATCACATCAGTACATCAGTGCTGGACAGATGCATCCCCCTTGCTTATCTGCTTAAGACGGCCCACTACCTACAGGTGGGCTATGGTCTTCTGGGGACAAGACCATTTTTAAGTCTGATTGGCAGAAGAAGCCCTGGGGCTGCCCACTAAAGTTGGTCATTATCCTTTTTATTAAGCAGGTGTTGAAATGGATTGGTCTTTTTAGCGTAATGCAGATTTACAGTGCATTAGGCAATCTATTTTTCAATTTAGTGTACTGCCTCTGATAAATTAACAGATGTCGATCGATTTCCCCCCTCCCTCCCCTCCCTCAGTCCCCCTGTTTACACCTGACAGCCAGTGCTTTATAGTTGAGCGGTTATTTGAAGTTATAAACATTATAATTAGCAATTTTTTAATTAGTCTGACAATTAACAGGAGATTTGCAAAGCTGCTAATTTGACATGTCATACACTCCACAGTGTTTGTTAACCACCACTTGAGTGAATTCAATTGAATAGAACTGGTGGGGGGAAAATTGATCTCATGTGAACCCTTTCTCCCATTTGGCTATTGTTTCCAACACTCCAGGCAGAAAAAAGAAAACATCTTTGAGATGTTATGGGATGACAAGGACCAACAGATAACGTTCAAAGAAGTGATGGAGACATTTTGCATTTGTTAAGTAATGTGTTTGAAATACATATATCATGAGAATATAAAGCACTCAAAGATCTTGAAAAGAACTTGTGTCTCAGTGATTCTTCTGAAATTCAAAATTAGGGATGTTTGAAATTGTGAGATTCAGAGCTCCTTCCCAAAGAGGTTAGTTCAGGTCCAGTTCATAATGGGCTATGTTGGAGCTATCAATTTCTTTCTCCAGTGGTTCTGGCTTTCCCACCTAACCAAGCAGGATCTGTGTTTTTGACAGAGAACTCCAGCTGTGGGAGGGGGGTGGCCAGTAGGACTGATCATATGGTGGAAAGATTGCAGTAGACATGAGGGAGTTAGCTGGTTTCTCCTTTTAATAGACTTCTTGCTTTACTACTTGTTTTATCATGCAAACGAAAACTCTTTATTTTTCTTTTTAGCACAATGAAAGCAGATAAGGCGTCCTACAAAGACCCACTTAGAGTAAATGCAGAATCAATAGCAAATTAATTGTAATTCTATGCAGCAATATAGCATTAGGAAGTTTGTGTTTATTGTTTTCAAGACAGGCCTAATTAGTTAAATGTGCCTGGGTTTTAGGCAATGCATGTTTGAAAATTCATTTTAATGGTTGAGAGACATTTTAAAATACCCACTGTGACAGGTCAGGATCTAGGTTAGAAATGGGCTGCATAAAGAATCTCTCAGAACAAAAGGCACAGTGATGTGATGCAGCTTTTTAGTTTTGTTCTGAAATACTGCTGGATCCATTCACAGACAGGGAATATGTGACCAGATGGTGATGATGGGCTCCTACCCTGTTTCCCCGAAAATAAGACCTAAGCTGAAAATAAGCCCTAGTGTGATTTTTCAGGATGCTCTTAATATAAGCCCTACCCCCAAAATAAGCCCCAGTTAAGTGAAACCCCGCCCTCCACCATTGTGCAGCAACCAGAAGAAGATGACATGACTGTATTTGAATAAATGGAGATTGTTGTACAAGAAAAAAATAAAATATCCCCTGAAAATAAGCCCTAATGCGTTTTTTGGAGCAAAAATTAATATAAGACCCTGTCTTATTTTGGGGGAAGCACGGTATCATCTCTGACTATTAAGCGTGCTAACTGGCTTTGATGAGAGTTGAAACCCAGCCATGCTTGGAGGCTTATAGGTTCCCAAGTTAATCTTACAACTTGAAATTTGTCTGAGCATGCTTATTTTATTATTTTATGCTTTTCTGATTATTTATATTGGATGCCAAATACTATCTTTTAAGTGTGGCGTAATTTCTGTTTGTGCATACAGCCTGATTGGCTGTGAAGCAATAAAGTATTCGTATTCATATTCGAAAGACCATAAATAACCAACTACAGTCTTTCTGTTATCATCTGTCTAATGCTCTGTCTGTTTGTTTGTCCATATGTCTGTCTAGCTAATGCTTTTATGCCTAGCTTTCTGGCTAAAAAGACTCCCACAGAAAAGATAGGTAACACCACAGGTGGGCTTACAAACTAGACTTGAAGGCATGACACACAAGGAATAAGAAATGTGGAAGGAGGAAGGTTAAAAAACCAACAACAACAAGTACAGTTGCAGTTCTTAAAATGACCAGCTGATATGGAAAGCCTTTCTCACATAACTAAGCAAGATCTTGGTCCAGCTGTGGCCTTCCTTTCAGGTAGCCAGGTGGAATGTCTACTACTAGATAATGGTTGAGGAAAAGCTAAAGGCAGCTGGTTTCATATACCAGAGGTGGTGGAATAGCTTTGCTTGTCTTCTCTTCCTCTGCTCTAAAGTCTGCTGGAATGCTTGCTACAAGGTCACAATATATGTTCACCACTATCTATGATAGGCTTGAGGAAGTCTTTTTCCCCCCTGGTAGAAAATAACCATTGTATTCTTAAATTGTTCCTCACCCTCCCTGTTATTGTTTGACCTTGATAAACCAACAAGGAGGTTAAATAGAACCTTTAGTTTCAATGCATATGCATCGCTCCTTGCAGAGAAGGATGATCAGAGAAAAAATAACTTTGGTGCCTTAACTCGAGTAAGGAGAATGAATAATGTTAGTATTTCCTAGCAGTGAGGTCTTCTCATGGAGCTTGAGTTTTAGGAAATTGTGGATTTAGAGGAAAGGGGTGGAATGATGAGGAATAAATGTGCTTCTTGGCAGATTCATTTAGCCATGGTCAAGGCACTCATGAAAAGGCAACACAGTAAAACGTTATGCAAAAGACATTCATATAGCAAACTCATTGCTTCTTTTCCTGACGAGTAACATAGCTGAAAGTTTCATTTACACCTCTGCTGGAGTTTGGTAAGAAGGCAGATGGATTGCTATATTTACTTTGAGAGCTAAGACTAGCTTACACTTGGCCATCCATCCCCCAAAAGCAAAGGAGGTAAAGGAAAAGTTGGAGAGATCTGTCCAGTCTGACTCCTCTTGTAGAAAAGGAAAATTGATTAGTCTGGGTGCTTCTTGAACCCAAAAAAACATGTACTTACAGTTCATGGCATTGTTATTTTATATAGTGGGGAGCTAAATCTCTACACATCTATTTTCTATATTCATCATCATCACCATCAAGCTCCATCAGTTCGCTGCTGGTTTACGGCAACACTTTCCACAATTTTCTAGGTACTCAGAAATGGTTTCACCATTCCCTTCTTTTGGGGGTGCTGCACAACCAGGCTACATAGGCTGGAGGCACAGTGGGGAATCAAACTCCTGACCTCTGGCTCTGCTGCCAGATACCCAACTTGCTGAGCTTTACAGCCAACTCAAACAGTTATCTTCTTTGGAGGGTTGAAAATGGGGGTGGGAGGAAAGAGGTGACTAACAAAGGCGTAGAAAAAGTCTTCTAAGATAGTAGCAGGCATGCTCCCCGATGACACTGAGAGTTAATAGAGAAACATGCAATGTTCTGTTTTTTCCAAGCACAAGCCAGGTGTTGGCGACATCAAAGAATCCAGGAGACATTTCCCTTGACTTCCAGATTCACTTTTGGAGGAAGAAAAGTGGGTGGCTTTTTGTTTTGTTTGTTTTGCTAAAACAGAGGATGGAGTATTTCAGTGCCACCTCCCCCCCCCCAAAGCACCAAACGGTTAGTGAATTGTCTTGTGGTTCTTGTATTTTTACTGTCAAGGATGGAGACAGGTGCTGGCTTTGTGTACTGTGTACCTAAACCTGGGGGACAAGACATAGGCACCACTTGCTCCTATCACTCAGGCAGCAAAATGTCCTGGGGCAGCCTTGACCTATCATATTTTGTCCTGTTCATAAAACTGATTTAAATTTGCAGGAGAGAAAGTGACCAGCTTAAGGTCATCCAGAGATCTCTGGGGCTGAATGGAACTTGAACCCAACTCTCCCTGTACAAATCCAGCATCACAGTGAATGTCACCTTGGAGTTATGTGCACTGTAACATCATAGTAATGAGGGAGGGAGAACTGTAGTCGCGGTGTCTTTGAACCAATAGCTCAGAGAAGCACATCAAGTCATAGTTTAATTGGAGGGAAACTATTTATTTTGAGCTGTTTGTTTAAGCACAGGAGGATTCCTAATGGAGCCATCAGACCTCGCTCATTGGCTAATAGTTTAATTAGGCCCATCTGGTGGAGGCTGTGGAGAGAACCATCCCAGCTCTGATATTGGCGGAGAGGTAATTTGTCATTTCTTGGCCTGGTGACTGGCACGCTAACCGTCTTTAAAGCCAAACAGAAGCCGCACAGTCTGTCTTGCAGGAGAATTGCTGAGAGCTATTGGAGGCATTTTGTGCCGTTCACCTTGGCACACCCGAGGAGAAATGACACAATCCCGTTTGTATCCTTGAGATAACCTCTGTGCAGCAATCAGATGAGAGTTTCTGAAAGTCAGGTCAGTCTTGCCTTTGTCAGCCAAACCTGTAATAATTGAAAGCTTTTCTATTCTTTGGGCAGGAGGAAGGGAGAAAGAAAACCATTTAAATGGTAATAATGTCTCCCCGATCAGCATCCTGTAAGAGTCTGTCTTGGCTTTAGGAGTCAGTTTAGGCCCCTAAGAAAATATTTGTTTTACGTATGGAAAACTTCTCTTTTGCTATGTATTCTTGTTGAACAAGCCCGTGTTTGCCTAGAGCCCTGATTGCACTAGGGCAGCAATGGCGAACCTATGGCACGTGTGCCACAGCTGGCACGCAGAGCCCTTTCTGTGGGCACGCGAGCCATAAGTTGCCAGATCGCTACTGCCCCCCCACAGCCAAACCTCAGGAGGCAGCTGCAGCCGCGGTGCTGGCGCTTTGACAGGCAGCGGGCCAGGATCCGGAGCAGCTGGTGGTGGATCCGGAGTGGGGTCTCGAGGCACCTCCATGCCTGGGATTCACCTTTCCACCGCCACTTCCGGTTCTGCCGCTGCTGCGGCCCGCTGGCTGCTGGGTTTTTTTCCCCCAGTTTGGGCACTCGGGCCCAAAAAGGTTCACCACCACTGCACTAGGGAGATAAAGGGGTAGCCATTTACAGGAGACCCTGTTGGTTACCGGGAGAGAGTTCAGAGCCGGAAACATTACCTACTTGAACTGATAATGAATTGAAAATATCTCAAGATTTCCTTTTGTTTTGCGGGGGGGGGGGGGACACAAATTCGGTGGGCAGATTTTACTAGACTTTCTTAGTTCTTTCAATCACTACAATTACACCCAGATATACACAATACTTACTAATGGAAATAGACGTTTGGAGTAATGCCAGTTCTCCCAATCCAAAATAGGAAAAGTTCTGAGTGAAATACAAATGAAGTGGCAGCGCTGGGATGTATATCCTTTGTTTCTATTGGGCACATGTTTACTTACAGTCACCAATTCTGGGACAAATGACCTGCAGGGAGCCATTTCAGGCATCCAACAAGAGATTACACTCCAAAGATGCAACATTTCCAAGCTCTAGTAAAGAAGCAGTTCATCTTATATCCTTGCAACATGAAGAATAGTACAGGAGATCATGTGTCCATGAGACAAGCAAGGAACAGCCCTGGGGGGCAACTCAGGAATGTAAATCCTCATTGGTCTCATTCTTCTGCTTAAGGACAAGCAAGCACAACATTTCCCCCCCTTACCTGTGAAAGGCCAGAATGCTTACAGGGCTATTGATAAAAGTTCTTGTAAGTTCAGCTTTTGTGCCAATTGCACTCAGTGCCTAAATAGTACAAATTGTCCAAAACGGCAGTAATCACGGGCTTGTTGTATAGACTTTTAAACATTTGAAGGATTGCATGGATTGTTTGCATTTTTTGTTTTTTTTATCAATCATCTAATCCTTTTGTGCTTGCTGTGTGTGTCTGCTTTGCAAACTGAAAAGACAGTAATTAGTACAAATATATTTGTGAGTGTTATGGAAATCTTGATTTAAAAAACCAAACTCCTCTGATTCTCACAGAAGAAACCAAGACTCTGGCAGATACTAGTGATTTGTTGACAAGCTTTATTGATGTCAGTCGAGAATGATTAATTTTGCAAATATTCTTCACAACCCTAGACCACTTGCTACCTTGATATTCTAGATTTCTACATTGACAGAAGACTTTGTTTATCTCATGGCCATTTTAGAAACAAAACATGGAAGGGATTGTGGCAATATTTCTCAAGGCATATGTTAGTGGGTCTCCAGGGAATACTTCATAGAATCATAGAAAAGTGAAGTTGGAAGGGGCCTACAAGGCCATCAAGTCCAACCCCTGCTCAATGCAGGAATACAATCAAAGCATATCTGCCAGATGATTATCTAAGTTTTTCTTGAATGCCTCCAGTGTTGGAGCACTCACCAAATCCCGAGGTAACTGGTTACTAACCTGGCTGCTACTTTGTGCAGCCAGATTACAGCCTTAATAATTGCTCAGGCTCTGTATATTAATTTTCATATCTAATATGCTAGAGCCATAATGTGGAACTAAAGAGAGTGGGATGATGATGCAAACTCTTCATAAAGTAAAATGTGCAATTTCCTAATTTGAACCAATGCTAAAGGTAGATTCCTATAGTGGTTTCCTTCCAGGAGGCTGGCTTGAAGGAGATGATTAGCTTTCACTTGCTTTATATACCAGCTCATGAGACCGTGGGACACTTTCATGGCAGAAAATTGTGCCAAGGAATTTTAGTGGCAAGCCAGAAAATCTTCATCTAAAGAAATCAGCTGGGTTTAGTCTAGGAGAAATACATCTGATGGATTTCAGCCTTAACACACTGGGGTACACAAAAAAGAAAAAAAGAGAGACACTGGTGGAGCTGAAGGCAAGATGCCCCATTGAAATCATCCAGTGTGAAGCATCCAAGACAGTAAGGGAGTGGGACAGTATGATTTTGGAGTCCTGTGATTTTTGGCTGAGACAGAAATACTCTGTCAGCAGTTGTCAGAGCTCAGTCGTGGCCTGAGCAGCTTAAATGGTTTATGTAGTTCAATATAACACCTTTGGCTTGACCATCAACTTTGGTCTTAAGGTGTCTTAGGTGACTCTGGGATTCCAGACTTCCACTTCATTGTTGGTGGTTTGGCTTTTGGTATACACTCTTGTGCTTCAGACTTCAGCCACAAAGAGTAGAATAGTTTGCATGTCAGTGAACATCGGCAGTGGTGCTGAACTGTATTATCATATGTTGCTGGGAGCGATGTGAGGAATTCTCATTCTGCACGAGCTACCTTGAAGTACTGAGGTTTAAAACTGTGAAGAGATTGTCAAGATTCCACAGAACTCCATGATATTTCCTGCCTCCAGTACAAGAATGAGACAAGGATTTTTGTTGCCTGTTGAGTGTCTTCAATTTGAACGAACTGTCGTTGCACAAAAATAATGACTTTTTCTTTTTCTGCAGTATGTGCATCTCTCACATAGAGCAAGTGTAGAAGAATCAGCTGATCAATAACACAAAGCACCTATCTGATACTTCTCTTTTTAAAAAATTCATGCAACAAGGCAACAGCAGTTGTAATATTGTGCACAAGAGTGCAAATTGCACAAAAAAGATTCTTGCAGATGCAAGATTTGTCACAGAAAAACAGAACTGTCTTCCAGGCAAAGAGGAAACACACACACCCCTTGTCTTGATCTCCCTCACAAGTTCCGTGATCTCCCTCACCAGCATTCCTAGCTGATAAATATCAATCTTCAGGGAAGATGCCAGTTGGCTTGTATCAAGGGCTTACAGGTTGCTGTCTCCTTCACCCCTAATAAACTGTCAGAGGTATCCAAACATTTTATGGCAACATGCTGAAGTCAAAATGGGCTTCCTTTCAGTGCTCAACCAATCAGTGTTAATCTTATTTGATGTGCTCAGCAGTCATATGGTTGTCTCACTCAGTGACCACCGACCAGGTCACTATGGACCAGCCAAACCCAGAACTTATCAGCACTCAGAAGATTATATGAGCAAGCTTTCAGTCTTAGCTATAGGATATGAGCTTCTTGAAAACTTCTAAATCATGCTGATTAGCCACTTTCAGAGCTATTTTTTAGGAAGAAAAGATAAGAATGTTGCAGTAGTAACAGAAATAATCATATTCATTATCGTAATAGTAGCAGTGGTGCTGATGGTGATCCTCACTTTGGATTTATATAGATATTTGAGGCTTGGCTCAGTTTTCTTCTCATTCTGGGCACATATATTAAGATATATGTGTGTGATGCATGTTAGGCCTAGGTTTATCAGTTTTTTACTGACAGGCACAGTTTCAAAACTTACGCTGCTGCTTAGTTCAACCTAAATTCAACATGAGAGTGATTCATCCTAAGCTTACTCTAAGATATGTAGCTCTTAATGAATCATGCAGGATTATTACTGCCTGCCTGAAACCTACACCCCTCTATTATTTGGCTGCCATTGCCCCTCTGGAAGTACCATATTTTTCCATGTATATGACCCCCCAATGTATAAGACAACCCCCTAATTTTGCCCCTTGCAGGAGGCGGAGGAGCAATCAATGGGCAGCCATGATGGACAGCCCAGCGCGGCTGGTCCTCCGTCTCCTCCTCCTGCTGCTGCCTCCGCCACCGGATCGCCTCCTCCAGCGCCACTCGCAGGCTCCCTTCGGGCAGGGGACAAGGCAGTGACGTGAGCTGGAGGTGAGCCCCGGCAGTGGCGCTGGAGGAGGCGATCGGATGGCAGAGGCAGCAGTCAATGGGCATCCACAAGAGATGGCCGAGCGCGGCTGCTCCTCCAGCTGCTGCTGCTGCCTCCACCGCCCGATCACCTCCTCCAGTGCGACTGCCGGGGCTCACCTCCAGCTCACGTCGTCACCTTGTCTCCTGCCCAAAGGGAGCCCGCAAGTGGCGCTGGAGGAGGCGATCCGGCAGCAGCAGCAGTCAATGGGCAGCCGCGAGAAGCAGCAGAGGTCACCTGCTCCTTTGCCTCCACCTCCGCCTCCTTCCGTGTATAAAACGACCCTCAATTTTTCCTCTAATTATTTTAGGAAAAAGTGTCGTTTTATACACGGAAAAATACAGTATTTTGAGAGGTGCTAGCAAATAACGAACTTAATAAGGCAATACAGCAACAAACCCATCCACTTCATGGACACCAATCCCCTAGATCAGGGGTCCCCAATCCCCGGTGCCGGTTCGTGGCCTTGGCAGGACCGGGCTGCGGAGACAGATCTCCCGCCCACACGCACGCACAGCACGCGCACACATACAGGCACCCCACGAGCGCACCCCACCCATCTGCGCATGCGTACAAGCATGTGCCCCACACACCCGCGAGCACGGGCTGTGCCCCGCCCCCGTGCACAGACCCCACCCCCAGAACCAGTCCGCGGTTCAGAAAAGGTTGGGGACCACTGCCCTAGATGACAGTTAAAATTGAGGAAAGTTTTCTATACACATTTCAAGCTCTAAATATTAACCAAAAGAGGCTAGGCTAAACCTATGGAGGGCAAAAACAACATACTTTGCAGAATGGATGAATGCTGAAGAGGGACAAAATTCCCACCAGGAGAAAATTCTGGCTGGACTCTCTGGAAGTTGCTTAATAGACTTCAAAGTGAAGTAGGAAGATCAAAGAATAATCAAGTAAAATGGGGCTATTTGGATAAAGGACACATTTACTGTGAATGTGGAGAAGCTCAAACAGCAGCATTTATGTGCATGCAATTTATGTCCCAACACATAAAGAAGATCTCATAAATGGCTGAGATAACATTATTGAAGTAGCCTGCTTCTGGTCTAAGATAGTCTAATCATTTTAATATTATAAGTTTGTTTGAACTGTATATTTCATATAAGTCTATAATTTTGTGCAATGCTCTGATGCAAAGAAATAAAAGAAACAAACAAACAAATAAAGAAACAAATAAAGAAAGAGTCTCAGATATGTGTGATGCTTGAACGGGAGAGTGCCTCCAAACTGGTGGCACTCTAGGATAAAAGAAAAGCAATATAAATATAAACCTAAAGCAACAGAAATGTTTGTGTCTTAACCAGGGCAGAGAGCTGATGGAATCAAAGTAGTTGATAGACACTGCAATGTTCTCCCTGTTTGCTTTCCTGTGAAAATCTTTTCTAGGAGGTTCATTTAATCTCTTCAGTGGCTAGACTTCAGAAACTGCTTGAGTGCATAAAACATTTTATGTCTGTTTGTCCTGCAGTAAAAAATATATACGAGACACTGTTCTTTCTTTAGTTCACATGAATATGACCATCTCCCTTGTTACTAAATTCTTTAAAGCAGTTAAGATTCCAAATACTTCAACTTTTTTGAAAAAATAAACAAGCACAGGTACATTATGTGGATGCCGACTAAACTGAACAAGCAAGCATAAAGCCTGGCCAATGGAAATGCAGCAGTTTCCACTATAAATTGACACTAAGTATGAGTGGCCTCAGGGGAAGCATCACAAGTTAAAAAAAATTAGTGAATCAATAAGTCATTTGATTTTGGAGACGTCAACTACTTGTCGTAATAAAATATAGCAAAGCAAACGCAAAGTGTGCTGCTTATATACCACCCCATAGCGCTTCAAGCACTCTCTGGGCAGTTTACAAGTTAATTATGCAAGCTACACATTGCCCCCCCCCCCCCAGCGAGCTGGGTACTCGTTTTACCGACCTCGGAAGGATAGAAGGCTGAGTCAACCTTGAGCCGGCTACCTGGGATTGAACCCTGGGTCGTGAGCACAGTTTTGGCTGCAGTACAGCAGTTTAACCACTGTGCCACGAAGAAGTAGAGTCACTGAACATTAAGAGGGATACGCAGATGCTTACTAAGCATTGTTAAGACACTTTCATTCATTCATTTTGTTATAACCTGCCTTTCTCACAATGAAGGGAGTCAAGTCAGCTTACTACATTTTTTAAAGACAAATGCAGTTAAAATAAATGGCTCAAATCCTGTTGCTTTGGTATGCATGTGGAATACCAATGATGTAACATTCAGTCTCTACTAGCCGGCAATTAACAAGTCATTGATGCATGCCTGCCAGCTTGGTGTGTGCATGAGACCTAATGGAGACTCCTTTAATTGCCAGCTTGCAAGGACTGAATGTTATGCCTTTTGTCTTTGGTGTGTATAACAAAGCAGCATGATTTAAGCCAATAAATTACATTAGTAAAAAACTATTAAACATATAACATTAAAATCACAACTGAATAAACAATTCAAAAAACTTTTCAAAGTCACATTAGAAAGGCTACAAATAAAACAACCCACCATTAAAATCTTTTCCTTGTTAGGCAGTTGCTTGCCAAAAGCCTGTCTGAACAGAATGGTCTTTGGGTGCTGGTAGAAGGACAGCAAGGAAGGCCCCTGCTTTGGACAAAGGTTTCACAGGCCAGGAGCAGCAAACCAAAATGTCCCCTGTTGTGTTTCCAACAGACATGCTTGTGAGAATGGAAGGACCTCTGCTGGATAAACAAATTCCAGTTGAAAGCCCAAATAGCATGGTATTCTGGGAGTTGTAATACAAAAATGTAACTTTTCCAAGCTCCAGGAAAGGAGCATCTAATCACCATGCATCTAATTTTAATTTGACACCCATTCACCAAGTGAATGGTTTGAACAAATGTTATATAGATCTATCTCAAAAAGCAGGAATGAGTCTGGTTATTTATTTATTTATTTATTTTATTTATTAAATTTATACCCCACCCATCTAGACCGAAGTCTACTCTGGGCGGCTAACAATAATAGATAAAATAAAAACAATATAATAAAAATAAAGTTGGTTGGTGTATTCATAGAACATGGCTCACCTGGGAAACCTGTAGTTGCCACTATGAACTCCATAGGTCAGGCTGGTGAACACGTGGCCCTAACATGTATTGTTAAATTCCAGTTGCTTCATCAAATGATGAGGAAAGGCAGGAGTTAAAATTTAGGAATCTCAGGAGGGTCCCAGTTTTCCTGACCTTGCCATATAGAAAGGATACTACTCTAATGAGGAAATGTGAATGGAACCAAGTGCAGAGGAAAGTAATTACAGTCCTACATGGATGTAGTCATACTGAAGCAATTTCATATTTACTGTGTAGCACTGCTTGACACACGAATGTGGTTACATGGAATGATTTTAAGGGAAATTATAAATGTATTAATGCCTACTGGGAAGGCTTAAGGCTAATAAGAAGAGAGTTAAATGTTTTTGGATTGGAAAAACAAACTGGTGCCCAAGATCAATGGCCATCAATTTTAATCTTTAATGTCATTTAGCTCTGAAATCCAAAAAGAGTCAAACTGCAGGCTTTCAAGAAATGTCTCCTTGTCAGTAAAAGGGGTTGTTCCAGAATAAGCAGTTTGATCAGTTGCTTAACTCTTATTATGATTGCAGCCTGAAGCAACTTCAAGGAAAGCTGCTCTGATTTGCAATTTAGTGAATTTGAATAAATAATCAACTGGAATAATTACACTCTTTATGGGTATGTTTTATATTGAGACAAAAAATACGCTAGGTGGTTATCTGAAATTTTCAGTGTATATTTTCTAGCTTGTTACTCATAAAGAGTTTCTTTTTTGTTTGATTTGCCAACTACAAGTGGTACCTACAGTAAAATATTGCAGTGTGTCCTCATTCGGTAGCAAGAATGCTTCTGTTTAGTCATCCTGAGAGCTGCCAGTGCCATCCTCCAAGATACTGTAGCTGGGAGAAACTCGTAGAATTCCTTTCACTCCCCATGCCCAGTTTTCTTTGGTAACATCTCTACTTAGCATCATACTGTAGTCTAAGGTTGAAAGCACCTTGTGCTCAACTGTGCCTTGAGAAGTGAGCCAAACAGTATTTTCTAGAGAAGGACCACAGGTCAGTGTTGCAACACATACCAAGCATGTGGAGGGTCCCAGGTTCAATTCTCAGCACCTCCAGGTTGGGTCAGGAAAGAATCTGTTTAAAAACCTAAAGAGCCTCTGACAATACTGAGTGAGATGGGAGTTTCCTATAATTTCAAGCTGGAAGTAGCAGAATATCTTTTTTAAAAAAACACACACACAACGAAGCAAGTAACTGTGCTTCAGGTAGAAATACAAGGTTGGTGGTTGTTGTTGTTGTTGTTGTTGTTGTTGTTGTTGTTGTTGTTGTTGTTGTTGTTGTGTGCCATCAAGTTGCCTCTGACTCATGGTGACCCCATGAATGTACCACAAGGCTCAGTTCTGGGCCTGATGCTCTTCAACATTTTTATTAATGACTTGAATGAGGGAGTGAAGGAAATACTTATCAAATTTGTGAGTGACGCGAAATTAGGTGGAATAGCTAACACTTTGGAAGAGGGGAACAAAATTCAAAAAGATCTTGATAGGCTTGAGCACTGGGCTGAAAACAACAGAATGACATTTAACAGGAATAAGTGCACAGTTCTTCACACAGGGAGAAAAAAACAAATTTGTAGCTACAAGATGGAGAATACTCAGCTCAGTAATACTGCGAGTGAGAAGGATCTTGGAATTGTTGTAGATCAAAAGCTGAATATGAGCCAACAGTGAGATATGGCTGCAAAAAAAAGGCAAATGCTGTTTTAAGCTGCATTAACAGAAGTATAGTCTCCTAATCTCATGAGGTAATATTCCCCCTCTATTCAGTTAGGCCAGATTTAGATTTTGTGTCCAGTTCTGGACACTGCACTTTAAGAAGGATGCCAAAAAACTGTAGCAAGTTCAGAGGAGAGCAACAAGGATGATCAGGGGACTGGAAGCCAAGCCCTATGAGGAAAGAATGGAAGAACTGGCATGAGAAACGAAGACTGAGGCACTTTTCAGATACCTGAAAGGCTGTCATACAGAGGAGCAGCAGGACCTGCTCTTGATTATCCCAGAGTGCAGGACACATAACAATGAGTTCAAGCTACAGGAAGCCAGATTTCCACCTTTCCCAACATTATTGCATTTCCAGAGAATTCTATCTTCTCATGATGTGCCCAAAGTCGGACATTCAGTTTCAGCATTTTTGCCTCCAGAGATAGTTCAGGCTTAATTTGATTTAGGACCCACTTGTTTGTCTTTCTGGCAGTCTAGGTTATCCAAAACGCAAGGTAAAATAGTACAAATGGCTATAGGGCAGGGAAATGTGTGAGCAGGTGCTGTAGTAAAATTGAAAACATGAACTACATCATGCACTGGAAAAAGAAGGTGTGGGAAGAAGCCTACTTGCCATTAGGTCATTAGACAGTGTGAAATTGATCCCTTCCCTTGAGTACGGTGATATGTTAGGGGCATTGTTGGTGGAACTCCACTGTGAGAATATGTTTCTGTGCAAGTGTTCAGCGTTGGACTCTGATGTCACAGCAAGCCCTCCAGATAGCCACTGCAGTTGGATAATGGATGACCTTATTATATTGCCATAAAACAAGCCACCAGAGCATAGGGGAGGAGGAACAAAATAATCTAACTTCATAGATGTGTTTGTCTTTCCTGAAAGGAAACTCCTCAAACATTCATTTTGTTTTCCATGAGGGAAAATGCAACGGATATAGAAAAGCCTCAGACTGTCTGCATGTCTTTGTGAAGAATAGTATAGTTATTTGTCTTTTGAAATTATACCTCAGAAGGCACATACAGCAATAATAAATAAATGAAGCAATAGGAGAGGTATGCTATGTAGAGTGAAAGGTAATTAGCTCTCTTGTAACTGCACTCCATGATCTCCTCCCAAAATCAAGTTACAGTGGGTAAAATAAGGAAGTTGATACCTGACACAGTTGGGTTCTTTTATCCCCCACCCTTTCTGTCTGAAATATATACAGATCTGTTATATTTCTTGAGTAAAGAAAAACACAGCTGTTGGCTGATTAAGGGTATACAGAAGATGGCAGGATTACATTAGTAATGATGTATGCTCTATTTCTCTGGGACCAGCCAGATCTCATATTTACTACCATGCAGTTGTACTTCAGAACATTAGAAATTATGGTACTTCCACCACTAGAATTTGAACAGAGGCCATGAATGTCTAAGAAGTGCAGTACAAAAAGGGAGCAACATCAGATTAGTTTAGGGTGAGGCATTTTGTCACTGAATTCTCTCTGAATTTGTGATATTGTTCTCCTATTAAAAAATACATTCAGAAACATGTACCCTGAGGGGGAAAATTTAAATGAATTATGTTAAAGAAAATTGTTTTAAAAAATTAAGTGTGTTTATTGTGCAGCAGTGTGTACAATGAGCCAAGGCTACTCTGTTTTCCAGTGGTTCCCAACCATGGGTCCCCAGATGTTCTTGGACTCCAACTCCCAGAAGCCTTCACCACTAGCTGTGCTGACAAGAACTTCTGGGAGTTGCAGTCCAAGAACTTATGGGGACCCAAGGCTGGGAATCACTGCTCCAGTCAACAGGCTTTGGGGCATGGATCCAAAATGATGTAACAAACTTTAGCTATCCAACGGTGCAAATTATCTGTTAATACCTAAAAGGATTATATATCAGATATTATGGGGATAGCAAATACTCGTCTAAGCCATTATATTAGGGATCTTAGAGCCAACTCCAGTTGGGTTGTAAAAGGTCCAAGTGCATTGTGGGTACTGTCCATGTGTCAGTGGCAGTGACAGTTTGCAGTCTTTCTATTGCATTTTTCTGACTCCTGCCTGTCTTTTCTTCTTGCTCTTGTTTTTTTTATCAAGTTGTGATGTCTTATTTATTTCTATAAAATTGTGTGTGTGTGTTTTAAATAACTCTTGTATCTTAATGCTTCCATAAGAATCATTTTCTTCACTGTACATATTAGTCACCACTTCTGTATGGTAACAGTTGTTCATACTGTCAGCAGAACCCAGTATGTTTGAGTATGTCTGGTTGGAACCAAAATGCTGGAGCTAGAGATAAATGAGGAGGGGGGGAAAGTCTAAACAAATCAACTAGCCAGAAACTGACTTGAGTTTCCTTTTTTACATTTCAAATGCAGGAACAGGTGATACCTTTATTGAACCACTTAAAAAAAACAACAACAGCGAGCTTTCAATGATAATTCATCTTCCTCAGGCTGGTCACCAAGTTCTCCAGGTTAGCTGCAAAATTATAAGTTTTTATTAAAGTCCCAACATCTCTTGGCTGCTGTTGGGGGCCAGGTGTAACTTCTTAGATGGAGATAGCTGTTGTCTGCAGTCTGCAAAAGGCCTGTGGGGGAAGGGGGTTGCTTCAGTCCCCTCTATAGCCAGTGGTTTGGAATTTATCAATTTTCACACTGTCATTGATATGAACTACTTTTTGCCTTCTTTTGTGGATAGGTGAGCAGGTGTTAGATCATTCCTTTGGCATTAGCAAGCTAATTCATTGTAGACGCTATCTGAACAACAAAAACATAAGTTATAAAGGGTGTTTTGTATTTATTTCATTGACAGTAAACTACTGGGTTTCATTTAGGAAGGTAAAATAGAACTAGTGACCCAGAGCATAGATCATCCAGGCTATTCATTAGCATTTTAATAGCCTCTTAGTTGTTAACAGATTTGATATAGCTACTAGAGAAATACAGTTGGGCTATAATATGCTTTTTATGGTTTCTAGTTTCCTGTAGCAACCAGCCAAATTTTATTTTACTAAAGGCAATGTCCTTCTATTGTTGAATTACATGTTAAGAGAAATCAGATGCCGGTCTACACAGCCTGCTGCCCTCAGGCATTCAAACTTCGAATGATTCATTGAAACTGCTGGTGGTGCCACACCTTGTAAATGAGGGGTAAGAATTTGCAAGGTCCAGATTTCTTTTCCTGAAATTGAGCCCAGACTATAGTGGCTTTGACTTGCTGTGTGAAGGCTGGGGTGTGGCTTTCAGAAGGACTCCTGTCAGCAACATTTTTCGGCTTAAAGCCCCGACACTCTTCTATCTTCAGCTGGTGCTCCTGAATGTACTCCCAAAGCACTTGTATCCACCGACTGGGAAAGTTACTTTTGAACTACAACTCCCAGAATCCTCCAGCCAGCATTGTCGTGGGCTGTGTTGACTTGAGGATTCTAAACGTAGTTCAGACAAGTAACCTTTCAAACCTCTTTCTGCTCCTTTTCCTGAATTTAGCCTCTGTTGTAGTTAACTCTCTCCATCATTGCACCTTCCATCCCTGCCAAGTTAAGCTTGTGTGTGTGTGCACACTCACAGGCACACAAAGTTCAAATAATATCAGATCTTAAACTATTAATTACTATTTAAGCTAAGCTGAATTCAAGAATACCTACATCATATCACTGACTGAATCTGTCTTGGTTTCTCTCAGAATTCCTCATGCTATGCTTGAAGATGATATTTTACATTTATTTTGCAATTCAGTGGCCACTCCAGTGGCAAGGTCTGCTTATTCATATGCTCATTCATTCATTCATTCATTCATTCATTCATTCATTCATATGCTGCCTTTCTCCTAATGGATCCAGGGCGGTTTACAGTATTAAAAGAAACAAAGTTAAAAATCAAATAATAATAAATTGTTACAATATTATTAAAAATTAACAAATACCACATTAAAACCAACAATAAGAACAGTACTAAAAATACAGGTAAAACAGAATAGAATGCTTGCTTTAAAAAATTCCCCTTGGTCAACCTTATCTTAAAGATTTCTCTCAGTGCCGCTCCAGGTTAGTGTTCAGCTCAAATTTCAGCCCAGTAACAAAAAACTTCCCCATAAAAATAGATTACTCATTCAGCAGCAGCAGCTTCAAGTGACTACTTGGCTGTGTGCAGTATTCTGACCATGTTTTCAGGAGCCCAAATGCATCTGAGAATGATACAGCAGCATGATGAAAAAATCTTCCAGATTTCTTCCAGAGTTGGAGTGGGAAAAGATGGTACCTACTCTCTAGCGATCTTTGTGTTTGTGGTGTAACTTGGAGATGAAAGACAAATGCCTCCTTTTACTTATAGTCTCTATCACTACAATTCAGTGCCCCTCCATGTGTGTGCGTGTGTGCATGCGTGCGTGCGTGTGTCTACCATTTGTATTCTACTTTTCTTCCTCAAACAAGATTCAGGGCTGATTACAAAAAGATGAAACAAAATCATAATTAAAACACTAAGAAAAAAGCAGCAATTTGCCTTTGAAATAAATTGCATTGAGCGTGCCCACATTGTTTTCAAACTGAATAGCATTCATAGAAGTCCTTGGAATGGACTATCCAACCTGAAAATAAGGTGCACACTCCCCACATACATTGTTTTAAAGCTAAATCATACTTCTCTGCCCTTGCTATTGTCCAGAGAATGGAGCAAGTGTGGCCCCTGGTACTTTCAGGAAAACTATATCGCCCGGTTCATAACCTCCAGAAATACCTGACACACACACCCCACCGTGCTCTTGCTCAGCTGGCAACCAGCCCTTTCTTGTCTATTTCTCTAATTCTGGTTTTTGGTCCCTGCTCACCTAATTCAATTATAGATCCAATTACATTTTCTTCTGGCCATTTGATTCTCATCTACTATTGCCAGAATCCAACCCCACTTGTAATCTGCCACAAATATATGCCCCAAACCATAAAGTGAGATAAGCAAATTCTTCATGCCAACGTAGGTTTGAGACAGAGAATTTTAATACTTTAATCGTAATCTGAATTGCCAAAGGAGCAAGTGATTGTTTTTCAGAATCACATTGACTGCTGCCCTTTGTGTTTCTTCTGATATTTTGCAGCCACCAAGGGGATGAACTATTTGGTAACATCTTTTGGGAAAGCCTTATGCAGCCACCTCAAGTTCCTTTATTGGGAGAAAGGTGGGACATAAGATGAATGAATGAATGAATGAATTGCTATGATAGTTCTCGAAATAGTCTGTATTGCTGCTGGTGTTATTTAAAATAAGTCATCTTTTTTCTCCCCATTTCCCCTTGGTCCTCAAGTTTTGAAAGCAACATTGCATGATAGATGCAGGTGGCTAAAAATAGTGTGTGTTTGTATGCGATATACAAGCAAGTGAATAATATTTGGCTGTAAGCAAGATGCTAAGAAAGAGCAAAAAACATGATCGAAGCAGCAGATTTAGCTACAATGATGGAGTGCTGTTCACAGTATAGTAAATCAGAGACAGAACAGCTTGGCAAACTAGCAAACATGCTGCAGATGGGGGAAAGCCCTAGAGAAAGGCTTCCTACGTTTAAAAAAAGACGTTCAGATATACCTGTGATACAAGAAACATGGTATCCTTGTTTCCGCCTGCAAACAGATTGTGATAAGAAATGAAATCTTGTTTCTATTAGAAATCTTGTTTTCTGGTTCCCAGATTTAATGATAACTAATCATAAGTATGTATCTTGAACTGGGTTCTTCAATGTCTTTGGTAAGGGTAACATTGCCGTTGTTGTAAAGCAATAGTTTAAAAAATTAGAAGTGGAAGACATACCATCTATTTCTTTCGGCATCTATAGTATTATAGGAACATTCTTCTTAATAATGTAGTGGTAGATTCCACTCCAGATGATTAAATGTAGCATTTTCCAAGGCAGATAAGAAACAAAAATCACCACTGTGATGCATAAGGAGGAAACAGTCCAGGAACAAGTATATCATTATGTTTCATTTGTATGAACTGGGCCTTAATCTTATTAAAAACATGAGAAATGAGTTGTTTCCACTTAAAGCCGACTTTAATATTATGGGCACATTATCTTTCTATGACAACCTAGGTTCACTGAAATTACTCCAGTTCCTGGGGTCACATCCATCTTGTATTCTTTACAAATAAGAGCCTGTCCAGACAGAGGAATTTGGAGTGGTGTGGTTTGGTGTCACTTTGTGAATGCTACTGAACACAAGAGGGTATCCTGTAGTGTAGTAGACCATCTTGACTGCTGCCATTGGTGTTTTTAACAGTCAGGCTGCCCTTTGCTATTGGAAGCTTGGCATCGCGAGCATGATTTTTTTTTTTATTAGACTTTTTATCCCGCCCCCCTAGACACAGTCTACTCGGGTCGGGTTCCATAAAATTAAATACAAATCATTTAAACAATTAAAAATAAGACAATTCAAAATAATAATATTAATATTAATAGTACTCAAGATGGATAGAAAAAACTTATAGTAAAATAAAATCAAATATTGACAGGAGGGAAGGCTTGTCTGAAGAGCCAAGTTTTTAATTGGCTCTTAAAAACACCCAGCGAGGGAGCCAGGCGGATCTCTGATGGAAGATTATTCCAAAGCCGAGGGGCCACTGCCGAGAAGGCCCGGTTTCTTGTTCTTTCTTTCCGGGCCTCTCTCGGCGTTAGGCCCCTCAGCCATCCCTCCTGGCTATGATGAGTGATTCGGGTAGATCTTGGTGGAAGAAGGCGATCTGCCAGGTATCGAGGTCCTAAACCGTTTAGGGCTTTATACGTCATCATCAACATTGTGATAAGATTGTGCAGCAATATCGGGACATTTCCCACATCAGGACTACAGAAGCACAATATCCCATATATATGGACCAGAGGTGGTGGGTTTTTTTTTGTTTTTGTTTTTTTAGAATTGGATTAAATCTGGGGATATTTAGGGTCAGCCATTTCTAAATAGGGGACAGTTTTACTTTAAAAAAACAACAACCCATAATTTAAAACCTCAGAGCAAGAGTAGCCTCCCTACTACAACTGTGCCAAATTTGGTGCTGATCTGAAGCCTGGTTTAAAAGTTATAAATTTTTGTTTGGGCTGCCCCCATTTAGCATATAGAATGTCGATTTGCTCTGTCAGCACAAGATTGTTGCTCTAGTCTTATGCAGCAATAATGCTGAAGCTGAATTCAGGTTTCATTACATAAAGATGACTTCATTGTTGAATTTTCTATTTTGTTTTAAAAGAAAGCTGAAATTGTCACCTTTAGAAATAATGAACCCAATTTCTCAGCCTGTGTTTTTAATAAGATTCTTTCCCCCCACTTGCCTTGGCTAATTTTATTCATTCTGCTTGACAGTTTACAAAGTAGTTTAATACAAGATCACTTTTTAGAGTTCAGCGGTCCCTTTCAACTACATTGTTACAGATGTGGCAGTTGTATTGAAGACACAGCTTTATCGTAGGCTAAAACTGGCTCCAGGAATTAAAACTGAAGCTCACTATTTTTAAGGTGGCTATATAAGCACTGTTTACAATGGATAGACCTCACTCAATAGCTTTTAGTCTGAGCTGGACGGTACTGTCAAACGAGACAAAACAGTTAGCAAGTGATTGGAAGCTGAGCTCCCTTAAAAGGAGCACTGCTTATTCTGATACACATTTATCAAATTAGCTTTGTTTTGTTTTGTACTTCATTAACTGGGAGACTATATGGCTTTGTTTGCGTATCTGATGTCATAGATAGGGATGGAAAGGCAAGGATAAGAAATTTCATCATTTTTTTGTTAATGAGGAATGGCAAGAAATTTCTTAGGGCTTTCAGTAGAGTTCTCACATTGGTGAGAATGATGTTTTGTGCAAAAAATTATGAACTGTATGAATTGTGCAGATAGCCCAGAGGTAGGATAATTTCTTCTTTATTTAAGCATCTGAAGCACTGGATTGGTTATTGGCATCTTTCTTTACAATCAAAATTCTTTCTGTGCTTGCTTTGTGTCTGTGTCAACTGTATGTCAAAAGGAAAAACTAAAGAAATTTACAAACAAAATTACATAGACTTTGTGGAAAGGGGGAAGTGTTCTATGCCTCAGTCTCCGCAAAGGTGGTGACTCTCAGAGCTTTAAAATTTCTCCAGAAAGTGTCCTGTTGTGTCCAGAGGGGCAAAACCAACAAGAACATTAAGTTAGCAAATATTCTTTCTATTGGTTGTTGTAGGTTTTTCGGGCTGTTCTGAACATGTGTTTCAGAACACGGCCAAACAGAACAGAGCCCGCAAAACCTACAACAACCATCGGATCCCGGCCGTGAAAGCCTTCGAGAATACATTCTTTCTATTCTTGGTCTCAGGCACATAGCACTGGAGGATTTGTTTGCTTGTTTGTTTAATGTATAGGCCGCCTTTCTCCTAATAAGGGGGCTCATGTAAAAAGCCAGTTCAAGGAGGAGTATGGGGAATATTGTTGTCAAAGCAAAGAGACAGAAGAAAACAATCTTTTTATGAATGCCTTGATTTATGGGTCAAATCACATGTTGAGGTATGCATTCCCTGGTATTATAATATTTTCTCTTCAAAGTACAGTCATACTTGCTAAGATTACCTCCTGATGACCAATTGGAAAACAAAGAGCAACCCAAATTGACTGAACCAAGCTTATTCTATGACAGTTGGATATCTTTTCACTTACAGGATTTCTCCTTCTAACAATGTGCTGATTATATTATCTAATTTTCACTCAGCCAGGAGCTTTCTTGGACCTTCGTTCTTACCTCCGTAACTTACATGTTTTCATTTTCTAAGTTTTGGATGAGTTTGCTCTTGGGGATCTTTTATAGGGCTGACCATTAGCAATGTCTGTTTCACAGGTAGTCCAATTATAAGGATGTTCACATCTATCCTTTTTTCCCCAAACATCTGAGATGGAACTCCATGTGAGACTATTTGTGTTTGGAAGTGAGGTGATGATCATCATTTGAAACATGGCTGTTATACAAATACACTTTGCATACACACAAAGATACATGTATTTGCACACAAGCTTCTTTGTGGCCTGAACTGCCTATTTCTGTATTTGAAATATGCAGTGTAGGTTGGATGGTCAGTTTGAGCCTTTTTTACAGCCCATTTGGAAAGCCTTTGGCACTGTGATTCTAATAGGCTGAGGATGGGCGATATCTAGAGGCTAAGGCAACCACATCTGCTTCTCAGGGCTTCAGAGGGCTACATTTGTCCTCCTAAACTCTGTGCCACATACTACACAATCCCGCTCCCAAGTTATTTCAAATCACTGGTAGCACTGAGTGTGTTCTTACCCATTTGGATCACACAACCATTTTAATTGGTTTAGTGCATTGAGTTTGGTGTGGCATAGAGCATGGATATTAGCATCAGACAGCCAAACTGCTGAATAGCAACACCACCTAGCTTGTGGATTGAGATAATTTTGATGTAAGTATCAAGAATCCTAGATCCATTCAAGATATGAATGGGTACCATGGCTTGTTCCTGGGTTGGGGAACCCAGGAACAAGCCATAGTTCCTGGGTTCCACAACCCAGCAGGTAAACTCTCAAACTAGGCATGGTTGTGCAGCAATATCAAGATCTCTTAGAAAGACAAGTAGCTATGAGATATGATAGCCCATCTCACTTAGCTGAATTGTGGATCCGGCCCAATATCTCAATCAACAGCAATGAAAAGTTGTAGTGGAAGTGTAATACCTTTGACTGGATAGCTCAGTGGTTTAGTTATCTGGCTGCAGAGCCAGAGGTTGGGAGTTGATTGTGCCTCCTTGACAGGAGCTGAACTTGATGATCCATAGGAGCCCTTCCAGCTCTGCAGTTCTAAAATAATGATGATGATGATTGACTCACACCAGCAATACTATATGATCCCAACCAGGACAATATGTAGGCAGAAGCTTTTGCTTCCTGTCTTCTATTAAAGTAGAACTTTTCATACAGATTTTATATCATATTGCACTTGCTACATCAATAATCTGTGTTGTATTTTGACTACAGATAGATGGCCTGTCTGGGACTATAAATAATGCAATCTTGTCCGATTGATTAATGTCATTGTAAAGAGTTGTCTCACTCTTTCTTTCATGGCTTTCTCTCCAACAAGTCTTCTCAAAGTAATCAATAACGAAGTACACTGTGGGGGCAGCTGGGGTGGGGTAAGGATGAAGAATTAGCAAGATGTGGCAGTTTGTGGACCAAACAGTATGAAAGATGAAGGTTTCATACTACTTAAACAAATTTACAAGGAAATACATGGAAATTTGTATGTGTTAAATGAAAATATTAGGACATTAAAATTGCTGCACAGTACCAGGACACTAGACCAGTTGAACACATGGACATCTTTGTATTATGTAATGGCCCTTTTGCTAATATACTACAATGTTTTTTTTGGCATGTATCCTCTTCTGCATAGCACCATAGTACTGGATAGTACCAGTAGAGGGAGAGCTAGTGTGGTGTAGCGGGGAAAATATAAGACTTAGGAACCAGGAGATCAGGGTTCAAATCCCCACATGGCCATGGAAACTTTGTGGTGTTTTGCAATGTTAAAATCACATCTTAAATATTTCATGTAACTTGAAAACACTGTTATGGTTGCTGTAAGTCAGGACCAATTTGATGGCACATAACACAGTAAAGGTATAGCCTTCTCAGTAGTAGCTGCAACTCTTTGGAATACCCTCACTTGGGAGCTCAAACTGGCCTCAACACTGAGTGCCAGCAAAAAAAGCACCAACCCCAACTTTTAAAAGAGTGCCTTTCAGGTCTATTAACTGGTAGTGGCAGTATAGTTTGTATTTTGTCAGGGCTATTTATGCTGTTAATAATAAATTATAATCGTGTACCATCAAGTCAGTTCTGACTTATGGTGACCCTTTTCAGGGTTTTCCAGATAGAAGTGGTTTACCATTCCCTTCTTCTGGGGGCACCCTGGGATTGTGCTGCTTTCTCAAGAGCAGAAATTGTGGCTCTTCTCCCTGAGGCACAGAGGGAAATTGAATTCTCAACGTATTCTCGAAGGCTTTCACGGCCGGGATCTGATGGTTGTTGTGGGTTTTTCGGGCTCTTTGGCCGTGTTCTGAAGGTTGTTCTTCCTAACGTTTCGCCAGTCTCTGTGGCCGGCATCTTCAGAGGACAGGAGTCAGAACTCTGTCTGTGCTCTGGTGCAGTTTGTTTGGATAGTTGAGTATTTATAGCTGTGGGATCAGCTTTTGTCCTTTTCAGAACACGGCCAAAGAGCCCGAAAAACCCACAACAACCATGAATTCTCAACCTCTGACTTCGCAGCCAAGTGCCTAAACCACTGAGCTATCCAGCCAGCTGATATACAGTAAATGCTGTTTCTGCCTGGAAACAGCTATTACTGTAGATTAGTCATTGGATTTGGGAAGACATTTGGAAAGGTTATTGTTTTGAACTGCTGTTTGCAGACTCTCCCAGCCACTATCGCTAGCTGGATTGCAATCGGATGTCATGCAAGTCAGTTGTCTTGGCCATCTGTTCCCTTTCACTAGCCAGTTGCAGGAGAACATGTAGAGTGATGTCTAAGGCAGTGGTTCTTAATCCTTGATCCTCCACATGTTTTGGACTTCAGCTCTAGAATCTGTCTTCATTGACTATTCACTGATGTTCAAGGGTTGAAGAAACCATTGGCCTAGGATACACTGTCAGCTCCTTGTGAAACACAAGAAGACTATGAGCTCTCCAAGTGACAAGAGCTAGACTTCTTAGATCATGCCATTGATATTGATGTTTCCCTAGGGCTATAATGTTTTACAACCAACATATTTTAAAGGATTGTGATTATGTGCTGCTGGAGTGTTGTTCTTCTCCCTTTCGTAGAGAGATAAATGTTGGACTATGGTTGTTTCTTTTGTGAAACCTCTATAGGACTTTACTCCTTGTATACAAAACCATGCACATATATGGCATTTCCTTTGATTTCTGCCCCAAGTAGTAGGATCACTGTGTGCCTTATTTATTTCTGCTGGAAAAAAATTGCTAACATCTATCACGATTACATCTTCACCCCTCTGTGGGGGAATCCATCAACACATTAACATTTATAATTGTTTTACATCTTAAGTGAATGATTGTAACTTAGGGTTTCAGGGGTGGGGAGGAGATGGAACCCATGTCATCTTCTCCCAGACCATCAAACTTCCTTTCTCATTCAAACAAACCTCATTTTTATCAAAGATTAGACATCTGTCGTTTCTCCACTTAGTATCTGACCTAACACTGCTGCTTTGGGAGTCATACTGTCTTGTAAGGAGAGCTGGAAGAAAGGATTTTTTGTTTTGTTTTTGCTGTTGCAAGCCTCCAGTACATCAAGGAAAAGAGAGCCAAGATTCCCTTCCCTGTTTATGACCTGACTCCAAATGATACACTCAGCTGGAGAGAAGGTAATTTAATGCCCATTATTATCATACAGTCCCCAGCCTTCTTTGAAGCTATCAGCTTCAAAAATCAACTCCAGCTGCCTAAGTTCATTTGAAAACCTCAGCTGAGCTTTTATCAAACATAGACGTGCGCGCACACACGCAAATAACACAAACCTGCTTTCCCCGTAACACCTTTTCTCTGCATCTCTAAATTAGTCACATTTTCCTGTTCCACTAAACAACAAAGGAAGAAATACTTTCAGGTTCAGACAGATCTACAGACTGCAGCAGGAAAAGCCACAGAAGAAGGTAGAAGGAATATGCTAATTAAATTACTTGGACCTTTAAAAAGCATTTGCTTCCTTCATAGTTGTGCACAACTTTGCTGGTGTGTTAATTTTGTTGTAGAATAAATTATTTAAACTAATTATCAATAAATTATCAGCTGCAGTTTGTGCGTGTGTGAAGTGCTTCTGTTAAGCTCCTAAAGTGCAAGAGTACTTTTGAAGTCTCTGTTAGCGGGGGGGGGGGGGGGGGGAGAGAACCTGATCTGTATGCTTTGTGCTATATTGCTTAAGAAAGATAAAATTTTCATTTCATTCTCGAATAATTGTGGAGAGTTCTCTCTACTTTTCATTTTCATGGATGCTGCATTTATCCTGTATCTTGTTCTTGAACTTTGTCAGTGAAAGAGGAGCTCATCAGATATTTGGCCATAGTACACAGCTTGCAAAATTTAGGTTTTGGACTACAATTCCCAGAATCCTGCCTTATGCTTAAAGGATTTCAGAGAAATATTCCCAAAGGAATACTGCCCAAGACTCTATCCTGACTATACACTGTTATCAGAGTTAATCACAGTAAAAATTAGCTTGGTCAAGGTTGCAAAGATGAAAGCTGATGCCATGGTAGACAGATAAGCAGGGGGAAAGGCTCCTTTCCGAACTGCAAAAAAACCCAGCTGCAGCATTTGCTCGGGCTCATGGAAGGGTTGCCCAGAAGTAAGGATACTGTATAATGTTTATGAAATTGATAAGCCATAAAGATCTTCCACTTACCTGCAACATGGTGAGATGTTTTCTATCCATCTCAACAATAGTTTTCATACTTGCGAGAACATGTTTTGTGCAAATAATGCAAAATGTGCAAAACTGCAATAGATGCCACTTTGTTGCATAGACTTTTAACAATTATAAGCACTGGATGTGCTGTTTGCATCTTTTGATGGATCAGCCAGTTGTCTGGTGCTTTCTGTATGTACGTGCAGTTAGGTTCAGAAAAGGAAAGGACAATATTTTTTTAAAAAACAGTGTTTTGCACATGTTGCAGAAATCTCAAAGGAAGAAAGTGCTCAATGCCTCATTCTTATTATACTAGAGCTGAAGAATCTTGTAGGATTTGAAAATTCCTCATCCAAGTTCTTTTGCTAATGACAGCCCAGATTGTTGTGAGTAAAGAATTTAGAGAGAATGCTTCACATATTTATGAGAAGGCGTGATTAGTTTTGTGGCCAAGGTGGTGATGCCATGTTGACCGGCAAACAAGCCCCCTTGCTGCCTGTCAAGGCGAAAGAAAAGGAGTTCCAAGAGGCACGTCATCAGAAAAGGCCTCTACATTGTGAATTGCAGCAAGGGTTAGGAGGAATGGGATACTGTATACCCTAACTTTTCTAACTGAGGCCAGGCTAGGTAAGCTGACTAGCAAGAGCCCAGTATATGTTGTACTCCTGACAGCTTAGACCAGAAGGAACTCACTACAATTGGCTAACTTTCATGGCAATTCTGAGTTTAAAAGCCACCATAAGGTGCATATGTCTTTTGAGATCACCATGAAGCAATTCTACCCTATAATTTTAAGTGAGCAAGTGGTTCTTTTAGTACTCTGTAGTCTGAGAAGATGAGATTTTCCCACACTGGTGCATGGATAAGTGGTGTAGTAAGTTGCCATAATAATCTGTGAAGTTCTTTGTTTTAAATAAGATCATTTCAACATGTAAAAACACGCAGCTCAGAAATGACTGTGCTAAGAAGCAAGATTTTTTTAAAAAAAAAAATCCTAAAGCGAGAGAACATTCTGCTTCACATCCCAAAGGTTATTTATTTTATTTTATTTATTATTGGATTTTTATCCCGCCCTTCTAGACAAGAGTCTACTCAGGGCGGCTGAGTTATTTGTGCTCCAGTTCCAATATTGTTCTGCAATCATGGAGGAGGTACTCCTGTTCAGTTTAATGGTTTTTTTCTTCTCTTGAAAACATTCTTAGAAGAAAAATGAAAGATTGGCATGGTGCTGTGGAAAGTCTTCTGTATCTTAGGGTTTTTTTTAAATGTACAGTATATATCTAGGCATGCAAAGGTTCCAAGCTCCTAAAGCAGGGAAACATAAGTCATTTTTGCTTCCAGTTTTATCGTGCCTGATGTTGGAAGCTGTGCAACGTTCTTTTCTCTAAAAGATAACAAAAATAGCTGCTTTATGTTAAAATAAATAAATAAAATTAAAATATATAACAGGTAAAGAAAGCAAGCATTGACAACTTTTGAATGACCATGGGGAGATGCATGTTGTTTTTTGTTGTTGTTTAGTCGTTAAGTCATGTCCGACTCTTCGTGACCCCATGGACCAGAGCACACCAGGCCCTCCTGTCTTTCACTGCCTCCCAGAGTTTCGTCAAATTCATGTTGGTAGCTTCGATGACACTGTCCAACCATCTCATCCTCTGTCGTCCCCTTCTCCTCTTGCCTTCACACTTTCCCAACATCAGGGTCTTTTCCAGGGAGTCTTCTCTTCTCATGAGATGGCCAAAGTATTAGAGCCTCAGCTTCAGGATCTGTCCTTCCAGTGAGCACTCAGGGTTGATTTCCTTCAAAATGGATAGGTTTGTTCTCCTTGCAGTCCAGGGGACTCTCAAGAGTCTCCTCCAGCACCACAACTCAAAAGCATCAATTCTTCGGGGGTCAGCCTTCTTTATGGTCCAGCTCTCATTTCCATACATCGCTACTGGAAAAACCATAGCTTTGACTATGCAGACCTTTGTCGGCAAGGTGATGTCTCTGCTTTTTAAGATGCTGTCTAGGTTTGTCGTCGCTTTCCTCCCAAGAAGCAGGCGTCTTTTGATTTCGTGGCTGCTGTCACCATCTGCAGTGATCATGGAGCCCAAGAAAGTAAAATCTGTCACTGCCTCCATATCTTCCCCAGCTATTTGCCAGGAGGTGATGGGACCAGTGGCCATGATCTTAGGGTTTTTTTTATGTTGAGCTTCAGACCATTTTTGTGCTCTCCTCTTTCACTCTCGTTAAGAGGTTCTTTAATTCCTCCTCACTTTCTGCCATCAGAGAGGTATCATCTGCATATCTGAGGTTGTTGATATTTCTTCCGGCAATCTTAATTCCGGTTTGGGATTCCTCCAGTCCGGCCCTTTCGCATGATGTATTCTGCATATAAGTTAAATAAGCAGGTATACAATATACAGCCTTGTCGTACTCCTTTCCCAATTTTGAACCAATCAGTTGTTCCATTTCCAGTTCTAACTGTTGCTTCCTGTCCCACATATAGATTTCTCAGGAGATAGATAAGGTGGTCAGGCACTCCCATTTCTTTAAGAACTTGCCATAGTTTGTTGTGGTCCACACAGTCAAAGGCTTTTGCATAGTTAATGAAGCAGAAGTAGATGTTTTTCTGGAACTCTCTGGCTTTCTCCATAATCCAGCGCATGTTAACAATTTGGTCTCTAGTTCCTCTGCCCCTTCGAAATCCAGCTTGTACTTCTGGGAGTTCTCGGTCCACATACTGCTGAAGCCTACCTTGTAGGATTTTGAGCATAACCTTGCTAGTGTGTGAAATGAGTGCAATTGTACGGTAGTTGGAGCATTCTTTGGCACTGCCCTTCTTTAGGATTGGGATGTAGACTGATCTTTTCTAATCCTCTGGCCACTGCAGAGTTTTCCAAACTTGCTGGCATATTGAGTGCAGCACCTTAACAGCGTCATCTTTTAAGATTTTAAATAGTTCAACTGGAATGCCATCACCTTGTTGTTAGCCATGCTTTCTAAGGCCCACTTGACTTCACTCTCCAGGATGTCTGGCTCCAGGTCAGCAACCACACTATCTGGGTTGTCCGGGACATCCAGATCTTTCTGGTATAATTCCTCTGTGTATTCTTGCCACCTCTTCTTGATGTCTTCTGCTTTTGTGAGGTCCCTACCATTTTTGTCCTTTATCATGTCCATCTTTGCACAAAAGGTTCCTTTAATATCTCCAATTTTCTTGAACAGATCTCTGGTTTTTCCCTTTCTATTATTTTCCTCTATATCTTTGCACTGTTCATTTAAGAAGGCCCTCTTGTCTCTCCTTGCTATTCTTTGGAAGTCTGCATTCCATTTTCTGTAACTTTCCCTATCTCCCTTGCATTTTGTTTCCCTTCTCTTCTCTGCTATTTGTAAGGCTTCGTTGGACAGCCACTTTGCTTTCTTGCATTTCCTTTTCTTTGGGATGGTTTTTGTTGCTGCCTCCTGTACAGTGTTATGAGCCTCCATCCATAGTTCTTCAGGCACTCTGTCCACCAAATCGAGTTCCTTAAATCTGTTCTTCACTTCCACTGTGTATTCATAAGGGATTTGGTTTAGATTATACCTGACTAGCCCAGTGGTTTTTCCTACTTTCTTCAGTTTAAGCTTGAGTTTTGCTATAAGAAGCTGATGGTCAGAGCCACAATCAGCTCCAGGTCTTGTTTTTGCTGACTTTATAGAGCTTCTCCATCTTTGGCTGCAGAGAACATAATCAATCTGATTTCGGTATTGCCCATCTGGTGATGTCCATGTGTAGAGTCGCCTCTTGTGTTGTTGGAAAAGAGTGTTTGTGATGACCAGCTTGTTCTTTTGACAAAACTCTATTAGCCTTTGCCCTGCTTCGTTTTGAACTCCAAGGCCAAACTTACCTGTTGTTCCTTTTATCTCTTGGCTCCCTACTTTAGCATTCCAAACCCCTATAATGAGAAGAACATCTTTCTTTGGTGTCAGTTCTAGAAGGTGTTGTAAGTCTTCATAGAATTGGTGAATTTCAGCCTCTTCAGCATCGGTGGTAGGTGCATAAACTTGGATTACTGTGATGTTGAAAGATCTGCCTTGGATTTGTATTGAAATCATTCTATCATTTTTGAGATTGTATCCCAGTACACCTTTTCCCACTCTTTTGTTGACTATGAGGGCTACTCCATTTCTTCTACGGGATTCTTGCCCACAATAGTAGATATGGTAATTGTCTGAATTTAATTCGCCCATTGCCGTCCATTTTAGTTCACTGACGCCCAGGATGTCAATGTTTATTCTTGCCATCTCCTGTTTGACCACATCCAGCTTACCAAGGGTCATAGATCTTACATTCCAGTCTTCCTATGCAGTATTTTTCTTTGCAGCATCGGACTTCCCTTTCACTTCCAGGCGTGTCCGCAGCTGAGCGTCCTTTCGGCTTTGGCCCAACCACTTCATTAGCTCTGGAGCTACTTGTACTTGTCCTCCGCTCTTCCTCAACAGCATGTTGGACGCCTTCCGACCTGAGGGGCTCATCTTCCAGCATCATATCTTTTAGCCTTTTGTTTGTGTCCATGGAGTTTTCTTGGCAAAGATACTGGAGTGGCTTGCCAGTTCCTGCTCCAGGTGGATCGCGTTTAGTCAGAACTCTGCACTATGACCTGTCCGTCTTGGGTGTCCCTGCACAGCATAGCCCATAGCTTCTCTGAATTACTCAAGCCCCTTCGCCACGACAAGGCAGCAATCCGTGAAGGGGGGGGGAGATGCATACATGCATGCAAAGCAGAGAGCTGCCTGTGAACAGTGCTGGAACATAGATTGCTGTGTGTGCCACTGTTGAAGAGACGGTGGCACACAAGTGAGTAAAAGCTTGTCTCTTGCACAGTGATTTTTACTATGGCAAAATGAACAAACAAGGTTCTGACAGTGAGAGTATTTATTTCTCATGCGTGTACATCACTTCTTTGGATGTTGACTAGTTGTTGTTTTTACAGGAGAATTCATGTTACAAGAATGAAAAAACTGGGATGGATATATCTCATGCTGACCCACAAGCCTATACTATAGCCCTCTGTAATTATTGGGATATAATTGCAGAGAGCTATAAGATTCCCCCCACCAAGTAAAAAAAGACTGCACGAGACTGCTCTTGAAAGTGGGCCAAAGGAAGCACTGAGTACGTTCAGTAATCAGTCCACTAGCTAGTGAGAATACTTAGCATTTGATAAGAGATGCCTATAATTCAGAGAAGAAATATTTAATTTTTCTTATTCTGAGACATTTGTTAATCCCTGAAGGCCACTCTTACAATGTAAATGATGTTTCTTATTATAATTTATTCGTTGTGAATAGAATTAAAAATGCCAGGTTCTAGTGTTTTTTGATGTATATGTGCATATGAGACTTTAAAAACTGTGATATTAATATAAAATTCTGGTGTAATAATAGTTGACTATTGATCCATGCCTGTTGTCCATGTGTTCTGTCCGATTTCCATATCACTCTGCACATTTTTCAATTTAAAAACTTTAGCAAAATATGTTTACTTCAATATGCATTATTAGTTGCATTTCAATCCAAATTTTAATTTTCATATTTATAAAAATATGCATTTTTTAATTTGTATTCATTTTGGTTGTGTTTTTGGGCTGAGAACTGTATCACAACATTTGGATATATTTGGCATCTGATAACTGTTTCTGATAACTCCTGCCAACCTAGCAGTTCGAAAGCATGTAAAAATGCAAGTAGATAAATAGGTACCACCTCGGTGGGAAGGTAACGGCGTTCCGTGTCTAGTCGCGCTGGCCACGGAAACTGTCTTCGGACAAAACGCTGGCTCTATGGCTTGGAGACGGGGATGAGCACCGTGCCCGAGAGTTGGATACGACTGGACTAAATGTCAAGGGGAACCTTTACCTTTACCTAACTGTTTCTATCCACATATTAGTCCAGGAAATGTAAATTGGATCAAGTCACTTAAAATCAGGGCCTCAAGCACCTGTCATGTGGAAGCTACAATGGGAAAAATTACTTTTTGGATTTACCACTCCCAGAATACTCCCATGAACATGACTAGTGGCCATGTTGGGTGGTGTATCTAGAGGGCTTTGGCTTTAACATTGACATCTTTCCCATCTTTGTGTATAAGGATTATTATAATAAGAATTACTGGGTTCAATCCTGGAATTTCCAGATTAAGGACATTTGTAAGAAAGCTGAGAGAGACCTTTTGACTGTTACCTCAGATTGGAGGGTTAGTATTTTCATGGCACTGGAATATACCCTGTTTCCCCGAAAATAAGACCTAACCTGAAACTAAGACCTAGTATGATTTTCCAGGATGCTCATAATATAAGCCCTACCCCAAAAATAAGCCCCAGTTGAGTGAAACCCCAGCCTCCACCATTGGGCAGCAACCAGAAGAAGATGACAGGACTGTATTTGAATCAATGTAGATTGCTGTACATGAAAAAAAATAAGATATCCCCTGAAAATAAGCCCTAGTGCGTTTTTTGGAGCAAAAATTAATATAAGACCCTGTCTTATTTTCGGGAAAACAGGGTATGAACTAATGGTCTGATTTAAAGCAATATCTTATACTCTTAAAAACTGAGCAAAAGAGGTAAGACATTTCAGCCAAAAAATTTTTTAGTTAAGTGACTAAAATGCTATCATTTATTCTAAGTCATTAGTGCTTGAAAGAATTTATTGGGTTTCTCCTACTTTTTCCATTTCCTTCCTGGGAAGACCTGTTGATGATTGGGCAAAGTTCAGAGTTGACAAAATCAATTTAAATGAACACATGGACATTCAAGTTAACAAAATTCAACTGAAACTCAAGATATATCTGCAGCTGTTCTCCCTGGTTAAAATTCTAAGCAGCCTAGCTGAACTTTTGGACAGGAGACCAATATTTTAAAGCATAATATCAATAACAGTGAATAGAGAGCATTATGTTTACACTATCTGTCTGTCTGTCTGTCTTTGTATCAGAGCATTGCAGTTTAAAATTATAAATTGTATAATTTTTAAAAAAAATTCAAACAAATGAAAAATTCAAATATTTTTTAATTATTTTAAAATTTTTAAATAAAATATTTTTACACACACACACACACACACACACATTTTGCTTGTAGGAAACTCCTAGTGTGTCTCATAAGCTTTTCAAAGGTCCATGCTGGATCAAATGGGGATCCTTTTTTCACAGAAGATGCAGAGCCTAGCAATACTTTTTATTTTGTACTACAGAGTCCTCCAGCCAGCATTGGTGTGGAATTTGGAGCCAAAGGGGTGTTGGAGTTGGGGCTAGAATCCAGTGTTCCACTTCTCTATCGCATACTCTACATGCAGAGCAAAACGCTTGTGTCAGGATCTGAAAACAATATGGTAGCTTTTCTCTTCTTCCAGAGCTCCATGCACACACAAGACTTCTAACGTGTGCTAGAGTTTCTAGGCCAGGGTGAATATTTTATATATTGATCGGCTTCCACTGTGGTTTGAAACTATGCAAATGAGCCATGAAAGACCCTGAATTGGTTCAGTAACAATCTATTCCATTTCAGAAATGTATTAGTTTCAGTTAATATGCATTGGATCTCAGAGAAACAGTGAGCCTATCTTTCAAGGGTTTCATGAAAATTGGCTTCTATAAATACCATCTGGTTTACTTCAATGCATCCAAGTGTGGCAAAAAAAATATGGGGAGGGCAGTAAGCAAATAAGAGAAATTAAAATGTATTTGTTTTTAGATGTGCAAACTGATTTTGAATAGAAGTCTTTATTGGAGCTAGTGAGATATTTTGCTGTTGTTGTGTTTTAAATTAGTATCTGTTGATTTATTTACACTGCATTGTTTCCATATGTCAGTGTTTGTTCCACTGTTAATGTGATGGAATAAATTAAATGGATTCAGCCAAACTGTATTGGTTGGGGAGGGGGGATTAAACTGACAGTTAGATGCAAAAAAGAATGAAGGCGCTAAAATTAGCATAGAATAAATAAATACAGAAAGAAATGAAACGTATATCAGATGATCTTTTGTTTTTGCTTATGATATGAGTATTGATGCAACAGTGCAACATAAATCACAGTTGTGCTGGTATAGATTGTATGTATCTGTTTTTCAGGCTTTCTGCCTTCAAGGAATCCTGTTCACATTGATGTGTGGAACAGACAAATCCCAAAGGATACTGAAGTGCTTCTCTTGGCTTTCACATTGCTTATTCTAGAATTGGCTGCAATGAGCAGTGCCAGAGATGCAATGAAGCATTCCCACTGATGTCACAGAAGATGCTGAGGCAGGTTTCTCAAATGATGTATGGCATTTTCTTTGGGAAAGAGGTACATGCAAGGAATATGCATAGTAGTAGTTAAAGAAGTCTCCACTGATATAATCTAATAGAGGTTAATAGTTCCAAGGTCAGCCTAGTTAAAGGATGGACACAAATTTTGGTGGATTGAACGGTCATAATGAAAGGAGTTATTTTGCACCTCCTGAGGCTCATTGTGAGAAGGAATATACCTCACTTGAGAATGTGCATATTTTCAAGACTGGTGAAGTAAAAGGTACACAAAACGATACCAGAAAGCCACTGATTGAAGCAGTGAACACTAATATCCATTCATCATTGGAGAAGAAATGTGTAAATTAGCTAAGGAACACAAAGAATGTTACCTATTAGGATAAAAGCACAAAACCACACATATTTCAGTGCAGGAAGGAAACACCAAATCTCACAAGCATGGGAAGAAGAGCAAGTAGAATTCAGAAACGTTCAGTAAAATCCATGTTGAGAGATGTTCACATCCCTAGCCAAGCTTAACTTCAGGTGATGCAGGACCCAGGCCTTATAGAGAGTTATGGGTAATATCACCTTGTCTTAACTCTGGAAAGTTGCAGTCAGCTAGGGCAGCGGTCCCCAACCTTTTTGACCCCGCGGACCGGCTGGGGAAGGCAGGGCACTCCCCTGCCCTCGTGCGCATGCGCAAAGGCCGGTGCAGTGCTCATGTGGGGGGCCCGCTGGTGCACATGCGCAAAGGGCGGTGCAGCACTCGTGCAGGCGCACATGCTCTCATATGCATGCGCAAAGGGTGGCACAGCGCTTGTGCAGGCGCACAGGCGCAAACGGGGGAGTGCAGGCGGGGTGGGGGGAGATCTCTCTCCGCGGCCCGGTCTGGCTCAGGCCACGGACCGGCACCAGGCCGTGGACCGGGGGGTTGGGGACCTCTGAGCTAGGGCACTCCTAGAGTAATGGTCTCCCTACTTATTTATTTAGTTTATTTTCCACCTCTTTCACAAGAAAGCAACTCAAGGGACCTTAGGATTAAAAAAAATATATATAATTAAAATATCATATGAAAAGAAGTGTAAAGGATTTAAAACAAAATTGGAAAAACAGATGGGTAGAAAAAAAAATACAGCACCACTCAGTTAAAAGGCCCTTCTTCATCTAAGGAGGACAGTTATTAAAGGCCTTTCATTGCTAGTGGAAAGATAACAAGAAGGTAGCCAGCATAGCTTCCCTTGGCAGAGAATTCTAGAGCCTGGAAATTCCACCTGCTGGAAGCACACAGCAGGAAAACACATCCTTCTTGTCTCCCGCTTAGACGTGCCTCAGAGACTGGTGGTAGCCACATACCATGCCAGAGGGTTCTGTAGAGCTTGTGTGGGAAAGGGTCCCTCAGAGAGCCTGGGCTGTAATTCTGATAAATGAGTCACTTGTCTAATTTTGTCTAAGGCTGTCGTGTCCGAAGCTGAAATCCGCCCAAATCTAGACCCGTTCTAGATGGGCGGTATATAAATCTAATAAATAAAATAAATAAATCTAATGGCCTAAAGAACAAAACAGAATGGAGGACCTGTTGGCAATTAATGCTTTCATGTGGCTTTTGGCAAAATCAGGTGATTATCCACCTAGTCACACACATGCATCTATTGCTCTTTCCTGGCTTTGATTTTGTGCCAGTATGTGTTCTGGGCTTTCTTGGGAATCGCTTAACAGCTGCAGTTGGCACAGGGCTCTGAAGATCCTTCATTTCAGGAACGCATTGCCTCTCAGTCCTTTTCTTGAATGGGAGAGGCAGTCTTTACACAGGCTACTTTCTATGGAAGAGAATGCTCTGAAAATGTACAGTGGCTGTGCAACTTACCTTATTTAAATACGTCCATGAGAAAAGCAAAATCGGTGCTACCACCAGCACTTTGAAATCTTTCACATTTATGTTTTCCTGAGTAATGCTAATTCCTATATGGACAATCTTCAGTGTCCTATTATATAGCCTCTTTTCTCTCTCTCTCTCTCTCTCTCTCTCCCAATGCCCCAAAGTCCAGATGTTCACTCCAGTTTTGTTTTTCTCCGAAGGAAAGGCTCCCCACGGTTCAGGTTCAGGAATTCACATGTATCTGAAAAATGCTGCCAAAGTCCAGCCAAACTCAAGACTTCAGTGGAGAAGGGTGTTGCACTCAAAAGACTTCTGTTTCTCTGTTAGTCTAGCTTCAGTGCTTCCTTATTGCCTTTGGGAAAATGTTTAACCTACCTCGTAGGGCTATTGTGAGTAAAGAATAAGATGAATCTCTGTACATTCCTTGAAGGAACAACATGTCATAGATGTGGGAATAAATGAATGGAAGGCAAGGCAAGTACTGTGACAGAAAAGACCAAGGCTTCTGCAACTGTGTGAGCTTGTTCTTTTCAGTGAGGTACAGTAATAAGAAATGTGTGTATTTTTGTTTCCTGCTCTCTTTCTCCATCACAGAGTCACAAAGACGTAGGGTGAGCAGCACCAATTATATATTTAGGTCTCTGCCAAATTCTTGGTATCAGTATGCATTGTTATTTTTGCCTAGTATGAAAATTCACTGTTTAGGAGCTTAGGGGTGTCCTTTAAAATCCTGGCTGAGGGATTCTGGGAATTGTAGCCCCAAAAGGAGCTTTTCCAAGCCCTGTTCTAGAGCAGAGATGCTCTAGATGTTCAGCAAAAGCAGGAATGGGGTTCATGTCTGCCTTTTGCTTGAGGTTGTGCTCATAAATTATTGTTGTTTCATTATCTTGTTCCCAAGCCTTGTTCCCAAGCCTTACCTTACACTTTAGTGTCTCGCTCATTCATATTCAGCTGTAGAAAAATGTATACTGTAGATCGAATGAAATCTAACATGAACATAAGGGCAGAGCCATAGTCTTACAAAGCATGTTGCTACCACCAAAAACACCATCCCTGGGTCAGATTGCCTCCTCCTTCCATAACATGCAATAAAGAAACGTTTGTGATATTTTAATTTCCTAGTTGCATAATCAGAAATGAAGCATATCAGTAACAGAGCTTGAAATGTTGTTCCAACAAAGAAAACTGCTAGTTTCCTCACTATTGTGCTCACCAAGCAAAGAAGAATAGTGCTTGAAATAAGCCAAGTGGCGCAGTGCTGAAACAGCAGTACTGCGGTAAAAACTCTGCTCACAACCCAGGTTCAATCCCAGGTAGCTGGCTCAAGGTTGACTCAGCCTTCCAGCCTTTCAAGGTCCGTAAATTGAGTACTCTGCTTGCTTGGGGCAGGGGCAGTCTGCACAATTAAATTGTAAACCACCCAGAGAGTGCTTTAAGTGCTATGAGGCGGTATATAAGTAGTCCACTTTTTGTGTTGACTAGTTTTCTAGATGTGATGCATTGAGTAAAAGGTAACAACTCTGGGCTTTCACTATGCTGAAGTAAAAGTAATTCCATTTGGCAGAAGAAAGGATTTTCAGGTAACATATGACCTCCATGCTGGTTTAACCCGTCCCCTCTTACTCATGTGCACACTTTGTTTTATTTTATTTTATTTATTTATTTATTTATTTATTCGATTTTTATCCCGCCCTTTTAGACAAAGTCTACTCAGGGCGGGTTCCATAAACATTAAATATAAAAACATTAGAACAATTAAAATTAAAATAAAACAGTTCAAAACAATAATATTAATATTAATAATACTCAAGATGGAAAATTTTTTTTATAATAAAATAAAATTAAATATTGATAGGAGGGAAGGCCTGCCTGAAGAGCCAAGTTTTCAATTTTATTAGCCATGTACCTCTATATTAGAGAAGGTTTCCCAATTCATTAAAAAAAACCTGAGCCTAAAGTAGAGTACTGATACTCTCAGAATACCTTTTGAACCTTGACAAGTCTGGTAGGTACCACTACATTATTCTTAATACTTTGGGTATAGTTGTTGTTTTAAAAGTATCAGCTGAGGCTTGCTACGTTGAAATGCTGACTTGCTAAGTTCCTCTCAATGCCATTACAGTTCTAGAATGTCAGACTGTTTTGAAAACATCCCTTAAAGCTAGACAACAATAATTAACAGCATTGCAAGTGTTGAGAGGCAACTAGCTGATAATGACTCAGCCTAATGTCAACAGAATGCAATTAATCAGGGATACTACCCATAGAGTTTAAGATTTATGCTCTGTTATTTAAAAACACACCAATGAGGCCTCATTCTCTGTCCTGCATCATTGTGTGTGCGTGTGTATATTGAAATATCTTCTTTCCATATGCAAAAGAAAGTAAAATAAAGCAGTTGGAGGCTTGTATCATCTAATATGTTTATTATTGCTCCATTATGCAGTTACTCACTGATATTCTCAGAGGACAGTGGTATCAAGGACGTGCAGAAACACATCCTTCTAATCTTTCCAGCAGACAGGAGACTTGCCAAAATATATAGCACTGTCTAGACCAAAATGCTGGATATTGGGCTAGATTGCTAAATTTATGTGTTGATTTTCAGGGTGTTGAAAAAAAATATGTGAATAATAAGTTAGTTTTGCTGGTCATTCCAAACACGTGTGTGTCACACTGAGGTTGTTTATCTTGGTGTGGTTCTTCTTCTTTATTTTTCTCTTTTTGCCCTCATTGTCCTGCATCTCTTCTGCTTTATAGCTTTGCTTGCCACTACAACCATTGTGAAACAGTAGCATGTTTTTTTCATTTATTTATGATGATTACATGTACTTTTCCTTCAGTTAAAGGTAGTGTTCATGGTTGTCCCCCCCTCCCATCACTTTATCCTCACAAGAAGCCTGTAAATTAGGTCAAACCAAGAGAGACTGACTTTTTCAAGACCATCCAGTAGCCAGAATCCTGTTGTTTGTGTAAAGTTTATGTAAACCTTACACAAACAACAGTAGGATTCAGACCAGTGAGTTTCATAGCTACATCTTCATTCACAGAAACAATGTGTGGACAACAATGGTGTGGATCCATTTCCTGAAAAACACTGATCATATCATGATAACTGTGCCGATTTGTGATTACAACGTATGTAAACTGAAAAATTACTATTAAAAAATTAATCCTTCTGCAGTTCTGCTCTTCTGCATCCCATGAACCTTTCCCTTCTTCGAAAATTATCTGTCAATTATTCTATTCTGTACAGGTGTCACCACATTTTTCCCCTAAAGTGCAAATTTTTCTTCCTTCTTTGCACCTGCTATCAAGTGTTCCACTTGATCAGTCCACTCTAATAGCTATTTGGCATATGGAAACTGACTTGAATCTTAACCCTCTGAAGTGAGTCTGTAACAAGCAGAGATCAAGTTTGTAACTATTGCTGAAAGCCATTGAATTCAAGATACCTTCAAAAATGTGGCTGGCTTTGAAAGGGAAATGCCGTCGCACATGTATGGGATATGGAAAAAAAATATCACCAGTGTTTTGTTGCTTGGCCAAGAAGGGCTGCCTGAATGCAGTGAAAGAGCTTGATGAGAATTCTTCAGACCTCTTGAGAATCCCCACTAGAGATGGGGGTATTCGTGTACACAGAGGTGGAGATAATGAGGGTCCGGCCCCCTCGGGCCAGACCATCCACTCACCATTACGCTGCTGCCGCAGGCTCCGCACTCCCTATCGCTCCAGAGCTCACAGTGGATTAGCCACTCCTGGCAGGATGCGGGATGACGAGCCTCTCTGCCAGGTCGAAGAGTAGGTTGCTGACCGTAAGCTCCGGAGCAATAGGAATGGAGCAAGGAGCCCGCAGCAGCAGCAGAACAGTGAGTGGACAGTCTGGCCCCAGGGGGGCGGACCCTCGTTATCTCTACCTGTATTCACAATGAATTCATACTGTGTTTCCCCGAAAATAAGACAGGGTCTTATATTAATTTTTGCTCCAAAAAACACATTAGGGCTTATTTTCAGGGGATGTTTTATTTTTTTTCATGTACAACAAACTACATTTATTCAAATACAGTCATGTCATCTTCTTCTAGTTGCTGCACAATGGTGGAGGGCGGGGTTTCACTTAACTGGGGCTTATTTTTGGGGTAGGGTTTATATTACAAGCATCCTGGAAAATCATACTAGAGCTTATTTTCAGATTAGGTCTTATTTTTGGAAAAACAGGGTATTCATATACGAATACCCCATCTCTAATCCCCACCTCCAAAGCAAAAGAAAGAACCAATCACTGGTGTACTCCATTGTGGTTTGCAGGTGAAGTCATTCTGGCAGCGGCAATTTTTGGTAATTAAAGACTTTCTTTCATGGCTCCCAAGGGATTGCATGGAACTTTCAGTGGGGAAAGGGCCTGGAAATGTTTTATTTTTTAAAAAAATCACCATGACTGATGTCATCATCACCCTTATGCAGCTTAACTTGCAGAACAGCATTTCAGCCTGTGTGTGAGACTGAAAAGAAAAACAAGCTAGCAGACTAGGAGAAAAGTGCTCACACTTTCTCATATGTCATTGGGAAATGAGACAAGAGAGGGTTTATATCCGTCACACAGGCATTGTGAACCCAGTTTTCTATTTGGACACAGCTGTCTAGTGAAACACCTCACTTTTAGTGCTCATTGCTGGAAAGTATTTATTGTGGAGATCTGCAGACATTTAAATGAGCAACCAATGAGCAACCAATATCCAGATGTCTGCTCATTCCCCCCCAAATAATACCAACTCAGGGTGGTTCTATAATCCTAATGTTAAAATGTAAATAGCAAGTCTGATGAGTCATTACTACAGATCCTTATTGGCCCATGTGAGATCATACCACCTCCACAATCCATTTTCGGCACTGGAGAATCCAGTAACCCCTGTAAACAAGAAATGTCTTTCACAAAGTTAGGCAGGTACCCTGAGACTGGTGGTAATGATTTTCCAGCTTTAAATAATATTCCCTCCTGTTCTGTGACTCCCAAAGACTACCCCAAGATTAAGATGTCCCCTAGGGATCCTTGAAACCTAGAGAAGGGAGCTCTAGGAAGCTTGTTATTAGCCTGAAAAGCCATGGCACAGCCATGGCTGATAGTGTCATCCTCGTTCCATGGCACAGCTCTGCCAAAAGGATTTCAGCCACAGTGGCCCATTTTGTCTCCAGTTTTATCAGTACTCACCTGTCTTCAATAACTAAAGTGATGTCAACTCTTTTGTAGAACTGCAGATTATTCATTAATTTTCAAGAACAGTACAGTTGATCGAGTTCACAAAAGGACGGCCTGCCCCAGGGCAACATACAGTGGTACCTCGGTTTAAGAATTTAATGCGTTCTCCGGGACATTTCATATTACGAATAATTCGCAAACTGAAATGCGGTTTCCCATAGGAACGCATGCACGGGGGCGGCACTATAAACCTCCCAAGTGCAATGCATTGTAGGGAAACTTGCTTCGTATTGCGAAAAAAATTCATAAACCGAGGCATTATTTTCAATGGATTTTAATTCGTAAACCAAAAATTATGTTAACGGAGGCGTTTGTAAACCGAGGTACCACTGTACTAGCATTTGTTTTATTTGACATCTATACCAACGATCAACCACCAGAGCACCGAAAGTTTTACTTATGCTGAAGACCTCACACTTGTTGCTCAATTAGAACATCTCATAACAGATGCATTTGAATAATTGGGTGCATAATATATGACACAAACCAACTTAAACCCAACACTGCTAAGAAGTGGTTCTATACACATCTTTGGAGCAGTCAGTCAGAGAGTTGTACAATTTGGTTAAATTCCAAATTAAGCCAGAAGAGACTTTTTTTTAAAAAAAAAAAAATCCATTAAAGCAAACTGCTGAGAGGCTTAGACCTGCCCTGGTCAGTTGTATGAGTGTTTCTACATCGCTTTCCCTTAGCTGCTGAGAGGCTTAAGTCTGCAGTGGCTAGTCATACAAATATTTCTGCATCACTTTCTCTTCTGATTTTTCCTCGAAGGTATGCAGAAGTATGCATTGTTTTCTGTCAACGAGAAAAATGACGTTTCTTAACTGCCCCGGCTACTGCAACTCAGAAATTAATGTCTCGATATGTATGTTACAGTCATGATGAACATTTAATCTTCCAGTATAATATTCAGTCAAGAAAAGTCATTTTATTTCCAGCTGAATAGGCATTCTATTGTACTGAGCAAGTCAAACAAAGTTATTATTTGGCTCCTTGCCAAGATGTACAGTATGGAAAGGTCATATTTTTAATAGCTTTGTACTCCATAGTAATCACATTTGTAAGCCTGGAGAAATAAACTACTTGAATATATCAGTGTGCATGTTTAACCACTGCTATGCTGCATTCAGAGTGCTGCAGAACGCAATGTTTTTCCTCTTATCTTTACTTATTGGCTTTGTAAGTGAAGGCATAACATGCTAATCATAAGCTAACAGCAGCCAGCTTAATCATAAGAGTTTTCTTTTTTTAAATTAACTTCCCTCACTGAAGAAAGTGGCAGCTTTCTTCAGTCAAAAAACATCTTGTGCACATTTAGCGTAGATGCTTTGGATCCTCGTTGCTTTTTCACATTACCTTTAAAAAGAAAGAAAGAAAGAAATGCCCAGGTGTAAAATGTAACACAGAAAAATTTAACATTATCCGTCAGTGGCCCAGCGGTATGGAGCCACTTAACTCTCTTCTAGAATGGATCTCTTCTTCCTTTTCTTTTCAAAATAGATTATTTGGACAGCTCAGTGATTCCCATTTTGAGAACTTAAAATGAATGATAAGGACAAGAAAGGGCGTTCAGCTCTTAAATTTTATCCTAGTCTGTTCTTCATCACTTCTCATGCAAAAACATATTGTACCAACAGATATGTCCTTCCTCTGTTAGAAAGTGAGTGAGATCTCACACATTTGTGATCCTGGCCTTCCTTTTAAAAAAAAGGGTTTGATAGAATCATAGTGGTGTGGAGCAGGAAGTGACTCCAAAGGTCACTGTCTGCCTGTATTTTGTACATTGGTATAGGCAGTGGGCACAGGGAGAGAATATGAATCAGAACCTAAACGAATAAACTGGAATGCACTAGTGAGGGAGTCAGTCTGTTGAAGGATGGTCTATACAGTACATTCATGTGAAGTAAAGAAAGAACGAGGCAGAGAAAGGAATGCATGAATGTGAAAGATTTCCAGTAACCTAAGTGTGCTCTGGCCAGAATATCTAAACTAAGCCAGAATGTGGTGGTTATAAGTGACTGGATGTAAACTGAATTTTTTACACCAATGGCAGAGTTTACAAATCTGTTTTGCTTTCTAAAATAATTTCTATACCGACTCAAACACTTTGAATATAGCAATTTAAATCCCTCCTCCAGACCTCCAAGTTCTGCTCCTAGTACAGTGGACCCTCGACTTACAGACGTCTCGATCTGCAGACTTTTCGAGTTACAGACTTCTCTGGCCGCAAAATTTAGGTTCGACTTGCGGCCGGAGAATCGACCTACAGACCGGAAAATCAAACAAAATGGACCAAAAACGGCCGGTTACGGATTAATCGGTTTTCAATGCATTGTAGGTCAATGGAGCCTCGACCTACAGACTTTTCGACCTGCAGCCACCACTCCAATACGGATTAATTCCGTAAGTCGAGGGTCCACTGTAGAACATAGAAAGAATGGCTGTTGCAATGCACCACAATGCAATGGAGTGGTTATTGTGTATAAGTCTATAGAGTCTAGGCTATGTCTGTAGGCAAAGGTGTAAATGTCAAATTGGAGAGCAAAAAAAACCCCACCCCACCAAACCTTGAGAAGCATAACAACAACCTTTTCCCAACCCTTCAACAGTGAGGAAAGGGCTTTCTTTTAGCATTCCAGCCCATAGGTCTTTTTAATTTTAGATTAGCTTCTATTTTTGCAGTTTTGTGATAGCAATTGTTATAAATTGGCTTAGATTCAGGGTGCAATCTGATTGGCCAGAAGAATTGTTAAGGAGTAACACAATGGCTGAGAGTTGAGTGCCTGCCAAAGGGACTAATTAATGTCAATTGTATTGATGTTTTTTCCTGATACGGGCCTGTGTCAGTCTTCAACAACAATGACAAATTCTCCTGCAAAAAGCAGTACTTTTTAAGGTCCTTGGTCTCATTCGATCCTAACAATCAAGGACTTGGAAGAGAAAGTGTGCCACTTTTTCATTTACTTGCTTGAATTTAGACTGTATCATAGGCTACATTTTACTGGCCTTTATTTTTGAGTGACAATCAGGAAATGCAGGTCTGCTTGGGCCATGTGTTATGCTTCTTCCAGTCCCAGCACGGGCATGAAAAGATGCAAATGAGATGAGTCACCTCTTCACTTGAGATTTAGGAATCAACAACTTCATTTGAACCTTGAAGACCTAAATCAGAGATGGAGAACCTCAAGCCTTCCAGATGTTGGTAAACTCCTCCTTTCATCATCCCATTCCACAACCCAGGCTTGCTAGAGCTGATAGAAATTGGTGTCCAGCAGTATCTGGAGGACCACAGGTTCTCCTAAATGGTGGGAAAGGCATGGACAATTCTTTGATTAATCTTATTTTTAATATTGTAAACATATTTGCACTTAATAATGGAGTTTCCGGTATACTCCAGCTTCTTCTGAAAGACATTTACCTGACTTTCATTAAAATAGAAACCTGTATTCTTGATGAACTTGAAGTTACTTTTTTGAACTATAATACTAAGAAACCTCCAGGCAGCATGGCCAATGGACACTTCTTCAAGCTTTGAACAGGAAACATATGGTCTCTTCTTAGGAAAAGCAATCCTATAATCCTCTCTCACCATATTCTTTTAGCATAATAATAACTACAGCCATTTGAGCATTTAATCTTAATTCTTGTTTCTGCAGCCTTTGGCATCTATACTCAGTGCATAACGTAGTGTATGGACATGTTCAAAAAAATATGAGTGCTTCAGTTCTTGTGAATCCTATGGATTCACTGTGGTCTTAACCAATAGCAATACTTCTGCTCTGGGAAAGTTTATAGGATAAAAGATGATCATGCAGTTCCTTCTGATCCAGTGCTATAAGGAAGCTTTTGAGTGTGACACAGCTGTTTAGTGATGCCTTTTGCTGAGACCTAGATGATAGTGGGTAGGTAGAATCTAATATTCATGAGATACGAGAATTTCATTTCAATTCAGTTTTGTTAAGGACTAACAATTCACAAATGTCCTTCTATCTGAAATAGAAACAAGTAGTAGATTTAAAAATTTGAATGCTGGAGAAAGCAAAACTGACAGAGCGCACCATCCCTATCTGCAGCTCAGCGGTTCAAGATTTGGGTTTGGGATAGTGCACCTCTTGATATCACCTGATTTCACTATCACCTGTTTCATACTGATCACACTTTTTCTGCTGGCTGATAGTCACTGTATCCCAAACTGTCTGTTAAACACAGGCATACATTTCATCAGCACTGCAATCTTTGTGAGCTTTTTACTCCATTGTTTTTTGTTTTTTTGTTTTAGCTAGATGTTTAAACTAGCTATAAACTGTGATTTGTGAAGGATTTTTTCCTGTTGCTTTTATTATTATGTACTGAATCTTCTGGTGTTACTGCTTACTGCAAGTTTCACTGGGTTAGCAAAAGTGAATTCTGAGAATTAGTGTAAGAGAGAAACCCTGCGGTTTTCTCCATGCAGCAGGTTGTGCAAGACATGCTATGTATGCACATCATCTTTTGCTTTCACATATGCAACAACTCTAGTGGAGCTTTTCATCTAGTATGGTGGATCCAGGCCTAAATGTGTGTGTCTGTGTTTGTGTGTGTTATCAGAAGTGCTGGTTATACACTACCCCAAAATCCTAAATAGGATTAAGGACCATGTATAATTATTATAGAGAAATAAAAAGACTCCCTAGAGAAAGGGTGGGGATCCTATGGCTCATCATATGATTTTGAACTATAATTCATGTCATCCCTAGACAGCATGGGCAGTCATGAGGGATAATGGGAATTGTAGTCCATTAACATCTAAAGCGTTGCTCATTCCTCATCCAAAAGCTTCAGTGGTATCCAGAAGAATATCTAATGTCTCCAACTTCTTTACATAGTGCCCATGTGAAAACAGAACTGCTGTTTCCTAGGAAGCAGAGTTTTATATAATATAAAACATCTAACAATTTGTGCATGGTTTCATATTTCCAAAACTGTGTTTCTAGAGTAAGAGGAATAAGTTTTGTTTGAGCTCACTCTACATTTGATTACACTTCTTGATTTTAATTGTAGTTCTGTCAGATAAGTAAGCTATAGTTAGCTGCTATAGATAGAAGGCTGCTTAACTCCCCACCAAAAGTTCAAATGATCCAATTAAATTAGTTGAAAATGAAGATCATTCGGTTTGTGAATTGTATCAGCATAACTACTGACTCTCTTCAGAATATTTTCTAAGTTGAACAAAGAATGTGCTATGGGAAAGGCAGGTTGATTGTCTGTGAAAAAGTGTTAGTTAAGCTTGGAAGAAGATATTCAGTGAGCATGAAATTCACAGTAACACAAGTGCACAATTCGAATTTGTCAAAAATAAGAACTCTAGTTGATAAATTGTCCTGTTACTTAGGATAGTTTCACACATTTTAAAAGAAGTTTTAGGAATGGAAGTTGGAGCTAGCATAGAAAGTCAACACAAGAGAACCTTGTAGCCATATCTGATCCTACAAAATCTGCTCTGGACCATTGCGGCACTAATTGGAACAGCTGGAGAATGCTCTTGGAGGCAGAAGGGGAGATCTGTGAAAATTACCTGTCCTTCTTCCATCAGTGCGGGCATCTGTTTAGATAGAACCTACCGCTGACACACTTTTCAAAACAATAGAAGTATTACTGCATCACAAAGGATTTGAAACTGCATAATCGAAACAAAACAAAAAAAGCAAATTTTATTTGTGTAAAAGTTGAATATGATAAATAATATCTATAGATGCAAATGTATATATTATTACTCTGAATTAAACAGAAGTATAGTCCTTATCATCATAGTAGGGAAGACTGTGAACAGCAAGTTGTATATCTCCTAGTTTGTTCTCTTGGTGCTAAATGTTGGTGGGCAGCTTCAGACTTTCTCTTCTTAGTAGTGATTTACCTTTAAACTGGAGCTAGAGTAGCTAGTTCTTCAAAAACCAGATGTCTTCAAATAAAAGTCCATCTTCTCACAGCCCTTCAAAGAGAGAACTGTCCTCTATGAAGTAAAATATGTGGCAGTCTTTCTATAGCATTGTTAAGAGATTCCATTTCTGTTTAATTTCCTAATATTGTGAAGTGGCTAAGCTGTCTTCTGAAGTCACATACAGGTATTGGGAAATTGAAAGCAGAAGGGATATTTAAGGCTGCAAGCTTGGCTTTGTTTCAATCCCAATGATCACACATCCTGGAAACAAACCTAAATAAAACAACCTACACCACAATCGCTGGCAAAAGAAGCAAACCAACCTATCCATGCAGCAGACCAAACAGTGGGATAAATGCCTGTCTGATAGCACTCTCAACCTACCTTAGGGTAAGAGCTCTAAGTTAAAATATGATCATATTTTTTGTCCCACCCACCACTGGAATGTGGCCCCCAAGAATTTATTTGAAATTGAAAGTGACTCTTGGGCTGGAGGAAGTTCCCATCCCAGCATTTATTCACACACAGAAGCAACTTCTTAATGTACACTTGCCCCTTTCAAAAGGACTTAATAAAGCAGTTCCCATTGAATTGAATAGTGCTACTTAACATTTTAACAGTGGCTAAGAACCACCTCGAGTATCTTTAGGAAGAAAAGGTGGCGTAGAAATGATATGAACAAATAAAATAAATATTATTTGTTATATTAACATGCAAGCCTTCCTGTGAGTTCAGGGATATTGTATATGAGGTTACTCCTTCCTCTTCCTCCTCTTAACAATTCTGTAGGACTTCTTAACATTTCTCTGGTGAATTGCCAAGGGCAGCAATCAACGCTTCCTTCCCTCCAGGCTAAACCGTCCTGAAGAAAGCATCCAGACAGTATTGTTAACAGGGCTCCCAAACAAAGCCTCTCCAAAGTAATGAGAAGGGCAGAGTTTATACCAGCAAGCTGAATTGCCTTTAATTGCCTGCCTTTAAGGAGACTGATGGATTGAAGGAATAATGCAACTGATGTGTATTTAAACCAAACGTGAAATCACCTAGTGATTCCTTAATTGCATTCATTTGTATGACTACACCACAGGAAGTTAAAAAAAAAAAAAAAAAAGATCCTTCGCACAGTAGATTGCAAGCAGCAATCTTGAACCCAACATTCAATTTGTGCTTTTAACAAAGATGGGAAGGAGGATGAACTGCAAAGAAGAAAGAAAAATCCCTGAACTCCCCATGTAGCACAAGATGTATAGAATGTGCTGTGGAATGAAAACAGATTCATTTGAGGAGAATGTGTAGATCTGGATTTCTAGCCATTCAGTAGCATACTCTGCTATTGCATCACACCTACTTCTATTTTTATTTATTTATTTATTGGGATCATGTTGCTCTTGCCAGCATAAAAGCCTATTGAGAAGCACGTTCATGCACTTCCTGCAAAAACTCAGAGCAACAGAATGGGCAGATGAAACCAATGAACTGCTTGGCAGGAAAATAATGACTTGAGCTTGATGGGTCTTCTCCCCCCGCTCCCCTGCTTTCTCCTTGCCTGCTTGTCTCCCTTCCCCCACCCGCTTTCCCCTTTCTGAAATTATGTATTTATCTTCCAACCCAAGGACAGCAAATGGTTAAAAGCCAAAGACAAAACCCACTGTGACGGGCAGGTCTCTGTGCAATCATCAGTAGAACTAGCTATTATAGCCAATTTAATAGCTTGAAAATGAACTCATTAGTGCTCTTTTATCAGTGGAAAAAAGTCTATTAAATCCGGATGTGTGAAGAAGCAGCACGGAGGCTCATTTCCATCCCGCATGTGACCTGAACAAATCGGAGAAATGGTTTTCAAGGGACGGGGTCAGGCTTGACTGCAATACGATATTTTCTCTCTTATAGAAGCCAATGGGTTCCTTTCCTTCATGTTTCCAGTGCAATTAATTTTCATTTGCAAATTGCCCGTTACTGTTCCCTCTCCCCCTTCTTTGTTGCCATCATCCATAAACATGCAAGCTTTTATGCTCACCGTATTGGCTTGCAATGAACTTACACGGTAATGTTGCCTTTCTGAATCATGTGCAACAGCAATTTGTCTTGAATTAAGAACAGATTTACCCCTTCAGTTTTGTACACCAACACTTACAGTGGTGAATACATACACTAAGTATGAAAAGGCGATATGTACCTTCAGATGTGCTATGGACAAGCACCGGAGCGCCAAAACCATGTGTCTCCTTCACATACTAAATGCACTTGAATCAGCCCTGGTGCACCACAGTACTGCATGAACTGTGAACAGGGACTTATTTTTGCCTTAATCAGCACTTAATTGGAGGCATGTAATGTTCTCCACCATGAGAAATTCAGACCGCATGTAGTGAAAGATAAGATGCCACTGTTTAGCTGACTCTAAAATTCTGTTAGAAATTCTCTCTCTCTCCCCATCTCCTCCCCCCTCTGTTTTTCCTTCAGTTGCTTTGGTCAGATGTTAAATTCAGTAATGGAATTAAATTATGTTTCAGATTTAATGCCAGACATTTTATCCACATGTAGTTATGTGTAAATTACCAGTACAATATCAGCCTGCTCTGAAACATAACCTCATTATTCCAGTTGAAGCTTCTCAGTGGAACAGAAACTCCACACCAGGGTAAAACACTTCCAAATGCAAACTATTTTTCTAGGGACACAGGGAGTCTTAAGAGGAAGCAGACGGAGATATTTGTTCATTTCAGTGTTTCTTACAAGAAATTGGCTGGGGTGCACAAGTGACCCTGAGTTTTCTCCAAAAAGGTTGAAGCTTTAAGCACATTCCTACTAACTTTATGTATTTGTGTGTTGCATTTATATCCTGCCTTTCTCTCAATGAACTCAAAGCAATGTGATCCTCTGCTTTATCCTTACAACAACGCTGTTAAGTAGGTCAAGCTGAGAAACAGTCACCGGCCCAAGATCACCTGGTGAGTTCATGACTCAGTAGGGACTAGAGAGGACCTGGAGCTTCCAAGACCGTGTCTTAACACTAACAGTGGGCCTCTTAAAAGAGTCTGAAGAACACATATTCTGTAGCCATCTTCAGTTGTCCTTGTCCAGAGGTGACTAAATTTCTAAAATTAAAAGGCAGAGGCTATAGCTGCAGACACTCATAAACCTTAGCAGAACCTGTATTTTTGCTGAGGAATGTGCTCGGAAATCTGTCAGAAAATGGGTGTTCTTTGTCCCATTTGCCCCTGGAGCTTTACTCCGATTGGAGTATGTGCATATCATCATTTCACCACTGGAGAGTTTGTTGTCCAGACCTTTGTCGGTTTTCCCCAGGACAGCCGCCATCACTTCTCATCACCCTAACTGCATCAGAACTTCAGAGAGTTACCTTTTTGGACTACAGCTCCCAGAAATCCCTCAAGTAGCATGTGTTGCAATTTTAAAAAGATGACTTTTCCAAGCTTTGCTGTTGATCACTGGAATAAAGATGTTCTTTTCTCCAGGAAAGTTCATTAAAGCACAAAGACTTTTTGGTTTGCACAGACAATGGCATCGTTGTCGTCATCTACCACCCTCACAATGCCTTCTTGCCTCTAACCTTACAATTCTTAAGATGGCATGTCCCACCATATCTTATTGTGACTTGTGAATGTGTAATGCAACGTCTTTGGGAGTAGTTGAGTCTTGAGTAGACAATTAAAGCCCATTTGCTTTAAGAAATACTTGCTCTTGGTGGAAATGAAAACTGCCAGAACTGGCTTGTTCTACTCACATAGGCAGAGTGACATGGTATACAATTATGTGCCATCAAGTAAATTCTGACTTTTGGCAACCCTTTTCAGGGTTTTCCAGATAGAGAATACTCAGAAGTGATTTAACCATCCCCTTCCTTTGGGGGTGCCCTGGGACTGTACAGCTTGCCGAGGGCAACACAGGCTGACTTTACTTGCAGGAGGCACAGTAATAAAGATATATATTAATACCAAACTGCCAGGTTGTGTGTGGGTATGATCTTAACACTATAGCAAGGTCACACGGGCTATATTTCTACAAATATAGTGAGTGAAACAGTATGTTGCAGCATTTCAGCATAGTCCTACTAGAAAAAAAGATCGTCTAGCTGGTACTGATGTTAATGGATACCTCAAAAGGGTCCAACGTTACTCTTAGGATCTTACTAAGAATTATGGGCTATCAAGCTAATACTGAATTATGACTACAGTTTCCAGGGTTATCTAGTAGAGAGTTTTCAGAAGTGGCTTCCCATTCCCTTCTGGGAGCAACTTGGGATGTGCAGCTTTCCAATGGCTGCACAGGCTGGCTGTTCCCCCCAAGTGGTACACTAGGGAATCAAACTCACAGCCTGATAACTGACTCACTGAGCTATGCATCCTTGGCAACCAAATCCTGAGCTGAGCTTACAAGTATATGTGGGAACAATTGCAGGTGTAGACTAGGCTTAGTTCATCTTCAGTCTTCTTGCACAGTAGGCACTGTGTAAACTTGTATGGTCAGTTTAGGATTTGATTGCCACAAGATGGGCAATTTTCTATAGCATAGTTTTGTTTTTGTTTCTTTTTTGGAAAAGCAAAACACATTTTATGGAGGTTTCCTGAATGACTGCTAGTTCTAAGAATTAAATCAAAATTCAGTGTTAAGAGGCAATGATGGTCTGATTATAAATAGCTAGAGGAAGAGGAGGAGATGCACTGTGGCTACAGACTTTGGAAAGTTCATTTTTTTTAATTCCCCCTTTTTTCACTGTCAGCTGGCCATTGTTACTAGAGAATTCTGGGAGCTGCAGTCCTGTTGCAGCAGTGCTGTTGACTGTGATGCTATGCTTGTAGGCTTCCCGGGACTTGTAGAAGCAACATGTTGATCTACATTGGATGGCATGCTCCCCACCACTGCCGTAATGATATTTAGTGACCAAAATCTAGTTGGGATTTCATGCTGGCATAGCACAGATGGCAAAACGTTTGAGAAAAAATTGCCTCAAGTCATGATGGATGTTGTCTGTTGCCTACTGGGTCTTGCGCCTCAGTATACAACAGGTTGTGACCAAGGTTCCCTCTAAGGAGCATGCCTGCGTACATGCGACTCTGCCCTCCTTTGCTCAGCCTTCCTCTTTCTCCATGCACCCACAGTGATCATTTTCAGCCCCTTTGGTTCCGTTTGCGATGGAACTCCATGTGAGGGGTAGAGTCATGCGTGCGTGGGCAGGCAAAGTTGTGCATGCGAGGAGCACAGCCCCGCCCAGCAGGGCTGAAAATTGGAGGGAATGTTGGTTGTGACTCTGGTGATTACTCAATTTGAGACAATTTACCCACCAAAGTTACATCATTTGTGTTATGTCTATGGGCATAAACAATTGGATTTTGACAAGGGTTTATAGGTGCTTTGTTGTGCTGAAATCACTTTGTATTCAACATGGGACGGAAGCATATCTTATAGCTACACATGTGATAGCACCTTCTCAGTGGTTGCACATGTATTGTAGGGCTAGGTGGTAAAGTCATCTTAATTCAGTTTTTTCCTGCTAATTATCTGCTGTTTTACCTGAAAGGTATGTTTCATCTTTTGCCTTTGCTTTTAAATTCTTAATTCAGACTAATTATCATATTTTAAACCACAAACCTATGGTCTGTAGGATAAGAAGAAAAACGAGATCTTCTCCTTGAAGAAGGAGAGCCAAACTGAGAGTCTGTCTCCTCCACATGTCCGTAAAAATATACATACCTCTCTTCTTGCAGGAATGTTTTGGTAATCATGTTAACGTAGACCAGCAGGCTAATAAAGTGAGCTTTTGATTATGAGTTAGCAGTAATCACTTTGGATGCTTCTGGTAAAGTCAAAGGAAAAACTGATGTTTATTGTTCCAAGAAATCAACTCAGGATAAAACAGAATAAAGCCCAGAGTTAAATACAGAATCTCCTAGACCTGGCTGCTTTGAGCACTGAAGGCCAAAGTGGAGGGATAACTCATGGTCAGCCAGCCATTGCAGACAAAATGAAAAAAGCATTGGATTATTTCCTTGGAGAGGGTGAAAGGAATCTAAGAGAAAATGCCTAAAGGCAATGACCTACAGCTGGTCATTTGCAGAAAACCGAGGGAGGCCAAGATTCCCAATCCTGCTTGGCCGTTGTCCCTCTCCCCACTGGTTGCAGTGCTGCTGCACTTACTGTAATACTTCTGACTTTTGAGCTATGTCAGAAAAAAAGGGGAAAGGCAGGATCGGGACATAGCGTGGATGAAACTGGTGAAGTTTGGGATCGAAAGATTCAGCGCTCTGATCTGACATCAACCAACTGAGGGGAATGTTTAGACCAGCCCTAGTTCTCTCTACCATTGTAGGGAGTGGCACTGAAATACTTCAGAAGAAGAGAAATAGAGGAAGAATGGCAAATGCTTTCCACTCCACCATCGGGATCCAGAGAGAACTTTGGAAATGGCAGAGTGGCCCAAAAGAAAAGTAGGCTTGCATTGCTATTATCTTCTATGATGTAGTTCTACATTGTAAGCAGTACACAGGCAACTGAAGGGTGAGAACGAAATTTATGTTTAAATAAATAATGTTGCTCTAATCCTTACAAACAACCTCAAAAGGGGTACTTTAGTGTTACTGTCCACATATTGCACATGGGGGACCTTGTACAATACAAGCATTCTATAAAAATTTATGGGAAGCCTAATAATACATTCATTGCAGTAGGGGTTGGCTAAGTGGGGGAAAAACATTTTGTGGGCCTGCCTGCTCTCAGATGCTCCACATTGTATCCAGGCACATCACAATAGGAGAGCAAGCTTATTATAAAGCATTGTTACCTGTGTACAATCGCTGCACAGAATCGTTCAAATACCTTTGCCTGGAGAAGCTTTTGAGTCCAATGCACTGTAAATTTGTATGTAAAATTTCAAGTGTGGCTTTTCTTTTTTCTTTCTTTCTCTTTTCTTACAGAGCGCATCTACAGGCTAGTAACTGGCCTGAGCATATTTATTGCTGTGAACTTAATTTAGTGTTATCTGAAGTCCTATTTTTCCTGTTTCAAAAGCTTTTTGCATACATCACTGGGATTGTTAAGCTTTCACAAAGCAGAAGGGGAAGGGGGGAAGCCTTTAAATAACATGCACATTGTTAACCTGCTGCCTTTTTATTCTCTTTTCTCACACAGTATGTACTGTACAAGAAAAGAACATAGTCACCTATCTCCTTGCTAGAGGAACTGTCATTCTTAATTCATTTATACAGGGTACTTAAGATGCCTTAAGCAAAGCAAGATAGCTTTAAAGGGAAATTAATGTAGTTTGACTGTAGCAAACTAGGGTTCTCCCCCCTAGATGTATAAAATATTATTCCCAAAGAATAGGTCACACAGACCTATCCAAGTCAGTTCAAGGCAGGAGAAAAATACTAGAACATTGAAACTACATTTTAGAGGAACAGAAGAAGGCAACTGTACAAATGTGGGACATATGAAAGGAACCTATTTTGAGTTATTCTCCAGTTCTTTTCTATTCCATTCAACTGGAAGTCTTCTGTTATGCTCTCTAATGAGTCTTCACACTGGTTGGATATTTTATCTCATTGGCTCCAACCAAGAGATTTCTTTTCAGGCAAATGTGGTGGTTAGGGTCATAGTCTGTCTAGCATTTGCCAAGCTTGTCTGGTGATATCCCAAGCACTAGCACAAGCCAGGAGGCTACAACAATATGAGGAAGTATTTGGAGGAAACAAGAAAGAAAAGATTGGCTTCTGAACACATAGCTTTGAATATTGTTTCTTCTTTTTCTTATTGATTCTAATTGTCTGTGTGGCATCTTGCAACAGAGTTCTTTGATTTTTCTTAAGAAAATTGTGTGCCCCAAATGCTGTACCTTAATACTGAAATGTATAAAAACAGCATAAGGTCATGTGGCAAGATACTTAAAATAAATTAGAAGTTAGAATAAGTCCAGAATCCTATTGGGCTAGTCCCTGCTGGAGACTATAGTTAAATCAATTGAATTTACCTAAGAGTTAGCTAGCTGTTCAGTAATTGATTCAATGGGTTTTCTCTAGTTGGGACTAGGAATTGGATTTTGGCTTAAAAGTCCTGAAAAGATTTTGCCTCCTGGCAGAATGATGTAGTCACCAAGAAGAATGATTCCATAACCTGGAAACCATCATTTAAAAGATCTCCCTAACGATCAATTTCTGCAGTCTTCTGCAACTTAGTGTCCTCCTGATGTTTTGGATTTCCACTTCCATCAGCCCTAGTTAGCACAGTGGTCAAGAATTTTGAGAGTTCTAGTTCAAAACATCTAAGCAGTACCATTTTGGGGAAGAGTGACCTAGTGCATCTTACCTGGCAGAGACAGCTGAAGAATCTCAGAAGGAAGATAATGTTATAGGCATGTACACTTAGAGACAGGAGGCCCTTTAGGTATCCTACTTCTAAGACTCGAAGGTCAAAGACAAGACTTTGAACTCAGTCCAGAAATGGCCGGGACTTAAAAGGAGTTGATGGTATAATATGCTTTTATTACCTTGTTGTAATAGTCTTGTGATTAGGATTTGAGCTAATGAAGAATTTTAGATTAATTTATTGCATTCTAGTAGTTTCAAATGGAAAGTAGTTACCTGGACATTTGTTGAGGAATTAATGCATGCATATATCTGAAATTTTATTGCAGAATCCTAGGTTAGACTTTCCCCTTTTGAGAATTTTGTTGGTACTGTTTCTCTTACTGTTGGTACAGCTTCTGTAGGAGGTGGTCATTGCTGGAAAGTCTTTTGGCAGCCTAGCCTTCTTGTCAACATTTTGTCAGTCTTACCTTCAGAGGAGTTCACAAAGTCTACCACCATCAAATGCCATTTCAGGATACATAGGTAAGGGTGAAGATGAAACACACAGAAGATCACCCATATCTCACCAGAGTGCATGTTAAAATAACAGCAGTATGAATAATGCGTAATACAGTAACACATAATCATGCTGTAAAAGTTACACTTGTGATTTATGTTTTCCCATCTTCAAAAGAGCTGCACATTCCATACAATATGAGAATGGTAATTAAGCATTGTTTTGTATCAGCTTGTTGAAAATGTCAATATGATGTTAATCAAAGCATAACAACAATTAACTAGTAGCTTGTACATCGTATGTTGTATAAATCTTCTGAAAGGTCATAGAATGGTGTTTGTATTGAATAGGAAGGAAGGGGGCTTTACACCAAGTATTTTGTTTTAAAAACCCAACATTTACGGTAACCAATCGGTTATCAGTGTTTGGCCAAACAATACCATACCCTCTTAAGCATTTATGTAAGCTGCAATAAGGCAGTGAAAAGAGGAGTCAGTGGCATTTGCCACTGAAATGAATGTGTCTCATTTCAAGAGGGTGAATGTAAAGTGTGTGAATTAAAATCCCATGTGTGAACCTTAGTGTGATCAAGTAACGCAGTGGTACGCAATCTTGGGTCCCCAGATGTTCTTGGACTAAAACTCCCAGAAGCCTTCACCACTAGTTATGCTGGCCAGGATTTCTGGGAGTTGTAGTCCAAGAATATCTGGGGACCCAAGGTGGGGAACCATTGAAATAATGAAACCCAGTATAAGGATACACAAATGGAGGCCAGAGTCAAAGTTTTCCCTCCTTCCCTGATCATGTCCAAATAAGTTGATGGCTAATCTTCAGGGGGAGGGAAGGCACCCAATTTTGAGAACATTATTTCAGTTTAAAAAAAAGCTGTCTGCCACCCCAGTACTAAGCTATTATGCACTCACTAGCAGAAATTATGCAGGGAAGATATGAAAATATGGACCCTTGTGTGCAAAATCTGTAGAGGAAAACTGCATTCCCCAGTACCCAAAAATGCAAGTGTGTTGCACACAGAAGCAGCTTTTGGTTCAAGCAGGGGTAGTATTTTGCCCCATACTTCAGGGTGACATGCCCCTCTGTCTACTGTCTGTCTAATGTTCCATATAATTAGAAGCAGAGGAGGAATAATTGAGAATATTGTCTCACTTGCTGTTAATAAAATGCCATTCTTTGGGCAAATTCTTCCTTCTAGTCCTTCTTCCTGTGCCAGTCATCCTTACCTCTCAGCAGAAAAGCAGTGAATGAAGGCAATGCTATTTCACTAGCCCGCAAATTGATGTAAGTATTAAGATGGCTACATCCATTTAAAAGAGAGAAAGAGAAAATACTGCCCTGAATAAACTGCTATGATGCTAACAAGACAACAGCAGCATCTGATAATGACTTACATTTCCTAAGCCCTCCTAGTGTCGCATTTTCCTTATTCTGAGATATGAATTTCATAAAGCTACTGCAGACAAATACTGTAAATATAGCAGCTCTGCCTCTTGAGCTACTGGTGCCTAATGAAAGCAAGCTTTGAAGATAGTGAGGCATGGTTATTTTACAAGATGAGAGAGATCATATTTTTCCTATAAAGATTATAGCCTCTGGAAGGAAGTGATTAGGTGTTGGTGGCATCTAGGGATTGAAAAGGCCTTAAGGTTTTACCACCAGAAGTATGGCTCCATATGTTGTCTTTTTTTATCCCAGTCATCCAGCTCAGCCCTGCCCTGACTTGAAGGGTCCAGGACGAGTTAAAATAATGGTAAATAAAAATGTCTCTGAAATGTTAAGGGCCTCTCATGCTTGAGCAAGGAGCTGCATCATCTGAGGGTGAGACCTAAGATGCGTTGTGGAGAATTGCCACAATTCAATAAGTCACTTTCATCAGATCATTTGTAGCAATTACCAGGTGTTATGAGAAACATTACAGGAAGGGATGTGCAGTATGTATAGGAAAATTAATGCTCTCTTTTTCTCAGAATGAGAAACCACAAAATTCTCCTCTTTGCCTATGGGAAAGCAAAATATTTGTGAAAACAAGTTTTGTACAAATGGCATATATTGTGCAGACTAAGCAAAACTACAAAAGTTGTTCCATGGATTATTATTATTTTAATTAGAAGCATCAGATGGGGTGTTTGCATCTTTTTGATACCTCAGCCAGTGCTCTGTGCTTGCCGTGTGGAGGTTATTTACTTCATAAACCAAAAAGACAGTAGTTGTGGACAGAGCCCTTTTATGCAAGGCTATGGAAGCCTTGGTGAGAAAAACACAGACTTTCTCTTGTTCTCTGGCTGGAAGTTAATGATAAGACAAGATGTCTTGACATCTTGAGCCAGATTGTCTCGTCACAAATGAGATATTTTGCAAATATTCTTCACATTCATAGTTAGACCTTCTACCTGTAGGTCTATCCATGTTGTTTGAAATACTGACTTTTTAGTGTTCTAAATCAAGTGGACAGCCTCCACAAGCAAAGGAAAGAAAGTCCTCAGTCACATGAGGAACATGAAAGAAACAACAATGGTAATAAGAATGCTGTTTCTCTCTCACACTGAACTTTTACATCACTTCAGTAAGCAGGGGCATGAGAGGCAGAAATACATCTCTGAGAGAGTCCAGGTTGACTCCTATTCTGCTGAAACGCCCAACAGTGCAAGATGAATAGCTTGATCTCCCGAGTCTGCCAGTGCCTGAAAACGATGTTGAAGCATGGAGCTGAGTTGACACTTTTTTGAAGTCCAACTGAGCAAATTCCTGGTGGCGTTGTCTTCTCCCAGCAATAAACAGCCACAGGAGGTGTGCAGCGGCCAATACAACTGTCCCATGGCTGTAGAACAAGAAAGCTGAGTATATGGGGTTGAATGCTTCTCTGTCTGTGAATGTATCACTTGGTTATTGTGCTGCCAGGGACAAGTTGGACGGTCTTGCCCGCAAGCTGAGAGTGTAAAGCTTAGTATCCCTTCATTGCAGCCATAAGCTCAAGGGCTCTGATATGAAGACAATTCTCAGAAGGTCAATTTGTCCTGATGCCAACTTGTTGCAGTGTGCCCCCATTTGTAAGAAGATGCATCTGAGATGAATGTAGTGGGTAGCCAAAGAAGAAGGAAACAGATGATCCATTGGCAATCTGTTCTCCATTATAGGGACACTATTACTGAAAGTGGAATTTGAAGGGAAAAGCCCCAAGGAGCCAATAGATTATAGATAGAAACTTAAAAACATAATAACATTCCTCTGTTAACTATAAACTGTGGTAACTGCAGTGTAAAATAGGTGTGATACCAGACAAAAGATAGCTTAGATCTGAAAGAGAGGAGAGGGAAGCAGAGAAGTGGCAGATGGTTATATGCAGATACGCGTTTCTGAGACTGATAATGGCAAATTAATCCGTCCACTAGAGAAGAGACAAAATGTTTGCCAAGGTAACCATCCGGAACTAGCACTGTGGTATTTGCAAAGGAATTGAATGGGAGAGATGAAGCTGCACCCTTTCAGCATGCACACTGCAGCAGGAGAGTAGGGCACCCACCAAAACCTTCCACTCTGTAATGTTCAGGATGAGGCTCTGTATAGGTGCAGAAACCCGTATATGTGTTGCACAGTGACAGTAATGAAAAGCTGTGATTTCCACAAACCTATAGCTTGCTTGTAAAGCAGAACAAAAAACAACAACACTGAAACCACACTTTTCCAATTCTGATATGCAGTCAAACTTCAGTTTTTGCAAACAAAGGTGTGAGGAAGAAAATGTAGTTTATGAGGCTGTTACTTTAAAATGTTTATGTTTATGTTTTCATATGTGTGTATTTCACTACCTTTTTGGTATACATCCAATGTATATTTCTGATACTTCTGCAACTTTGCTGGAGTTACAGTAACAAACAAATAAAGCAGAATAATCGGTTAGGGATGTATTAAGCAGATCAAACAAACACGCCTCTCAAAACTTACAACTGGGTGGAAATACACCTGCGTACCTTATGAGATGTTGTGCTTCAGTTCTCCATTTGGAAAATGGACATAACACCAGATTTTGAAGAAAATGTGCACAAAAATGTGTATTTTGGTGGTGGGGGAATGAAAATAATTTACATGCAGATTGCATATGTGTATGGCAGGGGGCTGGACAGCTCTGGACTACATGGGTAGGGAATTTAATAATCATTATTAGATTTAAAATTGTAGGGAAAAGGATGAAAAGGGACTGACCAGAAATAGTCTATCTACATGGGAAGTAATCATGGTTATATTTGTGCTGGGTTTTAGTACCAGAATATAAATTATAGTTTCTGTTTTGCTTAAAACACAAAGATACATTTTGGTGACAATATCCACCTTATTTTCCCAATACGTCATCCTTCGTTTCAGATGACATTTGTAAACTGTATCTCCTTTCTAAAGAAGGAAGAACAGGGGCTGGGGGAGACAGCCTCTGAACAGTGCTTTGATTACCTAGGAAACTGGTTGTTTTCCAGATTCCAGTTTCCTTACATGTTCAAGAATGTTAATCTTGCATTCTTAACTGGAGTTGAATTGTCAGTTTCTTACTGTGTTAATTACACAATCGAGTTCTTTACTCTTGCATCCTTCCCTCCTACTACAAGTTAGCATTTCTGGGAGCTTTAAGGGGCTCAAGAATGGCAAGGGTTTAGCAGGCTGAGAACTGTAAGGGATTCTAACTTTTTCTACATTTCATGTGTTGTGTTGCCATGGCGACGAGTTAGCCTCTATCTGACAAGTAACAAAGAAGGCAGAGATGTCGTAGCCAAAATAGTTCAAGGACTGGCAGTGTAATATTTTTAAAAGATCCTTTTTTGCCACAACACTCCATTGCCTTTTCTTGTTGCCTCATTCCTTCTTATAACATCATCACTCCAGCTGCGCAGGCTGGCTGGCAGGTCCCACTGGAATCTTAGCCCAGTTTTTGCTCCATGAACTCCTTGCTGACAGAGCTGGCATCTGTCTCTCTTCTCTCCCTCCATTTCCCCCCCTCTCTCTCTAGCCTACAGATACTGGGTCATTTGCCTTCCCTTGCTATCAGTCACTTGGGGTTTCATCATCTCTCATCACCTAGTTCAGTGCACAGTGTTCAGGATTTGTTCTCACTGGGGCTCAGAAGCTTCTCTCCCTGTGGGGTTTTGGACTCTTAAGATAAAACCGTATCATCTTGGCAGCTTTAAGCTTTGCCTTTCTTTTCAATTTTCAATTTTGCTTTATTTTATTTCATTCTTCGGCCTGCATCAGCTAAATCTGTTTTGACTACATTAACAGGGTTCATTTTTCCTATTATAGCTATATATTTATTTCTATAATTTATATCCCTCTCTATCACAACCTAGTCAGGGTAGCTCCTGGGGATTTAAAATTCAGTAGGATAAAATAGCAAAACAAACAAAACAAACACACACACACAACAGTAACGCTACAGGACTTATTTAAAAGCAGCAAAAAAAAAATTAAAAAGATTTTTTTTACAAAATTCATGAGCTGAAACTTTTAGAAATTATCACTGAAATAATATTCTTTGCAAAGCACACATATACTGGGTGCCCTATCACTGAAAAAGACTTAAACCCTCTTTCTTGCAGCTTCAAAAAGTTATTCTTTTTGGACCACAATTACAGAATCCCCCAGCCAGCATAGGAGACTATTAAAGTTGCAGTTTTTTTGCTCTGCACACAATTTTTAACAGGGGGACAGAGAAAAGAGACAATTATACAACAAAGTTTATAGAGCAAAAATGCATATTTTTTCCCTGAAAGCATGGGTTCCCCTATACCACACATTTGCCTTTTGGGTTGCATACACCTAACAAACAACCCAACGTTGCATTTTTATTGCTCCTGCTGTTACTTTATTCAGTAAATGAAAAGGGGAATGGCCTTCTGGAGTGCCAGCCCAAGACACCAAGCAACAAAGGGATATATATGGTTAGGGAGAAGTATCGCTGCACCAATTGCAGTAGGATTTACTCTGAATTTCTGTGTCTGGAAATACAGCATTAGAAACATTTTCAGTGCCTTGCGTTTGTGTGTGTGGATATAACCAAGTAGCTTAGGGCTGCTAACTGCATCAGTCTCAGTAAATTTCTCTTCAGCAGCCAGGGCTGGCCTTACCATTAGGCAGAGTGAGGAAACTACTGCTGGTGGATGACAGTGGATGATCAGAAGTGGGTTGCCATAGCTGCCTGTTGTCTGTTCTCCTATGGAAAGGCAAAACAGAATGTTTCCAGCAGCTTGCCATCCACCCCCTGACCTGGTCTGCTGACCTTGGGTGGAGGTTGAAGACGCTTCCCTCTTATCTGTATTGTAGAAGGACTGAACTGCCTACTGTCTAGTTGGCTTCATGGTGGAACAAGATGTGGGACAGCTTTACTTTCACCTTAAGCAGCAAAATGTCTTGGGCCCACACTGCCAACAGGATGATTTGCAGCTCTGAGCAAGGTGATCGTACTCATTTTCATCCTGTGAAAAGACTTCTGTGCTGCTTTCTGTATAAGAAGAGACAGAAACAGAACCAGGCTGGATTTTTTTCCCTTGCCACTTTTTCCTAAGTCTTCGATTTTATACCAGTTTAGACTATGGCATTATTATATCATTGTCATGAGATCAAAGCAAATCAATGGCTGAAATCCAGTTGGCAGAGCTGTGTGGAGTAAATGGTTATGATGTCATCATCCTGTAACATTAATCTTTAATTTAATTTAATTTAAACCTTCCTATCCCTTCCCCTCAGATTCCAAGGCTCTGCAGAGATCCCTTTTGAGCTGGGGAAGCCTTTGGGAGTCATAATATCTGACAGTTGCTGCCAGATCGCTGCCTATGTTCTCAATCCTGGTGGCAGTGATCCAGCAGTGATTTTTAAATATTAAAGGCTCCTCCTTCCTGGCCATCCTAAGGCTCCCAAAGGCTTCCCCAGTTCAAAAGGGATTGCTAGGGAGCCTCAGAACCTGAGGGGGGCTGATAGGGAGTATTAAATTAAATTAAAGATTAATGTCACAAGCTGATTGCATCATAACCATTCATGCCACGCAGCTCTGCCATCCATGAAAGCCAAAGGTGTTTTAATTTTCCTTCCTTTTGTAGGAAATAAATCTATAATATACAACAGAGAAAGCAAGGATGTAGGCACAGGCTGATGAAATCATTGCCATTTCTGTCCACTTAGTTGTGCAAGAGGATTTTAATCAGTATTTGATAATATGCAAAAAGTTATGTGCAAAAATATATCATGCAGTGTTACAAGCAATGTAAATAAATCTCTGATGGTAGATGTGAAACATACTTGCCACGGCCAAAAGGGGGAGGATTCATGATCACTTGGCTACAGAAAGAAAGAAAGAAAGAAAGAAAGAAAGAAAGAAAGAAAGAAAGAAAGAAAGAAAGAAGAGAAGAGAAGAGAAGAGCTGTTGTCTCTTTTCAACTCATTTCACAACTCCATGTTAACTTTTCTGCTTACATATCATGGTGTTTTGACCTTCTATGTTTGCAGTTCTTTTATCAGTTTCACTGTGTGTGACACACACTCTTGACTTTTTGCCTGGATTTTGAAAAGAAGCATCACTCACTGTTGAAATAAAAATTCTCTATGTGCTTCTCTCCGTTTCATAATGGCGGTAATATTCCTCTTGATGCATGTGACTCAAAGGTAAAAACAGTTTTGTACAGCTTTGAAGTAGATGGCAAAGATTTTTCACATTGACATAGTAAAGTCTTGCAAATACATAGGACTAAGCCAAAAGTGTGAGAGGAGAGAGCTGCATTTCATTAAAACAGGAGCAGGGATACCAGAAAATGCATGTGCCTTCTGACAGGACAAAAAGGGTGTACCTGTTGTGCTGAACAGAAAAATGCTTTCTTTGTATACAGCCCTATCTCCATACTGTAAAATTAGGAAGGTTTTTTTCATATATTTTCTTGGGCAGGGGAGTCAGCATGTTATTTTTTTTTAGCATGAGGATGATGATATCTTTCCTCTGGTAGTCTAGCAAACTGCTGGTTTCTTCTCTAAGGTGTTTGTGAGGACGGTTTTGTGAAGAAATATGATGGCCTGTTTTTTACCATGACCAGAAATATTTCCAATGAAGTATTTTTAGGTTGGTAAAAAGGATTGTTATATGTAGTATGGGAAGCAATGTGATATGAAGAACAGAGGGTTGGATTACAGCCCAGGAGACCATATATGAAGCAAGAAATGCTACACGCTCTGGCTGGATTAAGAAAAAGAAGAGGCATTGGACGAGATTAAAATATTTAGGAGGAAAATCCGTTTGTGCTTTGTAGATAGAAAAACAGAAGGGTTTTCAATTGGCAGCGGTATCAGACAAGAGTGTATTTTATCTCCCCATCTATTCAGTCTATATGCAGAATATCATTTGAGCAGGTCTGTTAATGACAGGATCTTTTTGAGATCATTAATTCCTAACTGGAAAGCAACTTGATAGCGCATAGGTAAAGGTTCCCCTTGACAATTTGTCCAGTCGTGTCCGACTCTAGGGGGCGGTGCTCATCTCCGTTTCCAACCCATAGAGCTAGTGTTTTGTCCGCAGACAATCTTCCGTGGTCACGTGGCCAGCGCGACTAGACACGGAACGCCGTTACCTTCCCACCGTCGTGGTACCTATTTATCTACTTGCATTTGCATGCTTTCGAACTGCTAGGTTGGCGGGAGCTGGGACAAGCGACAGTAGCGCATAACAGTAGCAATAATCAAAGGTAGCAAAATGATCCACCCACCCCAGTTTGTTCATAATTTTCTCTTTCAATGGCTAGTATCCTGTTGTGCATCTTTGCCAGTGCCACTTATTAAAGAATTCCTGCTGCAATTTCAGGTTGCACAAACCCTTTAATTAGTGGCAGTCTGCCACGATTAGTAATGTTACGGAGCTACACAACCGGATTCTGGCCTGCCTTCCATTCTCTTTCTCTTTCGCCCCCCTGAACTGTTTAAAGAGAATGTTTTCCAAGAGCTTGTAAGGTGAGCTATTCCTGTCTGCACTCTTTTCCTAAAAGGTACGACAACAAAGGAAACTGCCTCAGCTCTAAGGCTTGGGTTTCATATATTACACTAGATGTTAGAGGATGGAGCATCTGTCTGACTCTTGTTTCTTTCTCAAATTAGTTATTTCCAATGCGCTTTGGAGGAATGAACGTCTTAAAAATTATGCCTCCATTGATATTTCAATCCCTCCTAGCCCTTCCTTTTTTATGAGGCTGAGTTTCAAGAAAATGTTGTGGAGAAGGGTGTTTGTTTGCACTGAGCTTTATTTACTTTGTGTTTGTTATTAGCTGAGAAGCAAGTACATTATGAACTGGGTACCTGGGACAGTGGTCATTTCCATTAATTTATTACAAACCTAAAGTCCAATAATAACTAGATTTCCAGAGGGTCCTTGAAAAATACTGCAGGAAGAGTTTGGTAGAAAGATTGATGCTAGTGAACAAATGGAAGACAGTGAGTAATTTGCTAATTGCATTCGGGAACTAATCAGCTTAGGACAGTGTTGGTGATACTTCTACAAGCCGTGCAAGACTCGTTTTAAAGAAGCACATGTAAGATTATTGCTCTCAACTCAATTCTTTCTAATGTAAAGGTGAGCTTTCTTCTCTGGCCAATCTAAGCATCATATCCATTATGTTCTTGAAATATTGCCAACAGTGAACCTGAGCCATGTCCTTATTGTTTTGCTTCTCTAAAAGAAAGATTGTAACTTTATGGCAAAGTGGTTTATTGATTGTTAAGAGCTGCGCAAACCAACCAAATCTAATGATTGCCAATTTATTTGAAGATGGCCTTTTCCCATCACCATTCTTTATGGTAGAAAAGACAGTGTCCTGCTTACCGTATTTTTCTGTTTATAAGACGACCCAATGTATAAGACGACCCTCCCCCCTTTTCTAACCCCCAAATTTGAAAATTTGCACGATCGCACCCCTTTGGTCCTGAAGCCCTTTCATGGCTGCTTCAGGATCAAAGGGGTGCGAGCGTGCCGCCCTTTCGCGGCTGCTTTACCCTGTGGCTTCGCAAAAGGCAGGGAAAGCAGCTGCCTTCCGTGTATAAAACGACCCTCAATTTTTTGTCTAATTATTTAAGTAAAAAGTGTCATTTTATACACGGAAAAATACGGTATATTGTTTTTTAAAAAATTTAAAGACTTTGCTGCAGGTATAGTACTATAGTATTGACATAAAATCTAGTTCTGTCTTGAACCAGTAAACCTAAGCATCTCAGTTCTGCTGCATTAGACAATTAAGTTTGGATTCATGTGAATTGAGTCTTTCTATGTGGAGAGAATTTTGTTGTATGCAGGTGCATTCACTCACGTGAGTGCCTACCTGAGGTGGTATGACCCCATCATGTAGCAGCTAATTATGATAACTGTGTGCTGCCACTGAGATCAGCAGCAGTATGTCTCAGAATGTCGTTGTTCTGGAAGGCCAGTGAGAATTGTTGGGAGAAATGAAAACTGAAAGATCCATCCACCCATTCCCAAAGCTTTGTCTACTTAGCTTTTAGAAGAAAGGTTTTGCACATCTCTATATTCAACCATGATAGTGCTGATTTAGGGTCACCATGTCTTGCTTGATTTGGTTGAAAAGATTCAGGTAGATTCCTCTGAGAAGCTAGTTGCTTTTTCAAAAGGAGGAAGACTCAATTCACATGAATCCAAACTTAATTGTCTAATGCAGCAGAAGTCTCCTTGTCTAATGCAGCAGAAGTCTCCTAATGCAGTCTCCTTGAGGGTCACACTGGCTATGAAAGGGGATGTGCATTCCCTGTTAAGAAGCCACTTTTCCTCCCACAACATGATTTTCTTGGAAGTATGTGCTTCAGCAAACTGTGACCAACCACAAAACAAAGCAGACCTGAAGGCAAGATATGGAGATGAATGAAAGCATCTTACAACAAACATATATCATTCACCATGGAAGGAGCACTGCTTTTGAACATATACTAAGTCCAGTTTGACTGTGAGTTCAATACAACTTCAACCAAATCCCAAGCAAAATGCACAGGAATGCCTAGTAGGCAGTGCCACATACTGTTTAGTGCTGGCTTTTCCATTTTGTTGCCCTTCAGAAGTGTTGGACTTCAATTTGCAGAAGTGTCCATATTATTATTTTTTAAAATTTATTTCATGTTCTTTCCATTATGAAGAAAATCATACATTGGGATAATTTTTATTAAAAACACAGGAAGAGAGACACATACAGCCCTGAAATTGAATTCTTAGCCATCTCTAGAGTAGAGGTTGTTGCTTAACTGAAAGAATTTTTCAGGGTACCCACATTAACCCTGAGATGAAGGCCAATGTTCTTCTACTCTCCTACCAGCTGCGAGATGGCATAATTCATTGGCGTCACCCTGAAAAATACAATATCACTGAAGAAAAATGTTGTTCTGACCTCATTGGATGTAATATGACAGCCTCTGCTTATCCCTGATATCTGAGAATGGTATTTTAGTTTTGCTTCTTTTGTAAGAAATAAGTCCATAATATACAATAGAGAAAGCAAGAATGTAGGCACAGAATTCACAAGAAAAATGAGACTAAAGATACATAAGAACCTTTCAGTTTAGGCAAGTTCAAACTAATTTTATAAACCATTCACCCAGCTCTTCTTTCCGTTTCCCATCTCATTTTCTCTTCTAGCTAAAAACAAATACAGCAAATACCAGTAGACCTTGAAAAACACATTAAAATTGTGTGCATGATACCTCATTCTTCTGATATATCTCTGCTAAATTGAAACACTGCTGTACTTCCAAAGTGAAGGCTTTTAAAATAAAAAAGTGACACGAAGTTTGAACTTTAAAAAAGGAAAACACCAGAATTATCTTGGTGTATTTTCATAAGTTTAGAGAGGAAAGAACCATTTGACCTCCTATCCCATGTAAAGAATACTTGTTGACAACTTCCACCAAATATATACTGCAGCGCTGCATCCGCTGTCACATGTTGGATTGACTTTTAAAAATTAATAATAAGAACTGAATAAATTCCAGTTAATGAGCAGGAGGCAAAAAAATAGTTTTTCATTTCAAATTCAAAAATGTGTTTCTTTGTATTTGTTTGGCATTGCCAGTTATGTCTGTTTAGAAGACCTTCAATGCTGAGGGTTCTTCCTCTCATCACACATCAAGTCAAATATGACATTCTTCATACAGAAAAAATCAGGAGCTTCATGCAAATATACCAGTTCAAATGTTTTCTGCCTTGCTCCTGAACACAAGAGCAGAGGCTTCCTTCCTTCCCAGGAAAGTAGTTAACAATCTAGGGGGCTTCACCAATCTACCATGTGTTTTAATATGTAAATACCTGCATCTGAGTACCATATGTTGTCTGACGGTCAAATTAAATATTAAAGGGAATGCATTTTTTCCTCTAATTAACCCATTTCCCCTCCTACAGCAGGATATCTTCAGAGCTATATGCCCCAGCAATCAGACTTGCATATTAAGTCTGATTTGTTTTTTGATGACCAGTCACAAAGCAGAGCACACTAAATTCAGGATATGTGGGTGAGGAAAAAAGTGCATATTGTGAAAAACAAACATCTTTCATCCCTTGGGGAAGCAGGTCTGCCAAAAAAAAAAAAAAAACTACAAATATTTGGTCTACTTCAAGACTGAAAATACTTCCTTAAAGTAGTCCCAAAGTATATAGCTTACAGTGTCCATAATAATGCTCTTTGTTGACAAGACAATCAATATGTTTGTTTCATTGAGGAATTATCCTGCACCTCACACCACTCTTTCAGTAGTTCTACTCCACTCAGTAGACCACCATTGGTTCATGTGGTGATTTCTTTGCAGTATGTGAAATATTTTAAGAATCTGTTTAAAGGTTCAGATTTCCTGACAGAGCCAAAATGTTCTCCCACGATGTCAATTGTGCTCATTGTTTTCTCCCGCAGTATGTAGATAAGGTTGGCTGCATCTGAGGCTTGTTCGTTTTGCACTGATTCATTAAAATGAGTGAAAGGGGATTTGTTAAAGGAAATTCAAGCAATCTACCATTTGTAGATCCCTACGTGACAGAATATTTCTATGTTGGCAATGAAGATTACTAACAGTGGGAATTGGGGAATTGTATGCTGCAAGGTTAGTACTACAGCTGCTTATATATTTCAAGTTCTCATATATCCCCCATAGTCCTCTCATAAGGCTTGCCAGTATGCTTATCTGTCCCTTACTTTAAAAAAGAAGCAGTTGTGTGGGGATGGAATTGGGAACAAACAGTGCCTAACACTGCCTGTTGTCTTCTGCGGTGGAAATGGCAAAGGACAGCTTACATATAGGTTAGTGAAATCTGACCAAACCTTTCTTTTCCCAAGGAAGGAGACATGTATTGAAAATGAAGGGGAATCATTACCCTTGAAGGGTGTGTAGCCCGTCTTTCTTCAGTAGCGGAGACCTGTAATCTGAATGGCGTTGTCTCTTAGTAGTGTGTGAGGTGGACACTGACGCATCACCAAAAAGAAGGACATGGAAGGCGAGGAGCCCTAAAAAGTAGGACCCATATTACCAAAAGGTGGAGACAGTTTGGCACAGAATTTCCATCTGCTGATTTGACCTAATATGTGGAAATGCACTCATAATTAGACATAATTGCCTCACCAAGTGCAGAAGTCTATGACCAGGTGATCACAAGATAATCACTCTGCATTGCCCATATAAATGCATTCTCCTCCCTATTGCGTCAGAACTTCACAGCAACAAATAAGTGAGGCTCAGTGAGAATGGGATAAAATAATTAGTGCTAACTATAAAATTACCAATATAGTAACAATAATGATGACAATAGTATTAATAATGACGAGTTAATTCCTGAAATCCTGTTTGTGCAGCTAAGCTGTGTAAGACAGATGATGCTGTCAGCCGTGGCAGCTTTTCAGAAATAAAACAATGCCTGATCCTTTCTCCCAAAAGTCCTGTAGAACCCTAACCCAACCCCCAGTCCGCGGCCCGGTGCCGGTCCGTGGCCTTGGCGGAGACACATCTCCCACTCCCCCGCATGCACTCCCCCCACGCCCGCCCGGCTCACCCACCCACACACACTGGTGCCCCGCCCACCTGCAAGCATGCCCCGCCCATCCATGCATACGCGAGTGCACACCCCGCCCACCTGCAAGCGCAACCTGCCCACCCACTAGCGTGGGGTTGCCCCACCCCCACACATGGACCCCGCCCACCCAAATGGTCTGCGGTTCAGAAAAGGTTGGGGACCTCTGCTGTAGAACATATTTTGTCTTAGGGAAGCTATTGGGTGAGACCAGGTGGAGTCTTTAGTTTCTAAAAATCACCACCGTACAGATGACTTTACTGCCAGCAGTGATTTTCAGAAATCAAAGATCGGTGGCCTTCCGGAAGAGGGAGGTATTTCTAAAAAATTGCCATGGGTGATGATATCATCAGCGTTACACAGCATATCTGTGCAAACAGGATTTTACCATTACATTATAATTTATCACACCCACAAAAGCTTGTGCCATGTTCCACAAAAGCTTGTTCCAAATAAAACTTGTCCATCTTCAGGTGCCACCAGAATCTTGCTTGTTTTTACTTTATATTGAATGTGCTTAGGATTACAGCCCCAAATGTGCATCTTCTTGCAGGATTTCAGTAGATTTTAAAGGACCGTTCCAGAATCTATTCAAAAGGAAATCCCCCCCCCAAAGCAAAGAAACTCCAAACACCAAAAGCCGCAAAATGCTTTAATACAATTTGATGCTGTAATAATGACAGCAGTATTATCAGCCTGCAAAACATCTCTCCCCATACTTTTTCAAAAAAAAATAAAAGTTAAAATAGGTTTGACTCCTACCTCAACTTTGTTGCTTGTGAAAGTGTAAGAGTGGGAGTTTGAAGGGGCAAGGAAGTTATTCAAGGGCCTTCTTGAGGACTCCTCCAGGTTGACTGTGATTAAGCTCATGACACTATCCAGTTCATCTTATCAGTGGTGCTTCACTGTGGAGGGTTTTACACCTGCTACCTTCAGGCAGAGTGCTTGAAGCGCTATGGCGTGATATATAAGCAGCACACTTTGCTTTTTTTTTAAGTTTTAATTTTACTTTTCACATGGACAGGGAATATTCTTCCTATACCTCAACCACAGGACAGCCTGAAATTGCTCTATTATGTATTGTTTTTATTATATATTTTAATATTGTTTCCATTTTATTGAATTTGTTCAAAGCTATTTATAAATATCCGTAAATGTAAGTGATCAGCTTGTGGACTTCCTGCAGTTATCTTGGTTTCAGTGGGAAACAGGAGCTGGCCTAAATCAGCTTTTACCCACTTGGACCGTAGAGGTTTTGGCCCACAACTCCCATCAGCCCCAGTCAGACAGTACAGGGACCAGAAACCTCTAGAAATTATCCACCCCTGGTTTAAACAGTACTGAGCTTGGTAAATTAATCAATGGCTAGGCATGATATAGGGAGGGTATGATATTTCTAATTCTTCTTGATTTGCATAATTGATACAGGTTTAAGAAATTAATTTTATTTATTGGAGACTTTGGATGGTCTCTTGTTTTAGTACAGTCTTCCTGGAGCCTTGATAAACTTTGATAAAATGGAAGACAAAGTTAAGATTATAGGTGTAGTAGAAAAGTATGAATAATATTTTAATTCTTGGTTCTGCAACCTGAAAACCTATTACCCATTTTTACTAGCACTCATAGATGACTAGCAAAAGGTGTTTTCACTCTTACTTATTTCTGTAATATTGCCAGCAATACTGTCCTTTTATAAAGTGTGCATACTTAAGAAAATTTATTGTTCCTATACATTGTTTGGAAGCTAGATAATGTCTTTTGCCGAGACCATAATATTTTGCATAATTCCAATTCTAATGAAAAATAGTGGTTTATATACTGATTTCATTTGACTTGTTCCTTTTAAGTTTTAGAGCTTATTAAAACGTAAATGATAGCAATGGAGAAATCATTACGCATTTATGGGGGCATTTTTTTTTAAAAAAGCACCCGTTGTTTGCATCAAATACAAGGGAGAGAGATGCAGCAAGGGCAGTTAGTCTTTCTGTAAAGCTTGTACAGTGCAAACAAGCCAAGAAGTGGTGTTACATGACGTTAGAAATATGTGGAAGACATAACCTGCACCAGCGCTAACATAGGATGACATAAAGGTAAAGGTTCCCCTTGACATTTAGTCCAGTCGTGTCCGACTCTAGGGCGCGGTGCTCATCCCCGTCTCCAAGCCGTAGAGCCAGCGTTTGTCCGAAGACAGTTTCCGTGGTCACGTGGCCAGCGCGACTAGACACGGAATGCCATTACCTTCCCACCAAGGTGGTACCTATTTATCTACTCGCATTTTTACATGCTTTCGAACTGCTAGGTTGGCAGGAGCTGGGACAAGCGACGGGAGCTCACTCCGTCTCGTGGATTCGATCTTACGACTGCAGGTCTTCTGACCTTGCAGCACAGAGGCTTCTGCGGTTTAACCCACAGCGCCACCACATCTCTTAGGATGACATAGCTCATATCAAAAACAATCTTGCTGTAAGTGCAGTTTAGTTCCTTTGCACACAACAAATAGAGATGCACTGTTCTCATATCTTGGAAAAGTTACTTTTCTGGCTTGTAGCTCCCGGAATAATTTAATGAGTATGTGTTCCTACTGCATTTGATCACTGGTCTATGGTGAGCAGCAGCTACACAAGGTTTAGATAGGGGTTGTTTTCCAGCCCTCTTCAGAATGCCACTGAGTGATTCTGAAGCCTTTTGAATATAAACCATGCAGTCTGCTGCTGGACTATGAACCATTGATGGATGGTATAGAAGGAGTGTCATTGAAGCTACCAACATGAATTTGACCAAACTCCGGGAGGCAGTGGAAGACAGGAGGGCCTGGCGTGCTTTGGTCCATGGGGTCACGAAGAGTCGGACACGACTTAACGACTAAACAACAACAACAACATAGAAGGAGTGGATAGATACTTTTGGTAGCAAAGTCAAGATGAAGTACTTCAAACAACTGATAATTACAGAAATCATTGCTACACACTGTGCTGGTGTTTGTAATCTTATGGGGGGCGGTAACTGGAAAATGGATGTGTTCATGATAACAGAACCTTCATATACAAAGCTTATGAATTCAAGAAAATAGATTATCTGTTGCTTCATTCTCTGCTTCTGAATTCGCAGAAATATATTTCTATTCACTGTTAGAAAACTAAGGATAAATGGCCCTTCCTTCAGTAGGACTGGTTTTTTATTGTTAAAATTGAAAACTTGTTAGTAAACAATGCCATGTGATAAAGCACTGGTAAGGATTTCAGTATAGATCTAAACCAAACCAGTTTGGGGCCTTTAAACAAGTCCAAATGTAGCTGAAATATTCATGATATCAAGTAGCATAGTCGCTTTCTTTCACATCCCAAGGTACTCATCTACTCTTTAATCCATCTCCCTATCCCATCCGTCACATAAATGAAATGTAGAACAGCCCCATGTTTCTTCAAGAGGCTATTAGCCTGCTAAAGCAAGTATTTGAGACTTGATTAGATTAAGTAAGTAGACATGGACTTCACATTACAAATGTACTTTCCATTTAATTTATAGCTCAAATGTCAGAAAATCTGATGAACCATAATCAGTGATAAAGCGACACCTCAGTATCTCCAGTCCCAATATATTAGGGTCACTAACGTGGTGCAGTAAAGTTGCTATGTCAGTAGTCTTACATGCTTTTCAGAAAGCCATAAATCTCAGATACAAGGGGGGAAGATATTTCTAAGCTGCAACTTCTGGAGTGGGGATTTAACAAAAGCTCAGGCAACTCTCAGCAAAACCAAGTGTGTGTGTATATGTGTGTATACACACACACACACATGTACATATGTATTTCCTTACATGTTAGACCTTTTTACATTCTTTTTCTAAAATCTTATGCCAGAGTAATTTAGATAATAAGTCATTATCTGATAGATTGACTGAATGTAAGGTTGCCCTTCCCTGATGTATCACATACTATTTAATCCTCATGGTTAATCCAGTCCTGCATACCAAACCAATGGCAGTACGGTAGTAGATTTTTCTGTACAAATTAGAAGACTGCTCACCAGGTTTCTTGTTCTCATCAGTTTAGTCTGCCTCTCAATATGAGACACATTGATGAGGAACCATAGCTCATGACCCTCCTCAAGGTCTCTGTAATTGGCCCAAAATGCCTTCAGTATCTTTTTACTCCAAGAAGCAAAGCACATATACACAGCAAGCAAGCACAGGACTGGCTGATTGTTAAAGAAAGATGCAAATAACCATCTTGTGCTTCAAATTCTTAAACAAAGCAGAAATCATTCTTGATTGGGTGTAATTTGGACAACTGTGCAAAGTTTGGAATTTTGCACAAAACATTCTTGCCAATGTGACAACTCTGTCAGGAGTGCCTGGAAATTCCTCACCACCTTCATAGGCAAGGACTATAATGTGCACAACCTCAACTGCAAATACAACAAGAAAAGCAAAGATTTGTAAACCTGTTGTGTTGACCCGTATCCTAAAGAATATTTCCTAACGTTTTGACAAATGTTTACTGAATACAAGTGGCATCGTTGGTCCTGGATCAGCTTTATCTAGGGTTAGTTCAAAGTTAGCCATACCAACTATGTCAGATGCAGCTCACCAAGGGCCTGATAAACCTCCTAGTTTTGCAGCATGAAGGGGACAGCAAAACCAGGTGTATCAATATGTATGGGTCATGCTACAGGTTTCATGCATTCATTTGACTTACTGAGTCATGTTGTAAAGCTGATTCTTGACTTTTTGAAATTGTCCCTTTGTATTTAGTGGTAATTTCTACAAAAAGAATGAGCTGATGGTTAGGGATAATTTAAAAGCTGAAACATTTCCAATAGTGCATCTTCGACATGCTCAGATGTTGTCTCTATCTCAATAAAATCCGTTTGCTACATACGTATGAGTCAGTTCTATATTTGAGAAGTCAATGCAGAGCTCATCCTTTTTTTAGCATCTGAATGGTCATAACTCCACCATCTTTTTCTTTATATAGAAACATGGAGGTGAGCTGAGGATAACTCAGAGCAATTGCCTCCTTGAAATGTCATATTAATGTAATAACAAATCTAACCCTTAGCATTTGTAGAACCTACAATTTCACAGTTTAAAAGGTTACATGTGTCGTCAGTATAGTGCCCTTAATGGAAGCAATGCTGAAAGAAATTTATTCCATTAAACGAAAGTGTGGTTTTTTTAATTCCCTTCATTGCCAGTTGTTCACTTATCACTATCTTGCAGCAGCTTCCATCCAAATCAAGACGGCCAGCTGCTTAGATTCACGGTTGCATTTCATTTAGTTTCTAAGAGAATCACCCAAATGTCCTCTCTCAGCCTCACATGGGTTACTTTCAGACTATACTGAGTGGGTGATTTTTCTCTTGACAACGAGGGTGGGGTGGGGGCAGAAAGTTAGAAAGTTCCAGGCAAGTGTGTAAAATTCAGCTCTCGCCATTCTGTTTTTCTGAAGTGTTTGATTGGCCATGATGCTGTATTGACCATAGAAGGCACAACTAGTAGAATTTCTGTAGAGTTACTTTTTTTTTCAGTTCAAACTCCCATGTTAACTTGTTGGTCTTGCAAACTGCAGTCCAAAAAGTAATTTACCCAAACTCTGCATAATTCTTCAGCCATTTTCTAGACCATAGATTATAATCCTGTGTCTGTTTGCCTTCCACTATTTTCATGCAACTGCTTACTTCATCCCAAGTGGCAAACAGTGCCTCATCATCACAATTGCTATAAAGTTTCTTAAGAGTCTGCTCTCCAGTAAACCCTTTGTTGCCCATCTCTTCTGCCCGACCCCTACCAATCTTCTCATATCCCATCTGTTGTTTCTTCAAGTTCTTTCTCAACCTGTTGCCTACATAAGCATCCTTCCTTCCCCTTCTGGCTTTGACCTCAGTTTTTGCACTCTCCTTTAATTCCAAGCATGTTGACATGTTTCTCTTCCATAACAGAAGCTGGATTATTCAATCCCTTTTGTTCCCTGTGCTATTGAATATTCTGTGCCAGTGCACCAGCCCACCAATTGAGTCAGATGTTTCACTGCTGCAAATGATATACCATATTTATTTTTTATATGTCTGAAACAGCAAGGTCCACTCAGAAATACAGCACAAACACATGAGAGAAGCTAAATCAAAATGTAATAAAACCAGTTCCTGAACAGATGCATGTAATACTCTGATGAGAGCTATCTTTCTCTTGCCCAACAGCAGAGAATTCAGGATGGGTTCATACCCTGCTCCCCCGGATTTCCCAGCGGTTACAGGAACGTTGTAACACTCAGCTCAGCACATGGTTGGAGGCAACAGACTACCGCCTCTCCACACAGATCGAGCCACCATGTGGTAAGTCTTTAAGTAGGGCATCATGTGGCAAAATATTTGTGTGCATCTGTTCTCTAAGTGTGATTTATTAGAGTTTAACATCCATTTGACATTCAAAATAAAATAAAATAAAATATTCTTTTTCTTTAGAAATAAACAGACAAGACAAATTTCAGGGAAGAATTAAGATTTTGTCGTAATTCCAGTTATTGGATATAAATCTTTAGTTGTTTAAATATTTATACCCTTCCCACCTTCCTAAAAGCATCTCAGTACATGGAAACCCAGTGGAGAATAATATGAAGTCACTGTTGAGTTTCTCACAGGATGGCCAATGGCATTGTCAAACTCCATGGTTACAATGCTTTGGAATCACCCTTCAACTAGTCTTGATATTGGAGGCCCTTCTCTAATGTGGACTATCAAATACAAGGTGTGGCTTGAAAGGTATTAACATATTGTTTTTTGCAGAGATCATGATTATAGGGTTGCGGGGTATATTGCCTTTAATTGTTACCTAACGGCAAAAGATAAAGCAGTGCATATTTTCCTATGGAATGCTATGCAGATTGTAACCATATACAATTAAATGTAGAGATCTTGCTGTAAGAAAATGGGACCCACATGCTAACATTGTAATACACTGTGTGAGACCAGGAAATTTGAATGTGGACGCAATATTGATGGATCAGTGAGCCTTCCCATTTGTTTCAAATATAGAGGTATTTTTTTATGTGAGTAAGGTTGACAAAGACATCTAGGTACTAATTAAGACTTCTCAATGCATGCCCTGATCACAGCTAATGAATTATGCAGACAAACCATGTTTTGCATACCACCAGTCCTAGGTTCGATCCCCAGCATATCTCTCTCTCTCTCTCTCTCTCTCTCTCTTTAAAGCAATAGAAGCAAGAAATGGGGAAGGTGGGATCAGTTTGGGTTTCTTAAAGGAACACCATCAGCAAGTCTGTTGCCCAAAAGGTCACTACAAAACCTTGGAAAGAGATGGACTAAACAAGATGTACAAAAAAACCCACAAAACCAAAAGGCACTTAAAGGGGGTATTGCTGGCCCCAAGAAAGGTTATGTCCATTACATGCCATAGTTGTTAGCCAGACTTTGAAATGGGAGTTAAGATGTTCTAAAGTTCAAATCACCTAAGATTAGATAAGCTTGTAAGCTCATAAAGTACTCATGATTTGTTTATTGAAAGTTGGAGGTAGGGAAAGACAAGTTGACCCAATATCTATGAAGTCTGTGCCTATGAATTAGATGCACCTGCTTCCTCTCATCACATGGTATGGGGCTCCAGTTAGGTGCCCTACAAGACCTTGAGATAATGAGCTTTCTCTTGCATCAGGTTTGCCAAATTCAGCTCATAGTTTTGATGTATGAGGATGGAAAACATTAAGGAAATTATACACACAAGCAAAATGTTTGGCGTGGGCTGTTTCTTTCCCCACAATTGATTTGCTGCAGTGTCTTGTAATTTATTCATGCAAGGAAACAATGATGGATGGTGTAAATTATTCTTCTTTTTCCCTTTTGACTTAAATAATAATTGCCAATATCTCAAAACTCTGTAGAAATATAGGGAGAAGACTATATCAACTGAGTTTTGTAAATGATAGCATTTGTTGGTTTCTTCTGCTGCTATGGAATGACATTGCTCTGGATTTTGTTTATGTTCCTTAGGCTGTGAGCATCTTTAATTTTTATGTGGTCAATTATATGTTGTTTAGCAGTACAGGATTCTCAGTGTGGTGTAGTGGGTAGAGTAATGGACTGGAACTCTGGAGAACAAGATTCATTTTCCCTATTTGGCCATGGAAACACACTGGGGAAGTGGAACTGGTAAAACCACTCCTTAAATATCTTATATATCTTAAAAGCCCTGTTGGGATCACTGTAAGTCGGTTCTGACTCAGTAAGTCAACAATTCTTGTGAAAAATTTTATTTGAATGAATGTAACAGGTGTTTATCCTATTATCTATATTAATTACCTCACTGATGCCAGGATTTCTGTGAATTCTCATTGTAATTATTTTACGTAAGCTGTACATTACACTAGATGTAATACAGTTATCACAATCTTTGTTCTTGGACTCCATTTTCCTCTCACCTCATTGTAAAATTTTTCTTTCTCATGGCTATATACCTGTCAGTTTAGAATAACTGATCACACAGCTGATGAAATAGACATACAGTATGCCCACAAAATCTTATGCCATAATAAAATGGTTAATATTTAAGTGTCACCAGACTTTGAGATCATCTAGCTAGTATGCAGAGTTGTGACATCGTCCCACTGGCTGCATTGATTGAGTGATTGAGTCTCTGAGAAACTGCCATAAGGGATGGACAGGTGGCTTGTGTTCAGCTTGGGGGGGGGGGTGTCACATGTTGAACAGGCCTAATCTATACAGAGTTTGGAACCACTACATTTTTTGGCCATGCTGACTGGGTGATTCTGAGAGTTGTAATCAAAAAGAGCAATGTTTCAAAGCTCCAGACAGTATTGCTAACTGAAAGGGTACAGCAAGAACGCATCATGTTTCCAGCATTGCAAACAGCGACACTAATCAAAGTGGACTTATCCCATCCTCTCCCTTTCTTGTTGCACTGTGGGCTGTGCCACTTGAATATTTCCTTTAAAGTGTTGTGCATTTCCCCCTCCCCCACCTTGGCTCAAGTCCATTGCTGGTACTAATATTCAGTGACAGTTACTCAGTGCTAATGATCACCTTTGGGGATTTTTCAGAGTGCTGGCCTCTTGCTGGTCACTGGTGAAATATAATCAATAAATCTGCCAGCCAAGCTTTTCATGTTGGCCTCTGTCTTGGAATGGAACGAACACCACTGTTACTGATTTGTGACAGAGTCTCCCTTAACGGCCAAAAGGACTCAGCCTTTGGGAATTTGGCCAGTTCAATTGATCTAGGAAACGGGCTGGTGAACCTGAAGTGAATGAAGGGGAAAGCAAGAAGTATTTCTTAACACAGCTAAGTAATCCCAGGATATCTAAATCTTGTGTCAAATAAGAGACAAAAGAAGAGTCGAGTAATTTTTAGTTGCATCCTTTCTTACGTTGAAAAGGTCGCTTTCTTCCATAGGTGCTTCTGTTAAAAAAATGTATCTTCCGCATTTCAACTTGTTACATCACTGAGCTTAACTGTTTAACTAGCTTCATTACTGACTAACTGAATAGTTACATAGCTGATAGAGCACATCACTATAACTGTCTGCTTCTGACAGACTCCATTGCTAACACTGACAGAATCCTGAATGGGGAAAAAAAGAAGGGAACAAGAATCTGAGGCTGTGGTCACACCAGCAAAATGTTTCCAAGTTACTCCTTGTGAATGTCAACACTTTTAAGGGGTTCCAGATGACTCAAGGCCATTATCGATTATTTTGTTTCCCCTCCGTACTATCTCCGCATCAAATCCAGCGTGCTGGAAGGCTACTACTATATTTGTTCCACGTTTCATCTCGCAGTACAACCGACATCCCATTGAATGTGTACTCCAAAACTAATTCATTTCCTATGCATCTGGCCTCTCTCACCCGCTGTCATTCTACTCTCATAAGGTTTTTTTAAAATTACTCTTCCAATGGAAATGTTGACACATTAGTATACTTCTGTCAAATATGGAGCATCATTTTGACCTCTACTGCAGTGTGCCATGGATTCTCCACCATAGGGTACACACTGCAGTAGAGGTAGCAAAGCATGGAAATAGGAGGAAATGGCCCAGATCAGTATGTGGCCAGCAAGAGTGTTTTGCTGACACAGTGATGTACCCACCCGATTTTTTTTCAAAAAAGGGGAAGTGGGGCAGATAAAGGCAGAAGAAAAGGAAGGGGATATGTCCTGTTCAAGGGGTGTAGATGAACATACTGCATCTAATTCGCCCAAAAAAAGCGGAACAGTTAAAAAAACGTATGAACCACTATCATAGGATATACGAGGATACATGTATGCCACGTGACCACAACGTGTGACTATACAGAAAGCAGAAGACATGAGAAAGAAGGGGGAATTCCTCTTGTGTGACCATGGCCTGAGGTACAGAGGGAACAAATGGCTGCTAATCAGTTGATTGACATTCATCCCAGTCCAGAAAAGTCCCTCCCTGCTAAAAACTCCTTAAAAGCACCATATATAGGTTGCAATCTATCCAACATATAGATACCTACCAACAGAGGCAAAACTAGAGAATTCTGATGAAATGGGCTTCAGTTCATGAAAAACATGTGCCAGGTTTAGTGTGTTAGTCTTTAAGATATTACTAGACTTCCTGTTCGTGTTTTTGCCATGACTAACACAACTAACCCCCTAGAAATGTGTTTGCAGGATATTTAATTATGTAATTTGCTTAATCCTACCCACATTGCACATTTATAGTGACCTCATATTAAGTGTCATGGCTTCTTCAAATTATCAAAATAAGTGCCATCCCAGGATATTTTATGAACCAGTGAGGCCCCTCTCCCAAATTCCACATAAAGAAGCTAGCTAAACCAGCAGATGAATCTTACTTCCACTATATTTGAAGGCACTAAGCTGGAGAGAGAGTGCACACGGCAGGCCATGGACAACACAACTCTGTCTTTCAACCCAGGTTGGTTTGTGGACCTTCCTCCTAAACTTGGGGAAGGGATTCCCTGATGTGTTCATAAACTGTCTATGCTATTAGCACTTGGGCACTGCAGGGAGATGTAGCTAATGGTACTCCCTCTCCCTCTGGCATCTTCCTCACTCTACATAATGGTAGGGTCAGCCCTGTTCAAACACGCTGAGTTGCAGTTCTCAGAGTTCCCTGCTGGGGAGAAACCATTATTGTTAAATCAGACTCCTTGTTCGAATGGACCAGAGCTCAGCAGCACAGCACAGGCTTTCAAGGTCTAGTCACCAGGGCCGTATTAACCCATGGCTGCCCCCCTAGGCTTTCAGATATTTCGGGCACCCTGCAGCACTTCATTCTTGCACCCCACTACAACCGACAGCCCTAGGTCTCCTCAGCAAAAAAAAAAAAAAAAAAGATGGACCCCCTAGTCCCTGCAGTGCCCCTAGGCTTCAACCTAGTCAGCCTTATGAATAATACAACCTTGCTAGTCATTGAAACTCCAGGTGAAGTCTAGGAGCAAGAATGGGAATAAGAGCCTCTGCCACTTAGAGTAGAAGGATGAGATGCTGGATGAGATGGACAAGCACCTTGCGTCTTTCTTTTACAAGACACCTTCCTGTACTCATAGACAGAGTTGTTCTGTTGTGTTTACTGCTTGTTATAGTCAACTGTATTTTTGCCCACTGCAGGATTTGAACATTATGGCAGTCACACAGAGCCTACTTACAGTCGTTTTGCTTGGCAGAGATCACTGTATAATGAGTTAATCATGTGCAGTGGCTCATGACATGGATTGAGCGAGAGAGATTTTCTCCACAATACCAGAAAGGTCCAGACAGAAAATATAGTGGTAGCCTGGAGACAATTGTCAGGTCTATGGAGGATGCAGTTGTTTACCACAGATGTTTCCCATTCATTTTATGGCTTGAATGAGTAAGTCAGTCCTGCACCCTTACATAAAATCCGAAGATATACCATTTCATGTAATTATTTAACCAAACATATATCGCTGTAAACTAGTTGTGGTATTCACTGAATATGTTGCTGCACATCATAAGATGTCGTAGTAAAGAACACCTCTCTCCTATCTTTACATCTTCATCAAAACACCTACGTAATAGGGAATGTGAATCTCAGGACCTCTTACTCTTAAAGAGAGATCAAGTTGCAGGGCGGGGGAGAACCCACACTTTTCTCCTTGCAGAGAGAGTTCCTTCCCCCAAGAAGTCTCACAGCAATTCTCACTGTATTTCTCGATGTTTCATTTTTTTTCTGGAAGAGATGCCAAGCTGAACGAGTTCATTCCAATTCCCATGCACAATGACATCTTTCCTGTGCGGGATTTATCAGAAAAGGCATTAAAGCTGTACAGAGTTTAGCAGTCTCCTATGCAGAATAATAGGTAAAACATGGGAAAGAAAAAGCAAACTAACGAAAACACCAGAAAGGCTAAACAAGACTGAGAATTAGGGTCTACTCTAGTTGATGCAACGGGGATCCTCTTACTGGGGAGCCTCACCGTGGTGAGACTTGGAAAATCATTGAGAACAAGAATTTTTGTGAGGACTTGTCATATCCCTGCTGACTAGTCATGTCTCAAGAACGTACTCAGATTATATTGGCAAACAATTGAGTGGGTGACTGATTTGGGTCGTGTAACTGGCATCTGCTTCTCCATCTCATGCAAAATGTGCTAATTAAAATGATGAGACATGTTTTCTTGCCTTAGGATTAAATACTATAAATATTTTTTTTCACTTTATTGCAACAGATCACTGAGTTTCCTGACATTTATTTTTTAATTAATGACCAGTGTAGCTTTTCTTTCAGGCTGCCTGCTGCATAGTAATAATCAGCATCAGGATGGGTGCCAAACTCTTTCCCAGAAATGAGTCTGTTGTGCCTGTCAAAATTCTTACTATTACTATTCCTTGACAAGACTGAATGTGTTCTGTAGATCTTACCACTTTAAACATTTTAAAAACAAACCAACCCTACTTCGACTTTTAAGGCTGTAATGAAATCCAGGGATATTTGTTTTTTTAATTAAACTGGTTTGTATTTTAAAAATTTCCAAGAGAAATTTCTGCAGTACCAGCCTTCTTCCCGTTCTGCAATTAAGGATTTTTTAATTTATTTTATTTATTTAGATTTATACCCCGCCCATTTAGTGAGCATGCCACTACTCTGGGCGGCTTACAAAATATTATAAAACATACAGCTAAAAATATTAAAACCATATAAACCATATAAAACGTATTAAAAGAAAACAAACAAAACCCTACCCCCCCCCCCCCAATAAAATCACCAGTCTGGGACATAGGATGACAGACAACGGGCCAGCAAAATAAGGATCACCATCTTCTAAATGTTTGCTCCTGTGTACTTCATTCAACATGAGAAGTTCTGTTCTGGGCCAACAGAAGTGTGGGTGAACTACACAGAAGCAGGGTCTTTTCCCTTGTGGCACCATCACTGTAGAGTTTACTCCCTAGAGAAGTCTATTTGTCCTTGGTGTTATGTTTATTTTACTACCTCATTAATGTGTTTTAGAGGGAAGCTTCTGAGAATACTGGCTGGGCCTCCGCTTCTCTGATTATTTCCTTTATCCATTTATTTATATTTCTACTCTGCTCTTAAGCTCGAACAGCTCCCAATAGCCAATCCTAGCCCTGAAGTATCATCCAAACACAGAGCTTGGAAGAACTAGTTTTTGGAATTATAGCTCCTGCAGTTCACAGCCAAAGCAATCATGCTGGCTAGGATGTTACAGAATTCTGCTCCGAAAAGTTGTCTTTTTTGACATCTTGTTGTTACACTATCAAAGCAGTTCTGATCTACGGTGATCCTATTTATGAGTGATGTCAAAAAAGTCATATTATGAGACTTTGTCATCCTATCTTTTTTCACTTCTTGACAAGCAGTAATAGTGGAGTAGGGAGAAATTTGTTGGCACAGCCACTGTTGCGCCCATACTTTGCCACGTCACAGTGATCAGAGTAGCCATCATCTTTCCAATTGTTGTCAATGGCCATGATCCTGTTGCTGCAAATTTTCATTGGCAAAAGCTAATGATGTCATCAGTTGGCATTGGTAAAATGTATTTAAATTAATAAAAGCTTCCCATCCCCCCAGTTTAGCTTCTAAAGCTGCCTAGTCTCCCTTCGGAAACCAGTAGTGAGCCTTTCATCACCAAAAATCACTACCAGATACCTGTTGATGGGATTGGGACCAGACATCAATCCAGTAGCAGTGTTTGGCTACCACTAGGCAATACTGAGCTAGACAGACAGTCTGAGGGACACAACACAGTAAGTTCATATATTGATATGAATGTTTGTATCTAAACATGAGGGTGGGAGTAATTACCATCAGACACATCAGAAGGTCTGCAGGTTGAAGAAGAATGATACAAGCCAAGCACCAGTCTTTCCTCATATACTCATAGCCACAAGTTATTAAACATCCGTGCACTGGTTGACACATTTCCAAAAAGCCTTGTGCACAAGCTTTGCACTCTTGAGTTCTGGCATATAGATTGTGCTGTGTGGGTTTACATATGTTTTAAACTCTCAGTACAGATTTTAAATCCCAAACCTGTTGAAACACTCTTTTTAAGAAAAATAACTGCTGTTTATCTGCTTGTTGAGCAATCTATTTTAGAAGAAGGGAATGCTGAGATAGCTTAGATATGTTTGAACAGGAAGAGGAGTTATAATGTTCTGTGACTTTCAGCTGCCAGTTATGAACCAAAATGCTGTCTCTGATAAACTGACATTTATTAATTGTTTCATCTTTTAAGTGACTTTAAACCTCCCACATGGAGTAATTCATTTGTCATTTATTTGTTGGAGAAGAAGAAAAAAAATCATCTAGTGGCTATCAACATTGTGAAGGCCTTTATAATGTACCAGTTATTCTCTTTCTCTCTGCCCCTCCACCATAGTCTCTTACCTGATAGAGCTGTCCTTTTTGTGAATTTATGGCACATTTCTAGGCCTCTAGGTAGAAACGTCCTTGTGTTTCTGAGAATAATTGGTATGGAGGTAAACATTAGCTGCTCTGCTTGGGGTGTTTCTGAGCAGGGCCTGAATAAATGTTCAGGGTCTAGAGTGTAGGCATGTGATTGGCAGGTCCATTATTGCTGCCCTGTGCTCATTCTTGTATTTCTTTTTATTAGTAATTATGATATGGGGACTCATATCAGGCTTTGGACCGTTGGGCATGGACCTAACAGCATTAATGAAAGGGTTGTCAATAATAATCACCAGAAGTCACGATTTAATTTGGAAACTTACTCACCAGGATTCAGCCCCAGGTTTTGTGTTCAGTGTGAGGAAGGTACCTTACAAAATCAACATCTAATACAACAATCAAGTGTCTTTGTGCACTTCATGATAGGGCTTACTCTGTTCTTCAGCTAAAACTGATACAGAGACGCACCACTGAAGGAAAGCACATTGTCCATCATTAGTTGGTTTTTAATACTTTTTTTGTTAATCATCATGCAGAGAACCATTTGGATTTTCTGACTCAGGCACAGATATTGTGGGCAAGGTTCCCCCTAAGGCGTGTGTGGGACTCTGCCTCCTTCGACGCAGCCTCCTTCCATGCAGCTTTCCTCCTCCTCCATACAGTGATAATTTTCAGCCCCTTTGGTTTGGGTTGTGATGGAATCCCATGCAGGGTGAAGTCACACGTGAGAGAGAGAGAGGCAGAGCTCCATCCAGCAAGACTGAAAATTAGAGGGTAAAAAAGATTGTGGGCCATCTTTTTCCTCACTGTTGAGTAGCTACAATCCAAATTCTTTCCATATAACTGAAAAACCCTAAGTTTTTTAAGTCAAAATGTGTAGTTTTAGAAGAGGGTACCATATCAGGCAAAAAAATTAAGGAGACAAAAACATTGTGGCACCTTAAAGACTAACTGCTATATTTTAATGTGAGCTTTCGTGGACAAGTCCACTTCCTCATATATAAGTGTCTGACCCATTCTTATGTCTGAGGAAGTGGACTTGTTCACAGAAGCTCACGTTAAAATAGAGCAGTTCGTCTTTAAGGTGCCACAATGTTTTTGTCTCCTTTATTTTTTATTTTGTTTTTGCCTGATAGGTCAAAAGTTATAACTTTTCGGGCTTAGAGCCTCAGTACAGTGTCACAGTTTAACTCAGAGTTTAGAAGGAGCTAGATTAAAATTAGAGATCTTTTATGCAGGTAACTAGTTACTTTTAATTATCTCCTTTCCCCAATAACCAAGGTATAGCTAATAGTATGAGTTACACCCTTGTTATTGGGGGAAAGTAGAAAGTAATAATATAACAGCAACATAATGAGGGATAACATCACACCTTTAGATGTGTAACTATAATTTTTATGTTACTTTTATGGTTATGGTATAGGAGGAACATTACATGATCTATGTGCTGTGTCTCATGTTGTTGCCTCCCATTCTGTTTTTGATATGATGGCAAGATGGACAGAAAAAGAACAGATTTTCTAGCATAGACGAGCAGCACATAATATTCAAGTGTTTTTTCAAAGTAGCTAAAAGCAAGTATTTTAGATTGATTGATTGATTGATTGATTGATTGATTGATTGATTGATAGATAGACCATGGATCTGGCCAAATGGCCATCCTGGGCAGTGTACAATAATAAAACAATAGATCAAACATTGCACGCAGGATACGAGAAACATAACATGGAAAATCAAAAATAGAGCATTTAAAGGTGACATATTTTTAAAAAGCCTGCCAGAAAAGAAAAGTTAATAAGGACATTTGAGAATAAAAACGAAGAATTCCTTTTCAAAATGTAACTTCGATGGTTACTAACCAAGTTTTGTGTCATTGGATCAATAACTAATATTTTTCCAAAATCTGGCTGAACCTCAGACAGCTGCCAGTAAGTAAGATATCATCCAGATCAGAAGTCAAGATCCAGTAGAGATGTTTGTTGTCCGTGCAAGAATCACAACCCTTTATAGCCCTGAAATCTTTGAGCCCAGACTCAGTGGCCCATCTAGATGTCAACATCTTTTCACTATCTGCAAACCTTTTACAGTGTTAAATGATACTTATCATACAGGGCGCTAGTGCACAGGAACAGTCTTTTGTCGAAATTGTTTGCTTGTTATCTAATGGGTATAGATTGATTGATTATTTAAAAATTCCCCCCTCCTGCCACTGCCTTTCTCCTTAAAAAGGACCCGAGGCGGCTTACATCATTAAAAAATAGTATTTGGCCAACTACTGCTTCTAGAATTAGTTGAAGATCACTCAGTGCCTTTCCATGATAAGGAAATCTTCCCTTTAGGACCAGCAAATTACTGGTGGCTGCTGGGTGGGACATGCATACTCACATGTGAGACTTTCTGGGAAACAGACGAGAATTGCAATATTCTAAAAAGGAGGTCTAGCAACTGGCTATAAGAATGAGCTTTGGGGAAGACACCAAGCTCTTGTTATTTTATTTTTGGAGAAGTGATGCTGCCATAAAGACCAGGGTTGTTTCTCAGGCAGCCTTCCTGATCCCCACTGTTCACCTTACTGCTGTGATGCCATAAGCCTCCTATGTGTTCTCTGTGTACAAGGAAACCGGCCTTGTAGATGCTGCAAAACAGTACACAGGACTGAAAAAAAAGTAACCAACCCCCCCTCTAAAACCAACATTTCTCATAGATTAATGTTAAGTTTGTAGTCCTCTGCCTCTTATTGCATTTTTGTTCAGTTCTGCAGTTAGTGCACATTTGGTATCGGTAATATATTAACTGACTGCAGCCTTGTAGCCTCAGCATTTAGCCACAAGCAGAGAAATTCAGGGCAAAGTGACACTGCTTCCCATACTTAACTCAACCCCATTGTGTTGGGAGATATTGAACTCGGCAGCATTTTCACAGCAGGGGAATTTTCATCCCTGCAATCCAGAGGGCTGATGGAGTGAATTAAGAATGGCGAGGAAACTCCTTCGTCTTTGTGGACTTTGTCAGGAATGAGTATCATTACCTTAAAAAGTGGCAGTAGCAGTTAGCATTCAGTGATGGAGAGAACTTTGTTACAAATGGGCATCATTTGGTCACAAAAAAATGGAGGAACTCAGTCGTCTTCTAAGATCCTGCTGGGTCCATTTAAGGCCAGCGTCTGAGCATCATCTGCCCACCGATATACTACAATCTATTAATCTTTTTTTACAGCTTGGCTGCTTGATTTGTGGCTCTCATTTCTCTAGCCTGAAGGCTATGGTTTTCTAAAGTGACGGTTACAATCAGATCCTTACAGGAAGCAAAATTACATACATAATACATTTATGGATCCCTTTTAGTTGCTCCATAATGGATTCCGTATTATGGATTTCTCCTAGCCCTGAGGAATTTTGCAAGAAAAAGAGCGTTAGGATTTTATGGTGGTTGTGACTCTAGGCGGAATGTTGTGCTAAATTTTTATTCCCATTCCCTGGCAACAAAATGAATGCCAATGGAATGTCAGTTCAACTTTATTAGGTGTTTTACACCCTTGTCATCCCTGGAGCTTTGCTTTCTTCCTGGTATTAATAAGGCACCTAATTTTCAGTTGCAAGTTTGAAAATATATCCTGGACAGAAAAAGGCAACATGGTCAAAACAAAGTGGATATTTATGGGTTACTATTTTAAATATGTTTTACAGTCTCAACTTTGTTTACTTGTGTACTGACTCTAGCATGGGCCACCTCTGTTTCCATTTGGGGTGTGGAGAGCTGAACCACTCAAAGGGTACGGACTGAAGCTATATTCTGAGTAGAACTTTCAAGACTAGTATTTCAGCAGCAATGTACAGTATGTACCAGAGTTCTGTGTTGGGCGAGCCTTTCATCTGGTTGCTTCGTTTCACATGAGGAACACTGAGAAAATGCCTGCATTCCCTGTCCACCCTCTGATGCTCCCAGATGTATAAACTTATGTGCCCGCTGTTCAAATAGTATGTAGCTTAATGTTCATATAGGTATGCATGCAGAACATACAATGATATTAAGCAATTTACCATGTAATCAGGTGTGCCTCCTCAAATAGTGAAAGGAAAAATTGTGATTTTTTTTTTTAAATTCCATGTGACAAATGTAGAGAGGTTCCTAAGCAGATGAGCCAGTGTTGAAATGATTCCTGGATCATAGACGGCTGGGGGGGGGGGGGGGAATACCACATCCAGTGCAGCTTTTACTCTCCCATGCATCCTAATAATGCCATGCTGTGCTTCTTGCCCCCTGTGTTTCCATGGTGGCTCGCTCCTTCCTATCTCAAGCAGGAAGATCTGAAGGTGGGGTGTGTTTGTATATTTAATTGAATATACTTAGAATACCCCTTGTGATTTGGGATCCTGATTGGGAAAGTATGTGTGGCCATGCTTCCCCTCCATTTGGTCTTTTAATGTGTGGAGGAATGATGCCTGCATGTGGCTAGTGTTATACTATGATCGCCACTGAATTTTGGGTTCTGTGGCTGTTTTTTTTTTTTAAAAAAAAGTTTGAATGTAAGGCTCTGCTACTCCTTGAAGTGTATAGCCTGTGCCTAGAGCCTGTCAGCTGGATAAGATGAAACATAAAGAATGTGAATAATTTTTAAATAAGTGGCCAGTCATCATTAATTCATTTTGTGCTCATTATAGTGCCATTAATCATGATTTATGCATTGGGTACTAATATGGAGTTGCACTGAAACTCTGGTTTGCCTCTAATTTTATTTCAAGAAAAATAATTGGATTTCTTAAAACTTGACCTCTTCTGCCTTGTTCCTCAGACTTTCAGAAGTGGTGGCCATGGGGAAATTAATCGCTTTGGCAATTGGCAAAAGAGCCCTTGGTTTTGTTAACTTTCATGCTATATCTAGGACAGGGCAAAGTAGAAACCTGGGACAGGCTCCATTAAATGAGGTGCCAATAGCCGTGTCTGACTCAAGCTAATGCTTGTATTGCTAAATCTGTCATAGTGGTCAAGAAGAGGCAAAGCTCTGCATTTTCAGCATGGAGGAGGCCCACCACTCCATACTTGCCTTCCCTAGAGCACTGGACCTAATTCCAATTAAAAGAATGTAAAAACTGAGAAGAGCCAAGGTTTATCAGCTCATAAACCTATCAAGCTCAGACGTCTGTTCCCATACAGGGCATCCAGATGCCGTTTGGGAAGCCCACATGGAAGATAAGAGCACAATAATCCTCTCCCAGCAGCTGTTTTCCCCCATCCAGAGGGCATGCTGGCTCTGATGCTGTATGCAGCTTATAGATATAATGACTAGTAGACATCTATATTCTCCCATACAGAAAAGGCCACCACGCCAACCCCTAAATTTCATGAGGTACCTTGGACTCCCATCTGGTATTGTTAGGATTTGAAAGAGGGCTCTCTAGCCATGGCTACTTTGCTGGAGAGCCCTCTTTCACCTCACAAGTTGTCAGACGTCAAAGCACAGAGAGGCTGGTTTTTATTTAGATCTACAGTATTTGTATTTTGGTTCTTAGTCATTATGTTTCTCGGACAGCTTGCAGGGATCATAAACTTTTTAAAATAATATCAGCTAGGGTGTTAGTTAATTTAAACTAGCAATCAACAGTTGCAAGAAGGGGAGAAAATAGCAGATAAAAGAACGGCACAGTTCCTATGCTCCAAATTGTCAAGTAAACTAAAAGAGGCACACTGGAATAAGTATGTCTTTATTTCGCTCCAGAATTCAGAGAGGGGTAATTGTATGCCATACTTTTAAAAAGAGAGGGCGAATTTAAACACTTGGAGGCCGTCACCAAGAAAGGCCCTGTTCATTGTCAATGATAGCCTAACCTCTGGAGGGGATATTTAATGTCTAACAGGAGGTGCTCATGAGTGAGGCACTGCATCAGAAATACCAGTGTCTTTCCATAGACTTAACAAACCCACTTAGTTCTTTTCTGGTATAAGCAAAGCATGAAAGTAGGAGCTGGGGAAGAATTCTGGGTTACCAATGCCCAATTCTGCTTTCTCTGTTATTATTCTATTAGCCGCTTTCCCTTGAAAAGGTGATCAGCAGGAGAAGAGAGTGAATTTAAAACGGAGGATAACACTCTCTTTCCGCTGTGAAACCTGATTAGAACCGTGTTAGAGAGTAGAGACAAGTGGCTGATGGAGAAACAATGTTCTTTGCAACGGGAGCAGCCTTACGTGGAACTACTTTTTCTGTAAGGAAAAATAATCACCCAGCAATCAATGGGCGCTCATAACCCAGCATTTGTCCAAGATTCTAATTTGGCTTGGAAAAATGATCTGAGGTCTCCCATTTTTGAGCCAAGGATGAAGACCACATCCAGGTAAAAGCCTTGGGAGACTCACCCATCCTTCATCGGGATTCCAGACTCTTTGTGACATTGAAGGTTAATATTACTATCTCAAGCTGATCTCAGAAACAGACTGTAAATTAGTGTCACTGTTGAACATCAGAGGTAATGTTTGTGGAAATTCGTTCCTGCTAGCAAATTGGCAATAGTAGCAGATTTTTTTAAAAAAATCCATGAACAAAACACAAAATGTAGTATTTGCCTGTGCTTCGATTAAATGCAAACTGTTTGTTAAACCTCTAATTATCTGTGCAGCTTGTGAGTAAGATGTTACTGTTCAGTTATTAGTTTTTGTTTACTTGTCAGCAGCAAAAAACACATTACTTCCAAGCAGCATAAAATAATAGCAGTTCTGCAAATTGCTTTCTCGATCTAGTTACTATAACCCTGGTACAGAATTACATGATTCCATGAATTGCCTCATGTACCTCGTTACATGAGGCCTAATACTTCACTGCAGATTGGTGCAAGTTGTTTATTCTGATAAAGTCTTTTCTTTGCCTGTTTTGCATGTCTGTCTAAATAGGTTAAAAATACATTTTAGTGTGAAAAATATACATAGAATTGAAATCATGATCAATGGTGTAATGGAGCTGGGACTTATAAAATTGAAGTCACGGGACTTTTGGATTAAGAGGGCAATTACATTATCTGCCACCACCTGTTCCTTCTTCACGTAGCTCCAGTCTTCATAGCGACAAGCAGGGCAGGGGGTGACGGCAGAATGTTGTAGAAAAGAAATCATGCAAGAAATAAATGCAGGAATATTCTTGCAGAGTAGTTGCCGGTAGGTTCACTAACCAGTACCTATTTCGGATCTAACTAGTAAAAAACTACATTAGTTCCTAGGACTTTACTATATACATAAGGATAGTTTAAGAGAGAGAGAGAGAGAGAGAGAGAGAGACAAAACTCCTATGCAAATAGTTCCAAAAGTTTATTTGAGTTTTCCTTGGGAACTAGACAGTGGGAACTAGATGGTCGGTCTGGAGAGACTTCTGAATATACAGTATATACACAGGGCTGCACTGTAAATAATCACTAATCTTGGATTTAAAAGCGTCATACCCAAGTACATGAAGTCTGCAGTTGTTCCTTGTTCGAAATTGTGTACAGAAAATGAAGTCAAAGAAATGCCATCTCATCATGTTAAATATTAGTTGCAATATTAAAACAACAACCAAGTGTTAATGTAGATAGAAAGGTACATTTAAGTCCTATTCTTAGACATTTTAAAAGTTGAAGCAAAATTCAGAATGACACTCACCATTTCTGAACTAGAGCTTCTTCTTAAAAATGACATGCAAAGGGAAGTAGACATGATAATGATCACAGAGTTGCCATTGAAAATGGCAGCCACATGCTGGGCTCACCCTCCATGCTGAGTTCCCTTATGCATCACATGTTCCCTGCTCCAACCCTACATTATTATCTGCTGTTGTGGGAGGGCAGCAGGCTGAAGGAAAGGACAGCATGATAACTTAATGTCACACATTTCCATAACAACATGTGATGGAAGAGAAGGGGGAAATGAACCGTCCTTGTGAAGTTAGTGCTGGTTACAGCACAGTCTTTGTTTTTCTGAGTGAAATCAGGGGCAGAAGGTCTCTGGTGAAATCTCTGGCATAGCCAGGTAGTCTTGGAAATGGCAGTTGTCAAAAGATCTGGGAATCTGACACTGGTTGTTACAGACAAATTATGCTCCATAGACAAACTGGTGGTCTATTTCCGCTTAATTGAGTAGAAGGTGGTTTTCTATGAATCTGAGACAGCATTTCACTGGCCATATCTTGAAGGGGGGATGAATGCCATACAGAGCTTCCTTCCCACACTGAAGAGGATGGATGAATCCAACATGGCAGCTTAATTTTTCACAGCTTAATTCAATCCTTCTCATGTCACACTAGCGTACACCTCAGCACATAGACTTGCAAGCCTCTGTCCTAAATCTTTAAGAATGGCTTCCTTACAAGGTTCTGTTCAAAGAAATTGGGCCTCTGAAGCAGGATTTGACGGCTTTTGTTCTAACACTTTCTCCCCCTCCCTCCCTTTTAAAATCATGTCTATGATGTTGATAATAAATAACCAGCTGCCATAAGACATCAGAGTTCGCACTCTTGAATGCTACCGCTGGTGTCATTATGGTTATAACTGCTATATAGCAGAATGACGGAGGCTGTCTCTTTCCTGAGGTAAAATACAGGGATACATTTAATACTTGACACATTTACATCAGCCATACTTGCTAGATGTTTGAGGTTAAGGTTACTTTTCTTTCTGTTTTAACAAAACCTTGGCATCCAAAGAGAGCATGGGAGAGAGGGGCTTTTTCTTCCTCGTAACTTAAATTTCCCCATTTTTCCTGAAGGGTAGCTATGTTGGTCTTGAGAACCAAACTAACACTAGCAAACTCTGTGGGTCCTCATCTTCACATCAGACATCAGTCCGCAAGCCTTCCCTTCTGCTATTTACCCCTGCTTCAGTTTCACAAAACGTAGAGATGAGCAAGACGTATTTTTGAGTTTCAAGTCTTTCATTTATTTGAATGCAGCACAGGAGGTTGCTTGCTTGCTTGCTTGGTGGTGGTGATAGTGGTGGTGGTTAATGTTCCAAGTGTGTGCCTGAGAAGTCTAGTTGTTGGTTTTCAAGGCAGAATATACTGGTTTAAAATAGGAAGCTACCATATATTCAGTCAGAGTATTGGTATGTCTAGCTCAATACTACATGCCTGTACCAGCTGGCAGTAGGTTTCCAGGTTTTCAGACAGACATCTTTCCCAGCCTTATCAAAAGTCACCTGGGACCTGCAACATATTATTCATGTGCTCTGCAACTGAGATACCACCCCTCCCCTTCAAGTACCCTGTGGAGCAGTGGCTAAACTGCAGTACTCCAGTCAAGTCTCTGCTCATGACCTGAGTTCACTCCTGATGGATTCAGGTAGCCAGCTCAAGATTGACTCACCCTTCCATCCTTCCAGGGTCAGTAAAATGAGTACCCTGCTTGCTGAGAGGCAAAGTGTTTCTCATATAATTACATTGTAAACCTCTCATAGAATATTCCGGCACTATGGGGCAGTATGTAAATCAAAACAACAATTATTATTAAACAATATAACAAACACAGAGATCCAAATCCAATTGTTAGCCCCAGTTAGAACTGATGCATAGGCTGAAATCCTGTTGCACAGTTATGCAAACTGCATACTGTTTGGAAGCAATTTGCCATAAGTTAAGAAATATCTGTAGACATTCGTATTTTTTGCAAGATGAGTTGTACAACTCAGCATGCAACAGAAAATGCCCATGGAGATTTCTTAAGTTAGACTTAAGAACTGTACAAAAAGATTCTAGCCATTGAATTAGGAATTTTAGAAAGCCAGATGAGTCCCATTGATTTATTGAATCTGTTCTAGTCAGGACTAACAATTATATTTAGAGTCTTTGGCAAAAACAACAACAACAACAAATATACACAAAGTACTGTCCTTCCCATAGCTGCTAAAGTAAGTTTACATAGGACTGCAAGTTTAAATCCTTTGTGGAGAGAAACTCTAATGCGTTATAGATACGATTGCCTGGTTTCCCATTATGAAACAAAGTGAACATTGTCTAAAGCTGCTTCCTACTGTGTTTTTGTATATTGTTATATATCTGTCTGTTTTGAAGGTCCTACTACTGCTAGATATCAGTAAAGAACCTGAAAATAGGACTGTTTGGTGGTGGCGCTCTGTGTGTCGAGTTGTCCCCTGAAAGGATTCTGACCAATCTGTAGCAAATAAACTGCTAGATTAAGATCCTGAGCTACTTTTAACACTATCTCCTTTAGCAGTTTTATTTTCATTATAACTTTAAATTAAATGTCATTGTGTTAAATGTTGTTGTGTACAAACATGTTATTTGATACTGCGACATACCATGTGGTATAAATTCCTTGAGTGAAAGAATCAAAGAGTTCAAATAAAATGAAAAACGGAGACAGGCATATTTCTTTCTGTGCTCTCATCATCACCTGCCCTTAGTGCGATGACAAATGATGCCTTGACTTCTATTGACTGAGAGGAGACCACCAGGGTCAGAGGCAAGGAGATTCAGTGAGGCCAGCCAACCAGGAGAAGCTAGTCACACCTCATTAGTAAGCATGCAGGTAGTGGAGGCTTTAGATTTGTTTCAGGCCCCTTTGCAAAAGGTATCCTGACAGCTTGAGTTATGTTGACAGGTTCCCCTCAAAGGAAAGGAGTGTGTCACGCAGGAGAGATGAAGCATGTTTCACTGTCATCTACCACACAGAATAAATGGATGGCCTAGAATCTTTCCATCGGCGACATTCCCATCTGGGTGGGGGTAGGGGGAAAGAAGGAGAGTGGAGTTTGATGTTATAAATCACCATAATTTGTTACAATTTCCAAAGACAAATATGACAGGGTGGAATTACTTTGCGATGCTGAGACAGTCATTTGCAGAAACCGTAAAGTGCCGGTATAAATCTAAGGATGAGATATATTTAATCTGAGGAAACAAGAGCACAATCTCTCCCTTGCTATATTGTGTTTACAAAGAATTCAGATGCACTGATGTTGCGTTACTGCAAAATGCTCCTGTTTTATTCTTACAAATCAAACTTGCTCTCATGTAAGCGTTTATATCAGCTTCTGGGATTCTTCAAGTCACTCTGTCTGTAAGGGAAGAAATTAACAGGAGTGTTTCTTCTTCGTGGCCTCTGTGAATGCACACAAATGGGTTTTACTGCGCCTGCGCAGGACTCCTCGGAATATTCTAGAGCTTAAAAAGACGTGATTAGTGATTAAAAGACGTGATTAAAAAGACCATCCATTGGTGGTTTGGGAAACTCCCTCTCTTTTGGGGGGGTGACTCTTACCGCAAAGAGTGAGGTTCGCAGCTTGGGGGTCCATCTGGATCCAGCGCTCACCGTGGAGACCCAGGTGGCGTCAGTGGTCCACTCCGCCTACTTCCATCTGTGGCGGATTGCCCAGCTGCATCCCTATCTTGATGGTGGGGCGCTCACCACTCTCGTCCATGCGCTTGTAATCTCAAGATTAGACTACTGCAATGCACTCTACGTGGGGCTACCTTTGAGATTGATGCGGAAGCTTCAAATGGTGCCGAATTCGGCGGCCAGACTTCTTAGTGGGATGAGAAAACATCAGCATATCTCTCCCACACTGGCTGCTTTGCATTGGCTGCCCATTCGTTTCCGCATTGATTTCAAAGTTCTAATGATGACATATAAAGCCCTAAACAGTTTAGGACCTCGATATTTGGCGGAACGCCTTCTCCCACCTAGATCTACTCGTATCACTCGCCACAGTCAGGAAAGACGGTTGAGGGGCCTTACTCCGAGGGAGGCCCGGAAAGAAAGAACAAGAAACCGGGCCTTCTCGGCAGTGGCCCCTCGACTATGGAATAGTCTTCCGTCTGTGATTCGCCAGGCTCCCTCGCTGGGTGTTTTCAAGAGTCAACTTAAGACCTGGCTCTTTAGGCAGGCCTTCCCCATTGTCAGTACTTGAGTTTTACTCTTTTATTTTAATTTTCTGTCTTTACTTTTTCATTTGACCGTTTTTCCATCTTGAGCTACATTATTATTATTATGTTTAAATTGTGGTGTATTGAGTGTTTGAATTGTTTTAATCCTACTTGTTGTAAACCACCCAGAGTAGACTATGTCTAGATGGGCGGGATATAAATTCAATAAATAAATAAAAATAAATAGTAGGACATTGCCCCGTGGCACGCATGCTCCGCCCGCCCGTAATACCTCAGTTCCTTTTAGCCGCTGCTGAAATCGGACTTCTCTGCGACTACTAGAGCAGTTTTCTGATCTTTGGACTGCTTAACGGTTTTTCGATTATCAGATCACGGACTTAACCAAACTCATACTTGTCCTGAGTGTAAAAAGTTGACAAAACCGGCTCTAAAACTCAGACTTCAACGACTGAGGTCCCACTTGTGGGAAAAATCTTTGGCAGCTTCCAGTATTCCAACCAGCCCCACATTGGAACCTACCCCAGTTCCAGTGCCTCGATCTGAGCCATCCATCCCGTTGGATCCCACTACTCCCTCGCCGAGGACCTCTACCAAGGCTTCCAAGCCAAAATCCCCCTCGGTATCGACGTCGACCTCGATGTCGAAGTCTTCCTCGGTGTCGGCAAAGACTCAATCTGTTAAAAAGCAAAGGGATAAGGACAGAGTCAAGCAAAAGAAAACTAAGCAGGCTCCTAAGCCTCATCAGCTTCGTGAGCCGCCATTTGTCCACGTTTCCCTCCCATCTCCCATCTTGGAGGAATCGTCAAGGGACATCCCGGACCAAGACTCCATTTCCAAAGCAGGGGAGTCGGGTCTTCCTACTCGGGCTCAAGCTTTGGTCTCCATACTGAGCTTGTCTCCAAGTCATGGCCGTTCTGAGGCAGATGTCATATCCAGCCCGGCCTTGGCCCATTCTAGCCCTGTTTCGACCGGGCGGGCGACTGTTATCCATCTGTTGAATTCGGAGGTATCGGTTTCGCAATCCCCTCCGCGGAAGAGGACAGCAAAGCGGCGTCACATCTCTCCTTCCCACAGTATCGGGAGGTAATCTTTGTTCCACGTCCATCTGAACGCCATGCCTTCCCTGAATATGGAGATCCCCTTTATGACATCGATCGACATGGTGATCGCCACCGATATCGATTTGACGAATATGACCGGAGATTTGTTCAGGACTATTATGAGCGCCCCAAGGGTGTTTGGTACACTTATGCCCCATCTGAATCCTCTCCATCGCCGTCGCCGCCTCCTGTTCGGAGTCAACACCAAGCTTGTTACGAGCCCAGTCCAATGGTACCGGTGTCTAAGAAGTCTGCTAAATACCATCTGTCTAGCTCTGAAGTACCGCGTCGCAATCCAGCTCCATCTTGACACAAGCCCTCTCGACACGAGCCTGTTCCATCTAAACGCCCACACTCTTCTACGGTAGCGTCGGCTTCGACATCGCGCCAGTCTGTCTCTTTATCTGGATCCCGCTCCGACCGTTAGGTCCCAGCACCAACCCCTCTTGTTTCTGTTTCTCGGGGTCGTCAACGCTCTCCTTCTCCAAGTCTCTCCATCTCTGGAGATTCTTCGGTGTCGACGGTTTCTGAACGTGGTCCTCCCTCTGAGACGTCCAGAGAGTCTCCCTCAAATTTACCAACTCCAGATTCTGATGTTGCAGATGTTCATCCTCCATCTCCATCTGAGGACTTTACTTCTTATGTGCAGCTCATTCTTTGCATGGCCAAATCATTGGAGCTGGATATTGAACAATCATCTCCTCCCAAACATGACCTTGTCTTTGATGGCATTAATCAAGATAAATCCCCTCTATTGAGTTTGGCTTTCATCCCAGCCATGTTGGACCTTATTAAGGAATCTTGGGACAAACTATCTACGTCCTTACAGATCTCGAGACGTGTGGAGAATCACTACCGCACTCACGGCACAGATACAGCGTTCCTCGTCAACCATCCTCCACCAAATTCCATCATTGTACAATCAAATCAGTCCCGAGCAGGTAATCGGTCCTCAGTCACTCCTACTAACAAGGAAGGAAGAAAGCTGGATGTACTAGGTCGCCGTCTATATTCTCTAGCTTCTTTCGTTAGGAGAGTGTCAAACTATCAAGCTGCAATGGGGGCCTATCACAGGCAGCTATGGAACAAAATCCTCCCAGTCCTTCAGGCTGCTCCTGAAGAGGTTAGAACCAGTGCTCTCAATACCCACCTTGAGGCCACTACCTTGGCTAAACAGCAGCGTTTGGCATCTTGCCATATGGCTGACGCTGCTTCAAAATCTTTGGCTTCTGCCATTGCCCTTAGACGACATGCATGGCTGCGGTCTGCGGGGATCACTGACGATGCTCAGTCCCGTATTGAGGATTTGCCCTTTAATGGCGTGGGCCTTTTCAACGATAAGACTGATGAGGTGATGGAAAACTTACACAAAATTCGCAAGACTGCCCGCTCTTACTCCATTCAACAGCCTAGATACAAACGCAACCAGTGGCGTAAGCCTTTCACTTTCCATCAATCATACCAGCACCCCATCGCCCTTACAAACTCAGGCTCCTGAGAGATCAAACTTTTCTCAACCTTCCTCTTCTACTCCTCCTTTCCGGTCCCAGGCCCCTGCTCAACACAGACAAGGTTTTCGTCGCCCTACAAGAAAAAATAAACAATATTTTTGACTCTCCTCTCTTGGACTATCCCCATCATCCCCGGCTGGCTCCCTTTTTCGACAAGTGGTCCACCATCACCATGGACACTTGGGTGCTCGCCATCATACGTTTCGGTTACCTATTGGAATTGAAGGAGCTTCCTCCTCTCGATCATGTCAGACCCACAACGTACTCACCTACTCTAGAGGATGAGGTTACGCTCCTTCTTCGCAAACATGCTATCCAGAGGGTTCCTACCCAAGATATCCCCAACGGTTTTTACTCACGTTATTTTACGGTTCCCAAAAAGGATGGAGGCCTCCGTCCCATCTTAGACCTGCGACTGCTGAACACCTACATTCATCCGAGGCGTTTTCGCATGGTCACCCTCGAGTCAGTCATCCCTCTGCTTCAGCCAGGTGATTCGTTCGTGGTTATAGATCTCCAGGACGCATATTTTCATATTTCAATTCACGAACACCATTTCAAATATCTCTGTTTTCTCTTCATGGGCATTGCTTACCAATTTTGTGCCCTTCCCTTCGGTCTGCCCACCGCTCCAAGGACCTTCACAAAGTGTCTGGCTCCAGTCGCTGCCTATCTTCGTCTGCACAACATCACGATATTTCCATATATAGACGACTGGTTGATAGTAGCACGATCACACAGTGCAGCCCGAAGGGACACTACCTTTGTTCTACAGACTCTGGCAGATCTCGGCCTGCAAGTCAACTACAAAAAATCTTGTCTCGAGCCATCTCAGACCACAGATTATATTGGGGCACATCTCGATTCTATCATAGCCAGGGTGTTTACCCCTCCATAGAGAATACTCAAGTTAAGGTAAGCCATTTGCCCTTTTTGGCGTTGCACCACAGTCACCGCTTACCATACGCAGCACCTGCTAGGTCTGATGGCTTCATTTCGAAACTGAGGTATTATGGGTGGGCGGAGCATGTGCGCCACAGGGCAACGTCCTACTAATCACGTCTTTTTAAGCTCTAGTCTTTTTTACTGCAGGCGCAGTAAAACCCATTTGTGTGGATTCACAGAGGACCACTCGAAGAACCATGGTTACAGGTAAGTAACCTCTCTTTTCCTTTAAAGCAGCTCTTCCATCCACTTAAGGAATTGTTGTAGCCTGACCCCAAAAAGTAAAAGCCCTACAGCTAGACCAAAAAAGTCCAGTTTGTGTATGGATCAGAGTTGGATGGAGTGCATTTCCCTGTACGTCGTGGTTCTTCGTAATCACTTGGAAGTAGATAACACTGCGCCACTCCACAAGTAGTCCAGATTTCAATCTATTTTCCTGTGTGATCACACCCTTGGTTAAAATGACTCTGACTCTTGATGAGATTAAAACAAGTGGCAAATAAATTAATCATTACTAACTTCACCCCTGTTCATTTTAATGAATATTACTGCAGTAAGATACAAGATGTACATACAAATGTTTGCATGCAGAAAATGAAAATGGGAGATTTGTCAAGACCCTATAGTCTTCCAAACATAAAATATATAAACTAGTCATATGTGTTGGCACACACCCTGAAACATGTAATACCCTGAATGAGCACTCAGAGCCATGTATGCCGCATTCATTATAATCTATAATATTAGAACTGCAGACTGGAAGGGATCCTATGGATCATCGAGTCCAGCCCCTATCAAGGAGGCACAGTGGGGAATCAAACTCCCAATCTCTGATTTCGCAGCCAGAGACCTAAACCAGCAGTCGATAGTGCCAGAAGTTGTTCCTTTTCTATTACTGTTTGAGTTGTTCCAATATAATCTTCGCTAATCAACACCTTTTTTGCCTGTAGAAATGAAATCAGGAACTAAAATGATATACAAAAAAGTTTATTTCAAAAGAAGCCCAAGCAAACAAAGTTCACTAAGAGCCTCTCATTATACAGGAGCTTTTTGCCATGTTTGCATCTTCAGGAAAACTATGTTTTCAGTTTTAAGGAAAGAAATCAAAGGCTGAAATGAATGAAGACATTGCTCACCAATTTATTAATAGTTAAATGATCATAGGTATTTCCCCTAAAACAGAGTAGCTGCCACATCGCACACTAAAATTTTAAAAATGAAAGGACGGGCCAGTGTGGATTCAAACGTCTGATCTGGCACCTATGGCAATGTTCCCTCCAAGCCTTAGATGATCCACTCCTCTAAATCCTCATTTTAGGATGTCAGGAACTAGATTTGGCTGTTATCAAGACTAGAGATGAAAAGTATCATGCTGTTGTATGCTGTATTGAATAAATCAAACCCCAGCAATGCAGTGTTCTGTGCAGAAGCGTTCTTCCCTCCACATGCAAAAATCAGCTGTGTTCTGTTAGCTGGAGTTCCTGATGTGTTTATTCTGCTGCTTTGGAGGAAACGAGGAAGCATTTTAAACCTAGTGATACAACAGTATCTTTGGCAGATGCTAACAAGAGGAGTGCAGGTGTTTCCTTCTCTCTCCAGCCGGCTCTCTGCAGGGGGCACCTTGTTTCATTCTTTTGAAAGTTGCTGTTCACAGAGCAGAGCATCCCTGTCAAGGCAGCTGCCAGCAGTTAACTCAACAATTGTCTTTCCTTTTCATAAACCTTATCACAAACCCTCCCTTTACCTTATTCTTGCCAAAAGGAATGACAGCAAACTATGGTAAGTGTTCATCACAGCCAAAAGAAGGATTTTGTGCTTGGTTATTCTAAGTGAGAATAGACTACAGGCTAGCTAGCAAAAATGGATAAGATCCAAGAAAGTGCTGGGGATTAGTGGAAATCATAAGAGTTGGAAGGGGCTTGTAGGCCTCTGAGTCCAATCCCGTGTTCGATACAGAAAATCCAGATATTGCATCCTGAACAAATGCCTTTACAGCCTCTGTGTGAAAACTTACAGCAAGGAACAACTTGTACAACACACCTCCTCATAATTAGCACCATTGTGGAACTGCTCATACCATCAAAAAGGATTCAGCTTGCTCTCCTACTATTCAAGCCCATTCAAGTTATTTCCATCTTCTGAAGCAGCAGATAAAAAGTAATTGCCCAGTTCTATCTGACACCCTTTCAGATATTTGAAAAATACTTTCATGTCCTCATTAGCTTTATTTTCTCCTGATTAAGCAGTTTCTTCAACCTTGCCTCACAGGACCTATGTCCTGTAACCTTGATCGTCTTCATTGCCTGCAGCTGAATCTGGTCCATTTTTTTCAACATCATTCTTGAAGTCCCTTGTCCACAACTGGGCAAAGTGCTTCAGATGAGCTGTGACAAGTGTGGAATAAACGGAAATAAAAGACAAGGGCTGGAAATTGTCATGATATCATCATGTGCGCAAAGCTTCCTGAAGTATTCATGGAAATATTCCTGAACTCAGGGAAATATTCCTCAGCTCATCCACAGCAGTTGGATTGCCCTCAGAAAACATTTCAAATAGAAACATGTCTTCTGTAAAGTAACACAGCTACCCTACAAATACACATTTTTTTAAAAAAAAAAATCTTGCAGTACTGGTTCACTGGATGTTTCTATGCCCCGTTTTCTCCCGTGGTTATCATGAGGATTCCCCCAAAGAAGCTAGAATTATGGTTGAAACTCTTTGAAATTATTATTATTATTATTATTATTATTATTATTATTATTATTATTATTATTATTATTATTATTATTATTATTATTATTATTATTATTATTTAATAATAATAATAATAATAATAATAATAATAATAATAATAATAATAATAATAATAATAATAATAATAATAATAATAATAATAATAATTTGAAATTAACCAGGCCAAATGTATTTTGACCTCACTGTATCCTTATTCTAGAATTAGAAGATATCTGTAGACTCAGCCCTTTCTTACTATCCTTGATCCTAATGTGGCTCCTCTGACCCTCAGCACTGATTTCCTTCCCCTCTCAGTGGAGACATCTTGTTCTCTTTGCATTGGCTTGCCTCCCACCTGCCTTGACCCATCTTCTCCTCACAGGGACCGGTGAAGGCCATTTTTCAACTCCATGGGAGGGAACAGTAATCACCAAGTAGGAGCCTACCTGAGGTGAGGCACAGTTCTTAATGGAAGGCATTGAGGACAGAGATGGCTTTAACTGACACAAAATGCAACTCTTGATAAGTGTCGGCTGGCCAACCCACTGCTGTGTGAACCATTAACGCTGCCATTCCCACCTCTCTGCCCCTCAGGACTCGAACAATCTTTAGTTCAGTGTTTTCATTTTGGATGGCTCTTCAGTATTATTAACCTCCACTAAATTTATACAGAGAGACAGAGCAAGCACTTCGCTTCCCATCACCTTTTGGAAGCTGTTACAAAACATTATAAAGCTTCCACCACTGTGGAAATGGTTTGGAGGCAATGTCAGCAAGAATGGGAGGAAGTTGTGAGAGCAACCGGAGAAAAGGTACAGGAAAGGCTGGAAGCTTTTCTCAGGTCAGTCAGAATAAGAATTTTTTATATTTGTTGCAGGTGGGTTGATGTTTCTTTGAAAGGTTTGGAGAAAGGAAGAGAGAAAGAGAGAGGGAGGGAAAATGAGAGAATAAGGTATTTGTTCAGTTTGCTATCTGGTTGATTGTTTCAGCAGTCTGGTATACAATGCCGTGTTTGGTGATTCTAAAATTCTTAACGTATTCTCTCTCTACAGGCCTCCTTTTATTATTGTACATTTAAAGGAGCGGGGGGAGAATATTCATGTTCTTTAAGGTGTTGCTTTTAAAATAAGAGCAGGTGTCAGTTTATGAGCTATGTGGAAGCTAGTTAATTTATTCATAAACTGCATTTTCCACAGTGCTTTGTGCTCAGTGTTTTATAAATACAAATATATGCAATGTCCATTATTGCAATTAGAGTACATTATCAAATCAATACATCAAAATGTAATCTTTGTATAACAAGACTCACGTAAAACTTTTTCAAAAATTATTTTTGATTTTTTAAATTAATGCTACAGAATACAAAACAAAAGAATAAACAGGTAACTTGCAAACAAAATAAAAAGAAAAAATACACAAAATTCACATAGTACTGTAGGACACCTATATCAGTGGGGGACCAGTTCTATGCAGACCCCCCCCCCCCCCACAGATACTAAAAAACACAGATTATAGCAAGCACTATTTTAATAGTGAATGCTATATGTAGCATGGCATCTGGCTCCTTCTGGTGTCCAGTTCTGGTAACCTCATATTTAGAAATATTTATTTCTAGGATTTTTCTTTTAATCTTTTAAAATATTTTTAATATTTTTAGACTGGATAAGTGAATCAGCAGGGGTCCTACTGTAACAGAGCACTCAGAGAGACAAGATGGGAAGAGCCTCTTTCAGGGCACATAACTTCAATAAAGAATAGAAGACGAGAGCAGACACATCCATACTGGGGTAGACATAAGGCACTTTGGCATCAGTGGGGAGAGACTTTAAATGCATCCCTGGATCCCTACCACAGTTACAACCCTTCCCATTTTTAGGCTATAATGCCTAAATAGAGCAGATGGAAAGAGGCAAGCTTGATGCTAATAACACTTAAGCTCTATTCAGACGTTATGATCTAGAGAAGGCAGGGCTGTAGGCACAAAAGTCCCATCTCCAGCTTCCATCCAGATCTGATGAGGTTCTAATGAGCATGTGCAGTCTCATATATTTTCCAAGAAGCTCAGAGCAGCATCCCCCAGGCCCTTTACCCTTAAAATAAGTCTATGAGGTAGAGTAAGCTGAAACAAGAGTGACTGACTCAAGGTCACAACTCAATGGAGACTTGAACCTGAGTCCCACAAGTCCTTGTCTAGTTCTCTCGTCATTACACCACATTGCCTCTCAAAATCTTCTTGACATATATCCCAAAAGAATGGGCTTCAGTCGTTTGCCTTGTGAAATTGTTCTGCACCCTGCTCGTCTGCCCATTAGCAAACATTCATGATATTCAGCATACTTTATCATGGATCATTATTTCTTACTCCCAGTGTTTATGCCAGGACTCCCCTCTCTTGGTAACAAGATATTCGTTCAGAAAGTAATCTCTTTACTCCTCACTTATACATTTGGTGTGCCTTTAAACAATAAATCTCAATTGCTTAGTATCTTAAGCAGCAGAGTGGTTTGCATTATAACACTTTAGAATCATAATTTGTAGTGTATGAAATGGTGCTGGGTGCTGGGAGGAGAAGCAGTCTGTATTATGTTCAATATAAGGCTATCCTTGAGAAGTGAATGTTGTAAAGGCATTGATATATTATGTGGGTGATAAAGATTGGGAGTTGATGTATTTGTGAGGTAAGGCAGAGGTGTATATCAAACCTAGAGGGAGAGTTTTGCCATAAATAAAAATGGCATGTATTTCTGAAGTGAAGGGAAAGCAGGAGTAATCTACAGCCCAGCAGGTAAAAAAAGAGAAAATAAGTAGCATTCCTGAGAGGAATCAAATTGGAAACCCTATCTGTTGAGCAGCTGTGCTGTGAGCAGCTGAAGTACAAGGTAGTCTTCATATAGGGAGGAACTGATGTGAATTTAGGGTGTCCATGTATGCATAACCAAGAAAAGGGGGGGAATCACCTCATAAAGGAACAAAAGAGAACAGAGATTTGCACATGATAATTTGCCTGTGTGCATGCATGTTTGGAAGTAATTGCTATAACCTGAAGAGAAATACAGCACCTCACATCATTGTGGGGATGTCTATGATCCAGATTATCAGTGCACCTGTTCAGTCTTCTGTCAAGCTTCTAAGTGTTGAGAGAGAACTTGAAGGTTCATGGTCACCCTTTTTTAAAAAAAAGCTTTAAATGGGGCATGAGCCAAACAGCCTTTCAAATAAAGCAGATATGCAAATAGAATAATGTCGTCTATCACCCTCTGAAAAGTAGGCCACATGGCCCTTCTGTGTGACTTAACAAATTAATAAGAATTCAATCCATGCTTTTTCATGACCAGGCTAAACTGTTACTGCAATTAGCAAGCCACTTTCCAAAAGAACATTTGCCCCCCATAGGTTCACCTGCTGAAATCTAACTGAACAGAACAGGATTTGTCTCACAGCTCTATCTTATTTCATTGAGGGCCCCATGCAGCAGACGAATGTCTAGGAGGATTCTGCTCTTTGGGTAGAGTTAGACCTAAAATAACTTTTCATATCCTGCCACCTTTCTCTCCTTTTCCAGTGCGTCACTGGGCAACCTGAGCCAACTGTTTGTTTGTCTAAAGCATTAGTTGCAAATATGTAAAAAAAAAATGTAGATGTTGCTTTACTTTTTCAAAACCCAGGACTTCCAAGCCAACATGGGTCATGGTGAAGGATTATGGGAGTTACAGTCCAACAACATCAGCTGGGTCCCATTTGGGAACTAGTGCCTGCACATCCCTGTACAACCTCCAATGAGATTTTTAATAATTCAGTCTCATCTCTGGTTGTTGTTATTAGTCTCTATATTCATGATACCTTCCAAACAAAACTCCCAAAATGTAAATACCATAGTACCAGAAATATTATTGGTCAGCATTTTTTTATTTTGTCCATTTTTTACAGACCCTATGTCCTGTTCTGTCCTGTGCATCAGGCAATGTTTTGCAATACATGCTCAAAGTACCAGCAAAGTAATCATGCTATCTAAAGGGAATAACGAAGAACAGATAATGACTGACAGCTCTAGAGGATTAAAAGTGCTCAACAAGAGACAGTATTAAAAGAAATAGATGGGAAGCAATTGCTGCAAGTGTTACTTTAGCAAAATAATGAATGACAGAAATAGCTGTATATATAATTTTCAATTTGTAAATGCTTGACATGGTTTATCAGACTTATTTTCATAACAAGTCCTAGGAGAGACGGTACTCTTGCTTCAATTTTGTGGGCAGGAACTTGGCCTAAAGAAGAAAGTGTCCACAGAGATCATCCATGCATTTAGCTGAGTGAAGCCAGCTTTCATGTGGCTGAATTAATTTTAGCCATTTGGCTGTCAAGGGTATGATTGAGATAATTATAATCTCCTGAGAAGCAGTTTCACAAATACAACTGACCACATGGAATTGTAACCAGTCCGGTCCAAGACTGCATTGGAAGTGTGTAGGACCATAACTTTAATGCTGACAATGAAGAAGTCGAAGAATTTTGTATGACTTGTTTCCATCATCAGTCCAAGTGGAGACTGCAACCAAGAAATCAGAAAAAGACTAAGGGTAAGGATACAACACTTGAGACCAAGACCAGTGATCATCCATACTGTGGCACTCCAGATTTGTATGTACAGACACAAAAGCTAGAAAGTAAAGGTCACTGACAGGAGAAAAAGTCTTTGGCTTTTAGGTCTTGGACTTGGCAATTGCCCTGAGAATTGTGTTCAGGGGCCAGTGGTCATTTGACAAATTAGTTGGTGAATGAAATTAAGAAACTTTGCAGTGGTCCCTGATCATGGACAGTAATTAGGAATTATGAGAGTTGTGAACTGATAACATCTGGGGGAACCATCACCTCTCGTCTAGACCGCCAAGTTGCAAATTTGAATTAGTTGTTTTGATGTCACTTTTTGAATGGATGATATTCAAGAGTAGGACTAAATAGCCTTTGAGATGTTTTGTGATGGTGCTACTTTCTTGTCTTTTCTTTTCAAATTTAGCTTAAGCCTCCTTCTCTACAAAACTGCTTCAGAAATGTTCAATGTGGAAGACTCCGGCAAATATACCCAGAGGGTGGTCATACAACACATCTTGGAGTACTAATTACTAGGCAAATTAGATACCTTTATCTGTATCTTTTTCTTACAGAATTGGCAAACAGAATTTTTCAGTCATCCCTCTAGGCATCCAGAATACCATTTCATTAATTTTAGGGAAAGGGTAGAGCAGTCTGAACATGAGTGCAAATAACTTCATGGATATATCATGAAAGATGTATCTGTTGAGCAGACCTGTAACCTTCTAGCAATCGAACACTGTAGCTGGCAGCATGAATTCCGTAACGTAAACACTTCATCTACCATATGCTTCATCGTTAGTGAAGAAGCAATACAGTACATTGGGGACTACTCCAAAGTTTCTAATGCTGACATCCAACAGCTGAACAATATCATGTGCTTAGCAATATGTATAATGTATTGCTTCATTGCAGAAAATGTATTTTTGAATATTTGCAAGAAAGAGGAGACATTTGGATGTTCTGTGTCTTCCTGGAAGATATGACAAGCTTTAGATGGCCATTTAAAAGAAGCAGTAGTTGTGGATAAGTAAGAGGAAGAAACTGCAGTGAATCCTCTTTCTGTCAAGCCTTTTTAAGCTGACAGCTGTTACTACTTCAGAAAACTTTGGCTGTAGCTTTTTTTCTGGTAGAACGGGAAGACAGAGATATTGCTAACTTCACTCTCCATCAGAAGATTGCTTTGCCTCGGGAGGATTTAGCCTAACAAGCTAAGGTTGGAAATACATGTTATGATAATTACAGAGCTGCTGCCAAAAATAGCAGATCCATGTCACTTACTTCACCTTTGTAACCTGTAGCAAACTGAACCATGTGCCTTGATGTTATAATATTACGCATTTCCAGAGCTTGAAAATGTTACTGTTTTGGGCTAAACTGCCTAGAACTCCTCAGACAAAATGACCAGCCACTAAATAATGGCATAATGACCCAGAGAGATATGGAGGTATCTCATAACCTGTCACAAAGCCCTCCAAGAGGAAGACAATATGATGATTCCCTTTTCTCTGGATACACAAAGATGGGAGGAATTGAGATACCTGCACCACCCTTACAAAAACACAGGTTCGTCAGTGCAGTCCCTCTTGGCCAGTACCAACACATCATTCATCAGCTGCATTTCTCAAGGACTGTAGGATAGATGGAGGTATTGCAATATGCAGTTGGCAGGACATTTATACATCGGTCATTCTATTTTGTTTTGAAATGCCCATGGTCCAGCTGGCAAAAACAAAGCAAAACAAAAATACAGTACATATATTGCGAAGAAACCAATTAAAAATAACTGTGGTGTATAGTCTTATGGGCATGCTGTGTCACTGCATGGAATATGTCTAGACCTAAATACAAATGTTGGTTGTGCTATTGTCAGTGATTTCACAAGCATCAAGTTCAAAGAAAGTACAGATTCTGGCCCTCTTCACACATGCTTGTGGCATTTGTAATGCTCATGTCTCAAAAGAGGGTTTTCAGAGCTGGAGCCAAAGGAAGAGGTGGACTCATTTCAATTATTCAGGATGTTGATAAAATGAAGAAGAGTCTCATAACTTAGTTCAAAATGGCAGCTTCACACTCAGTTGCTGCTGCAGTCTGCTGAGACTTGTCTTATGGTGAAAACAATGATAAACAGAAACAAGGGGTTGTATGTTGAACATACAGTTTTGTTCCAGCAAATGAGGCCAATACAATACTTGACCAAAGTGAGGTCAGTGCAGTATTTACTCTTAAAGTGTGAAGAGGGGCAGGGAACTGAGCACAATACCACACAGAATCAAGTGGCTGGAAGTAATGATGAGGGTATGGAATTAAGCCAAAGCAAAGTGAATAGAAGACAAGTACTCAGGAACCCGTAAGGGACGTGGTGGCACTGCTGGTTAAACCGCAGAAGCCTCTGTGCTGCAAGATCAGAAGACCAGCAGTCGTAAGATCGAATCCACACGACGGAGTGAGCTCCCGTCGCTTGTCCCAGCTCCTGCCAACCTAGCAGTTCGAAAGCATGTAAAAATGCGAGTAGATAAATAGGTACCACCTCGGTGGGAAGGTAACGGCGTTCCGTGTCTAGTCGCGCAGGCCACGTGACCACGGAAACTATCTTCGGACAAACGCTGGCTCTATGGCTTCCAAACGGGGATGAGCACCGCGCCCTAGAGTCAGACACGACTGAACTAAATGTCAAGGGGAACCTTTACCTTACTCAGGAACCTGAAGACCCAGAAGCCCATGTGAAGGGGTAGGAGAACTGCCTGGGAGTTTATCTGTATTGCACATGCTCAAAATCCAGCAAGGAAGAGGCACCTGCTGGATGAACACTTGGACTGGGTGGTTGGAGAACTCAGGATTCAAGAAGTGAAGTAAGAACTACAGTGGGGAGGGGAAATCAAGCAATTTGTACATCATATGTTAGTTTCAAATGCTATAATTTGGTGGCTGGAGAAATCTTTTTACCTGATGGCCAGAAGACACTTTAAGAGGGAAGTGATCCACTGCTATAGCACATGAACAACCACCAAATTTCCATTGGCTTTGGGATACACATTCAACCCATTCCCATTTGTGCCACGTTCGATTCCATTCCATTCAGTGGGATGTGCCTCCAAGCGACTATCCAAATTCAGAGCCATCCCAAAATCTGGCACAGTTCACTGTGTTCCATTGTGTACAACTAAAGCCAGATAGATGACAGTCCAAATGCATGACCTAGCCATATTCTGATGCAGCTCGTTATGTACTACTAAGTTTAACGGGTGCTACATCAGACTAAAGGCCTTGTTGCACAATGAAATAACCAGACGAACAAAAGCAGCAGAACTAATATCAGGGAAGATTATTTGATTTTTATGGCATGCTTCTGATGATTCGTGTCTGAAAGGGCAAATGAATGCCCTTGAAAAGGATTATCTTGGAAATGGTATGATATAGTTCAGTGTGAGATTCTAGATCTGTGATAGCTCATGTTCATATGCAAACAGTCGTTCCATTCTGGGGCTGTTATTATAATGAGTATGTATGTGTGATGAAATCTTTACATTCAGGAACACATAATTGTAGAGGTTCTCTTAATATGTAGAGCAATCCATCAGGTCCTGCTGCCGCGTAGCCTCCATCCATTTTCATCGCACTGAGTTTACAAAGGAACTTGGGCAGTCCCTATGGAAATAATTGTTTACCTGGCTGCAGTGCTTGATGGATGGGATCCTTGGTGTCCTACCTGTCTAAAGGCAAAGGTTGGGGGCGGTTGTCAAAGAAAGCATAAGAAAAAGTAGATCACCTTTTTTCTCCCCGCTCAGTGTGTTAAGGGAATACACTTTGGCTTTGCAGAATCATGAGCAAGTTATAGATGATGTATGAAATGAAAAACTTTTGTCCACTGCACACAGAGAAGATAACAATGTAGTGCCATCTCAGTGATCTGTCCTGTCTGTTGTGCTAATCAAATAAGACAGGATCAGAGTGTAAAAGAAATTTAGGAAATAGAAAGAAAGAAACAGAAAGCACCAGCATCAAAAGTGTCATATTGAAAGAACTAAGTGCTTGCTCATGCATTCATGTTCATCACTTGTTGCTCAGTGACTTATCTGCTCACAGATTAATGTATTAATGCGGCTTCCACTAAAAAGCATTTTGTCGGAAGTGATAGGAAAGTTATGTCTGTGATGCTTGGTCTGTGATGGTTGTACCTCCCATGCAAGTTACTGCTTTACATTGCAGCCTTTGGGTGATTTACATGGGCAGATCAGTGAACTGGAATTGCAGATGTTCAGACATGCAGGGAAGACAGAGCAGGTGACATGCACATTTTCTCAGGTCTTTGTGTTCTGTAAAAATGCACTCACTCATCTGTACTGTTATTCTGGCCAGCCAGGTATTGTGGGAACTGCAGGTCCCGTAAGAAGCAGACATTCCAGATACAACCATTTTGGGTGTTATAGAGAGACGACATCGTCTATAAGGATGGTGGCAAACACTGGCGATAGCAATTCTAGACAAGGGATCTAGAGAACCAAATTCTGGATCAGACTCCACTAATCACGGTCTGTAGTCTTTGTCACAACTGTAGTTCCTGTTGTATTCAGCGACCATAGAACAATTGAGTTGGAAGGGTCCTATAAGGCCATCCTGGGTGCACCATTTATGGTACCATCTAGGACCTGAGAACTTGTTCTGGCTTTCAGATCATGAATGGTGACCTCCAGCCTGCATTAGCCACATCAGCTTTTACTTATTCTGGTCTCACAGATGAGAACAAAAAGAATTCAGGTTTTCTGGGTGAGATGAGGATGTGCATTTTTGCATTTTGGGATGTTTTCTTGCCAGAAATTAAGAAAATGTAATAGTGCTTTTACTACAGAAAACTGTTGGGAGTTGTTTTCAACCTCATATGCTGTCTCCTTAGGTTTGGCTGGGAGGGACCTTTCTGGCTCAGGGTGACTGTCAATCAATCCAGTGGCAACCATTTGTTCCTTCCCTGTCTGATTTTTAAAAGAACCATGCCTCTCTGCTTAAGAGTATTTCCCCTCCTTTTAAAAGTCAATTAGTCAATTAGTTATGTGGTAGTCTGCTAGCATTAGTAGTGTGGCTAGTATGTAGTAGTCTGTTATGTAGTTAGTGTGCAGCCAGTTAACCGGTTATGCATTTAGAATGAAGTCTACAGGAGTCTGCAGGAAGAGGTTATGATTCAGTTAAGACCTATTACTGTAAGCAGTGATTTTTGTACAATATGCTGTATTTAGTCTATTCAATAGGTTCTTAATCTATGGTCCACGGACCCCTGGGGGGCCATGATGTCCCCACAGGGTGTCCACAAAGACTTGAAGAAATGTTATGATCTTTTGCAGTTAAAATAGAAAGAAAGAAAAAGAATGAATGAATTAATTAATTAATGAATGAATGAATGAAAGGAAAGGAAACGTAGAACAAAATCTTAATTCCCCTTGCTTGTTTGTGTAAAACTTGGCTTTTCTAACCTCTCACCTCCATTAAAAACAAACAAAAGTAAAAATCAGTTATGAAAAAAACTGTTTGATAGTAAATAACTGATATTTCTGCATACGGTGAGAACATGCAAGTGAATGATGCTGAGTGGCTGAGAGACAGCACGTAACATTTCTTGCTACTGCACAGACAAGGCAGAAGCCACGGGAAGAGAGTTGGAGTCAGTCAGTGTTAGTGTGAGTGAGTGTTCGGATGGACTTCGTGATTGTGTTTCTTCGATTTCTGCTGATAAAACCATTTGGCTATTGTCAGGTAAAGTGACTTTTCAATATTATCACAGCGAATTTCATAAGGATACATTTTGGCTGAGCTTCAGAATGGATCACTGGCTGAATTTGAAACTTAAAAGAGCTGATGCTATTGATGAGGGTGCATCCTGCTCAAAACAAAATGAAGCTTATTGCAGTCATCTTAAGAAGTGTCGCCATTATAGCAAGGAATATCTGTTGATGAGACCCTTCGTGAAAAACGTTAAGTAAATATTTGATGCACTTTAGGGTTTAAAATCTTGATATGAGTCTTGGTGGTCCCTGGCAACAAAATATATTTAAAGGGGGTCCATGGTAAAGAAAAGTTTAAGAACCGCTGGTCTATTCAGAACTGTGAGTAAATGAAACCTTTTTTGTTCCTTCTTTTACCAGCATCTCAGAGTGTTTTATTGAGACTTTAAGTGCAAGATGATGAGACAATAGGGGCCGGTCTACTCTGGGGAGACCTGAAACCAATTCTGCTCTATAGGTCCCTGCACATCTGCTGTGCAGCTAAAGGAGTTTAGCCAAAATTCAACACCCTACCAAGAAAACAGCCGTATTTTATACAATATCCATTGTGTTTCACAGGGGAAAATAGTATTTTTGTGCAAAATATAAGATCGTTTGTTAATGCTGCTAATGCGGAAAAATACTGGTTTTCAGTCTTGTTGTTGTTTAGTCGTTAAGTCGTGTCCAACTCTTCGTGACCCCATGTACTTGTACTGTCTTGTACTGTCATATAAACCCTCACAACAGTTGCCATTTTTTTTTGACAGGTTGTGTTGGTTGGGAGCAGGAAAATATGTGAACATTCTTATCATGCATTTAACCTGGATTTAGAGACCTGTCACAGATAACAATTCTGAGTCTTGGATTAATTCTTCATAAATCAATACAATGTGTTGCTGCAGATTATTTCCAGCATAGACTGGGATGATGAGGTGACATTTCCCATCTCTGCTTTGTCCTTGCCTGTTAGAATCAGCAACAGATTTATAAAAGAAGGAGGAGTTAGGGATTGATGGTGACTCATTTGGACAGAGTTGAATACAGCAGTCTTCCAAGCCCTCATCCCATTTCAGATGAATGGAAGTGGCTGACTCATCTAAGCACAAGAAGGACAGCAAGCTACCTCAAAATAAATAAATTGAAAAAGCAAGAATCGAACAACAAAATTAGATACAGTTTGCTTTAGAAGTTTTATTGTGTCTGATAGGATGAGACAGTCATATTCAGTTACTTAATGCAACCAACGGAGTGTGCTCTGTTTCAAAAGAATGGCTCTATGAAATATGCAAAAGGAGTAAAAAAAATAGGACACATAATAAAGGAAACAGGCTTGGAATTTAAGAGAAGTTAACTTTAAGAATTTTTTGTGGGAAGGAAGGTTGTATGAGATGAACAAGAGAGGACACCTTACTGCTGTGAACGTTTGGCCAAACTGGGGGGGGAAATGCCAGCTTCACAATTAGAAATTGATAGCACAGATTCTCATAAGCCCACTTCAAAGCTCCATCTCTGAGCAATCAGATTTCAAAATGATGCCCATGTTTACGTTCTGTTTACCAGTCACAAAACAAAGGCCAGCTAATTTGCAAGGAGAAACAGCCATCTTTCACCTTAAGAGACCTCTGCTTCCAGTGACGTTGCAACTGCATCTTCTAGGAATAGGTTAACCCTTAGTTTAGTATCTGGCACAGGGGTTAGTGGAACAACTGTTAATAAACTGGCCTTGAAAGCTGACTACAGAAAGAGAATTCTTATGCTAATTCTCCTTGGTGAGGATGACTAGCATTGCAGTTTTGCAGTAGAAGTCCAAAGCTGCAGGCAAAGATTTCTCTGATGAGTTCAAAAAAGCATGTGAAATTCAACATTCTTCCCTCTCCTCACTTCATTCCCAGGTTCAAACAGGACTTCCTTTCTACAGGCTTTATGGCATGTTTTCACCAATCTTATTCCTTTGTGTTTTGCCTTATAAGATGTTTGGCTGAGAACTCTTCCTTCTATGTTTTTTTCCTTCCTTAACTCGGAATAAAGATACGTAAATGGAACAAACAGCCACAGCTTTATTTCTAGGAATTCACAGGCTGCAATGAGGTAATCAAACAGACGGGCAAAGCGCAGGTACTACATAATCTTCTGTTGCATCCCTATTACTCTCTATCGGAATGCCAGGATGATTATTTCTGCTTGTACTCACCTGTTCATCAAGAGTGTAAACTAATGTAACGATGCATTTTCTGAATTAGACTTTGCCTGGGATAAAGGCTGCCTCTTACTACGTCAGTCTCAAACCAGGTGGCAATGAGAGGAAGTTTGGGTTAGTAATCCTCACCAGCCAAGTCTCTCTGGTGCTCACCAAGGTAGTGTCTTTTACCTTCCTAGGTGTTCACACTACCTGCCGATTGTGATGTAACAGAGATGTGAGCTAGCTTAATTAACAATTGCCCCTATTGTCCCTGGCAGGAGGCAGCCAAAAAAAAAAGTGTCCCATTGCTAGTCTAAGTGCATCAAAATGTTTCTACTCAGTGCCCATCAAGCATGACTAGAAGAATCATATTGCTCTGGGGGAAAGTAAATAGGTAACCACAAAGGAAAAAGGCTGAACAGTGCTTAGGACCACCTGTGTAGTTTTCCCCACACAAGTCTGGATATTAGCCCATTGCTGCATGGCCTCGCAGCATTATTCATCTTCCAACCAAAAGGGGCAAAGAGAAGAAACTGCTCCATCAGCTCAGACTATGGAACCAGCATTCATTTCCATATGTTCTTCCTTTGTGTATCTACTTCTCAAGCTGCAGGCTTCCTGCTGAAAATGCAGGCCACAACTTTTCCTTGTTCAAAGTCCAGTGTGAAGTTTTAGACTCCCAAATGATCTTACAGTTCCTGCGCATTGTAGGCTACCATAGTATCAATAGTAGTTTCTTCTATATAAACTTAGAATGTTAGTGAATATTCCATGATATCACAGTAGATCAGGAAGGCTTGGGAAGCTCTGCAGTTCAGAGATACAAGCTAAAGACAGAAGCTTAGGACTGTTTCCTCCGTAGGAACATATGCGGCTTCAGTGAGTGATCCTTGAACAGATCTATACAGGTCTGTTTTTTTCAAGGTTTCTGAAATATAGAAAAGATCACACGTAGAAAACTGCTGACAGATTTTTGGTGTGTGAATGTATGATAACATATATCACTGACTCATGCTCAGTAAGACCACTGTGTCACCTCTGACTGGCAGCACCTGTTCAAGATTTAAGGAAGCAGACTTCCTTCTACATGAGCAACTTAATTGGAGATATCAAGGGTTAAATCTGTGGCCTTCAGCATGCAAGGTATGCGGTCTGCCAGAACAGAGGGGTTTCTTACCGGTAAGAAAAAAGTGTGCCTGTTTCAGAGCTTTATGTGCATCACTGAATTCCTGCCTTCTAACTACAGATCCATAAAATTGTGTTTACTTCATGATGATGGAAAGAAATTCCTTCTCCTCCACCTTGTCTATGCATGTGCCAAATTGCAAGGCCATAAACCTACCAGATCAATCTGATATTTGATTCTGAGGGTTTTTTAGAGGGAAAGGAGGGGGCACTGTTCTGCGGAAGCTGTACTGTTTTGCTTTTTATATTTTGCTCTTGTTTCTACATGCCAGCCCCAGAGAAGTATTGCGTGTAGCCTTATGGCATGCTTGAGACTGGGTTGGGAGACTTAAACTGGCATATTGTTCCTTTGTGCTCTTAGGAGATGATCTCATTTCATTTCCAGAGCAATTCATACGTTTTTCATTTGCAAAGTTAGTCTCTTGCACATACACATACACTTTATCTCTCATACTTTCAGGCTCTGGTTGTGAGTGACAGGGTCCCTCATGCGCTCTGTGCTGAGGACTCAGAACTTTGAATTTATAACTGCAGATAGGAAATCTTCCTGGAGTAGCAGGCTTGACTGACTGGTCTCATGCCTCTCCACCTGCTCCAGGCAGAGATGAAAAACTAGACAGGGAGAGCAGGTCTGGTGGTTTTCAAAGATGAAGTGGTTCGCCATTTCAGATTAATATTGACTGTCCAAATACTCAGCCACTACAAACTCTAGGCCTGAACAAATGTCTTATAAAGGCACACTTTGACACGACATTTAGGTTCTCTGTAATGGAATTTTAATATAAACGCTTGTGAATTTAATATAAGCCTCTCCACCCCCACCCACCTCAAGCATGGGGCTTATTGAAATTCGCACAGCAGTCTATATTTCTTGCATCCTCATCAGGCTAAAGGGAGAAAACATATGGAAAGGGATACAGTTTTACTACTGCATACCAGATGTTTCTGATGCTGTCACTTGATAGGGCCCGAAACTATTAATATATGTCCCTAAACCACTTTGAAATGTTTGAATTTCAAATCCAGACAGTGCAGTCTTCCTTAGCCATCAATTTCAAGAGCTTAATGGGGGGAACTCTGTACAGTGCACATGCTGATAAACCGGATGGAAATCAATCCAATCCAATCAAAGCCAAATTCCTGCAGAATACCCAATGAGGTTTCACCTCGCTGAAGGTTATATGTCCAGGCAAATTGCAACCCTTCATACTGCGTTGAGGTTGAAGGGAAGCATGAAGATCAAACCAAGCCACAATAATGATGTCCAGACAACCCTTACTCAGGAAACAGAAGAATCTGAATTCTTTTTATTGACAGAAAGCACAGTGAGAATTAGGTAACTGTGGAGCTACTTAGTCATTCGTACTTTCCCAAAGGTAGATGTATTAATAAAATAAGAAAAAACATTGTGGCTACACATTTATTATATCATAATCAACTTCATCAGATGCATTAAATGTTATTCTGAATCATAAATGTATACATGAGTGCATGCATACACTCACGTATGTGTATACACTGTGAAAGAGGGACATCTACAAAATATCCTATTTCCAAGTAAATATACAAAGGACTGGGCTGCAAATTTATATATATTTGTGTAGCTAATCATAGCCTTAGTTATCACTGTAGCTATAAATTAACAAACAAAACCTGTCTACCTGATAGGTAGACAGAAATCCCAATTTTGATAGTTTCTTTAAAAATGCTCCTGATACATTAATACATTGGAACCAAATCCTTGAATTACCACTCTATCCTTTATGAATATGCACAAAATCAAGGGGCTTCTTCCTAGACCTTTCAATGGGTATTCTTGAATTCCGATAGGGACTTTTTGGTGGTGGTGCTCTGTCTCTGAAATATCTTCCCTAAGGAGGTTCAGGAGACACCAGCAATTCATTGCTTATATGGCAAGTTACAGCCTTGTTTCCCGTGACTTTTCATGAGTGCTGGACAGTTGCTGCTTGTATCTGTCAGTCGCCCATCTTCAGACTGCTTCACTTATTAAAGCGGTTGTTCAACATTCATTGGCACAATGGCATAGCTCCTCCCTACAATTTCCTTTTCAAACAAGGCAGACAGAAAGTGTCCCTGCTAAGGTGAATCACACTTCTGAGTTTCCAAGGGTATGACTTGACTTAAAAACAAGGTGCAACTGCAAACCTTGTTTTAAAGTAAAATTTGGCGGAAAGGGAGTGCCTCCCATGGCACCACAGCAATAGTCATAATGATAGAAGTGATAGGAACTGTGAAAAGCAGAAGTGTATATGGATCTTTAGTTGACTATTCTTGCAACATATGGTCCTGCTCCATATATGTAGTCCTTAGCTAAGATCCTGTTTCTTGTCTACTTGTTCTGCTGGGTAGGTATGCTGAGGCCTAGACTCTTGGCATAACTTTCACATTATTAATAATTCTGATCCTTTTAACAATCATTACGGCCTTTAAAACCAAAGACACAATTTCGGTCATTACTTTTATCCCTATACAAGCTATTATAAAGGAACATAAATATAAACCTTAATAATGAAAAGCCTGTATGTGATTCTCATGATTGTACCCAATGCAATATTCTGCACGTAAGCATGACCTGCTAGGTATATAGAAAATTCTGATGTCCAGAAGTCTATCATACTTTTGTATTTAATACTGAATGTTTGATACTTTGTTCTCCCAGCCTGAGCACCTCAGGTTTTGTGTTTGTGTTTGTGTGTATGTGTTTTGTCACTCTTTTGAGCATTTGGGGATGTTGTTATTGCTCCTATCTAAAAGTAAGAACCTATTCCTGGGTATTTATAGAAGTTGGTATATTTTTTGTGTAATTGAGAAAACAGACAGCAGCTACGAGACTTCCATTCACATGCTGTTCTATCCTAAAACAGGAAAATTATATTCATATCTGTGTAGACATGCATCTTTTAGCCACAGAGGCAGCTTAGAAGTCTTAAAAGAAATCCATCCATAAAAAGTAGACTTAAAAGGGATTCTTGAAGTCAGATCAGTTCATAGTTCACCATTTTAAGAAGTCCCAAGTATTTTATTCCAGGGAGGGAGATTTACAACTTTGAAAGTATGAAATCCCTAAAGCCCAATTCTAGACAAAACAAGTTAATAAACAAAGTAGTCAAGTGACTTCCATAATTCCATATCAGATTTTTCAGCATATTTGAAAGGCTATTAAAGATTCCCTTGAGAGGGGGTGGGGAGAGAGACTAGCAAAAACATTTTATTTAGCATTTCAGTTGACACAACTTCCATATGTTTGCTTTTTACAACTGTTTTTTTTAAATACATGAATTTCATAAACCTATTGGGGGAACATCTTGATCTCTTTTAACCCACTGTGGAACACACATCCCTCCCCCATCATGAATTCCCAGATGCACTAAAGCACATCCAACTCTGAATGTGCTGCAATTCAAGTTTGTCTTCAAGCATTTTCACAACTAAATGTGGCATTTAATTTATCAGTAAACCTATCTCATATATCATTTTTGTGGCTATCTCGTGATACTTATGGCAGAAAGCGGAAGGAAATTATCCTTTGGGTAGGAGGGCAGGAGTGGACTTCCAAAACCAACTAGCATCTAGCTTAGCATCTAATTCTCCTCCTCTCTCTAAAACATATTTGTAGTTCTGTGTGCCATTTCCTTCCAGCTCTCACCATGATGTAATTATATCATACTATATATATATGGCTATCTTCAGCTAGTAGACAAAAAAATGCTTTGGGCCAGTGCAACCACTACCATTTACTTTTGGAAAAACCTGAGAAGAAGGAGTGACAGAAGCAGCAAAGAAAGTGCAAGTGTGTTTATAGAGAGTCAGCGTAAATGGGAAGAACAAACAAACTTGCTCTTTCTGTTCTCCTTCTGTCACTCATTTAATGACCTTCACACCGCTCTCTTCCAAATCCTTAGATCTGCGCATGTGCTAAACACTCTGCAAACTTTTCTCAAAACCAGGAAATTTTGCACAAGAATGAGTGATGCCATTTTTGTACAAATCATTGTTCTTGTCAACATGGAAACTACTCTGAAAGCACCAGGAAATTCTTCAGTATACCTGCTAGCCTAAAAAAAAAAAAAATGACATGTTTCTTGTCCTTGACAGTGAGAATGAGAGAAGCAAGGATTTACATTCTTAGTCCCATGTATGGGTCTGAAAGGTTGAAGAGTACTGAATTAACCATTACAAGGGCAATATAAAGTACAACAGCCATTTTCCGTGTTAGCCACGTGCTCTGTGGTATCTAATTCCATTCTGTTGGTTTGTTTTTTCTTGAAAGCCCTATTAAAAAGGATAATTGCTCTTCTCACAATTTTCCACTGTCAGTTGCCACACCACACACATAATGTAAGGTAACCTTTATGATGCAGTAGGTTTATTAAAGGCAAATAGTCACCTCATGACTACAAATCCTTCAGAATGTGGTGTTTTTAGTAAATGACATTTAACAGCTATGTAGCTCTAATAGTAAAGAAAACAGAAGCAGCTCGGTACTTAAACCTCCATCCCAAAGTGAATATCATTTTCAATATCCTGTGGAAAAAAATTATTTGAAGTGTTTGTACCCTGCTTCCCCAGTGAATTTACTCGGAATTAGTTGAGGAAGCATTGAACTAAATTTATTGGATATAGTCTCTCATGATTGCATAAAAGGGGGAGGGGGGATTAAAAGGAGCCCTCTATAGAATACTTTATCAGGTTCCATAATGACATTATCTCTGACAGTGAAGCAATAAAAGCATATTAGTGACCCCCTGATGAAACATGTTTACAAGCGAAGTCAAAGAGATGGATCATTCTATCTGCAAAGTGACATTTTAGGCCTGTGTGCTAGTTGCTGTTAGTAAAAAAAAAAACCCACATGGATCATGTAACGTATGTAGAAAGGCAAATGTTTGAAATGCAATCTAGAAATAACGTATGTTCCACTTCTGGTGGGGAAAAACTCTTCTCCGTTGTCATGTTGGTTCGCTGCGAGCAGGTACTGCTAGCAAGCCCTTTCAGTTAAGGACAGAGTAGAACTGAGCAAATGGCGAAGTAACAAGCAACCAGCGATGTCTCCTTAAATCAGGAGTGGGAAAGCACATAGCTTTCTCTAGGACCAACACTGCTGATCACGTGTCTTTTTCGCTCTCCTCCCCATTTCATGCTTTGAAATTTCTGTTCTAGTAGCAGATCACTTGATTTGGAGGGTACCCATCAGGCCTTTTGTTTCTGTCCATGGAGTTTTCTTGGCAAAGATACTGGAGTGGCTTGCCAGTTCCTGCTCCAGGTGGATCGCGTTTAGTCATAACTCTCCACTATGACCTGTCCGTCTTGGGTGTCCCTGCACGGCATAGCCCATAGCTTCTCTGAATTACTCAAGCCCCTTCGCCATGACAAGGCAGCAATCCATGAAGGGGAAAGTGTGAAGGCAAGAGGAGAAGGGGACGACAGAGGACGAGATGGTTGGACAGTGTCATCAAAGCTACCAACATGAATTTGACCCAACTCCGGGAGGTAGTGGAAGACAGGAGGGCCTGGCGTGCTCTGGTCCATGGGATCACGAAGAGTCGGACACGATTTAACGACTGAACAACAACATCAGGCCTAGCCACCATAACCAATGTTGAGGGTAGCTGGGAGGTGAAGTCAGCAACTTCTGAAGGACCTTAAATTGTCCAGATAAAATCGTAGCCACTGAAATGGGTACAACTTTCATGATACAAATGAAATAGTGACCTTGAACTGCACTTGTGAATAGCTTTGTTTGAAGATGATCCTATTGCCCATGTTCCACATAATGCACTAATATTAAATTGGGCAAAACAAATTAGTCTAATATGGAGTTGTAGTCCTATCAAAGTGTGCTAAACATTTTTTTTTCCTGTGATAAGCTGAAGGGCAGTGGGGCTTACGAGAGACAATTTCCCAGTGCTTACTCAAAGGCTTTATTAAGTGTCTGGCTGACAACCAGCCCCATTTGACTCCTTACCTGAATAGCATCTCCAGCTTTCAGTGCCAAGCATCTCTTTGATTCTTGCCTCCCTGCTTATGTCCAACTCATTGCCTGCAGAGAAGGGTCAATGTGAGCTATAATAGATCGGAATGGGTCCAAATGAGCAGTGGCACCACCACCTCTTACAATTATGTTGTTCATTTATTTTCGTCTTTCAGTTTGAACAGGAGGGGAAAGGCAGTTACTGGAACCAGAAAATAAATGAATCATTTAACTGGAACTTATTCAGTCAGGGAGGGAGGAAAAACAGCAGCAAGGGACAGATAAGGGGAAATCAGGAGCTTTGTTTAAGACCCCAAGTCAACAAATCAAGCATAAAATCCTTCTTTCCACTAACCTCAGAAGAAGGTGACCAGATATAATTAAAGCAGCACCCTTCAATTTTCAGTGCAAAGACAATCCCACAGTCTGCTGGATTTAAAGATATTGTGTGGGATCCTAGAGAAGAAACGGCCACAGTTTAGACGGACTTCTCTTCGGACTATAGTTTCTAGAACCCACCAGTCATTGGCCATTCTGGCTGGGGGATTCTGAGGCTTGTAGTCCAAAAGAATAGCTTTTCTACTATGCAGTGCCGTGCAAGGCAAACCATAGGTATAACTGGATGTGCTTGTACGGTAGTGTGGACTTGAAAAATACCCCTTGATTTCTTCAAGCCTCAGAGAGTCAGAGGAGATTACAGAACCAGCCCAAGACATCTCGCTGTGTGACACAAGGACAAGATGGCTGGATTGATAGTAGAACCATAACCTAATACGAGTAGTGGCAGTAGGATAGTATCCTCCACCACAACTTAGTTGACGTCCTAGTTTCAGAGTAAAGGAAGATTAGGGGAACAGCTGAAGAGTTCATGAGGAACAGCCCAGTGGTTGGCTCTACTGCTTCCGGCAACATCTGAGGCCGATGTCTGGCAGAGTGAGTAGAACTGGCTGTGCACAATGAATGAACATTTTTGGTTAATTAAAAAGAATTCAGGAAACATTATAAGATAACAAGAAAGTGGTGAAAGAACAGCAGTATTTTGTCCCATTTTTAGCTTAGTCAAAGAGGTTTGCCATCACTTGTCATTTGTTATCACATCACCAGGCTAGCAGTTTTTTAAAAAGATTTACAGTTAACCAAGCGAGATGCTACCATTGAAAATAACACTGGAAACTCAGCAGCTTCTACTGTACAGGAAAGCTGGACAAATGAACGGAATGGAGGCATCTCAAAATATGGCTGTTTATACATGTAATTCATGCTATTTTCCTTCCCCCAGCAAAATGGTCTGTCATATCTGGAATTAATAAAAGGTATCAAGGAAGAAATTCAAGGACGTGGTGGCGCTGCGGGTTAAACCGCAGAAGCCTCTGTGCTGCAAGGTCAGAAGACCAGCAGTCGTAAGATCGAATCCACGTGACGGAGTGAGCTCCCGTCGCTTGTCCCAGCTCCTGCCAACCTAGCAGTTCGAAAGCATGTAAAAATGCGAGTAGATAAATAGGTACCACCTCGGTGGGAAGGTAACGGCGTTCCGTGTCTAGTCACGCTGGCCACGTGACCACGGAGAAAATGCTGGCTCTATGGCTTGGAAACGGGGATGAGCACCGCGCCCTAGAGTCGGACACGACTGGACTAAATGTCAAGGGGAACCTTCATCTTTACCTATCAAGGAAGAAAAACTGCAGGTATCTTAAGGACACAATACAGAGCTGAGAAAGATACGTATGCCGCTGGTTGTCAACAGCTTGATTGTAGCCAAAAAAGGAAACACAAATAATTTGGGAAATTCTATCATATACTTTCCTGACACCAAAGGGTCTCTAAAATCATCTGTCCTGGAAGCTTTGCTCAAAATCACTTCCTGTGTCCCTTTGTATTACTGCTAGAAACAAGAACCAGTAAAAACTAAAGCTTCAACCAAAACTTCATGAAATTAACCCTGCAATTTGAGGGGGGAAATTATTCCTCCCTCTAGGGAGGAATATGCACATGCACATACACACACACAAAGAGAGACTTCTGTTTGCAGACCATCAAAGTGTTTATTTAGTAGTACATCCCACTGAACTCATTGGAGCTTACTTTTGATTAGACATGTACATGATTAAACTGTTTATCTCTGATTCTCTCCATTCTGTGACCACCACCCCCATAATGCATCGTGGGACACCTTTTAAGTCTTTAGTTCTGCCTCTGAATAAGGCATCTGTTAGTTTTTCCGTGCCATCCTTGTTTATGTTGCCATTTTGTGAAAAGAAAAATCGGGAAATCAAAACAGCCTATTTTGTTGTGAGTGAAATGGTTCCAAAAACTGTTATTATCCTTCAGAGTCAGGCCTACTGAAACTCTAGAGAATTTTGTTTAATAAAATGGCAGTCTTGGTTATTCATTGAACGTTCTGCTTTTCTAAATAGCAGAAAACCTACCAGATTCTCTTAGAGGCGGCATCCTGTGTACTTCTGTGCCACAACCCCTTTGCAGTTTTTCAAAGCATTTATGTTATGAGCTTGACTCCAAAGCTCTACCGCTTGTAATGAGCTAGATGTCAGCAATCTGGTGGGTGCTGCCAAGCTGAAAAGAGTTCTGAGCAACCAGAAGTGCTGAGGTGCCTGTAAAGGACGATACTCTTGGTTTTTGTTGTTTCCTTGAAAAGTGAGAGAGTGCTGGCACTTGGCTAAGCTGCTGGACATCACCCTATATGTACTGGTGCATGTAACTTGCTAAAAGGCAAATTACTAATTGAATTGGCCTTGTAATCTGCTAGAAGGTCAGGTACTCTGGGGAATAAGGAGCAAATAAAAGAAGTGATACGAATGGATAAAATATCTTGGTAAGATATTAGTTACAGTAATGGACAAAGGACTGGGTAAAAAGAAGTGGTAAATGTAGAGAAGTTACAAAATTTCAGGAAATCATATTACGAAATGAAAGCTCAGGTGAAAATATGGTAATAAAAGGGACAGTACAGAACATTTATAAAATATTATTGTAAGTAGAAGGTCAGGAGGATTTACTTGAAACATTGTGGGAGTTTCAATGAAATTTAGACAACCACCTGGCAGATATCCTTTGATTTGTATTCTTGCATTGAGCAGGGAGCTGGCCTTATAGGCCCCTTCCAACTTCATGATTTTGTGATTCTATGAATATGACCTGGGGGAAAAATAAGTACCAGTGATTGGAAAAATGGAATATTATAATATTGAAATCTGTATCAGTAAAAATAAAAGAAAAAGTTGACAAGTTAGTTTGGAGATGGTACTTAACTCCAGTGAAACGAAATAAAATAAATTCTAATCATTCTAAGATGTGCTGGAGAGGGTGCCAAAAAGTAGGTACTTATTTTGATATGTGGTGGGAACGTGAGACTATATCAAAAATTTGGCAATTGTTTTTTAAAGAAATAAATGAAATAAATTAATTAAATTTAGCTGTATGTTCTAAAATAGTGAGTGAGCTCCCCGCGACGGAGTGAGCTCCCGTTGCTTGCCCCAGCTCCTTGCCAACCTAGCAGTTCGAAAGCATGTAAAAATGCAAGTAGATAAATAAGTACCACCATGGTGGGAAGGTAAACAGCGTTCCGTGTCTAGTCGCGCTGGCCACGTGACCACGGAAACTGTCTACGGACAAACGCTGGCTCTACGACTTGGAAACGGGGATGAGCACCGCCCCCTAGAGTCGGACACGACTGGACTAAATGTCAAGGGGAACCTTTACCTTTACCTCTAAAATAGTGCTTTTATTAGTAATTTGAAAAGGAGGAATGTAGTCTGACAGTTAAAGAATTGATTTCTAATTTGTTAACAGCAGCAAGTTTGATTATAGCTAGAAACTAGAAAATAAGGCACTATTTCCAGTTAAATGATTGGAACAGGGAAGGTTGGGATACAGCTATTAATGATAAACTAGCATGTAATATTCAAGTTGGAGCTGCTAAGTAAGGATAATATAGGGGGGAGAATTTATTGATTTTGTACTAGTAAAGGGGAAGGAACAGGCTCTCTTGCAAGAGTCATTACAATTTTGGAAGGGGAGCACGTTTCCCTGGAGGTAAATGATTGCAACTCCCAATTGGTCCCAGTACGGGGGAACACTATGATTAGTAGATATTCGTTAACTGTTATTTGATGTTTATGTGGTTCTGTTTGTTTATGTTAAAGGAATAAATAAACAAAACTGTACCACACATATTTATTATTCCCACTTTTTTTCCCACCCTGTTAGTGCGAATACTCTGTGGGGGATTCACAACATGCAATAAAATCATATAATAATAAAAAGCAGTGTATAATATATAAAATAAAATCCTCTGTTGCTAGCTATGTACATGCATGAAGAAGCTGTTAGCAGATTGGAAAAAGTCCAGGGCTTACACAAGTAATAATTTATATTTCTTTAAAGAAGAAAAAGATACAGTTACTGAAGACATTTCTATGCTAACTATGTATTTTGTAATCACGGTGTCTCTTCTTTTTTTTCACCTTTAACTGCAAGTGATTAATAAATAGGATAGGTTTCATTGGAACCACACTATGTAGGAAGGTTTAATTATTTGCAATCTGTTACAATTACAGTAAAATCTCCTTCACACATATACACAGTGCGCTCCCTCCCTCTTCTTCAATCTCTCTGTCACACACACACATAGAGTGGTGCCTCGCTAGACGATTGCCTCGCAGGACGAGGAATTTGCTAGACGATGGCTTTTTGCGATCGCTAATGCGCTTCGCAAAACGATGGTGTCCTATGGGCGATTTTCACTAGACGACGAGTTTTCCCCATTGGAATGCATTGACTAGCGGTCAATAGCTGTCAGTGCATTCCAATGGGGACCCACGCTCGGTAGACGATGTTTCCCTATGGACGATCTTCGCAAGACGACGAGTTTTCCGTTGGAACGCATTGAAGAGATTTCAATGCATTCCAATGGGGAAACGCGCTTCGCTAGACGATGTTTTCGCAAGACAGCAATCTTCGCGGAACGGATTAACATTGTCTAGCGAGGCACCACTGTATATAGACACAAAGTGTGCAGTTAGGGTTCCCTTAACCCTAACTGCATGGGAACAGATCAATTTCCCTGTCCACAAACTGCAGATTGACTGTGAGGATGGAAGCAGGAATGGGTCACAGTCTTGTGAAGGAGGTCATGACTGGCAGGTTAGAATAAAAATGCTGTGCCATGTGCCATGTTGCTGCTGGACACGTTTGTGTGTAATTAATCTGCAGAAATCTGTTTACTCACTCAGCTGCCCTTCATACCGCTCACCTTCAGAAGATACATCATTTCAATTGACTGAACCAGAAGTATTTTATCTGTGCAGTTCCTTGCTCGTTCTCAGTATGGCACATTGTTGTTGTTACATGGCTACAGTAAACTTCCCATATTTACAACGAAGTGGAGCTTAAGGCTATGTTGGGACTTGGTGATCTGCCAAGCTGAAAATAACATTTAACAGGCTTTTAATCTATTTCATAGGTTATTGTCCCCGGGAGTGCTGTTAAGAGACTACAGATAAGGGGGGTGGGGGTGAGAACAAAGGGTTATTTTCACTTACAATTCAGCCACTGACGATATTATTACTCTGTCTTTGGTAATCAAACTGAGGTGCATTGGTAGCTGCACCTTTTATTCACCCAGGTCTTTGTGATTTTAAAATCTCTTGAAGTTAGATTTGTAATTGCTTGTAATTGTGTGTTGCTTTATACTGGTTTCATGTTATCTTTGTGCTCTGTGTTTTCTTTAGTTAGCATAAATATTTTTATGCTGGAATTATGTTTTGACATTGTGTTTTAATATAGTATTTGTTGTTTCTCTGAGTCCAGAGAACAGATGCTATTGTGCAATCTATAAATATGCAATTTTAAAATAAAACTGAATGTGGATCAACAACATTTTCATCACCTTCATCATTATTGTTATTTTTAATTGCTTGTTATTGTTTTTGTTGCCTTTGTTTTGGGTTTGGTTTCTCTTTATACTTGAAAATCTACCAAGGAATTTGATAACTGTTCCTATCAAAGATTAGTGTGAATTCAGTGCTCTTATAGTAGGAGATTTTGAAGAGGAGAAAATGAAAATCCAGTCAAAGTTACCCATTTTCATTCATCTTTAAGTTCCAAACGCCTGTGTGGCAAAATAATGTATGCTATGATCACCCACAGAATAAATAGAATATGAAATCTCTTACTTTCAGACTCATGAAGATTCTGAATAGTATTGTGATCCTATTGTCAGGGCACTTTGTGTAGAACATTTTGATCAAAACCTAGAAATGTTACTTTTGTGGATTATGAGTCCCAGAATCTTCCAACCAGGACATATTCGATAAGTGTGCTGCGCCCAAATATAGTGATGAGCAGGGGCCACAGCTCAGTAGCGGAGCAAGTGCTTTGTTGGCAGAAGGTCCCTTGTTCAGTTCAAGTAGGGCTGAGAAGAACTTTTACTTGAAGTGGGGAGCCACTGCCAGTCCATGTAGTCCATACTGAATCACTGCATCTCACATTTATGTTTTCTCCCCAACTTTGCCTCAAAGCCAATATATAGTTGACTAGTTAAATAACTATTTGGCTGATATTGACAAGGATACAAGTGCGGTGAAGGGCTTAAATCTGCATAGAGCATATTAAAAGCAATATGGTTATGTGAATGTTACTGTGACAGTTGAATCTCAAGAGAGATCTGAATGATAAATTTTCGTAGCTAAAACTAAACAATTATGAGGCCAACATATGGCAGATGATTCAAGACAGATCATTGTTTCAGACTCCTGCTGCACCAGATGAATGTAAATCCACACATGTACTGTCTCTCTGATTCATTGTGTGTGTCTTTGATTGACTATGAAAACAGAAGGAGTGTGATGTAAAAAACAGAAGAGAATGGGGTGTGTGTGTGTGTGTGTGTGAGAGAGAGAGAGAGAGAGAGAGAGAGACTCGAATTATAGTGTAGCTTGCTTCCCAGAAAGGTGGTAGAGATGTGATGTGTAGAGTGTTATAATAGAGTTTAGTAGGAGGTGCTAGATTTAGTCGCACAGTCAAGAATTTCATGTGGCTATCCTCTTCTTGGTCAAGAGAGCTGATGTTGTTTCCTGGCTGATGTGTCCTCCATGGAATAGTGTTAGCAATAGGATATAAGCACACATCTCTATGAAACCCAGTGTCAGCTACCCCAGTGTTCAACTTAATGCCATTCAGGATTTGACACAATTTGTCACCCCTATGTTTCACTGATGGTCGGAACTCTAGGTAACTGCTAAGGAAACATGCACATTGGGCAGACATCTATGAAGATGTAACACTAATATGGACTATGCTGAGAAATGTTACTGTCTTGGAAAAATATTGTTATGCTAAATAGTAATGATTTGACCTAGATTAGTAGTAGGTAGTATACATTTCTAGCGTCCCATTGGCTCTGCTTGCACGAGCAAAATGTAGACTGGTAAAGCATACTGATTGGTTTCTTTTTAGATGGTTGTACCACAGTGATGGATTTGTAAACTTAAAGCTCCTTTGTATAGAAAAAGCAGATGATACAGTCCTAAGAGAAACAAGGGCTTTCTCCAAACAGCATACATTATTTTAGTTTCTGTCCTATGAAAAAAAGCATGCTTTAGAACTGGAGGGAAAGACATGCTGTAGAGTAGGGGGTGTTAGTATGGTGGAAATATGCAGTCAGAGAGCTTGTTGGAAAGTTCCAACAAGTTATTTTCAAAGTTTGTTTCTTCATCTTCAAAACTGAAGTAGCTTATCAAGCTCAGTGGTGTCTGAAATCGGATTTCCTTATCCTGGAGTCTATGTCATCCGTTTGCTTGCCACCAAAGAGCGCTCAGCTGAGAAAAATGAGATAGGAGACTTTTTTAAGGCTACAGAAATGTCGGGATGGGCAGACTACAGTGTTGATTTGCAATGCTGATTTAGGCAGCATGAAACACCAAACACTCTGGCTTCCCAAACATCTTCTTGTGCAATGCTTCTGTTTGGAAGCTTTTGAAGAATCAGACACTACAAAAGTAGCTTCATGCTAGAGACCCACCACTCTACCTATGTACAACCCATTGAGATGGAAGAACAGATAAACTTTTCACATCTTCAGCATGGTCCTGTCATCTTGAATAACAGCTTTAAAATAAAATTTAAAAACTAGAAATAAGAACTATATATTACCTTCCCCCCCGCCTCTATATTTTTATCTTGCATCATCAGTATGATTCTGTATAGCTGTGGCGTAGATTTTCAGTTGACCAGTTTCATCTAAAACTGTGGCGGACAGTTTACAGAAACTTCTTGTATCCATCCTTGCAATAAATGGAGGAGAAATTGGCCAAACTCATTTGATAATGACAGCAAATAACAATTGGGGTATTGTATTTAACAGAGCTCCTCTAATAGCATGAGGCCTTTTGTCTATTTTTGTACCAGTTCAGTGATGCCATCACTGAAGGTCACTCTTCAGGAAAGTTCCTAATTAAGATTTCTGCCTGCAGCAAATTGTAAGAACTATAATACATCACACTGGAGCAACCCAGCTACAGATCATTGACTATCCGAAGCCAGTCATGTCATAGGAGGAAATAACACGGTTTTTGCAGAGCCAAAGATAGTTTGACAATGTGATTAAAAATGCAGTACCCTGGGTTTTCCTCTACAATGTCACATTAAAAAGCAAATGTATTCTTACCAGCCAAAGAAAATTGTTTAAACTATACAGTAGAAGGCGATCACAGAAGTGTTTCACTGACTGAGAACTGATAACAATGTCAGATTTTACCGATACATATATGCAGATGTAAATTTGAGCAGGTTAGGCTTGCATGTGCAAATCCACTGTAGTTTTAGAAGAGGCAGCTATGTTAGTTTTTGCTAGCACATCAGATAAAAACAAAAGAAAAATTAAAAAACAAAGAAGAAAAAACATTTTGGCACCTTAAAGACTAACTGCTATAATTTACTGTGAACTCTTATGTACTTGTCCACAAAAGGTCACATTAAAATACAGTATTTTATTTTATTTTTTTTATTTATTTTTATTCCACTTTCATTTATTCACGGTTTGAAAATATTAAAAATATTAAATGAAAAAAACAGAAATATGTATTTCCATGAAGTAATTACCAGAGTTGGCCACTAGAGGGAACCAGAGACTATGCTATGCATAGGGTTCGCTATTATCCACAATTTTCAGCATCCTCAGGGCAGGCTTGGAGCTGACTCTGCGTGTATACCAGCCTGCATGTACAGCCCTAGTGTATATCAGTCTTTAAAGATCCACTGTAGTCAGTGTTTAGAATCTTGGACCAATCCTGGAGATCAGATCTTTACTCAGCTATGAAAAGGACTGCATGACTTACAACTAATTATTTATGTCTCAACCTACCCTACCCTATGGTGATGCTGTTCAATAAAATAGGGGCATTCCACCAAGTTTCTTGGAGAGCAAGATGGCAGTGGTGGTTGCTTGACAACATAATGATTTATCGGTGTGAATGACCATCAACACAAAGAGATTGACTCAAATATTCTTCTTTTCATTGAAGTGGTTTTCGAGATTCTGTTGCCAGTTTGTACAGAGAAAAGAAATCAATTGATGTTTCTGCCTGCATATATTGATCAGTGCAAACATAGCCAGTTTGGAAGAAACAGGTTGCTCTTCCGATCACTGTACATTTTAGCACTGAAATAAGAAACACAGACAGCAGTGATAAGATTTGGTTCAGCTAGTCCTGTGGCTCTAGATATGTTAGACAATTCTTAATGCCTTTGCAGTCTTTCGGATCTGTTACTGTAGTGTGCAGTAATTGGATGAAGAGAAGTTTCAAAATATGAATGTTAGCCTTTTCTGTCTCCTGGTCCGTGTTGGTCTGGATCCATATGTATCAGAAAGATTTTGGCAGCACACTGAAACATCAATTAAAAGGAAGCATTTAGTTCTTCTAGCAAATAGAGTTCCTCACCATAGATGCTGTGGCCAGAAAGGCTTTGTCCTGTAACCTGGCAAGCCAGACTGCCATTGGCAACAAGACATAGAGCAGGGCCTGTGATTATGGACACACTAACTGGGCAGGTCCATGTTGGCTAAGGCAGCCTTTCAAATATTCTAGTCCCTAAACGTCTTAAGGATGTTTTAGTTAATAACCAGAGTTTTCCATTGCACTCAGAAAGAAACTGGTAGCCAATGCAAATTGAACTCATATGGTCTGAAAAGCTGGCCCCAAACAAAACCCTAGCTGCTGCCATATTTTGTGTGAGCTGAAATTTATAAATATTTTCAGAGCCAACCACAAACAGATATAGCACTGCTGTGATTTAATATGAATAATGGGCATAGCATGTGTCAGGCTAGACCCGTCTTTTCTAGAAACGGCAGGCATACAGCTGAAGATGTGCAAGTGAAGTTGTAGCCACAGGATTATCCATGAGCAAATCTATGTCCAGGAATACTCCCTAAAATACTCCTGGTGTATCAAAAGTAGTACAGCTTCATTTAGAATAAGCTTTATGTGTAAGCAGATGCATTTAATGGGGACACTGAAGAACTCCCACCCACGGTAGGCCAAACTGGCCCCATCTTTGCTGTCCTTCCGCAAGCAGACAAAAAACCTTTCTCTTCAGGCAGCTTTTACTTTCAATGTCTGGATGACCAAGGGGATTTTTTTTAATGATCATTTTATTCTGTGTTTTACTTGTGTTTTTAATATTGCTATTCTAGTTTTAATATGATATCTGTTTAATGCTTTTTTTAAATATTGTAACAGTTTATTAGCTTTTAATTTTGTTTCTTGTAATACTGTAAGCCACCTTAGTTCCTTTAGGAGAAAGGTGGCATGTAAATATTTTAAATAAATAAATTAAATAAATAAGCCTGGATAAGCTTTCTTACTGACCAACAACACCACTGTCTAGTCTGTATTGTCCAACTAAACATTCCTTTTCAAGTCTACAATTGTTCCATGACCTCTATGACCTAGTATTCAGATCACTTTCATATTTAGTCCCTTTCATGAAAAGGAAGTACACAGTAAGTGAGAAAAGACAGGTCATCTGGTGATTTACACTCATCTGGTGTGATAGCAGTCCAAAGCAATTAACTGTATTGAATCATTGTTGGCTTCATAACTGTTTAGCTTGAGTCAGAAATTCTTTCGCCCAAACCTCTCTTGAGATAGCACAGCTAATGGAGCAGTATCTGCATTAGAAGTGGGAACAAAGGCATTGCCTTTGCATTTTGATGTAAACTTACATGATTTGAATTCCCCAAACCAAAGTGAAAAATCAGAATATGATTGTGCTCTGAGAGCTGTACTTTCCTGACTGTTTCAATTACAACATAGTTTGTCAAGTACTGTACATTATATACAGTGAAAAAGTATATATATTTTAAAAGATGCATATTTAGGAAAGGTTTGTATTGGGAAAACATAAAGATGTATTATACTGTGGGTAAGATACATGTGCATTTTTTAAAATTGAGCATTAAAATGCAAAAATTTGAAAATTGTATAGGAAACAGTACTTTTCCAATACTTTGGCCATCTCATGAGAAGAGAAGACTCCCTGGAAAAGACCCTAATGTTGGGAAAGTGTGAAGGCAAGAGGAGAAGGGGACAACAGAGGATGAGATGGTTGGACAGTGTCACCGAAGCTACCAGCATGAATTTGACCCAACTCCGGGAGGCAGTGGAAGACAGGAGGGCCTGGCATGCTCTGGTCCATGGGGTCACGAAGAGTCGGACACGACTTAATGACTAAACAACTACAATAGGAAACAGTATATATTTGAAAAATGCACACAAAATATAGGTATTGTTTTTGTTCATACTTTGGGAGAAAAGCTGTTTGCAAATTGTTGTGAAAATAGGCCAGACTGTAAGAATCTGACAACTTGGCCCCAAACAAATGACAGATTATCCCCCAGTATTTTTGCTTTGGGTGGTTCATATGTAGATGTAAGCAACAGTGCAGATGTGAAGGGGGTGCTGGAAGATTTTCTCCAAGACAACCTTTTCTAAGCTTTGCAGAATTCTCCAGAACCTCCTGAATGTTCTTTTCTCATTTAAAGAATCGTCAAGAAAGACTGGGAGAGATACAGGCCATCCAAATTAAGGTCGTGGCTATCACTAATCTAGTTTAGGGTCATAAGAACCCTGCTGGTTCTAAGTAGAGATTTCTCTGATAAAAATTCTATCCTATTCAAGCATTATAACCCTTGCTTTTATCTATCATGTGAGCAGGGCTTCTCCATTTCTGTCATCAGTTCCTCCATATGGAAAGTGATGCATCAGTAGAGGAAATCAGGGTCCTTCCTTATGTGCACAGCCTACAGATGAGCAGGAACTACTTCTGTGCAGGTGCATCACTTTCCATATGGAGAAAGCAACAGAAGAATAGAGATGGGCTAGGCATTCTCCCACTCCTATGACGTATAAAAAGCTTTTGTTTAATGGTGCAGAGCTTGTGCACAGCTTGTGAAGCATAATGTGGAAATACCTTGCCCAACCCTCCTTTCCCCAAAAATCTGAAGAAAAGGGGTCTGAAGCTTAGGAATTAGGAGTATAATTTTGAAAATGAATAAGAGCAAAGCATCCCACCACACTGTCTCCTTGAAAGGTAATACAGAGTTCCCTAAGAGTGTATACCAAAAGTTGGGGTTCCCTGCTAAGGAGAGTGCATTGAAATATATGGATATGAGCAATTTGTCATTCTGAAGAAGAAAACTTTGGAAACATGGCAGTCTCCCTTTTGAAGACTACAGATCACGAATCGTATTGCAAAGGAAAGTGGAAAAGGAACAAAACAGTATATATGTCTAATGGGAACACAGTACAAATACAACTCTTCAAGGTTGCACTCCTGTCCATAGCTTAAACTCCAAGATCCTACCTCTCCAGCTTCCTGCCAATATGTTTTAGAGACACAATCCTTTAATCTGACCACTGTCTCACCAAAACTTTTTTACCCAAAGACTTGCTTTACTGTTAGCACATTAACCATTTCTTTTAGCACCTAAAACTGATTATAAAGGGGATGTTTTTTATTATTATTAATTTTAGGCTGGAGCATTTATCATCTTCACCTTGGCAGTACAGGAAAGAAGAAGTTAGAGTTTTAACCTTGTGGGTCAAAGACAAGACAGTTATCAATGGCAATGAAGAAGAGCCCGTGAACCATTTAATATCACCCTTTTATACAGCATGGCAGGAGATGCAGCCTTGAACATCCATGTGAGGAAAAACTGTGACAGGCTTTTAATACTCTGTGTGCAACACACACACACCTCAGCTGAGGAAGATGGTCATCATTTTCCCACTAGTAATGCACTGTGTTGATGCAGGACATTTCATGAAAGACAATGGTGACATTTCAAAGCAATCAGGAGTCCACAAAAAAAATATAATAATAAAGATAGCTGCCTTTTAAAAGAGAGAGAGAATTCTGATGTGTCCTCCCCTCCCTCCTCCAGCCCTGCTTTGCTATTACAGAGATGAAAAAGAAGTCATCACATAAACAGTGGCGGGTTTATCTATGACTTTGTTGTATGTCACATTCCAAACACATCTTCAACCATTCATCTCCCTTCCTGCACCCCACTACTCACCCTACCCCAACAGAATGTGAGAAATATAGCCTGCACATGAGAGATAATATTGTCCTGGGAAATATCCAGCAGATTAATGCATTTTGACTGAAACTAGTGGGAAATTGTGCTTCAGGATCTGTTTATTGTAAATATGTCAGCTAAGGAACAATGTGTTAAACACCAACTGTGTTCGTGTAAAAAGGTATATCTTTCTAGGAAGACAATGTGGATCTGGTTCTGGAATAAGTTTGATGTATATTTCATTTCTTCATTCTCCATATTCCCTAATGAAGAAAAAAAGTTCTTGTTGTTTGATTTCTCCAATAACATGTTGACCCTATTAACTCTCTCAGTGTTTTCTGTTTGTACACTGGTTTTGATAGCTTTCTTGTAGATACAGATGGATCTTGTTTAGCCTAAAGGGATCAGTCAAATGATATGAAGGAGGGTGTGGATGGGGGAAGAAACAGCATGAAAGCAATTTCTGTCTTTATAAATACAAAGCCAGAAAGTGAGTCCCCAGAGATGATAGAAAACTCAGACTCCAAGGATATCAATGCACAATAAATGGATGACTGCAGTGAAGCCCAGCCAAGAGTGAGCTGTGAAGGTTCATCAGTAAAGGAAATGTGTGATGTCTCCAGAGTCAGTCATCCACATGCAGTGTACAGCTGGGGCTCATATTTTGGTGGAGATAAATAGGTTATTTTGTCATTTTTGTGGCTTCATGTTAACATTCACAGTAAATGTAGAATGTGCCACTGGGAGGATACTAAACACATCACTCGCAAGGCAGATCAGGCCCTCCTGCTTGTAAAATATTTTTGAGAGACAGTATTTAAGGAATATTTGCAGAAGTTTCATTCTAAGGATCTTTAAGCCATAACCTGACAGCCATGCTGTAAGATACATTAGTAATATATTATTTAGGGAAGTTCAGGCAAATTTGTGGGGGGAAACAAACAAACAAAAAAACAGGTGGGATGTTTGTGCATCTCAGAGGTGACCGCAGAGCAAAGAGCCCAGAAGCCTAAAACAGAGTGGAGTACTATACACAAAGATATTTGTAGTAAATCCAGCATTTGTAGATTGCTGTTAGAATTTGGGAAAGAAAAAGTCAGGAAAATAAAGGAGAGTATGGTATTTAGCTTAAAAATGAACCAACCTTGCTGTTCTTGCTGCATCAATTAAATCGTCAAGGTCTTGTGACTACAGCAGTATTTACCCATAACCAAAGAACAGGAAGGATGAGAGCAAAGGGAAAGGATGGAAAGTGTAAAACAGTAAGCTTCCTGCATTGGCACTTTAAGAAGAAATAAAAGGTAATTATCCTATTACCCTTTCACTTACTTACCTGCTCCTTTCCCAGTTACTGCTTTAGGAAACCAATGGGGGCTTACTCCTGGTAGCTGGATAAAAGAGGAAAAATAGAAATAGAAACAGAAGGTCCAACTGTTCAGGTGGCTGTTCTTGTCTTCTGTCCTCTTGCACCGCTCAGCCTATGATCTGGCCTAGCTGTTGGCATTTTCCTATTTGGAGGCATAGGGTATTCATAGAAAACTGGAGGTGCACAAATACCAACCTAGACCCAAATCAGGCTCATGCTAAAGTTGTCACCAAAAGGGCACGAGACAACTCAGCCTATATCTGTGTGCATTTTGTTCAGGTATGGACTAGGTCAGGAAACTATTGTCGTTGTGAAGGGAAGGACTGACAAAGCTGTTGCTTTTTTCTAAGAATTCTTGTGTAGAGAGGTGTGGCTCTCTTCAAAATCTGAGGCAGAGAGGGAACAATTGGCTGCTAGTGGATTGATTGGCAGTAAACCAATCCAGAAAGGTCCCTCCCAACCAAAACGTCTTAAAGGCAACCTAGGAAGGTTACTAGTAATTCCAACAGATATGAAGCCTTTCTCTTGTTCTCCAGGATTATGCCTAAAGAAATAAGGCTCTCTCCTGCTGTCCTGCTGAATTTCTGAACAGGAATGTTCTTTGAAGCATGTAGCTTTGAAAAACTAGATGCTTTTCAGCAGAGTCTTAAATAAGTACATTTTCAGACACTAGCTCCTAGAATTCCTCCGCCTGTACTAAAAAAAAACGTAATGGAGTCTTGCTTCTGCTTCTCAGAATTGCACCTACTTAAGATGGGATGCAGTTTTTTTTTTTCCTGAACTTTGTTTTGCATTCTGTCTGGGCCAAAGGATAGGTTGGTTCTGCCACCCGTTTTACAGAGACATCTCTTAATTTGGCTTTGTGGGTAAGACATTTTTGCTATTCTACTAAGAGAGTTTGCCATCTCATGCTGCAGCAATCTACCGCCACTACACCTGTCTGCCCCAAAATATTCCAAACTTCAGCTCCTTCTCAGCTGAAGTTCAAAATATTTCACAGGAATTCTAGGAGTGGTAGTCAAAAACATATGCAGGATTTCACACTAGAGAAGATTGAGCTAACAGTATGAAATACCAGTTACTGGGTAGCAACAGTGGGAGAAGACTGTTGCCACCAAGTCCTATTGTGAGCCTTTATTGTTCTGGTAGTCCAGTTGGCTACTTGCAGTAGCATATTAACTAGGATGCACCACACTGATTCACCTAAGGATGCTGTGGATTTCCTTTCATTCATCATTGGAACAAAGCTTTTTGAAAACTTTTAAGATTTCCGTAAACTCAGCAGAAAGAATTTGGATTAGAGATGGGGTATTCGTATTCATATACGAATATGAATATCCCCCCACAGGTGCAGATAGTGAGGGTCCTGCTCCTTGGGGCCAGACCGACCACTCACCATTCCGCTGCTACCGCGGGGTCCTCACTCCCTTCCTGTCGCTCCAGAGTTCGCGGTGGATTGGCCACTCCTGGCAGAAGGCGGGATGATGAGCCTCTCTGCCAGGTCGCAGAGTGGCTAATCCATTGTAAGCTTCTGAGCGATAGGAAGGGAGCGTGGAGCCCACAGCAGCAGTGGAATGGTTATCTGCAGCTGTGGGGGGATATTCGTATATGAATACCCCCCATCTCTACTTGGGATGCTTAAAAATTGAGTATGTGGGGGGAAACACAATTGAGTGATTTGGCCATGTAGGCTGAGGTCTTTGAACACTTAGTTCTTTAAGATCTGGCATTGAATTCCTGCATACTCACCCTTGCTCAATGTGTGTTGACTCATGTTAAATCTTTAAAATCTGATAGGATGATAGCCTCACATTTGTCAGCTGCATGGTGAACATGGCTGGTTATGCATTCTATTTTCATTCCTTACAAGAACTTATAAAAATCTAACAAATTCTTTATAAAGAACCTGAGATTTGTACAGTTGAAATGTGGGAGAAAGCAAAACCGGCTGAATTGTCCAGTCCTAGATATTCAGAAGGGCTTGTTTTTATGGATACAAAAGCCCACTTAGTATTATAGCCTAGCAAGCAGAGGTCTCCATCCCTGCTTCTTTTAACCTTTCACTTTCCTCCATGTTTCCTGGCTACTTCTGAAAATCGTGGCCTTGGTGAGAAGTAGCAGTACAGAAAGAATAATTTATCATTTAGGAGAAGAGGGGGAAAGGTTAACTATTGTCCAGGTGTGCCATCTACCAAGGATACATTTCCAATTACTCTGTTTTGTGAGCACAGAGGAAATATCCCCTTGTGTCCTGTCCAGGTTCAGTGCATTACAAAGGTAGGAGTTAATTGAAAGAGCCTCCGACAACAATTGTGCCCCAGAGCCTCTAAATGTCTGCTGGCTGGCTGTGGGCAGTAGTAAACCATGTGTGTTTCTCTTTTAAAATGATGGACTGCATGGCTGTGTTGTCAGTCTACCCTAGAGAGCTTTCTCTGCTATATGTCAAGCCTTCTTTCTGTATCTGTTCTGTAGTGGAGTCAATTTTCAAAACAAGAGAACTTGGCAAAGTGGGTTGTAGTAAGAGCAGGGGAGCAGAACAAAGCTGACCAAACTTCATCTCTAGAATGAGGGTTGGATTCAAGAAGAGCTGGTGTGGAGGGAGAATTACAGAGGATTTCTGCCGAAATGATTTCAGATGAAATTGTTTTGATCCAAGCATGCTAATTGCTTGGCAACCAGCCCCCTGCAAAAGGAAGCCTGCCCAGTGCAGTGCATGTTGGGAAGTTCTGCATCAAATTCAGCGGCTTCCCGTTGTTGCTAATTGTTGCCATTTATATTTCAACCAGAGCAGGATGTTTAAAGGAAGCACTTGCTATGCAAGACAATGTACAAGATACAGAGAGATGCTGGGTGGAATGGGGTAAAATAGTGCTCCCCACAGTTGCAATCCTGATTCAATAAATTGAACTCAGTTGGGTCAGCCTGACATTGTCTTAATCTGGGTTCCTGTGAGGATGAAAAGAAAAGCATAAGGCATCTGTACCATTGCGAATGCAATGGAGGAATTCATACCTAATTAACAAAAATAAGTACAAAATCTATAATAGGGTTGGGTGATACCTTTGTTGAATTACTGGGACATCACATAGAGGCAACTTTTGGATTCTCCAGAACACTTCATTAGGATGAACGTTGTAGAACATGGGGATGGGGAAGTAACAGGAAAGTCAAAAATCATTCTAGCTAGATGGTAGTGCTATAGAATCTGCCCTTAATGTCCTAAGACGAAGGCATTCAAAATCAGCTTGAGGCATGACTATGCCAGGTTTCCCCTTGAGACAAATAGAATGAACTGGTTTTCTCCAGAAAGAGGGCTTACCCTTCCTCCCTCCCCTGTTTCTCAGGGCAGCCCCGTGGATAAGACTGGCCTGAGTGAAGGCAACAAGCTCAAGGAATCTTCAGGGCAAGAGGGAAGCTGAACATGGGCCTTTCCTGTCCTAGTTCAAACTACAGTATAACTATTGCACACCACTTCTGGCACTTTATGCATTTACAACATGTCCAGTTCAATAAATTGTTCCTTTTACCTCCTGCTGCACTTGAAATATAAATAGCAGCAATTACTAACAATAGCAAAGAACTTAATTTGATGTGGGATTGTGCTTTATACACTTCACTGAGATATAGCCACCCAACTGAGTGCTAGAGTTCACATTTTTACCAGCCATAGGCTGCCTTACAAATCTTCCTCACCCATTGCAGTTCCTCAGAATAACCCAAAGCAACCCTGTCAATAGAACCATTCCTTTGGCAAACTCAGGCATCAAAAATATGAAGAAGCATATTCTTTAATTAAAAAGCATTTTAATTATGAAGAGATGTTCATAACAAGGAGCATGAACCGTATACAAAACCTATTAAGAGCTGATATTTTTTGGCAGCTTGTGGTCTCAGCCTATGTGATGAGGTGTGGGGATGTGATCCCCAGCACCCACACTAGTTGCACTACCAGCTACTGTTGGTTGAAATTCAGTACCAAAGTCCTGGCTGGAGAAGAATAATTATTATGTCATAGGCAGTGGTACTAGTAGCATAAAATACCTCTAGGTAAGAGAGCCAGACCTACCATTTGGGTGCACGGTGCACCCAAGATCACCTATGCCCACTTGTGCCAGCCATTCCCATCCTGAAGAGTGACCCACTGATAGGGAGGTCAGGCCTCCTGGCATGTAAGAGTGAGAAACTGCAAAATTTTTGCAAGCAGTGACTTATTTTATGGAGTCTCAACAAGAACAGAGAATGAGAACAATGTTCTGCACAAGTTAAGTAAAACCTGTGCAAATAACATTTTAGTGCAAATAGCATTGTATTTTAATTGATGCAAGCTGCACAAAATGATGTGAGCTGCTGCTTTGTTTCATGGATTATCAAGGGTTAGAAGGTTAGAAGTGTTGAATGTTTTTCAATAACCAGCCATGTCTCACCACCTAGAAAAGGTACATTGGTGCAGACTCATGACAGGGCGTTTTTTGTACTGGCACACTAAATGTACAATTCCATCCCCAGAGAAATTACACTAGCACCCTGTGCATAAAATGAACATAAAGGTTAGTTCTGTTCTATATTTTTTTAAATGACATCTGATGCTTTTATCTGATATTAATGTTACTCTCTCTTTTTATGTTAACTGTATGTTGCTGATGTTTTTCTTGTGATTTTTATGATAATTTGAATTCTATTACTGTTTTATTTCATTTTTATATTGCCTCAAGCACTTAATATATAGAGGGGTGACTTATAAATGTATTAATGATGATAAGGGTTTGAGAAGCATCTACATGCTCAGGAAGGAACAGAAACTGTTGATTTGGATTCTGATCCTGCACAAAATTAAACAAGTTAAGTTCCATTGTACTCAACTGGATTCATGCATCTTAACAGTACAGAATTATAGCTTTGGTGAACAAGCAGAACAATTACCCTACCAGATCTTTTATTTTGCAATATCAGTAATGTAAACATTCATTTTTAGAAAGAAGGGGTATTGTTGTCCATAGCCACAAAAGAACTGTGTAAATAGATTTGTTCTCAACAACCACCCCATGCTAACCGATTAAAAATGCATTGCCAGAGAAGTGACTATTATAAATAGCCAGCATCATAACTCAATACATTAGTGCACTAGACTTTTGATACCTATGTAATTATGGAGTGAAAGCTTCAATCCCTGCAGTGGGTGAGCATTTAAGAATTACAGCTGAGGTAGTAAATTACTATTCCTCAAATCCTCTCATTCCTCTCATTGGACAGATTGCTTTCAGTTCATGAAGAGAAACACAGAACTGTGTCAGAACTAGATTCCCCTGGTGAGTTTAATGTGTTCTATTTAAAAGTACTATGGGAAGTAAAGGAAGTAATAGACTTTTTAAAACAATTCACCAGCATCAAGTGCCTTTATCCCCCTGAAATCAAGTGGAGAAAATTTTCTTAAAAGAAGTTCTCCTGATTTATATTGACTTCTCCCCATGTTACAAATTATTTGGAATAAATCCTGTGCATAGTTTAAATTAATAATGGGAAACCTGTGGCCTTCCAGCTGTGCAGGATTCAAACTCACATCAAACCATATGGCCAATGGCCAGAGATTATGGGACTTGTAGATCAGTGACATGTAGTGGACCTCAGCCTCTTGTCTGCTAGCATAGCCAGTGGGCAGGGATGGTAGGCATTATAGCCCAGTGACCTTTGAAGGACCACAGGTTACCCGGCCCTATTTAAATAGAAATGCAATGAATTTCACCTATACACCTGCTCAGTCTGCTGCTCAAATGATAACAGTTGATAGACTACTTCAAGGCTGTTGGGCTCCCTTCTTCTGATCCCTGAGCCATTTTTTAAGTTTAGCTATAGATTTGCTGAGCTGTGCCCAGCTGCACACAGCTCTTCCATTCATCTTGTCCTTTCTGCTTCAAATGTTCAGCATGAGCAGTCAGATAGGCATCAGCTGAAGATGAGATGTGTCATGACATAAAGGGAACTTTTGGGGTTGGGTGGGGTACCAACCTAGGCTCATCAGCTCAAAACTGCCCCGTCACTGGCAGTGACCACAACATCCCAAGCAAGTGTGCTGTCCAAGTAGACAAGCACAGCAAGGCACAAATAGAAATGCAACAAAATGAGCAGAGGGAGGGGGACAAAAAGAGAGAGGATTGGAAAGTGTGTGACGTCAGCTTGTGTGACATTGCAAATCCCACTGAACCTGCCCTGTGGAGTTTGTTTCAATAGTCCTGTGTGGAGAGAAAAAAAATGAGAAGCCTGTGGGCCCCCAGAAAATGGTATTGGTAGCATTCAACACATGTGGAATATGTTGATGAATACTCTTTCAAGAAGCAGCAAGAGAACATTGTTCTGAAAGCTCAAGAAAATCCAGATGCAGATCTCCTTGAGGTTGGGAAAAGAACAAGAAAATATAGGGTACTGAAGCCCAGGTCTCCTCTTTAGCATCAGAACATTCATTAGGTATCACTTTTATCAGACAACAAATGTGATTTATTCAGGATCAGAAGGAGAGAAAGAGATTTTAGATTGCACCCCGTCAACAGATGGAGATTGGGCAGGGGTATGTATTAATTCAATCTTGCTTCATCAAAGACTGGCAGCAATTCTAGGCTGTCTCTGGGTCCTTCCCATCACCTGAGTCACCAAGGTCTTAGATTTTGGCCATTGTTTGTTACCTAATCTTTATTATCAAACACATACCAGGAATTGAACATGGGACATTCTGTAAGGAGTGGTGGTCTGCTCCTGAACTATGGTTCTTCTTTGTGGTTCTATATCTGTTTTTGTTGTTTGGAAATGGATTGTGCTGATCTTTGCAATGGGGAAGTGACAGGGAGAGATCAAAGATAATGATTTTTAATGTAGATCTAAGTTCTACACATAACTTAGAATTCTGTTGTGAACAACCATATGTGGAAGGGCAATTGACAAGTGGTTCTCATTTCCCCTGCCTTTTTATCACAGAATCTGTTACACAAGCAGGTCATGGATGGGCAGTCAACAAGATAGCCAGCAAAACAACTAGCAACAGTTGCATGATTTGCCCTTCCACACTCATGTAACCCAACTGGATTCTGTCCATAATCGTGTTATTTTAGAATGCTAAAAAAGTGCTCGGAAGTTGTCTCTTGAACTTTGTTGTTGTTTAGTCGTTAAGTCGTGTCCGACCCTTCGTGACCCCATGGACCAAAGCACGCCAGGCCCTCCTGTCTTCCACTGCCTCCCGGAGTTGGGTCAAATTCATGTTGGTAGCTTCGATGACACTGTCCAACCCTCTCGTCCTCTGTTGTCCCCTTCTCCTCTTGCCTTCACACTTTCCCAACATCAGGGTCTTTTCCAGGGAGTCTTCTCTTCTCATGAGATGGCCAAAGTATTGGAGCCTCAGCTTCAGGATCTGTCCTTCCAGTGAACACTCAGGGTTGATTTCCTTCAGAATGGTTAGGTTTGTTCTCCTTGCAGTCCAAGGGACTCTCAAGAGCCTCCTCCAGCACCACAATTCAAAAGCATCAATTCTTCGGCGGTCAGCCTTCTTTATGGTCCAGCTCTCACTTCCATACATCGCTACTGGAAAAACCATAGCTTGGACTATGCGGACCTTTGTCGGCAAGGTGATGTCTCTGCTTTTTAAGATGCTGTCTAGGTTTGTCATCGCTTTCCTCCCAAGAAGCAGGTGTCTTTTAATTTCGTGGCTGCTGTCACCATCTGCAGTGATCATGGAGCCCAAGAAAGTAAAATCTGTCACTACCTCCATATCTTCCCCTTCTATTTGCCAGGAGGTGATGGGACCAGTGGCCATGATCTTAGTTTTTTTGATGTTGAGCTTCAGACCATTTTTTGCGCTCTCCTCTTTCACCCTCATTAAGAGGTTTTTTAATTCCTCCTCACTTTCTGCCATCAGAGTGGTATCTCTTAACCTATCTTAACATAATTCATTCTGCTTCATTTTCTACCTAGAATCCTTGGAATTATTTTTGAAATAGCCAGTGTATCTTTATGCATCCCAGTCCTTATACCATGTTCAGTGGGCTTACTTCCAAGCACAAGTTTGTACAGGATCTAAGCCTTATTTATCTTTTGTTTCAAGGTAGCTGTTACCTACCTTTTCAGTCTTTCATCATCTGGATATTTCCCCAGTAGTTATTTGGTGCTACATTTATGCCATATAGGCAATTGCTTAGAATGATCATGAAGCTTACTTAAAAGTCATGTACAGTATATCAGAGTTACTTGGTTTTTGCCAAACATGCATAACACGTAATACATCTGTTAGGGCTTGACAGGAAATTGTATCAGACAGCAATGTGCATGTCAGTTAATGAAGAGTGTCTTTCAAACGTGCATCTAGTTGAATGTCTTTGACATTGGCAGCTCAAAAACATTTTTGAAAAGCATTTTTAAAACTGAGCAAAAAAGTCTTCCTCTTTCCTTCCTGGCTCTGGCTAGTACATCCTGGGATTAATACTATGGGCTTTTAAAAATAACTTCCTTTTTCATTAATGCCTTTTCTGAGCTCTTTGTTGAGTAGCAAAGACGATTTTATTCAAATATGGAGTACAATGAGTGTGCAAAAGTGTGGTGTATATTCAGTTGCAAATCCCAGCCATCTCAAACAAACAAAGAAACAAACTCCATCTCCTGGGCATATACCATGAAATTTTCCTTTCTGTGCATTTTAGTGACATTGCTTTGAGCTCTTAAAAGAGAAAGAAGGGAGTTAAAATATGCTGAGCATCACAGCATTTTTGGGCACACTTATATCCTTATAAAAAAGGATAAGTGTAGTAGAAACAGAATAAGCATTGCACCCCAATATCGATTCTACCAGACACCTTAGATCTACTACAGACCAAGAAACACTTATTGTGCACTCAGCAAAAGTAAGATTGTGTAGAAATTTTCTTTGTTAGCATCCTTGATAAATTTAAGGAAACTTAAATATTAAATGATTTGGTATTCCTTGTAATAAAAAGTTTTGGTTTGGTTTATGTGAATGTTTGAAAAGACATCTGTTTACTTCTTCAAATGGAAACTGCCAGAGGAGAAAAGTACTCTAAACATTCTCCAGAGCTCTTTCTTTACAATTAAAAAACTGAGAGGCAAACAAGAAGTTGGTTTTCACCTTCTATGTATGTTTCTTTTTAGCTTCTTGTCAGGCAGTTGATAAACCGAGGCAGCCTTCCATAAACCTTTCAAGCCCCAATACATAGCTACCATGCTTACTTTCCACTAAGGGCCTGTGTCATACAAGTCTGCTGAATAGCCAAACTTTCACTGTGCAAGCCATCAAAAAGAATTTCAACCCTCTTCCACATATTGAGATCAGCATAGTTCTTTTAAAAGGAAGGAAGGAAGGAAGGAAGGAAGGAAGGAAGGAAGGAAGAAAGAAAGAAAGAAAGAAAGAAAGAAAGAAAGAAAGAAAGAAAGAAAGAAGTTGACTTCTAAGTATTACCTTCCACTTCAGATTTTAAAAAGAACCATAGATCTTGATAGCCAACATGTCCCCATCTACAATCTACATTTTAAGCACATTATAGTCTTGGTATTTTTGCTGTTTCTTTAGGGTTCACAATGTTCTTTTTTAAAACAAAAATCCTGGGAGGGGTGATATCATAGCCAAAGAGTGGATGTGCATTTGATGGAGATGCTTTGAGTCTTTTACTATTACCTGCTGCCTCTCTCCATATGTCACTGGGCACAATAATCCCTTGATATTTATTTTTATGTATCAGGATTGGCTTCAGGCATTTGCTAATGATTCTACAGCATCCATTGTTCGCTGTGTCGGTTTTGCATGGGCTGAACTGTACCACAAAGTACTAGCATATTTGTCTGCAGAGTAGCATAGGATTAAAACTGCAGTTCTTAGTGTTTCTGGTTGTGTGCCCTTGGTGGTTTCTCCTAGGTTTCCAAGAATATTGATCCTTCGAAAGGCCTTTTGCTTTGCATGTTGGCTTTGTTTCTTATAGGTCGGCGTACAATCCAAAGTAACAACTAGGTATTTGGCAGCAAAACAATGATCTTGTTCGACGCCCTTCCAGGTAACTGGAAGTTTCTGAAATGCCTGCTTGTTTCTCAAGTGAAGGACTCATATCTGAGTCTTAGCAGGGCTGGGTTTCTATCATAATAGGCACTAACTTCTTATAATACATCTGTTAAGAGATGTCTGACAACTGCTTGTTTGAGTAGCACAAGTATGAGATCATAAGCATAAATAAAACTTTTGGTGCTTTGGGCAAGTAGTTGATAGTTGGTATAGGTGTTAAACAAAATAAGAGCCAATATACAGCCCTGGGCTAGGCAGTTTTTGTGAGTTCTCCATTGACTGTGTTTTCTTTGAAAATTAACCAAAAATCTGTGATTTTGCAAAAGGGCTGCTTTTACTTTAGTTAGCTTATAGGCCTTGGTTATTGCAGTAAATTTTGGTGGTGAATAGTCTTATAAGCAGCTGTTAACAAAAACTACCTCCGTTATCTTTCATTTCAAAGCCATCATCAATATGTTGCATTAAGTGCAAGATTTGTGGTATATAATTCTTCACAGGTCTGAAATCAGCCTATTTTGGGATGAGGAGTGGTTTCACTACCACCATTTTTTCCTTTGTAATGAAATAAAATTAGCCCAAAATTTGTTTAGTCCATGGGTTCTTTACTAGGTTTCAAAATACTGATCACACACAATTTCTCTCTCTCTCTCTCTTAATCTTTAAAGAGTCAAGACAATTATTAAAGAAATTAAGAAGCATCCTTTTTTTTATTCTGCCAAAATGTTTTATCTGTTTTATACCGATGTCATCCAGGCCTGCTGCCTTGCTGTTTTTGTAGCTACACATACCTTTTACCAATTTGCTTAAGCTAAATGGTGTTGTAAGGTTTTTGGTCTCCTGGGAAGATGTTCAGGTCTGCCGTTAATGAGAAGTTGATGGGCTATATGTTTTGCTGAAATGTTTGCATGAGGAAGGCCTTTAGTTAGGTGGTTATTAAACTGATTTAATAATCTTTAGGCCTTTTAACTGCTTATTGACATGTATATTTCTTCCATAAATACACGTTTAGTTTCTGAAACAAATAAATTAACCACTGCCAATCCGACATAGTTTCTTCATTCAAAGGATTTTGTCCATATAGTGAAAAATAATTATTTATTTGGGCATCTGTTTCTGATGTCAGACTTTGGAAGTAAATGGTCTGGCATCCTCAGGATGTGGACAATGGAGATAATCTTTTCTTCACCTTAGTGAACTGGTCATAGACCTCTGAGACATGACAAATATTCAAAATAATTATGTCCAATATTTTACTAAACTTCTGCCAATCAGCTTTTTAAATATTATATCCCTGCAGAATGTATAGTAGAACTCCCATATTCACAGAGGATTGTTTCCAAGCCCCCTGAGGATACAGATGGTAGCAAACACATATCAAATATGCTTTTAAAGTTTAATTTATTAATTCCTTACTTGTATGGTAAGAAGAATGTTTTTTCCACCAGAAACCTTCCCATTTCTACCAAACTAGTATGAATCCTGACGTAGATTCTCTGTGCTCTTTTGCTCCAGGCATTCTAAAAATCTGCTCTAGACCCAAAGAATGGATCTGCTGGAATTTAAACTGCTTTGGGCGATCCAGTTTCATGGAGCGAACAGTATGCAATTAACACTATGATTTTAACACTATGCTTTTAAAGTTTAATTTATGAATTATGCACAGAAAAACATAAACAACTATGAAACACAGAAGAACAATGAAAGTTATGTGAATGTGGTTATTGCAATGTAGTGGCAGGCATATTCACCTTCTCAAGATCCTTGTGCTTCAGACTTTATGGTCTGATGCCTCCCACATCCATCATAAGTGTGTTTTCTGGACATCTAAGCCTCCAAAAAAAAAATAAGATTCTAAACTTCATAGAGTTTATACTCAACTCCTTCCTTGAATGGTGAGAGGAACCTTTCTCCTGCCCTAGATTATCTGTGCAACTTTGCTCCAGGCATTGTGAAAATCTGGCCTGGACCCAAGAAATGGATCTTCAAGGGTTTAAACTGCTTTGGGTGATCTGGTTTCATTGACTGCAGGTGACCGCGGATACTGATACAGCGGATACAGGGTTCTACTGTACTATAAATGGTTGGACCGTTGCCATTAGTTAGTATATTATGGGCCAGAACTGTGTTCAGAATTGGATTACAAAATAACTTCATGCAATGTTGGGCTATACACTCACTAGGAAATATAAAGTTTGGGTTATAACCATGTAGTTTATCTGCTATTGAAACAAGGAAGAATTTTACTATTGTGAGTAAGAGCTTGTTGGAAAGTTCCCACCTGTTTTAGAACCAGTTCTCCATTGTTATCATCAGGTGCATATCTCCAGACATTACTGTGGCTGTTGATGCCTTCAACTATAAAATTTAATTTTCCTTATGAAAATTGTCTGGTGTTTCAGAGTAAAGTTTTTTTATGTGGTTTATAAACAAAACAGGATTGAGTGCAATTCCTAATCTCTATTGTTATTATCTCAATATCATCCTGTTCTATAATAGCAGCTGACGATATTTGGAGATCCGACTTTACTAATACAGTGTTCCTGTACTGTCTATGAGATCTCTCAGCAGCAGTTCTCATACCAAATATTTTGGAGCACAACTGATGACAGTATTTATAGGTTTCTTGAGTGCAAAGTATATCACAGTCATGTGTCTGGCTGGGTTGATACAGCAGATGTTCTTAAGACGTTGACAACCCCTCTATAGTAATGTAGATTATTGTTAACTTTGGCCCTAGCAAGGATCCTTTCATAATTGATGACCACTTGTGAGACATTGTCAAAATCATATAGTTACTCATCCAGTTGTGTTTGTATAGCGAGCCGCCTTATGTTGATGTTTCTGGGACAGAAGAATCAATCGATACATTTGTTGCCCAGGGAACATCTGAATGTATTCACATTCTTCAGGGAGGCTCCTTCTGAGTACACAATGTGTACTTTGAAAGATCTGATGTTAGCTGTCACCAAATGCCATTGATGTTGCTTGTTATTGGGCAAAAAATATCTGGCATAATTATCTGAGCTTTACAATATATTAAATTTTATTAATTGTATTGTGCTCTTGATACAAAGAAAGAAAAAGATTTTAGGCACCATTGTAAAAACTATGTTTCCATAACAGTACATGAAAGTCTTTGCTTCGCAGTTAGCTGCCAACTGGAGAAATCAAACTGAAGAAGACAGAAGTGTTCAAACCTGTCATGCCTTATGCATAACAAGCCTTGGGGAGCATTCTTCTCTCTAGCTAACTCATGCCAAAAAAAGGGTTGGGGGAATGGTTACTTTTTTGAATAATAAGTCCTGGCATTCCCCTAGCCAGCATAGCCAGTGGCAAGGCATTCTGGGAGTTGCAGTCCAAAAATAATAATAATTTCTCCAAAATTTGTTCGTAAGCCTCTCAGTAAGATGACAAGTATGATAACAAGCAAGCAAACAAATATATGTGAAGTGTCAATTAAATAGTGAGAGAGCAGGTCACATAACAAAAGCAAAAAGCCTCTTTTGGATCATGAAATGTCAAGTTGATAAATCAGATTGAAACTCTTTGGTCTTCTTCTACAATTATGTATTTAAGGTCATCTCATCTATTAATGATGCAAGGAGAGCACATGAATATAGTAATTCTGTGCTGAATTTATGCTCTCCAAGAATTCAGTTCTTCCCACCCAATTGTACTTGTCCCTAAAAATACAGGTGTGTTTTATTTGCCATGCAAATTGCCTTTTGATATCAGGCATAATGTCAAAGGACAGTGTGCTAAGTGTGATTCCCTTCTTGCCTCTCAACTTTAGTAAAGAAAGATCTAAATCCAGCCCTATCATGAGGTGAGTGAGGCAGCTGTCTCGGGCAGCTAAGTTTTGGTTATTTGATTCATTATTATTGTACATTTATTGCTAAGTAGGGAGAGGAATTCTTATGATTTCTCCCCAAGGTGTCAAAATAACTTGACACTTCTTGGATACTATGGACCTTGATAGTTCTGCCTACAAAAGTGAAATATGTTGGCTAAGCTCCTATGTATTACAACTGCTGAAGGGCTATTTTTGTTAAGATGATTGCTCACTTGCTAGTAGAGCTGGGAATACCTAATCCAGTGGTTAATCAGTCATGGGTCTTCAAGAGGTTTTGGACTATATTTCTCACATATCCCTAGACAACATAGTCCTTGATCAAAAATTATGGGAACTGTAGTCCAAAACTTCTATAGGGCACCAGATTGCCTATCTCTGTGGTACACTGATGATGAATTGACAAGTTCATTAAAATTGAATGATTGTCCATCGTTCTGCTGCTGAGTGTGTGCAAATGTGATACGTGAACAGTAGTGTGAAGCAGAGAAGAAGGTACTTGGAGAATGAAGGGGAAATAGATGTGTAAGCCATTTGCCATTGAATCCTTCAAAATGCCAGGAAATGACCCAATATTGCTGCACAATATCATGCCAGCATTGCCAGCACAAAGAAGGATGCCAAATTTTACATAGTGACGGGTAGCCTGAATGTTGATGACACCCATGTCAGCAATCAAGATGGTCTACAGGATGGCTTCTTATGCTCACTATCATTCACAAAGAGACATCAAGCAGTGGAAAATCCCAGAACCTGACTCCTTTTTTCAACAGTTAATCTGTTCTAACCCAAACACAAAGCAATTGTCAGGGCTGTTTTTCAACATGCCAATGGGACCAATCAGCAGAAGATTCCTACTAGCAGAAGAGACTTATGTTTAATCTAAAATCCATACAGCCAGCACATCTTAGAGTCATGCTTGTACTGCTGTGCCATCCAAAAACGTCTATGTGTAGCCTTATATCAGCACCACACTCATTATCTGTCCCTGTGCTCTTGTAGTTTTTCTTAACGTCCGGCCTTTGCTCTGAAGAATTCAAAAGCTTGTGCATTGTTTTGAGCAATTTTAGCTGGTCTGAATAGAAGTATTACCTTTTTTTAAAAATGTGGATTTCTATGGATCTGTTTTTTTCCTTGTAATTCTTCTTCTTGATTGTGTATAAATAATTATTACCCAGATGAAAGCAATAAAAGAAACCTACATTTTTGTCATATCAAAGCAGCGATAGTTATTTAATTTGCCAATATATTAAAAAAATGAGTCAAACATCAGAACGACCACTTGAAGTAAATCATTGCTGATCTTTCCTAAGCAATTATCATGCATAACCCTGATAAATTAAAATTTCAAATTCAGAAACCATTAGGCCCCTGCTATATTTTAAAATGACATCAAACGATTAAATTCCTTCCAGGTGCTGCTTGATATGCATCTGGCAAAAAGAACCGGGAAGCAGCTGCTCTGTAACAAGTCGCCTCTTTTTGCCTTGGACATCCCACTAACAAGCATCTGTCAGCTGATTGTATGCATAAGCAGGACTTGGATCGTGCTGACAGAGAAAGTCACATTGTCAGGAACCAGTGCGGTGATACTTCGTCATGATCTCCGTGAATCATACATATGGGTTTTGCGCCAGCGCAGAAAGCAGCCTCAGAACCTTCTAGAGCCTACAAAGAAGTGTTTTTCCCCTCCCCCAGTGCTACCGCACATGATGAGACATACCCTAATGACTCCCCCTCAGTTCTCCTTTGTCCATCTTGAGAGAACACTGGAGCTTTATTTACCTAAAATTCAATTATTCTTCCAACTGTAAATAGTTCTTCTTCTACTTTTTAGCCTTTTCATTTTTCCCCTTTTAAAAAAATGTAATATTATTGGACTTTCTCTTAGCGTTATGATCAGAGTTCCCTTTTTCCTGCCTGGCTTCTCGGGCTTTCTTTAAAAAGTGTGTTGCTTGTGTGGGTAAAGTGCCCCATTCTGAAAGGCACAATAAATGTCTGCTTTGTCTCAGCGAGAGACATATCATGTGAAAGTGTAAAATTTGTAAGAGCTTTGCCTGCATCACTCTCAAAAAACACCTCACAAAATTGTGATCCTGTCTCTGGGAACAGTCAGCAAAATTGACCAAGTCCCTTGACCACCAACTAGTCCACATGCAACACAAAAAAATCTTCTTCTAAAGCAATGAAGCCATAAAAATTAAATCTTTTGATCTCGAACGTACCTGTGTCAGCTGCCCAATGTGCTTCTGTTTTGGCACTGCCTTCGATGTTGGTATCGAATGCCTCCTTAATATTGACACCAGCAAAACAGATGAAGTCTACCACAGACAAACAGGACAAATCTAAAAAAACACTAGAAGAAGGACAAACACCATGTGCCTACCTAAGCCTCAAGAACCTGAGCTTCAAATCCATTGGCACCAGATCAGACCTTTTCATCAGACCAATCTCCAACCCTGTCAAATCCTGAGAATGGGGATGATACATGTTTGGGATCGGTCTCTGAGGGAGAGTTAATCGGATCACCTCCCTTTGTCACACCCCATACACTACCCCATACACTACCATACACTTCAGATGGATTGGTGTGACAAGTGTTGATAAGAGTCATCACCACTTACTCCTCAACAGATGTCATTATGTTATTATGTACATGAAGTGGTTGGGGGGGGCTGTGGGGGTTCTTTATTTGTACATTGCCCAGAGTAGTATGAATTCACTAATCAGGCAGTGACAGAAAGAAAGAAAGAAAGAAAGAAAGAAAGAAAGAAAGAAAGAAAGAAAGAAAGAAAGAAAGAAACCTTCCCCTTCTTTTTGACTATTTTGGTGCTACTATCCAAGTTGCAGTTTTAAGACTTAGTTTTCAGAAAGTTGGTCTATAGACTTTTAAATATCAGCCAGGTGGTTGGGATAATACACTGAAGACAGAAACAGAATTCAAAAAGATCTTGATAGGCTCAACCACTGGGCTGAAAACAGCAGAATGAAATCTAACAGGGATAAGTGCGAAATTCTACACATATGGGGAAAAGACCAAACACTCAGTTACAAGATGGAGAATACTTAGCTCAGTAATACTACAAGCAATGAGGATCTTGGAATTGTTGTAGGTCCCAAGTTGAATATGAGCCAGCAATGCGATGTGGCTGCAAAAAAGGCAAATGCTATTTTAGGCTGCATTACCAGAAATATAGTCTCCAAATCATATGAAGTACTAATTCCCCTCTATTAAGCACTGGTTAGGCCTCAGCTTAAGTACTGTGTCTAGTTATGGACACCATAACTTTAAGAACACCAACAAACTGGAACAACTTCGGAGGAGGGCAACAAGGATGATCAGGGGACTGAAAACAAAGCCCTGTGAGAAAATAGTGAAAGAACTGGGCATGTTTGGGAAGAGAAGACTGAGGGGAGATATGATAGCATTTTTCAAATATTTGGAGGAGACTCATACAGAGGAAGGACAGGATCTGTTCTCAGTCATCCCAGAGTGCAGAACATGCTCAAGTTAGAGGAAGCCAAATTTCAGCTGAATATCAGGAAAAACATCCAAACTATTAGAGTAGTGCAACAATGGAACCAATTACCTCAGGAGGTGGTGAACACTCCAATGCTGGAGGCATTCAGTAGAAATTAAACAACCATCTGTCAGATCTACTTTGATTTGGATTCCACGTTGAGCAGGGGTTGGATTCTATGTCCCTTCCAATTCCATTATTCTATAATTCTATGGTATTTCTTTATGCAAGTGTGCATACACAAATGTCTCTCTCAACAAACCTGATACGAAAGTATTAATCTAAACAAACATATCTAGGAACCAATTTGCAAGACAATAGCCACTCATGAGCACTCATAGTATATACTCATGAGAACATGGTAGCTATCAAACCCATTATGACAACTGTTTTACCTTGGAATAGAACTGATGCTCAGTGGGCACTATGTAATATCTCAAAACAGTTTGTCTGATGATTGGATAGGTAGTGACCTGGATATATGAAGAAGAAATCAGACAACTGCCTAATACAGTGTGGACTAATCTTGAGTTCACACTACTTGAAATACTAAAGTGAATCATGCTTCATGCATGCATGTCTAGCAATTGTTAGTTTATGGTGATTTAATCTACAGATTATCAGTGCAAATGGAACTTGTTCTTTTCCTCAAAACCTATTACTTTTCAATGGATAGTTCAGACATTTGACTGAAAACAGTGGTGCATAATCATCTAATAAGAGAGCAAACTCTTTATTTGCATGTGTAAACAATTCTACAAACATATGTATGGTTTGCTTTTTCAGTTGTTGCAGGAATTTCATTACTGTTCCATTCATAAAAATGAAACCAAATGAATAGCAAGTGTGAAACCCATGTTTTATATTCTCAATATCACTGTTCTAAAAACAAAGTCTCAGAAACATTTTAACAGGCTAAAATTAGTGATTCAGTATATTCAGGGGTCAGGGGAGATTAAAGATGATTACTTGAAGTTGCACACAACTCAGTGACATGATATTGATGATTATTCTTATGAGTAAGTCAATAGAATATATTAGAGGTGGTTTTAAGTCATGATGATATTGACTGGCTAGCTTCTCTCAACAATCTATAACCATTGATTAGCCGTTTATTAAAATCAGCTGGAAGTTATTTTTATAAGAGGACTCTCATCTCAAAACCTCAAAAGTATAACCTCAAGGTGGCACTCCTTCTGGAATCTTGATCATACCAAATGGATGTCGTGGTCAAGCCAGTAGCACAATCTCGTGACTCTGAGGCTAGATGTTGCAGCAGTTGTGAGAACTGCAAGTGGACAACTAGGTCTCACAAGGTCTGAAGCTCAACCAGATGCCTTTTATTCTTCAGGGATCAAACTGGTCCTTTTAGGCTTCACCCCTTCAGACAATATGCAAAACCTTCAAGGAGCAGGCTTTGATCTGGGAGTCTAGCCCTTTGCCTTCTTCTCTTAGAAGTTGTACTTGGCATGCCACTGGCATTGGTACATTGATTCCAAGGATTCTGGCGCTTCAAGAATGCTGTGTTCTGCCAATGTTGGAGCTACATTCAGACCCTGCAGATGCTGGTCCAGTTTCTGTTCCTCTTTTTGGGATAGCAGAGCTGTGTGTGCCACACGCCCTGCTGTAGAGTCTCTAATCTAGGCTGCTGATTTTTCCAAAGATCAAGACTGGGCACATGGAAGCAAGTTTCATTTGGTGATTTTAGGGGAACTTCCCATGTGGTGGGCTTATTGGTTTAGCTCAATTTTGCTAACATTATTGACAGTGGGAATATTGAGAGGGCAAACATTTGGTATATGTTTTTCTTCCATTGTACGAGAGTGTTCGTTTGTGCAAGCAACATTGGCTGCCAGCCAGTAAAGCACAAAGTGATAAATGTCTTTACACTAACAGAGACTAACACACACAGATTCCACCCCAAATCAGAAACTGCAAATCCTCATTATCCACTAAGTTTTTTATTCAGGATAAATGAGATGCCAGTGGAAGAGCAGCACACACTGAGCCTTCAAGGTTAGTTTAACTAAATAGGTTATTTAAATGCAGTAGGAAGATTTTTAAAAAAAAAAATGTTATGGATTGCTTTCTCTTTTTTACTATGTGATCTCCAGGACAAGTTGATCCAGCGACCTTTTCTCCAACTAAAGAGCATCATGACACTAGCATTTCAGGGTTGCTTCTTTTTCTTTTCTTGTTCCAATTAATACCATTGACTGTGAACTTGTATTGATGTCCTTGCTAAGAATCAATTACTCTTTGTAAATAATATTATTTAGATGTAAAGGAGAGGAAAGGACAATTTTCCTGGTAGAATCAAATTTACATCTGAACAGTAATATAAACTCAAGGTAATATTTCAAAAGTTGCCAGGTAGGGAAGTAATGGAGAATTTATCTAAGGTATGGGTATGCCCTTCCAGAAATTCTAATGGACAACCCAGTCAAAATGCTGGTCTTTACCACTGATGTCCTAGCAACATAAAATCTAAATGACCATCTTGAGTAGAAGTGAGGAGCCTGTGGCTTTCCAGATGTTGCTGGGCGGCTATTCCCATTAGTCCTAACCAGCATAGCCAATGGGTGAGAGATGACAGGAAATCCAGTCTCACGGTATCGAGACCTTGTGTCCCCAGATGTTCTTGGACTAAAACTCCCAGAAGCCTTAACCAGTGGCTGTGCTGGACAGGATTTTTGGGAGTTGTGGTCCAGGAACATCTGGGGACCTAAGGTTGGGAACCACTGATGTAGAGAGTTACGCATTCTCAGTCTTTGATCTTGAGCCTGCCTGCATCTTACCAAATATATTGCATTTTTCTGGGATGTGATAATGGACTTCCTATATGATCACACACAGATTTTTGAACTATCTCCCTAGAGAAGAGTGTGTGTGTGTGAGAGAGAGAGAGAGAGAGAGAGAGATTCAGACATTTATTTGTGTATTTGTCTTTTTTGTAGGCCACCTTTTCCCAATAAGGGGACTTAGAAATTTAATTCTGCCATCTTTTTCTTGTTTTTCTTGTTTATTCTTGGGCATCTTTAAGCAAAAGGTGTCTTTTTAAAAAATAAAATAAACCAGAGCCGCTAATACGCTGCAATATGAGTCAGATACTTCAAGTGAAACAAAGTGAGTCAATGTGGATCTGCGTATTTGCTGTCTTTTGTCATCAGCAATAGTGGGTTGATCATGGTCTATATTTGACAGCTTCCATGTGATGATACTTAGCATGTAATATTGTGTGGGTTAATTGCAGCTGCTTTATTATAATAACAATGTATTACTGCCTTTTAATGCTTCTGTAGGTTTTTACAGCTATTTTTACTACCTAACTGTGTGTTGGGTTTTTTTAGTTAAAAATGTCCCTTGTGCACTATTAGCTGTAGATGTGATCAATATACAACACATTTGGTAAATTCAGCATCCATGTGTCACATGCATTACACAATATATCATATTAGGTACCTTCTAACTATGATCCACAGGGAAACCATTAGGATATTTGTTTTGATCAACATCCTTCACCTTTACACAATTTTAGATGGTTCTAAAATCAGAACTTTCCTGAGAATGACAAAAGGAAAGGTGTTGCTTGACAGACTAAGCTGAGTGTGCAGTTTACAGTGGAGACGCCACAGCCAAAAAAGTATTTCAGTGTTTCCAAAAGTTGCATAGATCTGAAAACACCTAAACGTTTCTGGATTTGGACACCATCAGTCCTTCCTAAACGCATTTTACATGGAGGCTAAGTTGGTTTCCTGAGGAATTGCTTACACATAAATGCCTTGTGGAGCAGTCTTTCTCTTCAAATGTCATTTCCCCTGTGACAATTTTGCTAAAATTGTGCTGTTTTCTTCCCATATGACTGATTATTATTCATGAAGCCATCATGTCACAATGTTGCTGCAAATAATATTTTACTGACTTGAATAGTGAGTGAGACATACATAGATTAGCAACTGAGAAAGAAAGAGAGACCCTGTTGAGGCATTAGTTAGAGGGGAGCACCTAGCCCTCCCCCCTCCATTGTTGCTTTCTTCACATGATGACTGAGACATCAGCTCTGGATGGTATGTACACTCTATGCATGAACATAAATCCAGCTTTCCCAGAGTTGTTGTTTGTGCACAGAGCCTGCACATAAGGAGGAACTTCTGCCTAAACAGCAATGTCACAGGAGGGCAGAACTATGTGTGTTAAGAAAGCTGGATTCATTAATGCCTGGATAGGGCCGTACACATACACACACACATATGTTGTTGTTTAGTCATTAAGTCGTGTCCGACTCTTCATGACCTCATGGACCAGAGCACGCCAGGCCCTCCTGTCTTCCACTGCCTCCCGGAGTTGGGTCAAATTCATGTTGGTAGCTTCGATGACACTGTCCAACCATCTCGTCCTCTGTCGTCCCCTTCTCCTCTTGCCCTCACACTTTCCCAACATGAGGGTCTTTTCCAGGGAGTCTTCTCTTCTCACAAGATGGCCAAAGTATTGGAGCCTCAGCTTCAGGATCTGTCCTTCCAGTGAGCACTCAGGGTTGATTTCCTTCAGAATACATGTGCATATTTGTGTATCTCGCAAGATACATTATTCTTTTACTTCAGCAACATTTTTAAAAAACTGTACCTTGGTTAACATGATTAATATTCTTGTCTGTAAGATTCACAGCCCAGGGAAGCTTTGGAATACAAAAGAAACAGAGGGAGAATATTTCTCAGCTCCTTATGTTCAGGAGGAGTTGCCCTCAAGGGAGTCTCCCTTATGGAGGATTGCCACGTTGTGTGATTTATTGTCCATGAAGTCTCCTTCTTATGCCTCCAGTATTCAAGCAGATAATAAGGATATCACTGCATGTAATTTCTGCTCCTTCAAAAGAATCCATAGACCTCTTCTATATATAAGCCACATACTATATAGTAAGTTGTGCCAGATTCTTGAGAGTTTCTTGCTTTTTAACAGCCCCAGGCAAGCTGCAAAACCAGGAGTTTTTGTGATCCTTCGCAGGGGTGTTACAGATGTGATAAATCTGCATTTGTCGTGGTTGGGCATATATTCCTCAAAGACAACCAGGGCAGATTGATTTTGCATTCCTTAAAGGAAAAGGTAGATTCCTGTGAGAAGTAGGAAGACTCCAGAGTCTGGAAAGTGAAGAAGAGACCATGCTGCCTGGAGAATTCTGAAAGTCAAACTTTGAAAAGTTACAAAAATATAACTTTCCAGTCTCTGGAATAAAACTCCATCCAGCATTTAGGTCCACAAAAGGCCCCACTGTCCTACCTCTTTGCAACCTGAAGTGCAGTTGGCTGGCATGAAGAACATTTTCAATCATGGTGGCCAAGTTTTAGAACAACTTGCCCTGTGAAATTCACATAGCTACCTGCTTTTTCTTCCTTCTAGCAACCAAGTAGGACCTTTCTTCCTCAGGCATACTTTTCAGTGACTCATTTTATTAGTGGCTATTTTAACCTCCTGCCTTGTTTGTTGTTGATGGTGATGGTATTGGTTCTGCTTTCATCTCTGGTTGTTGTTTCATCTACTTGTTGAGGGTGGGGGCTGACAAACAGGATATTTAAGAATATACGATAGAGTCATAGACCCAAACTTGGCTAATTTTAAACTAGGTTTAGTGCCTGTTTTTGGTTTTTGGTTTATCTAGTGTATCTGTTTATTGGTGCAAATTCAGTTGTGTCCAGTGTCTGTTAGTAGATTGAGCAATGGATGGGTTTGCCGTTCACCACTGTACTGAATTTTTAACCCAAATGCTAGCTCTTACATGTTATTTGTACCCATTTGTCTGGCAAAAAAAATAAATCTGTCATTTCTGGAAACTGGCTCTCCCACCTTTGCCAGTGACTGCCCAGCAGAAAGAAACATTTGGAAATGCTGAGTATTTTTACACTGTGAGCAGCAGGAGGTGATGTGACAGCAGAAAAAGATGTACCAATTTATGACATCTAAATGTGAAAGTAAAATCCACTTTCCAGGGATGTGGAGAAAAGTGTGTTTGGAAGAGTTTGATTCTAAAACGTTAGCAGGGAGCAGCATCAGAGCCTGGCTCGCTCATTTGGCTCCCTCACTATCATACTGTAGACTTTCAAGCACTTAATGTAAAATAAACATTCCTGTATTTTCCACCATCAGTGTTGCAATCCACAAAATGGTTGTCAAGCAAGGAATTAGCTGCTGCTCTGGCTCTTTCTCAAGCTTGTTTTTATTTTTTGAACAACAGGAGGCTGGCTCTCGTCAGCTCTCTTCAGAGGTCAATATGTAGTCTCCAAAAAAGTCAGAGAATTTTGTGTCATGTTTAAAAACGAACCGATTTATTGCAGCGTAAACTTTCATGCTACAGTAAGTCTTCTGTCACAGCAAACAAACAAACATGGCTATTCCTTTGGATGTAGCTCCAGGCAGCTCTCCATCTGGCTTCTATTATATCTTCCTGCCCTCTCCAACACTATGCACAAATGAAACTTTGAAACTGTCTACTGTGTTTATGGACAGATAAATGGAGAGGGTTACAATTTTTCCCAGATCCTTTTCCAGGGGAACGAAAAACCACTTCTCGGGCTTAGGGCAAAGACAATAGGCCAACTCATTCCTTCCTTCCTTCCTTCCTTCCTTCCTTCCTTCCTTCCTTCCTTCCTTCCTTCCTTCCTTCCTTCCTTCCTTCCTTCCTTCCTTCCTTCGCATTGACTGTGCTGGCTAGGATTAATAGATATCTAACAATATCTGGAAGGCTGCACTTTGTCTACCCTGTCCTAAAGCTTTGCTTGCTGGTTCCATGCTTTTCTGTTGCTACTGCGGCTACAAAAGACAGCAGTAGCAACTGTGTTAGCATCAGCAGCATGTCTACCATTTTGCATCTTCCATAATGTCCCGTTTGTATCGGTTTACCTGCCATCAGCTGAGGAGTCCATCTTGGTATGATATCAAGCTTGATCCCAGTGTAAAACCTTTGTCCAAAAATATGGCTTCAAGATAATAGGCTGAAATGAAATTTAATGGTGATGAGGGAATGGGATGGCTCTTCTTTCATTATAAAGTGAATCTAGGCTGTTGGCATAAACACATTAGCTGTATTTGTATATTAGACAGACTGTTGGGCATATAATAAACAGGACTAAAGCAAAACAGACAAAAATGTGTGGGAGGTGGGATACATATAAGTTTGAAAAAGCAGGTTCCAGGTTCTTATGTTTTGGATTAGTGGGCTTCATAACTCACAGCTGTCTTATGAACTTACCTTAAGTAAATGACACTAGTGACAGTATGACTAGGTTTCAAGAGAAAATAAAAAGTAGACAAGCAGAGACATATGATGGATAAACAAGATCTTTTTTAGAAAGTAAAAAATTCATATAACATGTTTAAAAGTGGCTGCCGTGCAATAGGTTTTGATTAAATGTTGAGTCCAGAACCACAAACATTCGTTTTCTTTCTGAAAGGCTTTTCTCTGCCCTCCCTCCCAGTCCTCTTTCAGCCTTTCCTTCTGCAATTTTTCCTCTCCCTCCATCCAATGTCCACACAGCAAAATGCTTCTATTGCTCATGATCTTTTATCTGTGTAAAATTTTGGACACTGTAAAGGAAAGTACCATATCAAGCTGCCAAGAAGCTGCCTCTGGGAAACTGAATATCCCACCCCTGACTACCTTCCTCCCACTTGCCTAAGGAATGTTAGGGACTGAAAATGGTACCGCAAGTGAAATGTCTCAGTTAATTAAAATATCCATGCAGTGCATACCCTAGGCTCCTCTAAATATTTCTGCCTTGTTTAGATGTCTAGGTCTAGGTTTCATGGTCCCCAGGAAGGGTAGAATCAATGGCATTTGCATAAGCTTCCACTCACAATTCAGCAATTGAATTAATAGGTCTAGTCTAGTTGGGGGTAGCAGTAGGATTTAAACCATGGTCTTTGGGCTATGGTACACAGACACACAGACAAACACAGAAAACCTATTGTTATAAAACATAATTAGCAATCAGTCAGAGTGTGTTAGTCTCTCTGTTATGCTTAGATAATGCATTGAAAACTGTAGGAGCAATGGAAGGTGATTTCTGCATATTGAACTTGCAACTTTTTGTGACAAACTGTAGAGCGGTTACAACCAGGACAGATCTGAAAACACACCCACCAACAGGTTCCGTGCATGTTGGAAAGAAAAGTGCAGCTTTGGCATGGATGCACACCTTGCCCCCATGTACACAATGGTGCAAAATAAAATAATGGCATCTAGAATATTGGAATCGGTTCTGGAGTATGCTTCTTATTACTCTAGAAATAAACATGATTTCAAGGTTCTATAACAGTGACATTTAGCATCAGGGAGATGAAACTGTTGCTCCCGAAATTCACTGGCATGTGTTAGATATGCAAAGCTTCAAATGCCAAGCATCTATACATATAATGGTCTCCTAACATAACCCATTTTGTGGAGTGTGGGATGTTGGCAGCTATGCAAGAGATCACAGGTCACATAGTTCCTTTTCATTCTCTTGTTATATTTCTGGGATATCCAAAAGTCAGCATCCAGATTGGAGCCTAAAAAGTCTTCTGAGGACTGTGACAACAACCAGAAAACACAAGATGAAACAAAACCCCAACAGCCCTGATGGAACATAGTTGGAAAAGGTGCTAAAATAGAGCAATTGTGAAAGAGGCTTTGTAGTAATATGGAAAGAGTAAATTTAATGCATGTGGTCTGAGCAAGAAAAGGACGATGAAATAATCCTCATTTTTAAGAAAAGTGCTATTCACTGGCCAGAAAAACAAGTTAAATAGATGAAAACCAGGCAAGCACAGGCCAGCTGGCTCCCTCTTGCTTTTCCCATGATTAGGTGTGGTGCCATCTTCTCATCCATGTTTTTGCCATAGAAAGATGGAAAGAAAGAGACAAGAACTTTATCTTTTCATCATGAGATCTAGCTCTGACCTGTCTGAACTATTAAGATGCCTGTCATTTACATGGGAGTCTGTGAAGGAACAACACACATATTGCACAGTCCCTCAGGCTACAGAAGGTGATACTGCGTGTTTTGCACAACAACAGAGCATCATTTCAGTTTAAGTCTGTGTGATCTTCCTCCCCCATGCATCACTTTCCTTTTGCCAGGAGCAAAAAAAAAAAAAAAAAAGGCAACTATTTACCTGTGCAGGAGGAATTAAATCTAGACAACCAAGTCAGGGCCAGGGTCATGGCTAGATTACTCCCCATTCCTGGCCAGGAACTACATGTTTCAGATAACTCACAGTATGTTTTTTTAAAAAAAAATTGAGGGGTATCTGAAAACTGGTGTAAAACCACCCGTTTCGCACATCCTGCTTTTATATGAATACTTGCATTAAAGCAAGTTGTGCAGCAGTAGGCTTCCCATGGCTACTGACAGCCCTGTGGTCAGAGGATCCTCCCTGCTCAGAAAAAGGAGATGCTGGAGTTGGCCCACCCCCAGCAAAAACAACGTTGCCAACCAGCTGGTGCTGAGATGACTGCGAATCCTTCCAGCACTGCCTGGGCAGTGATGCTGTGCTTGCCTGAGGGGCAACTCCAGCAGCTCCACTTTTTGCAGTATGTTGAGCCCTCAACTAGCACTGTCAGTAGCCAGGAAACTTCCCAGCACTGGCCAACTAGAACGGAAGCTTTCGTGCAGTTAAAAAATTGTGCAAATGTATACAGTACTTGTTAAAACCAGACCAGGGCTTGTGTCAGGTGAAACTACACTTCTGAAAATGTAGTTGTGATCCTGGTGATCTTCAATCATTATATATAAAACCTCATCAAACCTTCATAGCCCTGCCTTGGGTTCAAGTTTTTTTGCCTCACTAGACAACAACTTTCCCGACTTGCTTTCTGCCAGCTCTGCTGGAATATCATCTCTACCTCACATAGACTGAGAAAGGCTGATCTGGAGCGTGGCAAGGGAGGGCAGTTCACATGTAGCCCTCCTCCTTGTATAAATTTTTTGAATGATAGATGCATACATACAGCATACATTAAAATGAATGTTTATTTTAAGTGTAAATCCCATAGATTGATAGATAGGCTTAAAAGTGACCCAATAAAAATGTTCTGTGATACATTACAGAAACTGGTCCTCATAAGAGGTTAATTTCATGGGATCTTTCATATTGTTTGCTATATACCTGTGCACAAGTGACTTTTGGGAGTTCTTCATCCTGTTCATGGGAATAGAAATTGGGAAGATCACCACACCGAATTTCTCCAGAGGAAGAAATTCTACAATAGTTTCTCAGAAACAGCACTTGAATTGGGCAGGTTCTCAACCAGACCCTAAAGGGAAAAAGCAAAAACAAGACAAAAGAAAAAAACCTTGTTGCCCCTTCCTATCTTTTCCTGCTTCCAGGAGGAAGTTTTATATTTGTCTTTTTTTTTTTAAAGTGCTGTAGTGCAGGGGTCGTCAACCCCTGGTCCGCGGCCCGGTGCCGGTCCATGGGCTTGCCGGAACTGGGCCGTGGATACTGATCTCTGCTGCCCCCCACACGCACGCACTGTGGGCGTGTCATGTTTGCACGGGGGGGTGTTGCGCCCGCGGTGGGCGTGTCGCGCTCGCGTGGGGGCCTGTCGTGCTTGCGACACGCCCATTGCGTGAGCGTGATGTGGCCCAGCGCATGGAGCTCACTCCCCCCAGCCAGTCCACGGCCCCAAAAAGGTTGAGGACCGCTGCTGTAGTGCATCTGCACTGCCCTGATAAATTCACTTCCTCTGCCCTTCCACAGAGCCGAGGAAGTGTTTAATTTGCTAGTATCCTGAAGTGGCTCTCTTCTTAAGCCACTTCACGTTATGGCAAATCGAAAGAAGAAGACTTGATTTGGTTCATTTCCAGTGATTGCACATGCTGGAAATGAACCAAAACAGAGTAATTCTACCTGAACCAAAAAGAGACCCTTAAAAGAGGCCAGAAAGGTGCAAGTAGGAATGCTTTGGAGGCAGGCTGGCTTGTTCCATCAAAGACATCATCTGATCACCATCTTTAGGAGCGAACCAGCCCATCCCACAGTGGACCAAACAGTGGGCTAAATGCCCCTATGGTCACTCTCCCAATTTCTTTTCTTTCAAATTGACTGAGAAAGGTTGACGTTCTTATGGGAGACATTTCTGGCATAACATTAGGTTGCCACAAGAAAGTACAAGTCATCTGGTTTTAAAATGGGTTGCGTATACGTGTGGAAAGAAGTGTGTCAACAGCTGTTAGTCCTGATAGCTAAAGAAGAAGAAAAAAGAGCATGCTGAAAGACACTGTATTTCTTTCATGTGATAGTAACCAAGAATAGAGAATGGGCTGTCAGCTCTAGCCTTGTATTCTTTTTTTTTTCTGGCATCCCCAGGCATGAGTAATTCTGTTTCACATTTATACTGGGTGTGATTGTAATGGCTAATTGTCCTAATGACAAAACCCAGGTTGAAAACCAGTATACCACAGAATATCAGTCGGGGGGGCACGTTTTGTTTTGTGGGCTTCCAACTGTACTTTCCCCGTGAACTTTGCCAGAGCATCTGGTAGAAAATAAGATGCCAGGCTTGACGGATTTTTGGTCTCAACCATCTGGGCTGTTCATACATTGTTACCCATAAGATGGCACTCGAAACCTCTTCTGTTCTTCTGTAGAGGAGTTGAAGTCACCAGGACTTGAGAAGAAGAGGAGAGGACTTGAACAGCCATTAGCTAAACTATAGCTGAGATGAAGAGGCTTCTCAAAATCCAAAGATGAAGGGCCATGAATTTACATGAGGATTTATTATCTCCAGCACTTTTTCTTCAAATACGAATTTATATAATAACAATGAATTACAGGCAATAGCCTCTCCTTATAAAATTACTACGTTGTACTGGCTCAAAAGGCTCTCATTCAGTTTAGGGGAATTCTTCCCCCTCTTCTTTTTTCTCCCCAAGCCACAAGAAGTGGGTGGGTGGATTAAAAATAATTTCAGTCTGAAAGTAGTAAAATAATTGCCAAGCAACTGAAAATATAAATGGCATATTTGTTAATTTCACCAGATGCTGGGGTTCTATTTTTTCTTACTGGCTTGGAAAAGAGACTAAGAATGTGAAGAAAGTTTGCTGAATTCTTTGTTCTTGTCAATTTTGAACTGTCTTGACTTAGCAAGAAAACTCAATGAGAAAATTTCAAGCTCTTCTAGATGAAGGCAAGACAAGAGGTGGTAATTTTTCATGTCAAGTCCTCTGTAATTTGTGCAAACCGTTTATTTGCAAAACTAGTACCTCTTCTCTTTGAGAAACAAACAAACAAAACAAGTACAGAATGACTGGTTAATTGTGTTTTAAAACTATACAGACACCTCTGGGTGCTTCTAATCCTTAAACATCTACACAGCAAAGTGGCAGGTGTCATAATTTTGCACAACTTGTGCAATAATTTTTATTAAAATGACATTTTCAACTTTCTGCTTCATTTGCAGGAAAAGTAGTTCTAGTTCTTGTTCACTTTTCCTGTTGAGACCACCACAAAAATGCTGTCCCTTTTGGAGCAAGGAGAATAATTTTCTTCATCCTTGCATGTGAAAATGAGACAAGCAAAGAAGAATGTACATAGTAGGGAGAAAGGTTTTTTCCGTGAAGTCCAAGCTGTGATCAGTTCAGCCTTCCTTAGATCTCTAGATCTGTTGGATGGTGACTTCAGTTATCAACAGGCAGCAAAGCCATCAAGATGGGAGTTGTAATCCAACATACCAGGAGGCCACCAGGCTGAGGAAGTCTGAGTGGTTTGAAATTCAGTGGTTCCTAAACCTTGGCCATCAGGTATTGCTGGACTTCAACTCCTAGAAGCCAATGGCTGAGGATTCTGGGTGTTGTAGTCCAACACTGGAAGATCTAAGCTTGGAAACATCTAGTGTCCAGGGAGCTAACTTTGCCGTGAACTCGAGTAACAATTGCAAAGGTTTTTTTTTAAAAGATACCCAATAACTCTTTGCGCTTTTAGAGCACCATGACATAATCAAGGTTACAAGGATTAGCTTTCTAAAACAAAATCTCTTAGTTTTCTCTCTGCCTACAATTTTTCTTTCTCATTCTCCTCTGAGTCTCAAGTCAGGAAATAGCAGTTAGGGCTTCAGTCTTCCACGCTGCTTAATTGGGAATCTTTTGCTACCCCAGGAGAAGAGAGACGAGTAGCCCTTCCCCTATGTTTGGTTACTGTGAGAGGAAGCAAAGCCCATGTGGACTAACATAACGTCTGCAGGCTTATGCTATGGGTGCCAACAGGGAACTGTGGAAAACAGACTATTATCTGGAAGAGCCTTCATTGATTCCTAGATTTGGTAGGAGCCAGTGACGCTCAACGTCTTGACTCATTAAAACTCCTATATATAACATCTGAAATCTCAGTGAGTACTGGCTACATAGCTTTCAAGCACATTTTCCACACATAAGGACCAGAAACTTGCTTTTATTTTTATTTTTCAAAGAAAAATAAATTCTGAATTCTCTACCTGCTTTGTTGGCTTTCATAAAAGCAAAGTATATATATATATACACCAGTCTGAATGTGGCTAGGATAGTCACAGGGACGTGGAAATGTAAAGTTTTCTAACCGTTTCTGCAAGGCACAGGCAACGTTTGAAAATTCTTGCATTTTTCAATTTACAGAGAGATCAAGGCTTTATGCATCGATAACATTCCCCTTTACACCCGTAATAGCACACAATAGCATTGCTTATTCAGGAAGCATTCAATCTTGAAAATGTATTCCCCTCACTCCACCCCCAAATACGTAATTACCAGTTTTTCCCATTTTTCTTTCTCCTGAATCACAGGAATATGGATAGGGCGAGATTAATACAAAGTACTATAGAAGTACGAAGCCTGACATGGAGCGTCTTCTGAGAGAATCTTCTCCTTGAAGGAGTGTATAGACAATAATAAATCAAAATGCTGCAGGGATACTTGGAGCGGCTGCATTTCCATCCGAGAGAAATCGGAGCTTTTTATTTAAATGGAATAGCTGATTTAAAGGCAGAATGTAAAACCTTAAATGACAGTTAAGGCATCCTATCCTCAGGGGAAATTTAGATGTACCGAGGTACATTATCAGTTTTAATACTGATTTTTTTTTCACTTAAAGCTGTTCCAATTTAAGGGTTCTTTGAAGGCTAGAATTAAGCATTACACTCAGTTACCGCATTATATAGTCACCCTCGTTTGCTATGAATCAAAATCCAACGTTTAGGAAAGAGAAGAGTCAAATTCTGTTAATTCATTGTGAACTAGCCAACTCATGCAAGCTAGAAACATGCAAGAAAATGTTATTTCATTACCTGACTTATCAGATCAGAAAGATTTGATAGTTCCATTAAATTCGGGCTGGAAACGGCAGGTAGGAAGACAATTCTAGTCTTATTTCATTTTACAAATTCAGAAGTTTTCCTTCTTCTGGAGGAGATTAGGGCAGATTTTGAACATTTTCCACAGAAGTAGTTTTTATATTTTAAATTTTTCCCCACAACATTTACCATTAAAAGCATGTAGACTGTGAAAAGGTGTGTATTTTGTAAAAAGAAACAATGTTCTGTGTAAAGTATAGTGGTAAAGTATAGTTGTTGTTGTTGTTTGTATAAAATACAAGTTTGGGGCATGAAGGAGAAAGGCCAAAATCCCAGTGAGATTTTCTGCACGTATAAATGGGCATTCACACAAGTCACGTTCCCCAGACTATCAGTTGTACAACCAATCATATGATCAGTTGCCCAACTAGGTGATGGTCAAGCCTGTCAAAGACAGTCTCACTGGATTTAGGCCAAGGTGGCTTGTGAAAAGAAAAGACCCATTTATTTAATAATGCTCCTTATGACCAATAGAAATCCTGGTCTTTTTGTTCTCATGAAAGACTGAAAAAATCTCACAATGGTTGACAGTGACTTGGTGTGTTGAGACATACTTTTTCATCAAAGAAGAGAAAATGTATGAGTGTTTGTTACATCCTTAGTGGAGAGGTATTGTATCCTGCTTCAGAATCATCTATGGGATAAGAGAAGTTAGCTTCAGGACATTTCTGCTGGGCAGAAAACAAATAGATGAACGGATGCATGCATGAATGTGAATGATGATATTGTCTGCTCAGAAGCGTAGCCCTCCTTCTGAACTAGATTTGTTTGCTTTCGTTGATGGCATTGTGTGACCAAATCTGACTGGCTCTGAGGAGACCCGTATGTTTCTGGGCTGGGTTGAGTATTTTGTTTTTAGGAGAAAAAAACATGCAGTAGCCATCAGTTTTACCCATGAATTGGTAATTCAAAGGTGCCACCAACACTTTTCACCATCAGAATGTCAGGTACTGGGGAAGGAAATCTACATTTGCAGTCTGAAGGGAGAGTATGTCTGAGTGGTGCAGTAAAATTGCAGACCTCTTCATCCGCTTCTTACCTACGTGAATAGCACTCAGTCTAAGAGGACTAGATGTTCAATAACAGCTATTTTAGCATCCTTTTTCAACTTCTCTTTTCCCACAATTAACAACTGTGTGCACAGCCTAGCAGGAGGGATCACTTTTCTTGCAATCTTACAAGGCTCTTGCAAGATTCCTTACAATCACTACTGAAATCAAGAGAAGTCATACAGAAGTGAACAACATGCCAGTAGGCTTTGCCCTAGATTCTTCAAAATGAATTTTAGTAAATATCTTTCTGGAACTTTTCCCTTTTGGCATTATGCCAGTCCTTAGGATCAAACTCTGTAGGGTTTCAGATGTCAGACCTTTTTATTTTACACTATTTTATTGTTTTCTGCTTGGTCTCTGTTTGTTTTGATTACTTCCTTTGTCCTTGTTAGTTATTAGGAGTTTGTTCTTAGGAGTCATTAGGAGTAAATGATAAGATCATTTGGTTACTTTATTTTTATTTTCCCCATCCAGTGTGTTTTAATTTGTTGTTTCTTGTGTAATGCATAGATGGAAGTTCTCTATTTCCCTCTTTTTCACAACAAAAACATGCAAGTTATATTTATTTACATATTTAAAGTGTGCATGTTAAAGGAAATGATGCTGAACATGCCTAATGACTATTTTTTAACAGTACACAGTATAACATCCCCAAAGTAAGGGATGTTAAACAGAAAGCAGAAGATACAGGTATAGCTTTAAAAAGCAATTTGAGAGTCTGTTTTTGTTTTAAATTTATTTATTTATTAAAAATTAAGCAACGACAAACCCAGAATTACTCAAATATATATTGCCCAGAATCGTATGTGTTACACCCACAGCTGTAACACAAACAGTATGAATTTCAGAAATGATTTGCCACAAGTTAAGCAGTCCATTTGCTATTCTTAACTTGCAGCAATTGATGACCAAAATTTACACTGACCGGCTTATGCAGGTATAAAAATGTTAACAGGATTCTAACCATTACATTGTGCAGAGTTTCGAGATTTGATCCTCTCAGGTGGCAGATGCTATAGAGGCATCAGTGGCAGCACCCATTCCAAATCTGTTTCTTCTGAGGACCTGACCATCCTGCCCCTTAAAGGACACAGCTGTCTTCACTCTCCAAAACATAGCTTCCAGTCTTCCGATATGTCTGAAGACCCTATTCTGTTGCTAGTATTGAAATGGGATCTTTTCCAGTCAGTTTCTGTGTGTCAAATAGATTGGGATCCATCTTGTCCCTCAGCTCAGGTTATAACAGGTCCTGGGTGACTCCAAAGCCATTGATACAGTTAAGTTCTTCCTTCTTGTTCATGGCTGCATGTGTTTCACAGGGCAACATTATCTATCCTCAACACACACAAAGAAACCCAAACACATCTTTGTTTGGGTTCCCACCATTAACATTTAACACAATCATTTGCACTCAGCAGTTAACAGAATGAACTACAACAGTTACAGCTTTCACATCAAGATCCTCAAGATGTCCAGTCTCAGATCTAGCATCAAGTGAGGTGTTTCCATTTGTACTTGCCAGAATACAGTGTACCACCTCGGTGCTAGTTTTTAAAAAAACACTTCTCCGTCTTCAGCTGCCATAGAACTAAAGAATAAACTCTTCAGTGAAATTTTGAAAGTTTCATGTCAGTAATATGTCAGCAGTTTGGTATTGTGTATTTATATGTTGGACAGCCACTTAGTAATATTAGCATGTTGGACTCGGACTTAGGAAATCTGGGTTCCAGTCCATGCTTGACCATCAAACTCACCAGGTGAATCTCAGGCCAGTGACACTGTCATAGACAGACCTTCCTCAAAGGATTGTTACAATGATAAAACAGAGAAGCGTAGAACCATATAGGCTGCCTGAACCTGTTGAAGCAAAGGGGGGATATAAATGCAAATAAATAAATGAATACTCCAAATATTTTGAATAAAAAGATACAGAAATAATTTTAGATACCTGCTGCTAATGCCTGTCTTCTTTAAAGTTAAATGTACTGATAACAGTCTCATCTCACAACCAAAGCAATGGTGATCTGGGCCATACAGCATGGTTAAGGCAAGGGGGTTAAGGCACCAGGTTTGCAGAATATTACCTTTTTGCCAGCAGACACAGAATTCTGAGCCCATGAACTTGAGTTGCACTCCAGAGCTCTCTCAGAGCTTAGATGTGAGAAGTTATAAATAGCATAGTTGACTATAACAAAATACCCTATGTAAGAAGACTGCATTTCAGAAGTAACCTAGTGAATGGCATCACTTTTACTTTCTTGGTCTAATGTTTTCTAGCTACTGTTTAGGGCAGTTTAAGACGTTTTGGGTGGAATTATTCATCTTTTAAGCCATTCGGTTGTCTTTCTGTTTGTTGTTATATGCTGACAAGTCAGCTCCAACTTATGGTGAGGCTATGAATGAGCAATCTCCAAAATGTTCTATCCTCAACAAAGCCTGTGAGCATCTCAAGTCTGTAACTTCCTTTAGGAACTCTTTCTGTTACTATTCCTAAAAAGATTTTTTTTTAAAGTAACAAGTAACAAAGGGTTACTTTTCAGTTCACTTTTTACACTGTAACAGGGACAGATAACTTTTAGGACATAACCGTCCAAACTTTGAGCTTAGTGAAGCTCATAGTCATTCTTCCTAAAAATCTGCTTCTGTTTACTACCACTTTTCAATAGGGCAGCCAAGGCAGGGATAGTATTTTGCTATTGTTGTTCCCTTTTTTAAGCTAATGGGAATTGGACATCAGTGGCGACCTGGAAATCGCTAAGGGTCAAACTATATATTACAGAAACATAATTTTAGAAGGTGAACTCCATCAGTGTTTCAGAGGTGTGATTCTGGCAGGTCTTTGTGACTAAGGAATCACACTTGCACATGAGGCCTGTATTTACCTCCCAATGATCAGTTACAAAACTCCCAGTCAGTTTTGATTCCACCACCACCCCACCTACTCTGCTCTTGCAAATGCCAAAGACAAGTTGATGTGGAAATTCACAGACTGCTTTGTTGTTGTTGTTGTTTAGTCGTTAAGTCGTGTCCGACTCTTCGTGACCCCATGCACCAGAGCACGCCAGGCCCTCCTGTCTTCCACTGCCTCCTGGAGTTTGGTCAAATTCATGTTGGTAGCTTCGATGACACTGTCCAACCATCTTGTCCTCTGTCGTCCCCTTCTCCTCTTGCCTTCACACTTTCCCAGCATCAGGGTCTTTTCCAGGGGGTCTTCTCTTCTCATGAGATGGCCAAAGTATTGGAGCCTCAGCTTCAGGATCTGTCCTTCCAGTGAGCACTCAGGGTTGATTTCCTTAAGAATGGATAGGTTTGATCTCCTTGCAGTCCAGGGGACTCTCAAGAGTCTCCTCCAGCACCACAATTCAAAAGCATCAATTCTTTGGCGGTCAGCCTTCTTTATGGTCCAGCTCTCACTTCCATACATCACTACAGGAAAAACCATAGCTTTGACTATGCGGACTTTTGTTGGCAAGGTTCATAAACTATCTACAAAACCAAGCCAAAATGTTAAACAGAGCAGTGCAAACATAGACAGATAAGTAGACCATTCCTTCTTTATGTGTTATGTTTTTCCTTGGGTTTTTGTTCACTAAAGTTGTTCATTGTTAGTTACAGTTAAATCCCACCCATCCCATAAGATCAAGATGGCGTAGAAGGTTCAACTCCTCCCTAATTTGGCTTCACAATAATCTTACAAGGTAGGTTCCCTATGACAATGACTGACTGGCTGAAGATCACCAGTGAGTTTTATGGGTCAGTGAGGAGCATAATCTGGTTATAATCTGGCCCCTGACATCGGCATTCATGACACTGACTGGAGCATTACTGGAAAATTTAAACTACTGATGGTGGTCAGAAGCTTCGCAGTGACTGCAGCTTCTGGTATTTCTGATAGGACCTCCAGAAACGTGATGAGAACTCTCTCTGAATCAATGTTCAGCCATACCACTACCAACCAAGTAACTTGACCTTCCCTTCAGTGGGCCTGGCTGCTTTGGGGGATTTAGAGGAAGAGAGAAAAACAAGGAAGTTTGGGGCAGATCATAGGAGACATAGTTGTTCTGTCCTGGTAGAGAGAAAGAAAGTAAGAGGATCTGAAATCTTATCCTGGGCAATATGATCTAAAAAGGGAGACTGAGAGAATTCCCCCAGGAGTTTATTATAAGAAGCCTCCAGGTGACTGCAGCTGTAAGTAGTTCTGATAGCTGAAGAAGTCACCAACAGATAAACTGAACTGAGTTTCCCCGAACTGAGGAACTGAAGTGAAAGGGAAGCAACATTCAGACTTTACTGGAAAGCCAAGAGAATTCTGAGTCGTCTTCTGATACTGCCTTTCTTCTGCAAGGTGGGGAGGGACAAACCTGGCAGGGGGAGGAAGGGTCCAAGATATGTGTGTTCTGGTTCCTTTAGATACGGTCTGCATCTAGTATAAAAGTGACTTACTCTATCAGCCGTGAAAACAACACTTGCATTTTCTTTTGTGCCTTTGAGAAAAAAAAAACCTCTCATCCCCTCCCCCCTTCAGTCTTCATTCAAGAATGACATTCTGGATCTAATCCTCCCATAGGTCAAACTGTAAGTCCTCTATCGATTCTACTTGTTGTTTACCTTCCATTTATCCCTCAAATCTTTGCCAGGTTGTGATGAATTTAGACAGGAGAAAGGAAGGTTTTTTCCCTTGACAAAACTTCAGATGAGAGTTGCCCCACAGCTCCTGTACTGCTCTCAGTCAGAGGCATGCTTTTTAATGCTTTTAAAATGAAAATCCAGAAGGAACTGCAAAATCACACTCTGTGTGTATTTCTGTGTTTCTGTGTCTGTGTGCGTAGTGTTAACACACTGAGTGCCACCAGATCTAAGACCCTAAAGGAAGAAAGAATACTTGCAAAAACCTGTCACATCCAGTTTGCACTGGGTTGCACTAAGGGAAAATGCAGTTGACAAGCAAGGCTTTTTCCAAATGTGGTTTTATTTGGTTGACCCTGACAAAGTTCTCTGGTGTAACAGAAGAAGGAGAAGGGGAGGTCGGAACGTCTCTCCCACAAAACAGCTGCCCGTCCCACCCTCTCCTTGCAGACCATGATGCTAAAAATGGTAACACCTAAGGAGGCCAAAAGAGTACATACTAGGAACCGTGCTTTTTCGATCATCATGGCCCCTTCCCTATGAAAAGGGCAGCTAACAGAAGCTCAGCTAGCGTCTTCCCTCTCAGTTTTTAAGGAATTAGTAAAAACAGTATTATTTATGGTTGCCCCTTATTACTGTTTTATCATCTGAGATGCTCAAATCTGCTTAATTTGTTTTAAATAGGTTTCAGGTAGGGACAGTTTTTTCCCCCTATTTTATGGTCTTTACTGCTAGGCACTTCGTTTCATTTGTTATCATGTGAGTTTAATTTGTTTTAATGTGTTGTGAACCATGCAGAGAGTGCATGCACTATGGGGCGGTATGCAAGCTTAAATAAATAAATAAATAAATAAATAAATAAACGCTATGTAACAGGGATGGGCAAAATGCATCTCTGGGGCCACATGCTGTCCCCCAATCTGTTTTTGCAGCCCTTACCTCTGATTCCTCCACCAGAAAAAAAAGACCAATTAAAAAAAATTAGTACTTTTGGAAGCTTCTGGACTTGCAATTCACCATTTACGCAGATTATAAGGGAATGTAAGTGCTGTTTAAAATGAACAGTTTTTCAAACTGTTTCATTCTTTCCAGGTGTTGGTATTTTTGGTAGCCCATATGGCCTCTAGAACAGTGGTCCCCAACCTTGGGCCTCCAGATGTTCTTGGACTTCAACTCCCAGAAATCCTGGCCAGCAGAGGTGATGGTGAAGGCTTCTGGGAGTTGTAGTCCAAGAACATCTGGAGGCCCCAGGTTGGGGACCACTGCTCTAGAAGACCCCCAGAGGGAGAAAATTGCCCCCTGGGTCCAACTCTATTATATCAGGTTTAAGTCAAAACCCAGTTTACCTCTACTTCTGTAACTGCGAGAGCACTTTCTAGACCTGATCGAGCGTAGAGTCTAATCAATATACACACTTTGAAAGAGCAGAAGTGTACTCCAGGCAGGCAATAACTTCAGCAGTACAGTACTTCTCTTTTGCACAGCCAGCAAACTGGAGAGCAAACTAGTCTGGGCTATTTCCTTGTGTCTTCACCTTCCAAGAAGGTTTGAGAGATGGGAATGTACTGTTAGATTGACACATAACAGTTGGGAGGGTACCAGACATGTACACACACATATACACACACCTTTTGACTATGCAGACCATTCCATGAGCATTCTTTTAGCAATTATTAAAACAGCCCTACAAAGTAGGTCTGCATCACTTTTTTTCTCTCCCAGTTGCAGGTGAGGAACTAAAATTGCCAAGTGGGTTGAGTTTTAAACTGGCTCTCAGCTTATCCTCTTAGCCACAACAATGTGACAACTCACAAATCCAAACTGCTGTTGAACAAACAAAAATGCTATTTTCATCTCTCTTTTCTATCCAGCTGTTATATAGATATATAGTAGACTTCATTGCAAATGATAGCTTACTGAATTGTGTTGGAGATTCTCAGTATCAGTCTAAGACAAACAACAGCTCCCAGATTTCCTTGAAATCTGTAGCATAGATGCATCTTTTGGTAAGATGGCATAATCACCAGAAATGTTGAACTTTCTGTCTTGTTTGTCAAACAGGAAATTTGGACAAATTTAAAAGAAAGTGTCTAGGGAAACTATATTCACCAGCCTGTCACTGAAAATGCATTGATCTTACGCTGTTACAGAATTTGCTTCCTTTGGACTCATTATTTCTCTTTGACAACTCTTTTAATTCTGTTGCTGTTTGCCCCGTATGTGATCAAACAAGTATGAGGCATTGGAGATGTATGTGTGTTTCCATGTGCATGTAAATGCTTCTCCCTCTCCTTTGATTTCAAAATCTATGGTCTATCATTTCCAGGAATACTCACCTGAATGTAAAGACAACTTGACACTTGTGTATGTGCATATATGGGGTGGAGAGAAGCAAAATGAACACTGCCTGTCTCCTCGTCAAATGCTTTTTGCTCCCTGCTAAGAAAATCTCACTGAGATTCCAGTCTTGTACATGTAGATGCAGGCGCCTGCCCTGTGTCTTCCCATTTGATGGCATTTGGAACAGCTGGTGATTTCCACTGGTTAACTCCCAAGAGGCTGGCAGCCTCAATTTGTGACTAGCCTCATCTTCAAACATCTCAGGGCAACCAAAATGCGACAGGATGACAGATAGCCCTCTCAATGGATACTGACAAACAAATTAGCGCCAAGATGCTTTGCAGAGCATACCAGATGTGTTGGGTTCGATCATATGGAGCAAGCAATGAAAAGCTGTCTGTGTCCCATCTGTGCTTTTTAAACAATCGCTGTTTGTGGAGTAAAAGGCACTGTAAACATTTGGTCTGTGTTTTTAAACAGTCTTGGGTCTTGGCCTTATCATGTGCTGAAAGCTTTTTCCATTTAAATTTCTCTTTTTGGGGGCAGGGGGGGTGAGTGAGAAGAGAGGGAAAGCTAAGGTTGGAAAATAGAATACTAACTTAAATTACCTGGGTGCTGAAACAAGTTTTAAACACTGTGGATCCTGAGCAAAAAATATGGGTTAGGGTTTTGCTCTATACTGACCTGGCCTGACCCTTAAGTTGTATAATATCTATAACACAGCCCCTTTGTCCATTTTCTTAGAGTGAAAAATGTTGGTTGTTCATAATAAAATTAGTATGGTGTGAGTTTGGTGTGCTCAATGAGAAGTATCTTTGTTCTGGATCTCCTGCATTGATGGTGGTTGGGCTTGGTGATCTTTGCAGTACCTTCCAGACCTACAGTTTGCCGATTCATTGGTACAATGGAAACTGGGCCATATCAAAAGCATGGGAGAGTTGGGTACATCCTTCTTTGCTAAACCTATGGGAAAGGGGCATTTCAGGAAGACTTGCAAGTGAAGGATTGCATATGATTACAGAAGAGATAGTAGACAGATGCATAGACAGAGATGTGCATTAGACATTATTATATAAAGTTTTTTTATATATATACAGCCTTTCTATCTTGTCAGAACTATGGCTGCTGACATTGCAAATATTAACCAAATAGAATTAATATTACAAAACTCAGCAATTAAAGACTAATATTAAAATACAGGAAGACAGAAAGTCACAAACACATAAACCCATTACTGAAATAATTCTAATGAATATCCTACAGCATCACCAAACCAAATGTAAGTGCTCCCAGTAATACTGCCCGCCTACAAGCAAACTTGATGGACTGTTCTAGGTCCTACAACGTAGGGATATGTCCAGTCCCCCTGTTCTCTCAGTCGGTGCCAGAACAGTGAAGGCTGTGCTCCTTCTACTGCCATTCTAGCCTTAGAAAGCTCTAAGAAGAGGACAGGAGTCCAGTGAATGACCTGAATCATGGAGAAGGAGTTTCAGAGCAAAGTTGGTTATTAGTTATGCCATCAGTGATATTTGTAGCATCTGGATTTTTCAACACCTACCCCCCACAACACTTGGAGCTGGCTGACAACCAACTCTGAAGAGTTTTCTGTCCTTCTGAAGTACATTGTTGGGGTGCACAGGAGGGAGAATAACAGGAGAGGAGTGGAATAATTAGGCATTATGCTGCTTCACTTCCTTTCGATTCCTCTCTTTCTGGAGCTGAATTCCAGCGCTAGATAGCCCAGAAATGTTTGTTGATCTGTTTTCTGCAGATCGCCCAAAGCCCAATCCCTGCCTTTCCTGCTGTAGAAAAAGGGTTACCTATAAACCTGTCTCCTATTTTTAGAACTGAAAGCACAATAACAGCATTGTTGGTTCAGAGCAAAGCAGTGTCCAGTTCTATGCTCCAGCTGTGCCCTAAACTGAGCCATCCCTTGTTGCTTGTAGGCAGATCTAGCAACTACTAATCAGATGTGTAGCACCACATAATATAGTCACTGTGAAGTCTGAATATGATCAGTAATTATTCTTCCAACAAAAGACCATAAACTTACCGCATTTCTTTATAACTTACAGATGGTGCCAGTACAGCCGGTACTCATTTAGCAATTCCACTGCATAAAATATGGAAAGAGAGAGGAAGAATCTCATTTAATCTGTCTGCTTTTTATGGTTCCTGCTTCAAGCAGGGAGACAAGGAATAGCCACCTATCACTCTTTTCCCTTCATTGTGTAAATATATGCTTGCAAGCCTGTTTCTGCCTGACTTTTTGAGAGAAAATATCAGTCTGAATCTAAACCTCTTATCCTAAATACCTCTCCCATTGTCAGTGTGCTGTCTCAATAATTAAACACACCAGACCCCAATAATCCAAGAACTAATTAGTGACTGCATGGGGGTACAAAAACCTCCATCCTCCAGCAGAATGTCTTTGCCAGTCTTTTGTTCATTCATATCACTGTGAATGGGAAGAATTGTAGATGGGAGCAGCTATACATTAGGAGTTAAAAACCACTTTGGTAAAGAAAACACTGAGAAAAGATGCAATGTGTACTAAGGGATAAACGGGAGCTTTTTTCCACCAGTAGGTAAGGGGCTTTTAAATTCTCATTTGATCATTTACAAAAAGCCTCTGACTTGATTGTTAAATGTTGTCTCTTGTGCTTAAATTTCATGCCAGAGATTATTAAAAATTGACTTTACAGTATTTATTTTACTTATCTACTCCAGCCAGGCTGTGCTGAACTCATAGATTTGGTGAATTATTAAATTTTTAAAAGCCATTTGTGTTAGATTTTACACTGGCTTCCTCTCCATCTGCGGGGAGAAGCACCTCGAGTCCTAAAGTTAGAGATGAAATGCTTTGATTCATCTTTAATCTAAGAAAAAAATTTTTAAAGTGTGCATGTATTCAGAGATGTAAGACATAATGACAGTCTCCAGTGTAATGCTTAACTAACTGCTTGTTAGTGTTAACATTTAGAAGTGCATGATGAAAAAGGGGAAACAATAGGTTACCTAAGCAGTAATGTTGGACAAAATAATTCATTCTGTCAGTTAACAAAATCTATTTTGGAACATAATGAGATGCTAATAAAGGTCACTCTGCACACAAACATATATTATATACCCTTGTTAATAGGGCTCCATACATCTTGCGTATGGGTTCAGCTTTAATTACTGAGATCTCCTAAGCATACTCCTAAGACTGTGCATTTGTGTGACACTTAATTTAATGGAGAAAAATACCACATTCACAATACCTACATGTCTCACGTTCATGCTGGCCCTTATTTGAAATCTGAAGAACAATATGGCTGGTGCAGATGGACCATCAGGGCAATAATGAAGAATTCCCTCAATCTCTCCATACCGTTTGCTCAACCTCTCATTAATTAAGTGGGATTGTTAATGTCCATTGCTAGAATTAAGAATTGATTAATTAGTCTAATCTATCTCAGTATCAATCGTAAGTCCATATTGGTCTTTACATTATTTTTTTCATACATAGAAATTCACATTATGTCTGTATGCAAAAAATAAGTGCACATTTCCTAATGTATGCATTTTGTCTGTGCCATTCCTTGATCTGTGCATTTTTATGTGCAGCACTCCCTAACATACCTCTTTTTAACTCGCTGCCCCAGTATGCATTTATTAGGAAAAGCAGTTTACAAAATATTTACATGCAGGCAGTGGGATAAAAAAAAAAACATTGTGTAGTTTCTGAATCGTTAACTGAATTTCTGAATTCAGAGAAGTACTAAGTTTGAGGGATAACTGTGAGTTCTGATGTTCCTGTGAGTACATTAGTTTAGGAAATGCAAATCAGACTGATATACTTTAAAAGGTAAATCCAATATGCTCCATCATCTGCCCACCTCAGCCAGCCCACTCACAAAAAAACAGTCAGTTCCAATAAGGAATAAAATATGCTTTAGGATCCTATGGATATGTATAAATATTACAGTCTTGGTCCAGCCAGTCTGACTTTCAGTAAAAGTTTCTGAAATTATAATTGAAAGAAATTTGGGAAAGCTAATCTAAAGTGGAGGGACACCTCTACTTGTGGGAGCTCTCCACACAATCAGGAAACCTACAAAATCAGGGTTCGCAATCACAAGGATATACCCCATGTGTAAAGAATGCTCAGCTTTTCAGATTTAGTTCTTCACAAGCAAGGGTGGTGGAGGGACAACCTGTTCCCTTTGCTCACAACTTACGAGGAACTATTTTACTGAGTGCCTGAATACGTCTAATCAGGTTTGGCTATGTGTTTATGTCATTCCAGGCAAATATTTGGCATTTGCTCAATTATAATTCTCTTGACTGATCACTTGAAAAGGTTATCATTTGTGACTACAGCTTCTGGACTTCAAGAAAAAGGAAAAGTTACCTTTTTCAGACAGCAAGGATCCCTAGCCAGCATAGACTCTAGGAATTCTGGGATATATATTTTTAAAAGTAACTTTTTCAAGCACTGATCCTAACTACTTGCTGTTTTTATTTTTAAAACTATTTATATTTGATAAATAAGACTCTTCATGAAGATTTGCCGTAGTAAATTTAATACACACATACACATACGTATAAATCAGGAGTATGATGACAGCACTGAAATCTTTTCAGGTCAGTGTTTCCTTAATAGGCAGAAAATGGTTATTCTCTGAAAAATCATAGACAACTGCCTCTCTTCAACTGTCCAGTCCAAGCCATGAGCAGATGCCCATAAGACATAAGAACAATGTACTCTGTCTAGCAATAGCTCATACTAGAAAAACAGATCTGAATCCAACTGGCAGTCTGAGCTAGAGTAGACCCACTGAACAAATGGTATTTCCTTAAGTTTTAATTCAGCTTCAAGGCAGTAACTTGTTCAGCTGAGTCCTTCCCCATTTCTTATGGATTTGACTACACCCCTCAGGCTTCACCTCCTGTCCTGAGAAATGGAGAACTTTAGGTGGGTAGACCTCTACTTCAAACTTTGGCTTTTCTTTACCTCTTCCATCAATATCTGGCTGCTATGTCTGTAAGAAATTCCAACATATCAACCATACCAACCACTTTTGCCTTGCAGTGTTTGTGACAAAATCTCAAGCAGCGCCAGAGAACCTAACTCTGCGATACTGAGCAGAGATGCAAACCTGGGCCTCTGAACCTCCTGCACCTGGTGATTTCTAAGGCCGAGCAGACCTCTGAACAGAAAGCTGTCTTGTAGCAGCCATCCCTCGTGTCACACTTTTATTGGCAAAGCCAGCCTGCTGGGTTTCAAAACAGACAATGGTGGTTCATTGGAAGGACAAATCTACACAAAGGCTTATAGATGGTATTGTTCTTATTAAACTGTTGGAGCAATGGCTCTGTCAGCAGAGTCCCCTAAAGGGGAGTTTGTCCAATGACCTTCCCTTCCGCCAAGAAAAAAAAGTGTGCACTAAACTGTCCCTTACTGAGATCTATCTGTATATTCTTTTTATTCTTATTTCCCCTCCTCATATAATTAGAACAGCACTTTATTCAAATTAGGGTTTTATCCAGCATTACAGGAATGGGACCAACTGTGGAAGTCCAGTGAAATCAGAGGGTTCAGCACAAGAACCATTTTGCACAGAAAGAGGTGGTAGGATTTTAGACAATTATATATATATATATCCTAAGCAGTAACTTTGTTCATGTAAGTTGCTTCTACCATGCTGTACGTTAGCATCTTGGCAAAGACTGAGCTCAGTCTCTCTTTAAAATGCAGATTCACCCCATGTAAAGATGTTTTTCACCTCCTTTAGAGAGTCATAGAAGATGATGCTTCATGGAGCACAAAAATAATGCAGGGGAGTTCTTGGGTAAACAAAGAAGTATTTACACACATAAACACACCCTAACAGGTTATGGTTGTAGGAAACAATTCTTTCCTATTTTGGGAATGTATAGCTTTTGTTGCTGTTTTGACACAGTTATACTGTCTGTCTCATGTTATCATTGATTGCGTGGAATAACAATGTTATGTATGTATGTATTTCCTACCCTTCCTTACTAGAATCCAGGGCAAATTCCAGCTGGTGATTCACATAAAAACCAAGTTAAAACTACCAGTTATAAATATCTATAATGATAAATTGCACACATCTAAAATTTTAAATATGTAAAATCAGATTAAAACGTTTGCTAGAAATACTATAAAATGAATACAAATCAGCAGGAGTCTTTTATAGATCAATAGGTTTCTAAGTAATGGCTGAAAGGCAAAGTGTGGAGGACAACTGGATTTCTGTTCCATAACCCAGGGGCTACCACTGACAGAACTGTGCCATGTGTGGTAGCCCTGTGAGCCAAAGAACTCTTCATGGGCAGCACAAGCAGGGTTTCCCTGATTGATCTTAAATCTCAAGTACTGCATCAGCCAGTGCTTCAGGTGTCTGGGTCTTGAACTATTTAAGGCATTGTGTGCTGATGTCAACGCTTTGAATTGACCAGTCAGAGAATCTTCAGCTGAGTCAGAACCTGGTAACATCAGAGAACCCAATAGACTCAAGGTATAGCAACTAAAAACGATGGTCCTTTATGAGAGTGGGAACCTTTATCCACTGCAGATCATGGTGGTTAGTCTAAATCCATAGAGCTAGTGGTTGTCAGGAGGCAGCTTCAGGCATTGTCTTGTAAGCTAATACATGACCAGTCTTTGACAAAATTTGAATATATGTGTAAAGTAGTGGCAATATGAAAGGAAATGGTGTCAACCATTTACTAATTTGGAATCCTGTGGTCATTGGGAGAGACAAAGGTCAATATGGGGCACAGAGGTAGGCACATCTTTTCTTAAAGCAGGATGGAGCACTCCATGGGCAAAGCATCAGTCTCAGAGAGAGCCTTTGATTAAATCAATACGCATGTAGCATCACACCCTCCAGTAGAGCATCACATATCAGTTACAGACCCTTGCCTCTGTGGTGGAAAGGAGGTAAGGAATGTGTTTGTCTTATACATATGCGGTGATCTTGTAAAACAGTTAAGCAATTTGGAGTCAATATCTTTTAGGTTAACCCTGCTATGGTGCAACAAATAGTTAAACCAGAGCTGCTGATAGCATTATTCTCTATTTGCCAAAACTCTGAAGATTTTTCTCTCGTAGCAAGGAACTGATTACTGTGTTTCTGCTGACAGTGGTGTAAAAGGAAATAGGCCTAAATTGGAAAATGCCCTGTGGCTTTACCATCAACATCTAACTCTTGCAAGTCCAATAGCGCATACTAGCCAAGAAACTAATGCAGCACATGAGACTGGCGAGAGATGCAGTTAAGCAAGCCCATTTCTTAGAAATAAGATTTCTCTTTTTCATGTACATTAGCAGAAAAATGGTGAATCTGCTCTCATAACCTTTCATTCTGCTTTTGTGAAAGGTACTTTTTCATAGCCTAATAAGTAACTCTGTTGACACTAAAGAAGCAGCATGCATACATACAGAAATTTTGAACTGACAGTCGAACAGTTGTTTCTGTTTATTTATTTGTTAAAATTGTTAGTAGTACAATGAAGTTTCTCCCCCAACTAACTACTAGATAATTGACTGGATCATGTCAGTGTAAACATTGTACCTTTTTAATCCTAATGCACCCAGACAAGACACTTGAATTCCCCAGAGTCACTGTTTATTGCAGAATTGACACAACTCAACATACAAAGTAGACACTCTACAACATTTTTGTCTGAACTTTTCCGAAGAAAGCCCCTGAGTTTCAGGTGTTTGCCATGCTAAGATGTAGTGGTTTTGTCTTATTTGTGTTTTGTTTTGTTTTTTTGGGCGGGGAGGGAACAGATGTCTCTGTTCATGACATTAGTTTTATCTTTTAATGTCCTTGGAGAGTTGTATATAGTCATATGAACTTGTCCAGCCTTTGGAAGCTTTCCTCCAGGTATTCCTTCCTTCAGAGTCCATGTAGGCAGTAGTTGTGGACAAAGTCTTTTCAGTGGTGGTGCCCTGTTTATAGAATATTGTTCTCAAACAGATCTTCGAGACAACAGTAGTGTTACGATGTAGAGATGGCAGATCAATTCCTTTCTGTTCCCCAGGTTTTTAAAAAAGGTAATTGCTTTGCTGGATCTTTAAAATTGCTGTGCTGATTTTCCTGTCACTTTATTGATTTTACTATGAGTTTTGCTTGTATAATTGGATGACTTGTATTGTAAGTCACTTCATATATTTTTTTAGAACAATGCTATACCAGTATTTTAAATAAATAAAACATAATCTTGTTTATTTGTTAATTGGGGGTTCATAATCATAGGTAATTTTCTGGTTTTGGCTGCAACTCTGGTTTTGTTTTTTTGTTTTTTTCTTTTACTGGCAGACAACGAGCGCCTTGGCATTGACGCTGTCTCTAGCCTTGCCATATTTAAGAATCTCACATATTTTAATCAATGTACTTGGAAGCTTAGCCATGCCTTAGTGAATAGGATCGCTAACTGTATAATTACAATAATGATCAGTACTTTAAGTGGATTAGCACCAGCCTGTTATTGGTAGCAGCATGGAAGACTGAAAATATCTTTCGGAAGCAGTTGCAGTGTTGATTATGCCAAAATATATTTTGACTTGTTCCTTTTTGTTCAGAGGCAAAGAAGCAAAGTAGAGATTTTAAGCGATGTAGTTGGTATGATCATGGAAAAATTGACCACATTATTTAGTACTTCATTACATCATAGATAAGTAATGCATTTTTTGGTAATTACTGTTGCTACTACAATATTGATTTGATGTTCTGATTACATACTTCTGGAATTATTAATAAATTAGTATTTTGTAGAATATGCACAGTAATGTTCATGCAAGAAAGTAATGTTTATGTATATATATAAGCCCTTGAGTAATAGATAGGACCAAAATATGATATTTTTAAAATGGATCCTGCTCCCCTTTTCCTGGCCCTGTGTTACAGTTGGGAATGGAAAGGCAACTGAGGGTGGCTAGGTAGAGCCATAGGAAGACCTGTGAGGGCAAGTTAATGGTGAAAGAAAAGGGGATATCAGCAGAGAGGAAATGAAAAAGAATGGGCAACCAGTATCCTTCCAAGATGTTGGATTCCTTTAGCCCCAACACCATGGTCAGTAGTCAGGGTTGAGGGGGGTTATAATCTTGGGTGGGGCACGTATTTCCCATCCCTGTATTACAATACAGAGAGAGTGATAGCAACATCCTTGGTGGAATATTACTAAGGAGGTAGAATTCAATGTGAATGGTCATACCTACTGAAACTATAATTTCCTTGTAGATGTTAAAAGTTCAGGAACCTTCTCTATGTCTGAACCTCACACCCCACGTGTGGTCACCTGAATACCGTAGCTTGTGATGAGACGAACGAGGTCCTCAGCTAAACAACAATCTGACTATGTAGCAGAGCATTTAGAGAAGCAACATTTGATTGATTCTCCATTCATGGGGGGCTGATTTCTGGTTGTGTGCACCCTCTGTAAAGGAAGGAAATAGGCCACTCAATCAGGAAGCCTCTTGTAGCCAGCTGCCATTGCAGCCATCTTCCGAAGGGAGACAAGCACAGCCCAAAAGACAATACAAAGTTAAGTGCTGTTTTCCTGCTAAGCCAATCAGTTGTGTCTGGGAAGGGAAGGATGTGTGCCAACTGAAAATCAATGCCCTAAATCAACTTGGCACATGCCTGAACACTGCCAAAGTGTCAGCTACTAACAAGGGAATAAAGAAAACGGTTATTGGATACTTAGGAGTCTTTTGTAAGTGCTTGTGTAAAATAACATCTTTAATTTAACACAAAGTTATAAACCTAATGTGGCTTTATGGGCATTTCAGCAAGGAAGCCAAGAACAAGTTGTCTCCTCCCTCTGCTCAAGGAACTGTTTAATCCTTCCTTGATTGTTGATCATCCTTTAAAAAACAAGCTCCTAATATACAGCATTTCAACAACCTGCTACTTATTCTCCAGGATGCCCACATTGCCTGTGCAGCGCTTAGTTACATGCAGCTTTTCTCTCTCCTATTTCTTTCTCATCTCCTCTTCTTCCTTTTATTTCACTGAACTCATTCACCCAGACTGCATCCCTTGCTTTTCTAACCATGCAACTTTCTCAAGCCTCTGGCTCCTGTTTTCCTAGATGCTATTTCTCCTGTCTCTGATTTCCCTTGGCATCTATGCCTGCCATGCCATTTGTTAAGATGATCTAAGCAGTTCAAAAAGATCAAAGCAATCTCTTATAATGCAAGAATCTAGGGTTACCCAAAGAAACTGATTGACAGGACAGATGGACAGATAGACAGGAGTAGAGTGCATAACAAATATACTGCTGCATAATGTGGTGATCATTGCTTTATTTCTAAAGGAGAATTAAATTACATTAATCCATGGGAGGAAATTCAAAGGTACTAGTCATGATGACTATATACATACTCTGAATTCACATGACTTTGAGTACCAGTTCCTGGGTAGCAACAGCAAGAGAGGACAATTGCCTTGAAGACCTGTTATTGAACTTCCCTGAAGTATCTGGCTGGCCAATGTGGAAAGAAGATATCGGCTTCTGTGGACCCTTGGTCAGATCCAGGAAGATTCTTCCAGGGTTCTTCAGAATGGTCACCTAGAACCCTGGCAAAACTAAGTTGTCCTTCTTATCTCTCTTTTACCTTTATATCACAGAGATTCCTTCGACCCTTGCAGTTCAGCAGCCAGACTTATCTAGCAATGAAATGTCCCTTTCCATGCCAGCCTTTTACAATTTCTGTGTCCTTTACAATCTGGGAAATAGCAAAGAAAATCCCAAGGTCCCTCCACTTCTAATAAGTCTCCTTCGGCCTATCACTGGAGGCAGCTTCCTCTTCTAGCAGCATCAGATTAGCCCAATTTTCTTATCCTTCAGAACATAAATTTGTTGCTGTGCAGTGTAAGATTCTTTATAAAACTGCCCAAAAGGAAGCCATGCAGCTCTCATTCTTTATTTACAGCTAACTCATCATCCCAAAAGGCATCGCCAGCCTCACAGTGCTGGTGCTGACAGACCATGTTTCAAGAAATAGCTATAAAAGAAAGTAAGGGGCAACAGGAGGCACAGCCTTAGCAGCTGCACTTACAAAATACATTATGTCATCTCCGTAAAATGATGGGACTCCATTAACATTCAAGGGCCAACAGCACAATGGAAAATGCCCAACCTTCAGTATTACCATTGATAGGCATCACATTGAGCCATCTTCATATGTTTCCGTCTCTTCTCTCTGAAAGTTAACCTCCTCCTCAGAGCTTCCTGGGTGTCACAACGCTTTAGACATCTGTAGATACAAGGCCGTGTGGGCAGGGAATGTTTCAATTCCCAGAGAACGTAGCTCAGGTTTTCTCAGTATGGGCCATTTGCAGAGCCAGATTGTATTACTTGTGGACTACAGTTCCCAAAATACCCCAGTCAGCATGGCCAGATGGGGAAGCCAGGGAGTTGTAGTCCAAAAAACTAATTTGACCAAGATCTGGCCTTTATTTAAAAGTTTGGTACACATCTCTGCTCTTCAGACTGTTTCCATTTTTATATCATGCTAGTGCACAACATAATTTATTTTATTTTATTTATTTTTAAATTTTTTTACCCTGCCCATCTAGTGGCAAGGCCACTACTCTGTGTGATTTACAACAGGTGACATCAACTAAAATGATGCCAAACAGAGCATCATTTGGCTATGGCTATGGTGGTTTGTTGAAATAGCGCTGTAATTGGCCAGAGAGAGGTACCGCAGACTCAGTAGATTGTATAAATAGTTATTCCAGCTGCAGTAAAGCAGTGGACTCATCTGAATGTGTTGCATGTATTCTGTAGGCCTAAATCCAGTTGATATTTAGTATAGACCCACTGAAATCAATGGGATTTATATAAGCATTGACTTACCATTCAGTAGTTGGTTTAATGGATGTACTCAAGTTGGAACTAGCAATTAAATTTAGGCTTAAGTATACAATTGTGTGGAAAAATGAGGTATGGAAGAGTGGTCTCTTGGCTTCTGTGTGTGTGGCCAAGGCAAGGAAAAGTCTGGAAGAAAGGAACAAAAATGCCTCATCTGTATTTTGGACCCCTAATTGCTCTGACCAGCAACTAAACAGACCCCAAAGCTTTTATAGAGGACAGGGAATATATCACAGTGGCCTATTGTTGCAAGACACTTTCTTGATTGCTGTAGCCAGCCCTTATATCATTGCCTTCTTTTGCTAGCAGATAAGCAAAATCCTAGTCTTATATCCCTCAACCTCTACAGTCTGCATGAATCACATAAAGTGTCCCTTTGTTATGTGCACATTGGGTTGTGGGTGCAGTTCACACAAAGGTAAACAACAAGTCAAGGTAAGCCTTGCCATTCCATACAACTCCTGCTCCCAGACTGATACAGTTCCCCCATATTCACATTTTGTAGCACGGGGAGTTGAAGCTAAACCATTGTTAATGTGTCATCAATGCTCTTAAACAGATTAGCATGCTGCCGCCACCCTTTTTAAGACTATACTCGCCAAGCCATTTAGCATTCTGCCCTCTGAAGGCAATCCGGAAATGGAATGAACAGCTGAAGATCAACTCAGGATATAAAGCAGAGGCCAGAAGAGGATTAGGGTTAAATATGCATTATTGCAAAAGTATAAGAGAAGAAGGTCATACCTCCTCCAGTCTGTAGTAGATACAGGATTAAACAGAGAGCTTTTAATCACTAAACATTTACTGTACCTTTCAGCAGCAGCACATAAAAGACTAACAGTGATGAGTCAGCTGTTGTACATCCTATAGATCAGCAGGAAGCTCAACAGGAGAGAAATTGCTCAGGATCGAACTGTTAAAATATCCACTACTGCTTCTCTAGCAAAGCGGACACAAATATGCATAACTTTCCATATGCTAACATATATGTTTAGGAACAAATTTAGAAAGAATTACTAGGGTTTGAATAGAAATGCAGTGCAACTCACAGTGGCCATGTGACCTCTATAAGCCTGCTCATTTGCTGCAAGGTCGGAAGACCAGCAGTCGTAAGATCGAATCCACGCGACGGAGTGAGCTCCCGTCGCTTGTCCCAGCTCCTGCCAACCTAGCAGTTCAAAAGCATGTAAAAATACGACTAGATAAATAGGTACCACCACGGTGGGAAGGTAACAACGTTCCGTGTCTAGTCGCGCTGGCCACGTGACCACGGAAACTGTCTACGGACAAACGCTGGCTCTACGGCTTGGAAACGGGGATGAGCACTGCCCCCTAGAGTCGGACACGACTGGACTAAATGTCAAGGGGAACCTTTACCTTTATACCTTCATTGTTCAGCCTAACACTCTATTTATTGTGTAGGTGTTAGCCCTGATATACCATTTCAACTGATACTGAAGGTGCTGGCTGTGGGATCCTGTGAAAAGCTAACTTTTTCCAAATTCTAGGTTATCATACGTCACAATCAAAACTACCTAAGCCTACACCCTCAGACTGTTTCCTTAGATTTTCGGACTGGAGGCAGGCTGGAAATTGCTAGGAAATCCAGAAAATGACAACAGTAATAACTGATTCTAAAACCTGCTTGGCTTCCTGCATACACAAGAATATTCCTTATCACAAATGATTTGACAGTCCATAAATCAATGGGGTAAATGCCCAGATCCTCAGCATGACTCATCAGCTGCCCATCCTGGCCATAGACAGTCAGTTCAATTGTTTATGGATATGTTTTGGACACAGATAAATTTGTACTTTTACCGTGGAATAGTTTTGGAGCGTTCTGAGTATTTGCTACATATCTACTTTCAAACGAGTGTGCTTGAGGTCTATATAAGTGTGACTGCTTTCCTTTGCTGTTTTAAGAAACTTTTCTTAACCTGGTGCCTTCCAGATTTACTGGACTTTCAGTGAGGCTTCAGTTTTAGAACAAAACAAAAAATCAATAGTACATTGTCAATCTGATGTTTAGCTAGCCATGTCTGAACTTTTCAGATAAAGAAGCAGTAAATCAGTCAATGCAGATTCTGTTAATTAGGACATAAGTAGGGTTCTCTAGTGAAGTCATTTCTTTAAAAAAAATCACTCTAAAAGGATATAGTAGTAAATAAAAATGTATACAGCCTATTCAAAGGCTGTGGAGTCAGAGGTTGGGAGTTCAATTCCCCACTGTGCCTCCTTGACTAGGGTTGGACTCAGTGATCCATAGGGTCTCTTCCAGCTCTGCAGTTCTAAGATGATGATGATGATAACCAAGAGCACGTGAGATGATTCAGTTTTTCAGGTCACCCAGAACTTTTCTTCAGCATGGATTTTCCAAAAAGAAGGTTCAAAAGTTAAATAAAATATGTCCATTAAAAGTTATTATCTCCCATCATTATCCTTTTTTATTCCCAATATGGAAGGACAGTGTTGGAATTTGTACTGATACATATACTTATCTACTTGAAAGGTCAGCCATAAGCAGTGGTTACCTTCAGTATCAAAGACAGTCTGCCACAGTGCATGGATGGGAGGAGGTTGTTGGAATCCCTGCTCTTTAGACGGCAGCTACCCGAATCCTACTGCTTCCACAATCGGTGTTATGCTGATTGTGGGAATCATAGTCCCCAACGAGCAACATTTTCCATGTCTGCAATTCTCTGCCATCATGCACCATCTATGGAATGCCATTCCAGGCAACACAGAGTCTGCTCCTGCAAAGACTAAAGAAACTTTTATTTCTTTAGGTTTTTGGACATTGATGTAAAATGTCTTTGGTATGTTCCCAGAGAAGTCCAACAATGCCATGAATTCCAACATTACTGTAATTTTGATGATATTTAGATTTTATACTTGATGGTTGTTCTGATATAGTGGTGTTGTCAGTTCCACTGTGGCCCTGTTGTGGAAGAAAGGCAGAATATCAACAAATTAAATAAATAAATAACTCGTCTTTTATTGCTTTATATCACCCAGAGTCCTGATATTCTCGGTGTTCTTCTAAATAAAAAAGATATTACGTGTTTCAAGTAGTTTCCACAAATGAATGTAAATGGGAATTTGAACAGATTTCACTAGCTAGCAGTCCTTTGGCACTTCATAACAACCTACTCCAAGGCAGCTTAAAATGTATGACCATTTACACAATGAGGTAGGTTGCATTGTAAAATATTAGTTTTTTTATTACTTCTTATAAACAGCTAAAAAAAATCAAATCCCAGTCCGTGAGATGGATTTTCAATAACAGGGGTAAAGCGTGTGTGTTGCTGTCTATTAGATTCCATAGAAATCTTGTTCAGGCTACTAAAATTAGATCTAAAACTATTTAATTTGGTTTCAGGAGTGTTTTTGCCCATTCTCTCGCCTAGCCTGAGGATACAAAGAGATAAAAGACCTTGAGTTATTATCACTTTATGGGCACATCCGTCTCCGAGCAAGGATTACACAGTATTATGTATTTCTCAGTGGTTTGGCTCAAGCTGTATTAGCAGTCAAAAATTATTCTCCTGCGTCTTTTAAAACATTGACCCTTCTTTTACTTTTACTCTTCCTTTTCTTATTATACTTGGGGAAATGAAATACGCTTTGTAGATTGGACATATATTGGTTCATTTTAGTGGAAGTCAAGGTGCATGTTATTCTATAATGGAACTAGTCACTATTACCAAAACACATAAGCACACCAACATCCGCACACATAGGTGAATCGCAACCCAAGTATCACTTCTGAAGTGAATAAAAACCTGTTAATGATCTGTCCAGGATTTTGGCTTCTGAGCCCTTGCTTTGTGAGGGTTTTCAATGATGTTTCACAGTTTGGTGAGCTGTGGCAATATGGGTTTCTATGAAGTAAAATACTATTCCAAACTCCCGTTGAAGAAAAGTAAAATAGCGAGTGTAATAAATTCACACACTTTAGGAAGTTGAATCATGGACATTCATAGGGCTTATTCTCACATAGGTATGCTTAAAATCATGAGGTAATGTTTGGGAGAATAATGAAGCACTGCCTCCACCTCTTTCTACTCTAGGAATTCAGTTCCTCGAAACAGAAATTTTGTCTTTTAGAGAAACATCATATGACGAGATAGGAAGATGTCTTGCCCAAAGCAACCCTACAGTTAGACAATGGAACACCGTCATCTTAGACAGTAGAGGATGGGGGGAGGCAACAAAGTGATAATACGTGGAACTTGTGTGCTTCATGGTATGCCCTGGACCCTCTAAGCTAGCCAACGGCCCTTGTGTGCGGCGAAGGATGTTGTTCCTTCACTGGTATTGATGAAGGATTCTGCTGCCAGTCTACTATAGCACATTGTCTAATTGTAGTGCTTGTGCTCAAGGGGAGCAGGGTTGTCAGATCAGCAGCATCCCATTTCCTGCAATTCAGAATTAAAACCTAACCCCAGGAAGTTGGCCATTGTGAAATCACAAGGGCAGGCTGTGATGTCACAAAGGCATAAGAATTGGGAGTGGCACTAGAATTGCTTTGGGACCAGCTGATTATGAAAACAGGTAATATGACAACCCAGAGTCAGGAAAAAGTACTTTAGATGGCTGGGCAGGTGGCAGTCTATGCCAAGCAGTTGCAACTAGAGATGGGCACAAACTGCTGGTTCGGCAGTTCATGATGGTTTGTTTACCGCCAGAACAGGTGTTCAGCGATTTGGCGCCCCGTCCCCTCTGGCTTCCCTGCCCCGCTTCCTCCAGGCGCTGCTTCTGAGTGGGTGCCTGCTGGAGAGGACAGGGTGCCAAACTGCCAAACACCTGTTGCAGCAGTAAACAAACTGGGACAAACCACCAAACTAGCAGTTTGTGCCCATCTCTAGTTGCAGTGTTTGCCACCAGTCCTAGGATTCCATGTGCCCTTCGCTGCAACATTCCTGACAAGTAGGGCATTTTCTGGGCCCTGCATGGCTTCTTGAGTTTATGGAAGACCTAATGCTAAATTTTATGCCAGATTTCTCCCAGGCCACGTACCACTGCTTCCAGGACATATGTTTAACAAAAAAAGGCTCAGAAATCAGGATACTGATGCTCTGCTCCCTGTCTTGCTCCAAATGTCACACTGGAGCCAAAGGCATGCAGATGGGATCCATCCTATTCCTATTGACTTCTGTGATTAAGACAGTCGTGCACTACTGTGGAATCGAAAGTTTAGAGAACCCCCTTCCATTTTCTCTCTCTCTCTTTTGTTGTTGTTGTAACAATCCATTTAAGAAATCTCCAACATGCAAAAAGCTTAGTATAATCAATTAAAATAGGATGATAATGGAAGTAATTCAGTAAAACATCATTAATGCTGATGTGGCAAACTACCGGTCACCATCTGTCTAATCCTTGCTATATAGTCAAGGAATGTTTTAAAAATGCAATTATTAATAGCATTCATTAACATCTATGCAAAAAAGAACATGCCACATTTCTAGATATTTATGGGGATTTGGATGACAAATGGCTGCACTTTCTATTCTTCTTTGGTTTGCTGAAATCTAAGGTCCATTAATAATTTTGTGTGTGCTACAGCACTGCTCAAATAACATGGGAAGGATGTAGAGTAGACCTTCCTTCTACACCTTTTCTGTGAGCTTTCTTGCCTACTGTTTTTCAAAACCAATGTGGTAAATAGTTTGGCTAAAACTAGTGGTGGGAGTCAGGGGGTAGAGCCTATGGACATTATTTTTAAAACAATATACCTTCCCATATAATTTGAGCACTGTACAGGGTACATCAGTCAGACCATGTGGCTATAGGTGTGTCCCTTGTCTGATGCAGGAACTATCTTTCCATTACAGCAGGAATAGGAAACCCATGTTCTTCTAGATGTTGCTGGATGGCAGTTCTCTTCCTCTTCCACTTCCAGATGTGCTCCTGGAACCTATGGGAGCTGCAGTTCCAGAACACTTACAGGACCATATTCCCCCAATTTTTGCATTGCAAAGTGAGGATATCAATGATACATGACCTCACATTGCTTCATTTGCTTGCACTAAACAAGTAGGAATCAGAATTAGAGAAATTGAGTGACTGTGTGAATCCATCCCAAAGGTTGAAAAGTCAAATAATAAGCAAAGTTCAGTAGATTCCACTTCCGTGTCTTTAAAAGAATGCATGGCGAGGTCATGTCCTGTGCAAACTAGACCAAATCTTTCCCCTCCAGTATCTGGTTCTATTGACCATTCATTCATTTGGAGAATGTCTGAAGGGGCTGTGCATGTGTAGAGCTCCACATGAGGGAGAATTATGGCTGCACCAGGACAGTAGGCATCCACAGTTCACTCCTCTAGCGTGTGTGTAGCCACCAAAGCCACTAGGCAGGACTGGTTTGTAAACCCCTATAACTTCATTCTTGTCCCTAAAACCCCCTTCAAGTTCTGGAGAGGTTGACTGAAAGTCATAAATGTTTATGGCCCTTGACACCATAACATAAGTAGAAAACAATGAGAGTCCTAGGAGTTTACAGAATAAATTGCAAGTTTTAAAGACTACAGAGGAAGAGTGGAGTTTGAAAGATGGAGGGGAAAAGGGGAAGAGCGAAGAAGTGTCTAGGGATGAGTATAAATAAATTCAGTTACTGGTAATTGTAATAAGGGGATAATACAAAACTGATGCCAGTTACATATTTCAACTGCCTCAGTCAAGAAATCTGAAGAAAATCTCACATGGAATAAACATGTATCCTTCTTTCATCTCTTCTCGTTGCAGAAAAAGTAAGCATTCTCTCGACGTTCATCGCTCCCTTCAAGTATTTAAGTCCTGCTACAGCAAATATGGAAGATGAAGACAATTTAAGTAAGAAATTTCTCTTTTTTCATAAGGAGATGAACAGTAGAGCAGAGACGAAGCACTGCACAATGTGTGTCTGTTGCTGGTATAGACTGAAATTTTGGTTTATGCACAACATATAAGAAGTGACCAGAAACTGCCACTTGCTAAACCGAGATTAAGAATTCCAAGCTGTAATTTTGCAAGTGTTGGGCAAAGCATGGCTTGGTGCTTCTTCACTCAGTTTCACGATAGGCTTTGACTTACCATTTCCCACCATGTTTTGAGTTGGACTGGTTGCATGATATTGGATTCATCACAGTGGATCCATCACTGATTTATACAAACCTTTGATTTTGAATTTCACATAGTTTGGTAATACAAATAAAGAAACAAAGCTCAGTTCCCATTTCCTACAGTTCTCTTGCCCACCAATACCAGCCTGGTAGAGATTTGTTCTGCTTAGGAATCTGTGTGCAAATAATGTTGCTACAGATGTGTGGAACAAGCTGTGATGTGTCTTTCCTATCAGCCACTGACCAGTTTGAAGGAAGGTCAATAATTAGGTAGGAAAGGCTTGTGCACTTGGTTGTGCCATATTGTTGAGTCACACATTCCAAAACAGCGTGGAAACACACCATGTTCAACTGCTTTGTTACTTTGGAGCATATAAGGATGGGGCTGCAGTCTTTTCCAGCCTTAGACATCTCCTCTGGTTATAGTAATGAGCAAGCTTTCATTGCAGAAACCACTTATACATCTCCCCACTGGGATAAGTAAAGTTTTATTACCACCTTGCACTTTTATACCTTATTCTAGAAATTGGAGATTGAAGTCCTGTCACTCAGTGAAGGAAATATGAATAACATACAAACTGTGATGGGCAGAGGAAGGTATGGCGTTGGCACAGTAGCAGTTAAATCTAAAAGAATGAGGGTCAGATGTTTGAAGGCTATCCCTCATTCTAGCTCTGTCGCCAACGGTCAGGACCAAGGTAACTCACTCAGCCAGCCATCCACTCTGTCCTTGATGTTAAACACCAGATATGTCCTGAATAAAGCTCAACTTATTCAGGACCTGATTCTGGACAAAGAGGCAGATCTGGCATGTATTACCGAGACCTGGGTGGCTGCTGAGGCTGGTATATCCCTATCACTAATCTGCCCACCCGGATATTCCATCCATCATCAAGGTAGACTGGAGGGTCGGGGAGGGGGAGATGCCATTATTTATAAAAACACAGTAGAGGTTGTCAGGCTCTCTGCCTTGACAATCCCAGGCCTGGAGGCCCTCCACGTGTCGGTGGGAGCCAGGGACGGATTTGGGATGGTGCTGGCTTACTGTTCTCCCTGTGACCCAGCACTCTCCTTTCCGGAGCTGGCAGGCTTCGTCTTAGCAGCAGCATTGAGGTCCCTCAGGCTTCTTGTCCTGGGGGACTTCAATGCCCATGCCAAGGCGCGGGCCACAGGTCCAGCTCTTGAGTTTTTGGAAACCATGGCTTCCTTAGACATGTCCCAACATGTTAATGGCCCGACCCACATGGCTGGTCACACACTAGATCTGGTATTCTCAACTGGACAGGGAGAGAGTGATCCAAGGGTGACCAGTTTGACATTGTTCCCCGTGTCATGGTCGGGTCACCACTTGATAAAAATGCAACCTTTCTGTGACACTGTCCCCACCCCCTTGGGGAGCAGGGACCCATTAAGATGGTCCACCCCTGCAGGCTATTGGATCCAGTTGGTTTCCAAGATGCAATGCGGGGGTTACCGACTGAACTAGTTGGTGCTCCTGTCGAAGCTCTGGTGGATGGATGGTACACCACCGCCACCAGGGCAGTTGACACGATTGGACCTAAATGCCCCCTCCTTTGCCAAACACGTCCAGCTGATTGGTATAACCAGCAGCTACGTGTTATGAAACAGAACAGGAAGAGGCTAGAGAGCATTTGGAGATGGGACCTGATGGAAGCTAATTTAAAAGCCGCAAAAATTCCATCTAATATCTACCTAGCAAAAGTGAAGGCTACAAGACAGTCTTATTTCGCTTCCCGGATGAGCGACGCTCGTAATCATCAAGCCTAACTTTTCCGTATTGTGTGCGATTTATCCGGGACTGGTCACAGGGACAGGCCTCCCAGTAGTATCTCCTGTGACCAATTTGCTGCCTTCTTTAAAAACAAAGTGGAAACCATCCGCTGGGTCCTGGATCCCTCATCTTTATCAGTAGATTGAGCCGAGACGTCTGCTGGTCCGCCTTGCCCAGAGAACCTGATACAATTTCAGCCTGTGACATCAGCTGAGGTCAACAGGGTGCTTGACCGCTGTAGGGCCACCACCTCTTCACTAGATCCTTGCCCGTAGATTGGGCTACTGCCAATATCAATCAGTCTCTTCTTGAGGGCAGGGTGCCCCTTGCCCTCAAGGAGACACTCAGAACAATTCGGAAAAAGCCCAACTTGCCGGGGGATTATATAAACAACTATAGACCCATCGCTAACATCCCTTATATGAGCAAGGTGGTGGAGAGAGTGGTGGCGGATCAGCTTTAGGCACTTCTGGAGGAGACCAATGCCCTTGATCCATTCCAGTCAGGGTTCAAGCTGCATCACAGCATAGAGACGGCATTGGTCACCCTGCAATATGACCTTTTGAGGGAGACAGATAGGGGCAAAATGTCCTTGTTGGTCCTCTTTGACCTATCAGCGACCTTTGATACCGCCGACCATAGTATACTCCTGGGGAGGCTTTCCGGGTTAGGGATCGGAGGTCAGGCCTTGGCCTGGCTCCGGTCCTTCCTGGAGGACCGTGCTCAGAGAGTGCAGCTTGGGGACATGTTGTCCACTCCGTGGACTCTCAACTGTGGACTCCCGCAGGGGTCAATCATCTCCCCAATGCTATTTAATATCTACATGAGGCCGCTGGGGGAGGTCATCAGGAGTTTTGAAGCTTCATGTCATCAATATGCAGACGAGACCCAGCAATATCTCTCCTTCCACCCTTCTGCAGTGAATGTTGTCCTGTCCCTTGAGCACTGCCTGGACGCCATGCTGGGATGGATGAAGGACAATAGACTGAGGCTGAACCCAGGCAAGATGGAAATCCGGCAGGTGGGGGCCGCTAGTGTCTGCGGTCTGGGTGCCTCTGGGTAGCCCCGCAATTGTGGAATGCTCTCCCATCCAATATTCGCCTGGCGCCTTCATTGGGAACCTTTAAGCGATTATTAAAAACATTTCTATTTAGACAGGCGTTCCCGGACTCTACGACATCTGATATAATAGCGCTAAAATAACCAGAATTCGCTAATATTAAACCTCCGCCATGCTTTATTTATTTTATTTTAATAATATTTTATTTTATATTGTTTTCATGTGTCAATATTGTATTGATTATTTTATTTTATTGTCCGTTTTTGTGTTGCTTGTCTTTATACTTTGTTTTATGGTATTATGTAAACCGCCCAGAATGGCCTGGGTTGCTAGATGGGCAGGATAGATAGATAGATAGATAGATAGATAGATAGATAGATAGATAGATAGATAGATAGATAGATAGATAGATAGATAGATAGATAGATAGATAGATAGATAGATAGATAATTAATTAATTAATTTCATATGCGTTAGAGAAGGATAAGAAAGGGGAGGCACAAGTAAGTTGTACTTCCTGATTCCCAGCACATTTTTGGTTGCATCCGAAACAATACTTACTGATGGGGAATGAAATTGAGATCAGATATATGAGATGAAGGAAAAAGAGGATAATTAAGAGAGTGTGGCACCAGGTGGTGAGCATGTGGTATATTATCATATTCATTTGCACCAAAATTAATTTTTTTAGCATCATTTTGTCTCGTTGCTGAAACATATTGTAGGATTTTGAAAACAAACAGTGCATTCCGACCAAATGATTCACTTTGGTTTGTATCAACAATTGGCTACCAGATCATTCTATATACTGGCTGGAAACGATGACCAAAGGAAAAGATGTCCATTTATAAACTACGAGTGGGGAAAGGACATTTTTGTTCATGATGTTAGGAATAATCTACTTTTCTTCTGTCATTCTTACATGTACATAGACTTGTTGACATGCTGTGATTATGTGTACCAAAGATTACAGCAAGACATTTCCTGGGCATCACTTCTTTCAAAGTGATGATATGACATGTTACTGAGAAGTAACATGTGGGGGAGTGTATTTCACCCTTTTTTTTCACCTCCCACTCATCTGCCTCAGTATCTGGTCCCCACATTCTGGGGAGACATGAACCTGAGCCTAGCAGCTAGCTGGTCAAAAAGAAGTGCTGTGAGCCTAAAGCTTTGCACTTGGCAGAGGCTCTTCGCTTTGGGTGTGCACTTATAACACATAAGATAATAGGTTATTTTTTTCTTTGATGTTTCATAGGCAGAAAAGTTACTTTTCAGACTGCAATTCCCAGGAACCCCCAGGGTCACAGACCAAGCTGGCTGAGAGAATCTGAGAGTCCAAAAGAGCCCGTAACTTTTCTAAGCTCTCGTTGTATAGTACTGTGCAGGTCTGCCAGACAGAGATAGGCTGCATTATTCCATGGAACATGCCTATGTACATATCTTTGCATTCACAACAGCACAACATTATTGTATTCTCTTATGTAAGCTACCTTTTTACATCCTAGAGGAAGGACCAGAAAGCGGTGCATTTAGTTAACCATTCTCAAGTCAAATTTCCTATTATAACCACATTTTATCAAGCACAAAAAAAACCCTGCCCAATGTCCTTGTTGACATCGCTGCTGGTTTGGAGCCCAGCTTCTGTCAACAAGCATGTGCTTCCCAAAATTGTCCTCCTGGTGAAATTCATCATTTCAAAAAGTGATAGAAGGAAAACCTTTCCCCTTTCTATTCTCAGTGTGATGCAGATGGGCAGCAAATGGCATACTCGATATGAGAAAGGCGAAGAGAATGAGCTGTCAGGACGTCGTTGGTAGGAAATGAAGGGTCTCTGTTTGCCGTTCTGAATCCACAGGCGACAATCTTAGAAAGCCAGCCTGCATTATGACTGTAGTAAACTTAAATGATTGCAGGTACTTTCACATGTGCCCTAAAAGAAATGCATCTGGTCCAGGTTTTAGCTTGATAGATAATAATGAGCAACAGCAGCTGTTCAGGTGGACTAGACAGCCTCACATGCTATGCTGCACTATGGTATTTTTATGAAAAGAAGCTGTAGGGGAGGGACAAGGCACATGCACACAGAATTAACCACATTTTGGGCTACAGTTTCTCTCCTAGAATACATTGGAAAGATTTTAAGGGCTATTTCAAAAGCAGCAACATGACTATCTATCTTACACTGGCTCTCCATCTTCAAGGAGAGGGGAGGAAATCAGTCTTGTTTGCAGCTTGTTAACCATTTGAATCCTCTCCTCCCCACATCTGGTGCCAGGATATGCTTGTTTATATTTTCTCTTCCTATTCCATTTCTCTCTTGTTTTGTTTGTTTTAAAGGCTTGCTGTGCTAGGCCTGTTAGGTGACCAAAGTGGGGAGGGATAAATTGATGGAAAAACAAGAGTTTGTTTTCAGCCTTGTTTGAGCTTCTTAAGGGAGCCCTGTATTCTTCTGGCTGTCCAGATTTACAGGTGGCAAAGTTAGAGCATAGCTGCCTTAAAACTTCCTCCCCTCTCTTCTTTTCCTTTGATTGCCCAGCTGACCCAGGATTAACAAGCTTTAAAATAGGAAAGGAAGGCGGGAAAGCAAGGTGAGGTAGACCCAGCCATGAGGTGAGGAGAAAAGAGGATTCAAATGGCAGCGGATTTTTCCACAGCCCTGCCTCTCTAACTGCTGATGGAGCCTGCTGGAATGCCTCTAAATACTATAGTTACAAACCCCTCTATGATGTCTCAAATGATCACATCTTCCGCACCAATGCAAAGGCATTGGATTCCAAAAAAGTAGAAGCCCCAGCAACGGAGGAAAAAAAATCTATGAATTTGGGTAGTGGCGGCAGATTCACATTGGTTTTTACATCATGTAGTCAACAGAAAATAATATGAATGAAATTGTCCCAGACTCTGAGCATTTCCTACATTATTTGTCAATGTAGTAACACCCTAAAGTTAACTTAGCAATGCTGTGGGGGGGGGGGTGTTTTATGAATGGTCACATTGCAAACAATTTGCATATTCATGTTTAACATAATTGTCACAGTTAATTCTTTTGCAGTTTTGTTCCCTGTGAACTTATTACACACACACACACACAGAGAGAGAGAGAGAGAGAGAGGAGAGAGAGAGAGAGAGAGAGAGGCTAGCCAACTCATACATCTGAACTATACTCTGATTCACAAAAGTTTGTGTCATAAAAATGTCACTGATCTTTAGGGTGCCATGAAACTATTGTATGTCTCAGAGGGGTGTATCTCAGTAAGAAATGCATTATGATTAATCATCACTATTGATACTACAGGCTTCCTCTTTATATTAAGGAAAATCACTAGGGATGTAAATCCTGACCTTTCTCATCCTTGCAGATAAGGATAAGTACTTATATTTGGGGAGATATTTTCTAGTGCTATTGACCCCTATGGTTTTACACAGATTGTGATACCTGCCGTTTTCTTTTGTAGATTTTAAAAACATCTAAAGCATTAAGATGTGTTCTTTGGATAATTTTTAACAATCAACTAATCCTTCTCTGCTTGCTCTCTCTCTCTCTCTCTCTCTCTCTCGCTCGCTCGCTCGCTCGCTCGCTCTGTGTGTGTGTGTGTGTGTGTGTGTGTGTGTGTGTGTGTGTGTGTGTGTGTGTGTGTGTGTGTTTTGCTTCATAAAATGAAGGAACACTATTTTGGAGTAGCCTTCCCTGGAGACATTTTGAATAATCACAAAAACCTTGAGGTGGGAGATCACTCCTTGCTGGAAATCTCATGGGGGTGTGAAATTCCTTATCTAGGTGTCCCCTCGTGTGCAGATATCTTTAATCAACAAGAACAAGAAATTTAGTGAATGAGTATTCTTTGCATCCTGAAAAGCCACTGCATTAAATGTGTTGTTTACAGATATTTGTAATTAGAAGACTGCCATCCCTTTGTTTTCTTTTCTTTTGCCCAAAGTTCAAGCTTTGCAGCAGCAGAATAACCTTCAGGAGGAACAATATTATCACTTCAAATGTAGCGTGGAGTATCAAATGGCTAGTTCTTCTGAACCTGTGTGACCCGGAGACAAAGACAATGTCATTATCAGTGACACATTATAGTTCTCAATAGCACTTCATGATGCACATGCTACAGGTTAACACTGCCATCCCATCATGAGTAGAAAGTGGGGGTGGGTTATGACTAGGAGAGAAAAGAAGAAAGGAAACTAATAGAAATGTCTTGCAGGAATATTCACACATTCATGGTTAAATATAATTCACTAATTGCATATTCTCACCCTGTTGAATGGAATCAAAATCAAAATGAAAGAAAAAGCTATTTCTTTTATCTGACCTAAACCAATAGGCCTCATCTGCACTTGAAGCAGAAAGAGATGGTTGGGTCCTGACAGGCTGGGACAGATTGTACATTGCCTTTAGATACTTTTAATAAAGCTCTGTCAGGATAAAATCAGTGAAGGATAAAAGATTATATCTAGTACCAGGGCCAGCCTAAACCATTTTGCTGTCTGAGGCTGAGATGCAAATGGCACCCCTTCTCAAAATTCATGGTACATAGTAACTATTCTTATGTACCCCCAAGCTGCTTCTGACTTACTGTGACACTAATAGGGTTTTGAGGTATGTGAGACGCTCAAGGAGTGGTTTACCATTGCCATTGAGTTTACACTTCAAGCATGATTTGAAGTCAGATCTGATTCCTAGTCCCACGCTCTGTCCACTACACCAGCGATCCCCAACCTTTTTCGGTCCACGGACCGGCTGGGGAGGCGGGGCACCCCCGCGCTCGTGCGCATGTGCGAACAAGCGCACGCTCTCTCTCACATGAGTGCATGCCCCCCCTGTGCGAGCACCGCACCGCCGTTTGTGCATGCACGTGAGCGTGCTCGTGCACATGCGCAAACGGCAGTGCTGTGCTTGTCTGGGTGCACTTGTGCTCGTGTGCATGCGCAAATGGCAGCGCGGTGCTCGCACGGGCGTGCTGGAGCGCACACACAGGTGCAAACGGGCTGTGCGAGGGTGAGTGCGTGTGGGGGGTGGGGCGGGAGGTCTGTCTCGGCGGCCCGGTCCGACTCAGGCCACGGACCGGCACTGGGCCGCGGACCGGGGGTTGGGGACCTCTGCACTACACCACACTGGGTCTCACAGAGTAATTAAGGTCAGTCAAATTATTTTGGCACCTGAGTTGTAAAATTCCATGAATTCCTCCATCTCCCTGGTAGTAAAAATATAATCATTACTACATCAATAAAAATATGTTATCTTTTCCGGATAACCTGAAATGTGTTGCCTTAAGTGGCTGCCTTGCTCTGCTTGTCTCTTAGTTGCTTTTCTGTTTTGAGAAGGATGTTTTGTTCTGTCGTTGTACACCAACTCCGTTTAATAGTACAGCCTGCCATCTTAAACCCATTGTCATCTCTTTTTGCTGAAAGTTACAACCTAATTAATTTTGGCCATGTATTTTAAATCAATAAATAAGGTGTACTTGCAGCATTTGTTTGTTCTAATATTCAGTTTGTAGCATTAGAATCATAAGGCCTGTTTTAAATCTGATGCAAAGAGGGAGCAGGATATATTTTGTTCCTCACCAGGCAGCAAAGATATAGCATAGTAATGCCTCAATGTCCCATTTCAGCTAATCAGTGTCCTTATTTGAGTGACACAAGTAGGGACATCATCATGTCCTTTCAGTTTATTTCCAGGCTTTCTATATATACCAACACGACCATGATAATGAAGAATGCAACAAAAATGTTGATAACCATTCTAAAACCAAAATCTTAAATGTAGATTTTCAAAAACAAAAGCTTTTTTTTAAAAAAAGGCAGATTGAACCAATCAAAACACAAAGACATATTAAGACAAGTTTAATAATAAGTTGACTCAACTGAAGACATCAAAGGCCTGTCTACAGTAAAAGTCTTTGTCTGATAGCGTAAAGATAATTCAGGTTAGAGATAGTTTAAGCTAGATGGGCTCAGGATGAAGTGTCTGCATGGCTGAATGAGTATTTTGAACATGGATCTCTCCAGTCAAAATCTGACACTCTGCTATACTACGCTGGCTTTTAGAAGGTGTATTCTCTCATTCTCTTTAATGCAGGAAGAAATGTCTGTTTTCAGATGAAACTTGTCATTCACGATTTTAATTTAAACATATTTAAAAATAACCGTGTTATTTTCACCCTGCCTGTTAACTAATGGAGGTAACGTTTTTTGGTTAATCAAAGCATGTTCAGTTAACCTAAATGATTACTTAACTAAACTTTGTAAACCTAAAACATAATAGCAACCTAGTGAGATGTGCTTACTCACAGTGCCACAGGTGTGCCTTATGTTTTTGATAATGAGAATAATGGTTCTTCCATTGCTGTAGTGGTATATAGGGAGATGAAGGAAAGCAGTTTCTTAATTCCATAGATCATGTTTGAATCAGCCCATAGGTGACACACACACACACTGGGCTGGATAAATGGCAAATAGCAAGATCAGACTATATCTCTATAACTGGATTATCAGGTTGTAAACAGCATATTCCTCAGTTTAGACAGGAGCAAGGCCAGGAGGACCTTTTCAGATCACAATGGGAATTATTTACTTCATGTTTTAGAACTTGTGTGTTGATGAAGGAATGCTGAGACCTAAAAGATGAATTTTCTGTGTTTACAAAACCATGCAACTAGAGTTATGAAAGCAAAGGGGATGGGAATAGAGATTGGGAAAGGCAATATGAATTATAAATACAAATAACCCCCTGTGTTTTCTTATTCAGTGGTGCAGAATCAATACAAATTCTTTTCAAACCTGAATAGAGTGTGAAACAAGAGCTATCTTTCTCTCCATGCTGCCTGACTTCAATATCATTATGTACAATAATTGGGTCTGTAAAAACCTATTAGATGAAGAGAGAGGAGAGGTGTGAATTTCAGGACCTGCCTCACTTTTCTGTAGACAAATATGTCTGCAAATAAAATAGGTTGTGTTTATCGTTGTTATTGTTTTAAGTACGTGTAGAAAGGAAACCAGAGTTGCTGCTGGTGGTGGTACTTTGGGTAGATATGTGTTAGGAAGAGACAATATTAAAGCATTTACAGAGATATCTACAAAGGGCAGAAGAATAAAATGTAATACATTAAGATTAATTGCAGTGGTGAGATATACAGAACATTGGACTTGATTTGGACTTAATGTAAAGCTTATTAGGTGATCATGATTTAAAACAACTGCTGCATGAAATCTATAATTGATACATATAGAAGAACCAGAAGTGGGGCAGCAGCTCCCCAAATACCATACCCAGTATGGCTAAATGGGCTACTTTTGATGTCTCTGGTAAGAAAACCCAAAGAGTTCTAATGGGGTAAAACAAATGGGGAAAGCTTACAGGCACTAGGATATCGTAGAAGGGGGAGTAGGATCCTCTGTTCCAATCTCTCCCTGGCAGCTGATATTTACTTACACGGATGTGCTGCTCCTTGTCCCCCCCCCCCCCCCATGGTACTATATAACCAGCCTGAACAAATAGCCATAGTTGCAGCTCTACAGATTCATCCAATGCCTTTCCAAAGCCATCTGTGTTGATGGTTATCATGTTTGTGGTAGCTAATTACATACCCTAACTGTGCCCTGTGTGAATAAGTTCATTTCTTTGTCCTGACTCTCAACTTCTTGGCCATCCTGAATGATAATTTTATGACCAAGGGAGAGAGAGAAAAACTTTCTGTAGACCATGTAGAAAGGCCATAAATTATTCAAGTAGAGTTTTGCCAACTTTATTTTTAAAAACATAGCGAAATAATAAAGCCATGCTCAATATTAAATCCTTTCCAAACCCCAGATGGAATTTTCCCTTTCACAAAAATATCAGTGAAATAGCTTTCTTGTGCTCTTGATCTTAGATTTCACAATGACACCAGTAATATTGGCAGGCTTTCTTTTTCTTTCTTTTCTAACAGGTACCAGCAGTGCAGAAGTAAAGGAGAACCGTAACATTGGCAACTTAGAAGATCACCCAATCACCTCTAATGAAAGGTCAAGAGTAGGGACTTCCAGTGTCAAAAGGAAAAGGCCTCTAGAAGAAGGTAACAGTGGGCATTTCTGCAAACTCCAGCTCATATGGAAGAAAGTCTCGTGGTCAGTAACGCCAAAGAATGCTCTGGTTCAGCTCCATGAACTTAAACCAGGTTTACAGTACAAAATGGTTTCCCAAACAGGCCCCGTCCATGCTCCAGTATTTGCCGTTGCTGTGGAAGTAAACGGACTAACCTTTGAAGGCACTGGGCCGACGAAAAAGAAGGCCAAAATGAGGGCTGCAGAACTAGCCCTCAAGTCGTTTGTTCAGTTCCCCAATGCATGTCAAGCTCACTTTGCCATGGGGAATTGTTTCAACCCTTCCACAGACTTTACATCAGACCAGGCAGACTTTCCAGACACCCTGTTCAAGGAGTTTGAGCCGTCTACGAATAGCAAGGACATCTCAGGCTGTAGCCCAGTTAATAACGACCTGCTTTCTGCGGCTTACCGGCACGGGAGGCTGCTCTGCCACACGTTGGACTTCATGGGCCGCACTAAACAAAACAAGCACAAGATGGCGTCTCCTGCCGAGAGCGAAAAGAACCCAGTGGTGTTGCTCAATGAGTTACGATCAGGACTGAGGTACGTCTGCCTTTCGGAGACTGTGGAGAAGCAGCATCTCAAGAGTTTTGTGATGGCTGTGAGAGTGGATGGGAGAACATTTGAAGGCTCGGGACGTAGCAAGAAGCTGGCTAAAGGTCAAGCAGCACAGGCTGCACTGCAGGCCCTCTTTAACATTCGGCTGCCCAGTCATATTCCCAGCAGGAGTAAATGTAATCATTTGCCACAGGTGAGAGCTCTCAGGTAGCCACCACCGAGCTAAAGGCATTCTTTAAGATTAATGTGATTTGTTGTGTTCTAGCCATAAATTGTGTCTTCATCAGAGCACTCTCCTCACAGTGTACGATGCTGTTGCAAAGCCCCTTTCCTCGTAGAAACATCTCCTTTACATATGCTTCCCTTCTTATATCACTAAGTGTCATTATATGAAGTATCTTCCACAAAAACAGCTGAGAATAGAAACATCTGAAAAACCATCAATATTTCAACCACAGAGCATAACACTGCATGAGGTAGTAGAGGCAGAGCTCTGTTGTTGTTGTTTTGTGATAATGGTCTTAAGGAAGAAAACACAAGAAACGTATCATGGGATGTCTTTGTCTCTTTTTCCTCCTCTCCCCCCTCCCATCAAGTTATATTTAGATTATCTGAGTCATTCTTTAAAACAATCCGTGATTTACAGCATTTCTTTTCCCCTCTCTCTCTCTTTTTACTGCATTCCCAATGAATTCTGCTTCTGGCAAAACTTAAAGATCTTTGTGTGTGGCTGTCAAACATGACTGAGAGAAAAGAACTGTATGGTGTCTTATGGATTGTATGTTCATGTGAACTTAAGCATATACAAAGAAAATTTCATAGCACATATTTTTGCATGCTGACTCGCAGAGATAATAAGCCCACGTCTTCTGTTTACACTTTGAGGAAATGTTGCTAGTTTCAAGGAGTCCACTGTTTTCCAGATAGTAATACGTATGACATAAGCTGTGATTGGTTAGAATGACAGAAAAAAAGATTTACTAGGTTGAATTTTGTTGCCTGTATTTTCTATTCAGTGTTGCCCACAACCTTCTTGGTGTGGGTTGAAGTCCTGGTTCCATTTCTGCCTTGGCTAACAGTAGCCAAGGTTGCTTTTCTATACCACTGCAACGTTAATCAGGGGAGATCTTTCTTTCGGTCCCACCACCCTCACAGGTGCGTTTGGTGGGAACATGAGAGAAGAGGGCCTTCTCAGTTGCTGCTCCCAGACTCTGGAACTCCCTCCCACTGCAGGCCAGGCTGGCCCCATCTTTGCTGTCCTTCTGCGATCAGCCAAATACCTTTCTCATCAGGCAGACTTTTCAGTTTGTGACTGTCTAGGAGTGGTTTTAAAACAGGATGGTTTGTATCTTTGTTTTAAAATATGTTTTAGTAGTGTTTTTGACTAATTTTTAATATCCTTATTTAATTATTTTAAAGACGTATGGAAACCACTCTTGATACACGTATTTGAGAAATAATGCCTTAATGATTTAAGCCACCATGGATTCTTTTTTAGGAGAAAGGTGAGGTAGAAATATTTTAAAGAATAAATAAAATGAAAACTTCCATTGCTTTTTCCGAGCTTTTGAAGTGCCTGGTTGGAGATCATTTCCCTGAGACCTTTTTCTGCTTTTGAACTCTCTTCTTTTAGTTATTAGTTATTCTTACTTATTTGGAGAAGGTACAGTTGACATGACACTTTGAGATTACAGAAATGGAATTTATATTCTATAGCTTCATCAGAAACCTCCAAGAGTGAGTTACACTGCTATGTGTTTATATATTATAACTGGCTTTGATAAAAGATTTATGTGATGGCCATTTCTCGCATCTCAGGTCAACTCACTTGTATCCAAAATCAACTTAGCCTGTCATGTTCTCCAGTTGTTAGGCTGCCTTAGTTCATCATCTTTGTGGGATAACTTTTTCAAATATGTTATACATGATATGGAATTAAATATTCGTATCCTCCCACTGTGCCTTATTTTTTTAAAAAATGTTTGCCATTTTTCTGCCCCGTTTCTTGTTATGCAGATCGAGACTCACAAGCGAATGGGGTAGAGATGAATTTATTATTTTTAATTTTCAGGTGGAGGAGGGAGGGGGAGGATATATATTATGCTGTAACACTGCCCAGAGTCTCCATTAAGTGGGGTGGTATATAAATGTTAGATATTAATAAATAAATAAACCTGCCTTTTTCCCACATTAGAATGTGTACAATCTCAAGATGAAAGCTCTTACGAAATGGCAGGCTTTGGACAGTTCCTACTAAAAATATAGCAAACTTTTTTCAATCATTGCCACTGCCGAGTTCAATAGGAACTCTAGTTCCCAGTACATATAAAATTACACTGCACCCACCTGCCATGTAACTGTTAAAGATAAAGAGGCAGAAATTGTGGTGCTTCATTTTTAGGAGGAGGAAAATGTGTGTGTAGGAATGAGAGAATAAACTGTTTGGATAGGATGAACTCTGCCTACCAGTATCAGTCAAGTAGAGAACATGCTTGCTAGAGCAATGCAAAGCCTCAAAACACAATTGATCAAATAGTTGTCGTATCCATTAATTTAAGCCTGACAGTAAGAGTCCTGTAGGATCAGTCATTGGTATGGCTACAGTCAAAACCTTACTATCCTCTTTTTTCAGTGAAAGTGACAAATGTCAATAGAAAAAATAAATAGGTTTGAATTCAATTTTTCATGCTCTCATAGCTGCACCTGCCTGTGAAGCTTGTTACTTTGCATATTAGCTACACCAGCTTTAACATGCCGCCACCCCCACCCCAACATGAACTAGTCAATGTTAGAACAATTCATGGCTATTCAGGCTGCAGTTCTGTGTACTTTTCCCAGGAGTAAGTCTCCACTGATCCTCAGCTTACTTTGGAACTGACATGTATAGGATAATCCTCTCAAGAAAACCATCTTATTGGTCTACAAAATTTCCCTAAATTACATGCTGCTGTTTGGCAAATTCTAATTAAAAGAAATATACTGTGTAGATTTCATTACCTTGAGTGGAAAAATCAAGTAAAACAAACGGTTTCAAAAATTCTGAATTGGCTTCTATAATCAGTAATTAAACATATTCATTTCCAAAGGCTAAGACTTTATTGTCTTTGTCAAACAAGCAAGAGCTTTCTTAAACACACACACTTCTTCCACAACCTAGTCCAGCAGTTTATTATAGATGAGGGACTTCCCTTACACACTTGAAGCTTCTGGCATAAAGACCTGCACTAGTTATTTCAACAAAGGCAGCAGATCTGTGTGTACAATGCTTTAGTCATTGCCTCTAAAAACACTTAAAATGGTTGTTCTACCATTGATTCATTGGAGCTCAATGTTTGTGACCCTATTATATAGGACAAGGGGAACCTGCAATGGAATGTTTCAGTGTGGCACATACCTGGGTCAACGTGCCATCCATCCTCTTCTTTCCAGATATTCTGGTCTATCACCACCACCACCATCTGAACTCTCTTTCAAAGAGAGAAAGATTGAGAAAATGATGTGGCCATTGGGATTAGTCCTTATTGGGATGTTTAGAGTTTTCTAGTTTTTGCTCCTTGGAGTTCTTTCTAATTTTCTTTTATCCTCTGCCAAGTCTGCCAGTATCTTTCTCTTGTTTGGGGGTACAAAAAGATAAGCAGCATGAAGAAGGAACTAGAAAAGATCCTCAAGAGAAAGGATGGGTCACTGCAGACCAAAGCTAAGATCATCCATAATACGATGTTCCCCATTTCTGTGAACAGGTGTGAAAGTTGGACAGAAAAGAACGCTTATATATATTTCCTAGTAACAAAAATGATTAAACTGGGGCTATCATACTTTGGGCACATCATGAGAATACAAGGCTCACCGGAAAAGACAACAATGTTGGGAAAAACTGAAAGCAGAAAAAACAGGAAGAACAATTATGAGATGGATTGACTCCGTCAAACCACAGCCTTAAGTCTGTGAGACTCCAGCAGAGTAGTTAATCACACAACATTTTGGAGGTCACCAATTTATTGGGTCATCATAGTTCAGATGCAACTTGACAGCAGATACTGATAACAACAAAGATCAGCACTCCCACAGTGTATTCCTTATTTGTATGCATGAGAAAGAAATGGGGAGTAACACTGGAATCCTGAAACTGTTTACCCTGGACGAACTTGCTTCTAATTTAGATTGCACCAGTAATACCTATAGTAATGTAAACAGCACATAGCACAGTCCAATACAGTCACTTATTTCAGTGTGAAAGATTTGAGGCTGCAAACCCAGCATACAAACATACTTGACAGCAAATCCTGTTGAACTCAAGTAGAGTTTCAAATAGACGGTGTAGAATTGTGTTATATATCTCAAATTGAAATAAATGGGAGTTAAAAGTTGCTAACTTTAACTTAATATCTCCATTAAGTTCCTACTCCTTTCTTTAAAAAGGCAGGACAAATACATAGAGAGATGAGCATTAAAATGTAATGCTGTCTCCCTCCACTGCTTTTCTTAATATACTCTTTTGTGGGACTAAGAATTTTCTTCTGGGGGGATGGGGAGTCTTTTATGTAACTGACAAAACCCTGGTTACCAGCATTTTTTTAAAAAAAATGGTTTTAAACAAGGCTGGCCTAAGACATTTTGCTGCCTGAAAACCAGCAAATGGCATTCTCTCCACAAACCAAAGCACATAGTACCTTGTTTCATCCCAGCAGAAACACAGGAGAGAGAGAAAGAGAGAGCAGTTTACAGCCTTTTCATGAAATCTAAAGTCTGCTGCCTCAGGTGGCTGCTGCACTTTGTCTAATGGTAGGGCCAGCCCTGGCTTCTTTCAACTCTTACCGTTGTCTCATTATGAAGACAATGGGGAGTCCATAAGGCTCCTGATAACTTTGAGTTGTTTACTAATTTATACCCGTCTCTCCTTTCCACAGAGGCAATAGCAAGGATTTGTCCACCAACCTGGCAGTGAATTATTATCCCTCTGAGACATTGTCATGGAGAGGGCCTTGTTCGGGAACATTACACCTCAAGCTAAAAAGCATGACTATTTATTAGATGAAAGCTTAGAGTCTCAATCCCGAGTCATCATCTCATAAAGATGTGTTTAAAAGCAGCCACTTTCACAGCCATCCGAGAGTCCTGTGTTGCTTTTGTCCAGTTCAGCAAGAAAGCAAGAGCCGTGCTTCAGCATCCTGCTGCTCCTCATTAAAACAGCCACTTCCTCTTGGACTCACATCCCCAAGTTGTTTGTGAGGTTTCATTAAGATTTCCTTCGTACTGGCAAACAGCATCCTGTTCATTCAATGGAGACTGTGATGTAACCGTGCAATAGGAATGCACCTCTCTCTGGCTGGGCCCTGTTTGAAATTCCTTGCCCTTGAACATGGCTGCTGGCATTTGTCCTAAAATTGCATTCTTTACCTATTTACAGCTGTTACTCAGTTTGCATCCAGGAAACCTTAAATTCAATCTAACAGTTTTTCTTCTCCATAATGCCAGAGCAGCAGGTTCATTAAGGCTACCACTGAGTTCTGACTCCCTCTTGTGGTGCTTCTGACAAATCTTACATGATCGTTTAATGTTAGCTTCTCCACAAATGGGACTTGGAAAAAGGCAATAGCAAAGCTCCCAGGAGTGTTAAAATACCTAGCCAGGAAAATAGTCCAGGTTCAACACACAGCAATTAATACAGGCCTTTCAGTTGCACAGTTTTTAAGGAGTAAAGGTGTTCATTTTTCCAAGAACACTTCTGTACATTTCAAATGTGTGAAACTAGCAAGGGAATGAGAAAAAAAAGAGGATGGAGCAAGAAAGAGGATCAAAAAAATATGTTACATAAAAGGTAAAGTTCAACCTCAGTGTCTTTCTTAAAACACATACACACACACACACTTTGGGGATCCCAGATCCTGATGGGGTAAAGAACGAAAGAGGTTTTTACATTTTCCTCTCTACTGTTTTCCCCACAGACCTCTCTCTGAAAAGCTTCTGGTTGCCCTGAAGCAGCTATTTTCTGCAAATAGCAAGTTCAGGAAGAAATAGTACTTTCTAGTGAGGTAGATTTTTATTTGAAAAATAGCAGATGGGAAAAGAATCCAAACCCTACACCACACATCTGTCTCTCTCCACATTCATACCCACTTTTAAAGAAAAGTGTGCAGAGTCCCAAGAACTGAATTTAACCATGTTTTCAGGGTTGGCCTTGTCATTAGACATAGTGAGGTGATTACTGTAGCAGCAGGTGCTGGGAGATATAGAAAAAACTCCATGTCACCCCTACAGCTATTCTTCAACATGGAGAGAGAGAAAAGAAATGTGTTCCAGGCAATCTTCCTTGTATATTCCAAAGCTAACCTGCTACCCTTTAGTGAGGTTCAGATACTGTCACATCATCTATTATGAAGAACTCAACTGCCAATTTGGTCAGTTCTGTGGAAGTGGCTGGGCCTTGTCCTTTACCTCAGGCAGCAAAATGTGTCTGCCTTTAACATCACTTGAAGTTCCCTGTAGGTAGACAAATGCTGCTAACGTGATCGGTGGGGCGCCATCCAGAAGCCACATTCTACTCATGAGTATCAATCATAAAGCATATATGTTTTTGATGCCAAAACTGAATCCAGTTCCTCTCCATCCAAAGGGTTGCAGGTAGCAAAGGTTGAATCTTGGAGAGCCACTAGCAGTCAAAGTAGACAGTACTGTACTTTTATGGATCAATGAGGAAGGCGTGCCAGAACATCCAATGAAGAAAAGGGCAATGCCATGTCTCAGTCTCAAGTTATTCCCCAGCCACTTACCACCTCCCCACTTCCTTACCAGACGCTGAGGGCCAGGCCTCTGAATGTATCCCCATTCAGCTGAACTGCCAGCTTCATTCATTTTGTAAATGAGTAGGTGCAGCTTTGCTCTTCAGTCCCCCCCCCTCCCAAAACTGAGGCTGGTATTCTCTTGCCTGAATGTACAGCAGGGGGGAACCCATGTAAGCATCCCCTCAGCCCTAGAAGGCCCGCTGTTGAGTGAGCTGTAGCATCACTAGTCTTGCAACTGGTGAGAGAAGAGGCATGCAGGGGAGACCCTACAGGAACAGGGAGGGCTGCTAACACGTTTCCTTTGTGTTCCCCATTTAAGCAAGAGGATAGCCTAAAACTTTACAAGCATAGCCCATTCCTGTGGTTTTGCACACCAACTGGGCTAAACCAAATAGTCCACAAGAGGTATATCATCATTCCCAGATTTAAAACCTTTCTAATTTTGTTTTCTTTTTCTGTAGCTCTCTGGCACGTTTCACACACCTATGGCGTGAATGAGTCTTTTTTTTTTTCAGTGCCTAGAGAACCCTGGCACTGAAAAAAGTACACTTAATTACATGAACAATAACTGCTTTAATCTGACCACTGCCAAGAAGTGAAAAATAGAAAAACTATGGTGATGGTGTTTGAAGAGTGGCAGTATCAGTAGGAGTAGTACTTAGTACTTAATAATCCTAGTAGATAACAACAGTAATTATTACTAAAGAGCTAATGTGATGTAGTGGACTTGGAAGACCTGGGTGCAAGTTCTTACTCAGCCATGAAACTCACTGGGTGACCTGGGCCAGTCCTTTTCTGTTGGGAGAATAAAGTGGGAAGGAGAGGAATGAATGCCCCCTTGAGTGCATTGACGTGAAGCCCAATGGACTAGGGTGGCTCCTATCATGTGTAAAAGGAAGGACAGAAGTCTAATTCAATGCACCAAAAGGGCTTACTAATAGAGGGAGCAGAACCTTCTTCTGGTCCACTGTGGTCTTTCTTCCTCTCTCCAGCTGAGCTGCAGTGATGCTGAACATTAGGGAGAGGGTTCAAGTCTCAACCTAACTGCTTTACTCACAATCCCACTGGCATTCTATTTCTGTCCCAGTTCTGTGTAGTCTTGCAATACTTTTTCACCTTCCTTCATGGAAATTTATGCATATTTTTGTACGTTGACTAAACCATAGTTCATTGTATTGTTTAAAATGTGAACATTTCCGAAATGTATCAGTGGTTGAGTGTAAATTTTATCTCAAAAACAAATTTCCAGAGCTGGATGTGTCCCACTTCACTGTCCATTTCTGAAGGTGTGAAATGAGTTTTCCTATATCATAATACTGACCTATTTCATTTCAATCTGTGCCACCTTTCTCCTGGTGAAGGGACCTAATACAGCTCAGAAATGATTTTTTTTTTTAAAAAAAAAAACACAGATTCACTAAAAGCTCAATAGGTCACAACATTAAAAGACTACAACATATGATATTTTAAAAGACTAGCAATCTAAGAGTGCACCATAAAAAATGAACCAGTTACCTAAAAAAACCCAAAACAAATGTTTTTTTCAATCCCTAGGCCAGATGCCTACTCAAAGACGAAGAGCTGCGGATGGCCTATATAAACTCAACCTCTGGGCAGTGAGATTCACTATAAAACATCTGTGCTGCATATACAATGTAATGTCATCAGCAACAATGACCACATGCTCAAGGCCTTTCACACTTTATCTTTTTGTGTATAAAAATAAGACTGTAAGCTTCCCGGTTACAGAAGAATTGTATGAAGTTTGGAATGCACTTACTGTGCTTCAGGAAATCAACAGAGACCTCGTGGCATGCCATAAGTTATACTGTAGTGTCATCTCCAACAGCGGGGCTTACTCATATTTATTTTTCCTGCTTCCTCTCCAGTTTTCAGTGGCCAAAATCCTATTGCTTAATGTAGCCCCACTGCATCAACAGAGATTTAGTGAGTCAACACTTCCATAGGTTCAAATGGGTCTACTCTAACTGTGACTTACTTTAGCACAGTAAGTTGCCGTTAGAGTAGGCCTATTTGAATCAACAGAATTTATGGAAGAGTTGATTCACCAAATCCCCATTGATCCAGTGAGCCTATTCTAGTGTGATTTACCATACTGAGCCAATATTTCTTCCTACCAAAAGCAGTTGTTTCCTTTCCTCCAACCATTGTATCTCTTGAAAGGGTTAGAAACTTGCACCTTCAGACAGAATAATGCTCCTTTTAGTAGCATAGTGTATAGAATTTAACACTACACTATACTAGTAAAAACTGCAGTGTTCCTGAATTGGCATAGAAACATGACATAGAAAATGAGGATGGGCTGATTCTGGAAATTAGTGTGTTAATGCCAATAAAAGACATGGAAAGGAGGTACCTGACTACAACTTCTAGCTCTGTGTGTATATGTGTGTGAACACTTTGGTGGAAATTAAAATAGAAAGTTGTAGATACAGCTGACATAAATAAAGTTGTAGATAAAGCTGTAAAACACTGATAGGAGATAAATTAATAGCAATTCTACAGGCACCTGTACATAAGCCAAGTTTTGCATTTGTTAAAAAAATTAGGTTGCTCTGCAAAATGTCCTTCAGGTTTACTTATCTTTGATCTTCCTGGTTTGAAATCTCTTCTCTGGACAGGAGAGCCAGGAAATGATTGTCAATTCTTTGGAGTTGGAGTGGGGGACAGGCTTGCCTGCAGTGTCTTTTTGAAGCGACTGTGTATTAACAATATAGCGTAAAACACAGTAGTAAGTCCAACTGATCCCTTTTTATGTATCAGAAAAGCTTGGGAACAGGGCAAACTATAAAGTTCATTTCCATCAAGAGCGAAGTGACACCCAAGGGACAATTTTTATTAAAATAAATCCAGATGGAGTGGGAATCTACCAGTGCAAAACTGGTGTGCACAAACATAAGGGGTAACCTGCATGAATAAAAGGGATCAATTAAGTAAACATGTCATAATTACAGTTTCTCAAGATAAAGCAGCAGTGGCACCAGATTGATCGGCAGGGTGGGAATAAAGCATTGCAAAGGCAAGCCAAATGAGGCTTCCCATCCTTCTTGAACAGAAATTGATCTGAGTCATTTAAACACTTGTTCTGCAGAACATGGGAGGAAGTCTAAGCTGTTGATGATGTCAAAAGCTGAGACCCTCTGATTTTGTTTTCTTTTATCAGTTTTGAAACTGCAGAGCTGGTAGGAACCGCTATGGATCATTAAGTCCAACCCCTATCAAGGAGGCACAGTGAAGAATCAAAATCCCAACCTCTGGCTCTGCAGACAGATACTTAAGCCACTGTGCTATTCAGTGTGAGACTAGAAACCTGAAACCACAATAGATGGTTTCATGGAATGCAAGATACAGTAACTGGAACAGGTGGGAATCATGTAGGAAAAGAAGCAAGCAACTTTATTTGGCACTTGACAAGGCTTCCAGGTTATACAAAGAGATGAATACTGTGATGTCTAGAATTAGGAATGCTACACAGACTTCCTTGAACTGGCACAGGAGTTCTAGAGTGTACATTTAGTTCCTGTGCCTCATGGCCTTCCCCAGGTATGCTTGTGCTCTGAAACAAGCATAGTACCATCTCAGACTAGGACATTCCCAACCGTTGAAACTGGACGTAAATTCCGCCCTGCCTGCAACTATCTGCTTATTACCCTATAAATTTATGTCCCATCTGTGACACCTCCCTTCTACTATATACGAAGTTTCAGATCATCTTATTTCTTATGTCAGTGTGTCACACACTTTGGCCCCAGTCTCCATAACATTCCATTTAAATCAATGTACTTTAATTATTTGGAAGATTTCTGTGCCACTCAAATGTAACTAGCTTTCTCTGTGACTGCCACATAACTCAGTTCCAAGTCTGGTTGGAAGTATCACAACTGTATCACTTTTATCTTGTCTTATCTTATTTTTTTGGTATCTGCTTTTTGAACATTTATTTTGGCTTCTCAGTCTATTGCTGTCTCTCATATCTATACATCCAGGCTCATACAGTGGAAGCAAATTACAGCCTTGGCTTTGTGTTGGAATGAGTTCCACAACACTTGCACTTGACTGCATGAAGTTTTTATCTGTGTTTTTCTAGTTGCCAAAGTGGTTACTGTTTTGCCATTTCCTATCCGGGAACTGGCTGTCGTTACATGAGCACTATGTACTTGCAAAAGTAGAATCAATAGAACAGAGATGTACGGCACCTGTATCACAAAGGTTACAGCAGTTGGAAAATAGCTGATGGAGGCTGGATGTAATGGGCTGGAACATCCTGAAAGTAATTCCTAGCAGTTCTGAAGACAATCATATAACTTTCCCTGACATACATAATCCCCCATAGACTACGGAAGAAGGGTCAGGGAGAAAGTTCTTTTTGTCAAGGAGAGTTTTGTGTTCTGTGCAGAGTTGGCATGAGATACGGGGAATAACTGGCCAAGGAAGAAGAGCTCATAATTCATGAGAGGTGGAACTTATAGAAAGTCACAAAGGCCATCCTGAGTTTATCCCAGGAAGAAATACTCACTGCATGTGTTATATTACTCAGCCTGTCCGCATACATTCAGCTTAAGGCCAATAGTGTTTACTTACATGTACGTCCAAATAATTACAGTGGAATTCAATTCCAGATGAATGCGTTTAGGATTGTAAGGGACACAAGTCCTGTCAAGGCTATAGATGGCTGAGAATTTCATCGGATTGTTGTGTTTTGTTTTGTTTTTAAGACCTTTGCAGAAAATGTCAGATGTTTGGCAAAAGGATGAATATTGGAAAAGGGAGAACTGACAGATGCATCTTTCTAGTCAGAAGGCTTTGAGAACTTAGCCCTCTAAAAGTACCTCTTTGAGACCCTTGTGTTTGTGATGCTAAATTAGAGCTGCCATCTTCTTCTTTTTCTGAAAGACTTCTCCTCTTCAAAAGCTCCATGGCAGCACAAGCAGGCGTAGTACGGTCCTTTCCATGATTTGAAAAACTGTTCCTGTTTCATTTTGTTCTGCCATTACCGTTAGCCAAGCAAGACATGCCCATGAGGAGCTGCTGCCTGCATGGATTGAATGCTGGAACTTTCTGTGTACCTCAGAGTGCATAAGCAGCTCTGTTTTTAGGGCCGAGCCAAGGCCAGCTAGGAGCGTGAAAGAATTTGTTCAGTTCCTTGAGGTTACTGATTTAGACTTCTTGATTCAGCAAGGATGTTGAAAACCAAGCAAGAGGAAGACAAAGAGCTGGCTTCTTTTTCTGTTGAGGCCAAAGCTTGGAAGTAGATCTTTTCTTTTACTGCAGTGCTTTGCTGGCCAGGGGAGTTTGGGAGTTGTAATCCACCACCACCCATAGTGCCATTTTTGAGTGCTCATTAAAGCCTCAGTGATTTGCACAAAATGTGTGCAAAACTGGTATCATTCAAGAGGCAAAGTATGCACAGGCATAGTGCACGCTCAGAAGGACTGGTGATTGGTAAAAGAGGCAGTCCACTTGCACAAGGTTTTCAGTTGTTTTACATCTGTGAATCAAAGGAGGTTGTTCTCCTTTCCATAAGAACCCTTGTGGCACAGTGATTAAACTGCAATGCTGCAGTCAAGACTCTGCTCACAGCCTGAGTTTGATTCCGACAGGTTCAGGTAGCCGACTCAAGGTTGACTCAGCCTTCCATCCTTCTGAGGTTGGTAAACTAAGTATCCAGCTTGTAGGGGGAGCCGGCAATGTGTAGTCTGCATAATTAAATTGTAAATTGCCCACAGAGTGCTTTAAGCACTATGGTGCGGTATATAAGCAGCACACTCTGGTTTTGTTGTTGTTGTTGTTGTTCTAGTTTTATGCAAACGGTGCCTATTTTGTGCAAAAAGGGTGGAAAATCCTCACAAATTTGAGGACAGAACTGACAGAAAACCTCGTGCATTCTTCAAAAGTGAACAGGGGTATGTTGCTGTTTTTTGTCCTTACTTGCAAGGAAGCGACAAATAAGGATTTATATTCCTAGTGCCAGCACCTGGTATCCTTGGACAGCTGCTAGAAACCCAGCACCCTGGCAGACTAGGCACCAATGACATCTATCCTGCCCACCTCATTGGGCCTTATGCTGTAAACACCCCTGGCCAGTCAAACTGGTCTTTAAATTTCCCACCGTGACCCAGAGCAGCAGACTTCCAATGGAGCTGTCACTGCACAAAATTAAATGGCCGCCCATCTCGGCTGTCCAGCACTTGTAAGAGTATCACTGCCAGAGCAGGTTTACCGAGAGGAGGAGTCTCACCACAAGGCAATTTGCCCAAGCCCCCCCCCCCCAACTTTCTTCTTTATTTTCGGTGTGTATGTATTTCATAGTATTGGAATGACATACTCTAATTCTCTATTTTACTTTTCTCATCTGCCTTGGGGAAACTTGGGAGGTGGCAGGATTTTAAAAGACAAATAATATAATAATAAAGAAATAATATATCCCTTAGCTCTTTGGAGGAAGAGCCAAAATAAGTAAAATAAGGCAAAATGCAGGAAAAGAGAGAGAGAAGCTAAGTGAATAATTTGGCACAGATGTAATATTTAAATTGGGAGTCTTAACTGCCAATTACTTGCAATTGTCACCTATTTCCATAATGTTCATATCAGTTCCAAAATAAAAGTGAGCGGCATTGTAATCTTGACAGGGAAATATGAATATAGTGACATAAATCATCGGTGTTCAAAGCGTTCAGTACCGTGTAGGGACTGTTGAAACACACATTCTGATACTCCTCTTACAAACTGTATTTCACTTCTAATGCAGTTTATTGCTCTACTTTAAGCAGGAGAATGGGGCGGTCTATCAATTTTTTTCCCCCAGCCAGGCCTCTTGTGTCTGATTTCTTTCCACCTTTTAAAGAATTGTTTTTATCATCTACTTTTTACTTTGTATCATAGCATTATCTTTCCCTGTTAGAAAAAGAAAATGAATGGACTTAAAGCATACAAGAGAGTGACAGCAAATCATTGCTTAGATGCTCCCTTTAGAATGTCAGCAATACCCTAGATGGCATCGTAACGAAATAACTCATTGTGAGAAATTCTCTCTCTCCTGCAGACAGTTATTAAATTGGAAGCATTACAGGAAGGGAATGCAAGGTTCATATTTTCTTTGGCGGTCATTTTTCTTTGGCTGTGGATACCTGCCTTCCATTTCGTCTCTCAGAAGAAGATGCAGTTCTGGAATGGGAAGAAGGCCAGGACTTAACAGAGGACATGATCCACTAGGGACATGTCCTGGACAAGAGCGTAAGAGCTTACTGGGTTCTCTCCAGGTTAATTTGTCATACAAGCATAAAAGGGGAAAATTGGCTCAATGAGAGGGAACAGAGCTACCAGCCTTCATCTGTGGCCAACGGCCAGCCTGACATGAAGGCGTTGTGCAGGTCCCCAACCCTCATGGCATGAGGTCAGGAAGTGGCATGCATCTTGCCAAATCAGATGGGATTGAATCTGGCTCTGGTTACCAGCTGTTTCCCAAAGAGTACCTCCATGATCGCACAAGTTTATTATAATTGATTATTGCAGTTTTTAAAAAGAAAAGAAAAAGAAACTATCATCAGTGCAATGATTAAAATGAGTTTTCTCTTCCTCTTCAAAAAGGAGAGATGGGAAGGTGAAAATCTCTATCCTTTTTTTTTTTTGTCTTTTTTTTTTTAATATAGTGTAACAGATGTGCTTGACCTAGTCCATCTCCAGGGACAAGCCTATGAGACATTACCCGAGTGGCTACTAGAAGTCTGGGACCTGCACTGGAGCAGGCGCAGAAGCAGAATGCCCTTTTTTGGATGGAGGATGCTTGTAGGTGAAGCTTTCATTTAGTTGTTCTCCTGCCTCATTTAAAAAATATTCCAAGGAGCCCCGATGTCATCTTCCACTTATATATTTTCCATATTTTCCCCGTGCTTCTTCCATCTTTTTCCCATATTCTACGAGTGAGAAGGATCTTGGAATTGTCGTAGATCAAAAGGTGAATATGAGCCAACAGTGCAGTGTGGCAACAAAAAAAGGTGAATTTGATTTTAGGTAAAGGTAAAGGTTCCCCTTGACAATTTGTCCAGTCGTGTCCGACTCTAGGGGGCGGTGCTCATCCCCGTTTCCAAGCCATAGAGCCAGCGTTTGTCCGAAGACAATCTTCCGTGGTCACATGGCCAGTGCGACTTAGACACGGAACGCTGTTACCTTCCCACCGAGGTGGTCCCTATTTATCTACTTGCATTTGCATGCTTTCGAACCGCTAGGTTGGCGGGAGCTGGGACAAGCGACGGGTGCTCACTCCGTCGCGTGGATTCGATCTTACAGCTGCAGATCTATAGATCTTACAGCACAGAGGCTTCTGCGGTTTAACCCGCAGCGCCACCACGTCCCGAATTTGATTTTAGGATGCACTAAAATCACATTTGCCTGTGAGGTACTAGTTCCCCTCTATTCGGCACTGGTTAGGCCGCATCTTGAGTACTGTGTCCAGTTCTGGATACCGCACCTCAAGATGGATACTGGCAAATTGAAATAAGTTCAGAGGAGGGCAACAAGAATGATCAGTGGACTGGAAACCAAGCCCTTTGACAAAAGACTGTTTAGCCTTGAGAAAATAAGACTAAGGGGAGATATGATGGCACTTTTCAAATACTTGAAAGGCTGTCATACAGAGGAGGGGCAGGATCTGTTCTCAATCATCCCAGAGTGCAGGACACACAACAATGGGCTCAAGTTACAGGAAGCTAGATTTCGGTTGAATATCAGAAAAACCTTCCTAACTGTTAGAGCAATACGGCAATGGAACCAATTACCTTGAAAGGTGGTGAGTGCTCCAATGCTGGAGATATTCAAGAGAAGATTGGACAGCCATCTGTCAGATCTGCTTTGATTTGGATTCCTGCATTGAGCAGGGGCTTGGACTCAATGGCCTTATAGGCCCCTTCCAACTCAGTTATTCTATAATTCTATGTGTGGAATGATCTGTTCCATAGCAGTTCCTCTTTTCCATGCACCGCTCATGTAATAGGGCATTCACGAGTTCCTTGAGCAAGCAGATGTAACTGCAAGCTAGAAAGTAAGCATAGAGCACTCTACCTGTGGAGCCATTATACTCAACCTTTGTAAATAGGGTTCTGCCCATGGTCTTTACCAAGATTACAGAGAGAATGTAATGAATCAGTAAATTCCACTGTCTCACCATGTGAATTGGAAGATAACATAATTTTTTTTCCTGAGCCCAGTTAGGAATATGAACTTTATTGAATATCTGATTTATTTATGTATTTATTTATGTAATTTATATACTGCCCCATTAGTGCTGAAGCACTATTCTGGGCAGTTTACAAAGAATTAAAACAAAGCTTTGTGACAAAACACTAAAATATAACAGAAATAGCAATAACGTGGCAAGAGGATTAGGGGAAAAAAATGGCACTGATGAATTATCAGAGAAAAGCAGAGCTGGAGATGAAACGCTCAACCAGGGTCACATTGAAAAGCCTCCCTGAAAATAAGTGTTTTCAACTGTCTCCTAAAAGAGTACAGGGAGGAGGCCAGGTGTAGCTCTTCTGGGAGCTGGTTCCATAGTCTTCATGCACAACCAAGAGGGTCCTAACTCTGGTAGGTGACCTTTGGACCTCTCTCAGGGTGGTTACCTGGAGGAGCCTGGCCTGAGACAATCTGGTGGGTCTGGCAGATAATTGGAGAAAGATGCTCCGACAGTTAACGTGGTTGCAAACCGTGAAGGTGAGTGTCAAAACCTTGAACCTGATCCAGGACACAACAGGTAACCAATGAAGGCTGGCCAGCACTGAAGTGATGAGATGGGATGATTAGATATACAGTGCAGCATGTCCCAATTATTGAAAGCCCTCAACAATTCACAATAAGCCCTCACCCTATGCCTGAAAAGAATACTCAATAAATTCATCGTTGTCCTTGATGTAGGAAATCTCAGCTTGATGAAATACCTCATGAAGATGCTTTAAGCCCCAAAGGGATTCCTTATTTCCAGAAAAAAGCAAGACAAGGCATACTACTTTTTTTCTCATCAGGGTATGTGTGCAACCTATCTCTGTACAAAAGTCCTTTTCTTTTGAGAGACAAAGCACACACACACACACAAGTGCAGAATGATCAGCAGCTGGTATTAGTGGAATTTGCATTATTTGCATTAAAAATGTTATTTGTATGACTTGCAACATTTTGCTTAATTTGTGCAGTTAGTCATATTCTCTTGCAAATTTTCAAAATCAGCCACAGTATCCTCTCACAAGGGGAGTTAATTTTGCAGTTCCTTGATCTTGCATGTGAGGATTTGCATTTCTAGTCACCCTATCATCCCTCGCTTATTTTTCTAATGTGTTTGGCAGCAACTGAGAAGCAAAAAAGGCATAATGCAGGTAAGTATTAATGAGCAATGAAAAGTACAAAACAAGTAAAATAATTTTTTAAAAAAACCTTTCCAGTAATAGATAGACTACTCTCTTACCTTCCTGCGGCTATACTCATATATATTTCACCGTCTACTTGACTAGGGTGGAATTGGCTAAACATTATGCTCTCGTCTGAAGTGACCAACAGCATAAAATGTGTAGGATATATTGCCTGTCAGTGGTGCAGGAAGGGTTCAAAATGCTATTCAACACTTGAAGTGTTTTCAGCCATTATTGTTTTAATTACTGAAGCTGCCTTACTTTTTAAAATGACAGCAGATGTAATGCACAATAACTGTTGCAGTATGCTATGCGCTTCCTCCAAGCTACCATGATGCTCCATTCAGTATGCGCCTGCTGCCCTCTGGGTTTCTGGTTTCTTTTCCATCTGATCATCAGCATTCCATGTCCTGAATTTCCCATCATTCAGCCTCAATAAGATAAGAAGAAAATACTCCGGTTATCCACTGTTTGCTAAGCTAGGCAGCCCCAAACCTTGTAATCTCCTCTCAGAGGAAGCTGCCCCATTCTGCACCTTTTGCAGCCCTGTGATACCCTTTTTCAAATGTTTCATTCAGGTTCTTTCTTCTTGGAACTGATTCACACAGGACAGATTTTATGGAAGACTTTCCTTCCATTTCGAGGAAATGTCACAAATATTCACACTTGTGTCTGTGCAGCCGGCTCATGGGGGTGCCTGCAGTTTGCACAACTGCAGTACCCTTATGCAGGGTCTTCCAATCACACACACACACTGCACATACATATCTGCATGCCCAGTTTACACCCTGATACGCAAGGGTTGCACTCCCACTGGCAAACTGGCACCCTACTGCAGGTGAACATCGGGAGGTTTAGACGTCTAAATGTTATAAAGCCATTTATAATTTTCTCAGGGATTTGAATACCATTATAAGTGCATTTCACAACAGGTATTGAAACTGACAGGGTAGTACAAAGAATGTGTGCCTTTATGATATACCGAGCACCCAAAGACTGTGAAAATAATTACAGTAGAGGATTTATGATGTGTTTTAAGATATAAAGGATGCACAAATGCATACACACACATACACAGATATATAAATATAAATGAGTCCTGAGTGCAGTAGAAAATTAAAAGCTCTAAAGTAAAGTTCATATATACTGTAAAAGCCTTGACATTAATTGCTCCTGAACATTTCTGTGTACTCAGAAATCCTGACATAAAAGTTTTAATTTCTATGCAAAGTGGATAGGATGATTGAGTTATAATTAAAATGGTAATTATACTCTTAATGCGCCATATTTGACTTTTCAAGAGAAAAAATGTTATACTCCAAGAAAAGCTATTTAAACATCTGACTGAAAGAGAAAAAGAGTTGGAAAATGAATGTAGTTGAGACATTGTGATAGTGCAATCCTGTATATGGCTTTTGAGAAGTAATTTTTTTTTCAGTTCTATGGGAATTACTTTCAGGTAAACCAGTATAAGATTGTAACTTTAAAAACTTCAGTTCCTAATTTCTTGTTTGTTGGTCAACTGAAAGAGTTTCTCCATTTATTTTTGGCAAGACTGGAAATCATTGAGATGTGGAATACCTTCAATATGTACTCTATTTCTGTAAATGGTATTTCCAGAACTGTTAGCTTTTTCCTCTTCTCTGCTGATACATAGACATGTAAGTGAAGCCTTTCCTGGCAGGCAGAAATTTCATATTTTAAAGTTCTAAACATAGGCTGTTAAAGGCTAGAAACAAGCTTGGAGAGCAACGTAATTGTAGAAGGTTATTGTGTGCCTTCTGCATATTTGAAGCTTCTGGTTGGTTCTTCATTTCCTGTAACACTGGATTCTCAAACTTCATGGCCTTACATTCTTGATACTGTTTCTTCTCTCTTTTCTAACTGAGAAATCTGCTTCAGTTCACTAATGAGTGCAGCAGCTTCATCAAGTTTTTAAGGTCTTGCACTTTAAAGTTGCACATAGAATGCCCACAAATTAGTTTGATTTAGTTCCTAGCTTTTTGGCTTCTAGACGTTTCCATTGCCTTCAGGGCAAAACTCTCCATGCAAAACTCTCTCACTAGGAGCTGCCTTTCAAAAAGCAGAAAACACAGACTTTGTGTTACAATACTTACCTAGCAGATTCCAGCTATTTGTCAAATTTCCAGAATTCTTATCCCATTTTTCTCTGAAAACGTTCAAGATATATATTACAATAAAGTGTTCAAGTGAACAAGCAATTTTATTTCTGTTTAAATTAATAATATGGTGACATTCTGTACAATTTAAAGGCAGTCTAAAATAACATACAGTGTATGCTTTATGGAGACGAAGCCCAATGGAACACAGGGAGCCTTACTTGCAAGTAAATATCCATAAAAGCAGAAAAGAACTGTTTGAAACATCAGGAAGAGAGTGCATCCCCCTCTACCTTTCCATTTGGTGCTAACGAAAGCTTGGAAAAGTTACTTTCTTGGACAGGGCCTCCCAGAATCCCCAGGCAACTGACCAAGCTCCCTTGGGGATTTAAAAGGTTTTCTCCAAGCTTAGTGCCAACTGGGAGATTCAGAAGTAGCTTGTCCTGCTCACTTATCCTCCGCCCATTCATTTACCTACTGTACAGTACATCTGAACTCCAGTTTGCTGTATTTTTTTAAAAAACACAATAATCTTTTCAAATATGGAAGGTACAACAATACACAAAAAAAATCCTAGACTAGGAAAGGATTCCCAAGAAGCATCTGCTCCAGCCTGCTGCCATGCAGGAAATCCATCGCTAGTGCATATTGGACAGGTGACTAACCAAGCTACCGGTGTAGGAGAGCCCATCACCTTCCAGGTGAATCTGTTCCCCTTTCAAACAGCTCTTGCTATCAAGAAATTCTTCGTAACATTTAAGCCAGAGTCTCCTTTCTTATCATTTGAATCCATTCTTTGAGCTCTTGTCCTCTGGAAGAGAAGAAAACAAGTTTGTTCCATCTTCCATGTGACAGCTGTTGGTGACCATACTCCCTCTGTCTTCTGTTTTTCCATCACTGCTGGCACTATACGTACATGCCTGTTGTACTGTCAGTTCCAGGTGAAGTGAGACATTGACCTCATGATTACACAGGTTATGGGATAGGACAGTCAACAAGGGGTAGGCAAGGATGCCTAATCTCCCTCCCCTGTGTCCACTAGTTCATGCTTGCAAAAGCCCTCCCCTTACCTTTCTTTCCCCCCCCCCCCCCCGCCAGCTCACTTCCAATTTGACAGCCCAAATAGGTAGGGACATAAAAGTACTGGGGGTTATAAATTGCAGAGAAGAAGTGGAAGGGCAATGGAGAAGGGTAACCTCATATTTCTTTGCAGTGTCCAATCCCATGCTTTCTCTACAGGTTTTGCAGTGCCCCCCCCCCCCCCGCTTGAAATGCTCCCGGCTCCAGTACACCTTTGTTAGCTTGGGGAAGCTTTGATTGGTGCTTTCCCCACTGTGGAATTGGTGTTTCCTTTGCTTCCTCATTGACTGTTTAGAGGTGGTTGAGTGGGGCAGGGGGGGGGGTGGAGGCAATAATAACAAGGAACACCTAAAGCCATATATCAAATGTCAGTTGTGGCAGCCTTGTGGAACCATATCAATATAACAAGATATATGGCTTGCTGGGAGGCATTTGAGACGTTGGCCAAGCCAGAAATGACACCCGCTATGCTTTGCATTCATTCAGCCATGCTATGTGCCCAGAGCTCCATTAAATGAATGCAAGAGTCATCATTATGCAGGCAGAGAGAGAGAGAGAATGCAAGTCAGTGAGTAAGTGTGTCCATCCTAGCAAACCAGCACAGAAAAGAAGACCCATTGAAATCACTGGCACATCTTTTGATTGCTTTTTTATGTTTTTCTGCACTGGTTTTGCCATGGCTGGATTGGAGAGAGCAGGAAGGAGAGGAAAGCATACAGAGCATGGGGAGCCTTTCGAAGCTCATCTTGAATCTATCAGACACACAGAACTGCTTATTTTATTACTAATGAAATGTCCATTATCAGTGATGAATGATCTGTGAGCAGTAGGGATCCTGTACATTTTTTCTTTAACTTGTTTACCTTTTTTATGGTATTTCATACATGTAAAGAAAAACAGGAGGTACAATAAGAACAAAAGCTAGGAGACTCAGTGGAAAGGTAATAGTGAAGAATTTAAGCTTAAATTTCAATAAAGCATGAGCAGATGTTCAGATAAATGTCCCTACAGTTGTCTTCTGTATGCCACACACTCGGATATTTAAGATCTTGTAAGATCCTCAGACAATTGATTGATCAGACATAGGTGTTTGTCTTTCCAAGGTTAATAGCAGTCATTTAACCATCAGAAGGGCTAGGAAAACCCAATATCCATTGATCATTTTTTAATTTCATAAATGTGTATGTTCTCAAATGATCTACCGAGGGGGCAGGCTATATATTGCAGAAGACTCTGAATATTGTGCCGAGAGATGTATTGGCTAAAATCCAATAGTGCAACTTTGGCTGCATAAGACTGATCCTAGCATTTGTTTCAGAAAACAGCTACCAAGATGATGTTACCTATGGCAGTGATTTTCAAAAATTAAAGACTCCTCCTTCATCTCACTGCCCCCCAATAACTTCACTGTGATGAAATGGATCCCAAATGAGCCTCAGGATTCTAGCAGGAGAAAGGGCCGGAAATGTTTGATTTCCGAAAAACTACCATGGCAGATGACACTATCAGTCTTATGCAACATACGTTCTGCTACGGGGGGGGGGGGGGTGTAATCAGGTAGCTGCATACTATATGTATTGCATCCCTGTTGGAACATTGTCTTCCTGTGAAGAAGCTACAGTATTTTTCTCCCATAGGTCAGTTATTCACTTATTGGGGCAGAGGGAAGGCTGAAGGGACACATTCACAGAAGCTGGACTTGACTCATTACTACTGGTGAAATCAAGCCTGGGACATGGAGCAGAACAAAGCAGTAAATTCCTAAGGTGCTAGACTATGGTACTTCTGCAAGTAACAGAATCACATTTTTGTATGCTGTACTGCATTTATTAGGGTTGTGAATCATCACTTGTCCTCACAGGGGAAGCCAACAAAGTACAAAATTATTCTTGCCCTGTGAGAGGTGAGATGCCAAGGTATTTTGCTACACACCTTGCAGTGTGGTGCAGTGGACAGAGTGATGGACTAGGACTCTGGAGAACAGGGTTCGAATCCCCCGCTCAGCTATGGAAGCTCACTGAGAGCATGGAATTGGTAAAACTACTCCTTAAATATCTCACTTACCTTGAAAGCTGTACTAGGGTTGCTAGAAGTCGGTTCCAACTTGATGGCACAGAACACAACACCAATAAGAGAAGAAAATGATAAGATTTTTTTGCACCAATTAAGCAAACTTGAACAAAAATAACAGGTTAACTGAAAAAATGCTTTCATGCCACTAATATAACTTGTGCAAAATGGTGGTGACCTCCGCTTTGTTTCACAGATGTTTAAGAATAAGAAGCATTATCTGAAGTGTTTCTGTCTCTAACAATCAGCCATTGCTGTGTGCATGCTTGCTTTCTCTCTCTCTTACTCTTTGTGTGGTTGTGCTTTGTTTAGATTTGCTTCTCGAAAAGGGCACAGATTTTCTCTGGGCTGTTTGCACACATTTTAGAGACCCTGGCAAGAAAAAAAGTCATTTCCTGTCTCATTTGACATCTGGGAGCAAAGAATCTCATGGCAACCAAAAATTCCTCATCAAGGTGTCTTACTAAATGCCAATAACAATGAATTTAGTTTGTATTCTTTATGTCCCTAGCATTTTCATCCCTGATAAGTTAAGTCTCCGTGCAAATAGAAAACCAACACAAGTAAAGGACAAGGCTCTGCTTTTCTCCCTGACGTGCCTGGGTATTTTTGTTTGATGATGATGATGTGCTGTCAACTCAATTCTGACTTATGGCAACCCTTTTCAGGTAGAGAATACTCGGAAGTGGTTTACAATTTCCTTCTTCTGGGGGGCACCCTGGGAACATACAGCTTGCCCACACCCACGTGAGCTGGCTCTGCTTGCAGGAGGCACAGTGGAGAATCAAACTCCCAACCTCTGGCTCCACAGCCAGATACCTTAGCTACTGAAGTAGCTGGCAAATAGAGACCGATAATGAGAGAGAGAGAGAGAGAGAAATGAGATTATATGCCTCTTCTTTCTCCAATAGCATAAATTTACTCAGTTTATTTTATGGCAAACGCATTGAGATACCATGGTGATGGGCAGCAGTACCGAACTTTAATTAACAGATTATGAAGATGCCATCAAAATAAACTGGAACAGTTGTTGGAATAAATAAAAGTCATTTTTTGTGGTGCCCTATCTTTTCTAAATGCTTTACTTATGGCCTGTTCCAAAGCCTCTTGAGATCGACAGAGAAATGGCAACTAATTTCACTTAATCTTATAACTAATTAATGGTGTTAATTACTTTTGATCCCCAGTCACACCTACTCCACAGATCGTGAGTGGCAATGACAGGCAAGGCTGGATTTGATCTGCCATTACTGCACAACAGAGCCTACACTGAGAAGAAACATACATAAATATGCTAAAGAGCCATATGGGAAGGTACAGACGGCTTGCCCCCCGGACCCTAGAATATCTGCTCATGCTTGGAAAATAAAATAATGAGATAAGGAAATCATATACAAGCAGTAAAGCAAAACATGCAGGCTGTTGTTCACAAGAAAAAAAATGCAGTGGAAGATCAATCTCCCAACTGGGAAGTTGGATCCTGCATGTAATCCCCCAGGACAATTTTTATTTATTTATTTATTTATTTGGTGGCCCCTGGCTCCCCACTCAATTTTTTAAAACTTAAATTCTGCTCAGAAAGTTCTCTTACGTTCTCTAGGCCTAGGGGATGTGGAGCACAACTTTACCATGTTTTAAGAGGTTTCCAGCACCCCAGGGCCACCATACATCTCTAAATTTAATTTTAAAATATTTTTTTTCTGGCCACTAGAGGGGCTTTTTCAGTTCAAAAAGTTTTGTTCCACTTAACCCCATTTGTCAGTTAGCTAGCAAACATCCATTGTAGCAACCTTCACAGTATATAGCCACAACATCATCACCATCGTTGGGGGGGTCGAGGGGAAGTAAAAAATAATAATGTGCTGGTTAGCCTCTTTGGCCACATCCTTCCCGTGAAGGATATGGCCAAAGAGTTCAACCCTGAAAATGACCTTGTTCAACCCTGAAAATGACCTTGTTACCACTGAGATCACCCAGTCTGTCCTAGAGGAACTCATTGAGTGTCAGGAGGCATGGGAGAGGCAATCATTACAGACCCACTATCATAGATATGAACCTGCCACAAATGAAAATTGAAGCACTCACACCATCAAAGGGATGGCTGCTTTTTGAGCTAAGCATTTCAGACTGGGGATCAGTTCTTTCCCAGTTTTGTAAGTTAGGTTTTCCTCCCTTACTGCTTGTCTCCCATACTACCATTCAGGGTTGGCCCAAGATTTTTTGCTACCTGAGGCACAGCAGCATATGATGCCCCTTTCCCAGGGTTGACAGAGGATTCCTTCGTTAGTATTGGTGGGTGTGGTACAAAACTTCAAAAAATTCCCCTCAGAAAGTCTCCGAAATGCCCTTGACAATAACTTTGAAAGTAACTAAAAATGTTACTTGTTACAATCTACATAAGCTTCTGTTCCTTTTAGTTTTGAAATGTAACTTTGTGCTTGCAACCTTCCTGCCATTTTTATTTCACACAGTTTCCCAGAGCAATATTGTATTAGGGGTAATTAAAATGACAGCTAGACCGAGTTGAAGAGTATCATCCAGATTACCTGAGCTTCAATGTCCACCAAAGATAATCCCAGGGTGGCAACATAACAGAAGGTTTGTAAATATTCCTGTGAGCCTCTAGACATGCCTCTTCAAACCAAGCATCAGAGCTTGCAAAAGTTTTTTAGGGGACTACAACTATAATGCTGAGAGTTATACTCCAAAAAGATAACTTTCCCAAGATCTCAACATCCCTTCTAGAACTGGAACATAAGGTAAAAAGGGCCCCATATGTTCAAAGAGTGAGCCCTTCTATAGGACAATGCGGGGGGGGGGGGGGGAGAGCGAACAGGGGGAGCATTCTGTAGGCCAAAAAAAACAATGGTAAAGTATTATTTCCAGATCTAGTCTCCGTGATACAAAAACAAAGGAGAAGAAAGCAAAGCAGCATGTTGATGTTTCCTTAATGTGCACTTTATTAAAGAACAAGATAAAGGAATGGGATGAAAACACTGAAACTGTATTAAATCCACTGTGGACCTAGTTTATACACAAAAATGCAATGCAAATTTAAAGTTGTTGATTAGCACTAAAAGGCACTAAGAGGCTAATTGAGAATCCCATTAGAAGGTAATTAGTCAACATAGAGCCACATGGGAAATACATTCTGATAACTACCAGCTCCTAAAAAAAGAGAGAGAGAATTCAGATCAAATCTGTTTTGCTACTACAATAACAGCTTTTCATGCTCAGAAACAGGGCTGGACAGTTTGACAAATATAGCCACATATGTACATACAGTTGCTGGCTTATATTTACATGCAGATGCCACATCTCCCCCTAGATCGTTCTCAGACTAGCTGACAATAATCAAAAATTACAAAAAAACAAAAGAATGAAGTGATTGTAAATATATCAAACACAATTTAAAATTAGAGAGGAAAAGTCCATCGCAGGTGACAAGCCATGATGGGGATGTATAATCTCCAGGCTTAAAAGGAAGGTACCTCAAAATGCCAGATGCAGGGGAGTGGGATCAGGAGACATGTATCTAGTTGTCTCGTGCGTTCCCAGAGGCATCTGGTGGGGCCGCTGTGAGATACAGGAAGCTGGACTAGATGGGCCCTTGGCCTGATCCGGCAGGGCTCTCCATATGTTCTTATGTAACAAACGTCACCAAGCTCTTGGCAAAAAAGTTGATTTTTTTCAGTAATTATCATCTAAAAATAACACCAGCCAAGGCTACATGAATTGAGTGTCCATCCTATGCCCAGTCACAGTGAATTATGTAATTAAGGAATGATTGACCGCAGTACTGATAGACAGCAAAATACCTGCTTACACAGTTCCACTTGTGCAGTTGCACAATGCAGCAGGATTTTGGCCAAAATATCTTCAGGGGACCAAAGAATGTGGAGTTCATGTTTCATTAGCAGGCGGATGTCAGGGGCAAGGCATGGACTATAGAAGGGGACGAGAATGACATTTCCTGCATAGGATCATTCCACATGTCAAGAACCCCTAGAAGATCTGTTATTCCTAAAGTAGTCTCAGTTCTGCATCCTGACACCAGAACAGGTGTAGAACTTGGAATCATTACTTTTTCAGAGCATGATAACTGGGGATTCTGGGAGCTGTCGTCTAAGAAAATAACTTTCATTCACATTCAAAAATGCACAATCTAGTGCTTTTAAAAGGCATATAAAACTTCCTTCTGCCAAGAAATAATTCAACTGGGGACCCACCTGAACAACTTAGTGTCCTGATTAATTGCCTGACAAAGTTTGAGACACAGCCTATCACAAGTTCACCAGACAGTGGTGAGCTGGTCAGCAGCAGCAAAGACAAGAGGAGTTCAAAAAGAGCTTTGCTCTTGGGCTTCATCAGCGTTCTGCCTTTTATGTTCAGTTGTTGGTTTCCTTTTTCCTTCCATGAAGAATTGGTCCAGACCTGCTGCCGGTGCTGCATTCTAACAGCCCCCATAAATCTGCACTAACATGGACTGAAGACACTGAAACTCAGACTTTCAAGAATTGATCACCCCAAACCCTGTACGTTGGCATGTCTCCAACATTATTTCTTTTTAACTCAAAGTTATTTCCATCCCAAATACCAGTGAGAGTTCATGGGGAGGGACACACCCTGAAATGGTGTCAGAGATACATCTCTCCTTGGGGCATTGATTGCCCAGCCTAAATCTAAAGAAATTTTTATCAGGAAGGAATTGAAGCAAAATCCCCATTCTTCCTTAGATGGCTAATGGAAGGACGAAATGGTTACCATTTTAATTTCACACAGTATCATTATTCTGGAAAGTTAGAACTACAACAGCCACTCCGTGCTGCATGGATTACTGCTGCTTGCTAAGCCCATTCTGGCCACCAGCATGGCAAGGAGTTTATCGGATGCTTCTTCAAACCTGGAGCTGGTCCAGCCCAGAATGATGGCAGCAGTAGAGGTGACCTTGTTATTGAAAACGTAATTAGCTGCAAGTGATTGTATTATTTGCAACTAGTTTACTTCTAAGCTCTCGGGATAGCAACAGTAGTGTTAAAGGGCTGTAAGCAAAATTACAGGTCGCACAGGAGCTTGCCTTGAGTAGCCCATCTCTAACCATGGTTCAGTGCTAGCTCTTCCCATCCCCACTGTTAAAAGAAAATATTTGTTTGATGCATTGAGCATGAAGCTATCTGTCACCTATTATCATCTTTGAACCCTCCACTAAACAAGTAGCCCATGATTTCCTCCAGGTGATTGTGTGCAAACAATTAAGTTTGCTTTGGGTTCTCTGTTTCTCATTTCACCCACCCACCTCCAGCAGCCTTTTGTTGTGCATTTAGTAGCCCTTGAAAGATGACACCCTGCTGACACTTGGAGAGGCATCAGCACATAGAAGTTTGTCGTACAGGCTGCAGAACTGTCTGGATTTCACTGCTGAAAGGTTGGACATGGTTTTAGGCAAGATTTATCACACTGGGAGGGGGGGAAAACAACTCAACAGTACATCTTCAAGGAGTGATGTCAGGTGTATATATTTATCAGTTGCAATGCTTTTAAAAAAATTGACAAAGAACAGTTGAAAGGCAGGAAGAAAGAAGGTATAAATCTCTACAGGATGGTTTATCAAAGGTAGTGGAGTATAAACAAAAAAATGAGTTTAGGCCTTATCAGATGCTGGTTAGACATCTATTTGTGTTGAGGGCTTGTCTTCAATTTCAGCACATTTGTAGAATATTTGCAAGCAAGCTTTTATATGCATAACACATATATGCACACCTAGACATTTCCAAAGGATATCAATAATCTGAAACTAATTTTAAAGTATTCTGAGGTGATCTGATTTAATCTCATTTATATATGGGACTAATATAAATTAGATCTAAAATAATTAAATATAAATTAATGACAGCATCCATACAAGGCTTTTTTCCAATCTTGGTTTTTTTTTTTTTTTTTACTAGTTTGTTTTAAAAATATGTTTTCATTTTACTTATGTTTAATGTTTGAACTTGTTTTGCACTTCAACTTTATATTGTTCAATATTCAATCAATATTGCTCTGAATCTCCTTTTAGGAGCAATGTGGGATATAAATGCAATAAATGAACAGGACCAAAGCAGCTGAAATGAAAGAATTTTTATGTCAGCTGAGGTCCTTACAGCTGTGTGATCGTTCCCTCAAATCCCATCACTTGGAGACTGCTTGCTCTACATGGCAATTCATGTTGCCAGCTGCTTTATTGTTACTGCTTCTGTATCTTTAACAGCAACCTAAACCATAGAACTGAAGCCAGCAACACTGCCCCAGGCAAGAAGATGAGTTTGTGCCTAAGATAAATAAATAAAGTTCAATACTTCCTTTGTATCTTGTGCTAGAGCCCAGCCACAAACATCTAGCAAATATCACAGGCTTATCTAGTCATGGGGTGAAGGATGCAAGGATGCTTTTGATCCATTGCACCACCTCACAAAAATCTGGTGAATGATACCTCTGGAAGTCCTCACAATTTCAGGCCATTTTGTGCAAGGTTATTAGGCGCTGAGAGAGATCAAAACCAAAAGTGAACAAAATATCACCAACATAGAACTCTTCCCCTTGCAGGTAATGAGAGGGCAGAAATGGCAGGTGTGAGTCAGAGTTGCCCACCCCAGTTCTTACAGCAGAATAGCCCTTAACCCCTGCAAATTATCCAGCCTTGCCTTGTTTCTAGCATGTGTGTTTGCTTATTCATAGATGTGAAACATGCATCAGATGGATGCAAAAGAAAGGTGGGATGCATCTGTGGTGCCATCCTGATAAGCCTTCAGAGCAGAAGTCCAGAACTTCATTCAGAAGAATAAGCAGGTTAGTCCCCAAATGCAGCTGGGCTCACTCAGCATGTGCTGAAATTAGTGAAGCAATATATCTTATTGCATCTAAAGAGTATTGCCATCCCTTGTAGGACCACTAAGTTCATCTAAGGAGCCAATTCTCATAAGACCACAGAATCTAGAGTCTAATATTATTTAACTGCATCAGGAATTTGGGTGATAGCAACTCCCAGAGGTTGACCTTCCCTCCTCATGAGATGTGAATTCAGCAGGACTTCACTACAAACACAGGAAGTTGCCTTCCACTGAGACAGAGCAGTCATTTGCTCTGAGTATTATTGACACTGGGCAACAGTAGTGGTCCGTGATTTCAGGCAGAATTCTTTTATAACTTTATCTTAAAACACTGAAGATAGGATGATCAGGTAAGGAGGATGAACTTCCTTTGCCTTTTATAGTTACCTAGAAGAGTGCAGCTGCTGAAATATAAGGCACACCTGCTGAAATTGCCTCCTCCACCCAATTACTACAGGTTCAAGAACACTACCTTTTGTTGATCACCCTAATTGAGGATTAAGAATTCTCCGTCTGTACACAAAGCGTATGCTCCTCCCCAGACCTGTAGGACCCAGTATTGTCAAAGAGCCTCTCATCCAAATACTCACCATTACTGAGCCTGTTAAGCTTCAATGAACAGTCAAAATCAGCCATATTTGGAAGTACTACCTTTGAGCATGTAAGTAGAGGATTCTGCTGTACTTACATGCTATAAGTCTCGCAGGTATATATTAAGGCACCCAAAATCCATTTTTACACTAGTATAAAATAATGTGCATATTGTTTTCTTTGGGGCACTAAGCAAAGTCTTTTTAAGGAAACTTTACCACTAATAGGTTGCTTTCTAAAAGTGTTCATTGCTGGTGTTGATGAATGTTATGGAGTTTAACAAAATATGTGCCTTGAAGGAAAGGAGTTGGCAGGGGAAACTAGTTTTCCTGTATGATGAAAACGAAGAGCAATTCACTGTGGCAGAAGTAATCCCTTACCATGGAGCTCTTTGGGGCAAATGGGATACTGCAAGTTAGTGGATGTAATTCATGGGAGGGCCCTTTCAGTTGCATTAATCTTAGCAAGTAAGCTACAATCCCGGCATTGCCTTAAAAATGCACTTCAAAGACCTAAATGATGTATTAAAAGAGCCAGATGTTAAAACTCTGCTCCCTTTTTCCAGAGACACTGTATTTTGAAATTGTTTTGGAAAATAAGAAATAATGCCAGGTTGCATCCTGCTGTTAATCCTAGTGTTTATACTTAGCAGTTCTAGATGCTTGTATGCACAAACGTGAAATATAGCCACATTGCCTAAAAGTTCCATTTCAGCAATAAGAGAGTATCAGCTGTTATTTATATATACATATATATCAAAGTCAACACAGGGTCACTATGGTTAGCAGAAGCAGCATGAGTTGTTGAAATTATGCAGATTTGTTCAATTCATACCCATCCTTTCAGGTTACAACTTCCCTTGGGATAAAACTAGATTTGATTAAATTTATTGTAACCATATAATACAATGGAGTATGAATACCAGCCACAATGTTGAATCATGACTTTGGCCAAGTAGCACAGTCGCAGCCTCTCATCTCTATGATGGGAACTGTAACTGTAAAGCAGTAAAGAGCCTTTCCTTACAACAACAACACCTACAGCAGTAGTTCCCAACCTTGGGTCCCCAGATGTTCTTGGACTACAACTCCCAGAAATCCTGGCCAGCACAGCTAATGGTGAAGGCTTCTGGGAGTTTTAGTCCATGATCCTCCAGGGGCTCAAGGACAGGAACCACTGACCTATACCTTTACATGAATGATACTGAGAACTCAATATAAACACATGTCTCATTTTTATAGTGGTCGGTGGTCACTTAGAAAAGGTAGTCCAGACTCCCTACTTTGTGACGGTTCCCGAAGAGGTAGCTGTGTTCATTTGTTTCTGCATGTAGTCAAAAAACGGGTGGGGAAGAAAAGGACAAATTATTGTGACACCTTGAAAGATTAATAGACTTGTTTCCATTTGTCCAAGGAAGTGGATTTTAATCCACAAAAGCTCACACAGAAGCATATCTATTGGTGTTTCAGATGCCACAAATTTTGTCCTTGTTTGTTTGTTTGTTTGTTTGTTTGTTTGTTTGTTTGTGTTCTCTTCCACTTCCCCAACCTTAAATTTGGTCAACTCCTTTGACAGATTCTGGGCCTTAGCCAAATCAATGGCAGTTTTGTGACAAAAAAAGAAAAATGCTACAATTCCTATTTATTTTAAGGAGGCTGTTCATTCCGATGTATGGAGTGAGCAGGGAAATCAAAGAAATGGAGATGCTTCTGCAACCAGATGAAGCATTGATTTTTATTACGGAGATTGGGGTTGTAATATGAATTGAAAATCTAATTTTATGTTTTTTATAGCACATAAAAGGCTTTTCTAAGAGTTAGCCATTCCCAAGTGTCAGTGACTTTATAGAGCTTTTATCTAGTTAAAGAAAACCCAGTCGTGCTAATTTAATCTCTGTAGTAGTACAACAGCTTGGCACCTGAGGCTTGTCCTAACACAGCCACAACACCGCAAATTGGGGTAAAAAAATATCCATTGTTTGTTTTGAATTATTCAGCATTCACCAACCTCATATTTTGTCCCTTCAGGGACAAGCTGGTGGGTTACAGATCTGTAAAGTGGAGGAGAGCACCGGTACATACCTTCCTCTCTCCAATACTTGCTGGTGGGGTTGGCATGAACGTCACAAATGATTCTACAAAATTGCCATGGACATTCTTCATTATCTAATGCAGAAGCAGAGTACAGAACTGTAGAGAAGAAAGTAACTCAAGAACCTAGACTTCCTTGAGGATGCAACCGCTATTTCAGTCAATAAGCTTGCATTCTCTCAAGTCATTGGAACTGTGCTTATTTATTTGCATCTTTTAACAGTAATATGCCTGGTGAATCAGCCTGAAAGGGAAAGGCTCATCTGTTAACATTCTTGATGTGGATTTAAACTTTCTAATTAAGCCTAGATACAAAGGCTACTAAGATGCAGGATTTGTCCTATTCCCTCTTCTCCCCAACTTTGGGAGTTCATGGTATAGCAAAAGGATCACGGAAACAAATGGATAACAATACTCTATTATATTTGTCTGTTCCATTGCAGTTAGTTGAATGCTCTCTGATCTCATTTAATTTTAGAAACTAAGCAGGGTTAATATTTAGATATGACACCACTGGGGAATGCAAGAGATCTACAAGTCAGTTTAGGAAAGAATCCTTCCTAAAACAATGCTAATCAAAAATTAACAGTACTGGACCTGATGGAGCAAGGGACTCCATAGATAACAGCCAGAATCCAAGATCAATATTTAACAAGACTGCTAGGTAACAAGCAAAATCCAAGAACTCTTTTCTAAACATATACAGCAGTTGTAATTTTCCTTTTCTTGCCTACATTTCCTGGGAGTCAAGAATGCCGGCGTTCACAGCAGGCCACACTAGATCTAGAAATAGAAAGAAATCAAACCAGAAGTGCTTGGACATCTCCTTCTGGATTTGATTTTTAGGAAGAGGAGTTGGAGGGGAGGGCCAACCCTGGTTATATATTTTTTTAAAAAAACATGTTCTTTCTGAGATCTTAAGGAGTCGAAAGACTCTTTTGTTGTTGAGGGTATGGAGGAGCTCTGTTGGAGATGGGGGGTGGGCATGAAAATAGCCTCGGATCCACACTTTGTTCCCCCCCCCCCATGTGTTTCAGGCTGCTGTTATTTACTGCACATAAGGCTGCAACTCTATGGTGCAATTCTATGCATGTTTACTAAAAAATGAGGTCAATTATGTTCGGTGCAGATTATTGCCTAATATATATATGTGTTCAGGACTGCAGCCTTTTTTTTTTTTTTTGATTTTTTATTTTTATTTTTCTTAAACTACAACATAAACATAAACATAAAATACATAAACCAAAATAGAAATCGACTGTGTTCCCCACCACCATAAGTGTGTTCCCCACCACCACCTGCAAGAGGACTGCAGCCTTAAAAGAAAGTTCCTATACATGGTCACTCAGAAATCCCACTGATTTTCAGTGAGGCTTATACTTAGGTAAATGCAGCCTTAATCTACTGATTAAGGATCTACCGATTTTCTGCCATCCTTCGATGATTCTGTAAAGACCATGACAAAAATGAATAGATTTGAAATCATTGTAGATTATCATGTATAGCCTTTGTCAAAGAAAAAAAAGGAAAGGAAAACTGTCACACTTCTACTGTTAAAGCACAGTGCACTCATACCAGCTGAAAACTGCCAATTGCTTCTTGCAACTATATCTGGACTCTATAAATTTCTTTTAGTCCACATGCTTTAAATGGTGGGGAACTGCCAGCTAAAACAGAGGGGAAGAGAAAGACTTACCTGGAAATTACAGTCTCTGTGATTGTTTCGCTTTTGAAGATGTCAGAGTACCTTCATGAACACAGAACAGATGGATCTTTTCCGGCCTGAGTCAGACTCAACCCTTATATTCCTTGTGAGGTTTTTAGCAAAGCTCCTTTTTTGTGAGTGTACTGGATTAACATGCGGTGCATTCCACTTTGGTAAGATACTTAAAGACTTTGGTTCCTGTTGGGTTTTGTTTAATTTTTGTTTTTAAGATAAGCAAAGCGATACACTTTGGAAACACTTGAAAATGACAGAAATGTGCATTTTAATGCACTTCATCAAAGTTGCATTGCTGTTCAGGTGGCATGAATACCTTTGGAATTGTGCTGAGTGCTTTAAATTGCTTTCCAGTTTCCTTCCCTAGCCCTCCTTATAATATCTCAAAGAATGAACTGCTAAATAGCTCAGTGGTTAGAGGTTGGGAGTTCAATTCCCCACTGTGCCTCCCCGACAGGCGGTTGGACTTGATGATCCATAGGGTCCCTTCTAGGTCTGCAATTCTATTATTCAAAGATTAGCAACAGTTTTGAAAGGCAGAGCAAGAGACTGTAAAGGTCACTATTTGGAGGGTGGTTTCACAGTACTTAAAATGGAAGCGTGAATGAATTGTACGTCATCCTCTGAGGTAAAGTCTAAAGGGGGGAAAACATGCATCTTCCGTGTAGGAAGAGGTGTTGACACCTGATATGCAGCCATCTTGCCCGTCTCTCCGTGAGGGAAGTGCACAACCTTCGCTTTATCAGTTACCATGGAAATGTAGGAAGAGGAAGTCTGACTCATTTACACTTCCAGTTTTAGAGCTTATGTAACGTGATTTTTTCTGGGAGAAACAGAAAAAATCAAAGGATGCTTTCTTTAAGTCTAGTGAACATTAGGTGGTCGTATATTTAACTTGAGGGAATGCTACCGTGCATCCCTTTTGTATTGTATCCATACGTTTACTTCTTTAGTGAACAAACTGGTGGATTTTGAAGCCGTAATAGTAGACGTTGCTGCTGTCTTTATCTTTGTGAGTGAAAAATGCAGGCAACCATTTAACCAGTACTTTCAGAGATGGGAAATGTCTAGCTTTTTCAGACAACATTGAAATTCAGGAAGATTTAGTCCAAAAAAACCAAAAATCCACATCTCTATGTACTTCAGAGTTCATGTAAACACTCCATCCACTAATTCTGTTGGTTTCTGCTTCTGAGCAAAAATCCAAGAACCCTGTTGCATTCTCCTTATTATCAGCTAGCTTACCAAGTACTTAAATGGACACTGGGCTAAATTGCTCCTCTGTAGTAACCATCTGTATAAACAGAAGTTCATTGCTTACCTTGTTCTCCTACTTTACCACCTCAAAATGCCTTATCATGCCACTCCAGAGTTTGTGCCCAAACCAATAAAATGCTGCAGCATTCACTAAATTACAAACAGATCAGGAAAAGTGAGAGACCACACATCCAATGAATTCTGTTTACAGTTGGAATGCAGTATAATTTTATGTACATAATTCTTTCTCCATGCTCTTGGAAAAAAATCTAAAGAAACAAGGGTCTTGAGAGCATACAAGTGAACACACATCCAGATTTCCCCTACCTTCAGTTGAATGCTGGTAGATTGGGATAGACAGTGTTTCATGTGGCATTCCAAACCACTTTGTGTTGATGTGGAACTGCAACAAAATGTGGATGCAGAAGAGGAGGTAGCAAAGAGGGGACAAAAGGGAAAGGAGTGAGTCCAAAATGAGTCCCTGCAGAATTGAAGCTGGAAGTCTCAGATTTCAGATTCATGTGGGCAGCAACAGGAAGCTTCTGAAGACAGGAAGTGACATGATAACTCTAATGAACAGTCTTCACATAGTTGGCTGGTTTACATGTAATGTTAAATTCTAGTTTAGCAATAAGTTACATAAGTTGGAACAAACCCAAACAAAGCCTTCTCATTGAATGTTCCCTCTCCCACATAGCTAGGAAAAGGGCTTCCTGTAGAATTTAGTCTCACTTTCCAAAAATCTTGGTGTATGGTTAGTTCCAAACCAGATATCATAGCTTAAGTGCTGATTAGTTAAATAGGCCAGCTCCACAACCTATAAGTTGCTATTTTAAAAATCACAGTCTCTTTTTTACAGTTCACTTCAAGCCAGCTTTTGCTTCTCTGTTCCTGTCTAATTCTGCCCCAGCAATCGTTGTAAACTCAGAGCACTCTGACCAAATACAAGGTTATTATAAATGCTCTTGAGCATCACATCAATTCATTTCACTTCTTTTTGCAGTGGGCTTCCAAATGTTCTCTTCTCCCTAGCCCTGGCCTCACTGCCATAAGCCAGGGTTCTGTTGCTGGATGCAAGAAAAAAAGAAAAAGATGAAGTTTGGAAAGGGTGAAAGCCTTGATGATAGTGGAACCATCAGGGGACAACCTCATTGTGAGATGTTAAGGTCTCAACATCGTGACAGGGGTGAGGACCCCCTGAGAAGTTTGGCTTTGCAGTTCAGGAAGTTACTTTTAAGAAGAATGAATGTAATGAAACACAAACGCAATCTGCAACAGACCATCAGGAGAATGATGTTCTTGGTGCCAGAGTCCCATGCTACAAGAGTTTTGTTGTGCTATTAGCATGTTGTCTGTTCATTCGTCTTAAAAGTCAACTTGTGTGAGTGAGTGTCTTTCTCTTTGCTGTGATGTTTCCTGTGATGGCAACACTTCCTCTGCCTCTCCTTCTCCTGCTCCCAGCTGAAGGGTGGCAACAAAAGACAGCAAGTGAAGAGCAGGTGCTGTCTCTGCTGTTTCCCCATCGCTACCTTCAGCAATGTGATCGGGAGGCTTGTACTCCCTGACATTGAATAAGGAGGGCTAGGAGGAGGAAGACAGGGCTGCCACTAAAAACCTCTCTTCCCTAAAAAGTCTGGACGCACATACACGCCACCAAAAACCTTCTCCTCCTTAACATTTTGACACACTTATCACTGAGTGTTTCTCTCCCCTCCAAAATCTCTCTGCTCCATAATGCCTGGATATAGTTAATTGTGCCGTTAAGAATTTCACCAGCAGCAGCAAATGACTTTAGATGGTTGTCTGGAGGGAAACAGAAAGAGACAGTATGATGACTACAGGGCACAGGAAGCTGTGCCTGAACCTCAGAAGGGAGGTGGGGAGAATGCAAGATGCAGGTACAGTGGAACCTCTACTTACGAACTTAATCCGTATTGGAATGGTGTTCGTTAGTTGAAACGTTCGTAAGTAGAAGCAAAATTTCCCATAGGAATGCATTGAAAACCGATTAATCCGTTCCGGCTGTTTTTTCGTTCTTATGTAGAGGCGCGTTCGTACGTTGAAGCATTAGTTCCCATAGGAACTAATGCAAGGCCGGTTAATCCGTACTCTACCACTAGGGGGAGAATTTTTTTTTTTAACCTAAGATGACCTAAGGTTAAAAAAAGGGCAGGAAAGTTTTTTTTCCGTTCGTAAGTTGGAGCTCCGTTCGCAAGTAGAAGCAAAATTTAGTGACCGGAGCTGTTCGTAAGTTGGATTGTTCGTAGGTAGGGACGTTCGTAAGTAGAGGTCCCACTATTCACCCAAAATACCTGTCAGATTGACAGAGCCTACATGAGAACCAAACTGAGAAGCGAAGGTCAAAATTATATTTATAGTGCCAGAGATCGAGGAAACCTTGAACATGACTAACCCATCATGTATACTGACTTTTAGAGTAAGAATGTCGATTTTTCTTTCCTGCTTCACATAAAGAGAGAGATAGCTGTTGGGGATTTTTGGCATGTGTTAAGTGGGCGTAAATGCTTTAATACCAGCAGAGGGTATTCATCTAATTTCCCTTACATTGTGCTCAATATTTGTCTCCAAATGTCATCAGTTTACAGCAAAATGGAGGGGGGATGGCAATAAGCAACTGCACACTTGATGGTGACTGCTTTAAAGAATATTTCATCCTACCCATATGCAAATCTAACCTTTCTAATATTTGAGCCCAATAAGCCCAAAGATAGGATTTCAGTAAAATATGTTTACTAAAGACTTTTGTCCATATAATCTATTGGTTTTAATATGCTTACTATTCCTGTTGAATGTCAGCTTCCCCCTAAAGACTATGATTGGAAATCTGAAAATATTTCATTCATTTATACCATTTGAAGTAAGCTGAGAAGTGAATAAAAGTTAAAAATTTTGCTGATGCTGTAACATTGAGGTCTATCAATAATTTATTTGTTTCCTCTGTAGTCAGTAGGACCAAGGGCCATTTTTCAGATTTACTGACAAGCCAAGGGTTACATTCACAAAAGAATGGAGCAAAAGAAGCTAAGTTTTGCAAGTTTTTATTATTGTTAATTTTAAAGCAGTGGTTATGTACTGTAAAGCTTGCTAAAGGGGGTGTGGAAGGTGATAACTGAAAAACAGAATAAACTTTTCTAAATGAATGAACTGCAAATGCATATGTCTGCCTCAGATGTGGAAGACTGGGTAGTTAGGTAGGGGTAGATGGGGCAGTTGGGTAGGAAGGTGGGGAAAAAACTGTAAAACAAAATATCTGCCCAAAATAAATTGGTAAAATCTCTGACCTATGTTATGATGTTGTATCAGTTCTCTAACAAATTGACTAATTTTCTTCTCAACAAAGATCTGTGATTTTCTGTAACAAGCAGTCAAGTTATTTCTACTAACTTTTGTAGTGTATTTAATGTACTTTAAAGTCCCCAGTCAGTCTTTTGAATTCAGCAAAATCTGAGTCCTTTATTGTCTCTCTGTTCAAAACAAGTTGTTATTTTGCCTTGATATGGTCTCTGTGCTTAATTCTTTGGAACATGCTGCCAAATGGAGCCATGGAATCTATGGCCAATGTGATTGCTAAAGCCAGTGTTAAAATTTGTTTGCTCTCTCTAACATTTTAAGAGCAATTCTTCCAGGAGCCGTCTGTGCCTCTGAGCTAATTAACTCCTAACGACTGTGAAACATCCTGGGATCCATACATGAAGGGCACTGCGGAAACAAAGATGGACCAGATTGTAGGACTGGGAGTGATTAAAATTATGATTTGGTCCTTTTAAAAAAAAGGGTTATTGAAGCATTCTTTTTCCACAGTATTTATGTTTATATAAATATTTATGTTTCTGCCGGTATCTGCGTGTCTGAAGAAGTGCACAGTAACCCACAAAAGCTCACAATTTTAGTCTTGAAAGGTGCTACAATGTTTTGTGGTTTTGTTTCGTTTTCATTACAAGAGCTGAAACCGACTCGCATGACTGCCTCTTTGAAAATTCCTGTGTTCTAGTTGAAGTTGATAAAAGCAGCAGTCTGTGTGAAATTCTACAACGTTGAATCATGCCCACTTCTTTTTTCTAGAACATTAGATATACCCAAACCAATCACCTCTGTTTGTTAGTGTCCTCAGCTCTTTTTGAATAACACCGGCTGCTAAAGTATGGCCTTGTCTGTGGCCAAATGTTTCCTCTCAGTTTTTCCACCCAGAAAAAGTGGTGGGGAGAAGGGATCCAGTTGAGTGCCATTTCTTTCTGTGATGCTTTTCTTTCTACCCATGTCATATGGCCAGAGGCCTGTGAACACCATGCATTCTCCAAGCTATTTTTTGTACCCCCTACCATTGCCCCAATCTGGAATTGGCATTGAAACGGAAATTGATAACACTGCCATAGTTGGCATAAGAAGCATGATGTTTCTCAGTGGAGGCTGGAGGCTGCAGTTTCACTGGGGTAGTAAATCCACTCAAGGCTTTAATCTGAACTTTACAGGAGTTATCCAGGGTGCTGAATCTTATCCCTAAAATTGGTAGGAGAATTCTTGTAAAGTGTAGACTAAAACCCAGAGTGGAGTCACAGCTCCCTTCCCTCAAAACTGGAATCTCATTCTTTTACTTCTGCCCTGCTAGGAACCTGTGGTGTGTGTGTGTGTGTGTGTGTGTGTGTTGGACTACAATTCCCAAAATGCTGCCAGGGGTATTCTGGAAGCTATAGTCTAAAAAGCCAACACTTTCCATCTCCTTCTGTTACGATAAGCCGTGGGTTTGTCTTTACAAGGAGTAAGCCTCGGTCCCTCACATTCCCACTTCCCCTTCCAACTAATCTGCCCATAAATAAGCAGCAAACTGATTTACACAAACGATCACTTATGTATACTGCTTGTCATTATGGCTTAAAACACTCTTAAGCATAAACTTACAAACATAATTTGTGGAGAAGATGTATTAAAGAATCAGAAGGGGCTGTAAAATCTGGTGAAGCACTACTACAAACTTTTGTTATCACATTTTAATTATAGCCACCATTCACAAATTGACAGCAAGCAAGGGAAAATCCCAGAAGCTGACTCCTTTTTTTTTCATCAGTTCACCACTTCTCACCCAAACACACATCAATGGTCAGGGCTGTTTTTCAACAAGTGTGAATGGTAGTGAGCAGAAGAGGGTATCCTGTAGACCATTTTGACTGCTGCCATGGGTGTTGTCAACATTCAGGCTGCCCTTTGCTATGTAAAGCTTGGCATCCTTTTTCCTGCTGATAATGTGGGCATGATGTTGTACAGCAATATTGGGCCATTTCCTAGCAGTTTGAATCATGGATAGAGAAACACAATATCCGAATAAACCAGAGTTCATTTTTTAAGGAATTGTATAATATATCTGTGTATGTGTTGGGAGAGCATATCCTGGTATTCAGAGACATATGTGATGATAACATTCCTTTTGAGACGGAGATGTCAGATTGAGAGAAGTATGGAGAGGTGTCAGCAGAGAAATCGTGTACGTCTTACATCTGTACAGGAACAGCTTGTTTCATGTACTGTTATAGCAAGACAGCTTTTCTGTATTTATTTACAGCAAAGCTTAATAATTAATGAGCACTTATTATAATAGTGGCTCCATATGGCATGCAGCATGTGAACAAATCTTTCGAGACAAAGCACTTGGGTGGAAGCTTGTTCTGATGTTGCTGCTTTCTGTTGGAGCAGAAGGTAGAGGTATATTCACAGCATGGAATATTTACCTACAGGTTTTCATTTAGACAGGGCTTCTGCTCTGCACAGAGCCATTGATTGTGTCCAGCTCTTCCACCTTTGGAACTGCAGGTGAAAAACAACAGCAACAACAACAACAGTGTGATCCCACAGGCAGACAAAAGAGATGTTGTCCATGGTGGTAGAAGACAACATGAAGCCTGTTCCAGTCCCACAATAAATGTGCAAGATTCCAACCCATTGTTCATATTGTAGTCTAGGCACGCTAGGGCCAGCCGTAGCAGGTCAAACCAGTCCTTTTGTTGCTAAACCTGAACCTTTTAAGATCTTCCTATCCAAAGGACTGTCTGTATCGGTATAAGTATGTTTGATAGTTAAGATCTGGAGGAGATGCTAAGACACTTCTAACACTTGAATTTATACCTGTTTTTCCACCAGGTTTGTTGTTGCTACTAATGTTTTCTTAATGGTTTATTGTTCCTTTTTATTTATTTATTTATTTATGGTGCTCTTAATCTGTCTGTGCATGGTCTTTGCGGTTTTTACAGAAAGGCAGCATAAACATACTCAAGATAAAGCATAAACAGAATTCCTGGTGTGAGCAACACTTCCAGTTAAGTGCCAAGCAGGAGTTCAAGTCTAAACAAACATCCAAGTTTATTAAAGCACTGAATGGGAAGAAACAAAAAACTACTTTAGCTGCTGACTGACAGTCTGCTAGTAGTTAATTTATTGGCTGCAACCAAGTTAGCTTTGAAGTGCATAGTAAAGTAGTTGCTAGGAATGATTTCTGACAGAAGAGGTGGTGGACGGCTTGGCCTACAGATGTGGGTCTCTCCTGATGTCTATTTTTGCTAAATTGTGACTGAGGTCTGATCTAAGCATGCTAAAACGGACTGTATTGCTTCATAAAATGTGGATTATGTGTATGAATTCTGCTTCACGTTTCTGAAGCCAAACTCTCTGAGAGTTAGGAGAAAGCTATAACATCACAAGAAAAAGGCCTGGTCCCTTCTGCTTCTTTCTGAACTCATTCGTTTCTCACTCTACGGATCTAGGCCTATTTGACTGTCTCAGAAATCAAAACAAAATTCTAGCTGTGCATTTCAGGGCATCTTTCTTAGGGTATCATGGATATATAAATATATAAGCCATTCATTCCTCAAGATGAGCCGTCGAAAGGATCCCAGTTTCAATACCAGGTATCTCCAGGACAAAGTGGACATGTCCACGAAAACTCACATGAAAATAGAATAGTCTTTAAGGAGCCACATGTTTTTGTCTTCTGTTTTATTTCTTTGGATTTTGCCTAATACGCTACCTTCTAAAATCCAAAAAGAAGACTCCTGTCTAATGCTCTGAAGAGCCTCTTTCACCATGTGTACACAATAGTTAGGTAGATGGACCAGTGATCTGACATTATATAAGACAGTATTGCATGTCCAAAATACATATGAATCTAGCAATCATATTGAAAACAGCATACCAAAGTTATACCTTTATATTCCAATCAAAACAGCAATTAAAAAGTGTGCAAGCTTTTGAGAACCCACTCTATTCCTCAGGCAACATGTTAAAAGCAATCAGGGGAAGTGAGGGGAAAAGCTGCAAAGCAGAATCGTAAGTGTTTGTTGTCTGCCTGTTGTTTCAGGAAAGAGGGATTGTGCGGACAAAGAAATGTGTGAAATCAGGTGATATAATGGTGTTATATTCCATCTAGGGTAGCTCATAGACTTGGCACTGGAAAATTAGAACGTGTGGTCCTCCCTCTTGCATGATCTGGTTCCAAAGACTCTGACATGAAATTGCTACTAGTACAAAATTGTCTACATGAAATGTGAATGCAGGGAGATTGGCTTTCAAGGTGGTTTAAAACAGGATCTTTATAGCTGTGAGCTGGATAGACAATGAAAAAAAGCCATTCTGGTTAAAGGGGGCCAATGGAATTATGAAACTTGCTGGCACAGACCTTTGCTCCGGTCCAACTGAGTGAAAGCATGACTTCTCCTTGTGTCTTTTCAGGAATTCGCCGATTCGGTGTATCAAATAATTACACAGAAGTTTCAAGAGGTGACAGATAACTGTGCTGCAATCCACACACGCCACAAATCCCTGGCAGGGATCGTAATGACCAGAGGTAAACTTCTGGTTTGTTTCCTTCTGCTTTGCTATTCTATAAATCAGGGGTGGGGGTGGTGTGTGTGTGTGTGTGTGTGTGTGTGTGTGTGTGTGTGTGTGTGTGTGTGTGTGTTTTCCTTTTCTGGTGGAAGGTAGCACATGGTGCACACTATCTACCAGGGCTGGAGAAGGAGGTCTCTCTGCTTTGCTATTCTATAAATCAGGGGTGGGGGTGGTCTGTGTGTGTGTGTGTGTGTGTGTGTGTGTGTGTTTTCCTTTTCTGGTGGAAGGTAGCACATGGTGCACACTATCTACCAGGGCTGGAGAAGGAGGTCTCTGTGTTTGAGACTTCTTTTCATTTCCAATGAACTCTTCAGATCTGTTTGCTCTACCTGGGTTAACAAGTAGATTAAGTCCATATGAAATAGTTCTATTCCACCTGCCTAACTCCTTTTCATACAGTCTTCCTGTCCCTGTTCTTTCATCCCATTTATGTGCCTCTTGCCAGTCAAAAAAAGTACCTCCTGAAGCATCCCACAACAATTAAAATCCAATATATGACACTGCTGGTGAACAGAATTGATCTACCCCATGCTAGTGTCTTACGGCAGACTGAGTGAATAAGGACATCTGATTTCTGATAAATGGCATGCTAGTCGCCAGGATGAAGAAGTAATGGGTTATCTATGAAGGTCCAAAGTTAAGATCACATTGAGGTACTGAACTGTGAGTTTAACCTGATGGGTTGGGTGTTGTTGTTTTTTCAGAATAATTTAGCAGCAGTCTTAATTGTCACAATGTCCCAGAATAACACAAATGAAATTTGTAAGCATGATGCAGTCCCCTGTGTTTTGTCTCCTACACATGACTGTACTCTTATTCAGAGAACTCCAAAAGCAGCAAATCTGTATCAAACACAGACTGTTATCTCATACACATATGTTTAGAGTTTGACAGACAATTTTTCAGAGAAGGCAGGGGGTATTCAATGCATATTCAGAGGGGGCTTGCTAAATTGTGTGGAACAAACTGGCATTATGCTCTAGACTCAGGCTGCGCAATATGTTAACCGCTGTGGGCTCAGACTAGATCACAGCACAGAACCAAACTCCTGTAAAGCTAGGACATAAAGAGGACATCTCAGTCATCTAGAGGGACTAGCCCTTTGTTAAGACAAGCTAGCTTTAAATATTCCTAGAAGGTTATAAAACTTACAAATTATAAATCCTCGTGGATCATCTAATCAAGAACTGTGTGTATCTGCTCTATTTAATGGCACCTATTCTTCAATCAGTAGCATGGGTCCACAAAGGTAGTAATCTGGTCACCAGTGGTCATCTATTCCATAAATGAGCAGAGAGCACCTCTCTGCACATGGGATGGAACTGGTCCTGTGTATTTGTTTGTTGAAGAAATAACTTACAACTTATAAACAAGGGGGGGGGGGACCTGTATCCCAAAAGTTTCAGGTGGACCTTCACCTTATCCCAAGCTGCCCCAAGCACCTTCCAACTCCATAGATGTTACAGACTTACTTCTGTTCTCTCTCTGTCCCCTGAAAATAAATTCATTTTCTGCTTTTTATGCACGTGTGTGTGTGTGTGTGTGTGTGTGTGTGTGTGTGTGTGTGTGTGTGTGTGTGTGTGTTTGATCTGCTGCAGAAATGGGCTAGTCCACTCCTAAAGACAGCAATCAGACAACGTCTTTGTTGGAGCGAGCCAGCCACCCCCAGAGTAGACCTATCCGTACCATTCTGACTTCTGAATCCACAGCATTGGCTGCAGGCAGTTTGTTGACCAGTCCTTTAAGAGAAGACAAACAAAAAGTTTTTTTTTAATTTATAACTGATTCAGTGCATCAGCGATAATCCATATACAATTTAAAAAATTCACTTCTCCTGTGCCTCTGCTGAGGAGCAATGGTAGTTATTAATTTGCCAATATCCTGAAGTGACTCACTTATTAAGTCTCTTCATGATATTGGCAAGAGTGATTTCCATGTTAACCATCAGGCTTAATTAGATTGTTCTAATCAAGCCCGACTGTTCCAAAGCAGTCCATACTAGCTTACTCCCTGTTGCTAGCATAGCCACGCTCTCTCTTTCTGAGTCTCTGTAATTTGCACTATATGCCTCTACTGTTCTTTCCCCTTGAGAAACATAGCACACACACACTTACACATGCAGGAAGCACAGAAGAATTGGGTGATTGTGAAAAAAACATGCAAAGAACCCATCCAGTCCTTCAAATACTTTTTTTAAAAAAAACAGCCATCCTAGTTTGAAGTGAATTTTGCCATTTTTGCACAAAAAAGCAATTATGTGCAAATATTGGTTCAAAACAGCATTTTATGCAAAACATCATTTTCACTAATGCAAAAACTCTATCAAGAATCTGAGGAAATTCTTCACCATCTTTGTACTTCCTTATCCTCCTATGCAAGGGTAACACACGTGAGGATTTAGATCTCTAAGTACTTCAAACTGTGGATACTTTGGCCTCTCCAGTGTTTGGCTCTAGCTCCACAGGTATATCAAGAGAACACCAGAAAAGCCACAATGGATCAAACTCAATTCCAGGTAGTCTAAGATTCTGTACACGCAGTAGCTAGTCAGTTGCCTATGGGTCAACTGTCTTCCAGAGGAAAAGGGGGTCTCTGACTGTGATTTAATATTTTGTAATACCACATTTCCTCTCCACCTGCAATTAGCAGACAGAAGAAAATATTCCCTGTCATACATTCTATGGCCAATCTATTATTTTCAGTGTCCTTCTAGTAAGGCATGGAAAAAGCCTTTCACGCTTAAGAGCGGTTGAGAGGATGCTGGTATTTAAACACTATTTTTCCCATTTGAACTTGATTCATCTTGACAGTTTAAATATAGATAGAAACCTTTCTGTCCTCCTTACTCTTCAAAATACATAATCTAAGAAGCATGGCCCTTTTCAGAGAAGGAGGTGAGGAAACTCACAGAAGAGCAATATACGTACATTGATTTCTTTTTTTTCCCCTCTGCATCTCAGTACCGGGTTTTTTTTTCTATCTCTCTCTCTTTCTCTTCCTCTCTGTCTCTGTTTCTCTCTCTTTATGAAGCTGACAATCACTTTGATCTTAAAAGCAAGCCAGGAGGCCTTTTCCGTTATCTTATATGAAATAAAGATGAAGTGGACAAAAGAGGATCTAAACAGCAATTTCATGCTGTGATAAAAGATGGCAAATTATGGCCTGTATCGCATGAAATGGATCTTAATAATTGCCAGGTGGGGTAACGGGAGAAAAGTAAAAGTTGGTGATACATCTTCATGGTTCCTTCTAGTCATTTTAAGACTCAGAACATATGACACCTAACGGTAATCAAGAATATTGATGGGCAATCAATTTCTAGCCCTTAGTTTACTGCCATGTTGGAAGCTGGTAAAAAGTGTTAGCAAACTGATACAACAGACTCTGTGGTTAAATGATCCAAAATACTATCCAAAAAGCATCATTGGAACAGCCAGATCAAGCAGGCGTATTTTACAAAACTCTTCCATGATCAGTGTCTGGGGGCTGCTCCATATATTATGAAGTCACGAATACGTAACCACCTTGGGTCCTTTTATGGAGAAATAATAATAATTCTGACTTATGGCAACTCTTTTCAGGGTTTTGTAGGCAGAGAGTACTCAGAAGTGGTTTCCCATTCCCTACTTCTGGGGGCATCCTGGGACTGTGCAGCTGGCCCAAGGCTACACAAGCTGGCTCTTGTAGAATGCACAGTGGGGAATTGAACTTACAACCTCAGGCTTCGCAGCCAGATACCTAACTCACTGAGAAAGTTGCGGAATGAATGAATGAATGAATGTATGAATGAATGAATGTTTGCCTCTGCTTGGACATGTGTATGGAATTTTAGTCTACCTTGCCTTCCTGAAGCATACACTTGACATATATTTGCCAGCCTGCATACGTTACATGCATCTATGACTGCCTTATGGCATTGAATTAAACACAAGAGGAAGCAGAGGGATTATGCCTTTTTGCTGTTTTTTCTACCTCATATTTTGCTAATTAAAAGGAATAACCAGAATCCCCCCAACAAAATGTTATCTAGGATTCCTCTTCCTTGGGATTCCAGTATGTGCTGGCAGACTTGTTTGGCTGTAGCAGTAATTCAACTGAATGGGTAACTTTCCACACTGCCCCAAATAAATCTAGCCATGGTTTTTGTGGAAAATCAAAAGTGTGGCTAGATCTGTTTGCCTAGTACTGTTTAGAGTGCCAGAAGAACATAGTAAACAATCCTTAGGGCAGGCATCAATTAGTGGATGGGCCCTGGGACCCTGGTTGTTACCCATTGATGCCATAGTACAGCAAACATGTGGTGACTTTGTGAGCCTTCTCTGTCACTGCTCCCAGACTCTGGAACTCTCTCCCACAGGAGGCCAGTGTGGCCCCATCTTTGTTGTCCTTCTGCAAGCAGACGAAGACCTTTCTCTTCAGGCAGGCTTTTCCTTAATGACTGACTGTCCAGGAGTCAATAAACAGGCTGGTTTATATTCTATTGCTTTTAAATCAGTTTTTCATAATGCTTTTACCTAACATTTTTAATTTAATGTTATTAATTCTTCTTTATATTTGAATAATTTATTGTTTTCAGCTTTTAAGATTGTGTTTTTAATGATGTAAGCCACTTTGGGTCTTTTTTAGGAGAAAGGCCGGGTAAAAATATTTTTAATTAATTAAATGTAAGAAGTTAGGAAACCGCTGTCTTTTAGAGAACAAGACCAGATGCGAGAAAACTGGCATTCAGGAGAAAATGTGGATATGCAGTCCACTAGTTATTGCCTCTCCAGAGGACACTCTGGTTTGTTTTTTTCCTGCACTTTTGTATTGGTGTAATGACAAGAGAGAAATTGGCCCGCAAGCACGACATACGTACCCAAGCACAATGGTGACACCCGCTCCTGCAAAGCAGAAGAAAAAGGCAAGGACCAAGAAAAAGGAGGTCAGCAAACAACTTTTGTTGGGGTCAGGAGAGGATACATCTGTTTCCCCCGTCCCACTTCTAAAACACACTGATCTGGGCAGACATAGCCCTGAGAAAGCCTGACAGACGGGCAAATGATTCTGCTAAGTCAGTGTGTTCCCTACTAAAGTTTCATTTCTTCCCTGTTTGCAGAGGAGAGTAAATGTAATGGACCATAGAAATGATAAGTGGAAAAGACTGCTAAGTCATCACATCCATACCTCTGCAAATGCCCAAGAGCTCCCAACAGTACACTCTTGAGTGCCTTTCTTTTCTAAATCAAGATCTAAATGCACCACTTAGCAACACGGCTTTCACTACTTCCTTCGGAAAATCCTTCTCTAATAAATAACTTCCTTGTTGATACAATTTTATTTTCTTGTTGTTCTTCAAGACTCTGTTTTCCTGCCTTTGATATGATTGAAGTGCTGGTTGTTCCCATAATACAAACCATCCTAAACGATTCCTAACTCACTTTCTCAATCCCGAACTCTTTCTTTGGGCCTCCATCCTTCAGAAGTCTGTAGACAGTTTTTCTGTTCTCTTTGTTGTCTCTTAGTTTATCTACACATATTTCATTATTTGAATCTTTCTCTTTTTAAAATCATGCTCTGCTTACAAATATATATTATCAACAGTGGCTTCAAGATGATCCCTGATCCTGTGAAAGCGAATCTTAGTTTATTTATTTATTTATTTATTAGATTTATACCCCGCACCATCTGGCAGCCAGGCCACTCTGGGCGGCTAACAACAAGACAAACTACACAATATTAAAACACAATACAAATAAAATACTACAAGCATTCAACAGATACAATAACTAGTAAAGGTAAAGGTAAAGGTTCCCCTTGACATTTAGTCCAGTCGTGTCCGACTCTAGGGCGCGGTGCTCATCCCCGTCTCCAAGCCATAGAGCCAGCGTTTGTCCGTAGACAGTTTCCGTGGTCACATGGCCAGCGCGACTAGACACGGAACGCCATTTCCTTCCCACCGAGGTGGTACCTATTTATCTACTCACATTTTTACATGCTTTCGAACTGCTAGGTTGGCAGGAGCTGGGACAAGCGACGGGAGCTCACTCCTTCGCGTGGATTCGATCTTACGACGGCTGGTCTTCTGACCCTACAGCACAGAGGCTTCTGCGGTTTAACCCGCAGCGCCACCACGTCCCCTACAATAACTAGTAGGATAAATTAAAACAGATGGCTATAAAGATGGGTGAAAGGATGATGAAAGGATGGCAAAAAGGATGATAAAAGGGAAGCAGAGATATCAGCAACTTAATGCTCAGGGAAAGCCTGACGGAACAGCCGATGCCATGAGAATATTCCTGTGTGGAAGCTGATGGAAGTGGCACTGGTATTTGGCAATTCTGGTCTGACTAAATTGATCCAGTGTAAGGAAAGGGGTATTCACCTGAAGGCACTCATCTTCTCACCTGGGCCTGCTTCAGGAGCTTTAGGGACAAAACCTGATGATGCTTTAAAAATGCACCATCATCCACATCTCCCCTTTCCCATCATCCAACCTCATTTGAACAAAACAAAATCAATTTTGTAATTTAATTTTTTAAAGAAATCTTCATTAAAAATATTTTAACTTAAAAATAAGCAATTATTCTTGAAATTCCAAATTCTATTAACAGTACATCTGTTTAATCTGAATTTTTCAAATCCATATGGAAATCTTACTGCTTGCCTCATGGTGCAGTGGTTAAACTGTAGTACTTCAGTGAAGACTCTGCTCATGTCGTGAGTTCAATCCTGGGCTCAGGTAGCTGGCGTGAGGTCGACTCAACCTTCCATCCTTCTGAGGTCAGTAAACTGAGTAGCCAGCTTGCTGGAGGGTGGGGCAATGTGTAGCCTGCATAATTAAATTGTAAACTGCCCAGAGAGAGCTTTAAGCTCTGTGGGGCATTATATAAGCAGCACAATTTTAACACAACCAAGGGAAGTTTGAGAACCAGTATTCTAAGAAGAGCACAGGTCAGCTTGGAGTGAGGCATTGCCCATGGCTTTGATCACAAGCCACCCATATCCTGAGCCTTTTTTATCTAGGAAAAAATAATATCCAATTAAAAAAAAGGGGGGGAGTCTTTCTCAATAAATCGTTTTTCACAATTGGGTATGTTTTATTTTATTTTATTTTCAATCTGCCTACCTTCAAAACAGAATTCCTGTTTTATGTTTCTTAATATCCTTGATGGAGGATACTCTGATTAGCACCATACAGTTAACAAGGAAAAGCACAGCACAGAAATAGGCTGGATTGTGCTGAGTGGAGAGCATAATAAACAGAATGAGTAACATTTTTCAAGATTTTCTTTCTCAGTTCAAATGCACATATACGCACTTGTATATGCACATAAGCTTGATTTGTTAAGTAGGGAACTAAAAGAGAACACTGATTATTGCCTACCAAATAGATAAGAACCAGCATTCAAAATTACATGAAAATGTATGCCATGAATAATTCACAAGGGTGAATTTAAACTATCATTATTTATAGCTTTCCCTCCTCTTTTCTTTTTTAGTGAACAATTGGTTTGTGTCAGTCACCAGCTTAACACAGGCTGTGTCTGTGTGTTGATTTGGGAAAATTGTTCTGGTTTTGTTTTGTTTTTTCTTGCTTTTTGAGGATGCTGTGATTTGTAGTCCCGTACAACTGGAACACACCAGCTTGGAGAAGGCTGTTTCTGATTAACAAAATAGCCTCTTCCATAAGAACTGGAAGGCAAGTGGGTTTCTGCTTTTGTTTCTTCTTAGAAATCCTCATTAGATCCTTATCCGGTGACATCTCTTTGTTAAATGACCCTATGTTAGGAATGTAGGGAAAGTTGGGGATTTATAGTTTAGTGAAAATTCTCTTCTAGAAAAATTTAGTGTACTCCCTGAGCCACAGCTGGGAATTCAGAATACCTCAACATACAACAAATCCCAGGATTCCATTATAATGGTATCAAACTGCTATATTTGTGTAGTGTAGACGCAGTTATAGTTTCTCAGTGGTTAAATGTTAACTCTAATTTGATTTGTCTGGTGGCCTCATTTCATTGGCTAAAGTGACCACTGGGAGTTTCCTTACCCATTTTACCAATCAGAAATACTTTATATGATGGGTATATAACACTAGTAAAGTGTTGTAAATGTGGACACCTCCTAATCTGAGCTAGAGAACGTTTCGTCCCTGCATTTTGAGCTATCTTGCTCCCCGTCTCTCAGCAAAGAGAGAGAGAAAGAGATAAGTCAAGGAGTCTCTTTGTTCCACAGATCTCTTCATCAGGCAGCACAGAAAGGTAGCAGCATTTCATCTTTCTTGAGGGAGAGCAAATTAGGTTACATGGGATTGATAACATTTGCATTGCTGATAATGGATTATTTACAAGGCTGAAAACATTTGCATTGCTGATAACAGTCTGTTTGCAAAGCTGGGTTACAAGTAACTGAAAACATTTGCAATTTACAGAACTATTCACCAGAGTATTGGAGACAGTAAAGTCTTAGGAAGGACTCTTTGTGATCAAACCTTTTACAGAAAAAGGCAAATTAACCCTTAAAATGACATTAAGCTTCAACTGTTCACAGACTGCTTTGTTGTTGTTGTTGTTTAGTCGTTAAGTCGTGTCGGACTCTTCGTGACCCCATGCACCAGAGCACACCAGGCCCTCCTGTCTTCCACTGCCTCCCGGAGTTGTGTCAAATTCATGTTGGTAGCTTCGATGACACTGTCCAACCATCTCGTCCTCTGTCGTCCCCTTCTCCTCTTGCCTTCACACTTTCCCAACATCAGGGTCTTTTCCAGGGAGTCTTCTCTTCTCATGAGATGGCCAAAGTATTGGAGCCTCAGCTTCAGGATCTGTCCTTCCAGTGAGCACTCAGGGTTGATTTCCTTTAGGATGGATAGGTTTGTTCTCCTTGCAGTCCAGGGGACTCTCAAGAGTCTCCTCCAGCACCACAATTCAAAAGCATCAATTCTTCGGCGGTCAGCCTTCTTTATGGTCCAGCTCTCACTTCCATACATCGCTACTGGAAAAACCATAGCTTTGACTATGCGGACCTTTGTCGGCAAGGTGATGTCTCTGCTTTTTAAAATGCTGTCTAGGTTTCTCATCGCTTTACAGACTGCTTTACATATCAGTTATTTGCGTTTTTGTTTTTTCCATCTCTCACTGGGATGCTTAGTAAAGAACACACATGACACCACTCCATAGGGATTACCGTCTTTAAAAATATGTAAGAAGGAAGAAATGGGAAACATGAATAGGCAAGAGAAGCATATGTGATTCCTTCAGTTATGAGAAAAGGAAAACACTACCAATCAGTCTTGAGGAAAATCAGTTCAAAGGGGGGAGGGAGTTTTATGAGAGCTGAGACTCTTTGATCAGCTACTCTACATATTTGGGATCATAATTGTCCAAGCATGTGCTTTGTGTCCATCTCACCTTGAGATGGACACACCACTATGTAAAGAATCTGAGATGGCAAAAACCTCAGCCTTTGACGTTAAAATTGCCTCTAGTTGCACATTGAAAGGAATGGGAATATCCCTGCGCCTAATAAGATTAGGTTTACCACAGGTACAGGAAAGCACATTAGCCCCACTCCTTCTGTTTCTGGTTTCATTACGCTCCTACAAGGGTGAGAAGTTGTAAAAGAAGAGCCTGCCCTATCCACGATGATTTCCCACATTGAGTCAGGCTGTTGCTTTTCCAGGCTCCTGGTTCACGTGGAGAGCCCCCACATATAGCAGGCCCTCCTTTTCAGGTGATGGAGTGACAAAACTGGAAACAGAGAAGGATGGAACTAGCACACTCCTCTCTTTTCTACTCATGGTAACCAAACTCTTTTTAATAAGGACTGAATAAGTCTTAGTGCATTGTTTTGTTTTTGTCTTGTTCTTAAGCGTATGGTGGCGCTGCGGGTTAAACCACAGAAGCCTCTGTGCTGCAAGGTCAGAAGACCTGCAGTCGTAAGATCGAATCCACGCGACGGAGTGAGCCCCCGTCGCTTGTTCCAGCTCCCGCCAACCTAGCCGTTCGAAAGCATGCTAAATGCAAAAATGCGAGTAGATAAATAGGTACCACCACGGTGGGAAGGTAACGGCATTCCGTGTTTAGTCGCGCTGGCCACGTGACCACGGAAGATTGTCTTCGGACAAACGCTAGCTCTATGGGTTGGAAACGGAGATGAGCACCGCCCCCTAGAGTCGGACACGACTGGACAAATTGTCAAGGGGAACCTTTACCTTTACCTTACATCAATGTAATTAGAACTGTAAGCGAACTATAAGGACCTCAAAGATCATCTGGTCCATGTTAATCCATTGCTTTTTGGATTATTGGTGGCCATGGTGGCTGGTGTTTCCTAGGAATTGTAGTCCAAACAATAATATTTTGAAGAACTCACATACATTGTATTTACGAAAGTTCTCTTTGTATCTTTAGTAGTGTGTGTGATCTATGGATGTAAATCTTCACAAATTCATTTCTTCCCAATAGGAACGAAAAATGTCAAAAGGTTTTTCCCCATTGGATGAGATTATGAGAGTATTTGAGAATTTTTCACATTTTAGCACTTTTTTCCAAAAATTCACAGAAAGGGTATTGTGCAAAAATAACCTAGTGGAAAAGCTTTGTTTTTCACATGACATATACACATTTTGTGCAAACTTGAGGTTTTTGTTTCTGATGTTATTTACAAAAAAAGCTACTGGAACATTTCTTCAGTAGAGTGTGTCAGTGTGTTAAGATACCTGTTGTCATTGAGGACAATAAAATTTCATCAAGGACCTTACTTCATCTTTTGTGTGATCCTTTTCCCATTGTTATGGCCTTTAAAACCAATGGTATATCTTCCTTGCGTCTTGATGTCCCTTTTCCCCATGTTAGATTTCCCCTCTTATGGACAGTTGCCGGTGAAGCAGCTTCCCCCTTCCGTTCTTTGCCTGCCCTATTACTTCGCTTCATTTCCTTTTCAAATTGAAAACTATTTAACCCAGTATTAAAACCCCAGCATTATACATTTGTTTCCCCATAAGGTCTGGTTTCATTTTTTCTTTCCTCTTTTCCACCCTGAGCTTATTTCATGCAAAGCTCTGAGGGAAAGGAAATATTTAAAAGCTTTTCCAAGACCGGTGGGTCACATGCCAAGGTCATAACAAAGAAAGAAGTACTGTTCTCCTGGTTTATTTTAAATGATGTTATTCTGAGGTCAGTCAATCTTATAGTAAGGCTTTGCAAGAATTGGGTTAAAACAGGATTTAAAAAATGGACAACAGATATGTGTGGGTGTGTGAATGAGTGTGCGTGTTATTTTAATGTAATATATTCCCTAAAATTAATTCATTTTAATGGTTATTTAATTATTTAGGCTTTATTTAGGTTACGGTACCCTTCATCTCTTTGCTAGAGAAATTAAACAATAGTTTGTAAAAAGCTGATTACACCACAGATGAGCTTCTGCCATTTACATGTCAACAGCTTGAATTATGTGTCCCTCCTTTACATCTGGATTAGGTACCTAAAGACTCCTTCACACAGTATCCTTTTTAAAAAAAAAACCTGTACATTTAAATGTAAAAAATCCTATCATGTATCTGTGCAACAAGCAGTCCTGGCCACATGTGCCCAAGAGGGGCGTGGAAGGCAGGGAGATGGTGTTGGTAATGGCTTCAGCCCTCTTCCACATGTATATATATTGGCCTCCGCTATACATCCAACTTCTTAAGTATGGTTAAGAAATAGGAAGCCTTGTTTCTTCATTGGATCTATGCCTCTATATTTTTCTCACTGTCTTCTAGCCACACTTTTTGAACTGTGGAACACAGAATGCCTGAAACCTATTTTAGAGACAGAATGCTCTTTCTAGAAACTGATATTATGAGCATTCTCTTGTTAATATACAAAAAAGGAAGCTGCCACAGTGCTTGCTGGGAGTTGTCATCTCAGTGCCCTTTAAGTTGTAGAGGGTGCCTCCTCAAGAACTACCATTCCTAGGAAGCACCGGTGACCACTTCCCTTTTTGTATATTAGCAACAGGAAGCATGGCCTGAGATAGCACTGCAGCCTTGGAAATGGGTGAGCAAAATATAGGTGTCCATAGGTGTGGGTTTGCGGGCTGGAACTTCCAGAATTCTCCCTGGGGACTTCCTGGAGGTTGGAGTCCATAAAACACAACTGGTGCATGCCTGAACAATACTTCCCTAGTTCGTTTTCATTAATGAGTTAGTCCACTAATTCTTCCCCAGTTGCTTGTAGGGTGGACAGGTTTCCTTCTTCACACTGGACAGTCCTTTGTTTGAAGACATTCCCACTCGAAGGGCTGTCAAGACTAAAAAGAAAGAAATACAGGTTACAACAGCAGGAGCCTTTCAGTGGTCCCTTTCAATGTTAGTACCTGAACAGGAGGCTGAGCACATTATACCTATTTATTTTCTGATTGTTATATTAATATCTCACCTTCTTTCTTGTGCAGCATCCATAAGTCTCCCTCTCCACACTTTAGTCTCACAACCACCCTATGAATTAAGTCAGGATGAGAGAGTATAATTGGTACAAAGTTATCCACTGAGTTTCTTGGCCAAGTCAGCACTTGTATCCGGGTCACCTGGTTCTTAGCCCAGTACTTTAACTATGACATTACACTGGCTTTCTTACTCATTCCCAGAATGGTGATATGTATCAAATCTCTATTTGTATTACAATAATTCTTTCTACATTTGTGCCTATAGATATAAATTAGCATATGCAAATTTTTGCAGATAGGTTCTATTTTTTCCCTCCCCTTTTTGTTAGGAATGTATGAATGACAACTAGAGATGGACACAAACCACTGGTTTGGTGGTTTGGTATGGTTCGTTTCCCGGCCAAACAGCTGATCTGCAATTCAGCACTCCACCCCCTCTAGCAGACAGCCACTCGGTGACAACGTCCGGAGGTGGCAGGGCGGAGTGCTGCTGCTGAGAAGGGTACTCGCTGGAGGGGGCAGGGCAACGAACTGCAGATCAGCTGTTCGGCCGGGAAACAAACCATGCCAAACCAGCAGTTCGTGCCCATCTCTAATGGCTCAAGCCATTGGTTCCCAGGTAGCTACCTTGTTTCTTCACTGGGGTTCACTTAGGTTATCAATGACCTTAGGAAGCAAACCGTTGCTCCAGTCTCTTAGAAAGACTTTGCTGGCTCCCAGGTGTTAGACATTGTTGGCGTAATTTGCAGTGTTAAGCAGAGTTTTGAGCCAGTCCAAGCAGTCCAGTAGAATGACACACACACAGGCAGCTTCTTCCCAACACCATGTATATTTACAAGTATATACAGAAGTTCTAGCGGTCCAAACCGACAGCATAGTACTCATCAGGAAGAGATCCAACATCTTCTCCACATGCCCCACACATTTATATCCATGTACATTTACATATGGCCAATCAGTAAAGGCATTACATCACTCAGTCATTACTTCATATTACTGTCAATCATCCTTGACAGACATTCCAGCCTTTCCCATAACAATACTGCGGTTATGCACAAAAGCTAAGTTTATTAAAAAATTGCCCTCTGTGTGCACACCAACAAAAGGCCTTTATGGAAAAGTGGCCAGTTGGGATGGGGCAAGGAAGCTTAGATATGTGAAGGAGAGCCCAAGAGAAGAACACCCACAATTATTTCTCTCTTCATACAAAACAAAAAACCTGGCTACAAAGAGAAGCTGCATTTGTATTTTCTGTATGACCTCTGAAGAAGATGAGCTCTAAAATTTGTTCGCTGTTTATTAGCACATACGGCCTCACAAAAATGAAAGCTCACATTACAGGGAGTGCATGTTTCTAATATTAAAAAGAGCAACCATCGCCAAAACAACAACAACAACAAGCCCACAACCAGCCTAGCATTTATGTGTATAGCAAGAGCTTCTTTTATTAGTTCCATACAAGGTGTACATCTCTTGTGATGTAGTTATGGATTTAACAAGTAAACTTTCCAGCTTGCTTTTATCTAGGAATTAGCAGTCTGGACTGAAATGGACCCTGCATTATTCCAACAGCCACGATACAAGATTGCTGCATATTCCAGAAGCTGTGTAATCATTCTATTAGGGCTTTCTCTGCTGCCACATGAAAGTGTGGTCTTTAAGAGCCTGATCAATTACGCTGTAAGATTGTCAGGCGGTTCTAAAACCTCCTTTGTGTGTGGTGTGTTTTTCATGTTGCTGTTTTTCAAATCTTTCTGCAGGTTTGGATCTTCGGCAGGCTCAGGTTATTGTGCTGACATCAGGTACCAAATGCATAAATGGAGAATACCTTAATGACCAAGGCCTTGTGGTCAACGACTGCCATGCAGAAATTGTGGCAAGGAGGGCCTTCATCCACTTCCTTTACTCACAGCTGGAGCTGCATCTGAGGTAAATAGGACTTGGATAACTGTGGCTATCAGAAAGTTCTAAAAATGGTCATGAAGAGCAAGGGAGAGATTTTTTAAAACTGCTTTCGACTTCCCCAAGTTAATAAGGGAGTGTTAAAACTGGGCAATGCAAAGCCATTTATATTCTGAAAATGAATTAAGAACATAAGCCGCATCTTGTCTTCCACAGTGGCCAACCAGATGCTTATGGGAAGCACATCAAAAGCAGGATGTGAGCATAACAGTACCCACTAGGGTTTCTCAGTAACTGGCATTGAAAGGCATGCTATTTTGATATTGGAGGTGATACATTTTGATTAGTAGTGACCGATACTCTGTTTTCCACAGATACACCTTTTAATAAAGAATAATTGTGTGCCATCAAGTTGATTCTGGCTAATGGAAACCCTTTCTAAGGTTTTCCAGCTGTAGGGTACTAAGATGTAGTTTAGCATTCCCTTTTTCTGAAGGCATCTAGAGTCTGCAGCTTGCTCAAGGCTACACAGGGTGGCTCTCCACAGTGATGAATCAAACTTCTGAACTCTGGCTCTGCAGCCAGGTACCTAAGTCCACCATATTGTATTTTGTATGTCCCTCTCTTTTCTCCTTTCCTTTCTTTTTCCCACTCCTCACCTGCCTTTTTTTTTTCTTTTACATACACTTTTTTTCCTCACATGTGGTTTGAGATAATACTTTTGTTGAAAGGTGACTAAGTTCTTGGCCATCACCCTATCTCATGCTAGTCAGCTTCATTGCTTGTAGGACTGGAACTGTATGAGGAAGTACTTTTTTTTCTGTCTTAAATCTCTGACTATTTAGTTTCACTAGATAACCAAAAGATGTACAATTATAAGAGGGAGGAAATTTGTTTATATGCACATTCTCTATGCCATGCATCATTTTATAGACCTCTGTCATGTCCCCATTGATATCCAGTGTGGTGTAGTAGATAGAGTGATAGACTAGGACTCAGGAGGCCTGAGTTCGAATCACTGCTCAGCCATGGAAGCTCACTGAGGGCATGAAACTGGTAAAGCCACTCCTTAAATATCTCACTTACTGTACCTTGATGGCTCATGACAACAACATCATTATTGTTGTGCTGGATAACCCAGTCATTTAGGTATCTGGTGGCAGAGCTCAATTCCCCACTGCACCTCCTGATAAAAGAGTCAGCCTGTGTAGTCATGGGCAAGCTGCACAGTCCCAAGGCGACCTCAGAAGAAGGGAGTAGTAATCCATTTCTGAGTATTTCCCACCTAGGAAAGCCTAGAAAGGGTCACCATGAGTCAGAATCAACTTGACAGCATGCAATTGTTATCCTATCTCCACCCCTTATTTTTTTAATTGTCTTTTAATTTTTTTATTTTACAAAACTAAACATCTGCAAACATTAGACTTTCCTCAGGCGGGCTTGTTCCAGCCTCTTGTTCATTTGGCTTGCCCTTTTCTAAACTTCCCCCAGCCGTATATTTCTGAGGGGTGATGACCAGAACAGTACATTGTGCCCATATTTGTTACATCATATATTTATATGAAAGAATAATGGTAAAGGAAATGTTGGGGCGTGTGTTGGATTTTGTTTCTGTGTTTTTAATTTTTTTTGTTCCTTTTCTAATTGTCCCCTGCATGGAATTTTAGTTTTTCCACAGCCATATGCTGGGTCCATATTTTCAATAGGATTTCCACCATAATCCTTGCGTCTCTTGCCTTCTCAGTGAGATCAAATCCCACCAATTAGGATTTACTTTTTTTTTTTTTTACCCCAATGTGCATCGCTTTCCCGTGCTTACAACTGACCTGCATTTGCCATTTTAATGCTCATTTCCTCAGTTAGAAGAGTTTGTTCTGAACCTTTTCTCTGTATCTTTTTATTTTCATCACCCTAAATAAAGGTCATCAGCAAACCTGGCCCTTTTACTTTTCACTCCTAACTCTGAACAAAAAACAGCACCTTTCCCAGTATAGTTCCCTGAGGGTCCCTGTCTACAGTATTCTGATGCTACTCTTTCTAGAATAATACATATATTATTCATTGGCTCATTTTCTGTAGGAATTTTGAGTGCTTTCTCGACTCTCAGGGGCTCAAGGTATTCAATTTCTTTAAAGCCACATTAGGCCCTATTAGGACAATTAAACCTTTTAAACAGAGCATATATTAAAATATCCCCAGCAAGCTATTGAAATAACTGGTAACCTCAAAATAGTCTGATATGTAATCAAGGGTACTTTCAGAGAGCAGAAGAGTCTTTCAGTATAGAAGCCAGTGTAAAACTGACCTTATAGAATATCATGTGGATTTTCCTTACCATATTATGTTCTTATGTGTCCTTTGATTTTGAACACCTGTGAATAACAATTCTTTAAATCAGCCCTCCAATGCCATGCACAATTTTGCCAAAAAGAGCATATGGCTGTAATGAGAGTAATTAAACAAAAGTGGTGATTGCCCCATTAATTTAACTTTCTGGAGCCCTGTGGCAGAAAAACACATTGTAGATAGCCCATAATTAGGAGACAAAAATCCTTACAGACTGACTGTGTCTGAGTGTCATAGCAGAAGTCGTAAGTTTGGGGAATGCTTTGTTTTGTGACTGGTCTTTACGACTTAACCACTGTATTGCTTTGAAGTCTGTTTTCTTAAACATGAAAGGTGTCTTCATTCACATCTCTCCAACTCTTGCATACTTTTAGGTTTAATTCTGAGTTATCTGTACCATATGTTTGCCCTCAGCCTTTGTTCCGTGCCATGAATCAAGTGGCTGTAAAAGGGATGATACGATGAAGAGAGAGACATTTTGATAAGTATCAGATTTTTATAAGAAATAACACTGCACATTTGAAATCAGTTTGCAAACTGGAATGCAATTATCTTTTGGCATTCACATTTTGCAAAACTTCGTAATGTAATTCTGCAAAACAAAAAAACATGTATTAGGGGAATATGGGCACAAAAATTAGATATATTATTTTGGGAAAGTGCAAAAAAAAAGTATATGTTCACAGAAATACACACAAAACTCCATATTGATTTCCCTGCCAACCTCTTTTTAAAAATACCAATTGGTGTAGAAATGAGACGGTACAAAGACTAGAAAAATGAGACTCCAAGAGAAACCAGAACTGACTGATTGCTACACCCATTATATTGCAAGTGTTCCAGTACTGCTAGTCCATAAATTTGTTTCTCAGCTACCAAATGTGGAATCCAATAAGGAAGTCGAAGTCATTAGATCTATGAGCCCATTAGCCAAGCATTGTGACCTGCCAAGTACTGGACAATCCTTTGTTTTTACAGACTCGAACAGACAATACTAACTCAAGTCTCATTAATCTCGTAGTGAAAGCTATCATAATTAGCTGGTGGTCAGCTGTGTGGGTCCCACTCCAATTGTACAAGCCTGATATAGAACTATGCCCACATATTGAGTTTATAGTAATATTCCTTTGCATTCCAATAAATCTGAAGCGCTGTTTGGGCATTATTCCTAGAAGCATGCACAAGGCAGAAGAGCCTGTAAAAATATCCAGCTGAACATATTTACATAACTTCCATGATCAGGAGCCGTGTCTTATCCAGCAGGACATGGGGTGTAAATGTGCATCCCGGCCACCCATTTAACCTTCTGTATTCCAATCAGCATAGAAGTGTGTTTAACGTATACTGTGTGTGTGTGTGTGTGTGTGGTGTTTCTCCATTGACATGCAGCCAAGTTAACAAAGGGAGTTAAATTTAGTCCAGAGCCATTTTACTACCTCTTTATTTTCCTTCAGCAGCTATTAGATTTTAATCACAAAGTCATGTTTTATGGAGCCACTTGGTTGTTTTTCGATGAATGCTTTAAACACAGACCCAATAATAGCTGTGAACGGCCAGGGGATGAAAGGCTAGCCATCTTCTCATTATAGGCATTTTCCTTCTTCACTGCTGCTGAGTCATACTGGCGAAGGTTATTTATGATGAACATGCGCCTTGTATTCTGTTGGTCATTAATACGTTTGTTGGATCATAAAAGAGCTACCTGCTGGCGCGTGAAGCAGACAGCATCCCTGGAATCCAACCAATATATCCAACCAATACAGTAATACTCCCTCTGCCTGCCAAAAACATCACAGCACAGGAAACAAGGGGAGAATTGACTTGACCTCGACATCTCTTGGTTGCTAATGCCTTTTCCTTGCCTTTTCCATTAGGTTTTAGATGGGTGGATTTTTTTTTTCAGGTTCGTTGACAAGCGCTGTGTGACTTGAGCCAAAATCTAGGAGAAACACTGGAAATAGCATTCATTTTCATGTAACTGATATTTATTTTTGTTGTTATTTAATTACTAACTTCAGGAAAGTGGTGAATCTCAGAGGGGGACTCTTTTTTCCCCTCCGCCATACTCCTGGGGGGGGATCTTCTTTTAGGAACTGCTGTTTGCATCTGGAGGAATGTCCCACTTTTACCAAAGGAGACTTTATTTGAGATGCAGATAGTAATTCCAGACAGAACGTCAGGACAGCAGCATGGAAAGAAAACTGTCTCTTCCCAATCCTCCATAGTCCAAGAACACGTGAATTGCATTCACCCAATTAATGTCCCATCTTGCTTAGTCCTGATGCAAACACGGGCAGAACTAAAGTTAAGTTGCTTCACATGTTGCACCAGTGAGCAGATTTGTACAGACACTGTGTGGCATGTGGTTCAATCTCTCACCTATGGACATGTGAACTGCTTCTACTGAGAGGTGATTTTAATGTGGGAAGGTACAACTGAACACAGGAAGCTGTCTTGCACAAGCTCCAGACTATTGGACGCCGCTAGCATTTATACCTTGCTTTTCCTCTGATGAGCAAAAGGCAAGTGACATGGCTCTCTGTTTCCCTACTTTTTTTCTGACAGCAGCCCTGAGAAACTGGTTAGGCTGGAGAGAGTGTCTGGCTCAAGTTCACACTAGGAATTTTCTGGCTCAGTGAGGACTAGAGGACATGGGTCTCTCAAGCTTTGATCCCACACTCTAACCCCTAAACCACAGTTTTAGCTATGGCCTTTTATGCAATGCTTGATGCTACAGTTGTTGAGCAATGAATGAACTTGCACGAACTTGCCAACAATCTAACATGAAAGTCTCCAAAAGACTGGGAAACAGCAAAATTAAAAGATAAATTGAGATGGCATAAGAGTTTTAAATGCTTGGTTAAAATACTTTTTAAACTATTTTTAAGCTATCGCTAAAAAGACTAGCTAGCACCAACCATGCCTTTTGGGGGGTGACATTCCAAAACCAGAGTACACTCCTATCGCTCCTGAAAGCAAAATGTGCTGCTTATAAACCACTCCATAGTGCTTGAAGCACTCTCTGAGCAGTTTACATTTTAATTATGCAGCCACATATTGCTTCCCCCCCCCCCCCCCAGCGAGCTGGGCACTCAGTTTAGTGACTTCAGAAGAATGGAAGGCTCAGTCAACCTCAAATCGACTACCTGAGCCCATGATCAAATTCAGGTCATGAGCAGAGTCTTCAATGCAGTACTGCACTTTAACCACTGTGCCATGAGGCAGGCTTGTAGGAACAATGACACCTTACAATATGGCAGTCAAATAGCAGGTACACATAAATGAAAATGAAACAAGAAAAACAATCTCATAAGGATCAGCTGTGTCTCATTTTTCCTACAGTTTTTTTTTTACTTTCCCCCATTTCTTGTGTATATTAAACATAATTATATTTTCTCCACTTAGTGGTCTCTGTGCTTGGTTTGTCTTAAAAATGGCATTGGTTTCTCTAGGGATAGAAGTGCAATCACTGTTTCTTAAGCTCTTTATTGATCCATCTCCATAGCGCATTCAGTTATGTTATTATGTTATGTGGATCAATGCTATGTTCTTTTGTGAAGGGAATTCTCAGAGCAACATAAAACTCTATTCACCAAAAAATTTTAAAAAATTAAAAATAAACCATCCTACAAATGATTGTCTCCATTTAGCCAGGAGCTGGTTCCTACCTGTTCCTCTCATACAGATGCACACAAGGAAACACACATGCAGAGACAAAACACACATACAGAATTATTGTTGCCTAGTGTACCTCCTGGTTTCATCCCCTTTCACAGTTCAGTGATCCTTTTATGACCTTTTTTTTGTCTCATACGTCATGTTCACACTAGAGATGGGGACAAATCGCCATTTTGGCGAGTTGTCGTGCTTCGTGATCCATCAAAGTTGAAGAAGCACGAATCTCCTCCCCATGAACCGACAAAGCACGAATTTATTTGTCGGTTCGTAGGGGGGTTTAGACAACTGGAAGCTGTCTAAAAAAAAGCTGACCCCTCCACCCCCACCAGCCTGCCCCCCTGTCCCCCTCCCACTACCCCTGTCGCCTCCCTACCTTGGCTGCCGCAGTCTGCGCCACCGCCACTGCCGCCATCAACGGAGGCCTCTGCCATGGCGGCCTCTGCAGTCACCATCCAGCACTGCTTGCTGTGATGGCCTCCACCGCTATGGCTTGCCTTAAGGGAATCTAGGCTGCCCTTTGCAAAGATGGCGGCTGCAGCTTCCCTGCCTAAGAGAAGCTGCAGCCCTCATCTTTGCAAAGGGCAGCCTGGATTCCCTTAAGGCAGGCTAAGGGAATCCGGGCTGCCCTTTGCAAAGATGAGGGCTGCAACTTCCCTGCCCTAAAAGAAGCCACAGCTGCCATCTTTGCAAAGGGCAGCCAGTGTCCCTTACGGCAGGCCATGGCTGTGGAGGCCACGGCAGAGGGCGGCGATGGATGGCGGCGGTGCCGGGCAGTGGTGGATGGCAGCAGCTAAGGTAGGGAGGGGAAGGGGGGCAGGGGATAGGCTGTGGGGGTGGGTGGCTGTGGGGCTGGCTGGCTGCCTATTGGCCCACCAATCAGCTGATCGGCGGGCCCATAGGCAGAATGGGAAAGCCATAGGAAGAGAGGGAAGGCTAGCCTTCATATGGGGGAGGAATAAAAATGGGAAAATATTCATCCATTCATATTTGTCGGGGTCTCTTGAACTGACGAATATGAAGGGATGAATATTTAATGAATCAGTGATTTTTCAGCAATATCGCAATCTGCTTTTTTATTCGTCCCCATGTCTAGTTCACACACAATGTTGACTGGCTCCCCTGCTTTCCCCTAGAAAAAAGGGCAGGGGAGTTTTCACAGGAAGGTTGAAGAAACTTTTTTGGCTCCTGATACAAAAGAACCAGCAATGTATTCCAGTGGTTCCCAACCTTGGGTTACCCAAATGTTCATGGATTACAACTCCCAGAAACTCCAACTAGCACAGCTGGTGGTAAAGACTTCAGGGAATTGCAGTCCAAGAACATCTGGGTTATCCAAGGTTGAGAACCACTGTATTAGGCTTCTACACACACAAACACACTGCTTCCTCTTCAGTCAAATAGAATGTCCGTAACCATGGAAACCAGGGACTCCTGTTTCACAGATGTGAGGAACTCCCCCCCCCCATAGTTCAGCGCCTTTAAAGCTCAGACTAGAACCCAGAGTGGATTCATCAATCCCACAAAATCACAGTCATAATTCTCCATGGGCAGTGCACATTTAATGTATGGAATTTACTGCTACTCTTTGGGATGGAGGCCAGGGCCCTTGGCCTTCCCCGGAAGAGTGTTTATGTTATCCCCTTTCTCTCTCTCTCTCTCTCTTTCTCTGTGAGGAAGTCTAGTCATTATTTTGAAGAGCTTCCGCAATGCCTCAGAAGGTCTACTTGTAGGAGATCTCAGCGACTGCTTCCACATGGAACAAAATCTTTTTTAAACATAATCTGGTGATGCTGGATTAAGTCCTTGCAATCTTCATGAAGCAGTTCTTCCAAAATTACAATTCCCACACAGGTAGACAACGTATCTATTTATGAATGGGCTATGCCCCATTCCACTCCCTGCCCCATCTTTTGTCACAAAGATTAAAATGTAATATAGCTTCCTTTTATTTTACACAAACTCTTTGTTGTATTGGAGAAAATGTGTATTTATGTTTCCATTCTGACAATAGACTATTTAAGGTCTATATAATTGTTCTCTTTCTTGCCGAGCTTCACCATTCATTCACCATGGGCTAGCTAGACTAATACTCTGACTCAATACTGTATAAGGCACTTTCCTGCGTTCCTAGGTAGCTCTTCCCATTGACGTAAATGAGGCAACGTGCTCAAAGCTGCTACAAAGGGCCCGGCTTAAAGCTTTGACATTAGTTGCAGTGGGAGCCAGCTTGACTCAGCTTTCAGTCGTAGGAGGGAAAGACCTGAGGAAAGAAAATGCCGTGAGAAGGAAGTTGGATCATGGGTGCATTTCATTTAGGCCAACAATTTACTTTGGCCTAAACAAAATTGGCCTAAACAAAATTTACCCTAATTTACCTCCCTGTACCATGAGTATACATACCTAGGAACTATAACTAGATACCAGTGGTTTATTTTATATATATTTAGGTTATTAAACCATTTTTAGAATAAATTGTATTCCCAAAACAATTTAGAGTAGCTAATGAAATGATATCATTTAACTGCTCATTTTATTTACATTTCTGTATTCTTACTACAATACTGAGACCCAGGGCAGCTCACAACATGATTAAAAACAAGATGCAACTAAAAATACAGTAAGCTGTATTTAACTGTGCTCAACTGGGTTTAAAACACAATTACACAGATTATCATATTAAAACAACCACAGTACAAAATGCAATAACATCATAATATCAGGCATTAAGTGTAGTGCGGCTTCCATGTTTCTCTCCTAGTCCAAGCAGATTTTGCTGAATTTTTTTTTTAAAAAATGGATGCAGTTACTTTTAAATTCTTGATAGGAAAGATCTTCAGGTAGTCCCTTGTCCCTGAGGTTTGTGTCAGGGTGATAATGCAATTAAACTGGATGGGAGCTTTCACAGAGGGTGGTAGGGAAATGAGAGAGCTGCAGGCGTCCACCTTCTCCTCAGGAGATCCTGGTGACTCGGTGTTCCTGTCAAGCAGGGTAATGTGCCTGTAAATTTCACTCGACAGAAAACACATCACAGCATCAAAAAACGACAAAACAAGCAAACCGTGGAAGAGTGACAGCCGAATGGTTTTAACAGCATGCAGGCTGTGCTCGAAGAGGCGGCAGCTACAGAGGTAGCATTCCAGCAAGAAGACCACCAGCAGAATGCAAACACAAGGAGCTGCTAAGCATTGTTGATTACACTTCTGGAAAAGAAAAATATTTTAGCCGCATTCAGATTTCGCAGGCATTAACAACTGTACTGAAAATGAATAATAAAAGTGCTGCTTATATACCGCCCCATAGCGCTTAAGACACTCTCTGGGCAGTTTACAAGTTAATTATGCAGGCTACACAATACCTCCCCAGCAAGCTGAGTACTCATTTTACTGACCTGGGAAGGCTGAGTGAACCTTGAGCCAGCTACCTGGGATAAGTCCATGGTATCTCCTCTGTTGAGTTTCGACATGTGGCGGGGACCCTGTGCTGCTCTCTAGTGACAACCAGCATGCTGCAAAAATGACGGCTAAGGAAGGAGTTAACTCAAGCTTTCTCTATTTGCTTTTCTCCTGTATTTGTGTTTTTTTGTTCATTAAAATCATTTAGCTTAAAAGACACAAAACCACACCTCTGGCATCAGCACCAGTCCCCAGGTGTTTATAGAGTAGATCGTACTGCAGATCTGCTGCTGGCTGAATCCATTTCAACTTAGCACTGACCCGAGGTAAGCTCAGCGTTGTAAACAAACTTGGTAATACCCGGAAGGAACTGAACAGTAAGGCTACCACTGAGGACGTGTCTGTCTGTTATTTGGCCCCTGGGATTATAGCCCAGCATCAGTTCAAGAGCAGGCCTCAGGCTTAGGCTCTCCTCCCCAGCTCTCCTCAGCATGACTAGAAATTAATAAGTCAACAGAGAAATCCCTGCTTTGATTTGAACATGATTTTTGAGGTATGTTTTATAACCCACTACTGACAATTCTAAGATTAGTAAATTCAAGTAAGACAAAACAGTTAAACAATCCTGGTGTAACATCAATATTACAGTGAAATAATCTTGAATACAAGAGAAAAGCAAACATCCACAGACCAAGGCAATCCTTTCCCCTCACTGTTAACATTACTTTTGCTGGACTCTAAGGACTGCAGGAACATGGCTTAAGTTCTGTCCAGAGAGGACAAGATCTTCTCACCAGGCTCAGTGCTGGCTCTCTTAGCTTTCTTCCAAAGGAGATCATCAGCAGAAAAATGGAAATAGTTAGCAGCGGCAATCCTGGCAAATCCCTCTCCTTATGCCCCCACCCAGTTTTGTGTTCCAGTCAGTACTGCTGGCCACGCTGCATTGCTTACTTGGTATTCATCAGCAGCTTTAAAAATTCAGTATGTTCCTTTTCCATTTATCTGCTTCCAGAGCAGGATTAATAGAATTTTTCCTGCCTCAATCTGTGACCAAAGTTTAAGAAAACATCTTTACTTCATTCAGGTGGCATGATAAACTACAGGGTTCAGTCTAGTCTTTCCTTCCCTTCCCCCAGATTCACACAACCCTTCTTCTGTTTCTCTAGTTTCGTTTAAAGGAGATCAAAAGCTTTTGCTTCTCTTTTGTTGAACTGTGGCTTGTTCACTGTCCAAACCTGACAAACTAGGAACAGTCTTAAATGTAGGTTTGTTTGAAATAAACCAACACAATACAATGGGTCCTGCTTGTAGGATTCAACAAACTACAGGTGACCAGAATCTGGTTATTACAATAAAGAAAGTTAATCCCAAAGAGCCTAAAACTCATATTAATGGTCACACCAGGGGAAGAATGGGGAGGGAAAGCCTGGTAAGCCAATCAAGGTAAACTGTGGTTTAATGTGACATCTAAGGACAGCCACAGTTACCTTTCCATTCATAAAAGAATTGTTAGTGAATCTTGCATCTGTAGCATTACATTTTGAAAACATAAAATTATATTTATATCCTTACGCTAGCATTTCTTATCTGTGGCTTGAACATTTATTTTTTGAGCTATTAATAAAAAATAATTCTGTTGTTACCACTCATCTTCTTTCCTTTGTTTACAAAAACAATATGATCATGCTTCTGCATATACTGAGGATGAAATCCCTCCCCAACTTCAGATGTGTTGTGTTTTAAAGGCAATGATAAAGACTTTTGAAATACATCTGGGATTTTTAAACTATTCATTATTTGATCTTCTGAAAGCTGGTATCTGTTAATATAACAATGCCGGTCTTGTGATTTGCTGTTACATTTGTATTGCTAAATAATATTTTAGTAGTTTCTTTTTTTAATTCTAGACTTTGTAAGCAGTTTGGTGACTGAAGCCTTTAACTCACTGTGACAATGTCGCAATCATATTAACATTACCCAGTGACAAGCGAGGCTTGGTACCATAGAAGAAATACAACAAAGAGGTTGTAAGGTGGCCCATGGGGAGAGTAGAATTAGTTCAGATCTGGAATGTAACAAATGACCTGCAACCTCTCTTTGTGATCCTAGCAAACGACGAGAAGATGGTGAGCGATCAATCTTCGTGCGGTTAAAAGAGGGAGGCTACAGGCTAAAAGAGAACATTCTGTTCCATCTGTACGTGACTGCTTCACCCTGTGGAGATGCACGCCTCAACTCCCCCTATGAAATCACAACTGACTGTAAGAACTATACTTCCCTAATTTTATTTTACTTTTTTTATTTTACCAACATTTTCATTTTGTGCTCTCCTGTTAAGCAGGTTACAGACTACAGAAAGAAATAAAGCAAAAAAAGGTAACTCAGTCGGTTGAAGTAGATAAAACCTTCATTTCTACCATTGCCAGATCTTAGTATGTTTACTGAAGTCTCTGTGTCTCCTGGCAGGGAGTCAAATTTCAGGGAAGGAGAATCTCAAGAAGGAGAAAGATTGGTTTTGTTGCGGGTGAGGTGGCTTTAAAACCGAGATGGATGGACAGTGTCATTGAAGCTACCAACATGGATTTGACCCAACTCCGGGAGGCAGTGGAAGACAGGAGGGCCTGGCGTGCTCTGGTCCATGGGGTCACGAAGAGTCGGACATGACTTAACAACTAAACAACAACAATACCCATTCACAGTGTGTGCCAAGGCTCACTGGCTTAGCAAGGAGGTGCTTGCTTTTAGCCCTACCCTAACAGAGCCCCAGACAACAATCTTTTGACCACAATTTGGTCAAGCTGTACTTTCTGAAATAATTTAAAATTAGACTAGCTACAGCTCTGTAAGCCTTGTTTTATATATACAGTGGTCTATTTTATATTAGGAGATTCACTGGAGAGTAATTTGATGCATTCCTTGTCTGCTTTTATTGCTCACTGCAGGAGAATGATACGTAGTTAGTTAGGGTTTGTTTTGTGGGGCTAGTAGATTCTACAGGAATTAGAGATGGGGGTATTCATATACGAATATCCCTGCACAGGTGGAAATAACGAGGGTCCGGCCCCATGGGGCCGGACTGTCCACTCGCGATTTCGCCACTGCCTCCGGCTCCGCTGAGGCTTCCTGTCGCGCTGTTCTCTGCAATGGATTAGCCACTCTCCGACCTAGCAGAGAGGCTTGCCATCCCGCCTCCTGCCAGGACTGGGTAATCGATTGCGGACAACGGCGTGATAGGAAGGCACCGCGGAGCCGGCGTCAGCGGCGAAATCATGTGTGAACAGTCCGGCCCCATGGGGCCAGACCCTCGTTATTTCCACCTGTGTGGAGATATTCGTATACAAATACCCCCATCTCTATCAGGAATATATCTGGGGCCAGAAATACAGTAGAATGATCCCTGCCCTAAAATTAAGCCAAATTCCCTTTTTTTCTGAAGCTTTCGTTTAGCTAAGGGCTGAACTAGATGCTATAAAAGACTCAGAAGCAGTAATTCCTAGTATTAAAAACTGTCTAATTGTAATCCCACAAGCTTTTCTGATATCCGGTCACTTGCTTTGTTTTGTGATGGGTCATTAGGAGTTAAACACCAGCTTACTTTGCATTCTGACTCCTCCGATACAACACTCAGGAAGGGATTACGGAGCTGAAACACTAATGTGTTTTCTTCTTCAAACTATATGTGTCAACTTTAGCATCTAATTTGGTCCTCCATGAACATTGCAGCCCAGCTTCACCCTATAAAGCTTGTAGCAGGAATACAAAACCTATGTTTACATCCCTTTATCCGCTTTTCTTGCAGCATTATTTTTTAATCCAGGTACATATATAATGGGAGAACCTGCTTGTTGTGAAAAAAAGTGCTTAAGGGCTATTTGACCTTTAAATTTTATGCAGCTCAGATAATCAGAACCTGTGCTTTCTCATCTGAGAACAGTTCCTTCTACTTGTGCAGTAGTGATTCAAAGACATTACTAAAACAATTAGGAAATTACTAATATAGTGTTTGATGTTTCAACAACACATTTTTAATCTCCCTGTGAGTTGGGTGCCCAGATCGAAAGGCATCAGTTTTCCCCATAACTAGATTTCTTGTTTCACCAGGCATTAATCATGATGAAGGGCATTACGGGCAGTTCTTTTAACCATGGTTATGGCAGGAAGGTTGAGTTCCTTGGGGAAATGCATTACAGAAATGGGAGTAGCTCTGTGACATGTTGCCAATCTTTTAATTGTGGCCATTACTCCTGTAACCCAACCTGAATCAGGCCTCCACAAATGTTTTTATGCCTTCAAGATTTGTCAAGAGAGCTGGTCACAGATGGAATGTGTAATTTGGCCTTTATATCCAGTATAGAATCTTAAATTTTAAAAAAGATCTCTCATTACTCTGCCATGTGTGTATGTGTTTTGTACCATCGTGTCAGAACCAACTACAGTCAACCCTCGACTTACGAACGGCCCTAGTTACGAACATTTCGACTTACGAACCGCTCTGATAGAAAAATATTGACTCAACTTGCGAACTTAGATTCGAGTTACAAACCGAAAAAACCTCTTTTTTTAACCTAAGTCATCTTAGGTTAAAAGGGAAAAAAAGAAAAAATTCTGCCCCTAGTGGTAGGAACGGATTAACCGGCTTTGCATTAGTTCCTATGGGAACTAATGATTCGAGTTACAAACCGCCCCTCGACCTAAGAACCAAAAACAGCCGGAACGGATTAATTGGTTTTCAGTGCATTCCTATGGGAAATGCTGATTCGACTTACGAACTTTTCGACTTACAAACTTCCTTCCGGAATGGATTAAGTTTGTAAGTCGAGGGTTGACTGTACTGTAATAGGGTTTTCAAGATAAGTGAGATATTTAAAGAGTATTTTTACCAGTTCCAGTCTCCCAGTTAGTTTCCATGGTTGAGTGGGGATTAAAACCCTGTTCTCCAGAGTCCTAGTTCATCACTCTATCCACTACACCACACCAGTAATACCCTTTGTAAAAACTCAGGAGGAGCTTTTCATGTGGGAATTGCATTCAAGCTGACTTGACACTTTACTGGCACAGATGCTATAGATCTTTCCTTGACTCTGTGGGGACAAACAATCACCATGTGTAATGCCGAAAAGGGTTCCTGTTTAACCAGGAACAGGAAGAATGGGGAGATATTCAACCAGTTTTGCAACAGCTGCACAGGATGAGGGGGCTATCACAGGAATGTACAGTATACTCTTTCTTCTTACCATGTCCCCACTTGGGAGTAAACGCCTACTTTCCACTTTAACTGTAGTAAAAATAAAGGCCACCACAAACCAAGAACCTGTTGTGATGTAGTAATTATAGGAGTAAACTAGAACCCAAAAGACTGCAGTTGAGTCCTCACTCAGCTGCAAAATTCACTGAATAACCTTGGGCTGCTCATACTCTCTCGGTGTGACCTACCTTGCAGGGTGTTTCTGAATATAAAATGCAGAGAGCTATGTAGGCTGTCTTGAACACACTGAAGGATAAGAGGAGAGATAAATGTATCAAATAAATGAACCTTAACAGTGGTAATTCCAGTTAGGTTTCTTGTTTAATTAGCCATTAACCATGGTTGAAGGGCATTGTGGAGTACAGAAGCATATGTATTTCCATTACTGGCTTCCAGTCTTCTAATTCTGTCTGCTTCCTCTGCCCTTAGTAACTCTTCAAACCTCCAGACCTTCCCTCTGCTCTTTCCAACTTGGAAGGAATAGGACCAGATAATGAAATTCCATTATCAGAAGTTGTCCTTAGAACAGCTAAGCATTCTTTTTTCTCTTTTACTGAGAATTTAGGTTTGTTACACAGTAATCTTTCCCTATCTACCTCTCTTTTCTTTTGTGATTTCAGGACAATAAAGCCGAGAGAAATGTTGTTTGATCCTCCTGTAACAAAGGAACTGCCCCAGAGTCATCCTAAACCATCAAACATTCTGGATGAGCCCCTAAGAATGTATTAACATTAAAGCACTGGGTTTGCATGGCCACTGTGATAAAATTCTTTCACTATCAGAATAGAGGGGAAACCATTCCGTAAATCTCCTTCCGAATATTTCCAGCATTATTCATGGTGTCTTCCTCCAGTATCCTTGGAGAAGACTTTACTATCCCTGTTTCTCAAGGGTTTTGTTATTGCAATAAAGGTGATAAAGTTTATGATTGACTTTCTTTGGGTACATAGCTGTCAGATGTTAGGGAATTCTGTCAAGAGCTCCCTGGGGTGTGATTATAAATTGTGGCTCCAGCCCAGGTTGCAGAAAAAGAAGGAAGATCAATAGAGCACTTCTGTGCCTTATGTTGACACATGCATACATGCAGGCATCTGTGCTAACTGTAAAAAGGATATGAGTATCCTGAGCCTAATAACGTAATGGCTGGAGTCCTTATTGGTGTTCCCAAAAGGTTTGCCTTACTTGCCACAGCTAATTGGTAAGATGCTGAGCGGCATCTCAGCTGCACAGTTGGGCACATGACCAGACATGTGACTAAAACACATTCCAGCATCTTATCAATTAGTTGCAGCAAGTTAGTGCAGACGTTATGCAAATGCCAATGGGATTCCAGCCAATGTTCTTATGTTTTGTGGGGACTTCTAGTTAAATCTGATCACTATTTGCTTTTGGGGGGGGTGCTCTTTTTGTCTCATTCTGGCTCTTTTTGTCTGTTTTTCAATAGTGTCATTTATAGCCTGGGCAAACTTTTCAAGTGCTGTGCTTGCAGAGTGAAGCACTTTGCAAAGCAACTCCTGTGCAAGCCAATTAAAATAGGATGTGTCAATGCTAAGCTAGTGGAGTGAAGCTGAGCTGGTTGTAAAACCACACCTCCTTTGCTAGTTTAATTAAGGTACTCTTCACTATATTTGGCTTACTGGGGTAGCTCCTACTTACAGCTCTATAAGTCAGTCTTGTGAGACTACAGATGGGTGAGCTAAGCAGAAGAAACCTAGAGTAGAATTTGCAAAGTGCATTTTTTTCCATCCAGGCAAATTGTGAAGGTGATAAATATGACGTTCTACAAAATAAAAATACCGATTTAAATAAAACAAATCAGATAATGTCTGTTTTGCAGTAATACTAGAACTTCAGCCCAATGTTCTCTGAAATAAAGGAAACAGAATCCAGTAAAGAGAGAATCAAATTAAGCTAATTTGTCTTTCAATCTTAATAGCTATCTGCCACACTATAGTTGGTGGAGGTATACATAGCAAAGTCACCTTTAAAACATGAGATATAGAATGGGATCCTTCAGGAACTCAAGGCGCAGGTCATATAAAGATCAGTATCATCTTGAAATGGGCCTGGGAAGAAGAAACAGGTAACCAATATGCATATCTCAAGACCAAGGTTATACATTCCCTCCCTATAGCCTGCATCAGTTTAAATTCTGGACACTGAATTTGGTCCACTTGTAGTTTTTTAACTGTGTTTAAGGACAGTTTCACATGAACAGTGTTGCAGTAATCCATTGTCTAGATACTGAATGGTATGAGTTAAAGTTTGAACCACACTCATTGAATAGAAGTAATATGGATAAAATTGCTGCTAATATCAATTGTTATTATTTCTCCATTCTTCTCTGTTGCTTTCCCCACTCAAATTAAGATTGTTTTGTTTTTGTCAGCATTGAACTGATAGTGTTAATTGTTGTTGATGTTGTTATTAATATTTTAGGCTCAATTTTCAAGCTCTCAAATCTAAGATGGTTTGTTTATTTGTTTGCTTTTTTGTGTACTTAAAGATGGCTAGTATTTTTTACTGAGAAGACTTGATTCCTTGACTTGCTACATGGAATTATTGACAGCAAGTTAAAAATTCAAGCCTAGACTTCTTGTTTGTTGTTGTTGTTTGTTTGTTTGTTTGTTTTTGTCTTTTGGCTCTCAGTCCATCTTTCATCCACAGCTTACAACATTTTATGGCCCTCAACAAGCTAGCAAACCGGCAGGCAACTCTAGTCAGCCTAGGGCTGTCTTTCTTCTTTTCCTCCTGAGCTGCTTTTTCTATCTTGTGTTAACATGTTGCATTGCCTTGTGCCATTGACTTCCTGATAGCCCAGCTCCTCCACAGTCCCGTTAGGTCTGAAACACACCATTGCATCTTCTCCGCAGGCTGTCTTCTTCCTGCTTGTCTATTAACCTACAGCTGTGCCAGAGCTGTGATGCAGACACATTCAGTAGCACTTCCATATCAACAGGATCCTCATGCAACCAACAACTGGGTCATTGGGTTTGTAGGTAATCTATGGGTGAGGGACAGAATCGGGATTCCTCTCTCTCTCATAAGAGTCCAGGAAAAGTCTTGCACTACTCAGAAACACTACTTCTCTAGAAGAAGTGTGTGAAAAGAGGCATGTATGTCATCAATTCTATGGCAGGAAAAGACAAATTTGTATAGTATTTAACAAATAGATTTATCAGCCAAAGATTTGATGGTTTACTTGGTGGTAGCCAAGTTTAGTTCAAAATAAGTTTGTATTTCACGAAAGCCTAAGTATAAATCCTTTTGTCATCAGTTGGTAAAAGCAAAATATCGTTTGCAGTTTAATAAATAAAACTCAAGGGAGTTTTAAAATGGAGAGGCCATTTTTAACATTTTTCTTTTTTTTCTGCTTTTAAAATTTGTATCATAACCAAAATCATTAAAAAAAAACCTTTGCCCCATCTATTGCATGATGGGATGGTAACACCAGTGGGATGAGGAGGGAAGATATGGAAGGACTTCTTCCTTTTACTCTACAGAAACCTCCTACAGTATTTTCACATGCTCCTGCCAGCCTCCTCAATGTATCCATATCAGAATGGGAAGAAGAACCTCAGGTTTACATATCTCTCTTGGTTATTCCAGTAGGGAGGCGAATGTAGAAAATTACCTTCCAAACAAAGGGATAGGCTGTTAATTTCATGCCATCCAGGAGGGGATAAAACCAAAACAATCGTTGAATGCATGCACAGCCCATGTAGAAAACTAGAATTCATGCCACAGTGAGGACAGTGCATATAGACACCACATTTATCCTACCCTTTGGTAGCTGCAGCACAAATGGGTTAAATTTCAACTCATGGCTCCCATAGAAGAACACAACACCTCCATTAGAGTGTCAGAAAGACTGCCTGTTACCATATTAGGATAGGGTGGATCCAGATTTAGAAGTATTTTGAAGGGGCAGCATTTTCAGGGGCTGAATTTTAGGACTTGAGCATTCAGAGAGAATAGGATTTTCTGAATTTTGAACAACACCCTCTACTCCCATCCCCCCACTTGTTCCCACTCATATCCTGACATTGTGTATACTGAATATAAACCTCCGGCCTGGGTATTGGATTCCATTTGTGGGACAAGTTGGATCGTGATCCTCGAAAGCTCACACTGAAAAAAAATCTGTCCATCTTAAAGGTGCACTAAGATGTTTCCTACCTTGTTTTTGTTGTTATTGTTGTTGCACCACAACACCTCTCCAAAAAATAATTCCAGAGGATAAATCTTGGGATTCTAGTAAAAACAACTAAGTAGATCCAGCAAGCTGAAAATATGTTTACGCAGATATAGATGTATTCCCTGAAGAAAGTCTGTCTGAGCGGCGAAAGTAGCTTATCGTTATTTATATGAATTCAGTTAAACAGGCTTTCATGGCTATAATCCGATAAGAATGCTTGAGTCGCTAAAATGGTATTGACTGATTCTGCTTGATTGCTAAATATTGCTGGTTTTGTACAGCAATGTTTTCAGAAACAATGTTCTCATAGTACAGTGAAAACTAGAGTTGCCAGAAAAATAATGCAGTGACCGCAAACCTGTGCAGGATCTCCTCCTGCAGTTTGGTTTTATCACCGTAGTAGATTTCTGACATAGGAATAATATACTCTAACAGATGAGTTCTAGTTTTCCTGCCATTTTCAATTGTATATGTGATAAGGGTTAGACATTAAGGAACCAGTACTGGCTACAGACCTCTGCTGCAGGTATATGTAGAGGAAAACACACATTTGTCATTGTAGATCATGTGAGGAACATGTGCACATTTTGGCAATCGTTTAAAAATCTACAGTGGCCATGATAATTTCATGTTATATTTGTATTTTTAAAAGGCCCACTAAATGGTGGGAATGCTTAGAGCTTTGAAAATATACTGGCCAGGATCCTATTGTGGAATACCATGCATATAACAGTGCAGTTTTTGCAATTTGCCAACTGCCAGTTGTGCACCCAGTTACACAATAGGACACACATTCCACTGCAGAGAACTATGGGGTGGGCAACCATGGGCAAAATTTCTCCCATTGTTTGCATAGTTGCTCTTATGGGGCCTTGTAACGTAATAGGATTCTGGCTGCTGTTTTGGATGACATCACCCAGAATTTCCTAGGCAGCATGTCCACTGGCTATGCTGTCTGGGGGATTCTGGGAATTGTAGTGCAAATCTAGCTTTTCCAAGCTCTGGGAATACCTAGAATCTGCAGCGTAGTCCAGATCACAATTGTGAGTTCGAAAAGAGAGGGCAGAGGGAGATGATTGGCCTTTTGTTTCTGAAGCCACAATGTGATTGGCCTTCTGTTTCTGAAGCCACAATGGCCCTTAATTCTGCCTTCTGAAATATCTTTTTCCTTGTTCTTGTTTCTTGCTGCTGTTTCTAGAGTTCCTAGCATTTCAGAAAGTTCTCTCCAAAGAGAAAGGGCACAGATTCCCCTCCGACCACAACCCATCCCCAGCATAGCTTGTTTGTTTTCTTGCATCACTTCATCTCTGAGTAGACATTCAGCTACCAGTTCTGGTAAGCAGTTCAAGAGACACAAGTTAACAGAACTACCTCACACACTTGGGGATATCTGGACATGATAACAAAAATTATTCAGTAGACAGGGTTAGAGAGAACTGTATACACAACAAAAGCCAGATTCGTTGCTAGAAATATACAGTAAGCTACCATTTCATACCAAAAGTTAGAAAAGCCCCAGCTGAACAGGTGGATTGTGATCATTTTTTATGACAGGAATTCTGTGAATAATGATTCATAACTGATGGGTAAAAAATATGGCACTGTTGCTTTATATTATGCCTTTGTATTTCTCAATATTGATTTCTGAAAATGGAAACCGGAATTTTGAAGCTTTCTTAAGTATTTGTACCTTTTTTTCCCCCTCCTGTCAGGTGTCCATGATTTACCCTGTGGGGCTTGCAGCACTTTCAAAATGGAGGCACTGAAGTGCTAATTTTAGATGAGCAATGCAATTAGTAATTAAAAATAATACTCTTGAAACCTTCAAGCTGCACTTGCTGTGATTGGTATCTCCAAGCAAGCCACCTGTGCAGAATCTTAATTCCTCTGATTAATTTGTGGTGATTTCTACTTCAGATATTTTGATATAATTCAGATCCAGAAGAGAGATGGGATTTTATCACTAAAGAGAAAAACTCATAATCTGGAAACAGCAGCTTTTATTCTGTTTAACCTTCAGCTACAGCAGGCAGACATTCTCTTTAGCACTGTGGGTAGGAGAGAAGAGACTAAGGGACATGAAAGCTGAACATTCTCTGACTTGATTTTGCAAAATTAGTGATTAGAGAAACTTTTGTGGCACTTTATAGTTAATGAAGGTTGTAGGCCAGTTGTGACCTTTGGGGCTTACTTTGAAAGATCCTGTGCAAGCCAGCAGTTGAGACCTCTGTCAAGAGTGAGCTAAGCTTCCCCCAGTAACCAGAGATTGGCAGTGTTGCTTTCTCAGTCTACAGCTCCCACAATTTTGGGTGTGGTTGTCCAAAATGCAAATTTCCCATCTCTGCAGCCCACAGAGTTCAGGGTGGGAAGATGAATAGAGGGAACAGAGAAGGTGGCAGAACAAGAGAAGGAAAGAAGAAACCCACCTACTGGTGGCTTTGCCCACTCCCACTGCCATCATGCAGGCCCACACAAATGAACACTGAAGGAACAGACCCCAGCACAAAAAATGTTCCCCTTCCTGTTACACCTACGTACCTGGAAATAAGCCTTGCTGAGCTCACTGAGTTTCTTTGCGTATACATGCATCGGATTTCACCAACATGTTCTTTCCACAGGGTACACTGCTGTTTGCATTTCTCCCCCAAAATGTGTGCTCTCTGTGTGGGCATAGTTCAGTCCTGAGTGCACAAAAATCCAGAACAAAAAAACAGAACAGACACATTTAGACATTAATGCTGCAATCTCAAGCTCCTGTACATGTTGTAAGAATCAACCTAGGGCAGCTTGCTTCATAAACAACTGGAGTGTGCTTCATTTCACTTAAATTGTGCTAAGTGAACTGATGCGTGCTACCTAAAGTATATTGCTGACACTCCATTCACCATAGAACTTTTTACTTTCTCAACAAGGAAAGTGTTGGGAGGAGTGTAATTTTGCAGAGTACTTGTAAAAATGCTTTGGCATGTCCCTGCTTCACCACCACCATCAGCCATGACTGCTGTACAAGGGGAGAAATGCTGACTGTTGCTCTCATAGCGTGGGTCAATGACATGACATGCCAAGGCTGCCCCAAACAATTCAGCCTTCAGAGTGGGTTGATTGAGGACAGAACCAGCCATGATGCATGAGATCCATGATTTAAAACCATGATTTAAAACCCTTGTTTTCCATTTGTAGGTTGCTTTGAAGATTGAGAATGTTTTATCTTTGATGTACCACCACCCACAAAGAACCTAGTGTTAGTTCCATGCTAGGTCTTCTTTAATACTTGCACCAGGAAAAGCACAAGACAATCTAGAGAAATGGGTTAAACAATCTGTCCCAGAGCTCCATTCTCTTGGTTTCAAAGCAACACCCTGGGGCAGTAGAGGTCAGAGGTTTTCATCTTCATGTTTGATTTAGCTCTAAGTATTTCCCAAAGAACACAAAGGCTTCAAAACACTTAGAGAGTAATACCCACTGCATTCAGTGACCATACCTCTCAGTAAACATGCTTAAGTTTGTGTTGAACAGGATACAGCATGAGGATAGAGTCACACTGTTTCTCCATTCCAACTTCCCTCAATAACCTTTTCAAAGATTTTGTAGTGTGTGTTTTACTCAGGCTCATGATAACTGATTAACTAATGGTCCTAAATCTTTTGTTTCTAGTGCTCTATGATGAAATGGGTCCTGTACACACACCCTCCCAATTTTCCATCACTTACAGTGTCCAAATCCAGAGAAACAGCAATGCCATTCCATTCTATTATGGTCAGAACTTACCTGTGTCCACTTATGGCATGTTGACAAGCTGGAACATGTCCTGAGGATTACAATCAATATGCTAAAGGATCTGGAAGTTAGGCCATATGAGGAAAAGGGAATTGGATGTGTTTAGCCTGGGGAAGAGAAAACAGAAGTGGAAGGATAGCTATAAAAGGATTATTGCATGGAAGAAGGACTCAAATCAAACAATTCAAGTTACAAGAAAGGTAATTCTGACTAAATATTAGGGGAAATTCTTGAAAGGGAAGGACGCTCAGTCAGAGAAGGGGGCAGACTCTTCTTTTGAAGTTTGAAAACAGAGGCTGGATGTCAAAGATAATTTAACTGGATTTCTGGTCCTTTCCACCTCAACAGTTTTGTGGTTCTGTGATTCCTGGATCCTTGCAGACAATACATGTCCTTTTTTTACAAAACCTGAAATGACTGGAATGTCCTTTTGGAGGTTTGTAAAATACCATCACAAAACAAAGCAAAACAAAAAAACCTCCAACTTTTGAGGGGCAGAAATAGCGTTAAATGGAAGAACTGTGCTCCTCATGAAGAGCCATTTTAGGACCACATTTTCTGTAGTGGGGAGTGCTACACAACCATACAAAAGACCACATGGCTCATGAACTCCCCTCCACTACACTTTAGGGGGGAAAGATCAGAAATGTTGGGGTTTTTTGGCTGTGCTAGAGAGCAAATTCCCAAAGCTGTAGTTTTAAAAAGTAACTTTTCCAAGCTCTGATCTGAACCAACCTCAAAAATATAGTTTGGCATAAGTGTCTATGGGCTACAGTCCACTTCATTGAATGCATGAGTTCGGCACAATACAATAAATCTCAAAAGGTTGTGACAAAGCATAGTCATATGATTGCTTGCTGGAGGCTTTGCTAAAACAGGCTGACAAGGCTACCTTTGAAATCTATTTCCTATTTCAATAAAGCCACTTGAAAAATGAGAAATAAACAAATGTGGGCTGAACTTCTGGAGCACTGACTTTTGCCTTCACCACTTCATCAAGGAAAGGTTTTGCTGTAATCTGAAAATTATAAGTTGCAACGCTATTATTTGTCACCCAAAGAATTGCAGAATTTCATTGCTGTTTGTACTCACTTCTGTTTCCAAGTGTTTTTTTTTTCTATACTTAGTAGTGATGAGAGGCTAGTATGAAAGGTAGTTTCCCCCACCATTCCTCAGCCCTTCATGGCGGGGAAAAAAGAGCGAGAGTGTAGGGTGCAGTGAAGCAGAGAACTAGAAAATGAACTTCTGAGGCAGCCACGTGTGAATTTCAGACAGGTTTTTACTCATGTGATTCTGTTTAATCACCATTCCTTTCCAGCATTTTTTTTTCATGTTGGAGGAATGAAGAATTTTTAATTTGTTTTTCACTAAATATCCATTGTCTGTCATAACAAAAAGACTATTAGCAGATCATTGTAAAAATGATTGAACCAACCATATATTGCATTTTAGATTTGTTTTTTTCATAGGAGAGAAGAATTTGTGTCTATATGTTTGAAATACAAAATTGCTACTAATAATTCTGCACATTCCTTTTCTCTTCTTCACTTTCTGTGCCACACTAAGCAGTGATTTATACATCTAATGTCTAGTCAGGCACACATCATAAACCTACTCCAAATGATTTTTAAATTGGCCCTCTCTAATGCTGGGGTCGGGTTGACATCTTGTTCCGGATGAAGTAGCATCTTCAGCTGCCATCTCTCTCAACTCCACTCTTTCCTTCCTCCTCCTTTTCCCCTCCCTCCTGCAATTAGTGAAGATAATCAAGTGGGAGACTAAGTGATGCAAAAATCAGAAAGACTGAACAGCCACTGAGATTTGGATCAAAGCAAAAACGAAAGCAGCAGGAATCTAGAATCGCCTTACCTGTAGAGAAAGAGATGTGTTTTGAAGATGCATCTTTTAAGCTTAAACTGGCCACAAATAATAGCTACAGAAAATGGATGAACTTACACTGTCTGGAAACAGATGGCCTGCTGGCCCAAGCTTTTCTATGAGGTATTAAACAAGAAATTGATGATGGTGAACATCAATTAATTCTTTAATACATCATTGGCACAGGTTGGGGAATGTATTTTTTGGACTTCCAGTCCCAGAATCCCCACTCAGGATGTCACTGGCTATGCTGGTTGGAAAATTCCAGAAGTGGAAGTCCAAACAGTAAAATTGAAGAACACATGAAAACCGCCTTATACTGAGTCAGCCTGTTGGCCCTTGTAGCTCAAAACAATCAACTTTGACTAGCAACAGGTCTCTTGAGTTTCAGGCAAGACTCTTTCCTTTCCTTACCTTGAGTTCCTTGGTGATTTCTCATCCTAGTGCAAGCCAGGCCTCATCTCACTTAGCCTACAAAATCGGATAAGATCAGCGTGCTCATGTGGACAGCAGCTGAGCTGCTAGTGCGCAACTCCTGTTTGGTATGTGATTCTACCGAGCACTGAGAGGACTGCCCAGAGCTTAATCAGCACTCTATGCCAGTGATTCCCAACCTTGGGTAACCCGGCTGTTCTTGGACTGCAACTCTCTCCCACGGGAGGCCAGGCTGGTGCCATCTTTGTTGTCCTTTCGCAAGCAGACGAAGACCTTTCCCTTCAGGAAGGCTTTTCTTCAAATGACTTGATGGACCAAGGCAATATTTTTAAAGGGAGCATTTTAATCTGTGTTTTACTTGTATTTTTAATATTTTTCTTATTATGAGCTTTACTATGATATTTGCTTAATGCTTTTTTTAATATTATAATTTATTATTTGATATTTAACTTTGTTACTTCTATTGCTGTAAGTGCTTTGCGTCCTTATAGCCAGACCCACAAATCCACTGATCATGCACTCCTGTATGTGAGTTTTTTGGACTATAAATATCTCAGCCAGCATGGCCAGTTGCAGTCCAAAAAAGTAACATTTCTAAGCTCTGTGTATAATGTTAGCTTTTAATCTAATGAGGAATAGAGTTTTTATGGGTACCGTATTTTTTCGTGTATAAGATGCTACTTTTTCCTAAAATCATTACACTAAAAATTGAGGTGCATCTTATACACAGAAGTAAGTTGAGATAGCTGAGGAGAGAACAAAACATCCCCTACCTTGCCTCTGTAAACAGGCTTCCTTCAGTCACGAGGCTTAGCTTCCTACAGTCCAGGAGGCTTAGCTTCCTCCAATCATGAGCCTTATGGAACTGATGTCAGCTGATGCTGAACAAACCAATTGGAACACACCTCTTGGAGGTGGAGCCTGTAGGCTCAGATTCAATAGGGACTCCTAATGTCTGATGTTCTGAGCCCAGAGGTTGAATACTCAAAGCTTTCTTAATTTTTGGGTTAGAAAAGGGGGGGGGAATCTTATAAACGGGGGCGTGTTATAAACGGAAAAATACGGTAGTTTCACAAAGTTTGTTGAAATACAATCAAGTTGTATATATTCATTCACACATTTGGAATGGAGGTACAGACATTTACCTTAGAGAGCTGGGCAAAGCCACCACTGTTCCTCATGGGTGGTACCCTGAATTTACAGTCATGCATACATGCCTGTGGAAACGGTATCTCTTCCTTTCTGTTATCCTCCCTTTCTTGTTTTAAGTGGAAGGACCATAGAAATCATGTGAACCTAGGTGCTCGCTTCAGGTACTGCTCTCTGTAGGCAATAGCACAAGACCTGTGTATCAGGTTTCACAGTTTGTAGAGATGGGAAAAACTGATCTGATGCCTCAAGACGTGTATTTTTTAGAAATTTAGTTTTCAAAGGGCAATCTAGCAAATGACATTGGAGAAACTGATGTGCCCCTTGGTTGATGTGTTCAAGCACTTTAGAGGCCTTCTACACATCTCGTAGACACGTTGACATGCTGCTCTGCATTCACTCTTACAAACTGCTTTTGGGTGGCACAGTTGAGGTCTGCGCTGTGCAGACACACTAGGAAGAAGGGTGACAGAGACACCACAGAGCAGTCTCTCCAAATCTGGTGCCCTCAGAATGTGTTGGACAAACTCCAGTGAATCTTGAGTGGCCTAGCTGTGCTGGGTGGGGATAATGGGAGCTGTAGTCAAACACATCCAGACAGTACAGGGTTGATGCGCCTTAGTGAATCATACTTAAGGGCATGTTGTTGGGTTTGACAGCCGTGAGGTTGTTCTCACCGCACTGTAAGCTTTGATGTAAGTGAGTTGAAGTATAAAAAGTCATAGGTGTCAGGTCATTCTGAACCCATCCAGAGTAGGAGTGAAGTTTGCAGAACGCCTGGCAAGAATGGGCTCTTATTTGTGTCTGAATCCGTTTGCGTTTGGTAATTATGTCTGTCAGTGCACTTTGCTCGAGCTTTGATCCTTGTCAGCTAACATTTACTTAGTATAATCAAAGTCATGTAAATTGCAGCATATTCTTTCCTGTCCTGGAATTACTGATATTTTCGGGTAGCTCATTTTCTCTGTGCACCACTCTCTCTATCCATCTCTCTCTTTCCCCCTCCCTCTCCCCGCCCCCCATTTCTGCACCTGAAGCTTTGAAATACGGAGCCTTGGCAGTAATTTGAGGACTTCAGACTGAAAATTATTTTTTTTAAAAAAAAGGCAAATCAGAGTTAGAGGAGGAAAAGAATGGCTTAAAGGTATGAGTCTTCCTATATTAGTTAGGATGAAACAAACAGAAAATTAGGCAACTTAATGGAACTTCTGAAAGGTTCCAGAGAGCACTTACGTATTTCCAAAAGAGGTAGTACTCATTCACCAGTTCCCATCCATACTGCCCAGATATGTGCAGGATGCTAATCAAATCAGGTCTGCAGGCTGATGCTGGAGACTGCTATCTTCAGTCAGCACAGCCAAGTCCAGAGTCTGGACAAGTTACTTTTTAGCCATGCTGGGTGGGGGATTCCAAGCTCAGGACATCTCCTAAAATTAACTGTAAAGCTGTCCTATGCAGAAAGGGGCTTTCCATTTCTGCAAGACATGCTCTGTGCCATTGGCAGCCATGAACCAGGCAGGGCATGCCAGAAAGGAAGCCAGAGCTATGTCAAAGGATCTCATACTCCCAAGCATAAGATTGTTCATTGCCTAGGACTTACTCCCAGCTGAGTGTGTATTGCATTATATCCAGGACAACAGAAGAGGAAATAATGAAATATGGTTAGACCAATCATATAGATCAAAGTGAGATTCAAGTGGGCCACCAGATAGGACTTTCTCCATAATGGTCCTATTCAGAGGAAGGCCCATGATTTGGCAGCATTAATTACATTGGATGTTGCAGATCTTTTTTAAAGGCCTTTCCTGGCAACTAGATGATCAGTAAGGCGTCACCCCATGAGTGGGGCTTGTATCACACCACTTTCTCTTGGAATGTACTACCTTTGGGAAAGGAAGGTAATGAGTTTTCTGTCTGCCAAATGGGTCCTGCTCTACCATGCTGTTGCATGAATAAGCATGGAAGGTGCTTTGCAGGTGATACAGTCAAATGACGTAGAGTAGAATCGGGCATTCCTCTCCAGAGCAGCTCTTCCAGATCCTAGGTGCCACAACCAAGAAATCCCTTTCCAAGGTTTTCACCCACCTTAGCTAAGACTGTGTTGGGCCCTAGTGGACGGCTTCTGGGACAGAACAAAGATGTCAGGGAGACTATTATGAAGTGGTTCTGAATCATTCTGTTCTCAAATCATTTATGGTTCTGAGTAGTGATGGACATGAACCTCTGGTTCAGCAGTTCGTCGTGGTTCACTTACTACCGCAACAGGTGTTTGACAATTGATGCCCTACCCCCTCCGGCGGGCACCCACTCAGAAGCAGCCTCCTTGCCCAGCCTCCTCCAGGTGCTTCTTCTGAGCGGGTGCCTGCCAGAGGGAGTGGGGTGCTAAACACCTGTTGCAGCAGTAAATGAACTGGGACGAACCACCGAAGTGGAGGTTCATGCCCATCTCTAGTGCCAAAGCCAGTACATTGAGCCTGGCTGCAAACTGGTGACGGGTAAAGGTGATAGAAAATCATTGCCACACGGCAGCTTCCCACTCAGCAATAGCAAATCAGTTGTCATATCCCTCTGACTGTGGCATGGTTCCTTGGTCTCAGTAATTCAGCAAGCAAACCTGTCTGCAGTTGGCTGTATGGAACGTTACTTAAATCACACTATTTTCTGTGGGGCTTACTCTCAGGCAGGTGTGCAAGAGATTACAACCTTCCTCATCTTCCTGTCTACCATATGTATGTAGAGAGAGGGACAGAGAGGAGAGACCTGTAGGTTTTAAACTGCAGCTCCCAAAAATCTGAGGATTGTACGCCTTGTGAAAATGAAGGTTTCCCACTTCTGGGGAGGTAAAAATGTCACTTTCTGATGGTACAGCATAACAAAATGGATTGTGGTTTTCTCCTTTCCAATGTCGCTGTATTTCTTTAATTTTCCTTTCTTTTGTTTTTTATCTAGTGAACAGCATTAAGCACATAGTAAGAAAGTACCGTGGGCATCTCCGAACAAAGATTGAATCTGGAGAAGGAACCATCCCAGCTCGATGTCCCAATGCAGTTCAAACGTGGGATGGTGTGCTACTGGGAGAGCAGCTAGTCACCATGTCTTGCACGGACAAAATTGCCAGGTAACACGAAAGTAAGATTATAAAGCAAACAGCAATGTACATGAAAAATGGGAATAACATTATTTTAATGGGATGGTAAATTAAATCTTAAGAAAAGAGAATATTTGCCATAGAATCTCTTCCTTATGAAGCATTCCATGCTTGTTTGGCCTGACCATGTAGAAGTGTTTCATGTGTTTAACCTTAGTTAACATGCTGTGATAGTAAAGAGAATAGTGAAATTCATGCTGGTCCAGAGCTCCATATGGCCTTCATTGTGTTCACATGACACTGTGAATCAGGGCTACTGTGATCTGATGGACTGACTCTTAGGTAAGCCACAGTTCTCTGGGGATAGTTGCCCTTTCTCCCACTATGTTACTCAGTTCGTGAAGAGCTCCTTGTGAAATATAAACTAAAGGTGTGCTCATAAAAGTGTGCTCCAGCTGCTTGCCCCTGTGGCTGTACAGCAGACAGGAAGACTGGCCAAAAAAAGAATTATTCCGATGTGTCTGCGACCTTTTTCATTGTAATGGTCCTCCATCAGGAAAATCTACAATAAATACACAAAAGCAATTTAAAGATGATTCCATCACTAGTATCATAACAAATACATGCTTATGACCTATCTGTCTATCATTTCTGAAAAGAAAGATTCAGCTATAATGTTACCTAATGAATATAATTGTTATTTACTTATTAAAATGTGTGCTCAAGGACAATGCTCCAACCCGAACAATACCACTGGGTAGAAAAGAGAGCATCTAGTTTTTTAAAAAAAAATTATAATCTTGTTACAAACCATGGTGTACATACCAATTATTTCCCAGGGTTATCTGATTCAACTCGACAGTATCCGCTCAGATGTCTCTTGTGCTGCTGTATGCAAGGAAGGAGTCAAAGTTTATATGTCTTCAATCCAAATAAGAAGCAGTTGCATCTCAGAGTAGTGTTGCAAGCTCAAATGAGTCATGAAGGCCAACAGGAGTCATTGTTTGTAATCTTAGAAATCTGTCTTTCAAAGAAGCTTGTGCACCATTAATGACCTTCTGACTGACCAGCTCCTGTAAGCTTCTGAGGAACTCCAAGATTCCCTAGACCACAACTATTGTCATTGAATGTATCTTCTGATACAGACACACTTCTATCTGAGCCTGTGCTTAATGGTAAAATGGAAGCCTCCAGGAATGAAAGAGAGATAGTACATCTTTGCAGAACAAACAATAAACTATAATGTAGTACCTCTGCTGGTGTGGATTCAGTGGGGATTAGCTTCAGCAAAACTTGCAAAAAGTTGATTTGAAGAAATTTTCTTTATTTATAAGAACATTTATAAATTACTAGCATAGAGCAGTTGCTGATACAGAGTAAAATGTGGATTCGTAAGATGTTCTTGAACTCCTGCTGCCATCAGCAGCAGCCAATATGGGCACTGGCCAGGAATGATGAAAGTTGTCATCTAACAACATCTAGAGGGCCATTGGTTTGTGATTCCCAGCATGGGCAATCAGGTTAGTAAAGTGATGATACTCTAGGGCATTGTAACCAATAGGGGTTCTTAGTTTGAAGAGAAAGATCAAAGTCTTGCTTGAAAAACTTTTTTAATAGAACAGTCTAAATGTTCCTTTCATTCACCAAGTGTTGGACACTTTACCACAACAGCAAACTTAAATTCCAGCTTGATAAGCATACCCCTACAATAAGAATGCAAATATAACAAGTAATACCAAGGATATATGCACATGCCTTAAGACCCTTTGTGTAAGAGAATGGTAATGCTTTATAGAAGAATGCTTTTCTGACAGTTGGATGTTATGGGCATAAACATGTCCCTTTGGGTTTAACTTTACTTAGATGATTTGTTTAGTGTCAATAGTCTTGTACAATCACAATGACTGTTCGCATGATTGATCCAATTGTAGAAATAATAAGAAAGTCCAGTGACAAATGCACCACAATAATCTGACACACAGACAATGAAATAGTCTCTGAATAACACTGGATCACATATTTCCCTGTCTCAAAGACACAAGGTAGAAGTCTCCAACATCATTTCCCCATTGCATCTGAGTATGATCAAACTTTCAAAATCAAATAACAGGCAAGAAAGGATTTCTAACTAAATCAAAGCTTCCAAGCCTGAACGTTGCTGCCTCTATTTTTCTGAATGTCAAAAGAGAGTAAATTAAATATAAATTCAGAAATCAAGATTATGTTTTAATATTGATGGGGAAAATCAATTGCAGTGTATTGTGTGCAAAGCTTTGTTTTTCTTCAAACAAATCTGCCTTCCCCTCTAAAGATTCAGTCCAGAGCTTTTCAAGACATCTTGCATACAGCTGCAAAATAGTGTGATGTGTTGTCAAGTTTTATGTTACCAATGTCAAATTAGAAACTTCCATTTTGATGTTCAAAGTCTGCTTATTATTGATCCTGTAGGTTATTAATTGTACATTAATATGAATGTGTGTGTCTGTTGATATTTTGTACAACCTGTGGTATGGTGTTGTCAAAGAAGGAGAATCAGGTTTCCCTCACTGTTCTGTCTCAACGTTCTATTTGAGAGTCTTCCCTAAAGCAGCGATCCCCAACCTTGGGCCTCCAGATGTTCTTGGACTACAACTCCCAGAAGCCTTCACCACCACCTCTTTTGGCCAGGATTTCTGGGAGTTGAAGTCCAAGAACATCTGGAGGCCCAAGGTTGGGGACCACTGCCCTAAAGGAGTCCTTTCTCCTCTTGAATTCAAGTTGGGAGCAGGTTTGGTCTGTTTCTGATTGGCCTCTTAATTTCTCTCTTTCCACCTTTCCTGCCCTTGAACTTGCCCTCACTTCAGAACTCTGAAGAATCCGACTACACATTATGGCTCCTGTAGGAGCACAATCTCTGTGTTGTGTTTTCCCCTTCCCAGCCAAAACAAGTATGAAAACATTCTCCAGCCTGATCTCCTCTAGGTATTTTAAACTACAGTTCCCTTTGTAGTTGACCCTGGTACCTGGGACTGCTTGCAGTTGTAATCTGAAACATCGGGAGGGCAACTAATTGGAGAGTACTGACCATGCAATGGCAGTGTCACCGTACTATGAGTACCTTTTCTCCTACTCCCTGTTCATTTGCTGTTTCTGGCAGAGGTAAGAAAACTCACAACTTGGGGGAACTGCATCACATTTGAAGTACTCCTAGATGTTATGGCACGGTGAGGAAGAATTCATGAAGCAGATACCTTTCTGGTGACAGAACTGGGCGAAGGCTGGTTTCTTCCACCTGTGTGAAAAGCCGTGGTTACTCCTTGAAGTTATAATCCAGGCATTTTTTCATGCACAGAACTGTATGTGGATTTCGTCAAGTTTAAATAGTCTTAATTGTTTAATTTATATGCCACAGGAAGTCTAAGTTGAATGATTTTTAGATTCAAATGAACTTTGCAGCACAGTGGCCTTCAGAAGCATGCACTGAGGAGAAAAACGAGATGCCCCCCACATCTCGTTTTCAGAATGGATATCCTGCCATCCTCCCAGATTCTAGAATGGGAGGTTTTCCTCATGTATCTCTTTCTTTTTCCTTCCACTGATTCTGTTCTTTTTGAAAATACTGATGACCATTCTTGGTAAAACAGGTTCTTTCTAAGGGAAAAATATTCCCTATCCTATAATCCCATACAGTTCAGAAACAGAGAACATCCCTTAGAATGTCTTTGTTGTGATTCCATCTTTGCTGTAGGAGATACAGTCAATTAGCAGGAATATCTGGTACCATAATCAATGACTGTGGGTAGACAATGGTGTTAGTGGATGGTGAGAAAAGATAGAACCAACAAAGATGGAAGTATATTGTGAATCCTATAAGAAATTCTGATGACATCACAATCATTTTAGAAAAATCAAGAGTAGATTTTTAGGGTAGATTTCTGAATGCCAAATGCTCAAAATAATATTAAAATATAAACAAAAATGGTTGCCTTCCAAAACCTGTTTCATATACTGGTGTTTTAGCTAGGATTTTGTTTGTTCATTTGTTTTGCCCTGGACATAAAAGCTCAAGTAAATTTGTATTTGTTTAAATTATATGTTGACAAAACCATGCTTGACTCCATTCCCCTACAGGGGTTTTAGTGATTTAGGGAGAATTCCATATGGAGACCATTGATCCCAGTTGCTTTAGAACTGCATATTTTGCATGACTTACACGAGTAGCAGTTTTTCTGGTATATTGGAAAGAATTACTGGAGCTAAGCGAATAATGCACAGTTAATAATTTATCCAACAGCTGTTATCGTGTTTTCTTGCTCACAAGGTATTTGTAAGCAAAAAAGCCATTTCATCAATTTGATTACATTCAAAGCATTCAGCAGTTTTGTGTGTGTGGCGAAGCTTCCATCACAGGTGAATTCGCTGTCAGTATTTTGTGCTACCGTCTGCGCACCGAGTCTGTTGAGAGGCATTCTGTCTAGTCACTTGTCAGTCTTGGAATTCTCCTTCACTCACATTCAGAGAAAGCCTGATCCCAGAGCACCACTTGATGATACATGACGCCAGCTCCAGGTTGTCTTCTAGTGGGACCTTCTCCTGTATTGGTGTACCTCCAGTCTACCAGGTGTCAGCAGTAGTCCATAGCTGCAAGGTTCAGGTTTAAATTTCCCACAATGCCCCTGGTGTAGTATCACATCATAGCTTTGTAGGAAATTTAAAATGTCCATTCAGAGCCACACGGACACAGGAATCCCCAGGTAGGCATGGATTCTGATAGACGCCAGAAATAGTAGGGCCAAAGTTGCTCCCTATGTATTCTTTGTACTGGCATGTGACTTGTTAGGGCTAAAAGAAAATTAAAGTATTTTCTGTTTTTTATTATATATATGTATTATTCTTACATATGAGAAAAGTAAGGAATCAAATGTTCAAAGCATTTGCCCAGAATAGGATCTTGAGACACTCAACAGTGTTTAAGTGATCTTGTTTGCATAGGCATGTGTATAAGCTTTTCTAATGAGTCCTGTCTTTCAACTGATGAGTAAGTTTGCACCAGGCTTCAAGTGTTCAAGTTCTGAAGGTCACTGTGCTGGAAATCTTCCTTCCCTTTCCTTTAGCATCCTAAAGCATTTCAACAGAAGGGTGAACAACACATGCCCCATGGGATTCAAATGGCTCTGCACTCTCTCTCAGGGGTGGTGAGTGTGCTCTGGAAAGGAAATCGTGCTCTGTCCTATAATATTACCAGGCTGTGTAGTGCAGCAAGAGACTCTGGTACTCTCCTGCACCAGAGGAAACTGTCACAGTTGACACCAAATTTCAGTGGTAGCTGTGGCACCAGAAAACTTGGTTGTGATGTAAAATCTAAAAGTGGTGCTGCTTCCAGTTGGTTCTGTGTGGTTCTCTGTTCACAGGGCATTCTGTGAAGTCCAGTGTGCCCTCTGATATGCGTACCTTAATGCTGTCTTTGCACACATTTCCATACTAAAGAACAAATACTTTATGTACACAATCATGCCAACAGGATGAGCTGCACCCAAAAGTTTGTTGTTGTTGTTGTTTAGTCGTTAAGTCATGTCCGACTCTTCGTGACCCCATGGACCAGAACACGCCAGGCCCTCCTGTCTTCCACTGCCTCCCAGAGTTTCGTCAAATTCATGTTGGTAGCTTCGATGACACTGTCCATCCATCTCGTCCTCTGTCGTCCCCTTCTCCTCTTGCCTTCACACTTTCCCAACATCAGGGTCTTTTCCAGGGAGTCTTCTCTCCTCATGAGATGGCCAAAGTATTGGAGCCTCAGCTTCAGGATCTGTCCTTCCAGTGAGCACTCAGGGTTGATTTCCTTTAGGATGGATAGGTTTGTTCTCCTTGCAGTCCAGGGGACTCTCTAGAGTCTCCTCCAGCACCACAATTCAAAAGCATCAGTTCTTCGGCGGTCAGCCTTCTTTATGGTCCAGCTCTCACTTCCATACATCACTACAGGAAAAACCATAGCTTTGACTATGCGGACCTTTGTCGGCAAGGTGATGTCTCTGCTTTTTAAGATGCTGTCTAGGTTCGGCATCGCTTTCCTCCCAAGAAGCAGGCGTCTTTTAATTTCGTGGCTGCTGTCACCATCTGCAGTGATCATGGAGCCCAAGAAAGTAAAATCTGTCACTGCCTTCATATCTTCCCCTTCTATTTGCCATAAGGTGATGGGACCAGTGGCCATGATTTTAGTTTTTTTGATGTTGAGCTTCAGACCATTTTTTGCGCTCTCCTCTTTCACCCTCATAAAGAGGTTCTTTAATTCCTCCTCCCTTTCTGCCATCAGAGTGGTATCATCTGCATATCTGAGGTTGTTGATATTTCTTCCGGCAAGCTTGGGATTCCTCCAGTCCAGCCTTTCGCATGATGTATTCTGCATATAAGTTAAATAAGCAGGGGGACAATATACAGCCTTGTTGTACTCCTTTCCCAATTTTGAACCAATCAGTTGTTCCATATCCAGTTCTAACTCTTGCTTCCTGTCCCACGTATAGATTTCTCAGGAGATAGATAAGGTGCTCGGGCACTCCCATTTCTTTAAGGACTTGCCATAGTTTGCTGTGGTCCACACAGTCAAAGGCTTTTGCGTAGTCAATGAAGCAGAAGTAGATGTTTTTCTGGAACTCTCTGGCTTTATCCATAATCCAGTGCATGTAAGCAATTTGGTCTTTAGTTCCTCTGTCCCTTCGAAATCCAGCTTGTACTTCTGGGAGTTCTCGGTCCACATACTGCTGAAGCCTGCCTTGGAGGATTTTGAGCATAACCTTGCTAGCGTGTGAAATGAGTACAATTGTACGGTAGTTGGAACATTCTTTGGCACTGCCCTTCTTTGGGATTGGGATGTAGACTGATCTTTTCCAATCCTCTGGCCACTGTTGAGTTTTCCAAACTTGCTGGCATATTGAGTGTAGCACCTTAACAGTGTCATCTTTTAAGATTTTAAATAGTTCCACTGGAATGCCATCACCTCCACTGGCCTTGTTAGCCATGCTTTCTAAGGCCCACTTGACTTCACTCTCCAGGATGTCTGGCTCAAGGTCAGCAGCCACACTATCTGGGTTGTTTGGGACATTCAAATCTTTCTGGTATAATTGTGTATTCTTGCCACCTCTTCTTGATGTCTTCTGCTTCTGTTAGGTCCCTAGCATTTTTGTCCTTTATCATGTCCATCTTTGCACAAAATGTTCCTTTAATATCTCCAATTTTCTTGAACAGATCTCTGGTTTTTCCCTTTCTATTATTTTCCTCTATTTCTTTGCACTGTTCATTTAAGAAGGCCCTCTTGTCTCTCCTAGCTATTCTTTGGAAGTCTGCATTCCATTTTCTGTAACTTTCCCTATCTCCCTTCCATTTTGTTTCCCTTCTCTTCTCTGCTATTTGTAAGGCCTCGCTGGACAAAACTCTATTAGCCTTTGCCCTGCTTCGTTTTGAACTCCAAGGCCAAACTTACCTCTTGTTCCTTTTATCTCTTGACTCCCTACTTTAGCATTCCAATCCCCTATAATGAGAAGAACATCTTTCTTTGGTGTCAGTTCTAGAAGGTGTTGTAAGTCTTCATAGAATTGGTCAATTTCAGCCTCTTCAGCATCGGTGGTTGGTGCATAAACTTGGATTACTGTGATGTTGAAAGGTCTGCCTTGGATTCGTATTGAAATCATTCTTTCATTTTTGAGATTGTATCCCAGTACAGCTTTTCCCAATCTTTTGTTGACTATGAGGGCTACTCTATTTCTTCTACGGGATTCTTGCCCACAGTAGTAGATACAATAATTGTCTGAATTAAATTCACCCATTCCCGTCCATTTTAGTTCACTGATTCCCAGGATGTCAATGTTTATTCTTGCCATCTCCTGTTTGACCACATCCAGCTTACCAAGGTTCATAGATCTTACATTCCAGGTTCCTATGCAGTATTTTTCTTTGCAGCATCGGACTTTCCTTTCACTTCCAGGCACGTCCGCAGCTGAGCGTCCTTTCGGCTTTGGCCCAACCACTTCATTGGCTCTGAAGCTACTTGTACTTGTCCTCCGCTCTTCCTCAGTAGCATGTTGGACGCCTTCCGACCTGAGGGGCTCATCTTCCTGCGTCATATCTTTTAGCCTTTTGTTTGTGTCCATGGAGTTTTCTTGGCAAAGATACTGGAGTGGCTTGCCAGTTCCTGCTCCAGGTGGATCGCGTTTAGTCAGAACTCTCCACTATGACCTGTCCGTCTTGGGTATCCCTGCACGACATAGCCCATAGCTTCTCTGAATTACTCAAGCCCCTTCGCCACGACAAGGCAGCAATCTGTGAAGGGGTTACCCAAAAGTAACCCAATAGGGGAGTGGGGAACATTAACGCTATTGCAAGCACTTTGGTGATGGATTGTTAGGATTCTGTTTGGAGGCTGCGGAGGGTTTGATCCTGGATTCTGTAATTTGAAAAATAAGCCACTTGAAAAGCCACATATTAATGGAAATGGAAATGAATTAACTCAGCGAGCTCCTCAACTAGAGACGATCTGCATGTGTGATACAAGTCAATTTGCAACTATCTTTCCCTTATTTAACACCTTTCTGCATCAGTCAGAATCTACCTTAGTCTTTGCTGTCAGATATCAAAATATGAGCCACCCACTGCTAAAATACAGACCAAAGCTAATGCACAAGTTCCAGGTTCAAAACCTATAATAGGCTATCTGTAATATAAGGAAAAAGCAGCAGGTGTTCTTGAGAGTACAGACTTTCATAAATAACCATTCTTATTGCGTGAAAACACAGGAGAAAGCTTTGATCATTGCCTCCATGATTCTCTGGCACAGGAAATAAGAAAACCTTATGAACTACACGCATTAGACTTGCTAAAGGTGGCCACAGACAGCTAAGCCCTGCATTCTGGCAGTCTTCACTTATTTTAGAAATCTGTGCAGCTTGATACGCTCAGTGGAGTGAACTTCTCTTCTTGACTTCAGCATTGCAAGACATGAAATTATCATAGACCACTTCCTGCTGGAGCCGGAAACAGTGAAATTCTGTTGTTACCTCCTGAAAAGCCAACACTTGTCCCTGGAATAGACTGACTTGCTTTCCAGAAGTGACAGTCTGAACATTGTGTCAGAAATGGTGGATTGTGAACATGTAAATATGGCTGATTTAGCATTTGATGTTGGAAATTTTTGTAGTTCAAAGAATAACCCAGTGATGGTTCCTACCTTCAATGTACTGATGGATGTTTGTTTTCTATTTCCTGTCTTATTCTACCAAGTCAAAATAGAGATTCATTTAGGACCTGAACGACTGAAATCTGAATTTAAGGTCCTGTGAATAATCTCCATGAAGGTCCTGTTTGGAGGCAGAACAGCAAGATACAAATAACTGAGTAATTAAAACAAAAGCAATTTTTTTCATTGAGATTGGCTCCCCAAAGTTTTGATCTTCCTAAGATCCTTTTAACCAATGAGGCTGAGGACTGAAATTGGGACCATGTGCTTTTACAGAGTATGTGCTTGTTCACCGAGTTATTCTGCTTCACATTTGTTTGCTCCACTGATTCTTGTTGCTCAGGTAGTCCAGAATATGCCTAGGACTGGAACACAGCTGCTGGTGGGAATAAAAATGGCAAAAGTGAGTGGAAATGAAAGGGAATGACCATGAACTGAGCTAAGTTGGTATTACTTGTAAAGCCCAATATGAGAGCCATTACCCACTTTGAAGAAAGAGGGAAGGAGATCACCAAAAAGCTTTTTCTGGATTTCCATCTCAATTGCTAGAAGCGTGTTATGATGGGTACATTTAGAAGATTGCTGTTTAGTACCCAGGACAGCGTCTGAGTTCTTATGTGTGTGTTTTCAATACAGTGCTGAGCTGTGCACTGGCTGTGTAAGATTATTTTTTAATGTCATCTAGTGAATGGAAGACTGGCTTTTCTCAGGTTCCTTCAATTTCATTTCTGGCACTTCAGTTATTGACAGATGGGAACCACATATATTTATATAGGTATTATCTGTACCGAAAACTGAAGGAAAGATTCCCTCTATCCTCCTGCAATAAAAATTGGAGTAATAGCAGTGAACAGAAGAGACAGGATTTTGTACTTAACCCAAAGCACCTGTTCTTCCCTCCCCATATTCAAGAGAAGAAGAGACTTCAGAATGAGCGCTATTGATTTTTACAGCTGAAGATATTTAGAAGAAAAATCTGTAGGCTAACAGCGTGGTCCACAGTGCAATTTAAACCAAAGAACTTGGATTTAAGACTGTCCAGCCCCACTAGATTCAGTGGGGATGAGTTGGCTTAAATCCAGGTATTTCAGTTGAAATAGGATATACACCAAGCTACCTGGGTGGAGATAAGCCCCGTTTTCCCTCTTTGGCAAAAAGTTATTGAAAATAATAAGTTATCTAAGTAGAGAGCATGTCCTTGTAAGGGGCATTTTAAACGTCTTGCACAATTAGAAGAAAAAGCCAAATAATCCATCATACGTCTTCCTCCTAAGACAAGTCAGTTTGATATATTGAGAGCTCAGAATGTAACAGTGCACTTAGTCTGCATAATGATGCTAATTTTGAAAATGCTATTGTTGGAGAAAGCAGAAGAATCACAACTAAGTTCTTAATTCCTAAGCAGATACTACCCCCAACCTCATTGTCCAAAGACCCACCAGCTTACCGCAGCCAGGTGGGGAAGTGGGAGTCCCTTTATTTGGGTTCTTTTAATTGCTTCCACTGGCTCTAATTAGAGAGAACTTGCTGTACTGGATCCAGGCTTTCAACAGCCCTGGTCTGAACTTGGGCAGCATCAGATGAAAGAGTCTGACTCCACTGCCAGCAATATAGAGATGGTGTAGGAGCTTTCTACCCAAGAGAAACCTCCAGTGGTAGATCATTCTTTCCAAAGGAGAAGTGGATCCATAGCATCCTATGGACGGTGCTATAGCTCAGAGGTAGCAAATGTGCTTTGCATGCATATGATTCCAAGCTCAACCCCCTGCCATTCCAGTAATGCTAGGAGACGTTTCAAGCTGAAATTCTGGGAAAGTCACTGCCAGTCAGTGTCAACAATACTGGGTCTCACTAAGGATATGGCAGTTTATGATCTTTATTTCTTGTGTTACCGTTCTCCAGATGCTCTCCTTGGGAGATTAATTAATCCAGGAGTGGGCAAAGTGCAGCTCCAAATTGAACGCAGCAGATGTTTTTTATTTTCACATCAGAAACATTATGAGAGCTTTCCCTTATTTCCGTGGAAAGATAAACATTGCTTTTTGATTATTTTGCTCTTCTTATTAAATAAATCCCAGATCAAATAATACAATGGGCAAAATCCTGTTCATGGCAGTGTAACATAATGTTACAGCCACATAAAGGTGCTGGACCTTACAACACAGAATCAACGATTCAGTTGCACAATTGGTTGTATCATTCCATTGCCATCATTGCACAATGCACTGGCAGAAGTGCTTTGTGGATAGCACTTCTGTCTTAGTGCTTTTCTAGCTGCCATGTTTTCTTTTCTCTGAGTGATCAGATCTGCCATTAAAATGTGATAGACAGACAGACAGATGATTTGCAGAAATGACCACATACCTTTCTCACCTCAAACACACTCAACAAAATGAAGGTATACAAATATGATGAACTAAAGCAAATGTTTCATAAAAACCAATGCCTGTTTAAATGGTGAGATTAAATTGTTTGTATATAAATATTACCTTTTATCTTCCATTTGAGTTTTATGTAGGATGAACACATTACTTTAATGACCCGCGTTTAGAGAGGGAGAGAGGGGCAACCTCATTCCGAAATCCTCAGCAGCCAGATGACTGCCTTGTCTTCCATGAGATTAAAAGATGTTCCTCATTCACAGCCCTTGCTTCTGAAGCAAATTAATACAGCTAACTAAATTGCTTGTGATTTGCTCTTTGTGTATGTGTGTGCATGTGTGTGTGTGTGTGTAATAAAATTTAAAAAGAACTTCTGAAAGCAGTTTTTGTCACAGGTTCCACGAGCAGATTGCTCTCCAGGTACAGCATGCTGGTTTTAAACATTCGGTAATTAATGGAAAGTATTTCGTGTTAATTGACTGCTTCAGGAAAAGGAAGTATAATGGCACCTTATTAATCATGGAAAGAGACATACAGCACTGAGGCACCGCAATTATTGCACTAACGGTTGAGAAATGTTAATTAATGAAAAGAACAATGATGTAAGAAATTAGCTACATAATGCTTCCTGCTGGTACAGATTTGCACTTTAAATGCATTTTTTTAAAGAACAGCAACCACTGGATGCTGCCTGAAATAGCAAAGTCCTCTGTAACCTTTTAAAAAATGTCACCTATATTTTGGCTCATAAACCCCGAAAACTCACTTAAGAAAAATACTGCGATAAAGCTTTTCTTAAGGAGTGTTGTTCAGGAATGGGATCATGCATTATGTATATGGACTAATTTTCCTCTGGGGGGGTAGGGGAATTACGTTATTATTGTTTCATTTATTTATTTAACCTCTTAAAGATAGGACAAAATAGGAGAGTCTTGACCTCAAGATCTAGCCCTGTGGGTTTTACAAGGCAAAGCAGTCCATAAACAATGTTACACAAATGAATGGATGCCAGGAGGGACTCCTAAAGGGGAGCCTGACCTGAAAATGGAGACATGTGCAAAACATGGCATTCTCTTAAAAAAAGAGTTGGCGAGTTGCAGCAATATGGGCTCCATCTTTCCATGCCCAGCTCTCCACCTAAACCCAGAAGAGACCATCTGGACACTGATTGGGGTACATGTATTTTTAAACACACTTGCCTTCCACTATTCATCCAGTTTGACTCCAGCTGACAGCCAGTGAGCATGTGTGTTATATGGTCTGCATTGCAACTGGCTGTCAATTATCCTGTTGAATACATACATGTGCTGTGGCTTTCAACTGTGGAAGCTGCCACAATGGTCTGAAGAGGTGTCAGTGTTGTGCTTGATTGCACATAACTGGCACTGTGGCCAATCACCGTCATAGCTTTCAGAAGTTAGAGCTCCACATAAATGTAAATATTGAACAAGATACTTGCCATAAGATTTGGACTACAATAATAGAAATATTCTGTTAATAACTTCAGGCTTGTTAATTGCACAGCAATATTGCACAAATTGATACACTCCGTAACATGCTCGCATTTCTGTTCCACTGGCATCAGTAGCCCTACATTGCTTTAACCACATGCAAATTTCCCAGCTAGCCTAACTGTGGACACAACAGGTTCAATCCAATATAAGTTAAGCAAACTTGAGCCTCATTGGTTTCCGTGGAAGAGTTGTGTTCATGCACTTAATGATCTCCAGCTGAAATCACTGAGACTTTAAAATGCTTAGCTGTGGCCTATTGATTTCAGTAAGGCTTGCTATGATGGGATGGTAGCATTTCTACCATAACTAAGATACTTCTGCAATATTGTACCCGCATTCAAATGACAGACCATTCCATGAACAGTGCTAGCAGACCAGCTCCTTTTCATTCCTCCTTTCCCTTCTGGACATTATAAGAACATTGAAACTTTATGAATATATGCTTTTTTTCCCCCCCTTTCCTTTTTCTTCTTGTGCTGTGTCTTTTACATTGTGAGCTTGAAGTCAAGGACTATCTTGATTTTTTTAAATTGATCCATAAGCTGTTCTTGTAGCCATTTATTTAAATGCTTTAAATAAGTAAATAAAAAGGAATCCTTCCTTGTAGAAGCTTCTTTCTCTTTCCAGTGCATCCCAGGGTGATCTGACACATATGGCACAATTGCATTTCTTCAAAATACCAACTACTGTATGTCTTTCTGGAACTGAAAAGGCCAATTTAAAGACAAACATTAAAACATTACTATGTTTTTTGTGTCTTTTTGGGGTGGGTTCCCTCCATCTTACTCACTTGTCACTTTCTATCTTGTCAAACGCCTTTTTCTCACTAGAAAATTCCTTTTCCAGGTGGAATGTCCTTGGGTTGCAAGGTGCTCTTCTTAGCTACTTCATCGAGCCAGTGTATTTGCATAGCATTATTGTGGGAAGCCTCTCTCACACTGGTCACCTTTCAAGGGTAATGAGCCATAGATTAGAAGATGTTGGTCACCTGCCAGCCTCGTACCGGCGCAATCAGCTGCTCCTGAGCGGTAAGCACATGCTCACTCGGAAAAAATGAATTATCTCTTTTGCCATTGCTAATATTGTTGGGCACCTACAAGAAGCTTTGTGAAGTACCTTTCTCATTTTTCTTTGGTTTTAAAGATCTTGAGTGGGGAATCTTTAGCTCCTCACATATTTTTGACTACAGTTCCCACAGTCTCTTACCACTGGCCATATTGCTTGACACTTCAGGGAATTGCAACCCAAACCTTTTGGATTGCCAAAGATTCCCCATATGTGCTATCACAAATGCAACAATAATAATGCAATAATGCAAGGTTTGAGAACCCACCAGCTTTTAGCTCACTGGATAGCTCAGTAGTTTAGATACTTGGCTGCAGAGCCAGAGGTTGGGAGTTTGATTCCCCACTGTGCCTCCTGTGAGTAAACTTGGCCTGTGTCGCCTTGGGCAAGCTGCACAGTCCCAGAAGTGCCCCCAGAAGAAGGAAGTGGGAAACTGCTTCTGATTACTGTCTGCCTGGAAAATCCTGAAAGGGTTCTCCATAAGTCAGAATTGACTTGACCATTCATGATCATTATTATTATGAGAACCCACCAGCCAACATGGTCATTCTGAGTTTTCATCCAAAAACTAATCTTTTGTGAGGTTGAAATAACTCCTACCCACCTTACATGGTTGCAGGTCCATAGTCAAGCAGACCCATGAAGGTCTGGATACACCAAATACCCCTCTAGCATCCCTCTCAGAACACAAGCAAACTGGTCCTTGTTCTCCCTCAGCTGTACATTCCCTGCCTGCTCACAGATTTATTTCCTGGACCTGGAGGATGAAGGCCTATTTAATCATGCATTTGCATGCATGTTGTCATTTGAATATGGTGGCCAACCTCATTACAACAAGGCCACAACAGCTCAGAATTTCTGGGTAAAGGCCAGCCTTAAGTACCGTGTTGTCCCGAAAATAAGACAGGGTCTTATATTAATTTTTGCTCCAAAAAACGCATTAGGGCTTATTTTCAGGGGCTGTTTTATTTTTTTTCATGTAGAACAATCTACATTTATTCAAATACAGTCATGTCATCTTCTTCTGGTTGCTGCACAATGGTGGAGGGCGGGGTTTCACTTAACTGGGGCTTATTTTGGGGGAAGGGCTTATATTACAAGCATCCTGAAAAATCATACTAGGGCTTATTTTCAGGTTAGGTCTTATTTTCGGGGAAACAGGGTATATATAAGTGTTAAATATTTAATTTATTCAAGGACAACACTGAGCTCCTTGGGGATGAAAATCTTGATTGTTATAATAAAGGCCGCACACTTGGGAATTTTTATTAATGAAATTTCTGCTGGAACCAGAGATCAAACAACCAAGGGCTTGATTTGGTCATAGAAGACTGTAGCACAACACACTTTTAAAACCTTAAAGAAAATTTCCACAAAATTCAGTCTAGATGTAACTTATGCCTGTCCTTCTGAAAATAAATCTGTAGACTTCATGAGAATCAGTGCTAGGGCTGTCAAGTCCCCAAGGGCAGCCTGTGCATCGTTTTTAGCCCTGCTGTCATATATATAATATCAGCAGAAGGCGTTGGAAGGAATAGAAGACATAACAAATACATCATTTCTTTCAAATCCTGAAGGGGTAATTTTTGGATATTTGAAAAATAGCATTTTAAAGGAAGATTTGAAATTACTGATAAGTTTACTAGGACATAGTTAAACAAACTATGGTGTTGTGCTGGAAATCACTGAGTCTTCTTTTAATGCTAAATTGAAATGAATGCATCTGAACAGTAATTTTTCTGATAGCACTGCTTTTCTGACCAAAATTACAGATTACAAAAGAATTAGAGAAGGTGATTCATTAGATACGTTTGCTGAAAACCTGAATTAACTGTTGAATACAAAAGACTATGATAGCATATAACCTTAGATGCTATTTTTCACTGAGACAAATATCTGTCATACTGATATGTCTGTAATACCTTTGCTTATCTGCTATTTACTTTAATTTGTGGTTTATCCTAAATAATAACATTAGTTATGTGTAAATAATATTTTAAGTTTTGTGTGTTCTTTGGTGTGGGTGTGGGTGTATAGCAGTTACAATGTTGTGAGATTTTCTTTCCCTAAATTCCAAAGCTTAGTAAATAGTCAAGTCCTAAACCCCTGAAATGCTCGAATGCTCTGAACAGTTTTGTCCTTTAAATGGTGTAACTTTGATACGGATAGACAATGGCTTTACATTTCATCCAAATCCATTCTGTTGTATAACCATCAAAAACGATTTGCAACAAAACCATGTGGAGGAAGCGTCATTTAATAAACCACTTATGTAAGCATGTCCCTCTACAGTTCAGTTAACTTTGACTTTGGCAATCTAAATGAAGAGCAAAGACATGGCTGTGGTGGCATGGTTGAACTTGCCCAGTCTTTCTCAGGGAGTAGCTTAAAAAACCAGCTCTCTGTAGCACTATTTAAACATATGAACTGGACTTTTATGATGGCTTTGTCCGTAACTGAATTCTACTAGACTTTTTTTTTAATGGCTTGCACTATTAAACATTAATAAAAGACATCTTTGACTGGCAAGTAAAGCTACATAGTTGGAAGTAAGCAGTATGCAACAGAGCTGTCTTTCCATCTGACTTGGTAGTTGTAGATGTATGTAACACCGCTCATCCAAAGACTTCGAAGCACTGCGTAAGTGTTAAAACTAAGCTAGAGTCTTGGATCATAAAATTTACTTAAGAACAGATTTAAACCTATTCCCCATTCAATGATGTGCTTAAGTACAGCAATTTAAAGGCCTAACCAAAGTTCTAAGAAAGTGTAATACTGAATGAAAAGGGGATCCATTAGAGCAGTGGGAGGGCGCTAAAGATACTTGGTGGCTAACGACTGCATCTTGGTGCATATGCCAAATGAGAAGGTGCTGTTATTTGGGAGACTTGAGGCAGATGGTCAAAACAGGGCTCTCACTGGAAATGGAATTCTTACATGGAATGTTCTGTTCACAAGTCATGGTAGTATAGTATATCTGATTCCCTGTTAACTCTGGCCATGCCGTTGGTTGTCTCTGGTAGGAGCTAGGAGACATGCAGTGATATCATGGTCTGGGGGCGTTTACCTAAACAATATGGAGAGAATGTAGGAAACTCAACATGGGTCTGGAAATTGTTAATTTCTCTAGCCCTCCTAACAGAGAACAGACACTGAGGTTACAGAGAACTAGTGATCAGAGCTGAAAACATATTACTGCTGGAAACACATGGTGCAGGCAGACTTTTGTATGTGAAAAGTCAGACTTCAAAGGAATCCTGTGCTTAAGTTATGAAGACTGGTCACAAAACAACACAATCTAATTTGCAAATTACATGAGGTGAGAAAAACTGCTTTACAGTCAAATACTTACAATTAAGAAATTCCCACTTCTAATGACAAGTTTATCGCCACCTAACACTTGGAAACATTCTCAGATTACATTTATCCTGTATATTTTCTTCACAGCAGATTAGAAATTTAAATGTGGAACACAACCGATGCATCCATCTTAGAACTAAGTCCCGTTATTATTCTGTGAGACCAACTTGGCTGAGATCGTAGCTTCCCTCTGCCAAGGGGCTTCAGTGACCAACAATACAAACTGCCCAGGGTCAGATAAAAACAGAAGGCGACGTGGGGTGCCTTAATTTTTCAGGCAGACACATGCATTTTACCTTTGGTTTTAGCTTTAGTATTGTATTTGAATGATATAGGCTACCCATATGACCCGTTCCAGTCAGGCCGGGCGGCTGAGGGGCCTAACGCCAAGAGAGGTCCGGTGGGAAAAAACTAGAAACCGGGCCTTCTCGGCAGTGGCCCCTCGCCCATGGAACAACTTACCTGTAGAGATCCGCCTGGCTCCCTCACTGAGGGCCTTCAAGAATAGCTTGAAGACCTGGCTATACAGGCAGGCCTTCCCTACAGCCATTACCTAGCTATCTCCCCTTTTCTTTTTTCCTCTCCTTCTTCTTTTTCTTCTTTTTTCCTTTCCCATCTTGGACTAATCTGGATTTTATCTTAGTTTATTTTTATATTATATGTAAACCGCCCAGAGTAGACACGTTCTAGATGGGCGGTATATAAATCTAATAAATAAATAAATAAAAGTTAAATATTGTCTTTTAATGATGTAAACCACCATGTATACTCATTGTTTTCAGCTTTCAATATTGTCTTTCAATTGATGTAAGCCACCTTGGGTCCTTTTTAAGGAGACAAGCGGGGTAAAAATGATAGATAGACAGGCAGGCAGGCCTTCTTCTCTCTGGCCTTCTGCCATTGTCCAAAATCGGTGGCCAAGACTTATGTTCTCTGGACAAGGCTTGGGACGATGACTCCCATCTGCTAGCTGTGGTATCTTGAAAGTTAAAGTCCCAAAATGTAACTTTTTCCAAGCTCTGCCTCTGGGGAGGGGGGAAATGACATGTAGGGAGGTGTAGGAGCAGAAGGCAGCTGGTCTCCACGTGCTTTTGCTCTGTGTGAGCAGACTCCAGCTATTGCAGTAACTTAACATTTCCACTGGGTTTTTAATCTGCGGAGGAATTCATGGCACTCGCTTTCTTTCCTAACCATCCTCAGAGGTTGTCAGTCTCACCGTTTCCATACAGGAAATAGGAAGCAGAGTTCTGGAGACTGTTACCAGAGCCACACACATTGAAAACCTCATTGGGCAGATGTGGGCCTTCAGGGCCTTTCAGAGGGGTCCCGGGTTCAAAGCTGTGAGAGACACTTCTTTAGCACAGGCCTGCCTTACACCACCCTCGCCAAATTCTCTATGCGAATTCCTTTCCGGGCGGGGCGGTGGCGGTAAGGTTTATTTGAAAGACAGAAAAATCCAGCTTTTGCAGTCTCTGCACAAAGTTTACAAATTTCCTGGCATTGGATCTCCAGAGTTAGGCACTGTTAACTTTTTTACAGAATTCCAAGCCAGCACGGATGCTGGCAGGTTTTGTCCAAGGGGGCAATATAAGTATTTGGATCCGCACATTCATTGACACCCTGATATTAACTTCTGTGAGCTTCTGTTATTTCTTCTTTTTCCATCAGAAATAATTATCTGTCTATAACAAGCATTGGAGGAATCAGATATATTTTGCTTTTATTTCCCAGCTTCATTGGCCATGCATGTATGCAAAGCTATTAATTCAACTGAAAGTTTTGCTTTCTTTTCATCATTAGGTTTCCCGCATCTGTGTTTGTTCTGTTATCTGTGGCTTTGTCCCAGACAGACCTTATTTGAGCATACGCTGTCATATTTTGGCACTCTTATCCAATAAGCTTTTGAGTGATGGCTTGACGTGGACGGGCGCATTAGTGTCAAGTCATACATTCAGATCTGCTTGCAATGGGCTCAAGACAGAAGTATTTGAATAGCATCTCAGTGGCAGCATCCACATTTATATTATACAGCTTCAGCAGACTTTTAAAAAAAATAAAGTACAAACGGATCAGTTAGCATGGTGGAAGAATTGCAGTTGCTATTAATCTGACATAAATGTGATTATGGTACCGATGTGAGATGATAACTCAATTATATTTTCATCCAAACAGTCATTTGTGGTTATGCCACTTAGCCAGACAAATGGATGTTACTGTCAACAGGGGGCCAAAAAGTGCCAGGCGTCATTAAAAAACATCCCACACTCAAGTGTGTTTTACTAAAGCATTTGTACTTTGCTCTGAGACACTGCAGTGGGTGCTGTGCTTCAGCACCTCTTGTTAGACTTATAACTAGCTAATTTTGCACCCACAGCATGAATATAAAATTGCACATCCTGCACTCCATGCTTTCTGCTGTTTGCTGCTCTCCAGAAGGAGTGGGGAAAGTGGAGGAGCAAGGAGCATAAAACCATAGATGTACACAATGCCACACCAAGTCTGAAATTTGCGACATGTAAGCCCTATTCAGTTTTAAGCCCTATTCAGTTATTGCTCATCTGGATAAGCTCACCACACTCAGAGGAGAGTAAATAGCCAGGGGAATCTGGGTCTTTTCTGATTTTGCTATGTGTCACATTCCCGGGGGTTTCAACAGCAAAGTCCGATAAGCCAGTCCAATATCAGAAGTTCAGAGGATGCAGAGCCGATACCAAAATGCCAAAGCCAAATCACAAACCGTAATCTGAGGTCAGGGTCCAAAGCCAAATCACACAACATAGTCCGGGGTCAGAGTCCAAAGCCAAGGGTCCAGAGAACAAGGTTCAAGGTAGTCAGGAGCATGGATACAAGCCAGAGTATTGACTTGTTGCTTCCACGAGCTTCCCAGCCGTCTGGGAGCTGATTATATAGCAAAACAGTCATTGAACTCCTGGAAGCCTTTCATCCTGTTAAAACTCAGGACTAGCTGACCTGATGTTTCTGCGGGCAGCATTCAGGCGATCCTCTGACCTTTGCGTCATAAGTCTTTGCCGAAGTCTAGCCCTCACCCTGGCTACTGGGGGAGGAGAATCTGGTGGCGATTCAGCTGTCTGTGCTTCTAATCACTCAGCATTCTCCTCAGCTGTAGTTAACCCCTCAGGTTCCGGATCTTCGGCTGAACTCATGACACTATGTTTGTTTCTTGTAGTCCAAGAATATATAAAAGGCTGCAGTTGTACCACCCCTGATTAATATGGTCCTTTCTTGGCTGATGATAATGAGGCCTGCAATGCTAGGAAGTGATCTGCTATATTTGTGGATAAAACCCATGTTCATCAAGCATGCTTAGTCCTCAGTGAGCATCCCAACAGTCTGCTGATGCTTCCCATTTCTGGGCAGACGGTGCTGTGCTGGCTTCCGAAGGAATGCAGTCCAGAATCATCACTATTGGTATATGTGATCTCAAATGGAAACGCTGTTTCCATACAAATCAGTGTGCTCAGAAACAGCCCATACTTCACACACACAAATAATAATTCCATTCTGCAACCCCTTTGAGTGAGATATGAAGGCACAGTGTACTCGTGCTTGTTGGCATCCCAAGGGCGTGCTGACTGGAGTGTTCTGGGAGGGACAGTCCATCTTCTTCCATCTCTGACTTAGATTCTGCAAACAGAATACTAATGCAGATACTGTAGACCTTTGGACTGATGCCCCATGGCTCTTCTTACATAAATAGAGGATCTTCATAAGTAGGGGAAGACAATTCACTTTCTGGTAAATGAAGAGTTCCATTTCCGGTTTGCCAGGAAAAGCATGGTGGAGTGAAGAGCTATTAATGTTTTCTGCTTCCCCGTTGACAGGAGTGAGCAATGCCCAGATGTGCCGGGCGGGGAAATCGCCCAGCTTCAGCTTGAACTGGATCATAGGCACCACAGACCTCGAGCTTATTAACGCGACGACAGGAAAAAGAAACTGTGGGGGCTCTTCGCGACTCTGCAAGCATATGTTTTACACTCGATGGGCAAAGCTTTATGGAAAGGTAAAGGTGGACGACACCAGGGAAGGCTTGGTGTGGCTGTGCTGCAATCTTTGGCATGTCCGGAAAGAGGTCATTGATGCCGTCCTGCACCAAAACTAAAAAGTTCTTTCTTTCTTTCCAGGCGGCCGAGGTGGGGAGAGGCCAGGGCAACTGTTGGACAGCAAACACATTCAGGGGGCTGTTTCAGAACAGGCATATGCCATTTTCTGTTCAACAAGAGTGCCTCTCAGCTAAACGCACTGGCAGACCCCAGTTACTCAATTACTGCCCTCTTTTTTGCGCGTTTCACAGCGTCCCTTGCTAATAACAGTTCTAAAGATCAAAGGGGTGGGATAGAATTCTCCTCCTCAGTTCCTTCGAAGCATCTGGTTGCCTGTTTGGAGCCGGGAAGAGCTCAAATCCTTTCTCCAGTCTCCAAGGCATCCTTTTTTCTTTTAAGGACTGCTATGAAGGATTGCTTATTTATATTTTCACTTGCTTTCTGTCTCTCCTATCATTTTATATTCCCTAGAGCCCATTACTAAAACATAATATAACAATCTAAAAAGCATAGGAAAACTTTGTAGCAGGCAGCAGAGACATGACAGGAATGGGGTGGTAATCAAGCCAGGTTCCTTCCTGGCAGGGCTTTGTGTGTATGTATGTGTGTATGTGTTGTGCTGTCAAGTTGGAACCAACTGACAGCAACCCTAATAGGGCAAGGTAGGTGAGATATTTAAGGAGTGGTTTTACCAATCCCACCACCCCCAGTGAGTTTCCATCACTGTGGGGATTTGAACTTTGTTCTCCAGAGTCCTAATCCATCACTCTATCTACTACACCACACTGGGAATCCCACAGCTCTGTATAAACTGTGCAAAATGGAAGCCAAGCGTCAAAGTAAGACGGCATCCCATCTTACCAAGGCATTCCAGATCCAGCTGTCAATCAATGTACAGCGTACTGTCCAGGGTTGTGTGCATCCTTTTGCCTGGGACCTCAGAGGGCTTCTTCCCTAACACCCCCCCCCCAATCCATACACACACACTCTCTCACACACACACAAAAAATGGGGGAGTACCACACCCTGTCTTACACCCTATAGTGCCAAAATAATTTTAATCTTTTTTTTTAATTTTGAGGAGGTCTTGGGAGCTCCTCAAACGTAGAATAATTGCTCCGCTGTGCACTTTAGAGGGCACAAAGGAACTTGTTAAGTCCTTTTTTCCCCAAAATAAATCTACATGGGGGTGTGTGATAGGTGCCCTGGAGTGTTTTTTAAGTTGTATGTTCCATGACCTGAACATAATCCTCTCCCCACCATGCCTTTACCTAAAGGCTCAATTTGCACAAAGAGGCAAAATATTGTTTGTTTGTTTGTTTGATTGATTGATTGATTGATTGATTGATTGATTGATTGATTGATTGATTGATTGATTGATTTCTTGAAAACCCAAGAGCAAAATCAGAAGTCCTACAGAGAGAGAGAGAGAAAATGGAAAGCAAAGATTTGATTTTGCTAGTTATTTACTAGGGAAGGAGGGAAGGGGCCTATAAGGCTACTTTGATTTGGATTTCTGTATTGAGCAGGGGATTGGACTGGATGGCCTTATAGGCCCCTTGCAGTATTCTGTGCTTCTAAGGATGCAACCCACAATGCATTAACAGACTGGTACACCAATCTGGTGAGAGAGGCATAGAAATAAGCTTCCTTATACCTGAATGCGGTTGAAAGAAGAACCACAAGGTTTATGTTCATATTTCCCTCTGCTCCAAAGCTCTTGTCTCTGAGTGGGGGGCTTTGGTGCCCTAACCCCCTGAGCAACTGTGAGCAATAAGCACTGGTTCTCTGTTCATGGATAGAGAGAGGTGGCTGAATTTAGAGTATTTTCACTCCTTTCTTCTCTCTCTGCAGGCAAGCCACGCTATTGCTCATAATAATGCCACACAGAAGCAACAATGGCTGCTCGGTGGCCTTTTGAGTGGTGGAAATGGTGTGTGCTGTGGAGCATACACATAATTCACTGAACCAGACATTTGGCTTTGAGATCTCTTTTTTGCTACTTAAATGCATTTTTCAATACCCAAGATGGTTTGTTGATATTTGGACCATGGGCATAACAGTATGTCAACAGACCAGCAGAGATAGAAGATGTCTTGAAGTGTTAGGGTGTGGAAGGGGAATCTTTATTTTTCCGAAGATTGTAAAAAGTAAAGGGAACCTATACAGAGAGAGGAAGAGGGCAGGGGGAAGTTTGGTGAAAGTTGGCTTTTCTAAATGTCATCTTGCATGGGATTTCATGTTAGTGGGAGTGAATCAAATACATGATTTGGGGGCTATTTTTTGAAAAATGGGTGAAGATCAGCTGTTCTTGGAATCATATCTGGGAGCCAAGGAGATTCATAATGCTGAGTACAAATCTGGGAGATGTTCAGTTTTATTTCCCTCTCCAAAATCCCAGACTCAAAATTTCAGGATGTACTTAAAGAAATGACTCAAAGCGGCCATCAGACACATCGGTTCCTTCCAAGTGGCCAAGGAGGAAACATTAGCAAGGAACAAATAGCAGTTTGAAAGGAACCAAAGCATTCCAGTGGTCATTTGTTGCCACTTGCTTTAATGAGGCTTCAGAACTTCTTTGGAAAGCAGGAAAACAAGATAACTGGGGAAATTCAGAGGAACAGCAGGCTAACGTTCCTTACAAGTGCTGTGCAAATGTATTTTTTGCTCTCCAAAAACCCATTCCAAGACAGGACGGAGTTTCTGCCAATGGAAACTATCTCTTATCAGGTCCCTCCCCTGCCCCACCACAATAATATATTTTTAAAAAAAACCAGAAACAAAAACCAAAGTCTAACAGTGGGTTTATAGTTTGTAAAATGAAAATGAAACCATTTATCCAGCTGCTGAAGCCCTGCTGTTCTGGTTTGGCTTTGTTTTTTTCATTATTTGTATTTCAGGCTTTTCCCTTCTCTTCTCCCTAACCCCCGTCTCCCTTACAGCTGAGCACACGGGTACCAAGCCATGGAGAGATGCCATCCGTGTACAGCGAGGCCAAGCTGGTGTCGCGCACATACCAGTCTGTCAAGCAGCAGCTGCTCAAAGCATTTCAGAGAGCCGGCTTGGGCGTCTGGGCAAAAAAGCCCCCAGAGCAAGATCAGTTCCCACTGACTGTGTGAATCATTCGGCATCTCTTATGACAGAGTCCGCTCAGACTGACTCGAGAGAAGGGCAGGTGCGCTGCGGGGGCTGGGAGCATGGCGGATGCAGTCTGAGGCTTACCTCCAGGAGAAGAAGCATCTCGACTCAGCTTGGAGTCCTGTATCAGAAAACACGTTAAGTCTAAGATATTGCTCTGATGAATGCACTGAACTTGACCTTAGGAAACTGCTTTTCCATGCCCATCCCTTCTCAAGGATGTACAAGCCCAGGTTACAAAAATGACCTTCACTGTTTGTTCCTCGTTTGTAGCACATTACACATCGCTGTAATTATCCTAGTGGCACCTGGATTTCAGGCAAGAGCAGGTCCTGCTTCTGGCAAAGAAAATGAAAGGAAGAAAACTTCTTTTGTTCCCCTGTCATTGTTAGCGCAATAATTACCTTTGGAAGAAAAGAGATTTCTCTAGGTAGCAAACAGGTACTGTTAGATTCAGTGTACACGGACATACAAGAAGAAAGCTGTGAATGTGCGTGCATGTTTGCGTGTGTTTAGAGGGTGGGTGGATTTCAGGCTGCAGCCCTGTGAATGCACTCCAAAATGACAGAATCACAATGAGTGCGGAATGGGAGGGTTCAGTACCGCAAGCATGCAGTCGGAGTTTCTGGGCATTTACGACACAGCACGAGTATTTTCAAAAAAGAAGAAGAAGAAGAAAACAGCAAGGAAAACATGGGCTTTACTAAACGCTGGAGAAATACGGTTCCAGGAGTTCTTGATTGCACATGGTGTCATGCCCAGCATAACCCTGACACTCTAGTACTGCCATTATCTGAACCTCAGGAAATGGCCAGGGGTGCAATTGTGATCCTCAGCCAACACTGGACCAAAAAAAGTGCCCAGACTCACTGAAAGTTACAAAGGCACACAGAGTCTATTGCACAACAGACAAAGAGCACCAAGCAGACTGCAAGAAAGTCCTGCTGACCCTTTGGCAAGCACACGATCAGGCACACTGCAGTGTCATTAGCCTCAGCTGGTTTGTACCTCCCAGCAAGAGACCCAGTTTGCCCCACACACTCCCCCAGGACCCAAGTGCACACAAGACATTTGCAATTTTAAGGGTCCCTTGGTGAGAGATACAGGCAGGCCTCCCATTCATTGTAAAATCCAGCTGTCTTGCAAGGTATGGATTGAGCTGCAGTTTGCTGATGTTGACGGCGCATAATGGAGGGCATTTCATGATACCTGGAGGTTTCTGAAAACTCAGCATGCATTGTAGACCTCTATTTATGGCAGGGATAGAAGCATGGGGCCTTCCAGAAGGTTTGGCCTACAACTCCCAGAAATCCCTGCCAGTATGGCCAATGGTAGCGACTATGGGAGTCACAGTCCAAAACCTCTGGAGGTCCAAAGATTCTTCACCACTGGTGTGCTAGTCTATAAAAGAATTAAAGACTAGTGAACAGACCTCTGTTCCTGAAGCTGTAGGTTAGCCTTCTTGAACAGCAGCATTGATCATGTTCATTGGCTTTGGTATGAAGATTTTGAAAGGTTAAACCTAATCGGCAATCCCTTTGGCTATCTTATTTTAACATTTGAGCTGGGGAGAGCAATTGAACCATTTGAAACAGGAGCAGCTGGGAGTGAAATGTGCTGCTTCCATTGCAGAAACCTCTGCTGGGAAGAACAATGTGCAATGAATAGATGCACATCATTAAAAACTACCGAGCATTGGGATCCTGTAAATTGTTGGGCTGTCGATTTGCTAATGTGCTTTTGAGCGGTTGGAGGCAATTCCAGGCATCTCCGGTGCACAGCCTAAAGAGAGAGGGAATTATCCTGCCTTTGCTTTCAACTTCCAGGGAAATTGGGCACAGGAAAATTCATTTATTCACTGACCTCATTACACCATGCCTTGGCGGCACCTGCCGGTGGCAAGATTCTTGTTGTGTCAGAGTGTCTCCTTGTACAGCCCAAAAGAAGACACTGACCCCTCTGCCTAGTACTCTGTACATTCTGTCTCGCCTAATGACCCAGACGTGATCTTGTGCCTCTTCCCTCCATGCCTCTGAGTTCTCTGTGATGCACAGAAGGCCTCATAGGAAGAGAACAGAGAAGTTTCTTCTTGCATTCTGATCAGCCAGAGCCTGGAGGTCATCTGTTCTCATTTCTACCTAAAATAGGAGCTGATATAATCCAGATATATCAGCTTGCATAGAGATATGTTTATTTAAAGAAAGGGAATACCTTTCTTTTCCTTATATATGTGAAGATCAGCTTGAAGGTGTGTGGTCAATGCCCAGTAAAACCTTACAAGCCAGACAGAAAAGGGCTGGGTGAGTTTTCCTATGATCAGCAAACTGGCCTTTGTAGCTCTGATCATCTTTCAGGAGGCACAATCTTTCATGCAAAGGAATTGCCTCTCTCTTATTACCAACTGGAAACAGAGCTCCCCTCTGTGAATTCACAGGCCAAAATTCTGTTGCAGCTGGCAGAAGGGCAAGAATGTAACTCACAGGAGTAAATGACCACTAGTTAACAAGCCACCACTTGGATTCCTCAGTGTGTACCATTTAATTAACAGCAGTTTGCCATGGCACTTCCACCAGTGCAAAAACACAACCGGAGCTCAGTCATTCTCATAGAAGGCGGCTGCTTGTAAACCAAACCTTCCTCAGAAGCCCCCATAGCTGCCCAGTGGCCATAACTGTGCTGGCTGACACCCAGCTACTGTAGTTCCTTCTTCCTGTTGACTAGGTTTTAGAGCAACTGGGATTCCTCTCCTGGATCCCTTTGGTAATGGGTTCTCTCCCCTACTCCCACCTGATGCATAGAGAGTTTCTGTATGGAGCATATTAGCTCTTGAGTTGTTGGTGCAACTGAGAAATGTCACTTAAGATGCCCAAAGAGAAAAAAACATAGAAAATATCTAAGCAACTGCAGAATTAACCTCTACCCAAACTTTTATTGAGTTTAGTTTAGTTTTTGAAACGACAGCATTTGCGGGTATAGAACTACTGTTTTCTTTTTAACCTTGTGGTTTTCATGAAATGTGTATATATTAACATGCTGCTACTGATCCGTGATCAGTCTTGGTGTTCCTTCTTAGAGCTGCCCCCTTGAGTTAACTTTCTCAAACAAAAGCACACAGCTTATTCTCTTCCCTCCTCTATAAGCATTTTCCTGCCCTCTCAAACTTCCTTTATGCTATACTCCTCTTTTGCAAGTCAAGTTAGATGCTCTTATATAAAGTTTGGAGAGCCATAATCAGTAAATACATTTGTTTATTAATGCCCACACAATAGTAATAGCTACTGTATTTTGAAGAAATTTTTATTTTTTAGATTATATATTACAGGATGTATCTATAGTGTCTTGTACAAAAGAAACTATTGTGATAAACTAGGATTTTTAAATTAGATTAAAAAAAAACTCTTCCCCTTACAGAAATATTTTCAATAAACAATACATTCCATGTTAACTACCAAAAAAGTATCCTTAGACTAGAAATAGTAGAAGACCTGAGTTTGCTTCAAGAAATTAGGAATGAAAACTCTTTTAGGATAGCAAGTGCTTAATTTCGAAAATGAGGTGTGTCAGATCTTAAACCTCCAACAGGTTGTGTGAAACATTTCAAATGTAATCCCAGGATGTGGGGAATTGGGCATGCTGTGGAAAAAGCAGATTGGGACAGAATCAAGAGAAAATTTGGGTAGATGCACATGTTGCTGAAATTCATGAAGTATCTTGATTCAACTTTCATCCTATGCAGTCTGATCTTATGCACTTTTACACAGAAGCAAACTCCACTGCTAACAGTGGTACTTACTCCAAAGTAAAGGTGCACAGGAGTGCAGTCTAAATCCTACTAATTTCAGTAGGATTTAGGAATAATTCAAAGCCAGTCTACGTGTTCTTAAAAACCATGTGGTCCAGGATGTGTATGGGTGATCACTTGTTTGAATGTTTCCACATCTACCCACCTTCCTAAAAGAAAGAAAAGATCTGTACACATCAATAACTTCTATAGCAAAAATGAAACTCTGCTCACTGATATAAATATCCAGAGATAGGGATGTTCTTAATATGTGAGAGCTTTTGACCATCCTCATCCACAGTCAAGTGACCCAGACTCAAATGGGCTCTATCCCATGGTACTTTGGAGCATATCAATCAAGCTCTGGAAGATCCAGCATGGTATAGCAGACAGAGTCATGGCCCTTGGTTAAGGAGATCAGTCTTCACATGATGCTCAATGGGAAACCATGAGCCAGTCAAAATATCTAATTTTAACCTACTGTACCTGTTGTGAGGACACATATGAGCTGCTTGATGAAGAGTCAGAATGTTATATTAAAAGTCTCTCTGCGGTTTCTACATAGAAATCATGGAAGGGGAGTTATAAACGATCTACAATAATTAAATAAGAAAGGTAAGGAAGTTCTCCACATGGTACTCAGGGCAGTCCCGTGATTGTCTCCCCCATCCCCCAAATTGCAGACCTATTTCCTTTCCTTGATGTGGCATAAACTTCGCCCACTCATATAAAAAGATTTCCTGCTCATGTCTATGAAAAGGATCACTGTGATTAACACAATGGGAACAACATTATGTGAGGCCTGGAAAAGGGGGATGGAGGGAGAAAGAATAAGACTCTCAAAAGATACCCTGATTGCACCAAAGCTGTGTGGAAAGGGATTGGTTGAAACGAAGGGCCCAGCAATTGGTGAAGCACAACACCCAGATCTGTCACCCCTTTTGGCACAAAATGCAAACATCTGAAATATAATTTGGGCTCTTTCCCCTATTTACTGGTCAGTTAGGTCAAATTAATCACTTTTTTCCCATCCTTGGATTGCCCAGTGGGCAGAACACTGTAGAAAATGCAGGTGCAGAGATTTGGTTAATTTTAACAGTGGCACAACTTGACGCAAACCATATCTTGTCATTAAAGACTGTGAAAAAGCAAAAGCAAAAAAAAGCAAGCAGATCTTCTTGACCCCTTGGCTCTGGGCAGCCTTGGATAACTCCACCGGAAGACCTGGAGGAAGACTTCTGTTTGGTTCTTGAAGAGCCTGAGAGCAGCCCCAAATTCGCTTCCCTTTGCAACGCCTGAACAGATCCACCACCACCCAGCCCATTTCACATCCATATTTCCTGAAGCGCAGGAGAATGACAACTCAGCAGGAATTCTAACAGGAAGGCAATGTCCATAGCAAGCATGAGTGAATGGCAATACCGTACGAATGGATGTACATTTGTAAGATTTGTACAAAAAAAAAAATAATTCTGAATTTACAGGTGTGAATTTGCTGCTAAGTTCTGTAAATTGCACTTCAGTGATACCTGATAAGTGAATGTTTCTGTTATAAGTGAATAAAATGCCAAGAAAGAAAGAAAAAATATTCTTTTATAGATATATATATATATAGTCGGCTCATCTTTCTCTGGACCCAAGCAGACTAGCCTGTAAATTTAGGATTGTGCCTCCCATCATATTTAGAGTACATCCATTAAAAGTTTCATAGTTTATGAAAGAGGCGCAAGTTAGCTCGCAAGGCTCACTTCTGCTTTAATTCAGACTGCCCTGGGTCACAGAGAACAAGACGGAAAAGACAAAAGTGTGGAGAAATATGGCCCAGATTTACCAGCCTTCCTTTGGTGTGACACACTGTCTAGCCCTTTTGTAGTAAGAAGTGGTCACTCTAAATTCTTATGAAGAGAGAAATGAAATTCACTCACAGTTATCGGTTGTAGTTACAATCAGAGGAAGAATTATAAAACTGCATTTCTATGCTTGATTCTCAAAAGGTAGTTGGGGAAGAAGAACCCAAAGAAACCCAAAACCAACAGGAAGAAGGGGAAAACCCAGTGGCTGAGGTGGGGAAAACTCTACCAATCACATTAGTAGCAAGTAGTAAAACAATGGGTACCCAGTGTGGTGTAGTGGATAGAGTCATAGACTAGAACTCAAGAGGCCTGAGTTCAAATCCCCTTCAGCCATGAAAGCTCACTGATTAGGCACCAGAACTAGCAAGGGTGGAGGTGCTGGTGGCTCTGCTGTTGAACCTGCTACTCCTAATGTCCAAGCCGGCCCTGAGGAGCCAAGAGATCAAATAATATGAGGAAAATAATAAGGAGCTTGTTATGTGTAGCCTAAAGGAAAGAAGACAAAGAGGTGTCTAGTTGTTTGTGTGTGTGTGTGTGTGTTGTGTGCTGTCAAGCCGGAACTGATTTACAGTGACCCTAATAGGGTTTTCAAGGTAAGCGAGATATTTAAGGAGTGGTTTTACCCATTCCACGCCCCCAATGAATGCCAAGTGGGGATTCAAACTCTTGTTCTCCAGAGTCCTAATCCGTCACAATCTCCACTACACCACACTGGGAATCCTTGAGGTGGCTAGTTAACCATCTTTATATATTTAAAGGGTTGTAAGTCACAGCTCTGGTTGGGATGATTTGTTTTCTGCTGCACCAGAAGGTAGGAACCAAACTAGCTGCTGCTGGATAGCTCAATGGTTTAGGTCTTCGATTCCCCCCCTGTGCCTCCCTGACAGGGGCTGGACTTGATGATCCATAGGGTCCCTTCCAGGTCTGCCATTCTAAGGTTATTATCATTTACAAGAAAGGGGGTTTCCCACTAAACATCAGGAACAACTACTCACCAGCAGAGCAGACTTCCTTAGAAGCTGGTGGACTCTCATTTCCTCAATGATTCTTGAGCAGCAGCTGGGTAGAAGTAGATTCTACTACCTATGCTGTAGAAGTAGATTTGCTGCATCCGCCTGATGAATGGTGAGACCCCTTCCAACTCTATTATTGGGTATGCCTGGTCTGAACTGCTCTGCTATGAAATAGAGACCTCACTCCGGAATCACAATAAACTATAGTATGTTCTAAGGAGAAGGCGCCATAGCAAATTGGTAGCTCATGTGTTCCCCTGTGATTTCTCTCCTCCTTCACACTGAAGGAGATATTTAAAATTCTGTTCTGCAGTTTACATGAAATTGAAGTTATCCTTTGTACCTGGCTATGGGAAAGTGTTTTTAAAAATCCTTTATCTGTACAATTTCACATTCTCATTTCACAAAGGACACCACCAATGTGTGATTCTAAACTATAAAGACAATATAATTAAAGCAGTGGGGGAAACGAGATCATAGAGAAGCTATAGCCAAACTTAACCAACATAGCAGAAGTGGGGGAAACTCATCTAAAAGAGTCTAAATGCTTAGCAAAGTAAAATTTAAAAAAAATAGGGCTAAAGTCCAGAATGGATACTGAGACCCAAGCTATCATAAACATGGTGTTGCTACCAAGGAAGCTCTGCACCACACATTACTTAACCAGACCCTTGAAAACATATAGATTTCATCTGCTAGTTACAAGAATAATGGACAGGCAGAGTTCTACCTAAGCAGGCAATTCTTCAAGCGCTTCCTTTCTGAAACATTTCAAGCTCTGGATTAATTACTAAAACTTTCCATCACACCTGGAAACAAAACGGAAGGGATCCTGTTTTGATATTTTGATTTGTAAAACTGATGATGGTTTGTACATGTCACAGTTTCCAGTACTAGGAGAAAACAGGAAACTGTAACTTGTTCTGGACAACAGGTCAAAAACAAAAAAACTATACATCTCCTGAATTCACATTGCGTACTTCATTGTTTTATTTGAACAAGGCTGATATTTTCATTCCCAACATTTTTTGAAAAGTTTCTTAATGACCTGGATGGGAGGCACCAGAGACGAAGGGACAGAAATAAGGAATTTATCCTGCTTTACACTGCAACAAAAACATTACTGCTCACCCTTTCCAAAGACTGATTTGTTCCCTTCCCTTCCCTCCAACGTAAAGGCAAGCACACAGAATCAACAGTTCCTGTTTAAACAGGATTTCCGCCTGAATTCACAGTCAGACTTTTGCTTTGTGTTTGTTTGGGGGTTTACCATATTGTTTTCCCTCAGAGTAGTTGCATAGCAGCTGCTGTCTCTTATTTAGTGTGTCAAAAAATCCAAGGCAGTCATTCGCATAAAGCATAAGGATGATGTTTGTATTTCTAAATTGAATCTTCTTGACGGATAAACACCAGCTTTGGATATAATTTGTATATGAATCACACTTCACAGACAGGCTCCCACACATCCGGTATGTGTCTGCCACATTAGTCCCCATGCGAACAGCAGAGTAGCACAGACAAAAAGGCAGTGCGTGAGGAGGTGCTCCCACAGATGAAATGAGTGAGCAGCATCCTGCAAGCAGAAGAGGTCCATGGGCCCATCACAGCCAACTGAGCAAAGCAAAAGCAAAGTGTGCTGCTTGTATGCTGCCCCATAGTGCTTAAAACATTATCTGAGTGTATCTGTGAAGATTCTCAGTCATCCAGGTGAGGTTATCTGGAAGTTGAGTCATGGCAACTGGACTTCTTTTTTATTCATTTTTTTATTGGAGCTCTACATTGGAGAAACCAAACAGCCACTAAACAGGAGAATGGTCCAGCACAGAAGGGGCAATGGCTCAGGACCACAATCAGCAGTGTTCCTTCATTTGAAAGACAAAGGATACTCATTTGATGACCAAGATGTACTTATTTTGGACCAAGAAGATAGATGGTTTGTGAGAGGGGCCAGGGAGGCCATACATGTGCGTATAGAAAATCCCTCATTCAACAGGGGTGGAGGCCTTAGATACAATCTGTCTCCTATTTATCATGCTGCCCTTTCATCCGTCCCCAGAAAAATCAGGACCACACAAACCAGAAAGACCACTGTCAACGACTGTTAATGACCTATGACAATGGGTGGAGGAGGACTGCAAAAGTGGGATTATCCCTCACTCCTCTTCCTTCTGAAGAGCCTATTCAAACCAGGGGGAAATGAAACCAACGTGGAAGATATATCAGAGATCTCCTACCAACTCTCCTAAGACTGAAGAAGCTTCTTGGATGAGTAGCGAAACGTTTCAACCTAACAAGAAAGAAGTCCAGTTGCCATGACTCAACTTCCAGATAACACTCTCTGAGTGGTTTACAAGTTAATTATGCAGGCTATATGTTGCCCCGCTCCCAGCGAGCTGGGTATTCATTTTGCCAACCTTAGAAGGATGGAAGGGTGAGTCAGCCTTGAGCCAGCTACTTGGGATTGAACCCCGGGGTCATGAGCACAGTTTGGCTGCAGTACAGCAGTTTAACTATTGCACCACGAAGCTCAATCACTGGATTACAACATTGGTCTTGTCACAATCAGAGTATGGAACATTATGATCAAAAACCAGCTTGTTCCACCAGTTGGAACTGTATTTGCTGGGGAGGAGGGGGAAGCGTTTTTGCTTTTATTCTTACTGACCAGTCAGATGTGGCTTGCTCTGTTGCATGCCACTAATGTCACCGTTTCATGGTTCCCTTGGAGCTTTTCAATGCTAGAAAGCCTCCGCCCCATTCCACCTTCAGAAGACCTTCTGCTTTGGAGCACGAAAGACTGACAGTCAACAGCTCTCCACTGAAAATGGTTTCCGTTTACTTTTTTAAAAAATACCAACATTTCATATTTGTTTATTTTACACAAAATACATTCATCTTTGTTTATTTTAAAACCAATCCAGATAGCAGGCACATGACTTCTCACACAAGCTACATGAACTCCCAGAAGTCTTCCAGAAGCACTAAAGACATTGTGTAAAGGAGTGCCTTAGCACTATAATACTATAGTGCCCTAGAGTCATAGAGCTCTTAGGCACTCTAGCATTATAGCCGTAGGAGATTCCAAGGCATTAAAGCACTCTTGGAAATGATATTGCTCATGTTCCTTGAAAGACTTCCCTTTCTCTTTAAGATATAGGGTCACCTACTACTCAAGGTGTGACATCATACTCCCTTATTAAAAGGGAGATACTAAAGGCACAATCTAAAACTGTTCCAATAAGAAGGAAAAACAGGATATGTCTAAAGAAACCAGAATGGTTGACTAAAGAACTTTCAACTGAGCTAAGTGTTAAAAAAAAAACATGTACAAGAAATGGAAAAATGGGGACAACACCAAAGAGGAATACAAGCAAATAGCCAGTATATGTAGGGGGAAGGTAAGAAAAGCAAAAGTGCAGAATGAACTCAGGCTTGTTAGACAGATTAAAAAGAATAAAAAGGGCTTTTTTTTTAGTTACGCCTGCAGCAAAAGGAAAAACAAGGAAATGATAGGGTCGCTGCGTGGAGAAGATGGCCAACTACTAACAGAAGACAGGAAAAAGGCTGAACTTCTCAACACCTTCTTTGCCTCAGTTTTCTCCAAAAAGGAAAATAGTGCTCAACTTGAGGGGCGAAGAGCAGGTGATGTAGTGGGGGAAATGCAGCACAGAATAGGTAGAGAAGTAGTACAGGAATACCTGGCTACTCTAAATGAATTCAAGTCTCCAGGGCCAGACAAATTACATCCAAGGATTTTAAAAGAACTGGCAGAAGTAATTTCAGAACCATTGACAATAATGTTTGAGAATTCTTGGAGAACAGGAGAAGTCCCCACAGAGTGTTGTCCCTATCTTCAAAAGGGGGAAGAAAGAAGACCCAAATAATTATTGCCCAGTCAGCCTGACATCAATTCCCGGAAAAATTATAGAGCAGATCATTAAAATGACAGTTTGTTATTACTTAGAAAGCAATGCTGTCATCACTAAAAGTCAACACGGGTTTCTCAAAAACAAGTCATGCCAGGCTAATCTGATCTCTTTTTTTTGATAGAGTTACAGGCTTGATAGATGAAGGGAACACTGTGGATGTAGCATATCTTGATTTCAGTAAGGCCTTTGACAGAGTTCCCCGTGATATTCTTGCAAGGAAGCTAGTAAAATGTGGGCTAGACAGTGCTACTGTTCGGTGGTTTTGTAGTTGGTTGACTGACCAAACCCAAAGGGTGCTCACCAATGGCTTCTCTTCATCATGGAGAGAGGTAACTAGTGGGGTGCCTCAGGGTTCTGTTCTGGGCTCTGTGCTATTCAACATCTTTATCAATGACTTGAATGAAGGAATAGAGAGTATGCTGATTAAATTTGCAGATGATACCAATTTGGGAGGGGTTGCTAATTCCCCAGAGGACAGGATTAAAATTCAAAATGACCCTGACAGATTAGAGTCCTGGGCCAAAACTAACAAAATGAATTTCAACAGGGAGAAATGTAAGGTCCTACACCTAGGCAGAAAAAATGAACTGCACAGATATAGGATGGAAGACACCTGGCTAGACAACAGTACCTGTGAAAGGGATCTAGGAATCTTGGTAGACCACAAACTGAACATGAGTCAGCAGTGTGATGCAGCTGCCAAGAAAGCCAATGCAATTCTTGGTTGCATCAATAGGAGTATAGTGTCTAGATCAAGGGAAGTGATAGTACCACTCTATTTTGCTTTGGTCAGACCTCACCTGGAGTATTGTGTCCAGTTCTGGGCACCTCAATTCAAGAAGGATGTTGACAGCCTGGAACGTATCCAGAGGAGGGCAGCCAAAATGGTCAAAGGTCTGGAAGCCATGTCCTATGAGGAGCAGCTTAGGAAGCTGGGAATGTTTAGCCTTACAAAAAGAAGGTTAAGAGGGGGCATGATAGCCATGTTTAAATATTTGAAGGGATGTCATGTCGAGGAAAGGACAGGTTTTCCACGGCTACAGACACTAGGACAAGGAGCAATGGCTTCAAACTACAGGAAAAGAGATTCCACCTGAATCTCAGAAAGAACTTCCTGACAGTTAGAGCTGGTCGGCAGTGGAATATGCTGCCCCAGAGTGTGGTGGAGTCTCCTTCTTTGGAGGTTTTTAAGCAGAGGCTGGATGGCCATCTGTCGGGAGTGCTTTGATGGAGTTCCTGCATGGCAGGGGGTTGGACTCGATAGCCCCTGTGGTCTCTTCCAACTCTGTGATTCTATGATTCTAGGATTCTATGATCATCACATTGCGTTCCCCATCCCCCCCCCCCACTGCTCCACATTGTTGACTGCCTTTGGTAGCATCTTCCTCAGTCTCCCAAAACATGGGTTATAGGAGAGGTTAGCTAATATTCTTGTGGGATTTTCCGCATGCCCAGGTAGTACGGCCAGTATCCTAGTGTTAGTCTCAGCTACAGAGTAGACTCAGTAACTTAATTTCTGAATAGCAAATAAACACTAAGGTTTATTTCTCTTTGAGCCAACAGTTGGGACTAGCAACAGGACACTGGGCCCAGTGTATAAGCCAGCGTATCATTATGATTTCATTCTATCATGAGAGGGAACAGCAGATACACTTCTAGGGGCAGAAATAGCCATTCTTTTTAAAAAGGGAGAGATGTTTTACTACATTTGCTGGGACCTCACAAGCTGCCAATAAATATTCACAATCCAGCGACATGCAAAAATGTCTTGTTGGCCTGAGGCTCTGCTAGATAAGTAATGCAGCCTTGGAGAATGGGGATTAATAATCACCGACTTCCCTTTGCTGAAATGGTTCTGCATGAATAACCTGTTCATGCTAGCTTCCCGGGTAATTAAATCCCTCATCGGTGCAGTTTATGTTCTATTTTATCAACTCTCTTCACGACCCTGACTGCTTCCATTAGGCCATTTAAAATTTTGTTTCTACTGTATGACGAAGCGTTCAGCCTTTGGCCTCCGCCTGGGAACTTTCAAGGCCTCTCATAAACATTGACAGCTTGCATTCTCAATCCTCCTGAGGACGATACTTAGATTCAATAGGGATTGATTGTGTGTGTGTCTGTGTGTGTGTTTTAGCAACAGGAAGGAGGATCTTATATTTAAATCTGAGGTGACTAGAAGTTTGTCCTGCCGTCCTTTAGTTCAGCATTCGGGGTGCACGTATCCTGTTGCTATCTGAACTACCCAATACAACCACTGATTTCAAAGCAAGGTTCTACTGTATAGATAGAAACACACACACACACCAAGCATAAAAGAGTGAAACTCACCATCTGCACACAGAATACAAATGGGTTCTTCTCCATCACTGTGGGGTTGTTTTTTCCCCCAGATTTGTGGCTACTTCAAAAAGCTCTGGGAAATGGCTGGGATCCAGATGAGACAGTGCGCTTCAGGGCAAAATGCTGTTCGGAGACTTTTGGGATAGATCATGGCTTTGGCTTCTTGTGTTCTTACACGCTTGCTGGGCTTTCTTGCGTCTGCAGGGTGCGGGAGCAAGAGCACGATGTCAAGCTTGGCATGTCCTTCCAAGAACAGAATGTTACCTTGCAGCAGTGCGAGCAATGAAAGGGCTCAGAGCCACAAGGAATCCTGACTTTGTGTTGCTCATTTCAACAGGCTTAAATGAAGCAAAAACATTTGATTATTATTGTGCCAGTGTAAAATACGGGACACGGGCTTGGGCTCAAATCCTCAGCAATCCAATTATCAAAACGTGCGAACTGGTTTGGGAGAAAACTCGCCATGTTGAAAGGCAACGTACTCATCAGGAACACCTATTCTACAGCACACCTTTCCTCTTTGAAGCAGGCCTCCAGGCAGAGCTGGCAGAGAGCAACTTTTAATGGATATCCCAAATCCTGTCATAAAGTTGCATTTTTTTCCCTCCTAGCCTGTTGTTCATGCTTTTAAAATCAGAGGTAATTAGCATTAGCATCATCATGGATAAGACTGTGAACTGTGAGTCTGATATAGATAACAGATTCACTCTGATAAAGGACCAAACAATGCCAGCATCAGGGCACTTGACTTCAGACGTGGCAGTATCCAAACTCCGATGAGAAAACCCTTCAACCTCCCAGGACACTCACGAACTGCCCTGAAAGTAGCCACGTGTGGGGCAAATCTGTCTCCAACAGTACGTAACAGTGGAAGACTGCTTAAGCATTAGGGGTGTGGCTACATTGGCAAGCTGGATCAGAGCAATTTGGCATGATTTGCAGTCTCTTTTGCAACTGTACTCAGTTTAGGTGGCTGCACAAATACCCGCATTGTTTCAGTGCCAGTGTCCAGACTGGCCCCTCCATCTGATGTGGTTTGATCTATGCCCCAAGCCCCCCTTCCTTTGATATTGCCCGCCTGCCGATCCCCAGCTCTCCTTTTATAGTCTGCCATCAAGCCGTTTGGGACTTTTTAAAGCGGTGCACGGCAATAGGGGAAAGGGGACAATTTCCCAAAGTTCTCCATACAGAGACAAACATACACAGAGAACCATAGAAACATTGGTGTCTGCTAGAGTTCATTGCAGTTGTTTCAGTTTTATACTGATTTTCTCTCTCTCTCTTTTGGTCTGTGCAGAGTTGATCTAGAGTCAACGTTTTGTTTTTTTAAAAATAAATACTTTGGGGCAACTGGGGAGAAAGATCTTGAGGGTGGGTGTTCCTGCTGTCCCAAAACATCATGCTCCCAACTTATGAGGTCACCAGAAAACCACCCAAAGTCATGCCCCTCCAGTTCTTTTATAGAACAAAATGAACAATCACACAAGAAAAACATTGCTTGAATCATTGTGGTTAGAAAGATGTACATGCTCCCAACAGTTGGGGGGAAAGTCCGGATTGGAAGAAATAAAAGAATGGGCTGATTCACATTCACATTTACACACCTTTACATTGTGTGATCATCAGAAAATGTTTCTAATTCACCTGCAGATGAGGTAGGATTCTTGTGCAGCCATGAAAGAGCTACAGGAAGGGTTGGTGGATATGTTGGTTGGATGCCAGGATGCTGGGGGGAAGAAGAATTGTAAGCATCCCCTGATATGGCTCAGGAGGACCCAGAGAGGGGGCATGTGCCAGTGCAAATGTACCAGGCATTCTTTCCAAGATGGGTAGATTTTCCCTGGCTCAGTCAAGTATCCTCTCCAGGGATCCTCCCTACTCAAGCTGTAGACTACTACATTTCTCAAAAGAAATTCTATAGAAAAATAACATGGAAAGGTACTTAACAGTCTAATAGTAGAGATAAAAAGTTTGAATGGCAATTTTGCAAAATGCATCATAATACACATGACAAAATGATTACATAACCGAGATCACTACATTCCCCTCCTCATCCTGACTTCTTTCCCTTACTTTCAAGTAACACATGCAAGAATTACCTCATTTCTGATCACAGTTTATCATACCATAACTAAAACCATACGTGAAAAGTCATAATGTTTTGTTTGGGCTGCTCCCATTTTTAGAGTTGCTTTGTCTGCCAGCACAATATCATCACTGTACTCTCATACAATGATGATAATAGTGGAAATAATAGCAGTTCTGTTTTTATGCACAATAAGGGCATTTAAAAGCAAAGGATTGGATCAAGATTTTGGCATACTTAGAGCAGACTACATTGTACTTGAAGCAGACTTTATTGAAAAGAACTCAATTTATGTTAACCATGACTAAGCTGTCTGGTTTCATTGGGTCTAATCTAAGCCATCAAAGTCTTAGTCAATATCATTGCATACTATTGGGGAGACTAACCCTGAAGGAGATGACTGTTTGTTGGATGGTAGGGCACATTTTTTTCATGCAGAAGGTTTGAGATGTAAGGTCTGAAACCTTAGACAACCACAGCCACTCAGGATATATGATCTTGAGCGAGATCAGGATGAGCAACACATGGCCCGTTGAGGGTATTTTTGGAGATCAAAAAAATGAGATAGTAAAAAAAAAAAAAAAAACAATTTCTGCTCCTAAAGGCTTCCAGAGGTAGCAGTTTTGGCATTGCAAACCTGAAAGGAGACTTCTATGGCCTACCCACTCCCCAACAAACAAACCTACAAATGAAACCAAAAAGTGCCCACCCAAAAAAATGGTTGAGAATTGTCATTTTCTAGGCCTAGTGTGGCCCAGTGCAAAATTTGGGAGTAAAAAAAAAATGGGAGAGAATATCTTTAAGCCCACTGAGGTTGCCCACTCCAATTTAGATGAGCCAATGGTCTGACTCCATACAAGGCACCTTCTTCTGATCCAAAGTTTGTGGTAGTAACCAAATGTGGGAAGCAACATACGACTGGATCCCGCTGGTCAACGTTGGAAACTCCTTGTCTCCAATTTCTCCATATTAATGCTCTGCAGTATAGAGCTGACCTTGAAGCTGCCTGAGATGAACAAGACATTCACCAGTTTCACACAGAGAAGCAAACTGAGTTGCCCATTGGATTTTCCATTAACACTGGCTGAACACTGGCAACGTCCTCCATCGCATCTGAGAGCAGCAGACTGGTTTGGGGGACGTAAGATAGGGTAGGTAACACATAGAGTTCCATGCACCACAAGAAAGTGGAACAATGAGGTGAGGTTGGAGGCTGGACTACTCTCCCCTCCAGCATCTGCTGCCTGTAACAGTTGCTCCCACAGGCTAATGATACACCCAGCCCTGCAGCATCCTCTTTTTTTTAAAAAGGAGAGATATTGGTTAGATTTGGCAAAACCAGAAATCCCACTAAGAATAGGGAATTGGAATCAATAATGTAGGAAGACTTTAAAAGTGAGGCAGCTGTGTGTGTGTATAGCTACCAACATTGTGAAAAGTCTCGACAGCAAAAATGAATTGCCAGCTGTTACAGGGAACTTGTGATCACCTCTTTCACCTTCACGGTTCTCATCTCCTATTTTCTTCATTGCTGTTCTTTGCACTCTCTAGACATTTTCTTGGATAGCAATGTAACAAGCAGCCCTTTCGACATGCAAATGTTTCCCAACACAGCAAGCAAGTGTCAGATCTTCCATTCTTCCAGACTTTGCCATCTCTGGACCAGACATTTTCAAGCTTGTACCATTTTTTCATCAAATATAACACTGACCTGCATAAGAATCACTCCAGAAAGTCAACAAGGTAGTGTAAATATATTTCACTTCACTACACTCCCCTTTATAAGCAATCAAATGTGATAATAATCCGATTCGAAAACCAAGATGCATCCCTATATGCTACACATATATACAGTAGGTCCCCCATATCTGCTGGGGATTGGTTCCAAGCCCCCACCCCCGTGGATACTGAAAACCATGGATAATATATATTATTATTCCCTTTTTCCAAGGGGAAAAATAGGGAAAAATTATTTTCATATGCATTACCAGAACAGGCCAATAGAGGACGCTAGAGACCATGCTATGTTTTCTTCACTAACATATATTCATAGCATGGTCTCTGGGTCCCTCTAGTGACCGGTAATACATGTGGAAATAGTTTTTTCTGGATTTTTAAATTTTATTATTTTTTAATATTTTCAGACCGTGGATAGTGAAGCAATGGATATTGATCCCATGGATAAGGAAGTCCTATTGTAATTAGAAGACATAGTCCATCACTGTTTCAGAGACATGATTCAGGCAGACCTTCGACTGAGTAATCCTATCAGTGAGTGAAGCCTGTGCTTAGTTCCTGAGAATCAATCACAAAAGAAAGCAAACTCATTTGCAAAGTACAAGAGATGTAAAAAAAAAAAAAAAAAAACACCTATTGCTGTGACAATCTTAAAGAATTATCTCTTCTAAGGATGTGATGTATAGTTTGACTCCCTTACACTCAACTTTTGGCAGTGATTTCTTTTTTCTTTATATAGAAAAGCTTCCTTTTGTTTCTCTCCCTCCAAACCGCCAATCTGCCCCCAACCCGCAGTTGGTTCCAGAGGATTCCCCATTCCTCCAGGGCAGAGGTTCCCAACCTTAGGTTCCCAGATGTTTTTGGATGACAGCTACCAGAAATCCTGGCCAGCACAGCTAGTGGTGAAATTTCTGGGAGTTTTAGTCCAAAAAGATTTGGAGACCCAAGGTTGGGAACAACTGCTCTAGGAGAAGAAGCCACCGGGATCTGCAGATGGAGAAGGTATTCCTTCATCGTGGAATAATGTCTATGCTACGGCTATACTTATTAAAGAAAATGTTCCAGTGAACACAATGGGTTGGCCATACTTAGAACAGACCCATTAAAATTAATGACTAACCTGAGTGCCACTTATTTCAATTCAGTGGAAAATGGTTCCAAGTATTTAAAAAATGTATTGGATTGTACATAAACAATCAAATGACCTTACCATGTCTTCACATCTTTGTTACCATAGCCCCATATTTCATTTCACAAGCCTCCTCCTTCTTGCCTTCCTCACAGTGAGGTGGCTGAACTGACTATCTGCATCCTTGCTGAAGCCCCAGTTTACCAAAGAACAATGATGTATTCAAGACGAGAGATCTATGGAATGGATCTATGGCAATCCATTCCATACAGGTTAGGCTGGGTGATGATAGGATACCGTATGATACACACGCACCTGGGATTAGACCTCACTGAAATTCAGTGGGACTTACTTTCTCTGGGACTTACCTAGATATGTGCTTTGTGCTGTCAAATCGGAAACCACTTACAGCGACCCTAAAAGGGCTTTCAAGGTAAGTGGGATATTTAAGGAATGATTTTACCAGTTCCTCTCCCTCAGTCAATATCCATGGGGATATAAGTGGGGATTCGAACCCTGTTCTCCAGAGTCCTGATCCGTCACTCTATTAAGGCTAAATTCAAAGATATTTTGTGCGATGGACACCCTTTTTTAAAACTGCCAAGTGGAAAGACAAGATTTCAGAAAACATATGGTGCGAGTCAACATTGGTGCACAGCCGACATTTTGTCTTCAGAACAGCCATGGTTTTGATTTATTTTATTGTTTATATTAAAGCTCTGGCTTGCAGATTCTGGGAGCTGCAGTTTAAAAAAGAAAGAAAACCTTTTCCAGGCTCCAAGAAGAACAGCCAGCTTTTTGGCTTTTTCTGTGCACTCATTTGCCCTTAATCGAAGCTCGATGCTCTGGGACTTGGGTCTTGTGTCATGGTCTGATTATTTTCAGAAAGAATTAAACTGGAGGTGGCAGAGGAGGGCTGGATAAAAGTATTCCCTGGAAATCCGCTGATCATTATTAAAGCTTCCTTTATTGCTTGTATGGTTGCTTTTGTCTAAACTGCTCGTCAGAATGCCATTATCCCAATTTACAAACACTAGGCAGTGAAACAGAATTCCAGGGCTGAGTTAAAACAAAGAACTTCTTGCAAGTTTCAGCTTGTTTTCCACACCACATGTGCCTCCAGGTAGGACTTAACCTGTGTGATCATTTATTGAGCATCAGCTTTTTGAGACACAAATGTCCACAATCGTACCCTTTCGACCACCCCGTATTAATTTATTCCCTCCAGTTCAAACCTGGGGAAATTGTGAAATCCATTCACCCAGATATTCTTGGACTAGAAATTAACCATAGGGTGTCACTTACACACAGCAAAAAAAGAAGACACCAGTTTGCATAAAACGGCGTATAATGATTTCTACGTCCAGATGCAAAATGAGAGATGGTTTTTAAAACGTAAACAGAATTCCAGTACATCTCACCATAGCAGGGAACACAGTCAGCACATGGCTAGTGTTCTTGCCATGACGGCTGTTCCGTGCCTAAGTTGGGATGGGCAACTTCCAGCATCCCTTACCTTCCTCCTTCCAATCCCCTTTTACCATTAGATCCTACATGGTCTGGGCAGCCCTTCAAATGGAAGATACTTTCAAATGGAAGATACTTTCAAATGGAAGATACTTTGGGAGGACTTCCACTTCCTCTCTAAAAGAGGGCATGTAGCCACCTGAAAGGACTTCAAGCTCAGAAAGGCCAAGTCACCAGAAGGATGTAAGCCAAACCATGAGATACTTAGCCAGAACATTACTAGTCATGGCAACCAGCTCATTCGCCACACAGTAACCCTGGATCTGTGAGTGTGGGTGCTACCAGATGGCCAAATTGTACCAGCGTGGATTGGGCTATATCATTCTAAACAGGGTCTCTTTGAGGGTGCAGTATGTCGTTCGGACAAGCTGGCTGAATAGTGCTGTGAGTTAGGTATCTGGCTGTGGAGCAAGAGGTTGGGAGTTTGATTCCTCACTGTGGCCTTGAGCAAACTTCCACAGCCCCAGGATTCCCTCAGAAGAAGGGAATGGTAAACTACCTCTGAGTAATCTCTACCTAGAAAACTTGAAAAGGGTCACCAAACAATTGTGGTGGTACACAATTGTTGTTGCTGTTGTTGCTGTTTGTTATTTCATTTGTGGTGATCCTTGCATCCCGAAGGATCACAACTCATCTGTGTAGGTCAAAACACCCTTGCAGGGAATTGTATGGGATGAGTAGGGGGACAGTTTCTATGACATTTCACATTTTCTCTGCAATCTACCTTTGAACCCATAAGCAAGTTTTTGAGTTATCTGGCCTTTCTCACCAGATCACTCATAAACATGTTCAGAACCACCCAGAAGCTCCAAAAGGTTGCAGAAAAAAAATATGACATGCCATAGAAATCCTCCTGCTAGTAATGAGATTGCATGGGCTTTTTTTTTAAATGGGGGTGTTGGTGACCCTCTGAAGGAGCCCTGGTTTGGTTTGGTTTGGTTTTCCTGTTTCCTTTCCACCCTTGCTTCCTCAGCCATGCTCTGGCATCTGCTAGGTAGTAAGCCTGAAGTCCAGGACTGTGTTATTTTCTTATCTGTGTACAGCGTTTAGGAAATGTTGGACATAATAATTGCAGTTATAATAATATACAAGAGCAGTTTCTGGGGGGGGGGGGAACACCACAGAGAGAGGGAGTGAGAGAGAGAGAGAGAGAGAGAATTGGTGAGGGGAAAGCTTAAACATGCCAGAGGCATAGCAGCACACTAAGGAGCACATGTTCTGACTGGTTACATGCAGCTGCTGTTTTGGATGCTGCTGCGGGCTGCATCTGCTAGGAACTTATCCTGGTGAGGGGTAAGATGGCAAGAACTCAGCAGAGCAGACAGCATGAGACAATGCAAGGCCACAGGTTTACAGGGCAAGGTTTAATGAACTCTGAGAGTTGAGGAAGGTTATCAGAGCCTGAGGTCTAAAGCACTGGTTTAAAAAAATAATAAACCCAAACCCTTCATTTATTATTATTATTATTTTTGGTTCTATTAGCCTTCTCTTAGCTTTTGTGCAGCCTCTATTTAAACTCAGGTTCGGCTCAATAAACCATTACCTTCCTCCTTTGTTCTCCTCTTGGCTTAGCCTTTTGGAGGGGCTTATTGGTGTCCAATTAGTAAAGGAATGACCTGGTATATTTTCACAGTCTATCTGCTGCAACTGCTGTTTTCTGAATGGAGAACCTGAGAAGCCAAACCAAACCTAAGTAACACAAATGTAGAACATAAAATAGAACCCTTTATACAATGAAATGCCATTCTCGCCCAAGGATCCACGTTGGACATAACGGCAAACCTGGATTTTGAGGAAACGGAGGTACACCCTTTATGAGTGGTGAGCTGACCCATGCTTTCTGATCTCTTCTGCTGAGGACGACTATCAAGGTGGTTAAATGGTGGCTTTGGCTGTCTGTCTTTCTTTTTTTTAAGGGGGCCTTGCCTTATTAGATTCCTCCACACCCATCCCATCAACGTTTCTTGAAGAAGCAATTCATCTTTTAAATATAATGTAGATTCCCACTGCAAAGCATGCCCCAAAGTACCAGTTTTTCAAATTCACTTCCATTCACTTCCCACAGTGTTTTCCCCCATTTCCCCCATTTTTATTTTATTTTATTTTATTTTGTACTTCTCATGGTCCATATAGCCCTCCCCCCGAGGATTCCAAAAGTCACAAACTGATTCTGTAGCAGAGAATTCACAAGACTACAAATCCCATAATTCCTTAGAACAGATAAGAATTAAAGTGCCAACCTGATACAACCCTGTATTGCAGATACACATTTAAAGACGGCCCCTTACATTTGTGGCCATTTTGTAGGATTTGATGCCCCTCATATTCTTTCTTTTGGGACGAAAATCAATGTGCAGTGTTGAGCACCTTTTTCGCGTAAAAAGGGAAACTCTAACCCTAACTCATTTAAACTTCTTCAAAGTCTCATGCCTCTAGAAAGCAGGGTATGTCGCTCTCCTTGCTAAAATTTAATTTGAAAGGTATTAAATTATCTGTTTTAATTAAGCAACTCATTTGGTTTTCTCTGTGAGTTCATCTTCCTCCCTTAGCCAGATTCTTATATTTGGTTCTGTAATGATATTAACTGTATACTATTAAAAGTTTTGTTTAAAAAATGGTTTTGGTAAGCTGCTTTGAGCTTTACGAGAGGGTATAGATTTCTTCAAATTAATCAAAGACTTACAGCATGTTCTCAATTATTTTAAAGATAAGGTTTGATTAAGGCATATTTTCACGTAAGGCATCAGCCTGAAGAAAGTGCATTTCCCTACAGCACCTAAAAGGTACATAAATCGCATGCTTATACATTTTTGCCTGCCAGTGAAATAATCACAATATGTAGTTGTATAATTAAAGAGAGAGAGAGAGAGCGCACACAGAGAGAGAGAAATTCCTTGTACGTACATATGTCTTACCCTGCCCCCTAGTGGAAAATAAAAAGAGAAGACCTAAGTGAAAAATCCTGTCTTCTTAAAAAAACAAACATGAAAAAGGGTTGTTTGAGATCAAAACAGCACAAGATGTTGGGGCGGGGGTGGGGGTTCGCAGCAAGCAAACAGCAGTTTCAACTCGGCAGTCCAAGAAAAGGAATTATAGCAAAACCCAGCTGGAATCAACAAGTCAGTCTATAAATACGTTTGAGAAAACTGTCATACATGACAGGTGTTTTCAAAAACTTTCTGCAGATAAGAGATGTCTCTGAGGCAGAAAAACAAGATGCTGACATGTAGTTAGGTGGAACGGAGGTGCGTATAATGAAGGCAGAGCAAGAAGAGAAACAGAAGAAATCTGTGCCCACAAAAAGAGAGAGGGATGAGAGGGAGATCTCCCTGAGGCGATTATTCAAGATGGAAGCTCGTGTGCTCTGGGGGAACCTCCCCATTATCCACAATGCCCACAGAATCTGTGAGCTGGATTTTATGCTCCCCTCTGGCTGGAAAGCGGTATGGGAGGAAGAGGAGCTTATGTGGGGACAAGTCAACCGAGGGCAGAGTGGTGGCTGGAGGACAGACGAGAGACCTGGGTGATGATAGTCTGCATTCAGCCATGTAACTCACTTGGTGACCTTGAACCAGTCATGCTTCTTCAGCCTAACCCACTTCAGAGGATTATTGTGAGAATAATGTCGACAACAGAATTGCTGTGTGCGCATCTTGAGCTACCTGAAGGAGAGGCAAGAATGCAACAATTTACTGCTAATAAATAAATAAATACAGCTGTGGGGCGCTTTTCTCTCTGTTCAGCCACCAGTTCCCTCAAGTGGTCAGTGCTGTGAAGCTAGTGGGAGCCAAACCAGGGCTAAGAAGGGCAATAGACGTTCAACCGGGAAGCCAAGGTAGACCACCAAAGAGGCAAGCTAGCGGGGAATGATTTGAAGTTCCAGAAGAGACAGGTATGGAGGGAGAATTTGTTTCCAAGTGGTTCCTCCTGTTTTTGAATATGTGCATCTTTAAGGGGAGCTGAGCTGCGTTTGTTGAACAGAAACACACAAAACACCAGGGATTGATGGTTGACTGGTTCTATGGGCAGGCAAATATCGACAACAGATGTTGTGTCAACTTTGCAGTGCTGGCCCGCCAACGGATTTGCTTTTCCGGAAGGGAGATGAGCAGCCGTGGCAGATTTCCCGTGGTTTTGTGACATGAAGCAGTCAGCATCTTTAACACAAAGAAGGAGAAAATGGAAAGAGGATGGGCTCCTAATTCTACTTGCTGTGATAGAATTCAGGCTCAAAGCAAAATGATTGGAACGGAGAGTCTTTCACCCATTATGCCTGGAGCTTCTTAATTAAGCTGCCTCTCACCTCATATTTCCTGAGGTCCTACTGATGTTGGTCTGAAAGGACCAGTCCATGACCCTCAAGAGAACTGTGTGGAGAACTTTGGATGTCCAGAGTCAGTGCCCCCACCACCTCCAGCTGATGCAGAGGGAAAGAACCTATGGCCTTCCAAGTTGTTGGACTATTATTCCTATCATCCCTACATGACTTGGGGCTGATGGGAGCTAGAGTCCAACATCAGCTGGAGGGTCGTAATTTTCTCTACTCTACTCAGGAAGAAGAGGACGAGATGGTTGGACAGTGTCATCGAAGCGACCAACATGAATTTGACCCAACTCCGGGAGGCAGTGGAAGACAGGAGGGCCTGGCGTGCTCTGGTCCATGGGGTCACGAAGAGTCGGACACGACTTAACGACTAAACAACAACAACTCAGGAAGAAAGCCAAAGAAAAATCTCTGCCTGGGCCGCTAAAGAAGCCCCAACCCGAAGTAGTTTGCATGGGGCAAGAGGAATCAAGGGTCTGACCTTGCAAAAGGCCACTTTTTCTGGTTTATGTGATAATTAGAGGATAAGGACACTGGTTTTAAGGAGTGGGAAGAACACCCCACGATCATGTCAGAAGTGACAGGGGTTTTTCAGCTTGCACTGAAGATGGCATGGATGTGTAATTCCACACCAGCTGGAGGTTCTGAGTTTCTCCACTCATGTTGGAGAATGAATAGCAAAAACTCCTGAGACTCAAACGTAGTCTAAGAACATGTACACACAGCAGATTTAAATTTATTATTAATTATTCTCCTTTTATAGGGGGCCTGTTGAGAGGGCATGGGGGACTGCTAACTGAATCATCAGCATCACGACCAAAGATAAAGCCAGGGAACTGATGAGGCTTAAACCTAATACAGGAGACCTACATGCCATTTATCCAAATATGCAGAAAATCTTCTCTTTGTTTTGCACATATGCATAAAGGATAACATTTAAAGTAATCAGACTTTCGATATATTTCTGCAAGGCTTAAAAAGCCATGGCTTCAACAACATGTATCAGGATGACAATTAAGGCACTCCACTTAAGGTTCACATTGAAATCAGTTTGGCCTCCAGATTTTCCTCTTTCCTCTTCCTGCCCTGCTTCTCTCATATTTTTAAGTGTTGGGGGGTTGCTAATATTTTGAGGACTTAGAAAATAATTTCTTTAATCTCCAACCTGTGAGCAGTATATTTAAAATAGACAGTTTATGGAGATAAGCCTCTTAGTCAATTGATATAATTAACAAAGGAATTCCTGGGTCACAGATATGACCCTGAATGGTTCATAAACAAAGGGTTTATTCCACCACCACTCCCTTTTTTCCATCTCTGCAGCCCATTTAAACCAAGAGTAGCACAGGGCAGCAAAGCCATTTGTCCTTAAATGGCAAAGGAGGAGAAAGCTATACGCAATTTCATCGGAATGGTGCTATGAAGCCCAGCTCACACATTGTGCTGTAGAAGCATCACCATGCAGTATGCTTGTCTTTACCAAAGATATAGGGCTGAACTATATTTATTAATGCAGTACCAAAATTCAATATTCCTTTTTTATGTCGGCAGTTCAGACCATGATGAAAACTGACAAAACATAAAAAATATGGAAAATACCATTTCACAGCAGTACTTAACATTCACATAGAAGTTCTACAGGTACAGCCCCTGTAATCCGGACAATGTTTCAGTAAGGTAGGCTGGTATTGCTATCCTCCTATTTCAGGTGTAGGGGGGTGAGGTCTGAAAGACAGTGACTTACCTATGGCTATATACTGGGCACGTGGTGGCGCTGCGGGTTAAACTGAAGAAGCCTCTGTGCTGCAAGGTCAGAAGACCTGCAGTCGTAAGATCGAATCCACGCGACGGAGGGAGCTCCCGTCGCTTGTCCCAGCTCCTGCCAACCTAGCCGTTCGAAAGCATGTAAAAATGCAAGTAGATAAATAGGTACCACCACGGTGGGAAGATAACAGCATTCCGCATCTAGTCACGCTGGCCACGTGACTACGGAAACTGTCTACGGACAAACACTGGCTCTACGGCTTGGAGACGGGGATGAGCGCCGCGCCCTAGAGTCGGACACGACTGGACTAAAATGTCAAGGGGAACCTTTACCTTTATATACTGGGCATGTGGAAAGGATTAGAATTTACTGGCTCTTACCCCATTGTATACAACCTGCGACATCCTACTGTTCTTGCAGAACCAGTTTAGATTGATTATAGGTATTTATTTGCAATACTCTCGGAAAGGATGATAACTTTATGTTCAGAAGACCTACGCTTGACCAGACCAATATGGGCCCATTTAATCCAGCTTCCTGCTTTGTGCATTTCTGTTTAGGCATGTTATTGCTTGGACCAATGTAGAAAAGCCACTACACTAGCACGTACACACAGGGAGAACGACAAGCAAAGCTTCTCAGCAAGATTATTTTCTTTTTATATATATACAACTAAAAGCAAGCAAAGCCTCTCTTTAAAAAAAAAAAAAAAAAGCTTACAACAAAACCAACTGGGGGAAGAAGCCTTGTTTACAGCTTATTAGGTACTATATTCCCTTTTAACCATACATATCAACTGCTGCAAACAAGTCTTTCCTCTCTGTGTGTGGCCAGTAAATGTGGAGAGGCCTAGGAAAACCTGAACGTCTCAGTGCGACTTCACAACAAATGAATGTAAGTGAATTTGCATTTCCCTCGCTATGTGGTCACCCCTTAATGCTCCCATCCCTGTGGTTTACATAGGCAGTTTTTGCCTTCTTTCTATTGCAGCATTAATAACTGTGTTATATTCTACTGTAAGTCTTCTGCAGAAATTGAATCCATTCAAAAATTCTTTGTTTTCCTTGGCTTCTGATAGGTTATGCTGCAAAAGCGCAGATAACATTTGACAGAGCTAGATAAGGAATGAGAATCTGATTAAAGTTTATTCCTTCATTTTAAATAGCAAAATGTAACTTCTCTGGGGATGTTCCCTTAAACATACAAGAAATCCAAACATTAAACAATCTAGTTATGTTAACTTGTTTACCATCATCATTTGCTGGCATTTCTTTTCTTTAAGGAAGCACAGAATGTCACAAAGTAGGGTCTTAATATAAGCAGCCTCTCTCCAGTATAATCTCATTCAAGATAGGCCAACTGGGCTCACACTGACAATCTCCTGGCATTAAAACCTTGTGTGCATTTCTGCACCCCAAAATGCTGAATTTGAAGAGGTGTATTTGAATAAATGCATTCAGCTACCTAAGGAGGAGGACAAAAAGTTATGCCTGAGAACCAGAAATCTTACCCAGCTTCATTTGGTTTGCAATTTCAGCAAGCCTCACCAATATGCATATATTCTCAGTCATAAAAATAGGGGACTAAATCTAATTTTAATATCAACTTGTGTAGAATTGAAATAAATAGAACTTGTTGGTCAAACATTAATAGAAGTGTCATTTATTTAAATGGACCTACTTAGGACTAAAATTGGATTTACCCTTAAGAATGTATGTTTTCATAATGAACAGACATCCTGAAGGTGCTGAATTATCGAACTTACACAATGCACTACCATATTCAGCATGTTTTATTTGTTTCCACAGTAAACTCACCACATAGCATCCTGGTCATACTGTTGTTGGGATACTTGCTGTTCACAGCATGACCTGCTGTAACCCATAGCCTCCCTGTCCAGTTCTTCCTTTAATTATTATTATTTGCTTAGGGTTAAAGACTCTATGAAGCTGCTTAGCTGTTGACCCCTCAATTAAGTGGTGACATTTCCAGCAGAGATACTCATTTACTTCCTTGCTACATTTATAGCTTACTCTTTAAAATGGTTGCATTTTAAAACAGTTTTAAAATGCAACCAATTTAAAATCAAAGAGTTTAAAATATAAAGTTAAAACATTAAAACTAGCACACTAACACCTGTGCAGGCCACGATACTTAACCCTCAAAAGCTCTAATAAATATATTCTGATTTGATGCCAAAAGTGCCAATGCTGGCGCCAATCGAGCCTCCAAGGGGAGAGCATTCCACAGTTGCGGTGCTATGGCAAAAAATGAGGAAGTGAAATAAAAGGAATTTGTTGGTCAAACATTAAATGAAGTGTCATTGATTGAAATGTTTACTTGTTAAAGTAAAATATTATGATTGCCTCTTTCTCACTTTTACTATTACTTATGGAACATGGAACATATTTATGATACATCTGTCATCACCAAATCAGCCTGTTGGGTGCAGTCACTGAAATCATTTTGAGCCAACTTGCTGTGGTACAATCCACCCCTCCATCACCGTAACCCGGTTTGGGTTATGTTGGAATTCATACAGGATGTTAACTGGTATGAAAACATGCCCACGTCAAAATCCCACTCCTATGTAATGTTTCAAGCCTCCTTCTCCCATTGGTGTTATGTACATCGTGCAGTTCCATATAATTCTGAGGACACAATTGTGAATTTTAAACCATGCCAGTGATGGATGGCCCATTTCCATCAGCTTTATGCTTGCGTGTCTTCCTGTCTGTTTGTAGCTTGTTCCTTTCCAGCCTTCACAACATCCTCTTTAAAAAGAGACTATCTGGGTCATTCGTTCAATTCCCAGTTTCAGTTTTTCATTGTTTGCAAAAATTCCTCAGCAACACGTTTAACTCCAATAACTTAACATGCTTGGCCTCACTTGTGTTGCCTGAAAAACCCAAAGCATAAGTTCCTCAAGATGCTACTCATGACAATTTTGTTAAGAATATTCCAGGAAGGATGTTAACTATGCAAGATGTTTCCATAGCAATCCCAACACTTCATTTTTATATGAATGCGACAATCTTTGGATCACTTGTCAATCTTGACTTTGGCTTATTGTAAGCTGTATCAGTTATTTCTGTTCAGTCTGTAAAGTGTTTCGTGATACTCTGAGGACTGATGTATCAAAATAAATTGTACTGAATCTATGTTTTGACTTGTTTCTTTAAGCAAGAAAAATCAATTTAATGTAACACTGGGGAAACAAACCACATGGAGGATGTTCATAACCTGTGTAGCAAGATGCAATTAAAGATTGGGTCGCACAGAATATGGTAGGAAACGGAAGCATACAAAAGAGCTACTTTCAGATTATAAACTTCAAACTGTAGGGTACATTTTATACCACAGTCCTGTTTTCTACAGCTAGCTTGACCTTCTCAGCAATGGCAAAGGATGGAACTACATATTACAAATGAATGGTGCTGCTACTGAAAATGGCAGTCTTCTATCTCATTCTCATATTATTCACTGTAATGTATACACGACAGATGATTGATCTCAAGCTGTGAATTTCCCTACCTTGTACCTACAGCCAATTAGCAAAGCAGAGATACTAAAAATCACAATGGAGCCATGTAAGACATCATATGTTCCTAGATTTAAAGAATGAGAGAATGAAAAAGAATGCAGTTCTATGTGTTGCTAGTTCATTTCTAGCTGTTAAAAATGACAGATGAAATTTTTTAAAAGGCTGAACTATACTGGGAAAACTCCACTTGACTACTTTCAAACTGGCCAAATTTTGAGGAGAGCAAAAAGATAATATTGAATTAGAACTTATTTTTTTTTTAAAAAAACAACTTCTGAAACTATGGTGAATGATTTAATGGCATTTTCAAATTACACAAAGACAAACACTGAACATCTAAAAAAACACAATCAAACCACTGGAATATCAGTAAACAAACAAACAAACAAAAAACATGTGGTTCAACATTGACATATAAGTACAAGATCTTCTTCCTCAGCGGAAGGTGGTTTTCAAGACATAGTCATCAAAAGAATCAGATTGTGAAAGGTCTACAGACTTCTTTTTAATCTGCAAAAATGATGTGAACTGTTTGAAGAACACATATACAGAGAGAAAGACAGACAGACACAGGTATTGTGATTTACCCAGTGATACAACCACTTTTCTTTTTTTTTCTTTTTTCTTTTTTGCAAAACTAGGTTTCAATACTGAAAATACGCAAGTCATCTCCCTTCTATGTGAAATGCAGGACATAATTAGATCAATATTCGTACAGCAGTAGTCGGAACATCTGTTGATTCTGAGGTGGCAATAAGAAAAAGTGAAATGTATGTCTACAACTGTCTTCACCATTTATTTAGTGTTGAGAACCTCAATGCGATGCTAAAGATGGGACAGTTGTTCCATAACTAGTTCCCTCCTCAAAAAGGCATGACCCATGCCTGAAGTGAGAATGGGTGTGAGGATTTCTCGCCTATGAAAGGTGAGTCCTTTCGTGACCTAAAGCTCAGCAATACAGAGCACTGTCAATCTCATACTCTTGCATTATTTCACATATATTTTAAATCAAGTCACCTATTGAACTGTAGTCTACTGCTCTCATGGTAGGCAAGAAACCATTAGTCCAAATGGGACTATACAGAAAATCCCCAGTCAGAGACGCCAAGGACCCTGCATGCTTCTCCCTAACTGGAGGTCTGAAAAGTTCATATAGCTAAAAATGTTTATTGCTCTCATGTTGTACATGAATTCAGCTGATATGGGTTCAACTGCACTAGCCATGGATCTTACAAATAGAAACAGGACATTTCATAAGACAAATCCATAAGTATTATAGTGTTCAAGCCCCACTCTGTGCACACAAAAACTGCCAAGGTCTGAACCTGTATGGCAGCTTCTCTCCAAGCACACTTCTCTCCTTCAGTCACTCTGTGGCAAGGCCAATATAGAAGGACACACTGCAAAAGGATAATGAAACATACAATAATGCCACTCGTAACTCTTTTGAGTCTTGCCATGAAGTAGACGCAAATTGTAGGGCCCTTTTCAGTAGGGATTTGTCAAAGAGGTAGGGGGGAGAGTGTTCTTTCTGATGGGTGTAAAATCAAACTCCAAGTTATCCTTGGTTATCAGGCTACCTCTGATAATCATCCATGAGCTATTTATTCGCTTCCACACTCAAAAGACTTCTGTTCTTAATCACCATGTAAGTTCCGGGATCATAAAACTTTTTATTCCAGAGAGAATGAGCTTTAACACTCTATGCTCCCCACATTAATTTATGGAGAACCTAGAAGAAAACTAACTGCTTTAATTCCTCTCTGCCACTCTATGATTTTGTGGCTCAGTTTGCTTCTAAGATGTTAGCTCTCTTGGAAATGGTGTTTCCACTCCCAGCCTGCTGTCGCCCTTAAGTACAAAAGGAAGTAAGCCTCTCAAATTCACATTGGGCAGTGCTGTGGGTGACAAACATATATCAGTGGGAACTGGAAATCAGAGTTCAAGGAAGTATATTACAGAGTTGTTTTATGGGATCTGTTTTACACTGTTTATAAGGAATCTACATTAGCACACTGAATATCCTGGTCCCAACCCTGAGATATGGACAGAGGTTTAAGAAAAGGATCTCCTGTCTTTAGCTAGAAAGGTAACATATATGAAAGAGTTGTAAATATAGCCCCCATTTTTTCCTTCAGAACTGCCAGTTCCAAACCCACTTGCAAATATGAATCAAACACGTCCACCTGATGCCATGACACAGGAAGAGCAACACTCATCTAGAACTCCCTTGAGTAACTATTTTAAAAAAAAAACCTGGAACAACACAGGGGCCACCATCTATGCCCCAACTGAAAATATTGTCTCTGCGGTAAACCTTCATTAAACTTGGTGTAGTTCAAGCTTGAAATTTGGTTTGATTGTTTTTCTACTCTTTAAAACAGCATACTGTAATGAGATACAGAGTGCTTTATCAATATTAAACAGCAAAATTTAAAACGGCTCCACATTCGTTTCTGAGGTAGCATTCTCACTTATAATGGCCAGAATCCAGAGAACTATGGTAGGCATAGCCAAGAATTTGGGAACGCCTAGGGAGATTTTAAAACCATTCTTTTTTTTCCCCAACATGTTTTGAAAGACCCCTTTGTTTCAAAAGTAGCTTGCCAAGAGGTGAGGGGGACACAGACTCCTTTGGTCATGCAGACCTCTTATCATCGTTTGGATCTCAACCTTTGGGTTTTTTTGCTGAAAATGTAACTGGGATGGCAAAGCTCCCATCAAATTGGAAATATGTTAAACACAGGTGTATTAAAAAAAAACAATACAAGGTTTATTTGCTTGCTTAAAAAAATAGTTCACAAAAATGTAGCCCATGTAAATCCTTCTAAGACAGAACTCCCACATTCCTTCTGAAATGTCTTCAGATGCTTGCGGTTTATAACAGCTGCTATAAACTAAAGTGCTTAAGAAATTGTTCAAATTGCTGTGATTGCAATATACTGGTGTTTGCAATAAGCAAGATTTCAAAATGTAGAGTGGTGGCTCAGGCCAACAGGGTAAGAATGGATCAGTTATTTCTTGAAATGTATCAGGATATTCTCCATATGGCAACCTAAAATTCCATGCCTAATGCCAACATGTTACCTATTGTTTCCTTCACTGACCCTTACTTTTGTTCCAAAAACTAGACTACATTGGGAGTTGAAATTAATACTACACTGGAGTTAAGTCAGACTTCATATAAAAGCAAAGAAATCACCACCATGCTTCTCAGCGAAATTCACCCTTCATTTTAAGAGTTTAGCCCTAAACTCTCTTTAACCACAAGGCAGATATGTAAAATGATAGGGGAAAGGCAGACTATATATTCTTCACAATAAGTACATAGAATTCACATTTAAGTCAAACATAATGCCCTACAGTTCATCTAGGCTGAATAACTTATGAACATGTATATGCTCCATAGTAAAGCCAAACATCCTTCTATTCACCAGTGGATGCCAAGATATAAAAGTTCATACACAAGAACCTAACTTCTTTGAAAAGGTCACATTTTTTTCCTGTACATTTCATGCAATTGTGCACAAAGTGGTAACAAATTCTGCAACACACCCCTTTCAAGGAGCACCTTTTACAGTGATAGCAGACCAACTTATAGGAAAGTCTGCACAAAAGTCTATGGCAACAAAACAGAACAGAAAGAGAGGGGGAAAGGATTCTTCCAATATCTCATTTTTCCTGAAGCAAAGCAGGGATGTTGATGTTCCACCCAATAGCCTGGCGATCAAATCCACACGTGAACAGATTACATATGGGATGGTCTTCACTCCAAGCTGAACAACAAACCATTCTTCTGTGGCCCTGTGACACCAGAAAAGGTTGCATTAGAATTTGTATTGTTCCTCCTTAACCTGCACTCTCTGAAGGTTGTTGTTTCAAACATCTATGCCAATATGGTTTATTGTCAGTATTAGGCTTCAGTTTCTCAAAGTCCCTTTTCTCGCTAGTAGCAATACACAGCCCTTGGTGGGATAATGAAGTCAAGCTACACACAAAGAAAGCAACTGCATGTAATCCTTAAACAAAGTCAAGATCGCCATCAAGGCTTGCAAGTTTTAGAATAGAATTAGTACTCTGGAACAGTTCTTCATAAGTAAGTGTATTGTTAATTTTTAAAGATACAAATGTTACAAAAATTGAACAAAGAAACCCAAAGAGAGCATGATTCTGCCAAAATTAGTTACTTTTATAGTAGAACATCTCTCACTCAAATCCATAGAACTTCCAATACCTTGCTATCCTATATATCTGAAGCCCTTTTATACTCTATGCACTGATATGAATGAAAATGCATACATTTCCAGCAAGCACTGGCAGCAAACAACTCCCCAGAAGCAAGTTCTCTCTTCACCTGACACACTACGCCTCTGATTTCTGTAGAAGCCAAAGTGCATAAATATTTACTATTTTACAGCTTAACTATGCTGCTGACCCAGGATCAGATGTCTCCTCTCATCCTTCACCCACACCCCACACAGTCCTGAAATAATAAGACAATTTTCACTTGGTAGTAAAAGAAATATTAAGATGGTGGTAGGCTTCAGCTAGTAGCCACTATCCTGTTCATGCCAGCATAACATAAAGGTTGCACTGGAGCAAATGTGCCAGGAGTCATGCCTGGCTACAAGATATTGTGTCATGCAATTGTGCAATCACTCACATGTCTCCAGCATGACTGACTGCACAATGCACTGGGTAGAAGTGCTTCAGGAACTGCACTTCTATCACTGCACAACTACTGCAAGGAAAACCTCAAGTTGCACACATGTAGTTGCACCACAGGCTTTTTGGCAAAGAAAAAAGGAGTAAAATGCTGATGTCATGCAAACTTCTCTGGTACGCCCCAAATGAGAATAACCTATATGTGATTACCACCAATGTTATATTTGATGGTAGGAGGAATCTGAGAATGGTCTCAGAGAATTATCTTAATCAGTAGGAAAAATTCCTGTGGTAGAAGGTGGTCCAACTTCTCATCTGCTGTCTCTATGCATCTGAATTCTCTTCAGTTAGATTGGCTTAGCTTGCAGAGTGTAAAATTTCTTACCAAACCTGTGACACTAAGAACACTTACCTGGAACTAAGCTCCATGTGAATAAATGGGATATTCTACAGTCAACATTCTGCATCATGGAAAAAAGTGGTGACGGTGAATAATCATACATATTTCTTACATATGGAATTATAACTAGCAGTACCTGTCTGTTGCTGCGAGGAAGTCGTGCTAATCGCACTCCAGACATGTCAAACAGCCTAACTTGCCGGTTGTCATGCGGAAGGGCAATAATTCTTTGGCCAACACAAACATTGATCCTGCATAAAAGAGATTTTTTTAAAAATAGCTTGGGGAGTCTGACAAATAGCAACTGAATGATGCTAAAGATCACTAAATGTTATTTAATTGAATGTTTATGCTGTACCCATTGGGTGTGTAAAAATCCATGATTCTGGACTACAACTCTCAGGACTCCCAAGTTAGCACCTCCCAGAATTGGACTGCATCTGCCAAAATTCTCCAAGAATTCTGGGAGCCACAGCCCAAACACACAATTCAGCACACCTCTATTCAGCATCGACATCAACATTTCATACCGCTACATCTGCCACTGCCATTTTCTCCCTCCCAGTACATGCACACACAAACCACCACCCACAGGGAAGATGGAAGGGCAGGTTGGTAGGCACTGACAGGTAGGGTGGACAGATGTGCCTGCACAAAACTGTGCACACCCATTCACTTCTTGTGCCTGCACACTTTTGCCTTCTTTCGCTCTCTCACTCTCTCATGGGCATCCATGCAGATGAGTGAGAAGGGTTTCTCTTCCCTCTTACACATGTGCCTGCCAGTCTGCATGCATGTGCAAAACACAGGTATGTAGATTTGTGATTTTGGACTGCAACCCCAATAATTCTGCCTGGGGAATTCTTGGAAAACTTTGGGAGTTGCAGATCCATTCTGAGAAGTGCTGCCAGGGGAATCTGGGGAGTTGCAGTGCAAATACATAAATCTGCACACACCTAGTACCTATTTCCTATAGTTGCATTTAACTTCATTTTTTGCAGAGAAAAGTAAAATGATAATATGGTTTCGTTTTATCAAACTCGACACCGTTATTATGGCCACTGGATACACCAATGTAGGTTTTCAGTCAAGACTGGACAAACATTGAGATGTTATCCTTGGCCACACTGAAACTTTCCTAGGTTGCCAGTAGGGTTATAGAATCCTCCAGAGTGATATCTAACACAGTACAAGGGATGCAAATGAAGTAAACATTCACAGCCATAAACCTAGTTCATGTGAAATGCCTAATTGCACACATGGGAATCTTTATATCTAGGTCTTTAAAAACAAGTAATATAAACATGCAGTATCCCAAGACAATATAACTAAGCACTCTAGCAAATTCACAAAAGAATTCTACCATGAAAACATTAAATAAACAGATCTAAAGGAAATCCAACTTGCATCAGTTTAAGTGAGCCTAGATTGCTTTTTGTCTAAGACCCACATAATAGGCTCTAGCACTAAAGATGAAGATGGGGGGCACAGAGGTTTCTTCCTAGATGGTTGGCAGCCATAACTCTCAGAATCCATGCAGGATTCCTGTTAGGAATTTTTAACTTCCCTGACATATCATCTCAACTCTTGACAAGATCTAACTTGGCATCAATGCTCCCACATGCCTGACTGTTCATGAAATCAGAAATCAGACCTCATAACTTAAATGATACTGGTAAGATGGCAACAGTTGTCTTATTATCACAGTCATTGCAGAATACCATTGTGCATGCGAAACATTAATTACAAAACAGATGGCATCTATCTAGCACTAGCAAGAAATTGTATGATGCAGAGGTCAGTAAGGGAGACGGAAACTCTAAATCAGCAGGATTCTACCTAAATCTCAGATTTGGATAATATTTTTTGTCTGTTAAGATTAAGTTAATACCTCTTGCATAGGACATGTACTGTTCTGGCTTACCTGTTTACTGCAGAATCTGTGCGAATAGTGGCAATAGGTGATCTCATATTTTTCAAGTCCCAAACTTTCACAGTACGGTCATCACTACCCGAAACAACATTGTCTCCCACAGTGAAGACAGCTGAAGTTACAGTGCTTAAACAGGGAAATACAAAGTCACAGTTACCACTGGTGCTTAAAACATTCTTGCCATTTTAAAAAAAGGTAGAATACTGTTTTATAGGGTGGGGAAAGTCGGTTTTAAATAAAATGAATTTTAAATTTAACAGTAGGCTTCGCAACTACAGCAGCCCAAAGTCTTCTTGTATATTAACTGGCAGAAATCAAGGTTCCCTCTAAGGTGTGCAACTGTGTGAGCGTGCACAACCCCACCCCCCTGTGCAATGTTCCTCCTCCAACGATAATTTCCAGCCCCTTTGGTCCCAGTCATGTTGGAAACCTGTGCAGGGGGCGGAGTCGTGGGGAGTAGAGTGGTGCAGGGGTGGAGTTGTGGGGTAGAACCTCACCCAGCTGAAAATTAGAGGGAATATTGGCTGGAATGTAATATTGAGTTCAATAAACACCTCCCTTTAACAAGTAGTTTAAGTATTTTTAACATGCAAGAATGTTAACGATATAGTCAGTCTCTCTTTCTCAGGGTCATACACAGAACCTCAAACAACATGTGTGTGTGCACATGCACACACACACACACACACACACGAGATACAAAACAAACTGAAAGCAGTAATATGGGGGAGATATTGCTATATTATAGCAACTGATTATTCAAAATTATTTAAACTATTCTTTTGAGAAAAGCTTTGCCTTATCTGAATTACAATGAACAAATGAAAGATCAACAGAAGATATAGACATTTAATTCTTGGAACCAGAGCATGTTAATGGTTACATCTGAAGAGACAAAGACTAGAGTGTTAAGCTATTTCTTTCATTCTAGTCTAGAAAGCCTTTAGCTTGCATCCAACTGCACAGCATGCTAACAAAGCATTTGCTTCCCTCACCTGCTTCATTATTGTGGGCTTCTCGGCTTAATTTCTATGGATTGCATTTAATGACCTATCCTGTATAGCTTAGGGGTCACATACATCAATTGCTTACAATTTAGTAATTTTAATTTAAGGTGTCAAGTTACTCTTGTCACTTCTATTGTACTGTGAGAATTTGATTTCAAGTCCTATTCAGTTTACTGATTGAGATTAGTATTACCCAAGTCACAATGGACTAGTATGTGCAAGCCCTCTTAATTTAAACTGACATCAAATTAAAGTCTAATTACACCCAAACACTATTGTGTCAGTGGCACAAAGTTTTTTAATGCTGGATCGGAGTGCCACTGAGCTGGTCGGAGTAATTATGTGGCACAAACTAGAGGTCTTCACTCACGCCTTCTGAGACCAGTACCCAATTACATAAAGCCTCTGCACATGAACTGCTTCAGGAGGCCCAAGCAATTAAGAATGGGCGCTGGATTTATGGAAGATCTCCAAAATTATCGCACATTCACAGCCTGGAGAACACAGAATCTCCCAAAATATATGCATTAGATACTGAAATATTCATACAAGATGAATGTTTCGCTGTTCCACAACATACGACAATAGATTTGATTCTTTCATCATGCATTAAAATTATTCATCTAGTTAAGGTGAAAAAGCTTGAGTTTCCTAAACAACTGCTCAAAGCTCTCTGCTTTTCAACTTCTGCTCAAAATCATGAACACTTTTTCATTTGTTTAAATCTGTATCCCAACCGGCATCCTGAAAGTGTAGTGATGGTTGCACCGGATTGCTGTTTTTACAAGAAAGAAAACGCAAGGAATTAAATCAACAAAAATATTAACTAATACTAGTTGAGCCTTTTAAGATGATACCTTAAATTCAACAAACCTACACTGTCTGTAACTGTTCCAAAATACAGTCTAACAGTATCTTCACTGGCCCACTCATTCTAAGTTCTGATTTAAATTTCTTGTATTTCCTTTTAAAGACCTAAACAGCTCAATGTCAGTTCACCTCAGGAACCACCTCCTCACACGTAAATCTGATCACCAGTCAAAAGTCACACCTAAAATTGCCAGAATACTATCTTTTCAGTGGTGGCATCCAGAGCGTGAAATATTCCTGTGGATATCTCTTTGCCCTCTTCTACTTTCACTTCCAGATGCTTGCTTTTAGTGTGCTAATCTTTAAATCTCCTGATTTCTCCTTTTAATCTGTTGTAATCTGCTTCTTATTTTTTTAAGTGTTGCTTTTGGTATTATTCTGTACGTTTTATTATTGATTTTATTCCTTCCAAAACACTCTGTATATTGCAACAGAAAAGCAGGCATGGTGTGACTTTTCTAAGATATTAAGAGAAGCTGTTAGAACAGTGGAAAACAAAAAAGTGAAGAATAGTTCAATATATGCTGTTACAAAGAAACATAGGTTGAAAATGGCAATCAAATACAAGATGGCAGAAGTGACAAATACAGTCACACAACATAAAGAAAGCATATCTTGCAATGGAGATACTGCCAAGAGCTAAATATATTAAGACACAATGAAGAGAGAAACTATAAGCAATCTTTTTTTTTTTACTACAGATAGAGATAAAAAGCAAAACAAACAAACTGAAAGCAGTAATGTCCCTTCTTCTTAACTTGGGGTGGGGGGACAACAAACAACAACAACAACAACCTTTGAACTGCAGAGCTGGAAGAGACCCTATGGGGATCATCGAGTCCAGCCTGTCTCAAGGAGGCACAGTGGGGAATCGAACGCCCAACCTCTGGCTCCACAGTCAGAGACCTAAGCCACTGAGCTCTGCAGCAATTCAGTGGAGCCTGTTTAAAGGGTAATTACTCACCCCTTAGCCAAAATCAATTCAAGGCAACAAAACCAACTGAAGCTACAAAGGGGAAGTATATCAAATACATTTGAGCAGTAATTCTCAACCTTGGGCCCCCAGATGTTCTTGGATGAAGCTCTCAGAAGCCTTTCATCACTAGCTGTGCTGGCCAAGATTTCTGGGAGTTGTAGTCCAAGAACATCTGGGGACCCAAGATTGGGAACCACTGCACTAGAGCCCCAAACAGCCGTTATAGTCTCTATAGTGACACAGAGAAACAGACACTTTTGTTTGCCCCCACTGGACAGATGGGGCATATATCCATTTGATTATACAGTTGCCAGAGATCAGGTCTGAAAAGAAAAACATTAGAAGGAAACAGGGTGGTCATGTATCCTATTTAACACAGGACAGTCCCATCTGAAGGTCTGTCTGGTCCACGTTCTGGTTAAAAGATTAAAAAAACCATGATAATGGAAAGCAAGGGCCCTGAAGTTGTGAATTCACAGTGAACACATGAGCAGCAGATTGAACAGGCCAACAGGCTGCTTGGTTAGTTTTTTCCACCACAGTGAAATGTATCATATTTTTATCTAATTGACAATAAATCTAAATTTGCATCTGCACATATACGTACAGAGTCGTATACAATATTTACACACATTATAAACCTGTGCCCATTTTGCCCTTACTCCATTTTTGGCTAGGTGTTTCCTGGTGGCACAAAAATAGCCAACATAAAAGGGAATGCCCAATTTTTTTAAAAAAAGGGTATGCTCATAAACGTACATCAGGAAATGTTTGTTTCAATGAGCAGGAAGGATCATTCTCAGGGATCATACCCAAGGACACCTCAAGCAATCTTTTAACAAATATGCTAGGTTTATAAACAGTCTGTAAATTTATGTACACTTCACAGCTGCACAAATATAGCCGATATAGACTGTTTTGTTTAATCTGTGGGTTCCTACACTATTATTTTAACAGAGAATACAAGATTATTATTACTTATGAATTAAACTGAGATGAAGTCAGAGTTAATGAAAGGCATGGAGACGTGGTCTAAATGGAATATTTGATGACTGGTCTCCTGTTTGGAGACCCAATGACAAAACATATACTGCCTAATGCTTAATCTGGATTGAACCTGGAATGTTTAAGTAAGGAACTAGAAAAGGGGATAGATTAATTATTTCCCACTTTCCCTTCATTTGGTGCTGGGTCCTCTAGCAACTGGGGCCAACCTAATACTGTGGTTAACATCTCCCCAGCTAAATTAATGAAAAATGTCAACAAAAGATCATTAGATTTCATGTTAACGGAACGCTAAAAGGGATTAGGCTTTTAATAACTCAGAATGGATGACAGGTATCTTTGGGCATTACAAAAAAAGTTGGTAAAGAGACAGCAATCTTGTGACACCCTTAAACTGTGGGTCCCCCACAGGGAGTTTGGTGTGCTACTACCATTCTGTGGAAAAACTTCAGTCTCTGCCAAGCCCCAGCAAAATTCATTTATCTTGTCCTAGCAAGCAGCCGAGCATGTACTTCCAGCTGACAGAGTGGCATTTTCTCACCACACACCACTGCCTGATCTGGAACATTCTGCTCCCTCCGTGGGTCTCAATCAACGAAAATACTGTAATGCTAGCACTCCTCATTAGGACTAACAGCTGTCTCCCCAGTCACACAGAGACACAAAACTGTTTTGCATAACAATCTGCTGAAATTTCACACTCAAGGGAGAAAAAATATGATGCAGAAAATGCTGGACCATGAAATGCTGATGCGGTGTGCTGCCTGGAACCACTTCAAAAAAATTAACACTGCAGTGCCCATTTCAGTCACACAGCAGAATTTTGGAGGGAGATTTGCGAGGAGAAAACCCCCAAACGATCAATCTCTTACATTCTGGGAAGCGGTATTTTTATTACGATATTGCTATATATGTTTTAATGTACAAAATGTATGATTACATAAATCATGCTTTCATTAATAAATAAACTAATCCTGTTTGGGGGAGAAAGGTGGGATATGAATTTAAGAACAAAATAATACGATAAAATAAATCTTCACTACAGAACACTAAAATGCAGAGGCAGCGATTATGACAGATTCAGATTTTAAATACAACTTCCTGTAAAACGAAATGAGCCATTACATCCTTACAGACAAAATGGCAATGGCAAACACTAGAAAGCCATTCAGATATGCACAATATTGATTGTTCCAAGAAATATTTTAAGGCACAACAAAACTCTAGGAATGTGTCAAAGCTCTCAAAGACACTCACTAGAACTCCGCTCATAATATTATCATAAAAAGTGAACCACTGTCCAGCAGAATAACTCTAATTAAACAGCTGTACCATAACTGAATAACCTTCTCTTCTCCAGTATAATAAATAGCAGCTAAATTAAAGTGTTTCTCCTACCCACGGATACTGTACAGTTAACTTGCAGAGGAGCCAAGGAATCGCTGCTTTCAAACAATAATTCCGATACACATGCATATCATGTTTGAACATACTGGGCGACCAGCAACTCATATACACATAAAAGTATCCAGGATAGGAAATGTTTGTCACTATTTCAACAAGACACTTCAGCTGTACAAATATTCCCTTACACACCCAAAATTATCTTCCATTAAAGCTGTTGCTTCAGCCTGATTTTTCTCTACAATATACCAGAATGTCCCAGGTTTCTGAACTAGAATGAATGTTAGAATCTTGTTGCTTCTACAACATTCTCATTTCATAACAATCAAGCTCTGATCCCCTTTAAGTCTTTCCTCAGCATATAGCTTTTAAGAAAACTTTTTAAATAACTTACTCTAGTCACTCTTTCCCAGGATGGATAAAAATCAATGATTTTTAAAAATCAAACTGATTTGAATTGCAATTTAAATTGTCAAAATCTGATTTTTTAAAATTTAAATTGTGATTTAAATCAAATTCACCCTGTTCTTTCCTTAACATGCAATGAACTGCAACACAGCTAAGAATACAGGCTGCTAATGATTACTTGTGATGGCTATAACACTACCACTAGAGGTATTTTGCCACTACATATCAGTTTCTGGGGAATGTGGGCATGAAGTTGTTGTTGTGCTGAAGACCTGTTTTGAGGAGGGGGGCACTCAGGGGAAAGACTAGATGCCTTTCCTTTGATCCAGCAGGGCTCTTCTGGGCCAGTATCCTACTGCTAGTCGCAGCTAGAGTAGACCCAATGACAAAAAGGCATTTACATTAATTATCAATTTACCATTTAGCAGTTGATCCAGTAATCTTCTCTTTAGTTGAGACTAGCAATAGGATATCAGAACCATTCTGTTCTTAGACACAACTGAATATAAATTGTCCCACTTTTTCCCCAAGTTCTGCCTTTTACTTTTCCGACTCTTCCTCCAACATGGAACTGAGCCTGTGAAATAGATTCCTATATTTTTAATTCTGAAGTGCTACACCTTTACCTACCTACCTACGTTACATATGAAAGTTCAGATCATCACCATTTTATATCTAGAGCCATTTAAGCCACAGAAAATTTTTTTACATTTGTGCTAATTCCTCCATGTTGATTGTTTCTTCTTTAAAAAACATGTTTAAGCCAAGACATTGTAAACATTTACACGGAAACACAATAATACAGTTTTAAACATTAAACAAATCTCATACTGCTGCATTTATAGTATGACTGGCTAAACTTGGCATTCTTTATAGAAACCATATATTTCCCAAATGTAAAAAAGTATTTTTCAAACTTAAAAAGCAGAATTAAGGCGCCATCTGCTGGAAAGCACCCAGAATATAATATGCCCCTGCAATGGTTTGTTTGCTTATGTGTTAGCTGAGGAATACAGCTTGTAGAGGGATAGAATTGGTATAAGCCCTCCTTGCAAGAGAAACAAGAGAAAAGGATCTAAAGGTGATGTAGAAGACTAGTCTATTTTTTTAATGTATCAAACATGTTCCACACTTGCTGTACTTTTACAATTAAAAATTATAGGCACGTATAAAGCAGTTCTCAGAATCATGGTGCTGGATTCAAAGAATGGCAAAAGGTAGAATTACAGCTGCTAGTGTTGTTCTGAAAATGCTCCTACAAGAGTTCACAATGCAATAGTAATTCTTTGCCATCAAGTCAATTATGACCTATGGTAACCCTTTTCAGGGTTTTCTAGGTAGAGAGTACTCAGAAGTGATTTGCCATTCCCTTCTTCTGGGGACTGTGCATCTTTCTCAAGGCAACACAAGCTGGCTCCATAGCCAGATACCTAACTCACTTCAACTATTATTATTATTAAATCTAGATGACTGGCTAGATAGCTCAGGGTTTAGGTATCTGGCTGTGGAACATGAAGTTGGAAGTTTGATTCCCCACTATGCCTCCTACAAGTAGGGCAGTCCGTGTGGCCTTGGACAAACTACACAGTTCCAGATACGCCCAGAAGAAAGGAATGGGAAACTACTCCTGAAAAGGGTCACTTGATGGCACATGAATGATGGCACATGATAATGATGACGATTAAATCTAGATATACTGTTCGTAGATTCAAAACAAGATTTGTTTTACAATTTATAGTAAAATAAATTATATATTGATACAAAAATAAGAATGGGCAACAACATTAAAATAAATGGATTCTAACCATTTTGGGGCACTACCAGAGTCCCATGGCACAGTGATTAAACTGCAGTACTGCAGTCAAGATTCTGCTCATGACCTGAGTTCAAGCCCAATGGGCTCAAGTAGCCAGCTTGAGGTTGACTTAGCCTTCTATCCTTTCAAGAACAGTAAACTGAATACCCAGCTTGGGGGGGGGGGGGGGTTTGAGCAAAGTCTAGTCTGCATAATTAAACTACAAATTAAATTATAAACTTTAAACACTATGGGGTGGTATAAAAGCAGCACACTTTACCACTGAAAAATCTTCAGATCAATAATTCCCAAAATTGAGCTTGTTAGGAACATAAAATCTGGGGAACCAATGTTGGGAACCAATGCTTTATTATCAGGCACGGAAAACCAAGGCTGGGTTTTTTTTTGGGGGGGGGTTGGTTCTGTAGAGCAAACAAAATTTATTTCCGGGGCAGGGGGAATCCATCCCACAAGTACAACCATTCTATCTGTAACAGACACAGACAGAACAGTGCTGATTTCCTTTTGTAATTACTGTAACACAGGCACTCCTGTATATTCAGCACATGGTATCAGAGCAATTGACGATACAAAACTGTTGAAAAAGTGTGGGACCAGACCTGAATTTGTCCTTGTGTGGGAGACCAGTGGGATCTGCCCATGGCCTCACCTCAGCTTTCTAAAGAAACAGTAGGAAAAAGAGGCAATAAATCAACTACAACACCACTTCTCCTGTGGTTCATGGCATGCTGAGAGCCAGTGAGCTGAAAACCTCTAGCTTCATGCTTCTGAACATTCCTTCCTTTGCAGCCTTCAAATGATATGGCAAAGTTTCATGCTTCCTTTGACTTTACCATTAGCTTTTTTGCCTTTAGGAAGATTGATTTTCTTGCTGCACTTGTCATGAATCAGCTAGAAGAATACATCATACTTTTAACATTAAGCCTTGCTGTTACAACTAGAGATGGGGATATTCGTATACAAATATGAATATCCCCGCACAGGTGGAAATAACGAGGGTCCGGCCCCATGGGGCTGGACTGTCCACTCATGATTTCGCCGCTGACGCGAGCTTGTCGGACCTTCCTATCGCGTCGTTGTCTGCAGTCAATTACCCAGTCCTGGCAGGAGGCGGGATGACAAGCCTCTCTGCTAGGTCGGAGAGTGGCTAATCCACTGCGGAGATAGGAAGCCTCTGCAGAGCCAGCAGCAGCAACGAAATCGTGAGTGGTTATTTCCACCTGTGCGGGGGTATTTGTATACAAATACCCCCATCTCTAGTTACAACTCTAAACAAGAGCTTTAGCCTGCAAACTGTCCCCTATTCCAATAATATCCGTATCACAATGGTATCTTCCAATTAATATTTGAGAGGTTCCAGCAATTTTATTTCTATTTACCTGCAGATGATCACCATGAACTTTAGTGAGAAAATTTAACATGATTAAGGTTGCTTGCTACATGACAATCTGCCACCCACTTCTCTTGGAAATGAAACAGGGCCATATAGTTCTGTTCCAGTTACTTTTCTTAGAGGTATTTCTAAATCCAGGAGGGAATCCGTTTCCAGTAGATAATTATAGGATCTGGCCTTGATCTGCAGGGCCCTGTCTTAGAAAGAGTTCAGAGATCCTTGCTCCCCCTGCACAGATCAGGAGTATTTCCAAGATCAACCTGATCTGAACATCCTTGGCTTCTCCTAAACCTAAGACTGGCCTTAGTATTAGGCTTACCAGTTTTCAGAGCAATAAGAAAAACAACATAGTCCTAAGACACTTTAAGAAGCAACATATTTACGATACATGTTTTTTGTGAACTATCAGATTCAAGAATTATAATCCTCAACTGGCATGCATGTATTTATTCACGGGTTTAAAGGAGAAGTGCAAGCCTTGGAAGGACATGGCTACTCTAGCTACCCTCCAGACATCGTGAAAACTGCCGCTCTGCCTACTCCACAGTGCAACACAGTTGCAGTATTTTCAAAATACTCATTTAAAACCAATGTAACTTCTCAACATCCAATTTTTCCAAAAAAAAAAAAAAAAAAAGCAGAAATGGATGTGACTTCCTTTTCCTTGGTACTAAATTCTAACTGGATTGAAAAAGGAAGAAAGGGGTTTCTGGCTAATCCCAAAATAAAAATTATCACTGAAAATCTAGAAGACAGAAAGTGACACAAGTACACCAACACCATTGACCCTTTTAAAATAACAGAAACAGCTGTCACTTACTCTGTATGGCCCTGAAAGACATTCACAGAATGGATAGACGGATCTCTGAAATCCCACAGACGGAAGGTTGTGTCGCGGGATGACGTCACCACAAGACGTTGGGTGGGATGTGTGCAACAATGTGTGAGTTCTTGGTCATGTCCTACAACCACAGATGAAAACATTAAGGCACTGAGAATGCATGACATTATTTCCACAAACACTGAGGATGAAAAACATCAGAGACAGAATTATTATGTTTCGATGGCAATCAAGAAAGGCCCAGCAAGGCCAGCGACTAATCAAAGTGAATTAAAAGTGGACTACCACCCAAGACAAATTAGAAGGAGCTTACCATCACTTGTGTCTTAGAGCTTGTAACAGATTTCTGGTCACCATTACTCACACAGATCCTTATTTCACTTGTAATTAAGAAGTGAAATACATAATTACCATTCCTCAACCAGCATGATGGCAAATTCAATTCATTCTTATAATGATCTGCTGAGCAGCAAATCAAAATGGACATCCTGCTCTCAATCTAATGGCTAGTCCCAATTAACAGACCCACCGAATTAGCTGATGAATGGTGAATCAGCACTTCTCTCAAGACCACTGATTCAAAAGGTCTAATCTCTTTGGGACTAGGAACAAGATTCAGGTCCTTGTCTCCTTGATTAAGCATGCAGAGATGAGAAAATGCAGAGACACTCCAAGTGAGGAGGAGGAGGAGTATCAACCAACCAACCAACTGCTGAACTATCTTTGTGAACCTCCATCAAAGTGCAGTAAGCAGTCTGTTCTCTTCAGTCATTTACATATCTGAGGAAGATGCAAAAAGATTATTTGCATCTTGTTTTGTTTCCATGATTAGAAAGCTGTGACCAGAAATGTTAGGATTTGTCAAGCTTTATTTATGGCTAATTCTCTTGTGCAAGACTACCCTTCCCCAATCTCCCACTGTACGATATTTCTAACGTCTGCTCCCATGAGCCAGACTAGAATTGCAAATGCCCAGAGATCCTAGGAACTGAAGTAAAATATATCTACAGGGCACCAGATTGGGGAAGCCTCTGCTAGACCAAAGAGACCTACAGTGGGTATTTAACAGAGATTGATCTAAAACTTTAAAAAAGATCAAGCTGAGGACTGCAAAATCAACACTGAAAGATCTAAAATAAACCACCTGGTCCAGGGGTGGGCAAATTCTGACAGTCTGCCAAGTTGCACTCACTCACCAGAAGCCATATCCCACTGATCCTACTGAAATTCAGTAGCTGCAAAACTAAACTAGACTAAAATGAAATAAATAAAAATTTTAAAACTTTAAAGCAAGGTACATGGAAAGCCAAATGGTACTTCCAGAAGGTTGTAAGGACAATTGGGGTAGGGGGTGAGCTACAGACTGCAAACTGCCTGTATCTGGTCTAATCTATCTCACTGCTTTAAATATTCCATATCAGCTTACAGATTGTGACTAGCAAATTATGTGCAGCAATACATACATTCCATCATGACAATACCTTCAGACAAGATTGATAACTTAAAAGGAAACAACTTATGTCTTCACTCTATAAAGAATGAGGACACCACACCCTTCTCATTTAACCTGCTGAAGCGACCACATTAGTGGAGAAATGTGTTAAATACTGAACATGAACCACGTTATCCACGAAGTTACCGTATTTTTCCGTGTATACGACCCCCCAATGTATAAAACGAACCCCTACTTTTGACCCTTGATGGAGGTGGAGGAGCAGTTAATGGGCAACTGCTCCTCCACCTCCGTCTCTCCTGCTGCTGCTGTCTCCGCTGCCCGCCCAATCACCTCCTCCAGTGCGACTGCCAGGGCTCACCTCCAGCTCACGTCGCCTCCTTGTCCCCTGCCCTAAGGAGACGATCGCTGGAGGAGGTGATCCTGCGACGGCAGCAGGAAGAGGCGCCCGAGCGTGTGCGAGTGTTTGTTTGTCTCTGCCTGTCTCCTGCTGCCTCCGCCACCAGAGGGGACAAGGCAGTGACGTGAGCTGAGCCCGTCAGTTCCACTGGAGGTGGTGATTGGGCGGGCGGGGGAGGCAGCAGCAAGAGGCGCCCAAGCGCATGTGAATGCTCCTTCGCCTCTGCCTCCTGCTGCCTCCGCCACCGAAGGGGACAAGGCGGCGAGGTGAGCTGAGCCCCGTCAGTCCCACTGGAGGTGGTGATCGGGCAGGCGGGGGAGGCAGCAGCAAGAGGCGCCCAAGCGTGTGTGAATGCTCCTTCGCCTCCGTCTCCACCTCCTGCGGCTGCCTCAGCCACCGGAGGGGACAAGCCATGAGCTCTGGAAGAGGCAACTGGGCAGCGGCAGTGGCAGCGGCGGCAGCAAGAGGCGCCCAAGCACGCGTGCGACTGCCTCCTTCCGTGTATAAAACGACCCTCAATTTTTCCTCTAATTATTTTAGGAAAAAGTGTCATTTTATACACGGAAAAATACGGTAACATATTTGGCACTCTGTTATTCAACATCTTACTCCTTAGACATAGTATCCACAGTTACTGCTCTCTAATCCCTAAAACTGCAAAATAGCATCATGAATTTTTAAATTGTCTTTTTTTTTTAAATGGATCTAAAGTATGGTAAGCCTATTTCCACATAACTTTTCATTGGACAAAAAAATGACCTAATAATTTCTAATGCTGAGTTATTCCAAATGTTTGACTGCACACTTCATAACACAACCCCAAATGTACTAAAGTTCTGAAGCTGGTACACAGGTTGGAAAACAACTAAGTAGTCTAAATATTAGGCTATTTTAGTTTATGTTTTACAATAAAAATCTCATTAAAATACCTTCTGTATGAGTAAAATATAAAAGGGGTTCTTCTTCATACATCTATTAAAGGTGCTTGATCAAAAGATAAGAGAAATCCTTTGATAAAATGTCAGGTATGTGAACACATTCCTTACTCTTTTCTACTTGAGATTTCAAGCTGTCAAATTCCCTAGTCCTAAACTCAAATCTATAATAACCTGTGGTGCTGGCTCATCCTTGTTTCCCAAGGTAAATTTTAAAAAAATGTTATTTCTTCACTTAGTTTAAATAATAAAGCAAAAGTAAAGCTTTCATACAGAGTTACCTGTCAGAGAATGCACAAGTTCAGATGTCTCCACATCATATAGATTTGCTGTCCTATCCCATGACGCAGTCACAGCTTGCTTCCCCCCAACCAGCCAATCTGCTGCTATGACAACACCTTGATGACTTTTTAGGGAAGTTAAAGGAGTCCGGATGGTGGGACAATCACCACAGCCATCTCCATCTCCGTCAGCTTCGTCTTTGTCAGAGAATTCCACTTCATCTTCTCCAGACATTTGCTGCAAATTTTGAGAATACTTCAATGCATCAAAAATGTCAAGTTAATTGTGGCTTACAGCATTTGGTATTGACTTGTAACATGGATATTATCTCATACAAACACAAAGGTTTTTGCCATCTGGACTCACGCTGTGCAATGCAACTGCCAAGCCAGATAGCTTGAAGGAGGAAAAAAGACCTAGAGCAGGACACTGTATGACAAAGAAAGATTAGATTGTAGAGAAAGTCCATGAAATTGCAGAGTACACTTGGGGAAGACATACAACACAAGAAGAAAAGGTTAAGGCTGTCTGGATTTTGCAGAATGATTTATCTTATTTACTATTATGCAAAAATTTTGCTATGTGCAAAAATGTATGAACTCTTGAGATTATGCTTTTGTATAGCAAACTATACTGTGGTGCTGGAGGAGACTCTTGAGAGTCCCTTGGACTGCAAAGAGAACAAACCTATCCATTTTGAGGGAAATCAACCCTGAGTGCTCACTGGAAGGACAGATCCTGAAGCTGAGGCTCCAATACTTTGGCCATCTCATGAGAAGAGGAGACTCCTTGGAAAAGACGCTGATGTTGGGAAAGTGTGAGGGCAAAAGGAGAAGGGGACGACAGAGGATGAGATGGTTGGACAGTGTCATCGAAGCTACCAACATGAATTTGACCCAACTCCAGGAGGCAGTGGAAGACAGGAGGGCCTGGCGTGCTCTGGTCCATGGGGTCACGTAGAGTCGGACACAACTTAACGACTAAACAACAACAATAGCAAACTATCCTGGGCCTTTAGGACAAATTAGGACAAAATGTTTTGCCAAAATTCTAAAGCATAAACATATATTTTTAAAAGATTTTATGAAACCTCTATTTCATCAAGAATAGCATTCCCAGATACACAGCTGCCAAACGATTGGCACCTCCTGCACTGTTGCATGGGGAATTGGCTGCAGTAGCATGACTGATAGAAGGGATACATAGCAGCTGTGAAAGCCACAGGAAATGTTTTTGCAATTGCTGGTTCTAATATTGCTAGCGTTGAGTTGCTAACGTGAGTAATATAACCTCCCAACCAGTTTCCACTGGTGTAGGCAACAGCAGCTATCTGAACAGAGCAACAGGATCAAGCTACACAGCACAAATATATCTACACCATGATGTGACAAGCACATGCAATGATTATGAAGGTAACTGGTAAAACAATACATGGCAAAAACCGTGAGAAAGGGCTAAAAAGGTTCCTTTTTTCAAACAGACTTTCAGACTACCGTGTTTCCCCGAAAATAAGACAGGGTCTTATATTAATTTTTGCTCCAAAAAAAGCACTAGGGCTTCTTTTCAGGGGATGTTTTATTTTTTTTCATGTACAACAATCTACGTTTATTCAAATACAGTCATGTCATCTTCTGGTTGCTATACAATGGTGGAGGGTGGGCTTTCACTTAACTAGAGCTTATTTTGGGGGTAGGGCTTATATTACGAGCATCCTGAAAAATCATACTAGGGCTTATTTTCAGGTTAGGGCTTATTTTCAGGGAAACAGGGTATTTATAGAAAGATAACCATGGCATTTAAAAATCCTCAGCACTCGGAATCACTCCAGACTTCATCACTTACATTGCAGTCTGTGGTAGGCTGAGGTGTGGGCAATTGCACCATGTACCTCCAAATATGAGCTGTCTGGTCTCCTGAAGCTGCAGAGCAAATTAAGAGAATATGAAAAAGAAAGGCCACTTGAAATGTCACATTGTTGGTCCTCCAAATTACAGTATAGAAAACTGGAAACAACTGACAAGCTGAATTTTCTCTTTTTTCCTGCACTTCCCAAGCATACATTTTCCAGTGGTACCATGGCATATAAAAAGGCAAACAGTTTAAACCATCCCTCCAAACCAGTATTTCAAACTATGTTTTTGATTCTAGCTTGCAACCATGTTTGCAGCAACTGCTGAAATCAGTTTGCCAGTTCCAAAGTTACAGAAAAGCATAATTCACAGAAACTTTTATTAATAAGCAGGAAATAGTGCACTGATGCTTATTCCCAAACCTTTAAACTATGTCTTAAAGAACTAGAAATGTGACACCTGAATTTTGGTCACTTTGTTGTTACTAAGTTGCCTAAACTACAGGTACTACCAAAAAATTACTGATCAGTTGCTTAATATTCTGCCTAAATTTAACCTCTTATTATTTGGGAAGTTCATAATGATCTGTTAAGCAAACTCAAGTCACAAAATTCCAGTGATTCACATATACTCAGAGAGATTTTACTGTCTAGCAGCTCATCAAAATGACGCATATAATCCACTCCTTCACAATTTCAACGTACCCTGCCATCCCCTCCTGAATTACAAGCTAAGCTACTAAAGTGAACACACCCTCTAGAAAACTCAAATTACCCCTTATCCACCCCTATCCCATAATAATTCTCTCAAGTATGAGGGCTAAAGCTTATTATGTCACTCGAAGGAGGGGGTAGTAGAGAAGTGATCTATAAATGCTAAACATCAATTCTAATTATCTCAAATAAAGTAGTTATGCTGGTCTGTTGCACTAAAATCAAAGTGAGCTCTGAGAAGACTAACACCTTCAGTACGCCACATATTTTTTATGGAATGGTGCGCTGTAATAATGCAAGCTTATGCTCCAATAAAATTAATAGAGTGTGAAAAGACAGTTTATTGTATGATTATATATTGGCTGAAATCCTATTGTTTAGCATAAGAAAATTCATAACTTTCAGTCCATTCTAAACCAGCAAATAAAACATATTTGCTGTGCTTCCTGGGGAAGAGGCACATATGTACTAAGCCAGCATATGCATGCACATTTGAGAACCATCATAAGAACTCTTTATTTGCCAGCTAGAAATGGATGGAAAGTTACAAATTTTCTTATGCTAAGCAATAGGATTTCAGTCATTATTTAAAAACTTACTTCTAGTAAAAGAAAACATAAATTATCCTCCAGTCCACTGATAAAACTGTAACTGCCCATACGCAAGACATCTGTAAACAGAATATAGCCACGACAGTGAAATCAGGTCTTGTGTCAAACAATAACGCAAAGGGAACACAAACACAACAGACAACTACACATACAAAAAATAAAGGATCAGTTGTATCCAGCTGACTTGTGAACTCAAAATATATACATACCTGTGAGAGCCACTTGCTCTGTTGGATGGAATTTTATGGAATTTACTGTATTAAGAACAAACAAACAAGAACACACAATTGTTACGCCAACACATTCAGATGAAGTTCTTACTGAAGTTTATGCAGTTGTACTGTGTACATAGCAGATATGGACGTCTACTGTGATAGAAAATCTATGCCAACAAAAGAATCTCCTGGTTCTAATGTATGAAAGATGCAATATCATAGGGGATGGGGGTGAAATTCAAGAAAGAACTCAAAAGGGTTAAAGAAGAAAAGGTAACTGTGTGCAGTCACTAAGGGAAGTCTCACAGCAGTAGGCTGTATTTTGCCTGATCCAATCACAGCCGATCTATGAGTTATATGGACCAAGTTAGCAGAATCCCATAGGAAATAACATTTTCTCTGCATATAAGAACAGAAGACCATAACATCCTATATGTATTTATACTGTGAAATCATAAGAAGAGACTGTGTGTGCTAGTTCACTAGAGAGAGTGGGCTTTTTACACAAGGCATTCAGAAGCCTCACATCTATCCACTTTCATACTGAAATGGTACAGTCCAAAATCTTAACACCTCACTTTGCATATTACATAGAACAGTCTGATGATCAAATGAACTTTAAGACTTTTTACTGGTTGAAATCCTGTTCGTGCAGCTATGACTCAGAAGGCTGGTGATGTCACCACCTGCAGCAATTGGAAATTTTTAAAAATCCAGTTCCACCACCCTCCATGAGGTTCCTGAGGCTCCCATGGAGCCCCTTACATTGTGGGAAAACTGCTGGACATCGTATGATCGGAGGATCTCCGTTTCCAAAAATCGCAGATGGTAGAATGACTGGTACCAATCATTTGGTAAGTGTGATTTTCAGAAATTAAAGACCTCCTCCTTTCCACAATCCCCGTTTCTAAAAAGTAGTCACTGCTAATGAAATTAGACTGTATTGCTCCACAAGCAGAATTTCAGCCTGTCTTCTTAGTACACAATTATCAAATGTGAAATCTGAAAGCCTATTTAACAAACTATTACATTTTGTTCTTTTATGCTCAGACACTGCATTTCATTGAAGTGTTCTTATTATAAATGACACAGTTAAAAGTATTATCATGGATTTTACTTGGCTCTAACCATTTTAAGAAATTGTCTTTTGCATGCTCAAAATGTTTTCTAAAGTTTGCCTATGTATTACTCCCCAAACCTGTCCTTATAGGAAGATGTCACACAAAAACATTTTACTGTTATTCTTGTTCAACAAGAATTTATTCTCACCTGATCCAGCATGCCCAACATATTTGACAAGGCTCTTCCCTGTTTCTATGCTCCATAGTAAAGCAGTGTGATCTGTGAAAAGGACAAAGGCAGAGAAAGGCTTTATCTTCCTATAAAGCATATTTCATTAAATTTTAAATTTTAATTTACACAGTGTAAGCCAGGTCTGACAGCAAAACATGAAATTATTAGCTAGGTCAGGGACAGCAAACTATGCTCTCTGAGCTAAACTTGGCAAGAAAGGGAGATAGAGGTTTTACATACAATTTTAAGTCAGACAAAATGTCTCTGAGAGGATTCATAAAACCATTTCCCCTATGGCTGTCACCAAGAGGGAAACTTTTTCTTTGCACAGAGTCAGTCAGTTTGGGCTGGTTCATATACATTCCTAAACTTCTCAGTTTCGTAATTCAGCAGAATGGCTATATTGACTCTGGTGAAAAGCATCTGGGTTCAGGTGATCTATTTGTGCCACAATCAGATTCTGTAACTGGGCAACAAGCATATATGTATGAATTTGCCACAGTGGATTTTAGGGTAATGCTCTCTCTTGGCTATAAATGCAATCTGGTGCTCCATTAAGACATTTCAGCTCATGCAATAAAATCTTCCCTTCCCGTCCTCCACTTTGCAAACTTTTCCTGAGCAAACTGTGAGAGTTGGGGTGGCTTGGCAGGGAGAAGAAATTATTCCCTCTCAAATGCCCAGAAGCCACACTATGTGATGGTTTCCTTTTCTTCACATCATGCTTTTCTGCTTTCTTTAATGCCCAGCAGATGGCGCTAAAGCATCAAAGAATCTTCATTTTAATCAGAGGAAAATCTGTCTCCTCCCTTTCAATGTACTGGAGTAGAAGAACAGAATAATGAACCCATAAGGCCATTGGGTCCAGCCCCCTGCTCAATGAAAGAATCCAAGTTAAAGTCAGTAATTTTAGTACCCCCTGTTTAAATAATTGCCAGAATATTTCAGAACCTGTGATGTTACTGTTGGACCAAATACAAGTTATATCCATAGTAATAGAAATAGTTTAGTGTAAGATTTGAGGAAATCTGCAAAATCTGAAAACAAATTAAGGTTTTCCATACAAATCTGAAAGAGAAATTTAAATGCTAGAATTTATTTTCTAGCAGTTTTGTTCTTAACTTTTAATATGCTAGTTTTCCAAAAGTCTGTTGGAACAGATGGTTGTTGTAGGTTTTTCGGGCTGGTTTTAACTGTTGGAACAGTTAAAAGACAAACTACAGTAGTTTTCTTTTGCTGACACAATAATTCATGAAAACAAAGGAAGCAGTAAGTATGTAAGAAGAGAATTAAACACTTTAAATAGCTAACCCTTAATGTAAGTGTTTAAAATTATGAAAGACAGAACATGAACTCCTACTTGAAGAGAGGTGACTATCTAAACTTCTCAAAGTTTGGACAATTTTGTTTATTTTTAGATTGATTTTTTAAGAAAAAGAATAACTAAAAAAATTAAAAAGTAGCAAGTAACATATTGGTCCAAACCCTGTTAACAAAAACCATGTGCAAGGGCAATTGCACAGTGGTTTTTGACCCTCTGATTGGCCATTCTTCACATGACTGGTTGTCTACCCATAAAACCCTAAAGCAGTTTGGCCAGAAAATATCTTGGCCCCAGCAACTAAAGTATCTGACACACACCATTCCTAGAAGAAAAACAAAAGATGTTCCAGAGGAAAATGATTTCTATCTCATATGAAAAGTGGGAGCAAAACTGAGCATCTACTGGCCACTAGTTGACTATGTTGCTAGCATGATCCTTTAAAAATAATCACAAGCAGCAGGGAAAACAAGACATAGGAACTCTACCAGCAGATGCAGTCCCCAGCACCACTGGCTGAGATTTTGCGACACTGACATCCCAAATCCCATCCCGATGACCAATATACTCTTTCACCAGCTGGCAGATTGCTCTTGATGTTGTTGTTTTGAAACTGGACACAATCTAAGAATAGCAAGAGACAGATTTAAAATACATGTACAGATAAACAATCGCTTACCATTCCCCACTGCCAGCCTATTCAAATGCACAACATAAAAGCCATAGATACATTTAACTGTATCACAATTTTTGGATGCATAAGCTCTAGGCTGTTCTCTCCTAAAAAATAATGGGACCAAATTTGTCCTGTGTGAAGTCAGGATATTCTGCTGCATGTACCAGAGCAGAATTTGGCCCAGTGAAAGCATTTTAGGAGGTCATAATGCAGCAAACCTTCAGATCTCCCTTACCCTTTTCTGATAAACCAAAGGGTATAATCTGAGGAGCATTTAGCTTTTCCTTCTGTCTGACATGTACTGTGGGCTATACAAGACTGCTTATTAAACATAACTAGCCAAAAATATGTAAAGTGAGGGAGAAGGAAAGCGTTAAAATCTAAAACCATGTGAAATTAAAAAACATTACTCAAAATACAGCTAATGACATTCATCCTGGAAGCCAGTTCCTTTTCCAGAACTATAGCTGAAATTCTGTTGCTTTAACTTATGCTGCATAAAGTTTGTGATGTCATCCGCTGTGGCAAGTTTTTGGAAAAAAGATACTTCTAATTACCACCACCACCACAGGTCCCAAGGATCCTTTGGTATCCCTTTCACAGTGAGGAAACAACTGGGGGTTGGAGGACTGATTAATTAATTTCCAAATGTCCCAACTGCCAGGATGATTTAATCAGTGGCTGTGATTTTCAAAAATTAAATATTTCTACCCATCCCACAGTCCCAAATGGCTTCCCCATAATAAAGTGGAACCCAAGGGCGCCTCACAACCTTTGGGGTGGGGGAGGGAAATTGGAGGTTTTTTTTATTTCAGAAAAATTGCCATGATTGACAGTGTCATCCATATGACGTGGAGTAAAGTTGTGGAGGAGGATTTCTGTCAATGAATCACTCCTTTCAAAAAGAGTATGAAGTTTAAATAATAGTCATAAAAGACAAAAAGCACTACTGAATGCTATGTTAATTACTTCACTCATCTGCTGTGATTAAATAACTCTGGGAGGAAAAAAACTTCCCTAAATTGCAACTACTACATTAAAAATAATTAACAATAAAAAGGAAGCAGGAGCTCACACTTTTACAAAGTTCCTCTTGTAAGAAGCATTTTAGAACTCAAGTTAATGATACAGTACATATAGATGAATTAACTGGATCTTTAGAGAAATCTAAATCAACAGTTACTTATAAATGTTTCTTATAATGTAGTAACTTTGATATTGAAGAATCTGGACTTGACTAGAAATCTGATAATCCTATAGAAAGTGAATAGCAGAACACTGCTTTGGCTTCTGTGTGGTTCCTCTAAATTTAAAATTTGAGATTGGTGCAGCAAAAATGGTTGCTCCAGGTATACTGGACATCACAACACTTTTTAAGGAAAACACAGCCAGATGTGTACAAAGTAAAAGGGATAATGAGTCTCTGGAACATTGTGGTGGTTTCTTTTTCACTGGAAACCACACTTCATATTGATATTTGCTGTTTTCAGAATATACATTCTTATAACATGGTGTCTAACAGGAATAAATGACTCTCCATTTACAAACAGACTTATGCTCCGTGGTTGCGTAGAAACGTTCACCGTGTATCTCTTAATGGTCTGAAGATATAACTGATCCATGTAATATTTGAACAAGCATGTTATCATTTCTGATGGGCCACTATTCTGGGCACAGGGTCTGTCTGCATCAACCTACAGGCTAAATAGATGTCAACCTTATTGTCATTGTGAACTACCTTTGCTTCTTTTGGTAATTTCCCCGTTTCTTTTCCTTTTGCGCTTTTCCATATATAATAACATTTTTTAAAAATGCAGGAGCTGTGTTCTAAAACACAGAATTATGGATATTAATCTTTGCTCATGCTGGGGCACAAAAGCAGAGGCAGGAAAAACAGAAGAAACAAAGCTAGGTCCAAACATAATTGCCTTTCTGGGCCATATATACTGGACCAACATGCTACACTAATATGGCCATCTGATTTTTTTTTCCACATGTTAACTCATTTGATTATAATTGCTAAACTGGGGATCTATAGATGAGTTGTACTACTACAGGTGCATACGGGAGGCTCCCCAGGTGCTGCTGGACTGCAACTCCCATCTGCACTAGCCAGGAGTGAGGAACGCTGGGAGTTGCAATTCGCTTGCATTTTCAGTCCTGTGAAAGTGGTAAGCATATCCCCTGACCATCTATTCAACAGGGAACTTAGTCCTCAAGACCACTTTAACTTAACACTCCTAACTGAAGGTTTTTAAAAAGTTGCCTCATTTTGTGGATCAGGGCTAACAGCATATCCGGTGTTTGGAAAGGATTAGGACTAATGGTTTAAGTCATAATGGAACTTCTCATATGTTCCCTCTATAGCTCAAAGAGTACATATTTTTACTAAAGGTGCTGTCACACTTCACCATTCCTAGACTGTCTACATATAAAAGTCTTAGCAGCAAACGTAGACAGTACATGCACATTCTAGTGAAAAGTAACGCTAGTGAGTGTTTTGCCTTTAAAGTGCTGGAGTAAGCTGTGAGGGGATCTTCAATATGAACATTTCTAATCTGGGCAGGAGGGTATTATGAAAGGTATCCTAAAGAAACAGACAACTAAGAGGTGCAGAAAACTCTTCGTACAATGCCTTAGGTGGGTTTCTTCTAGTAAGCAGTAAAATGTAATTTTTAAAAACGTGAAAACATGTATTATATCAATATGCTCAAGAGAACAGAATTTAAAGGGCTGTGACTTCCTATCAAGTACAGAGTTGGACCCAGACTTAATTAGAACAAACTCATTCAAATCAATGGGCTTTAAATTAGTTGCTACATTTTTTCCCCAATGGACCTACTCTAAACATGATTCTGTCTGAGACCAATCCATACACTTGATAGTAAATCAAGGTTTGTTGCTGTATATAATAATGACAAATTTAACCCTTCTAGGTTAGGACTCTATTTCCGAAAGCAGCAGTTTAAGCATTATTTTAACTGGAGTATATATGAAAAAATGTCACCTTAAAAAACAATCAAAAGGCATGAAAGAAGGGTATGTGTATATTCATTTTTAATTAAAGACATTGGCTTAAATCCAGTAGTAAGTCACAACTAGAATGGGCCCTGTTGAATCAATAGGGGTTTGGTGAGTCACCTCCACTGTGAGTTCCATTGATTTGATGGATCTACTCCAGTTGCCATTAAGAAACTTACGCATCCTCAGAATTAAAAATGTTTTATAATCAGCCTAGTAAAACCAAAACCCTCGATGCAACATGTACCATCTTGTAAGAAAACAAAACAGAAGAGTTCAATTACATCTTATTCTGCTTTTACAAACAAGGCCTTAGGAATGGTCAATCATTTTAAAAAATGAAAACAAAGAGATTAGGTGTTCTATCAACACATTACACTTTGGAAAAAAATGAAATTTAAGGACTAAAGGAAGAATGTGAAGAGTGATAGTATTCCTTCTTTTCTCTTTGTTACTCTTTATCATGATGAAATAGGACCTAAATGGAATTATAATTAAGTAGTTAATGAGCAGGATTGGTTCAAAGCAATAATTACTATGGATGCATTGAAAAGGAAACAGGTAGAGATTAGTACTTGAACCAGAGTGTGGAATTAATCATAACATTTTCAAGGCAGTATTAACATTCAGTTGTCAGATTTAATGTCTTCAACCAAAAAGGAGGCTGTGTGTGAGAAGTGGAACAGTAGAAAAATTTTTAGTAACAGAACCTGAATACTCCTCAACTGTTAATAAAAGGAGAAGAGTCCAGTTGGGTTCTCAGATCCACAACTCCCCTCAAGGAATAGAGAGATGAATTATGAGAAGATTTCTTTGATAGCTAAGAAATTTAAAGGACTTAATTTTCTGAACTGTTTGGAATTATAAGGAAAAGCTCACAAGACAGAACCTTTACACATCATCTGTTTAGAAAAACACATTTGGATTAACTCCTCTTCTCATTTTAGTACATTTATTTTCATTGCCTACTCTGCAGAACCTTGTACCAATGTAGAAATTACTCTTTTTTGCTAAAAAGTCCATATATTCTCTTTAAAAAGACTTAATTATTTTTAAAAGTCCATGTAAAATTGAATATGAAAACATAAATTTCAGGTTTGGATTATTGCAAATCATTCCATAAGTTCCAGTAAGTATACTTTGCCCAAAGACTGTGTTCCCTGCTTTTCTCTAGCTTATGTAGTCACTCTATAGTGTATGTAGTCAATAGTGGTTGCTAGTCTCTACACTATTTTATTCTCAATCATTTGTTTCCATATGTCTGAAGCATGGCAATCATTATTATGTGATACAAGTACAGATGTTCGCTTCCTTCTCCCCAACCACTCGGCATATTTATCAGCAGTCATTTCTTACTATTACAACTCATTGTGGATGCTGCAACATTTCATCCCCAGGTGGAAGTGGGCGAGTGCTGCAGAACTGGCCCAAGCTCACAGAAGATGTGAGCAGCTTTCTCTGACATGCAAGCCGGCTAGGAAGCTTTTCAGATTAGCAGCATGGAATGCACAGCAGCTGCTTATCAGTTAGTAATGGGGTTTGTAGTCATGCAGATAAATTAGAAGGGAAGTGGGATGGTTTAATGGCTACTATTATTACAAAGGCATTGAAGTCTGCATATGAAAGTAATTTTACTAGTTATCCCATCTGGTAGTTATATCTCTGGCTACTCTTCTGGGTCGAAACAATCATGAGGAAAAATTGTTACTAGATGGAAGGTTATAATGCGGACCTAACTTTTGTTGTTATGTGCTTTCAAGTTGTTTCTGATTTATCACTAAGCTGTCAATTGATAACTTCCAAAAGATGCTACAATTAACAATTATTTTGCTAGCTCATGACTATCAAAACAAAAGCTGTGGTTTCCTTTACTGAATCAATCCACCGGATATTAAGCCCTCCATTTTTCCTATTGCCTTCAACTCATCCTAGCATTTTCTCTTGCAGTGAATCTTGTCTTCTTGTGATACGTCTCAAATACAATAGCCTTGGTTTAGTTGTTTAGGCTGTTAAGATTCTCTGCCTGGAATATTCCTGCCAACACTGCGCAAGTACAATGTTTCAGAGGCAAACACAGATCCACAAGATTTACAATTATGGGCCTTTATAGATATTCTTATGAAATCTGAATGGATTCAGCACTCACACTTTGGGATAAGTCTTTTCTCAGTATTGTTAACTGAGGTCTGTTTCTCAAGAAATCTTTGATGCCTTTGCACAAGCTTGTTTAGTTCTCAGAGAGAGAAGTCTACTTTTCCCAGAATGTAGATACCCATCTCCAGTGCTGTTTGATGTTTTGGTTCTCTTTCACAATTCAAAAATATTATTCATTTCTAGAAACTTTATAAATAGCCACTGACCATTTACACTCCTAATTCATGATGTACCAACAATGTCTGTAAACTGCTATGCTATTTAATAATTCTCATTATATAAGCACTCAAGGATGTTATCCTGATATAGACAGATAAGTACTAATACTAAGCCTTCCACTACGTGTATTAAGTTTACATATAAAAAATTCATGGGACCACCTAATTTAAATATGGCTGCTTGTGTGTGGCTTGATGGAGTTTTTTCTTCTTCTGAAAAACATGAGATATAAAGTACCATAAAGACCTGCCAGGTGTCCAACCTCACTATGACACAAAACTGAATAACCTGCTCATCAGCCTGTGCTACGTAAACCCACCACTAAGACCAGCACTTCTATTACACCAAGAAGCCTGAAGACAAAAGCTGTGGTGTCGCCTTAACTGCAAAGGAGAGATCTCTTTTTTGCAAAAGCCTGAGAGGACAGAACCTGTATGAATCGCTCAGATGAAACACAATCAACCCAATATTGACTGTCCAGTTTAGCATGTCAACACATGACAGAAACATTATGATTTGGCCTTCTCCAAGAGTTACTACAGATTACTGATGTGTGTTCCTTTTGACCCTACTAGGACTAAGTACAGATTTTCATAAGCAGACCAATTTTACTGCTACATGTCCATTAAATAACAAGCTCTCCTTGAAGGAACATTCATGTCAACTTTATTGCAACACTTTACGAGGTCTGGATTGTATTGGATTATTTTCTGCAGATTGCAGATACAATCTATTGTGAGATTTTTAAAGTTTCCCAGATTTTACTTTCAGCTTCAGAAGCTTTGGCCTGATCCTCTTATAGGACAGGTCAAAATGTTTTGCAGAATTTTCTAGTTTATAATAGCCGAATGCTCAAACAAACAATCTCTTTCATGCCCATTTTCTGAAATAAGAGACCAGGACTATCTGCACTTGAACAGCTATGCTCTTTGTACAGTATAAAACTTTGAAAAGCAGGATGAGGAATGCACTTTAATTATTTAGTTAAATAAAGGGAATTACAATAGACACTAGGAAAACATCAAATTGCATCAACTTCAGAAAGGTATTACTACCTTCCACCTAAATGTTTCCGTATTTTTCTTTATCAGATTCTGTTCACATCTGTACAAGCCTTCATTCAAGCCATCTACAAATTGGTTCTGTTATCTAAGCAAAGGTAAACTCTGTTTCCTTTGGAATTACAATTCCTTAATCTTCAGAACAAAGCATCTTCGGGTTAAATCTAATCATTAGTCCCAACTAGAGCAGACCCAATCAGTGGGACTTACTGGTTCTACTCTAATCAGAATTACTCTAATCAGAATTAGATTTTGCTCTTTGTTTGTACACATAGGATTTTTGTTGTTGCACGACATTCATCTTTATTTTCCTTAGCTAGTTTTAGCAGTTAAAATTCAGTAGGATCCCTGTATCCGTGAGATCGATACCTACAGTTTCACTTATCCACACTTGGCCACAGGCCTATATACAACATACAAGGATGCCGCCTTGTGGCCTTTGTCGTGCCCTCTTGTATGTTGTATATAGGGTTCCCTTGTAACCACAGTTTCAGACATCTACAGTAGATCACCAGTCAGTTCATTGTTACAGTCCTTTGACCAATCATCACAGTAGATTGTGGAACTGACCTCCTAACGGATACGGGAAGCCTACTGCAAATATTTAGTGATCTCTTTTAGCTGTTCAAATAAATAATACTAATCATTTAAGTCCCATTTTAACACTTCCTTACAAATAGAACTGTTATTTATTCTGTCATGACTCCTTAAAGTAAAATTAAATTGCATAATTAAGTTGATTCAAATTTTATAAGATACAATTCAATTTATATGATACAATTAAAATTTTAGTGCACACACACATGAAAATATTTTTCCTGTGACACATAGACACAACACCAAGATATTTTCCTGTGCATGGATTTGGACTTTTTCTTCTCTGAACTGCACATTTATTCAATATTACAGTTGTTTTTAAAGGCTGTTGTTATGTGCCATCAAGTCAGAACTGTCTTATAGCAACCCTAATAGGGCTTTCAAGGTAAGTGGTTTAAGGTGTGGTTTTACCAGTTACACACACACACACACACACATATACAGTGTTTTCATGGTAGAGCTGCAGAACTGAGCCTGAGTCCTAGTCCATTATTATCTACTACACCATATTGGGAACCTTTTTACAGACTACAAAGTTTAAACTACACAGTTTAGGTTTCCCATATTGCACAGAAGATCAGAAGCTGCTGTTCATGAAGCTCAAAGCCTCTTTAATATGACTAGAATTAGTTGTATATTTCTTATGATCCAGTCACAAAGTTTATTCATAATTCATTTAGTTGAGTTTTATAGCTCCCATTGTTGTGGTAGTACACCAAGAACTGCTTAGAAAATTTTTGTCACGCTATGACAAAACTGTCAAAAAGACAATTCTAAAACCTCAAGGGCAGTTACTTCTATTTTAAAAACTGATTCACCAATCTGTCTTCCTCCCAGGAACTCAGCATACAATCTGAACACAGAGGTTCCCAACCATGGGTAACCCAGGTGTTCTTTGAATGCAGCTCCCAGAAACCTCGGCCAGCACGGCTAGTGGTAAAGGCTTCTGGGAGTTGCAGTCCAAGAACACTTGGGTTACCCAAAGTTGGGAACCACTGATCTAGCAGACCGTCATGGGAAGTGAACTATCTGTGCATTCTACTTATGCCTCTTACCAACCCACTCCCCACTCAGCTCACATCAACAAATGGAAGCTAGTATACTGTATGCATGAACCAATCCTCCACTTCTCATAATGGATCGGTGATATGAATATATGTGCATAACTATTTGTGAGGGGGAAAACCCTGGCCCTTGGAAATATAGATCTGTCCATATGTCACATTTTCCCCATGCAGAGACCATGGCCTATGTTACAAATCTACAGTAGCAGATTGCCTATTTTATTCTGTTTCAGTAATTGTTAATGGTAACAAGGAAATGTAACAGGGAAAAGCCGCTTGCATTTTCTTAAACTGTAACTTTTAAGTCAGTTCTAAAAGCAAGAAATGACTGGAAATGTTTAGCACCAGGTCCTCAAAGAGGGCACAGTTGACAAATATGATATCCAGAGAGTGAAACAGGTTAAGATGAGATTCTGCATGTTCCACCACTCACTACTGTTTAGCTGGTCATGCATATTGGCACACTGGGAAGCAAAGCAGTTACCCAAGAGTCGCCACCCCATATTTCCCAGCTTCCCACGCTGAAGTTGCGAGGTCCACCTGATTTGCCTGGGAAAGAATTTGAGCGCTATGTAGCAAGTGAGAAGAAATAAATATTTTAAGCAATTATTTTAAAGAACAGCAATCTATAACACACATAAAATAGTAAAAAATCTTCATTCTATTGGTTGTCCAGAAAAGTGAACACTTTGCTGTTCATATTTAATAGATTAATGATACATTCATACATAATAACGGTATATTTCCATCCAACAATATGACTATCCATAGTGAAGAAAACGGAAAGAGAAAAGCTGGAATTTCCTTTAATTAGGAAGAACACTGTAAATATAAACCAATTAAACATTTCCACATTTTACTGAAGTCCTCATGAGATTAACACATTTGGATTATTTGTGATCTAGTACTATCTTATTTGATAGTGAATACTGAAAATGTACACTGAAAAAAAAAACTACATATAAAATGTCCATAAAGCAAGAAACTGTACTGGTTTTCTACAGAGGAAATAAATTCTCAATAAATAGGGAGGCTCCATAGGTGATGAGTATCTCACTGATGTCCAAATCTCAGAGACATGGGTGGGGGTGCAGTTAAAAGTAACAAGCCTTCTCCATTCCTAACACACATGCCTTTGCAAGCACAATTGATATGGGCAGAACTCAGCCACACTAAGTTTGGGTACACGAGGCCAGCAGCAGGAAATGGAGCTAAAATCCACCCATACTGCCCATCTCACAATCCACCATTCTCCTTAAGGAACGGATTACATGAGGGAGATAGTCCTATTACAGAAGGTGCCAGATTTAATTAAATTGTTTATGCAACGGGAAGAGCAAAAAGGAGCTGAATTCAAATTGTAAGTATAAACCTCTGGTGGTTTTTTTTTATTATTATTTTAAGAAGAAGATATATAAGGGGAGAAGAGTGCTTTTGTTGTTTAGCTTTACTAAAAACCAGCCAGAAAGCTAAAATCAATCACTAAATAGGACAGTCTTTGTTCAGGTTATTAACAACCCTAACTTCATAACAGAATCAAGGCAGGAAACTGTCTAGTGCATAATCCTGAAAGTTTGATCCTATTAATTTTAAATTCTTCTGAAGGCAAAATACAAGCTTGCATCCAAAAACCAGATTTATTTAAAAAGTTTTGGAAGAAGACAACGGTTGCACATGTCCTTCTTTTTTGATGAATAAGTATTATTTTTATAGAGGCAGAATATAGCTTGTCAAATTCTTTTGGAGAGGGATTACAAGAAAGTAGAATCCACAAACTAGTAGAGCTACTGTAATGGGTAGAATGGATTTAACTCTTTTAATAAATATACTCACAATTACAACTAATTTCAAAAAAATCACTACCAAATTAAAAAAGATCACACCAACTAAAATGCTATTAATTTTAGTTTTCTATAAGCATTGTCAGACATCATCTCCTCATAGTTTCCCTTTCTACAATTCTTCTTTTAGCATTCTATTTTCATTTAACTTTCCTTAATCAGGTGTTTACTGCATTATTCTGAAGCAAAGTTTCTGATGAGCTAAAGATACAGCTATCAAACATTCTGCTAGCTTTCACTAGCTTTTACACACACACACACACACACACACACACACACACACACACATATATATATATATATATACACATATACAGAGAGAGAGAGTGCCTAACATAAAACCGCCAAAATGAGAATGGAGAGTAAAACACTACGTAAAGGAAAAGTCTGATGCATTTCATACCTTGCTAGTAGATGCCTTGTAAGTAGTCTTTAATTTCTGAGAGAGCTGACTGGTACTATGGCTGGCTGTTGAGACAAATAAATTTGAAAGGAAGTTTGTTTGTTTTTTAGGGGTGTTTTGTTATCTTACTTGAACACTGGTGTTAATACCCTTCCAACAGATAGTCAGCTTAAGCTATAAAAAGCCAACTAAAAGAGACATATTTATCATCATTCTTCTTACCTTTGGTTTTCAGTTGTCCCTTGCTCAGTTCAGCTCCATCAATCGTTTGGCCTTCAGCTGCTAAGCGGTCATTAAGTGTATCAATCTCTCTACGTACTAGCAGTAGCATAAAAATTCATGTTAATGCAAACAGTAAGCATTCTCTATCACAACTGTTAAATCACTGCACATTCCCCATTTCCAATGCCTCAATTCTGTAGGCTGAATGTTTTCAGTGTCCATCTAAAAGGGACTTCTGAACACAGACTACATTAGTAGTCTGTGCATTAGTAGTATTAAGGTAAATAATCTCAAGAGCGAAGCCACCAAACTTGGAGCAGGTTCCATACTGAACCTCACCATGTGGAATTTGCTTTAGGATCACACTTTCTAAGACAAAGCTGATGCAAAACAGCCATCAGTAAAAGTAAATGAAAATTCAGGAAGTAAAGATCACTATCTCTTTTCCACAATTGGCAAGTCATTGCTTGCCAATGAACTTGATCTTATATTTCCATTCAAAACTGGAAAACAATGAACACAACATTATAACTTACATTACTGCAAAGTTAAAAAGGAACATTCAGTCCAGATACTCAGAAATAGAAACCTGAATGAATCCACAGAAGGAATGACTAAGAACTTATGCCACACTTTAAGGAATTCCTCACTTTAAGGGGTTAACATACAGTAGATACCATAGTCCCATACAGATGTTTTTCTCCATACATTCCAGGAACTGTGGGAGGAGCATGGGCATATACTCGTCTCTCTCCTGAGACCACTGTACATTGGCCAGATTTGAAAGCCTGAATGCATACATTTTCCTCCATTTACACCAATGTCACACAGAACTCCTAAACTATCCGCAGAAGCCTATCCAAGTCTGTTTAGACCTTCTGGGAGACAATACTGGTTTAGAGACCTACTTATTTGATCCTATTACATTACAAGCTAAAGGAATTCTAGAAAGACATTGTACAAGAGGATCTCAAGCAGGCACATCATGTGCAGGAGTTACAGCAGATAACTTGAAAAATGTAACTGCCTTTTCTGAGTTCATACTGACTTGATAGTTCAGTATAGTTTATGGAAACAGAGGTCCAAATTAATTACCTGGAACATAATAACATTTTTCATGTATCTGGTGTATTTTATCAGCACTTTCTTTTAACTTCATATTTTGTCAGTAACTTGTATAAGTACAAACTCACATTCAAGATTTTCAATGTAGAGGGTCTCAAACTCTCTTTCTATTTGACCAAAAAGTTCCAGAAGTGTATTCCTAACAGATGATGGCAGCTTCGAATCCTGAAGAGGATGAAAATATTCAAGTTACAGGCATAGTTGACAGGATTTTGTTATTCCTATCTGTATGACAGGCACAGGCTGCCATTTGACTTCAAAGCCTACACTGAAATCATGTACTCATTATTATAAGCAGAGATTTAAAATTCATTCAAATTCAAATTTACTTCTATCTCCATTGTCTACTGGAATCTTTAATGAAATTACGGATCAATAGAGTTCTGTAATAGAGTTCCCTGTGGGCCACAGAGTCAAGTCCCCTACCAGACCAGGAAGTCATATTTATCACCACACAAGCAGTATTCTGGATAGAGTTTTTAAGTATTTAACACCTATAAGTATATAGTGAAGAGAAGAATGAGAATAGTAAGGCTATCTGGTAAACAAAAAATTCTACAAAGCCCATACAAGAACAATGAAAAATAATGTTTTGATATTCTCAGGGGGTGGGGAGCTCAATGCTCTTTGAATATTTCAGTTGCCTTTCAGGTGCAGGAACGTGAACTGGATAAAGTGGACGAAGACGATGCTATGATACTACAAAAAAAGGGGGGGGGGTTAATTAAAAAAACACAACCTACATTCTTACATGAAAGTGATTGCCATAAAAATACAACCCAGCAGCTATAGCACAGCCTTCAATTTTACTTCTAGGCTGGCTCAGTATTACAGAAGAAACTGTGCATGGTAAGATCAGCCAGGGGTTATTCTTCCCAAACTGTTCAAATAAATCCTTTCTTAAAGGCTGGCAGACTGCTTGCTACATTCATTTACTCAAAGGTTAAGGAGGACAATTAACAGGATATTTTGCAAGTTAAATAAACAAGCACCTTCTTTAACTGGCCACAATTCTAGAGGCAGGCTTAGAGTTTATGAAGACCCCAGCTTTCAAATCAGAACAGCTAGGTTCCAAGAAACTGACACAATAGGTTAGACTATTACAGTAAAATCTGAGATTTTCTTCTCTTCATAACAGCTAAACCTGATCTAACTTTTAATCATATAGCATAGGGGAAAAGACCTGGTGCCAGAAGAAATCAAATCTAAAGCCCATTTAGATTTTTTTTATCAAGTTTCACTAGTTCTGTGAATCTTGGCCAATATTTCTGGAAATTGGACTTGTATAATTGTCTTTTAAACACAAGACAGCAAACATTCCTTTCCAGTTAAATCAAAGAGCCTGCATTCATTTTGCCACACAGGAAGCTTACCTTCACTGTGGTGCAGGGAAGAAAAGTTTTGGATTTAGACATGAGAAGCAACTGAACAATTTGGAGAGTCAAGTCTTCAAAAATCATGCCCCAAATCCTCTTGCTTAGTTACACTGGCATAAAACAAATGGGCAAAAAATCTTCCAAATAATCTTTGGAAGAGAAATGCCTTAAGTTAAAAAATAACCTCAGACATTATTTGTTCCATGCTAAGTGATGTGACTCAGCATGCAATTGATAATGTCTATAGTGATTTCTAAACTTGGGACATTTTGACTCCAAACATTATGCCATTTGCTTAGCTGTGGAAGAGGATTTTGGCCCTGATTTACAAAACTAGGAATAAGTACGAAGCCAAGCACTCCTTGCTGCCCCACCAGGCCCCTGTTCTAACCAGGGAACTCTGTCTTTTTTTCAATTAACAGGCCAGGAAAATAAGCCAAGATACACTTCTTTTTCTGGCTGCAACCATCAATAACTCAGATTTCATCAGTTCAGATGTAACTGAGACATCTGGCTTAATAGATAACATAAGATCTTCAAACCAAAGCTGGCATGCAATAGAAGGAAAAGACAGGCAAGGAAAGGAGTGCTTGGTATCAATGCTTGTTCCTGCCTTCATTGATCATGGCTTATGAAGCCTTAAACAGACATTTTGACTGCCACTTCAGACATAAGAGTGAGAAGAGTGGCCTTAACCACAGACTTCATGAAAAGATTGTGGTGAGCATAAAAGAGGTAAAGGCCACAACCCTTAGGCATAACCAAAGATATTCTCACTACCAGATTTACACCTTTACATTTAATCATATGCCTTAAGCACTACATTAATATCTGCTTTGCATGGGGTTTCAGAGCCCTGATGGTGATACCGAGTTAGACTTGCTGCTGTATAGATTACTACCAAAATCCTGCAATCTGCACTAACAGTGCAGTAGTGAAACCTGTAATTGTAGAAGACATGCACATACCCCACACCCTTTCTAGTCCAGTCATGTTTACCTGGCCTTCCAGCATTTCCCTCTGCAATCCTGACCGTTCTTGCTCGGAACTGTTGGTTCGTCGTATAGAAAGACTGTGAGATTTGCGTTTCTGCTTTGCCTGGCGAGCCGTGGCACAACTTCCACTTTCTGTGGGCATTACTTCAAAGAAAACCTTTCCCGACACTCCTAAGATAAACTGAAGCCAAGCAGCCAGCATTACAATTTGCCTCACGGAACAAGCTATATATTTAAGTAATAAACGTAAAGGAAACATTTAGGCCTGCCAAATTCTTTAAACATTTTCAGGATAAGTCTTTGCTTTTGCTATTAACTCTTTCTAAAAAACACTTTTTAAAATTATGGTTACAGTTGTAATTCAGCCTACATTAAAAATACATTGTAGATCAGTTGTTCCCAAACTTGGATAGCCCAGGCGTTCTTAGACTGCAGTTCCCAGAAGCTTTTACCACTAGCTGTGCTGCTCAGGGTTTCTGGGAGTTGCCCAGAAAAACACCTGGGTTATCAAAAGTTGGGAACCACTGTTGTAGATTATACAACTACTGTATTAAGAATATTAATATTCCAAAGAATTGTAATACCACACATTTCACTGTTGGTTGCAGGGTGGATTTAAAAAAATCAATATTTTTAAAAAATAAAACTGATTTAAATTAAAAAATGGATTTTAAAATTTAAATCATGATTTAAATTAATATTTATATGATTTAAATCAAATCCACTCTGATTAGTTCCAAACTACAAAGCCAACCATAGAGAAAAATTTGATCCACTTAAGCTCTGCTAAGCATTTTCAAAATACAAACCCACTGAAAATTCCAAAATGCTTCTAGTGAACAACTAAGCACCTATTGTAGTTCAATAAGACACATGCAAAGTCATAAACAGAGCTATAAATACAAGGAGATGATGTTTGAAGGGCAGTGTCAGGTAAATTATTCACAGTCAAATATTTTCAAAGAATATTTTCAAAGAACTATTTGGTTACCTTATTGGTTATAGCATTCATTCTTGTCAAGCCTCTACTTTGTCAAGCATAAATGCCAATATAGAAAAAATAAATAAATACATTTCTGGGAAGTTCCTAAATACATCCCTTGACAGTTAGCTGATACTGTGACAGTTAGTTTATAGTGTGAAAAGACTATTGTTTTTAAATGTAAACTGCCTTGATTACCTGACAGTACCTGACTTCAACCACACCCACACATGCAAGATCCAGTTTCTTCCCTTAAGAAAACAGAAGTTGTCTTTCATTTATTGCAGTGTACAAAAAACTGTACCACTTCCAAATGTGAGCATGGCAATTCTTATTTCTTTCTCTGCCCCAAGCCAACCAAGCAGAGCTCTAACAGTTGGTACATTTAAGATGTTTGATTAAGAAGATGACCACCATTCACAGAGCATCAAATTTTTAAATTAGTACAAAACAATTGCAAATTAGATCCAAAACCTTGCAGAACAAAGAAAAGAGAAATGTAGTCTTAGGCAATCTGAACAGATTTTATAACAACCATGTTTTGATATTTAATCTAAGATCTACAGCATACTAACTCTTTAGAGAACTAAGCAAGAACAATGTCACCTCTCTAAGCTCTAGGGAACTGCCAAGTTCTGGGGGGAAAAACATAGACTATGAAATCTAAGGCTAAAGAAAAATGAAGTTTCCCAAGTCAAGGCAGTATACATAAATTACATGAAATCTACACAGAAGAGTAGTACTGGGCTTGCTTCAATCAAGTACAATTAATGATATGGTTGCCTCTGGAGCAAGGGCTCTTCACTTCCAAGAAACCTCTCTTACATGCCTACCGGCTAATCACTATTTTCATATACAAGCAACACAAATTATATCAGCAGTTTGGAAGATGCCTCCACATAAAACATGGTATTATATAAAGGCAACCTCTAAATAATGGATCTATTGAGTCGTAATTCACATTACAGATAGTGTTTCTCCTTCCAACATCCATTACACAATATTATGCTTCTTTTTGCAAATCTCCTCGTATTGCTTCTGAGCATCAGCAAATCTCATCCTCTTCATGCCATGTCAACTTTAATCATACATACATTTAATCCTGCATAGTTTGGTTTGTTCCTATATAATATCAAGGAAGTAACTTGGTTATTAACAGGCCCCTTTAAATTGTTTCCAACTACAAAAGAGAGAAAACAAAAACCACAATTACAGGGATACGACCAAATTTCAGAGGGTGTTAAGAAATCACATTAGTACGTATTTAATAATATTTAATATTCATGAAGCAACTAAAAATGAATTGGTATACAAAACAAATCAAGGGAAGTCTTGCCCAATGGGCTTACACAACTTAATTTAGGCAAAAACTAAAAACAACAAAAATTGAAGGAGGCAAATACTAAACATAGTCAGACGTTAAAACCTTAGGAGATAATATAATTTGAGAATCAGCAAAAAGTCTTACTCATAAAATACTAACAAATTAGTCTGTTCAACATCACCATTCTGTGTTCCATTGTACAAACATTTCATTGCACATCTTCATGCGCCAGTGTGACTGCAAAATTCATGCACTGCTCAGGAGAAACATGTCACATGCATGCAAGCCCTTCACCAATATTGCAAGCTCTTTATTCTTACGTTTCAGAGGAAGCAAGCAAGCACACACATAGGAGAAAGGAAGAACTATAACAGGCAGGATCAGTTTCCAAGGGTCAGCAGGCTTGTCATGTTTAACCCACATTGAGATCTTGTGTACATATGTTCTTATGTGACAACAGGAGTGGATATATCCTTCGTCACAAGCAGACATACTGGACACACTCTGAAGCCAGTGTAGGGCAAACATAACATATGAAGTAGCCCTCATCTACGTATATTTCATGTTAATTTCAGGCCATAATCTTATATCCCATAAATGTGTAAATAAGGCACACTGAGCCCAGCTGAGACTTAGTTCTGAGAAAATATGTACAGAATTGCATTGCAGATCTACCCATAACCCACCTCACTGAAAATACAGAACAACTTCTGTCTTTTAAACAGGCAATATAAATGCTAGAAGAAAGAAATACCACCCTTTAAAGTTTTTGTATTAAATCACTTCCCCAAGTTGAAAAAGTGATTTGAGTTAGAATCAAATTCTACATCTCATCATAAACATATTACAAATTTGAAGATACAAAATTAAGAGAACAAATTTTTGGGCAGTATATTGCTACAAGAGCGTAAACAATCAGTTTCTGGCAGTCACCTGGATTCACCCTATTAAATTAGGTTTTCAAAACAATGGAAATTACCTGTCCAGTATATCAGTGTCATGTTAAATATCCTATGAAAACCACATTAAATATTGATTAGTGAAGAAAATGCAAACAATGGTCAAAAAGACAATGGTCAAATGTGAACATTTATTGTATCTAAAGCATGCACAACTGTGTTTATATTTAATACTTGCAATGAAAAAATGCAAAGGCTACTATAAGAAATCAACTATAAGTTTGAAGAAACTACAGTTCAAATTTAAGATAATTAGAGAGGGGGGCATTCGTATACGAATATCCCCGCATAGGTGGTGTTAACAAGGGTCCAGCCCCATGGGGCCAGACGGTCCACTCACCGATCCACCGCGGATGCGGGCAGCGTGATTCTACCAATGGCTCCGCAGCACGCGATCCGCTCACCACTCCTGGCAGGAGGCAGGAGGACAAGCCTTGCTGCAAGGTCAAAGAGTGGTGAGCGGATCGCGTGCTGCGGAGCCATTCTAGAATCGCGCCATCCGCGTCAGATCAGTGAGTGGACCGTCCGGCCCCATGGGGCTGGACCCTCGTTAACGCCACCTGTGCGGGGATATTCGTATACGAATACGAATACCCCCATCTCTAAAGATAATTTAAACGTCAGCATGGTCAAACTCTTGCAAATTCATGACCTTGGGTCTATACAGAAGAAGTAGACATGTATCTTTACAGACCCATCATATGCTTACTTGCTTAAAAGCATATCCCATTTATTTCAGCTGGATTCACACTGAAACTATGCCATAAATGTCAAAAGCAGTATTCTAGAAAAAGCTTCAGACAAGAGTACGTTCTGAGTAAAAGAAGTGCGGACGTAATCTGTTTTTCAATACACCACCATCCAGGTGAGCAAGCTAAATGCAGTCCCATGAAACAGATGGTCCAAAGCAATAAGCAAACATAACATATACTTAAGATCTGCTAGAAACTACACCCAGAATTTCCCATTCTGTCAGGCACCATACAGAATTTCTGGTAGCCATAGCATGAAAGCCACAGCCTGCAAATAGCAACATTCCACAAAGGAAGGGTACCTGAGACAGCATAAATTTATGAAACCTCCACATGTTCCACATGGCACCCTGCTGTGGGTGTAGCCTACCTCAATGACTTTTAATTTTTCAATTTGTGTGAATGTTTAACCTGAGGAAATTGGGCTTCCAGCAACCCTGTACCAGGATTCACTTGTTGGAAAATCCCCACCTATTTCAGCAGCTACATTATTTGATAGAATTATACCAAACACTTTATTTCTAGGAGCACCTTTGCACTTTGATTACAGTCTCACTCATCACTTCAACTCTGGCCCTGCAACACCTGCCCACATAATGTTTTCTACTGGGAAATGATCCCATTCACCATTTGAAACAACTAAGGACAAAAAAAAGACACTGTTACACATTTGAACTACATCCGCAAACAAAAATGGGATTTTTCAAAGCTACTTGCTCATGTAATGGGGTTACAACAAACCAGTGATTCCCAACCTTGGGTAACCCAGGTGTTCTTGGACTGCAATTCCCAGAAGCTTTCACCACTAGTTGTGCTCGCTGGGGTTTCTGGGAGCTGCAGTCCAAGAATGCCTGGGTTGAGAACCATTATAATAGATGACTCAAATCTGCATTTTCATTTTGCTCTGTCAAACTCTGTCCCCAAACTTAATAATAGCAGGGGTAAAAACACATTTAGGTGTCTCAATCTAGTTTAAGCCACAAATGATCCTCCTTTAAACACACACCTTTTAGAAAGTTCTAGATTATTCCAGCAGAAAAAGCATCCCAGTATTTTATCTTTCCTTTTAATATAACATGTTTTATACATGTGAGTAAAATGTTTAAAATTTGATTTAATGGAATATAATGGAATGTTCTATCCTCAAAGTATTTGCTACAGGAATAGTTGGTATTCCTATGTGCTGCTTCTTCTGGTGTTTCATAATCTAATAGTCTAATGAAAGAATAAAAACTTATCGAGCCAAGGGATTATCTCTGTTTTAGGAAACATCAGAATGTATTTTTAAATAATCATACTGTTTTGGAGAAATACTTTAATTAAAAGTGTAGCAAGGAATGAAATATAATGAAAAAGTAATTTTCAAACTTGATTCTTTGAAAACCAGGTGCAAAGGTATATCATGGGATAAAATCAGTCAATACTAGACAACCAATCCTAAGTGACAACTTACTCACCCTAAATTGTCTTACTTTGCTCAAGCAGTGCTGCAGGAGTTTATAAGGTATTTTCTACATTATACTTGCTTATCTGGGAGGCCTGATGAGCAACCCATGTGAATTGTATGTACACTAAAAAAATGATGCTTAGAAATCCACTATAATATGCAAGGGATCTTCAGCAGAGATATCTTTGTAGGCTGTTTTCTTTGAGTAAATATTGTCTACAACACTGTCGTGTACAATTTTTTGAATAATTCTGTTTCATGTTTACATCAATATATTTATGGGTTGTCTCTTATCTTTTATAGCCCCCTGAACAACGCATTAAAACAGTAACAGGCTGATATGCACCAGAAATTTCAACACTAAACACATACAGAATCTTGAGAAGTGTCTCTTCTATGAAACACTCCATGACATGTGTTCTTCCTGGAAGCCTTCCATAAAATTTGCCCAAATGGGAATGCCTTAAGAACACAAGTGAAAGGTCAACATCAAAACAGGATGAAGCAGTCCTACAGTCAAGAATATTATTCTGGGATCAAAGCCAGAAATTCAGTTGGGAAAGATCCAATACAGAGAAGCAATATATGCAGAAAGGCTACACAGGGAAGAAAATGAACGCCAAGAATAATATCCCCTACTAAAAATTAGGAAAAGGCCACATGACCATGGAAATAATACAAATACAGGAATAGGTGATATCTTTCATCGACTATTAAGAATATAAAACAAAAAAAACAGAAAACAAAAAACCAACGGTGACCTTTCGGTGATAAATCATCTTCTTCAAGGCTGTGCATCAAGTTCTTGTAGGCACTTCCAATTTATATGCTGTTATTAATGTCCCAAATTCATAAAAGGTATCACCTATCTATCCCCTACTAAGAAACTGCTGAGACACTGAACCAGGAAGGAAGCAGTCTGAGGTGAAAATCCTCTTGCATAGTTATGCAAATAGCACAAGTTTTGGACGTAAACTGCCCAAGTTAAGAAATCATCATAGATGTCATCAGTTGCATGCTGAGTCACACAATTCAGTGTGTAATTGATCATATCAACATTGTTTTCTTAACTTGGAGCAATTAAGTCTCCAAAAGTTATGCCATTTGCTACACCAGTGTAACTAGGTAAGAGGATTTGGGCCAGCATCAAGGTGCATTGGAGAAAATAATACAGGCATGTCACCTGATTTCAGGACTGAAGGTTTCAGTCAGGATCTAGCACGGATGACGCATACATACCTAATGGCACAGAGTTGTGTTTCTGTCTTCAGTCCCCAAATCCAGAGTTTGAACTCCATGGAGTACCACAAGAATGCAGTATCCATGGAGTTCTTCCTTCACAGCTGGGTTTGCTTTTTAAACTAGGATTTCAATAATTGGTTCAGGATGCAATATTGAAAGCAGGTAATAATTTAAAGTACAATGGTAGGGGAGGACTGTCACAATGACTAATACACCAATAAGTTCTTTAGATCAGAATTTAATTTGTCCAGCTAAATAATTTATTCAAACCAGCAATCTTCTGCACTGAACTTTCATTCACTGGATAAAATCCTGTTACCCAGCTCCACATATACAAATAAGGCTGCAGAAACAGTAGAAAAACTGCAGCAGAGTGAAATATTCACAAAGCACTTCTGCTTTTTTGTGCCATGCAAGTCGCAATGGGAACCATGCAATTGATTGCACAGTAAAATTGTGCAATGCTGATCACCTGGGCATAACGCTTGACACACTTTCACAGATGTAACTTTGTAATTCCAGAATGAACAGGATTTCAGCAACTGTTGATACTGTTCAATCGTCTAGGTAAAGGTAAAGGTTCCCCTTGACATTTAGTCCAGTCGTGTCCGACTCTAGGGCGCAGTGCTCATCCCCACTTCCAAGCCATAGAGCCAGCGTTTTGTCCGTAGACACTTTCCGTGGTCACGTGGCCAGCGCGACTAGACACGGAACGCCGTTACCTTCCCACCATGGTGGTACCTATTTATCTACTTGCATTTGCATGCTTTCGAACTGCTAGGTTGGCAGGAGCTGGGACAAGCGACGGGAGCTCACTCCGTCGCGTGGATTCGATCTTACAACGGCTGGTCTTCTGACCTTGCAGCACAGAGGCTTCTGCGGTTTAACCCACAGCGCCACCACGTCAATCGTCTAGTTGTGTTTTAATTCAAGAAGTTAAAATGTTCATTTTCCATTTACTGCAGCATTTCTACTAAATCACATAAATTCACTGTTCACTTTCCTAACCTTATCATAAGAACAGCAAACTATTATCTATGCTTTAAAACCACATCTTATCTTTAATTAGAAAACATAAATCCAGTTACATAAATCCAGTTATTTATCTGTATATTTTTCATATTATCTCATTTACTAGTTTACTTTGTTCTGATGTAGTTTCTTATTAACCTTGGTTTATCCAATTCTGTTAACACCCTAATTCACTAAGAATATTCTAATTTACAAGATGTCAGCATCTAGTAATTTTTCAATCAGGTAAAATGCATATTTTGTTTCTCAGTATCCATGTAGGTTTAACTTATTCAGTAGAATATTCTAGATTTTGTTTATTTCAATACTCAAAAGCTTTTTTTACATAATTAAATGAAGTATATACATAAAATAAACAGCAATATATGTCTAAGCTTCTTCTGTAAGAATGTACCCCTCTGATCATTTTCCTCTTTATTTTTGTATTATTTTTTAAATTCCTTTTTTCCTCTTTCTAATCTCCTTCAATGGTTCCTATGGACCTTTCCTTTCAAATAATACATCCTCCTTTTCCTTCTTACACCCCCAAAGGTCCCTGTCTCCTTGCCACCTTTTCCTTCTCTTTCCTTGTTTCAAATTTGGATGCTTTGTCTCACTCTGCCTATGTCTCAGTGGAGGTGCAGGCATGGTACCAACACAAAGGATGTGACTCAGAATGGGGCAAAGGAAGAATCACTGAGCAAGTTAAAACACTGAAACCCACTTCTGAATGACTTGAAGCTCCCTTGGTGCCCCAGCCTATAATCTGAGAAATGCTGTATTAAGAGAGCTCCTGCTCCAGAACAGAAGCAAACTAAAAATATCTGCACAAAATCCTCTACATAGCAATCCCAGTATTGCCATATTGGCAACCTAGGGAATGCATTGTAACTTAACATTCTAACCTAGTAGTAATGCACTTTAACATTTTAACCACATATTTAGTAACATAACAGTTTAATTAACTGCCCAGTTAGTGATGAAATTGTTCAAATAAATTACCCAAGAAATTTTCTTCCCCAATGATCTTTTAAAAGAAGTCTAATCTACACTTTCAGTTATCGTTTCTACGTTTTTCCTTCTCCCATTGCCATATGCGTACCAACAATACAATGAAAATTACAACTTTTAACTAAGTAGTGAAAAAAATGCATTTTTTTCAAACCGAATATAAATATTAGATGGCAAATATTTGAAAAGAAGCATTAAAAGTGATTTCCTCCATAAACAAAGCTTAAATGTTAACAAAGGGGCCTATTTTCTCCAGTACAGGATCCTCCGTTAAACGGTCAGATCACTGGTCAGCTTCATATTGCTTTCAACAGAGTTGAGCAACTCTAGTTGTTTACTTAACTGCAACTCCCATCCTCTTCCACTACCAGCTATTCTGACTTAAGGTGGGTGGAAGCTACAGTTCAACAACAAACAGAGGTTGCCCACTCCTGGCTTACGCTGACCTGCTCTTCAGTGGTTCCAATTTCCCCAACGTCAGGTTGAAACACCAGAGACTGATCCTGGAAACTGTCACAATCAAAGCACATGTTCTTTAAGGGATCTATCACTCCTCCCCTAAAATTCTATGTCATTATCTGCTTTCATAAAGAATATACACTACCCTCTATTTTGTTGACACGTGTTTATCAGCTCTTCCAAATTGCAACAAAAGCGGCAAATAAGACTTGTAGAACACAGCCTGAAGTAACCACAAACTGTAGAAATGTTGTCATCTGAGAAAAGGAGTGCTCAGGGATGAGCAGCTCATTAAGACAGCCATCTCTCTCGGAAAAGAGGGGGTGGGGATAACAATACACCCCACAGAAACTAATTGGCAGTCTTCCCAACACTAATTACCCTTGGTTGCTTCATACATTCATAAAATATACACCTTGGAGCAAGTGTACCACTTAATACTTGTATATTCTGGATATTTTGAAGGAAAGCCGAGAGACGAACAAGACCATTTATGACAGCTAACATGACAACGTAGTATTTAACTGTGCTAATACACACATTCAGATCCTTCTTTTGTGCCCCCACTTAGGAAACAGCCTCTGTTTACCTCTATTCTTGTAAAGTAGGTTTACATGTTAAATTGTTTTTATTTAACATCTCACAGACATTTAAGACACTGAAACAAAAACAAAAAAGACCAAAAAAACCCACACACCAAGCATACAAAGGGAAGTAATACAAAGAAAAGCCAGTTTGAGAGTATTCCACACAGCGACCCTACCCAGCGTATGCTAGGTATTATTAATATTGCTACAGTTCGTATATTTAGCTTTCAATATTGTCTGTAAATGATGTGAGCTGCATTTTGATACTCATTGCTTTTAGCTTCAAATATTGTCTTTCGATTATGTAAGCCGCCTGGGGTCCTTTTTAAAGGAGGAAGGCGGGGTAAAAAATATTTTTAAATAAATCAAGTAAATAAATATGCTTCGTAGTAGCCCAGTTCCCCAAACATTGGGAACACAAGCCCAGAACCTCCTGCTCTCTCTTCACACCAGCCCCAATATCCCCTGCTTCTCCGTTCAAAAAACCGTTACCCTGAGGTAAACGGAAACGACCACCCCGGGCTGAGAAGAGGGCCGGGACCCCTCGCTGTGAAGACGACCCGGCGGGGGAGGGAAGGAGGCGGGAGGAGGCCCTGAGGCTCACCTTCGAAGTCCACCGGAGGGGGCGGCTCCCTTGCCCGGAGGGGGGGGAGGGAGAAGGTTACGAGGGGGTGGGGATAACAATACACCCCACGGAGGATGAGCGGAGAGTGACAGTAAAGGTAGGGGGGGAAATTAAGAGGAAAGGCGCCGGCGCCGGCGGCAGCTGCTCGTCTTCTTCCCCTTCTTGCACAAAACCCGAACGCACCCAAAACCGCTCGTCCCGGAGTACCTCAAGACCACTTCCGGTTAGAACCGGAAATAACGCCAGCACCATAGAGACCGTTCTCTCTTTCCCCCCCCCTCCACTCAGATAGAGGAAGGGGCGACCCAGAGGGGCCGCGGTGACTCACGTGACTCGGAGGCTCGCGCTCCACTCGTCCGCGGCGCGAGAGCCGAACGAGGCTGCCTCTCGAGTCAGGAGTTTGACCTTCCGCCTTGGCCCGGTTGCGAGAGCCTTCTCGGTCCTGTGTACCCAGAAACGACCCCGCTGGCTGAATCTTAGGAGACTCAGCTGGCGGATCCCGTGCGTGTTTACTGGGGAGACAGGCGGCAGTCCTGTATTGAAACGTACCCGGGAATAAATTCGTCGGATTTAATAGGAAATGATATCTGAACAGACTTTGCAGGGTAACCTTTTCCCCCTCTTACACAGGCCTTAAAATCGGCGGAAAAGACGTTCCGTATAAAAACCATGGGTGAGGATGCCAACCAGCAAATTTAAGGGTGATTCTCTACCTCAGTAAGCCTGGTCAACAGAGGCCTCCTCACCCTGGTGAATTTCACCCATGATCAATTTGCAGCCTTTTAAAAATTAAACTTGAGGCCATTGATCTTTCCTGTTTAAGTATTTGTGTTTAAAAATCTAAAATATTTTAATTAAAGGTAGTTTTAGCAAAGAATTGAAACATCGAAATAGTAATTGGTGGAGAGGAAGTTGAATATGTGGAAGAATACATCTTTTTAGGTTCACTGGTCAATCCAAACAGCGATTGCGGCCAAGAAATAAAACGTCAAATCATGCTAGGTCGCACAGCGATGAGTATCAACACGGAAAAGTAACAATGTCAGCTTGACAGCCAAGTTCAAATTGTTGTTGTTTAGTTGTTAAGTCGTGTCCGACTCTTCATGACCCCATGGACCAGAGCACGCCAGGCCCTCCTGTCTTCCACTGCCTCCCGGAGTTGGGTCAAATTCATCTTGGTAGCTTTGATGACACTGTCCAACCATCTCGTCCTCTGACGTCCCCTTCTCCTCTTGCTTTCACACTTTCCCAACATCAGGGTCTTTTCCAGGGAGTCTTCTCTTCTCATGAGATGGCCAAAGTATTGGAGCCTCAGCTTCAGGATCTGTCCTTCCAGTGAGCACTCAGGGTTGATTTCCTTCAAAATGGATAGGTTTGTTCTCTTTGCAGTCCAGGGGACTCTCAAGAGTCTCCTCCAGCACCACAATTCAAAAGCATCAATTCTTCGGCGGTCAGCCTTCTTTATGGTCCAACTCTCACTTCCATTCACACCAGTACCCCCATAACTACATATAGCTGTGAAAGTTGGACGATGAAGAAGAAAAATTTATTCTTTTGAGCTATGGTGTTGGAGGAGGCTCTTGTGTATTCCGTGGACTGCAAATATAACAAATAAAGAAGTGGTGAATGAAGCACATAAGACATATCACTGGAAGGCAAAATAGCAAAATTTAGACTTTATTTTGGCCATGTCATGCGATAAACATCATTGGAGAAAGATGTTCTGCTCGGAATGGTCAGTTGATAGAAGACAACGAGGACACCAAATAATGTGTTGGTTAGATGTAATCAAAGCAGACACTGGCCAAAATATAAAACACCTGAAAGAAGCAGTACAAGATCAGAAATCACAGAGAGAGCTGGCTCATTAAATCGCCAAGGGTCAGATATGACTGAATGGGTAATTCGGGTTTTAGCTAGCAACAGGGTTTATTCTAATTTTATTGTATTTAATTGTAATTTTTTTAATTTTTGCATAGTATTTTTACTGTATGATTTTATTGTATATTGTGAACTGCCCAGAGAGTGGTGTCACTAATGAGGCAGTATAGAAGTGGAAATAATAAAATAAATAATAAAGTATAAAGAGCCCTATGGTGCAGTGGTTAAACGGCAATCAAGCCTTTGCTCATGACCTGAGTTTGATCCCGAGGGGTTCAGGCAGCTGGCTCAGCCTTCCAAGGTTGGTAAAATTAGTACCCAACTCGCTGGGGGTGGGGGCAAAGTATTCCTTGCATAATTGCCACCCAGAGAGTGCTGCAGCACTATGAGGCATTATATAAGTCAAAATAATAATAATAAGTACTTATGTATATTGGCTATATAAACAGAGATTTTATAATTGTGTGAACTTTACTCTCCTCAGTAAAAAATACAGAATCATTTATGGTTGGAGTGTGGAGGACCAGCTAAAGCCCCATATGGTTGTGTAATAATAAAGGAGTCTTAATAATAAATTATTACAAAATACAGATGTTGACCTAGTCAGTCTTTTGGATGGAGGACCGACCACGTTAAGAGCAGAAATTACATTTAATGTTTGCTTTTTGTTTTAAAAAAGATCTACCACTGTGTATTTGGCAGTGGAGCCTGAAGTTGGGAGTGTATCAGAGGCGGAACTCGATGATCCATAGGATCCCTTCCAGCTCTGCAGATCTGAAGATGATGAAGATGAAAGTGGACGATCTCTGGCCCTATTCACTTTGGCAACATTTTGGTAATTAAATGGTTTAGGTTTCTGGCTGTGGAGCCAGAGATTGGGAGTTAAATTCCCCATTGTGCCTCCCTGACAGGAGCTCAGATCATTCTTATAACTGCTCTACAGTTCTAAGATGATGCTTATTAAAATGGAAGATGTCCCAATATCTCTATTACTATACTCATTTGCAAGGTAGCATGATGCCTCCTTGTGGTTGCCACACATTACTATCTTGCCAACAAAAGCAAAGTGTGTAGCTTATATACTGCCCCATAGTTTCAAGCGCTCTCTGGGAAGTTTACAATTTCATTATGCAGGCTACACCTTCCACCTCCACCCCCAGCAAGATGGGTAACTAAGTCTGACTTCGGAAGGATGGAAGGCTGAGTGAACCTTGGAAATGGTGGAAAATCAATTGCTGTTTATGAAACAAAAGCTTTTTTTAAAAAAACTTGATGGTGCATAGACTGTATTGGGCTTACGTCAAGAGATCAGTCTTAGGAGACCCAGAACATTAAATAATCACCCTGTAAGCACTTTATCCAAGGAGGGGCGGCCCCCTGATTTCCACAATCACCCAGGCACAGGGAAGTATTTCGCCCCCCCCCCTCCACAGCCTGACGACGGTGACTACTCTTTCGCAGGAAGACATTTTCGTAGCGAATAACGGTAACAACGGAGACCAAGCTTTATGAGATAAACAACACAGAACAGAAGCAGCATTTTTATTGCCCCTGCCACACGACTGATGTGGTGAATTGGGGACATCGCACATGCATTCACTTGAACTGGCACAGTTTTTTGCTAAGCCTCTACAGTTCAGAATTGTTTTCCTGGTGTGTAAAGGGGAAGGTCTTCTATAATGTTCCTTCCTTGCGATAACTATAGGGCTGGACTCGATGAGCCGTATTGCCCCCTTCAAGCTACCGTGGTGGTGGTTAAGAGCCACCATTGGTTCGCCCACCTATCTATCTCCCCTTGTCTCCGCCTTCCGTTTGTTTCCTGCCAATCAACTGTCTCTCCTTCCCCCCCCCCCCCGCTGCTCCTGACGCCTTCTGCTTCGACCGTTTCAATTCCCCCCTCCGACTTCCTTTAAATAGCGGTTGTCTTTAGACCCGCCCCTCTCACCACTTTGCCCTCCTCCCTTATTCGGCGGCGGGCCCGCAAATTACCAACCGCTCGCCACTGACGGGGACTGGAGCTTCTGGCGCTGTTTCGCGGTGGCGCGATCGGCCCACTCTGTGACGTCAGGGGCTCGGGCTGCCGCCATTAGCCAGGAATAGCGGGGGGCGGGGCGTAATTGCTTCGCCATGTGGCGCGCGGCGCGCAGGGCGCCAGTAGGAAGGCAGTTGGCGGCTCTCGCGCTCGAGGGCGCGCGGACGGGTTCGGAGTGGCGTGTCCTTTCCGTCTCCCTTCAGGGACGCCGCTCGCGGGTGGCCCGGCCGTCGCCGTCCCCGCCGCCTCTCCTGTCGTCCCTCACCTTCGTGCGCCTGAAGGGAGAGCCGGTGTGGCCTAGAGACCAGGCGCGGTGAGGAGAAGAGTGTGTCGGGGGGGGGGGGGGACGAGGAGGAGGGCCTCGTGAACGGAGCCCTTGGTGACCTTGAGAAGAAAGGGCTGAGGGGCTTCCTTTCCTCCCTCACTTTCTCATACATGTGTGTGTGTGTGTGAGAGAGATAATTACAAAAGCGAGGGGGGTCTTGAATTGGGATGCACAAACATTCTGTGGATTTTCTTTTTACTCCCCCACCCCCACCAAGTTTATTTTATGTTTCACCAGGGAGATCAGATTGGCTCTCGTCTAGAGCACCTTTTTCAGTCTCTAATCCAGGGTATTTACCCTCAACAAGCTTGTGTTTAGATGCTGTGAGAGCAGGTGGTGAGTGGCTGACAGATGTTAGCAGCCAGACACTTTAGCTACTGGACAAAAACAGTTATTGCAATGTGGTGGTAAGGAATCACCTGTTAGAACCACGACCTGTTACTTTTAAATGCTTTATCACAGGCAAGAATGGGGAGGTAGACTGTTTCTTCTACCAGTGCATAAGCTTGTGTTTAGAGGTGGTGAGCACAAGCGGTGAGAGGGAATCTATAGTCCTCTAGATGTTCTGGGTGTTATAATCTAAAGCGTCTGGTGGGTCAGAGGTTTCCCACCCCAACATTTAGTAACATTATATTTCTGCTGGCAACAAATTTTGATTTTTTTTTCAGAAATAATAAGGATCAGTAATGGGCATTGAACAACATAGGGCTCTAAGAGTTATTGGATATTGTTGCTTCCTTTGTTTGCTTCGCGCTTGTCTGGCTGCATTTTACTGTTCAGTTTCTCTTAGAAGATAATTCAGAAGTAAATCATGTTCTTTGCATGCAAAAGGTCTCAGGCTCAGTCCAAAATTATTTCAGGCAGAGCTAGGAAAGATGCCTATCTGAAACCTTGAACAGACCTGATTTGGGTAGGCAACACTGAACTAGATGAGCTAATAGCTAGACCTGCATTAAAAGTGTAAACGAGCGAGGCAAGAGGGGTTGGAGACAGTGTAGGAAGAAATGTAGGATGCAAGACCACTGCAGAACATCCTGTGGTGTTCAGTATATTTTCTTGAACAGCTAGGATACACAAGTTAAACCAATTAGTGAGTAGATATACATGCTGTGCACAGTGCACTCTAAACCTAATGATGGGAATATTGCATGAGGACTAAAACTGGCTTTATCTTACTGTCTGAAATGATAGGAATACTGAAATTACCTTAATACAGTATTTGGAAAGTCCTAGAGGTTGTTGCTTACACTTTAACAAGTATAATATAGCATTCCCCCCCCTCCCGTCACTAACCAGTAATACCTTTGTTCATTTGACTTGTATAATGCTAATTGTGAATGATATTGAAAAACTTTTAACAATAAATCTTCTCTTGAATTGTATAATTGTGGTTGGGTGATTCTGAATAAATGTGACCAATTCTTTCTGATAATTATTCTTTCTAGGAATATCTGTACTGCAATCATGCCTGAAATAAACACAGAGGATCTGGATGAGCAGCAAGTACAGTTGCTGGCAGAGATGTGCATCCTTATTGATGAAAATGACAACAGAATTGGCTCAGATACAAAGAAAAACTGCCATCTGAATCAAAATATTGACAAAGGTATATTTTTTTTAATATTTCAAATATCTCCGTATATAATATGATTCTGGCCAAACATGCCAGTTGATTTGAGGACAAATGCACCTCACTATGTGGAGCAGGGGTAGGCAAAGGGAAGCCCTCCAGGTACTTGCAACATAGGTCTTGCCTTCAGGTATTTACAACATATGTGTACTATTGCACAATAATATTGCAAAATAGAACTGGAGGCAACGAAACAGAAGAGTGAAGTTAGAGAGGTGAGTCTTGCCATATGTGTTTGAATTAGTAGAATTCTTTGAATTATAAAAGTACACTTTTTCTGAAAAGCAATTTGGGCTTACTAACTTCTCTGTTACTAATTCCTGTGGTATCCCAAGTGAGACACATGTTATGTACAAAGTAAAATTATATGGCTTGCCCTTCCACTTAGCCTTGTCTCTATATACTTCTACCTGATGGCTTCCTACCGTGTTTCCCTAAAAATAAGACAGGGTCTTATATTAATTTTTGCTCCAAAAAACACATTAAGGCTTATTTTCAGGGGATGTTTATTTTTTTTAATGTACAAAAATCTACATTTATTAAAATATGGTCATGTCATCTTCTGGTTGCTGCACAATGGTGGAAGGCAGGGTTTCACTTAATGGGCTTATTTTTGGGGTAGGGCTTATATTATGAGCATCCTCAAAAATCATACTAGGGCTTATTTTCAGGTTAGGTCTTATTTTTGGGGAAACAGGGTAGATGTATCCCAAATAGCAAATAATAAGGCTTAACTGTTCATTCTGTGACTGCTTCCTGGCTGCATGAAAAGAGAGGAACCTCTCCTGCAAATCAAGACACACAGTCTGTAGTCTTCTGCTTTGCATAAGACTAGAAGTTGTAACTAAAGGATTATGAGCTTCATGCGCTTGCCTGTTGTGCTGCTTCATATAATTGTCTATGACTAACTGTGAGGGGTATGCATATGGTAATAAAATGAATTCATGCCCTACCTTGGCCTTCGCAAGCTTGTCTCTGTATATTGTTCCATTGTATGAGAAAGGATAAACATAGTAATCCTGTTGAATATTGTGGGGAGAAGGAAAATATGAAGGGACAACTGTTGTTAAACTAAGGTAGGGAAACCAATACTCTGGATCAGTTTATCTGAGGAAAGCATACTGTGCAGCCCATAGGGTGGAAAATACTGGTTTAATAAAATCACCAGTATCTGACTTTTTTAAAGGATTTGGACTTCCCTTAAAATAATGAGCAGGATTGTTGCTGTGGAGAGCAACTAGGTGTGTAAGGAATTTTTCAGAATTACATTTTCTATCAGTACATTGTCCTTGTTCATTATGTTTGTTCTGAGCACATAAACAGTTTTTCTTTTAGGCTACTGTCTCCCTTATAAAGAACTATTGCATATGTATTTAAATGTACTATTTGGTTGAATAACTTTCCAGTTCCTTTGGAGAGTTCTATAAGAGTAAGATACCATCATGTTTAAAATGAGAACGGAAGTAGTTTGCTTCTTTGCTAAGCTTTGGTTATTAAATTAAAATCTGGTGTTAAATGAAACATGAGTGAAGTTTCCTTTTTCCTTGCAGCATAGTTTTTTTTAAGCTTATTGCCTATCTCTGTGCTAGGATTGCTACATCGTGCATTCAGTGTATTCTTGTTCAATACGGAGAACAAACTCCTTTTGCAGCAGAGATCAGATGCCAAGATCACCTTCCCAGGTTTGTTATTTCCTAGCATATACTCTTTGCTACATTGATATTTATGTCCCCAAGCAAACATGGAGAGTTTAACAGAACAGATCAGACCATCAAGCAAAATTTAAATGCTTGCTTCCTGAAGAAATCCTTTTGTACATAAGTAGATACTTGGCAAGCAGCAGCATTAATTTCTTCTGAAAGGTCTCTGGACTGGTCTTTCAACCTATATAGAAGGCAGCTGAGATTGACAAAGATTTCTGATGGACCAGCTCTATTTGTACAATGAATTATTTTTTGTCTACTCTAGCATGATTATGATGAATCAACATGTATATTAGAGAACAGAACTGAAATGAGTGGTATTTTCTAGTGCTGCTTTTTAAAAAATACTCATGAATTATTGGAAAAAATAAGACAAAATTATCCTTTTCTGGAAATTATGCTTTGATTGGCTTCTGCTGATGGGCAATACTTTGAATAGCACACTGTATGCTATTGTGTTATGAGATCATTTATGTACAGCAAAATAATATTTGTTGTGGCCAACAAGACCATTTCCTGGAGGTGGGTCCCCTCAAGTGTTTGGTAGCTTGAAATGCTATGAACTCGCATTAAAACTGAATCCACAAACTTTTTTGTAGATTGTTTTACCAACACTTGTTGCAGTCATCCCCTAAGCAACCCACTAGAACTGGAAGAAAACAATGCAATTGGCATTCGAAGAGCAGCACAGAGGCGACTGAAAGCAGAATTAGGAATTCCATTGGAACAGGTAAATTACAATGTTTTTTTTTTCAGATTAGCTAAAATTGCCTACACGCAAGAGTTAGAACACTTTAGTTTGATAAAACAAAGCCTCAAAGTTGCAGTTTGAGACATTCTGCCTGCTCTAACTGACTGAAGCCACAGCCACAGAAACACAGAGGCCCTGCAGACTCCTGAAGAGCAGTGTGTGTCTGGTAGATGCCCAGGAAGAGGGCAGCTCTGTAACTCAGGCCCTAGGGAAATGTTCTCTAGTCCTTCCGATACTTTCCATACCTCTGTAGTACTGATTCTCAGTCATGTAGTATACATCCTGGGGCAAATGAAAAGGGGGCGGGGGGGCAGGTCGTGCACACAGGCAATTCCAGTAAGGAATGCACTGATACAACAGAGGTACAAAATAACACAACCCTCCCAGAGAGTGCAAAATAAACTGCAGTTACACCGTTTGCCGGGAAATTGTTTCAATCTTGACCCTGTGTCATTTGACCAAGAAAAAAAAGCAACGATCTAACTGGGGGGGGGGGGAGTTAACTAGAGAACATTTTCCTCATGTGACCAGCAGGGCTTTTGTTCCTTGTGCTGCTCTCCATTGCCTAGAACTGTGTCACCTGGAAATCGTTAGAGAACAGGATTGCATTGAGAAGTCCTGGAAAGACATCCAGTTTTTAAAAACTGAACTACTGCAGGACTGTGTTATCACTACTAGTTTTACTAATTATTTTTATTACAGGTGACACCAGAAGAACTTCTCTACATAACTCGAATTCACTACAAAGCCCGCTCTAATGGGATCTGGGGAGAACATGAAATAGACTACATTCTGTTCGTGCAGAAGAATGTGACACTGAATCCAGATCCCAATGAAATTAAAAGCTACTGCTATGTTACACAAGAGGAACTGAGAGAACTACTGGAAAAAGCTTCCAGAAATGAAATTAAGATTACTCCATGGTTCAAGCTAATTGTAGAAACTTTTCTATTTAAGTGGTGGGATAACTTGAATAATTTGAAGAGATTTATTGAACATGATAAGATACATCGAATGTAATGGACCATGGAATATGCAAATCTAAAGTGAGACATTACCTTCAAATATGTCATGGATTATTAAACTGGGATGTTATTTGTAAAGATGATTGCAACATAGTTGTTGAAGTAAGTAGTAGTCCCTTGACGACTAAGGAGATTTGTTTTTATATATGGCATGATCTGGATGGCTTGGGTGAGGGCTCAAATCTCTTCTGCCTTTCATTTCTTGAGATTGTGAGTTGGATTACTAACAAACCGCCATTATCTTGTTTGCATTTCTTCACATAACTATTAGAGGCTGAATATTTGCTATGTTATCAATTGGGATGAAAAAGTGCATTGTGCTCAGGTTCTCTCTTTTCTCTATGTGGGATGGTGGATTGTTTGTAATCAGCTGTTCAGTTAGATTTCATTGGGTACACAGTGCAGGACAGTGACTGGAATGGTTAGGTTAACGAGTCTCTACAATACTTTTTCATATTTAAGTTTCTAGTACTCTGGATAGTTGATACAAGATAAAAGTTAATTTGTGGATGTGATATTAATTGCTCTAATAGTTGCTATGGCTGTATCTGTTTGCACATTAAGTATGAAGAAAAATAATAGTTTTGTTATTATAAAAAAATAGTATTTCAAAATTAGAAATGTACAGATAGGGTATGTGCTCCAACGGATTGCAAATGTGCCTGCCTTCTATGAATTAACTTCCTCTAAAAAGGAAAGAAACTGATTCTGACAAACTGTCAAAAATGAACCTTCTTAGCACTTTGAAAACAACTGAACCTGTTTGGTTTTCAGTATAACTAGAGAAGGAAAATTGTACATTAGCAGACAAACTGTTGATATAGAAAAAGCCATTGGTGTATTTTTAATAATTAAAGCATCTGAACCTTTTAAAACGCTGTGGATCAATTTGTACACTCTAGGAACATCTGACAATAACCGCTTCACCAAAAAGAGGTAAAAACCTTTTTTGTGCCATCTTTAACTTTCAGCAACTTAGGATCAGTTTCAGGTTAGTTTATGGAAGTAGTAATTGTGAGGAAATACAAGATGACATAAACATGTACTTTCCCACCGGAGAAAAACGTGATCCACAACTTCAGAAATGTCTCAGATACCCCAAGGCTGCTTGTACACGTCCCTTAAACAGTTGCTCTCCTGAAACTGATGATACTTGAAAAAAAGGAGGGAGGGACTGTTCAAAATACCTCCACTGCTGAGATGCTGCAGCTGTACTTATGTTACATCTAATTTGGGCGGCACCAGGTTGGGAAAGATGAGCTGTGAAATCTAAAAGAATGAACTCTGCTGAAGTCACCAGTTAACATACTATGCTATATATACTTCCTAATGCCTGGTCAAACTGGCAGTAATAGTATAAAGTTTTAGGTAGAAGCCTTTCTTGCTGTCTCACATCCTTGTACCTACAGGCAAATCAGATCAGGAATCTGTAAGTCTTGCAGACCAACAAGTTTTTCAATGACAAACCTGCCTTAAACCAGTTAGACCACTGTTGCACTGTCTGTTGTATAAAGGGTCCTGTAATTAAACTGGCTTGCCCCAGCTCCCCATAGAGATGGTAGGTAGTGGTCTGCTGCTCAGCTGTTTGTGAGCTGGGATTTTAAAAAAATGGTTTCAACTGCAGTTTCATAACCATGAAATACTCAAATTAAAAGCTCAGACCTAATGCTTCACAAATCCCACAACAGAACTATTAACACAGGATTTTTGCAAAGTAGAATACCCATTGCTAAGTCTTACAGTATTCAATACAGGTGTTAAGGCATCCCAGTAATGTGAAAACTGATACTTTTTTGAAAAGTTATGGTTGCACGTTGATGGGAAACGAGGATGAACTGATATCTGGGTTATGGCATTTATAATTCTATAAGAAAAAATCATCACAAGCTCTTCCTTTCTTACTATTTAATTACATTAGTAAATCAATAAAAGGCAGTGCCATTTTTAATATCTTCTTGCAACTACTCATCTTCGCTGGGTTGTACCAGATTTCCTCTTCCCAGAGAACAGATGTTTGGGCTTCAGGTCAAAGACATGTCTATCTCCCTCGCCTTTCTTGCCCAACCGATTCATTTTCCTCTGAGCTTTCTTCATCATGGTTTTTGTCTTCTTCACCATCTATACAAAGAAAAAATATGTACAGTTGAATAAAATTCCATCAACTAAGGTTCATACTCTACATACTACAAAAGAAAACATATGTCAGCCTCTGCAACTAATGAATGAACAATGCATATTCTAGCTCACCAAAGTGAAGAGAGACACCGGAGAAATAATGTACCACTACACACAGTGGACTATACAAGGAGGAAGTGTCCAATTTTAAAATATAAAGGGAGTGCATGTCTCAAGACAAGTCAACCGGCTCTGAGTAGATGTGATACATATTAATCTTAAAATGAAACATCTTATTGGTTATTTCAAGCAACTTATGCTTCCATTCCTATACCTTTTTGTCTGCCCTTGTTCTGATACTTAGCCAGTTAAGGTTCTACAAGAATCTTAGTTGTTTTTTTCCATTCATATGTTGTCAGAATCAAGTTTTATCAACTTCAGTGGGACTTCCAAAGTAGGTACACACACAATGACATATTTAAGCATCCCCACCAAAGTACTGACAAGCTTCAACATTGTAATCACATTCACTGATGCATGAAAATATAGATGTGATTTTGATTCAAGTGGCATTTTTTTTCTCCCAGAGTTGAAAAGAAAAAATACACTGCATCCCATAAAAGCAGTATCACATACATAGAGATTTTTAGAAACTATTATTTAATAACATTTACTGCAATTGTTCTGATCAAAACCATTATGTTAGCAGTGCAAAACCTAAATGTCTTTCACAACCAATAAGTATGGTCCATTCCCATTTGTGGTTTTACACTTCTGGTGATTTCATACAGATTGTTCTTCCCCTCTGCTGCTAGTAACGAGGAAAGAGACCATCTATCTCAATTACTCTCCACTCCCACCTAGCAAAGTAAGAAGCTTGCTGGTTGTGTGTACTTGCATGCATGCATGCTTGTACTGCTTCCAAGCTGGCATTGTATGGAGCCTGTGGACTTGGAAAAGTGCATCCCTCCTTTTGTTATGTGCTGTCAAATTGGAACCTAATGGCTTTCAAGGTAAATAAGATAGCTTAATAGTTCTTCAGGTATCTGGCTGGGGAGCCAGAGGTTGGGGGTTAGATCCTTCCCTATGCCTCCGTGACATGGGTTGGACTCGATGATCCACAGGATCCCTTCCAGCTCACAGTTCAAAAATGATGATTTAAGGAGTTGTTTTACTGGTTCCACACCCCTAATCAGCTTCGATGGCTGAGCAGGATTCAAACCCAGGCCTCCTCAATCAATCAACCTACTGCACTACCCTGGGTATCCTCTTTTAGAACAACTCTCCCTTTACAAATCTCTTCTTTAGACCAACAAAATTAAGACTGCTGATAATATGCCACAATATGTAATTCCACCTTTTGGGGGGGAAATTACAAAACCAGTTGCAGGAATACACTTCAAGCCTTCTGAGAAAGGCTACTTAATGACAATAAAGTAAAATGTCTATTTGGGATAAGCATAAAAATGTTAATATCAATCAACTGAGGCAAACCTGTGTATCTCGGAGACCAGAAACATCTCGAGGTGTACGAGAGGAGCTGCGACTTCGTGTTACAGAAGTTGGTGGTACAGAATCTTCTCGCTTACGTTTGCGGGTGACACTTCGTGACCTTCTTGTTTGGGCAACATAATGAGCCTAAAGTTTACAAAACTCAATCAGATCTTGTTCTCTAAATTATACGAGACACTATTGTAAGTTAAAGTGTTGAGGCTTTCAACATAGTTAATCACATCTAATCCTCTAGTTACAACATCCCTAATACAATAGATTTCAGATAAACCTAAGGGAAGCCCTGGTAAATCAAACAACAGTTTTACCAAATCCAGCATCCTGTTTCACAGTGACCTAGCCATATGTCTTCTGGAAAGCCAACAAGCATGACACAAAGCAGCTTACTGTAGAATGATGACTGATGGTCACTGTTAGCCTTATCCCCCCTGAATCTGTCTAATCCCCCCAATTTAAGGAATTCACCTGCATAGTCCACCATCTGATGTCCTTGAATGATATCGTGCTTTTTTACTGTGAGAGAGGGAAGAACACTACTATCTGCTCACTTTCTTCGTGCCATGGATAACTGTATATTACTCTGTGATATCCATGCTTGCTTTATAGTTTTCTACTCTAAACAGACCCCAGTATTCCCCTTTTTATCCAGTATTAGTTCATTCCCTAAAACACCTTTTCCTGCAGAAAAAGAAAGAGTAATCAAACTTTTAAAATAACAAAAGCTTTGTCTACATATATCAGTACCAAGTAAGCAATAAACAAATAACAATTTAAACATCTTACATCATTTTTGCCTGTCATGTCTAGGCCAAGGTCAGTCATTTCCTTCTCCAATGCCTTCCGCTGAACCTAAGGCCAGAAGAAACTGGTTATTTCCCCAAAGATCAATACAATGTTGTTATTCCAGGGACAGCACAAATCCAGCACAGTCATATTCAAAAACTGTAACAAAAATCCTGCAACAGTTTGAAACAGATAATAAAAAAATGAGTTGCTGGAGTCTGCCATTCCCCACTCCATTTGTTTTACCATGTTCTAATGCTGTGGAATGTACACTGAACTCACATACAATTATTCCTTTCCTTGAACACTCAGTACCACAACACAGTGTCGGTGGAAAACGTCCCCATTCCTGCAGCAACATGTAATATGAATTCTTTCTGGAAAATGTTCAAAACACTTGGGCTGAAATTCTGGTGTCGTCTCGCACTTGCAGAAGGCTGAGAATGCCAGTAGCAACAATGGTTTTTCAGAAATTAAACACTTCCAACTTCACTCCATGTAATCCCTTTCATTGTCAGAACTGTGGAAGCTATGGGATCGGAGGAGAAAGTCTTTATTTATCAAAAATTGCAACCACCAGGATAACTCCTCAATCAGCTGCAGGAATTTTCAGTAATTACGCTTCCCCCTTCCCTGCCACAGCTCCCTCAAGAGAAAGGGGATTACATAAAAGGTGTGGATGCCTTAGGACAGAAGTAGAAAATGTTTAATGATCAAAAATTGTCCCAGCTGACAGTGTCATCAGACTTACACAGCATAACTCATGCCAACAGGATTTCAGCCAGTCTGAAATGATAAAGAGTTGCAGCACAACAGGTAAAGGAATCAAGAATTACGTACACAAAAAGTCCTAACTACAGCCCTAGTATCTCTGGGAAAGATACTCAGTGGAAACCCTGAAAGTGTATACAATGCTGGTGTGACTTCGTTGAGCCAACCTTTCTATGTCTAGTTTACAGTTCCACTTCACCTTGCTGTTTGTGAACAACAGGGCTCAGATTTGATCCATGTTTCTTACTGTGGCCTTTGTCCTTGTTTCAGATTTTTTAGTTTTTGTTTTGTAATTAAAGGGGCGGAGCAAATAAGTGAGGATGTTTCAACAGCACTTAAATCCTTAATTGCGATCATGTCACAACACAGACTTGAGAAAGTACTTAACATACTTTTCTTGCTGTTCTAGGCATCTTTGGCCCCTGTGTATCCTTCTCCTTGGATTCCAAGATCTTTAATTTCTTTTTCTCTCGGATCTGTTGTGCCAATTGTCTGATTTCTTTCATTTCCTCGTCTTCACTTTCCGAGTCACTGTCATATTCTCCAGTTGCTTGCCTTAGTTCCTCTTCCTCTTCCAGCTGTTCCAGTTTCTTTAAACAAAGTTAAAACAGTGCATTAGAAACCTGTTTACAATCTGCATTCTTCAACATTCATCACCACAGCTCTTCAGGCAGTTCATGCATATGAGCAGCAGGCCAATTTCCATTCCCTTATCTTGTGTGAAAATAAATAGCACAATGCTTCAGATTTGGACAAAGAAAAGTATGATACAGATGGTTTGAACCACCAATCAACCATCTAGCTCTCTGCTACTTTTGTTTAAAAATTCAATAGTAACTATGTCTTTTTTTAAAAGTAAATGCTAATTTTGTAGCCTGATTGTGAAGAGGAATCGGTTAAGGAGGTTAAACCTGAAAGTGAGCCGTCCCCTCCATCGTCTCAGGCGGAAGGAACCGACAAAGTACCGAATATTGTGCAGGCTATGATTCAGAATATGACTTTGGGGGAGGTTCAAACAACTGAGGGAGAGGAAAAGAAAAAGGCGGGAACAGAACAACCAATGGTAGAAGGTTTGCTAGTAACGGAAGAGTGGGAGGAAAAGGCGGGAATAGGAAGGAGTTGGGGTTCGTTGGCGAGTTTGGCGGCAGTTGAGGAGGAGGAGAAAAAGAAGAGGGAGAGTGAAGAACAAAAGAGTGAGCAAAAGCCGTATGTCTTTGATGTACCTAAGAGGGAAGAGAAAGGGTTTGAGAAGGGTGGAAAGTCTATACTAGAACCGATCCCAACAGGAATAGAAGTACAATTAGGAGAGTTGGATCCGTTGGAATGGACAGTATATGTCTACCCGGGGGGGAAAGGTCCTTGGAAGAAGGTGGTGTGTCCAGAACCTATTCGTACTGGCGGGACCCAACGCGAAGGGAATTGGGCAAGACACCCATGTTGTGGGACCATCTGTGCGGTCCGGAGCACCCCTTTGAGGAAACCGACCGACCGAGAGAGATTTGGGATGGCGCCGCGTTAAGAGAAAATGTCATAATGAACAACCCAGACCTAATGTGGAATGGTGTACCAATGTTTAATAGTCCTGTTGAACCCACCGAAGTTGTAATACACCCCTCGCCTCCTCAAGAAACTAAACGTTTGGTTAAAGCTATGTCGTCTCCTGTCGTCACTCATGTAGATAAAGGGGAACTGCTTACTTTAGAATATGAACCCTATCACACTGATACAGAAAATACTGTATATTCAGTGCAATGACGTGAATACAGCAATTCTTCTGTGCCTCAAACCACGGAATCAACAGTTAGTCTTACCTTCATGATATCTGGGTCAATATAATCAGCGATATTATGACCTTGCCAGATCTCTGGTATCGTATCATATTTTTCAGATGGATTCATTAGATCCCAGTATTCTATAGCAAAGAAAGCAAAAGGGAAAAATAGTATTAACTTACAGAACTCCCAATTCTTGTTGTGTTATGTAAGTGTTAGAGAGGGCGACATAAGATAATATTTCCATCCTACAGTAATAACTTATGTATTGACAAGTGACCCTCAACTTTCTTTATCTACTTGTTTATGCCGAGATCCTTCTTTGAATCCTAAAGCAGTGGTTCTCAACCAGTAGTAAATGTTCCATTGGTGGAACACAATCTAGGTGAAATGTGGAAGTTCCATACTTATAAAGGTTCCCTGGTCTTTCTGCAAGCATGCTGTTACATCTTTACAGACCCCACCTGCCACTGATTATCCATCTGTGACCTTTTTGGATGCTAGATATACGTAGATGATCAATTTAATAATATAATACCCATAAAAATTTTAAATGCCTTTCTTGTGAAGTGGGCTTTTCTGTTTTTTATTTGAAAAGTGGTACAGAAGATACGAGAAGCTAAGAATCCCTTTCTAGCATGCATGAAAAGATAAAGGGCAGATTAAAAGAAGGAAGATGTTCCTTGGCTCAAAGACTAAAAAGGCAATTGGGAACGGATTTCATGTGTTGTAACACAGCTCTCCACTGAGGTCATAAACTGGAGAACAAAGACAGCTCTTCACATTTTAACACAGATCCGAAATACAGAATATATTATTCCTATTACAAGTTAGAAGAGAAAATATGATTATCAAATAATTATATCAAATAAAAGATGAGCTTATGGATGCAGAGAACATACTGTGAGGCTTGCAACAAGCTGCAATCTTCTGTTTCAGCTGTCTGCAAAAAAAGAACATGCAGCACAAAGCTGCATCTACTTAGAAGTAAGCACCACTAAGTTCCTTCCCAATAAGTGAGTACAGGTATACTACCTAAATCCTGCTCTAAACATTAAGATTACTTACTCCTGAGATCCAAGACGTAGTCATCTCCCATTTCCATTTCAAGTTCTTTCTCCTACAAAGAGGAACAGAAAATTAAGAAGGCCTCTTTTTTTCCCCTAAGCTTCAGAAGAAGGCCACTATTGTTTGCCCAAGAAACAAACTCACCAGTTTCTTCTTGGGTGCATCAACTTCCATACGTTTTTTGCGCAGTAAGGCACCCTCGGGAATGTAAGGTGGCCTTTCCTAAGATCAAAAAAAGGAAAACAGTCTGGGCTCAAGAAATCAGACTTGTTTCTTTTTACTGCCAAGGAACAACAGTCACAAACAATGCCAAATTACCACTGCATTTGCCAAGTTACGAAAGAAAAAGACTCAACTGCTGCTTGGACATTTTGGAGAGCGCTCATATGTCAGAAGCAACTTGATGGCACATAACAACAACATACACATACTTGTGAAATGGGGGGGGGGGAGACATAATGGGCAGCACACACAAACCTTGTCATCTCTTTTGGCTGGAACAGCTAAATGGAGTCTGTTCAGTAGATCGTTCACCTTGTTTCCTTTCATTTTAGTATCAACGCGATGGGCCAGCAATCTGTCACAAGCCTAAACATGAAATATATATATATAAATTAAAAATATGCTGATAGCACAACTGGTTAAAGGTTCCGTGCAGCAGCCATAATGGTCCCCAGTTTCTTAACTAGTTTCAAGAGACTGGGAGTGCCCTATCATCATCACTATTAAAGTATTCCTGAACAATGTTTCTGCCCACCAAGGTGCCCAAAACAATGTACAGAAAATTAACTAAAATAAACTCAAAATACAAAACAGAAGAGAATGCTTTATGAAAAATCGAAACAGTTTAAAATCTATGGATGTGGTGCACAGTTTTTACTTCCTGTCAGAAAATAAAGACAGAGCCAGCAGACTCAAGTTTGGATTTCTATACTCATCCTATTTTGATTCAACCTGTTAAAAATCACCTGGAAAGAAGTCCTCCCAGGTTACTGCCATATCAGTTTCATCTTCCCTCCTTGGGTTCTGCCCACAGGATTCTCTAATGGAGCCTCACGGCACAGTGATTAAAGTGCAGTACTTCAGTCAAGGCTCTGCTCATGACCTGAATTCAATCCCAACTGGTTCAGGTAACTGGCTCAAAATTGACTCAGCCTTCCATCCTTCTGAGGTCAGTAAACCAAGTACCCAGCAAATGTCCTGCGGGTGTGTGTGTGTGGATATGTAGCTTGCATAATTAAATCATATACCACCCGGAGAGTGCTTTAAGTACTATGGGGCAGTATAAAAGCAGCGTACTTTGCTTTGATTTTCCTTTGTATCTGATTGGCTGGCAAAGAGTATAAACTTAAAGAGGGCTTTACCCATCCCTTTCCCCTCATCTCTAAACATCTTTAGTTATTTATTTTTAAGATCCTGATATGATTACTTAGCTAAGCTTTATATTCGTTGTTTATTTCAAGAAAAACAGACTATTTCCAAACTAGTCTTTGGGTTTTGAATTAACATTCTGAACTAGAAACTGGGATAGATATGGTTCTCCTGTCTAGAATAAGAGATGGCTGTACCCATAAGCTGGACGGCTTGAATAATTGAATGAAATTCTGGAAAAGGAAATTATCTTTCTTCATAAGTACATAAACCTCTACTCTTGTCATACTATCTTCAAGTACCTCTTCAGAAACTCAGCTTTACCAGAAAGCTTTCAGAATATCCCCCTAGTCTCAATATCCTGTCGTAACTACAAGTTCTCTGCCAATTTACTCCCGTCCATCTGTTTTATCCGCTTTTTGCCTGAGTCTATTTTAGATTGAAAGCCACTTAGAATCAGGACCTGTAACACCTGTTCTTTACAAAGCACCCTGACTGTAGGTTGTACTATAGAAATCCATAAAAAATTGGAACACATCTTAACTGGTGTGTGACAACACCAGCTCTACACCCTCGAGCCAGCATTAGAGTGAACAAGTGAGGCTTGTTAGAGGCTCCAGCAAGTCTGGAAGAAGAACATTGTGGCCCTGTTAGGATTTCATAGGGAAAAGATGGAGAGGCTGCCCTCCACTTCATAACTTTCTCTTTCTACTCCATATGCCGACCTTCAAAAGTAGAAACTAAGCGTTTTATGGCTATACAGCAAAGGACAGCAGACACTGTGAAATGGGAAGGTAAAAAGTCAATTTTCCTCTTTCTCTTCTGAAATATTCCTGCACATTATGTTTGGAGGGGAGAAAATAACCTTACAGAATAAGCAGACACCCCCCACCTCCCACTCCAGGTGGTTTGTTGAATCCAATTTCCTGCCCCCTTCAAAAATCACACCCTATAGTTCCATATGGAAACCACTGTCTTAATTTTTGATTCATTTCCAATTTGATAGGCACATAACCCTCAGTTAGCTATTTTTTAAAAAATGATCCCCCAAAAAACATTAAGGCTATAGTTAACAGATTTTCTTGACGAGTGTTCAAGTAGCCCTCAAGTTGACCTATGCACAGCAAAGAGACCCACATAAAAACAAACAAACAAACAAAAAAAAAACCAAGAGGCTGGTCCAAAAAGCCATGGGCAGAATCGAATCCAATGTTAATTTTGCAACAAAAGCTGTGGGCAGAATTGAAATTGATGTGATATTATTATGCAACAACCACTTGCACAAGAGATTCTACCTGACTTAATACAGAGCTTTAACATACCTTGAGATGTCCTGGTAGATATCAAGATGTTTTGCAGGACATTTGCAAGGCTTTTTGGCTCCTAACTGCTAGACAACAGCAGCAACAATGCACCCCCCACCCAAAAACCCTGAATTAGGGTGCTGAAGCTGAAGGAAGTGCAGCATGGAATGACTGTAAGCAAACTCCTGGGGCAACCTATAAACACTTGGGGCTTTGCCTTCTGTATACTTCTGCCTACCAATATTTTGTACCAGCTTCTGCTTGGTGTACCCTAGGATTCCAGCAAAACATCTGCCCATAACTACTCTGCTGGTAGGTTGTGTGGCTGTACACACAGATCATTATCTTGGATTTAGTTTCTTTTTCTCTCTTAATATTCTAGCACAAAGAAGGAACCAGCACTTCCATAGGCATAACAGGTCACCACTGGAGAGGCAACTCAGTGGTTAGTTTGGAATACAAATGTGCATAAAACAAACACACACTCACTTCTGTTTTAACTTGAATCACACCTTCTTCAGTGAGAGTGCTTGTCTCTATTACTGGAATACCATCTGCTTCTAGATCAGCAAACAGTTTCTGAAACGTAATAGATATACACAGATGAAATAATTGTAACAATGGCAAAACTAAACATTAAAATACAAGAAAGATGATTTTGTCATTTACACCTAAGGAATTAAATACAGTAACTTCATAAAATGGAAAATAAAAATATTACACTAGAATGGCTAGCAGTCAACACAAAACAAATGACATATATACAAATGAGCTTAAAAGGTTCATATACATTCTTATTTGTACACTAATCAAATAATGTAGAATACTTTCACATGAAGGCTAAAGCAGACTTGTACTAGGTAACATTCCAAATAGGGTATTTTGCCTAAATATGGAATAATCTTATAATAGGCTACCCAGTCATGGTGTAACTACAAGGAACACAATCTCACCAGAAGAAAAAAAAATGAGATGTTAGATACGTTGCAAGAAAGGATACATTTGTAGTTGACACATGATATGTGGATGTTGACTCAAGCCATTCTTTGACTGCAAGAGTAGCTGGAAATATATTCATTCTTGCACAGTGTAATGTTACATTTGTATAAAAACAGACTGCTGCATAAATGTGTGTGCACAAGTCTATTCTACATTTGAAACCTTCCTACCTGATTTTCCTCAGAAAGTTCAGAAATCCTCTTCACATCGCATTTATTTGCCACAATTATCAGGGGCTGAAAGAAGAAAGAGAGGGGGAAAAACACATGTAGAACTAACATCAGCAATATTCTAACAAAGAGAATGACTTTGCTGAAGCGATAAAACCCTGGCCCACCTTGTTTGCAAACAGTGGCTTAATATTCTGAAAGAGTTCTAGCTGCGCTTCCAGGCTGTGCCCACACTGTTCAGATATGTCCATGACATACAGGACAGCTGCACGAAGGTGAGCAAGTGCTGTTATTGCTTGCATCTCAATGGTGTTTCTTTCTTCCAGGGGATGATCCAAAATACCAGGGGTATCTACGACCTAGAAACAGGGGGGGGGGGGGGGGAAGATGGTAGGATTAAAGTCATTGAACTTAAAGATGCTGTTAAGTAACAAATGAAAAATGGAGTGCTGAATACTGTTTTCCATTCTTTCTAATCTAAAGAAAAAGAGGAATGATAAAAGTTACGTAATTATACAGAATAACTACACGGAATAATCTTGTTTAAAATACACAAGATGAAGATCTTGCTACAAATTTTGATTGTACCCAGTATCTACAATCCTGTGTACACTTACCTACAAATGATCCACAGAATTTGCCAAATAAACAAAACACAGCACTGGAAGGATGGATGACTAACTACAGCAAACATACACACTCATTTTGGTTAATGGAGGCAAGCAAATGGATCTGTACACTTCCACAAAGTCTGCTGAACTACAGCACTAAATCACTATTCAGCTGTATTGAACTTACACATTTAGGAAGATTTGCTGGTTTTGTACATGATTTTATGCTTTTCAGTAAGGTCAGTGGTATACAAAGCAAGTCTATGTAGTATAGTCATTGGGTAGCTGGGTTAATAAGCTCCCTGCAGCATCAACAGCCCTTGAGTGGCTAAAGGTTTCTAATAACTGTGCCCAATACTGCCAAGTTGGAACCAACTTATAGGAATCCTAAGAGAGCTTTCAAGTTTAAGTGAAATAACTAATGAGTGGCTTTACCAGTTCCTCCTCTCCATCAGTGAGTTTCCATAGGTGAGAGGGAATTCTAACACAGATTTCTGAGCCCTAGTTCAGCATATCCACCATCCCACACTGCATGTCAATGCTAGAATACAGGGCTTCATTGTTTCTCTGCAACCCTGAAGCCTCAGAGGCTAGACTCTTCTCATTTAATGAAGTTATTTGGGCGGCTAACCTGGACAAGATGACTAAAGAAGTGGTCAACTGATGTAGGGGGCATTGTCTGATGCTGTCAGTTGATCTGCAGAGGCATCAACTGGGGTCCAGGCAGTGCTAGAACTGTACAAGCAGCATCTTCCTGAATGAGTACTCCATTGAAACAGGTTGAAACCCTGACTTCTGGGCTGAGATTTGCAGTTGCGGGAAGTCGCCAATTCTATCAATGGGCTCCCACCCTTCCACAGATCTTTGCAAATGTGAGACTTAAGAGCGAAAGGATCACCATGGCAAGTCACTGCTCGATATAACCAGCAACCCATCCCCACAAGAGCCTTGCTGAGCCTTAAAGGCTAAGCAGTTTTACTTGGCATATGCTTTTGTGAGCTGCAGTCCATTTCACCAGATGCACGGAGTACTACCTGAGAAAGCAGATGGATGAGAAGGGAAGATAAATCCAAAAGGTAAACTCTCAGATGATTATCCTAACAGTGATAACCTAAAAACCACTCACTGGAATGAGAGCAGGGCATTCCTGCGTAGATAAGGAGATTCAGGTCTGTAAGATGTTGAAACTATAGAATCCAAATATTGGGGGAGGGAAGAGAAAGAGCTTATTTTTTATAGGTGGGGGAATTATAATTAAAAGAACCCAAGGGACAGAAATTTTAAAATTACAAGCAGTAAAAACTCTCCAAAACCAAAATCCAAATACCCTGTTAGTTAGTTCAGTATGATTTAAAAGCGCTCACCACAGCAAAACATAACTTATGTTATTACATAGAAAGTGTAAGATTTTTCCCCATTGATTGCTTCAGCAAACTAATAGGACTTACCTGCCAACGGAGATATCTGTAATCCATGTGTCCCACAAAGAGGGACTTTGTGGTGAAGGCATAGGGCTGCACTTCTACATCTGCTCTTGTCACCTTAAAAGCAAAGCATTTCAGAGTTAAACTGTCTCTGGATTTAGAAGTCAGTTCTTTTTCCAATAAACTATGGAATAGATGAATAAAATAAACAAATAAAAATACCAGACAGTTTACACAAGACTTGTTTTGAAGCCAATGTTCTATAAGATTAAAGCTTCTGTCATGGGATGATAGGAAAACAAAAAGTGAAAAGATGCAATTTCTTTTATAAAGCTTATAATGCAATATGGAAAACTCAATATCTTTCTCAGAATCCCTTAACAGCTCAAACATTGTAAGATCAGTTCACACATTAGGAGGCAGGAATACATTCAACCCAGTTAAGGCTGTAATCTTAAACCCAGCTAGGAAGCAAGTCCTAGTGACCTTGGTAGGATTTATTCCACAATACGTATGTTTAGGGTTTTGCTGTAATTTTGTTTTGGCAATATGTAAATCCACAAACCTTATTTATAAAGCTGGATTTCCCAACATTTGGGTACCCACACAATAAAAGAGTCCGTGTATTAGGATCAATGGTTGGCAACCGGGATAGATGCTGGCGCACTAGGAAAAAACATCCAAAAAAGAAAATTTAATAACTTTTATTCAAAGGTGGTGCAAAAAAGATCTTTGCTTAAAGATATTGCGGAAGCCAGTTTGAAGCAGGACAAAATTTGTTGCCCTAAAATGAATGTTGATAATTCATTCCCAGAATTTGGGAGCTGGGTGGCAAGTATGTTTCCCTGGAATATTAAGATCTGAACCAAATTGTGTGGAACCATAATCCAGCACGGAGTCGAGTACGCTTAAGTCCATTGCCTTCAGTTCGCTTAGCTCTCTGTGGCCTAAATATACAAGAGTATGCTGATCTGACATCAGAATACTACTCTATTACATCTAAGACAGCCCTTTCTATTTATAATGCCCACTAAAAAATTATATACAAAACAGAGAAACTGATTTCAGAATCCAACACACACAAAAACAGAGTGGTGGTGGTGGTCGAGAGGCTTAAGAGGCTCCGAAAGTCCTCTTGTGCTGGGGATCATTGGATATCATTTTGTTGTCTGTTGAGGGGGAGCCAGCACCCCACCCCTATCCACATTATATATATATATATATATATAGAGAGAGAGAGAGAGAGAGAGAGAGAGAGAGAGAGAGAGAGAGAGAGTTTTCCATCCTCTTGAAGGTGAAAGAGGAATTTATAATTTTAAGAAATTGAATTAAAAAATAGGGAGTTCTGGATGGAGCACTGATGGCCCCCAGATTTTTATAGATTGCCCACCCATGGTCTAGAACAGAAAACATGAAATAAATATCAAAGACATCTTGAATACTCTGCACACATACTTTCCAGGGTTGTTGTTATTTTCCAAAGCATGGATTCTAACTGGCTCCTTTCAGTGCATCTTACATATTCTAGGTTTTCACATAAAAGGCTAGTCCAGTTTTAGTATAATCTAAGCTGCTGCTTTTCCCCAAGCAGCAGCTTTATTTAAGACAAAAGGAAACAGCACTGTGCTCTATTCTCCTTTCCCTTCAGAAGTTCTGCTGAAGGGTTGTAGGGCAGAGAGGTTGAGAATGGACATGTGCATACCAAAAGCTCACTGGATCTTCATTGAGTCAACTCATCCATAAGTTCCACTAATTCAAATGGGCCTACTCAAACTGACTTACTTGAGCACAGCAAGTGGCAGTTACAGCAGACCCACTTGAATTAACTGAACATATGGTGGAGTTGACTACTAAATCCCCATTGACTCAATAGGCCTCCTCTAGTGCAACTTATCATGCTAAGCAACAGGATTTCAGCCAGTGTCAGCATAGAAGCACGGTGACCCAGATTCCAGCTCTTGCTCAGGTATGATGTATCTCTTCATACAATGGAATGGGGACAGAAGGAAACGTCGTATATTGGTATCAGATTCTGGGAAGAAAGGCAGAGCAATAACAGAAGCCAGAACAGCCTATCTGATATACTCCACCTTGTTCTAAATATTCCAGGCTCTGCTTCTGTCTTTTGATTATCGTACACATCCGTCCCAGTGCTGCTCGCTTCAGCTGTTTGCAGCGGTAAAGAGAATCGCCATATTTCATCAGCCGTACATAATCTTTGGCAACACTGTATTGTAGAAACACAAGCCAAACCTGTATTTAAACTGTTGGAAAAAATGTTAAGCTTGCTACCCTCTCACACACCCAAGTAGGTGACTGGGGCTTTGTCAAGGGCAAAGAAAGGAGAAGTCCTAACGAAGATACCAGTATTTCTCCATGTTAGAAACAAGCAGTATTATAATATCTACTGTATTTAGTATTTAGCAGCTAGAACAAATTCTTCCAAAAAAGGAAGTGTATAGATATGATCAAAGCAACATGTTTTCATATAATGAGAATGAAAAAGAATGTTCTTACTTGTCAATCAGATTTTTAGCAATATTGATTTGTCCCAAAGCCAACTTGTAATGATCTTTGTCATAAAGAACGTTCATCAAATCTGCATAAAATGGATGGATGTCCTGAAAACAAGAAAACAACAGCTTTGAAATCTTTGATATTTACCGTTCCTCCCCAAAATTTATGAACCAGCAGTAGTAATGGCAGATTACAAAGAGCAGTGAAACTCATTCTGCAAGTCCAAACGGGAATCAGATGCCTTCTTCCAACACCAATGCCCCCTGCCATACAGTCAAGTGTTTTGAAGCGACGGAGGAATTTTGAACACTAGTTTGCAATATGGCAAAGAGAGAAGAAAAAAGACAAACATTTCCAGTAGGCTATCAGAAGCCCCTTGTCCGAGCTCATCAGATTGTAGTCTATGATCTTTGCTACTATTTGGTAAGCCTGAGGAAACATAAAATTTATGTTCTGGCCAGCATAATGAGTTTAATAAAGTATTACATAGAAAAGCATTTGTTCTCTTCAATGCTGAAGCTTAGGAAGGTGTTTCTTGTTCCAACCAGTGTTACATTGCACAAAAGAGATGATGAGAGGGGTGGAGTGCGGGATCCAGAATCTGAGTTCCATGAACTCTCCTAACACAAGAGGCTTTTGCCAAGTATTTAGAGATCCTCTCCACACTATATATGACAGGTGATTTTATTCAGCAGGATACCCAACCCTCTGTAGCATTTTCATGGGACTGGAACTGCTATGGACATTTCCTTATGCCAACTCAGTTGCACACTCCTAAATCTAAACCAATCCAATGTATTTAGAGGAATACACACCCCATAGCTCAGTTTACAATGTACCTTCATGGCTTCATTTAAAGAAGATTTATCAACATAAATTGACAAACAGTTTATGCTGCTTTTCCAAAAGAGAGTAGTTACTCAACACCCCTGCTTGAAGTCCATACCTCCCTCTCTTAAGAAAGCCAAGAACAGTTGAGTGGGAAAAATATGTCTTCAAGTTATTCCACAGAGTACAATTCTGAATTCAAAATAAATTTATTTATTTATTTATTTTGCAGCTGCCTACTGCCACTTACATCTAACTTTGGGAAATCCATTAGGATCTGGGTAAGTCTGTCATGGTAATTTTGCTGAGTATATTTTACTTTTCTCATATAGAACTGACGAATGCGATGAATTTGATAGTGTTTATGAATAACTGTAGGTGTCTTTCGTTGCGTCTTGGACAATGTCAGATCGATGAAGTCCTGCAGTTAAAAAACAAAGATGAATTGACACAGATAAGCAATTAATATTTTCCAAGTCACCAAGCACCACAATGAAATGGTAGGTTTAAAAAGCACATTACTAAGTGAGTGATTCAATGAGGTTCTGGGTGACCGGGCAATGCATACTTCTAAGGCATTACAGTGTTTCATTTTAGTGCATACAAAATGTATGTTCAGAGCCTCATATCTTACTAGAAGAACTGTAATCTCTGAACATTTGCAGTTATATTGACTGTGCTTTTAAACTCTACTAAGCCCCATCATGTTTTGACAGGTAAAAATTAATATATGGAAGCACCACTGATTTCATTTCTGTGTACCATCTACTTTATTTTTACTTCTTCAGTAATGGAATATTGATAAAGGAAGTGGGATAGCTAATTTTAATATTAAAAGACATCAGAGTATTTCAGGTACTGTACGTATATTGAATCTTAAATTTATACTTTTCCCCTATAAAATTTATTAACTGTTAAAAAAATTATCACATACAGATTAGAATTCTAATAGCAATTTATACAAAGGTGAAACTGCATAAGTCACATAAGCAAATTGCCACTGATAAGGTATGCCAATCACATTCTGTGTTATCTGCTTTATCATACAATGAGAAATGCAAGCAGCACCTCTTTAATTAACAGCAATTTGATGATGCAATTTTCATGATTTTACTTATGCACATAATCAGCATCAACAGGATTCTAGTCAGTGTGAGTTTTTTGCATCTCCAGAAAGGTCATAATCAGATTTTCAAAACACATTGCAAAAATACTGCAATTTCTTACTCCATAATTACCAAATACAAAGCACATATAAATGCTGTTTCCATATGAAATTACCTTACAATGGCCTGTAAGCTGCCTGTTGCTAAGTGTAGTAAACTGCACTAGAAAAGACCACCGTGAATCAACAGGAATTTGATGTATCAACTCCGTATGTTCCATTGATTCAAATGGTCCTGTTCTAACTGTGACGTACTTTAGTATAGGAAGTCACCATTATGATAGGCCCATTTGAATCAACAAAACTTACAGAGGAGTTGACTCACTAAGTCCTCATTGATTCCATGGGCCTATTCTAGTGCAATTTACTATATTAAGCAACAGGACTTTGGACACCAGTTACAAATATCAAATCATTTCTCCGTCTAGCCCATTATTCTCCACTTCTACCATGACCAGCACTCCAGGCTCTCTGACATACATATATCCCATCCCAGCAACTCAAGCTGGGATGTTCTGAATGCCAACTCTCTGCTTTTACCACTAAGCCACGGCCTCAACTTTATAACAGTTGTCAATTTCAACCTAGTTTAATTTTACAGATTTGGCCCAGGTGTGAAACTGAAACAGTTCTTAGGCTCCTGGCTAACAAAATGAATCTTAACATCTATCCGAAAAAGACCTTGTAAAAAAAAAAAAGGGGGGGGGGGAGAGAATGCTAATCAGGTGATGCACAATTATCTCCCAGAACTGGGAACAAACACACACACACACACACACACACACAAAAGGAAAAAGGGTTGGCAATTAGCCTGTTTTGAATTAAACTTTGTCAATGAAAATTGTTTACAAACACACAATGCCAACTGTCCATTGACTAAAAGAAGACAGCAGAATTGTCAACACACTAGAACTTAGCTTGTGGAGAAGATCAATGGAGAGTTTACATTTTTTTTAGTAGGGCTTTTGTTTTAACTTAAGAACCATGAGTGCCCCCACCGCAAATAGATTAACAATAATAACATAATAATAATCTTAGAACTCTAGATAGTAAACAGTTTACTTTGTTATACATTATGATGCAGGAGAAACTGCAATAAACATTACAAAGCTTCTTGTACAACAAGAAGTACTACAATGAGACTCATGGCAAATTTCCAGAAACAGAAAAACGCTACTGCCAATAATGACCAAAACAAGTATTGCACACGGCAGAGGCCACTTTTCACCTACTTCCAGATGGCCAGTTTTCCTTTGCAGCTCAGCAGAAAACAGCTGTGCAATAGGGATTTACAGCCCTAACGTCTCTGCTGAAAGAACAGTGTAGAAAGCGAAGGAAGGAAGGAGACATAGAACTTTCCCATCTCACCATCCTGATAAAAATCACCTTGTTGCATACGATTGTGTAGTGCTTTTAGGCCCACAAATGCAGTGGCCTGACTGAGAAGGAATGCATCCCCCTGGCTCTCTTGTGCCAGCTTGGTTAAAATCTGTACAGGATGAAGAGAGAATCTTGGGGCACCATTAGGAGAGAAACAGAACAGCACAGTCTGCTGGGGTGCACAGTCACTACAATTAAGCTTAGACCATTATACATGCCATGGATTCAGAAGGCTGGTTGGAAGGGAAAGGAACTATCGCTTGACTTCAAAGGGATAAATGAGGGAAGACAAAAGAGGAGAGGAAATGTAAAATGCAGACACTGGTGTTGCTACTGCTTTTTGCAAAGCTGAGACTGCTTGATTTGAAGGTTCATCTGGTGAAGCTTGCCCATCTGGCTAACATTTTCAAGACTTCTCAATCAGCCACACATTTCATACTTCTTGTGTTTTCATGTCTTTTATTTTTCCTTTATCCATTCTTTTGCTTGTCTTAGACATAATTATTTTGTTCTTTTCCCCCCACATTCACCTCTCTCTCCCTAGTCCTCTTTCTGTAACCTAGCCTCTTGTACATGTCCCCTCACTTTTCGCCACTGGGCACTAATGAGGACCATCATCAGATTAAGCCATCAGGTAACAGTTTACACTTAAAAAACATATAGTGATCCCTTGGTAAGCTATTAATAACAGAATATATTCAATCCAGAAGATCTGACCAGCAAAAACTTTTAAGGAAAGGAAAAACTGAACTAAGACAGCATCCGCATAGGATGTTCATGGGAGAAAAATATCACAGAAACAAAACAGAAAATAAAGGTCTTCACTGAATTCAGATTTTGGCTCCACCCACTTCAAACCGTGACTCCCTTTTCCAGCAGAACTGTGATCTTCAAATTAATCATGGCTGGCAATCCAAAGCAAGGATGACATAGTTTGAGATGGACATTTTTTAAACAAATTGTGTGAACATGAATGGATTGAATTAGAGATGGGCACAAACCAAACTACGAACCAGAAAAACCCACAAGTGGAAAAGGTAAGCCCCCACTCACTGGGCACAAACTGGTTCACTCTTTTCTGGTTGGTTTATGGCCAACCATGAATCACCATTTTTCAGGTTCATGCCCATCTCTAGTTTGAGTAGCTTCCATAATCCCTGCCAAATACTGATTAGAGATACTAGGCTTTGTAAGACACCCCAGGAGGAGGGCTTAGTTTGGGATCAGCGGCTGTGCAATTACCATGTGAACTGCATCAGTCCTGAAAGATTGAGTTCTCCAACCATGTGAACTGATGACAGCTCTGCATTTTCTTCCTCATTATAATAAGTAATTCAGACATATGTAATTAACTGGCGAGGTCAGTGGGTTGGAGCACCAGCCTGCGGAGCCATGGGCAAGCAGCACAGTCCTCCAGAAGAAGAAGAAAAAATGGCCAGGAAACCACTTTTCATCATACTCTGCACTTCGAGAACCCCACAAAAAAGAACTCACAATAAGTGAGACTCGCCTTGGCACCACAAAATGACTATCATTCAGCGGATGGGCTCATCTTCCGCTGCGCTCGTAATCTCGAGATTAGACCACTGTAATGCTCTCTATGTGGGGCTGCCTTTGAGATCTCTGCGGAAACTCCAGATGGTGCAGAATGCGGCGGCCAGACTTCTCAGTGGGGTAAGGAAACATCAACATATTACTCCCACTCTGGCCGCCCGTTCGGTTCTGCATATTACTCCCGCATTGGCTGCCCGTTCGGTTCCGCGTAGATTTCAAAGTTTTAATGCTTACGTATAAAGCCCTAAACGGTTTAGGGCCTCGCTACCTGACGGAACGCCTTCTCCCACCTAGATCTACCCGTATCACCCGATCTAGCCAGGAGGTGAGGCTGAGGAGCCTAACGCCGAGGGAGGCCCGGAAGGAAAAAACAAGAAACCGGGCCTTCTCGGCAGTGGCTCCTCGTCTTTGGAACAGCCTCCCTCCTGAGATTCGCATGGCCCCGTCGCTGGGCATCTTTAAATGCCAATTGAAAACCTGGCTGTTTAAGCAAACCTTCCCTCCACCCACCGTCTGAATTTTCGTTATCTTGTTCCTTTCTTCCATCTTGGATCATTGTTTATTTAGTAATATATTGTTATGATTTTAAATTGTTACATTGTTACATATGTTGTTACCCGCCCAGAGTAGTCTATATATGACTAGATGGGCGGGCTATAAATGTAATAAATAAATAAATAAATCTTCGTTGTTCTGCCCTAGCCCCGCTACAGGCAGAAACTCAACGGGTAAAGTTGAGCAAAGGTCACGACCAGAGGCCCAGCCATACAAGGGCTGGAAGGTGCCCGGGGCGGGGAGGGCCTCCTCTCAGGGAGGGACACGTGGCCACCCCTCCGCTCGCGACCGGAGCCGTTGCCACAGAGACGGCGCAGCCGTACGAGAAGCCCCGCGCGCTGCCTGAATACCGGGGGCAGGGGGGGGGGGAAGGGTGTCTAAGAATGCGTCGTCGAGGCTCCGCGGCCGTCGTACCTTGGCGGACGGGACGACCGTGATCTTCTTGAAGTTGTAGAGCACCATGGCTGCGTCCGTCTGGCGGCCTGCCCCGCTCGAAGAGAAAGGGGGGGGCGGTTGAAACATGTGGGAGGGAGTGACTTCCGGGTTGGCCGAGTCTCGCGAGAAAACGAGGCGGAAGTCGATAACCCTAGACTTGTTTTAATGGACGACCTCGCTTTGAGGCGGGTGGGTTTCTTTCCCCCTTTTTCTGTCAGACTGGGTTTTAAGATGTGCACTCGTTTAGAAGAGAGATGTCGGGAGTGGTGGGAACAGAGAAATTAAGATGTTTTAAATGAAGACGTCGTAACTGGGCGTCCTCTGTTTATCTCTATGTTCTGTGGAAAGTAGAGCAAAGCAACAGGGAAAATGTAGAGGAGTAACACAGCTCGCATTGACGGGGTAGACTGACAGCCGGTGGGCTTACTCTCCTACGGGGCAGAGAGGCCGCGCTCCAGCCGTTCCCTTCTTCGTAGTAGCGCCCTCTACAGTATAAGTCTATATGTTTATCTCTAAGGACAGGATGAGCTTGGGAGCCTTCCTATCAGACGTCCGACAGCGGCACCCAGAGTTCAAACTTATCAACTGCAATTTCATTTTTCAGCTCCCATAAAATCCACCCAAGGATTTAAAATTAAAATAAATATATCCCACCATGAAAATTAAATTAGGCCCTTTTTTACCCCAGTGGTTAGGAGAGCATAACCAAAAGTGACACTAAGCTGGTTACAGGGTACGATTAATGGGAACACTTATTTAACACCATGAAGAGAAAGAAATTATAAATGTCTTTTTGTTAACCCAGAAAGGATGAACTACAGTATTTTCAAGCAAAAATCAGGACAGCAACACTCCATTAACAAAATGATAGCATTCACAAAAATCAAAGTAGTTGTTACATATAGAAATTTTCCCATGCAAAGCAGACTATTCCATTCTCAATAAAGCCTGCTGAATAGATTCAGTCCCAAAGAAATTATAAATGAAATCTCTGGGATTTGAAATCTAGGAAATGAGCAACCACTTGAAGGGTTAGCATCACCTAAACTCCCTCCGCCCTGACTTTTAGAAGCAGGCCTAAACATTCCCAACTATATGGCAGCAAACCTGGCAAATCAACCTATGGTTAAAATAGAAACTAAAACATTATATCTACCTAATCCAATGCAAAGGGGCGGAAAGGGATCACGAACTAAGATTTCAGAGAAAAGCTTGAAGGGAGAAAGCCTCTTATAGGGTGCCATGGCATTTTGCTCCATTGACACCCCTAAAGTTTCCTGCATTCTGATTGGCCTTTTTTAAACCTTCTTCCCCAGTTGCTAACCTCAAGATGGTTCTTCTTTGGTGAATAACATGGTGGGGCCAAAACCTATAGAAACAGTCCCCTTTTGTTTTCGAGGGGTGAGATAACTCTAAGCACCATCATCTCTGTTTAAGAAACATCTCACACTCAACTTTCCAGGGGTCTAACAGTATAATCTTGGCTCTATAGCTGTGTCACCATACTAAAATCCGTAACGTATGCTGTGTTCTCTACTCATACTTGTTTCTGGGCCCAATCATAGAACATTTTCCAGCTTTCTTTAACATATGTTCTCGGGTTTTCATGTAATGCTTCTGAAAGGCTATCCATTTCTGCAATATCCAATATTTTTTTAATCCGCTCCTCCAACTTCGGGTTCTCCTGATTTTTCCATTTTTGGGCCCAAATCAGCCTTACAGCTGTGAATATGTGTAACAGCATGTATTTAATTTTTTTTTTATCAACAATTTCTGGCATTATATCCAGTAAAAACATTTTTGGTTTAAAGGCTATTTTTTGTTGTATAATTTCTTGTGTAATATATTTTATCTGTCTCCAAAATCTTTTTACTTTATCGCATGTCCACCACATATGAAAAAAAAAAGTCCCAAGTTGCTTATCACACTTCCAACATGAGTTACTAGCCCCCGACACCATTTCTGCCAATTTTACAGGTGTGAGATGCCATCTATAGATCAACAACTTAAAAATATACAGGAGTTGAAGGAAATGGGTCTACCAACGGACTGGTGGGTGATGTTGAAATTAGAATCAAGGTTTAAAAAAGATAAAATAATGGGCTTTTATGAAGGGAAGGTACAGGTGGATGACTTATGGATCTATACCAGTGATAAGATTATACAAAAAATGTATACTTTTTTGTTAGAAAACAATTTAGAAGATGAAAGGGTGAAAGCAGTAATGATTTAAATGGGCACAAAATTTTGGTTATAATATAGACATAGAAGATTGGACTTGAATATGGAATGATAACTATAAATGGATTAAGCCGATAAATCTGAGAGAAAATGTCTTAAAGATGTTTTTTGGTTAAAAGCTCTTTATACGTTTATCTCAATTCTTTCAAGATCAGAGAAGGTTGTGTGAAAGCTTCCAAAGGCGCTTCTGAAATCAGATGATATTTGTATGCACAGAGCAGTATATAATAATTTTAAATCCTTTTTATATGCTGAACCATTCATTACATCTGTCACATGACCTGCAAGAAATAAACATATTCAGTTTGTTTTGCATTTTTCCATGCCTTCCTCTCCCCGCCCCCAAACCTGCAATCAGTTACTCTGAGCAAATTATAACTTATTGGCAATTGTCAGTGTATTTGACAAGCATTTACCTGTCAGTCAGCCAAGCTATCACCTAATTCTTTTCACCATTTCATTTCAGTAATGAATAAATAAACAACACCTATCACAAACAGGACGATAAAGCCCCCAGAATGATGGTCCTTGAGAGTCTGTTTACACTTGACTTGACATCTTAGAGGGTGGATGACTTGATAAACACTTTAATCCATTCAGGTCCTTCAGCCTGCTTTGTTAAAGTGCCAGGTCAGGGATTTTAATGCCTGACCATGTCTCTAAAAGCCCTGCAGAACTCCATAGAGCTTTAGGGGAAAATCAGAAGCCTGTGTTCGTCACAGTAGGTAGTTGAAACTAGCCAATCATTCCCAGATACATCAAAATTAGTCAGAGTATCAAGGCATAAATCTTTCCATTGTTACAATAATTCCAGGCAACATCAGCTTATCTACGTCTATAGGCTTTATTAATCTACATTGCTTCTGTGTTTCATATGCACAAAAATTACTTCAGAGTAGAAGTCTTACAGCTCTGGAAAAACTGTAGGCACAAATGGTTGTTGTGGGTTTTCCGGGCTGTTTGGACGTGTTCTGGAGGTTTTTCTTCCTCACGTTTCGCCAGTCCCTGTGGCCAGCATCTTCAGAGGACAGGAGCTAGAATTCTGTCTGTGTTCTGGTGTAGTGTGTGGGATTGTTGAGTATTTGTAGCTGTGGGATCAGCGTTTTTGGTCTTTTCAGGTGATTGGGTGTTTCCTGTGACCAGGGTGTTTTTTCTTATGGGTGTTTTGTTGTGATGGGGGGGGGGGATGATCTGTCACTGTGATTGATCGGTGTCATTGGCTAGTCTTTTGTGTGCAGTGATCACCAGTCCTTGTTCACTGACCTTTTTGCAGGCTGTATTTTTCAGTGCTGGGAGCCAGGCTTTGTTGAGTTTTAGACTTTCTTCTTTTTTATTAAAGCTGTGCTGGTGTTTGTGGATTTGAATGGCTTCCCTGTGTAGTCTAACATAATGATTGCCGGTGTTGTCCAGTACTTCTGTATCTTGAAATAGGATTTCATGTCCAGCTTGTTTCAGGGCGTGTTCAGCTACTGCCAATTTTTCCAGTTGTTTTAGTCCGCAATGTCTTTCATGCTGACTGGTCAGCAAAGGACAAAGGAGAAAAGGGAACCCCTCACCACTGCAGGAGTATACCAGATACCTTGCAGTTGTGGCCAGGTATATATTGGGACCACAAAACATAGCATCCAGACCAGAATCAAAGATAATGAAAGAAAGACTCAATGTTATACTCTCTTGATTTCAAACATTTTAAACTTCAGATTCTTTGTTTACTGAGTATGAATGTACAGAATGTGGGAAATTTTCAACAATGACATGAAATGAGAAACTGCACCAGTTAATTTCAATAGGCACAGCTATTCCCAGTGTGGAGAGGCCCATGTTGTCTCTTTTCGCTTTGTAGATATTAAAGACTAGGAGCCTCACAGGAAAAAATAAATGGCAACTCTGATTGAAGATTAACATAAAATTAAAAGCTAGTTCAAATGCCCTGTATCTGGGATGAACAAGTGTGTCAGTTTTGGTTTCTTCAACATAAGTCTTACGTTATTTTCTTCTCAAAAATGGAGATGTTTGCAAATGTTGAATTATTTTCCAAAATTAATTAACATTAAATTCCCATCTGTCCCTACTTGCAGAGCCCCTGTGCAGGCTGCCTAGCTGTTTACTACTATTACTAGCTGCCATAGTCTTGAACAGGCAGTTAAGATCCATTAGCTTTACAAAAGAAGCACTTTGGTAGGAATTAATACTGTAAGAACTGGCTTACTTGTTTTGTGGTAAAGTGTTTTCCCCAGTGCTGGCACAAGTTTTGAACCTGAACCTCTCTGTTGCCAAATGATAATCTCCTAAAGGCCAGTGCTCATCTTAGATTAATTAGGAGAGAAAAGAAATGTATAAGCCACAGCATAAGGGAGTTAATATTTAGCAGGGCTCGGAAACAATAAACCATTTAATTTGTTTTCTTAATCCATGAGGTCTTCAAACCATTAGATCTTTAACTATTGCTTAGCATTGCTAAAAATTAGTGCAGTGCATAAACAAATTGAGGAATGTTATACTAGCACCACTTGTAATTTAACGATTAAAATAAAGTATTTTTAATCCGTGCTGATTTAACAAATTGCAAATGTAAAAAATAAAATAAAATTAAGTGCCAAATTAATTTCTAACAAACCATTTCCAAGTTCCACACTTAAGCATCCTAATTTCTCCTTCACAACATAATGCACAGAAACAGAAAAAGGACAGTGAGAGCCATCCGGCTCTCAAAGGCAGCTGCAGCCCTCGTAAAAGCACCTTCTGGCTGACCAGCCATGTCCCTCTCTGTAATCTGTCATCTTCTGAAATATGCCTTAATGATTTTCCCTTCAGTCCTGCTATCAGCAAAGACTCAGGCAAAAGATAAAGAGACAGATTGGGTTCAGTGGCAAGATCACAGTCAGCTGTGGCTACATATGTTATTGACTGTTGCTAGGCTAATCACTGAGGGCTGAATTTGGCCTGAACAGCTATTGTTTCGTACTGATCCAACTGAGTCATGCCGTTGAGTCCGTATGGCACTCTTGCACTTTGGAAAGGTTGGAGCTCAGCAGTAGAGTGCAAGCAGTGGGTTCAGTCTTTCTTTGGCATCTCCAGGTAGGGCTAGGAAAGACTCCTGTCCAAAACTCTGAACATTTATAATGACAAGAACACTGTCTTGTACTGACAACACTGCCAATCACTGTTGTCAGTACAAGGCAGAAGGGGCCAAATATCTGAATATAAAGCAACTTATTTTCTCCTTATTGTTTTGTGTCTAAGATTTATGCAAGAAGTAACACATCAATGTGAGAAACAAGTGTGATATAGTGGATAGGAGATCAGCTGATATACTCCTGGCTTGAAATCTACATACTAATCATAATTGATGTGCCATTTGGAGATTTGAAACAACAAATCCCATGATTCTCCATTCTGGAAGTTGCACCTGAGTGTGCTAGATAGCTCAGTGGTTTAGGTTGGCTGCGGAGCCAGAGGTTGGGAGTTTGATTCCCCAGTGTGCCTCCTTGACAAGGGCTGGACTCGATGAACCACAGGGTCCCTTCCAGCTCTGCAGTTCTAAGAGGATGATGAGGATGATGAGATGACAGACACCTACAGATACCAAAATGTGGCTCGTCTGGGAGAAAGGCCTAAGTCTTCCTGTTCAGAAAGGATGTTGCCCTAGTGCTAGTTGTAATAAACACAAAGTATATTAATCAAAGAATTACATCATAATATTCAGAGAAGTGAAATGCTAAAGGACTGCTTTGTTTTGGTCAGAGACAGAAAAAGTTACTTCCTTATGCCACAACTCCCAGAATCCCCAGGGAGCTGCAGTGCTCATTGGGGTATACTGGGAGGCACAGTCCAAAATAGTACCTTTCCTCATTTCTGGTGTCAGTTTATTTGTTGGCTTAGGAAATGCAAATCGATAGATTCACAGTAAAATCACAAAAGTTCTGCTCCATTCCTCTTCTTTTTCTTACTGGCCCTGCTCCGGTGCTTTTAATGGCACTCAATATAAAGCAATGAAGTAGATAAAACTAGTCCCATCATTTGATTTCCAGGCTAGAAAAAGTTTTGTCTCTTTGCCCTACTGTTTTCTCACAAGTAAAGGAGCCGTCATCTTTTCTCCTTTTTATAAGATTTCAGTAAGAACTTAAAACGGAATCCTTGAGCTTTTATGCTGATTGAGGTCAGCTGGGCTCTAGCAGCTACAAGTGACCCCAATCAATTTCCTTTTAACTCAGAATATTGCTTTCCACAAGAAAGAATTAGCTGGGAATCCATTCGTCCATCACTGACTCCCTTCCTAATCTTTGTGTCTCAGATACTTTTAAACTCCTAGCACAGCTCTTGCACTCGCCCGTCTGTTCTACAGAAAGTGTTCAATTATTCAGTATAAAACTATTTGTAAAATGTGGATTTTGAACACCAACAGCCAATATGTTCAATGTAAGTGTCATGCTACTGCTCTTCAGGAGGCCGTTTAGATTAGATTAGATTAGGCATCCTTCAGTCTCGAGAGACTATGGTAACGTCCTCTGTATGGAGGTCTTGGAACAGCGTCTAGTGTGGCTGAGAAGGCCAATTCAAGAGTGACAATCCCTTCCACACTGAAGACAAATACAATCTGTCCCCTGTCCAGCTCCCTGATTTTGCTGCTTTCGGGACTGCCTCTTCGCCTCGGCCTGCTGGACAAGGGTCTCTTCAAATTGGGAGAGGCCATGATGCACCGCCTGCCTCCAGGCTGAATGCTCAGAGGTCAAGGTTTCCCATCTGTTGAGGTCCATTCCTAAGGCCTTCAGATCCCGCTTGCAGATATCCTTGTATCGCAGCTGTGGTCTCCCTCTGGGGCGATTTCCCTGCACTAATTCTCCATACAGGAGACCTTTTGGAATCCGACCAGCAGCCATTCTCACGACATGCCCAAGCCAACGTAGACGTCGCTGTTTCAGTAATGTATACATGCTAAAAATTCCAGCTCATTCTAGGACTACTCTATTTGGAACTTTGTCCTGCCAGGTGATACCAAAAATGCATCGGAGACAACACATATGGAACGTGTTCATCTTCCTCTCCTGCCGTGCACAAAGGGTCCAGGACTCACTGCAGTACAGGAGTGTACTCAGGACACAGGCTCTATAGACCTGGATCTTGGTATATGCCGTCAACTTCTTATTAAGCCATACTCTCTTTGTGAGTCTAGAAGGAGGCCATTATAGAGATGGAATCATTTAGGATATTTTCATATGGATAAATTCATAAGCAATTACCAGAACAGAAATTCTGTTTGCTGGTTGTCTTTACATGCTACCTTCCCTGGCATACGTTCAAGAAGGTCTACACGGCTCTGCCCCTCCCTAATTTACTCTGACAATTCTATAGCTGGAAGTTGACTACAAAAAAAGGGTGCTCTGTGGCAAAGAGGTATATCATAACTAATACACATAATAAGCATAATAAGTGTCTTTTATCTGCATATCACAAAAGCAACTTTTACTGCCTCTGCCATGTAGCCATTCTTCTCAAAAGCAGCATCTGATTTCTCTGTAATCTTATTTACGAAATTATGCCAACCACTTGCCTGCATCAATATGCCATGCAAACTGGCTCTCGGGTATTGAAAATCAGGTTCCCTCTTTCCATCTATCCTAATGAGCCAAAGAGCTTTAGAGTGTAGTAAGTACGTCACTCAATGGACTATAATGCATTATCAATTCACTTATCACGGCCACTTTCAGTAATGCAAATATAATGCATGTCAGCACAGGATTCTACTGCTGTTGCTCTGTTTCTCAGCTTTGAAAATGCTTCCCACTTTGTCAAAGTATATATAAATAAACGTAGATTGTGCTCAGAAATCTGCATCTCTTATGGAACGGGATTGTCCTTAATGCAAGACAACTGTAGGGCAGAAGGATTTACTTGCAGCAAATAGAAGAACAGATGTGGGCAGGTGAAGGAACTTGTTAGATTAGGGTGGACAATTTCCCAAGGGTAGGGGAGTGGGAAATTGGATGCCTCCCCATCCTCTGGGACCATATTACTACTACAGGTCGTGGTGCTGCTACCAAAATTTTACAGTTGCCACTAGTACTTGAATCACCATATTTCCTGCCACCAATATTTTACAGCAGCTGTGATGGCTCTCCATAGTGCAGAAGAGGGCTAGAGTGCTATCCCACATCAAAGGGATATGTCAGTGTGGAACGCAGGATATATCTTCACTTTTGGAAGGAAGGAAAAAGCTAATAGGACTCCTTTCATACTGCTGATGACAACAACCTCCTATCAATGTGGTTCATTAGTAGTAGAACTGTCAATTCTAATATCAGCAAACAGTGTCAATTAGGAACACAGGTTTTGGGTCACTGCTGGTCCAAGGGTGTGAGTTGTTCACCTTGTGCTAGAAATACAGAGAATTAAAGGCAGGCCATATACATATGCATATGTTTCCATCAGGAAAACTGTTCTCCCCACCATTAAAACCATAAGAGCTTGGCCAGATGGTGCCTCCCAACAGCTGCAGGACTGCTTCGATCGGACTAATTGGGAGGTTTTTGAACAACAGGACCTGGAGATGTTCATGGACAGTGTCATGTGTTATATTGGGAACTGCATAGATACTGTCACAGTGGACAAATGAATCCGGGTCTACCCCAATCAGAAGCCCTGGATGACTAGGGAAGTACAGCAGCCGTTAAGGGAAAGGAACATTGCCTTCAGGTCTGGTGACAGGGCCCTTTATAGTATGGCCCGAGCAAATCTGAGGAGAGGCATCAGAGAGGCCAAGTTAGACTATAAAAGGAGGATTGAGCACCACCTGGACAGAAGTAATAGCAGTCAATTGTGGCAAGGAATCCAGCATCTTACCAACTATAAGACCAATACTGGAGCTGTGGTGGGTGATGTAGCATTGGCAGAGGAACTGAACATCTTTTTTGCTCGGTTTGAAGTGGAAACATCAATAGCAATTTCATCCTTAAAGTGGAAGAGCATGAGGTGAGGTGAGGCGCATGCTGAAACCTGTCAATCCAAGGAAGGCTGCTGAACCTGATGGCATCCCTGGACGAGTGTTGAAGGATTGTGCGAACCAATTGTCTTCACTAGAATCTTTAACCAGTCATCGCTACAATCGAGTGTTCCATCTTGTCTGAAGCGCTCCACTATTGTTCCTGTGCCCAAGAAATCTCACATTTTCAGTCTAAATGATTACCAACTGGTTGCACTCACTTCAGTAGTGATGAAATGTTTTGAAAAACTGGTTCGGAGTCATATTACATAATGTCTCCCCCAGAGTTTTGATACCCACCAATTTGCACATAGAGCAAATAGATCAACGGAGCATGCTGTAGCTACAGTCCTTCATACTGCATTGTCACATGTAGAGCAGCAGAAGAACTATGTACGGCTGCTTTTTGTGGACTTCAGCTCGGCATTTAATACCATCCTCCCTCAGAGGCTGGTGGTTAAACTAAGGGACTTGGGACTTCCATATTCCCCTTGTATGTGGATAGACAGTTTTTTGTCTGAACGCAGTCAGAGGGTTAGAGTAGGTCAATATACATCTACGGTTCTCAGCCTTAGTATTGGTTCACCACAAGGCTGTGTGCTGAGTCCCCTGCTCTATACCCTCTATACATATGATTGTATTTCTACTTATAACAGCAATACCATTGTCAAGTTCGCAGGTGATACCACAGTAGTGGGGCTCATCTTAGATGAGAATGAGTATGATTATAGGGACGAGGTGGAACGATTGATAAAATGGTGTAGCGAGAATAACTTGCTTCTAAATACTTCAAAAACTAAGGAGCTTGTAATAGATTATAGGAAGAAGGGGACGGATATTCCACCATTATTCATCAGTGGAGACTGGGTAGAAAGGGTGAGGGTTTTTCATTTTTTGGGTGTCCATATTGAGGAGAACATGACTTGGAGCGTAAATACCACAGAGGTACTGAAAAAGGCTCAACAGAGATTGTACTTTCTAAGGATGCTTAGGAAGAATAACATCACTCAGAGACTGTTGGTGTCCTTTTATCGATGCTCAATAGAAAGTGTATTGTCATCCTGAAAGTGCACGTGGTACGCGGGTTGTGCAGTGGCCCAGATTAAATCGCTCCAGAGGTTGATTAATACATCACAGAAGATTGTTGGGTGTCCTCTCCCCACCTTGGAGGAACTGTACAGGTCCAGCTGTCTTAAACAAGTGCAAAATATTATAAAGGACACCTCCCACCCTGGACATTCTTTGCTTGAACTACCGCCATCAGGAAGACGATATAGATCTATTAAAACAAGGACAAATAGATTTAAAAACAGTTTTTATCCCAGGGCGACGACTTTGCTAAATTCAGTTAAGATTTAATCTGACTTTATTGTAGGGTTGCATGTGAATGTATTTTGTTGCCGTTGTATTATGTTGGAATTTTGTAAGGAGTTTACATGGAGTTTTAGCTGAATGAGTGATGCACTGTCTGGATAGCACTCTGGTGATTTCGTTGCACATGCAATGACAATGAAGTGTTATTCTCTTCTATTCTAACATTCAGGAAAGTTTACCGTGTTAAATGTAAGGACTAGGCAGTCACACCTTTTTCCTTCTAAGACTGAATGAAGAGCTGCTCACAGGTACAAAACCATCACAGACAGTCGAAGTGAAATTTTGCGGCCGGACAAGTCCGTAACTCGAAAAGTACGCAAGTGGAGCCATCCGTAAGTCGAGGGTCCACTGTATCATGGTTATACTGTACATGGTTATAGTCAAGGTCATAACCAGGTTTACATGCATTTAGAGCATGTTTCTTTTAATAATGTAAGCTGCCTTGGATCTTTTAAGAGAAAGGAGGCATATAAATATTTTAAATAAACAAATAAGTGCCCACAGGGACACTCCTTGGTTGGCAGATCTTACTTTACAGGAGTGTCAGAGAGCAGCCACACTCTGATCACCAAAGGCCACCATTTTAATTCCCCCCCCCCTACCCCTCACTATAGGGTTGTTCCTGAGCATCGTGAGAGATTAAAGCAGCAAGCCCCAGATGCAGCCTTCCAGCACGAATCCAACTGAGATTTAAAAGAGACCTTAAAAAGGGGCCAGACCAGGGTGTCAGCAGTGGGTCATGATGTCTATCTGAACCTAGCTTTTTACCTGTCACTTTTTCCCGGGACAGAAACTCTCCTGATTGTGTACTTTGAGACTAGCACACCAACCAGACAAGGTCGACCACCCAAATTTAGCAAGCATAGCCTTCTGGCCAAAGCACTTTCTTTAGGCATTCCAACTTTTTTCTCCCCAAGGATCACACCTTGGTAAAATATTAAACATTTATTAAAAATTATAAAAAGTAAAATAATTTTAAAAGGTAGTTGTACAGCTTCAAAGCAATGCAAAAGTATCAAGCAGTATACATATTCAGGTACTCAAGTGAGCTCTACTGAAAAAGCAAACCCCATAAAACAATAAAAAGCTACCAATTCTGCCTAACGGCTTAATTGCCACTATTAGCTAAGTAGATCTATCACTATCAGACAGGCAGATGGGTAAGCCGGCCCCCACCTTCTCCTCTTTCTTCTAGCTCTTTGCCAGATTTAAATCAATGTCTCTCCAACATGGTGTTATCCAATCAGGTTCAAGTCCTTTGTTCAGTAACTTCACTCTCAAGATGTAACTTTTTTCTACCTCGCCTCTCAGTTCTCACGAGAGCCTCTGCTGCCATGCGATTAAGATGGAATACAGTGTTCCGTCTCCTCTCAGCACAACCTTGAAGCAGTCTGTGCAGAGAGCAAAAACAAATCTTCTTTCTCACGGAGAGAAACGCCACCTGCAGAAGATTTGGGAAGAACTATATAACCCAGTGTTATCGAAGCAACCAACATGACTTTGACCCAACTCCGGGAGGCAGTGGAAGACAGGAGGGCCTGGCGTGCTCTGGTCCATGGGGTCACGAAGAGTCGGACACGACTTAACGACTAAACAACAACATATAACCCATTCGGTTTCTTCACAATGCCAAGTGCCAGGCCCGGTTGTAGTGGGAGAACACTTGCTTTCTCCCAGCCAATCAGAACCATTTTCACTAACACTCCATGCTCCTCACTTACCCCTTCCCATCACATACTTACCAAACCATATGATATACTTAAATATAACCAGGCGTCACAGGCACCCTCTCCTCCATTCACAAGTCTGGGAACAAGTTAAAGAACACGGCACAATCTCTTTAGAGATTCTCCAGACAAATGAAATCAAGGAGCAACAGAAATTATTTTCCTGTAGCTGTAGCTCTGGTATTCTTTAGAAAAGTTCTAATGAGAAATCATGTTTAGGAAACAAATACACAATCCTAAAATTGCTTTGCTGTCAATTTTTGATAAGATAGGTAAAGGTAAAGGTTCCCCTTGACAATTTTTGTCCAGTCGTGTTCGACTCTAGGGGGCGGTGCTCATCCCCGTTTCCAAGCCATAGAGCCAGCGTTTGTCCGAAGACAATCTTCCATGGTCACATGGCCAGTGCGACTTAGACACGGAACGCTGTTACCTTCCCACCGAGGTGGTCCCTATTTATCTACTCGCATTTGCATGCTTTCGAACCGCTAGGTTGGCGGGAGCTGGGACAAGCGACGGGCGCGTGGATTCGATCTTACAGCTGAAGATCTACAGACCTTACAGCACAGAGGCTTCTGCAGTTTAACCCGCAGCACCACCACCATCTTATCTTTGATAAGATAGAACTTGATTATTGCTCAAAGGAATTGATTTCTAATTTTATGACAAGTGCTAGAATATTAATAGCTAGATACTGGAAAGACAAACATGATATTAAATTAGAAGATTGGTATAACGAAGTATGGGACATTGCGTTAAATGACAAATTGACTACTGAACTTAAGATGAAAAGAGGGGAAATAAGTTTAAATATTTGTTATGCTATTTGGGGTAGATTTATTGAATTTGTATTAGTGAAAGGAAAGGGGAAAGCCTCTAAGCAACAGTCAATACAATTTTGGAAAGGAGGTTTGTAATAAAAGAATTGCTCCAAAGGGTCCCGTGGGTATGGGGGTGCACTGTGTTTTAGATTGTATTAGTAAGTATTTTGTATTGTTGTATTTGTTTTGGAAATTAAAAAAATAATTTAAAAATAAGGAAACAAATACACAGTCAATTTTTCTTTCCCCTTATATTACTTTCTATGAGAAGTTTAAAAGGGGTGTATATTAATAAATTATGATTACTTATTATAGCTTTTTAAAAATTGTATTGGCTTTTACTGAATTGGCGTTTAAACTCAGCACAAGACTTCAGCTGAGTAATTACATATTATGTATTCATTTATTATTTGTGTTTATGAAATCCTTATATAACAAATTATCTAAAAACCATATGATTATTTTAAAATATGATAATACAATAAAATGCAAGCAATTAGCTAAAAACACAATATAAAACTAGCATGATGAAAATACAGATTCAAATACTAAATCCAACATGATGACAATGTAATACAAACTCAACCTGAACAAATTTAGAAAAAAATTAGAAAGTGAAACCAGCCAAGAAATAAACTAGGAGTTAAAACTACCAAGAGCTAATAGAACTTAAAAAGCAGTTTTAAAAAAATTCC